>CM039619.1:4356126-5709251 GCA_022457165.1 Juglans mandshurica | reverse complement strand
AGTAAATTGGAGTATTCACATCTTGAACAGAAGTCCTACATTTGCTGTTCAAAATATGACACCAGAGGAGGCTTGGAGTGGAAGGAGACCAGTTGTAGATTATTTTAAAATTTTTGGCTGCATCGCTTATGTGCATATCCCGGATGAGAAAATGAAGAAACTTGATGATAAGGGGGAAAAATGTGTTTTTCTTGGTGTTAGTGAAACATCCAAAGCCTATAAATTGTTTAATCCATTAACCCAGAAAATTGTGACCAGCCGAGACATTGTCTTTGATGAGATTGGGATTGGAATGGGCAGAAACCTACTCAAGTTCTTTTTGACAATGATTCTGAAAGCGAACCAACTCCAGCAGCCTTTATGCCTGAAAATTCATCAGAAGCAACTGCAACAGTTGCTGAAATTTTGCCAACAGCAGCAAAAGCTACTGATGCAGCAGCTCGATCTCTTCCTCGTATTCGAAAAAGGCCCGCATGGACGGAAGACTATGAGGTAACTGGAATTGAAGATCCAATCACTCACTTTGCTTTATTTTCAGATTGTGATCCTACAACCTTTGAAAGTGCTGTCAAAGAAGAAAAATGGAGGAAGGCGATGGATGATGAAATTGATGCCATTGAAAGAAATGATACTTGGGAGCTGACTGATCTTCTGAAAGGGCACAAAACCATTGGTGTAAAGTGGGTCTTCAAAACAAAACTAAAGGAAAATGGTGAAGTTGACAAGTACAAGGCGCATTTGGTAGCTAAGGGATATAAGCAAGAATATGGGATTGACTATACAGAAGTTTTTGCTCCCGTTGCAAGACATGATACAATCAGATTGGTGATCGCATTGGCGGCACAGAACTCTTGGCCTATTTTCCAGCTAGATGTCAAATCGGCATTTTTGCATGGAAACTTGGAGGAACAGGTATTTGTAGATCAACCTCTTAGTCATATTAAGATTGGAAATGAGCATAAAGTGTATAGATTAAAGAAAGCTCTTTATGGCTTAAAACAAGCTCCACGAGATTGGTATAGTCGCATTGAGGTTTATTTTTTGAAAGAAGGCTTTCACAAATGTCCATATGAGCACACACTTTTTGTTAAGATTGGAGATAAGGGGAAACTGCTCATTGTTTGCTTATATGTAGACGATCTCATATTTATTGGAAATGATGGTGTCATGTTTAAAGAATTCAAGAAATTCATGATGATTGAATTTGAAATGTCTGACCTTGGTATGATGCATTACTTCCTTGGCATAGAAGTAGTGCAATCAGCTAATGGGACCTTTATTTCTCAAAAGAAGTATGTGCAAGATATTTTGGACAGGTTTCAAATGAAGGATTGCAATCCTGTAAGCACTCCAACTGAGTTTGGCTTGAAGCTAAACAAAGATCAAGAATGGAAGAAGGTGGACAACACACTTTACAAGAAAATTGTTGGTAGTTTGATGTATTTAACTGCAACAAGACCAGACATAATGTATTTTGTGAGCTTAATAAGTAGATATATGGAGAATCCAACATAAATGCATTTGTTAGCTGCCAAGAGAATCCTTCGTTACTTGCAAGGAACTAGAGATTTTGGGCTGTTCTACAAGAAGGGTGAAAAGTTAGAACTGTTTGGGTTTACTGACAGTGATTATGCAGGAGATCAAGATGATAGAAGGAGCACTTCGGGCTATGTTTTTATGTTGGGCACAGGGGCTATTTCATGGTCTTCTAAGAAGCAACAAATTGTCACCTTGTCAACTACAGAAGCTGAATTTACTGCTGCAACAGCTTGTGCTTGTCAAGCTGTCTGGTTGAGAAGAATTCTTGAAGAGCTCCAGTTTAAGCAAGTGGAAGCTACTACAATTTTTTGTGATAACAGCTCAGCAATCAAACTCTCCAAGAATCCTGTGCTACACGGAAGAAGTAAGCATATTGATGTGAAATATTATTTTTTAAGAGATCTCAGTAATGATGGAACAATCAAACTGGTTTATTGTCGAAGTGAAGACCAAGTTGCAGATATACAGACCAAGCCTCTCAAGTTGGCTACATTTGTGAAGTTGCGTGGTCTACTTGGAGTTTGTTCACGTGCTGCTCTAAAGGAGGACTTTGCAGAGGGTTAATTCTTTCTTTTAAACTGATATCTGCAGATTTCAGTTTAAGGGAGGGTGTTAATATTTAAATGTTTTATTTCATATTTATTAATATTCATTGAAAGTTCTAGTTGTTGGTGGGTTAGACCAAGTCTTTAGGAATTTGTTATTTGGTTTGTAGTTGAGAAAGTGCCTTAGTTGTGATGCTATTTTATAGGAGTCGTGGTTAGTGTGTTCTGATGTAAGCCTATTTATAGGCCCTTCTTTTTATCAATTAAATGTAAGACAGAGCTTTCCCTTTCAACAAGTCTCTATTGTTTTTTCTTCACTTTGTACCAGTGCACTTTTTGCTTTTTATCTACTCTGTATCAGGAGGACTATGCCGTATGGAAGAAGAACACTCCCTTCCTTTACGATCTGGTCATCTCCCACCTTCTCGAATGGTCGTCTCTCACCGTCCATTGGGTTCCACTTCCAGCCCCGCTGCCGTTACAACGAGTGTCAAGGTATTGACCGCACAACGGTAAGCATAGCATTTTCTAAGTAATGGGTAATGCGCTAAATATTCTTCATCGACTTCTTAAAGCCTCCTCATAGTTGTTTTCAGAGAAACAGAGATCTCACCAAACAGTAGTTGCATTTGGCCCAATTTACAACAAGCACAAGCTTTCAAAATCACATCTTTTCCATTTGGGTCTGCTTTTACTCCTAAACACCTGTCAAAGAGCATTATTTATTCCAGCATGAATATCGTCAGTAGCAAAATTATGTGAATTTGAAATAGAAAAGGAAGTTAGACGAGGATGCAGGGTGGCAAGTGGTTGTGAAGCTTTAAATTATACTAAAGACTGCGCCTCTATGTTCTATAGGATGACTTAAGATGAAGGGTATAGCCGTATGGCCATCAGTAAATAAAATTTTAGCATAAACATAGAGGAGGAGGGCAGGTTGTGAAATAAAACCAAGTTGTCTAGACTGGACATATGAAGCAGAGCATAGAGGTTGGGTTATTGCCCAAGTTTTGGACAGGAAATCGACAAAAATTGTACAATTCCACTAGGTGGCAAAGGAAATTTCTCACAGATGTTCAAAATAACAGAGAACTGCCAATAGGAGTTGCTTTGTTGTTTCGTTTTGAAATCGGCAATTTGCATTTGCTCAGAGAACAAAACGACTTGTTTTCGTTTTGCCATGTGGGCGCCGGTTCTGCGCTGAGTCCCCCAAGTCGGTTGTATCTATAGTTTTTCAATACCATATATACACAGAGAGAGCTTTTTCTTTCTTTCTTTCTTTCTTTCTTTCTCGAAATTGAGTCGTAGAGTGTTGCTCAAATAAATCGGCCGGTCTGTCCGGTCTGGGGATAATTTTCGGTCCATAATTTTTCCTTGACCGGTTCGATTGGTCCGTTTGGTCTGACCCAATTATTTTTTATTTTTCTTCTTCTTCTTTTTTTCAGATAAATTAATAAAAAAAATTATTTAAATTACTAAATTAAAATTAAGTGAATTATTAATATGGATTAGTTAATTACATTAATATTAATTTGTAATTACAATTTACATATTTAAAGTTTTACATTATAAATAGTGATAGGTTAGATGAAAATTTATACAATTATTATATATATACTATATATTTTATTTTACTATTCTATTGGTCCGGTCTGGTCTTGGGTGGAAAAATCCCACCCCGGGACTAGACCGAAAACTTTCGGTCTTCTATTTCATGGACTGAGACCAATCCGGTCGGTTTCTCCCATCCGTACAGACCAACTTTCAGCCCTAGTAGCACCTAGGGGTACTAAGGGGCTTGTGGGAGCCTTGGCCCTCCAAAATTTTCAAAATTTGATGAAAATTAAATTTTGAAATGTGTTTTTATAAAGTAGATTATATGAAAATTAGTATTTGAACCCCTCAAAAATAATTTATTTATTTTTTTAGTTGGCCCCCCAACCCCTCAAACCAGATTTTTGGATTCCGTCCCTGGTAGCAACGTCCTTTTTCTTTTGAAAAATGCTGCTTGCAACCGGCTGGAGTAATCGTCGGGTAACCGTGTCCTACGTGGCTTAATTAAACGATTCGTTTCATTTGGGATATGCATCCCACGAAGACGCTCTGCCTTCGTCTCCTCTGATCTTCTCCATCTACCATTCCTACTAGAGTTTCCCACTTCTTCCTTCCTCCTCAAGATCGGTTTTCGTCTCCTCAAGTTTACTTCCCCTATTTTTTTTTTGTGCTAATCGGCTTTCAACTACCTGCATCAACTAGTTTGAGTCCACATATATCACGTGTCAAAGTGAAAACTTTCTGGATATCTTAAGCATTTTTTAATATTTTCTGGATTTGGGTAGTCATTTAGTTGATGATCACGAAGAAATAAAGTGTACCCATGTGAGATTTGGTGTCTTTTTCTCATTTGGGTCTGCTTAATTAGGACGATATCTCATGGAATCAGTCAAGTTCGATGAACTGATGTTAGTGTTAAGAAGGTCTTTGGGTTGTCTATTGCAATGGATTGAAGGTTGTTCGTGGAATGAGCGTAACAAGATGAGCTAGGTAACCCACCCCTTTGAGTCCAGAGCCCCCAAATCAAATCTAATGCCGAGTTCTCTGATAACATAATTTTGGATGGCGGAGACCAAGCACCAACTCGAACTTACAATATTCCCCGTGAAGCCCAAACCCGATCTCAGCTCCGAAGAGAACCCACAAAAATTCCGAAGCTTCAACTATCTCTCGATAATAGCACTATCGTTTCCCTAGAGAAAAACCCAATCCTAGAAGCTCCTGAACGCAATTCTTCAGCACTTGACGAGAAAGACATCAAATTTGCGGCCGATTCACTTGCTGAAGCCGAAGACGACAGCAACGATGATTATGAAGATGACGATGAAGATGCCGAGAATGATCGTGGGGAAGCTGACAAAGGGAATTGTGAGGGATGACAAGGGCAAAGGCAAATTGAAGGTGGAAGAAGATGCTAATGATGACGAAAGCAATTTATCGGACGATCTAGTAGCAGAGGTCGATTTAGATAACATTCTTCCGTTCAAGACCCAGACGAACGCGATTTCTTCTGAAATCTCAACTTTCCCTTCTTCCCCTTCATCTGTTCTGTTTTTTTTTTTTTAATATATTTGCCATGTCAGTCACGGTTTCCCCACGATTGCGTGGCTCGGTTGTATGTAGGGCAAGTAAGTCTTTGTCCAAGTTCTTTATATCAATACGAGAAAACTTAGTTTTTTGAATATATATAATATGAATAATTCTACTTAGCATCACACACACGGACACACCACATACTACACATGATTTTTTTATTTTTTATTTTTTTTCCTTAACAAATTTGTGGTGTACCGTGTATGGATGATGAGTAGAAAAATTCAATTAGTTTAAGAGGAATAAAACCAAAAAAATAAATTTAAATAAGTGCGACGTGTGTGTGATAATGAATAACAAATATTATTTGATTCGGTTTTGTCCCTTTGTTAGCACCAGATACACCACAGACTATAGGAGCCCAAACAAGGCAGTAGAAACCGCAGCCCAAAAAGGGGTCTTAGCCCATATTGAAACATGGATATTAGATGGGCACCCGGATTGAGCCCTTATTGATAGTTCATGCCACGGCCCGAAAGGGTTGGAAAACAAAAACAGTGGTGAAATTCCCGTGAAACACATTAATGTCTATACAGTGTCATGTGTATTTAATTCAATTCCTCCGAATCCCCGTGAACCCATTATTACCTTACTTTAAGCCACGCACCAACCGCAAGTTATTAACACACAGTCACGTGCACCCTCCCACCTCACCTCTTTATAACTTCTCTCTCAAGAAGTCCATTTCCTCATTCTATTCACTCTCTCCGTCGTTCCCAAAATGGCACTCTTTTTCTCACTTCCAACAACTCTACCGCTTCTGCTTCTTTCTTTGTGCCTATTGCCACTTGCTATGCCCTTTACAGTTATAATGTCCGACTCCTCGACCCTCGTTGATGGCCCACAATCCGGGTTCTCCATGAACAAATACGGGTTCCGAACCGACACCCATGAGCAAGAGGCAGTCTATGATATCATGAAGGCTACCGGGAATGATTGGGCCACCAACATCCCTGATGTGTGTCGTGGCCGGTGGCATGGCATCGAGTGCATGCCCGACAAGGATAATGTCTACCACGTTGTCTCCCTCTCCTTTGGGGCATTGTCCGACGACACCGCCTTCCCAACATGCGACCCGACACGTTCTTATATTTCACAATCCATAACTAAGCTTCCACACATTAGGACCCTATTCTTTTACCGTTGTTTCAGTAACAACCCTCAGCCTATTCCAGCATTTTTAGGTCAATTGGGTCCAACACTACAGACTTTGGTGCTTAGAGAAAATGGCCATGTGGGCTCCATCCCTAGTGAACTAGGCAATCTTACCCGTTTAAAGGTCCTTGATCTTCACAGAAACAATCTCAATCATACCATTCCTATCTCACTAGGTCGGATAGCCGGTCTAAGGTCATTAGATCTAAGTGGGAACAAACTAACCGGTTCAATACCCGGTTTAAGCTTCCCATCTTTGAATATTTTGGACCTTAGCCAAAATCTTTTGATGGGTTCAATCCCACCTACTCTTGGAACTTGTCATTCCTTAATCAAAATGGATTTTAGTCGTAATCGTCTCAGCGGCCCAATCCCAGACTCAATTGATGGCTTAAAGGACCTTATGCTTATGGATTTGAGCTATAATCGTCTCTCGGGCCCACTTCCCATATCGCTTAGAAGCTTAATCTCTCTACAAGCATTGATTATCAAAGGAAATCCAATGGGGTCTGATGCAATTCCCAGTGATGGGTTCGATGGCATGAAAGGTTTAATGATATTAGTATTATCAAATATGAACCTACACGGTTCAATCCCAGAATCACTAGGCCAATTGACAAACCTTCGTGTCCTTCATCTTGATGGGAATCAATTCAACGGTTCGATTCCCGTTAACTTCAAGTACCTGAAGAATCTTAGCGAGTTAAGACTGAACGACAACCGGCTCACCGGGTCGGTTCCTTTTGGGAGAGAAATGGTATGGAGGATGAAAAGGAAATTAAGGCTTTTCAACAATCCCGGACTGTGCTACAAAGCTGAGAGTGGTTTGGATGAAGATTCAGATTCATGGTTTCATCCGGGCATTGGTTTGTGTGAGGTGCCAAGGCCAGAGTCAGGAAGATCTGTACAGCATCTTTCAGTTTCAACCCTTGAAAGATACGTACCAAGAACATTCATTAATGTCTCATCCGATGCAGTATTTAAAATTTCAGTTCCCGTTGGCTTGATTCAGCTGGCTGCACTGCTGCTGTGTACTTTCACTTTAATGTAAGTCTCAAGATAGGTAGGAAGATAGAAAGAAAAGCAATGTAATATACAGCGTAGTTTATTTATTTTCCTTTGTTGTATCATTAAATAAAAAAAATAGTTAGGAAGTGACATGTTATGATATTATATTTCTGAAAGTACTGACAAGGAAGTGTTCTCAAATCCAACCAAACCTTATCCAAGGAAGGTTCGGTTCTTTACCAGGCAGAGGCTGCCATTTCCGACAATTTTTAGCAGCTAGAATCCAAGGCCCCTGTGTCTTTGCTCAAAACTACTCCTCGAGGATTAGTGATCTGTGATCCCCGTCAATTTTTTTTAGTTTGGTTTGGTGTGAAATCTTCTATTTTTTCAAAAAGGTTAAGAGAGATTGATTTAATTATTTATATTATATTCTTATTATTTAATTAATTGTATTATATTCTTATCACTTTTTCTCATATAGTTCAGACTAACGAGTGATTTAACACGTTAAATATATAATTAAATATAATAAAATATAAAGTTATGGTTCAAACTCACAATCCTACCATGTAAATTATTATTTATTCTAAACGTTTAAGCTAATAAAAATAAATAAATTTAATTATTTATATTATATTTTTAACTTTTAATTTTTTTATTTTCCCACTATATATATATACACGCACAAAACAAAAGCTCTTATATTATTATTTATTTTATTTTCAAATAGTGCACGAGGCGGAATCGCTTTCATAAACTATACTAGGCACAAATCAAGAGTCCAGTGTATCTTTCAAGAGAAATGTTGGGCATAAGTCGGAAGCTACAGCACACCCTTAAGAAATTTTATTTTATTTTTTTCAACCCAACACGTTAAATATGCTGGGACTTCTACCAACAGTAGAGTGTGAAGAAGATTTTTTCATCTTCCAAGAGCTGTCATTCCAAATACTACAAGATTGATTAACATCCTCGACAGAGAGTTTTTTTAAAAAGAAGAAAAACTAAGTAACATGCCATTGTCAAGTACCTTTACATAGAGAATTTAGAACAGCAGCCACATTGACAGCTTGTCGTCGAGGGCTCCCCAAAACTATTGGCATCTGGATCTGACATCAATGATTGGTAGGCACACCAACTTTTTATATATATATATATTTTTTATAAGAGTAATGATATACACACAACACATTCTGTAATATATTATATAATAATATTATAAAATGATGATATTTTTGTAAAATGATGTTACTTTTAAAAGATATTTAAATAAAAATATCTCTCATTTAAAACAAAGTTGTGTAAAGTATTGTAAAAAATATTTTATGTAAATTATTTTCCTTTTTATAATAATACACGTCATGCTATTTGTATTTATAAATTCTAATGCATTGAAGTTTAATTATGTTCGAAATTGTACATTTCCACCTTAGTTCTATTCAGTTTTTACCTATTTATTTATTTTTGTTTTCATATTTATAGTCTTTGTTGTTTGTGTGATTCATTTATTGAGATTACATCCCCACATTGATCAGTGTCCAGTGCACAGATACAGACATACCTCGAGACCCAACAGTTCTAGCTTCAGTCCCTCACTGCAAATACAAATATAGTTCGAGCAACTAGCTTCTTGGGTTCTGTCATTCAACTTTATAGAAATCCAAAAAAAATAAATAAATACCCAACGTTTTGGCACGTTCTAAAACTTTTTTTATACTCCATTTTTTTTTTTCTTTCGTTCTTTCTGTCAGCCTATTAATTTCCCTAACGCCACCGGAAAGGTTTGAATTTTGCAAATAATGTTATATATAATTATAAATGTGTAAATGTTGCCCATTTAAAAAGTTAACGAATTCCTTTTAAAATATAGTAGAGTTCATCATAAAAAAAAATTTTAATTTTTTTATATGAGTTTTATATTTACTCTTTTTTCATGCGCAATGCTTGTGTACTCTATGATTGTAAATATCATTTCTCTATCTAAAAAACATTGAAGGAAAAACGTTGCATTCATACGAGTGATTCACAAAGGTCTCATAATAAACTAATCAAAATGCTAACCAAGATCTCATAAAAGGAAAAAGAAAAGAGCATGGCCTAATTTGAATGAGCAATGCTAGGTACAGTCTCCAAATGGGGACTGCAATGCAAGTCTAGGTTATTTTAACTTTATAATTTTTTAAAATTACAAAATTATCCTTCATAAAATTATGTTTTCTCTCATTTCATAATGTGTCTGCACATACAGTTCCCACTTAAGAACTGCAAATAGAATTTCTCAATTTGAATAGAATGGTGGTAAAAAATAAAAACAAGAGATCCACAGAGCAACCAATTTCTCAATATAATTTTGGTAGTTGGATTATTCTATATCTATTCATTTTATATTGTTGTCAAGCAATTGAAAACAAACTGCGACAGTGACAAAAAATAACTTTGTATTTCAAACCAAAGTGAAAGGATAAGAACATGATTGATTCGATTATTGTAATCAGTTGCATTTTATCCTTTTAAAATAACCACCATTCCTTTACTCATAGCATCCATATAAAACAACCACCAAATTTAAATATATATTTATGTTTCTTATTGTATAGTTTTGATTTATATAAATTATCATCTAATGAAAAAAAAAAGATTAAAAAATTGTCCACATCTTGGTGTTTTTAAAATAGAGAAACAGCTAAGACCAAGCAATTTTAAATAGAAAAAATCTTCTTCACACTCTATTATTTATCACACACTCAACATATTTAGTGTATTGAGTTTTAAAAAAAAAAAAATTTGAATGCATGGTGTGTGGAGAGTGTAGGCAGATATGTAGAACTGCTCTTTCAAAAAAGAAGAAAACTACTTTGCCACTCTATTTTGACTGCTCGTTGGTCAAAATTTTATTTTTTTATTATGTAATAATTAAGGAAAAGATTTTAAGTGTATTAATATATATTTTTATTTTTTAAAAATGTTTAAATATATTGAAAATATATAAATAAATAAATAACCCACTGGGCGGTACGCCAGCGGTAAGAGTGCTTCCACTCCTTCAAGAAAAAGGAAGGAAAGCCTTGATGGAGAAGTAAGCCTTCGTAGTTTCGAGTGCTTACCCACAACTCGCAGCTCCACTGCACGCTTCCTTCTGATAGAAAAAACTAGACTTTACGACTCCATATGTTTGTTTCTACTTCCACCTCGTAGCGCAATATTTGCCTACATATTAGCTTTTGCTGCACGACTGTTAAAAAAGAAATAGGGAAAAAAAAACGCTTACACACGCAAAAAGTTTAAGAAGGAACAAAGAGAGATATGTGTGCACCTTCGTCCTAATCGTTACGTTTCGCATCTAATCTTCGTCTTCTTTCGCTTTGGCTTTTCTCTTACATCCACTCTGTAACCAGCTAGACAAGGAAGGAGGAGAAGAAGAAGCAGAAGTCAAGAGAGGTTGCGAAGTTAGAAGGAGGAGGAAGACCTGATTTTGAAGACCCAGAATTTTTTCAAGGGGTTCGATTATTTAACTTTTCGTGGGTTTGATAGAAGTGGGGATATGGCTTTTTACTCTATGTTTTGTTGCGGAAATGTTTCGAATCGGTATGTTGCTTACATTTTTTTCCTATTGTTGCTCAATTGTTGTGATTTCAGTTTGGGAAATCTTTTTGATGTGCTGTATTCTGGTGAGAAATGAGAGCAGAGGAGGGGTTGAGTTCTGCATTCAGCTTTGATTTTGGGGACGAGCACTTGGGTCTGGGTGAGAGGAATCTATTAATGGCTTGTTAGGTTGTTAAGAAAATGGTGGGAAAAAGTAGGAATACGAGAAGAAAAAAAAAAAAAAAAAGTGGAATCTTGATGGTTAAAAACAACACAGCGCGCAGACATCAGTGAACTGTAGTATTTCATTAAGTTTGCCCAAATAAGTGGTTCCACTCGGATTTTTTCAGTGGCCAAACGAAGAGTGTACTTCTTTTTAATTGTTTTGGACTAAAGTGCATTTCTTTTTCCGCTATGTTGTTCTGATTAACCTTAATCAGTGGAGGGCTCAATTGTACAGGAGTGAACGAGGGAAGAAGCCTCAAACATGGAGGGTATTTTCATTGAAGGAGCTGCACGCAGCTACGAACAATTTTAATTATGATAACAAGCTTGGAGAAGGGGGATTTGGTAGCGTCTACTGGGGTCAGCTTTGGGATGGATCACAAGTAATTAATACATTTATAAGTTTCCACTCAAATTTTCCATACTGATTATATTACTAATTTTGCCTCTATTGTCTTTTGATGTGCAAAAAGACTCTTTTCGGGAAACAACGCTGAAGGCTATCACTTTTTGGTAGTTCCCCTCCCCTCCCCGCCTTTCCCTTCATTGCAGACAAAACAGTGTCATGCAACATATGTTTAGTTTCTTCGAAAGTATGGAATTCACTTGTCATAAAACAATGTCATGTAATCTCACTGGGCTGAGGATTGAGAGGAAAAGTAGATTAAGAAGAAAGGTATCCATGCTTGTCAAAAAAGAAAAAAGAAGAAAGGTATCGATTTAAAAGTGGGATAGGGGCTTTTGATATTATGAGAAAGAGAGAAAAGAAAGAGAGGGAGATCTAAGCAGTAAGACATGAAATGATAATTGATATGTGACACAGAATATGGCCTTGAGGTAGAAGGGCCAAGAAAAGGTAAATGTAAATGACTCCCATTAGTTGAAATGGGATTCATGTGTCAACCCTGATAATTAGGATAGAAGCTTTTCTAAGTTGAGTTGCGTAGGAATCATAGGAGAATTTGTAACAGTTATTTAATTTTTTTACCTAATTTGTACTTGAGGAACTTTTAGAGATATAAATACTTATATGTTAATTATACATTTAGACGCCTGGGCAACCGTCAGGCCTAAAGCAGCTGATGCACTCAATCCTACTTGGGACATTGTAGTATCCATGAACTCGCCCCAACCTTGTTTGGGATTTGCATGAGCAAACCCGACTTGGGAAGAGAGGTGGGATGGGCTCTCAGTCTCAACATATGTTGTCATTGTGTATACTGAATGACAGATGTGGAGATGTTAATTTAGTGATTGGAACATTCTTTATACTTGTCTAAAAAGAAATCAAGGTCAGTGAGCTATGGTTTTCTTGTTCCTTTCCACCATATTACCTTTCTGTGAGGCAATTTTTAATTTAATTTTATGATGAATACAATACTGAGATTACTTCTAAAACTACTACATAATTTAACTTGCATCTAATCTAATTACAGCCTCCCTTTTGTACTATGTTATACAGTATGCGGTGTCCTTTGTACCTATCCTAGTTTTTCATACCGCAGAAATCTGATGCCCAAATTAGTACTAAATTTTTTTGAAGCTTGGCATTGTAACATGTAATGATAAATCATGGCAGGATTTGTAAGTCAAGCAAGGATATGACATTTGGAAGTCATGGTATGCAAGACAGCTGCTTGGCTGATTGCTTAAAACTATTTGTATTCACTGAAGTAATGTCGTAGGGTGTACGGTGCTTAGGACAGGCATATCTGTTGATATATAACCTAGTAAGGCAATATCTTTTTGTAAACAGGCTTATAAAAAAAGATCTCGTCAACAGAAAATCGCCAGTTCCATTTCACAAGAGTTCTGTAGCCAAGCGAAGTTGTGGGCATCAAAGATGCTCAATCAGTACCTTTGCAAACATGCTTTATTTGTTTATTAACTTTAAAGTTTTAGCTTAATTGATTGAAGAGCTTTATCCATCATTATTCTGTCTTGAAACACTTGTAGGCAATTGGCAATAGTGGACCTTCTTTATGAATGTTCTTACCAATGAATATTAATAGGTTTACAGTCCTTTTTGAGACAATGGAGAGCCTACATCCTAAGTGGCATAGTAGGAAGACAGTTATGGTGCTTTGTTGAGCCAGCTTGGACAAGAATTTGCTGGTTGCATTGATCGATTCCTTCGGATGTACTTGTCACACTTAACTCCTTGAAGATAGATAAAGTGGTTCTGGTATTTTACTGCCTGTGACATGCACATTGATTAAGACTTCATACTTCTGTATTATGAAGTGCACTTTTTCCTATTCACATGTGATTTACTTTGGCTAGTGCTCTCACAATAGTAAAGCATTGTAAGTTGACTAGCTTCATGATTACCAAGAATTTCTAGACTTAAACTTTTATTGTGCTGTTAGAAGCAAATTTTTCCTGTGTATGCTCTTAACGTTTATGTTCCAAATAACATTGAGTCTTGGATGTTATCACAATTGTAATGGGCTTGATTTGTTGCTAAGTTACAGCCTTTCCTGAATTGTGTTCACCTGAGAGTAATCAGTGCAATTACATGTTTTAATATTCCTTTTCCTCATGTTATAGCAGAACTATAATGGCTGTATACCTGCAACTTAACCCCACTCGTCCTTGTAAACTGGATAACATTCTGAAAGGTGACAACTATGCAGATTGCAGTCAAAAGGTTGAAGGTTTGGAGCAACAAAGCGGATATGGAATTTGCTGTTGAGATTGAGGTACTGGCACGAGTACGGCACAAGAATTTGCTAAGCTTACGTGGCTATTGTGCTGAGGGGCAAGAGCGTCTGATCGTGTATGACTACATGCTGAATTTAAGCTTGCTATCTCATCTTCATGGGCAGCACTCGGCAGAATGCCTTCTCGATTGGAACCGACGGATGAGTGTTGCAGTTGGAGCTGCTGAGGGCATAGCGTAAGTACTAAACCAACTTTGTTCTTCATCTTTTGTGATGCCATGTACCTTACCTCGTAATCTTTTGATTCAGCTATCTCCACCACCACTCCACCCCACATATAATTCATAGAGACATCAAAGCGAGCAATGTGTTGCTAGATTCAGATTTTCAGGCTCGGGTTGCTGATTTTGGATTTGCAAAGTTAATCCCTGATGGTGTAACACATGTGACAACGAGAGTTAAGGGTACCCTCGGATACCTTGCACCCGAATACGCTATGTTAGGGAAAGCAAATGAGAGTTGTGATGTCTACAGCTTTGGGATCCTTCTGCTCGAGCTTGCTAGTGGCAGGAAACCCATTGAGAAATTGAGTGCAACAATGAAACGTTCAATTACTGATTGGGCGCTGCCATTGGCAAGCGAGAGAAAGTTTGATGAAATAGTAGATCCGAAGCTCAATGGTACGTATGTGGAGGAAGAGCTAAAAAGAGTGGTCTTGGTTGCACTCATATGTGCTCACAGTCGGCCTGAGAAGAGACCCACGATGCTTGAGGTGGTGGAGCTTCTGAAGGGACTTAAGAAGGAGAAATTAGCTGAACTGGAACATATTGAGCTATTCAAGGCCGCTCAAGCTGCAGATTATAATGATGGGGCCTCGGTTGCTGAAGACAGCTCAGACTTCATCTCAGAGGAAAAAGATTCAAAACCGGAAATTGAGGGGCTTAGAGATGAACATAATCGCACAAACTAATAACTGTGGATATGGAACCATTTACAAGATTTGGGTTTCTCATGTGAAGGTGGAACTGGCTTGGCTTGTTATTAGAATTTGCCATTGCTACTATCAAGAAAGCATGTATTTTTGTGAGTGCAACGAGATCTGTTTTGTGTTTCTCGTCATTCCTTTATCCTAAAACGAATGACATGGAAACTGTGTTTAATATCCTACGGGATGGTCTGATTTTTGGCTCTAGAGACTAGAACTAGTGCTATATGAATATAGAACGACGCATCGACTCTCTCTCTTTTGACTTCTCTCCATTACTACTATTAAGGTATTGCAACAGTATATGTATAACGTATGCCATTTCAACGAAAACCTGTATTTTTCATTTCAACATCAAAAGATACAAAATGCTCACTGTTAATCAAAATTGTGGCACAGCAGGCATTCGAGGCTTTAGCTTCAATACAAACGTAGAAACATAAATGGCACAATCATATATTTACAAAGACTACTACTGGAATATAAAAAAGGCTTATAGCTACAAAATCTGGTTTACCGAATCATCTTAAGATGTGCATGATTATTACAACAAAAAGCCTTTTTTGTGACGGCTCCTTTCGAAAGACTTGCCAAGTGAAAAATCAGTAATTGCAAATTGCAAGCAGGCAGGGCAAATATGCCACAATTTAGCTTGCATTGTAACCCAGAATTACATCGCAAATCTCAACTCCTATGAGAAGGTGTCTTCACGATCTCCCACAGCAATCGTCTCTCCCTCCTCCAAGTTGCTAAACTCCAGGAAATGCGTAGGCCTGTGGTCCTCGTGATAATATTCACGGGGTGCCCCAAGCTTGACCCCATACTTCATACTAGGTGCATGTTTCACCCCCATGAAGTTGTAATTCCATGGACCATTATCAGGAATCTAGTAACGGAAAGCAATAAAATGATCAAGTTAACTCCGTTGGAACAATATAACCATTCAGAAAATCAAATACACATATGAAGATAAATAATCATACAAGTATCCAATCAAAAATCGTATAAGACAGGTGGAGAATGTTCCTTACCATATAGAAGCCAAGGAAGCGGTCACTAAGGAGCATTTGGACCTTCTCGTAATGAGTGGGAAGGTAGCCATGAGGATTGCTTCCAGTGTCCTTGTTCACACGTCCCCACTCATACCCTGATGGTGTCAGCTTATAAGCAGTTAAGGAGCAGGAACCAGGAGTGAAACTGCAAGTCAAAACAATGCACTTCTCCCCATCCCATTGCTTGTTGTTTTCTAAGATCTTAGCATGACTTGTGAGATCCTGCAAGCAAAATCTCAGGTAAGATAATAAAATTGCGGAAATGACTCATTTCCCCCCTTCTAGAAGAAGAGAAGTATCTAAAAACATGACATTTCTACTAAAGAACTAACATAAGAAACATTAAATCACTCAGATCAAAGAAAAACCTGTGGTGATAACTGGGGAAGTTCATTAGGTTGTGTGTGCATCCATCCCAAAGGCTCCAAGTCATTCAGGAAATCATGCTCTGGAAGAGCTGCTGGAAGGTTAACTTGCTGATGGGTTCCCCACTGTGGCGGCATTGCAATACAGCGGATTTCCTTAACCTGTGGGTTGTCAGGAGGACTTACACCATACAAGTAGCCAGCAATTTGAGTCCGCAGATCTGCTATGCAGATAAACTTCTTCAAAATGTTCTTTGGCATAATATAGGTATATCCTGTTTCCTGCATTATCAAGTGCCCTCCAGGTCAGCCAATATTAAATATATATGATTAATTTGTAATGTAATCATATATATGTAATTACATATATATATATAATCTGAGAAGGTCAACCGGTACCTTTATATCCTCTGAATTCACATAAATATGATTGACACGAAGATAGAGATTTGTTGCTGATATTGCTCTCACACGCCAATCTGTCTTAGATCCAAATGCAGCTTGCTCATATGGACTTGTGGTGGTGACAATCAGTTCATCACCATGCACATTGGTGGTCCTTGTTGTCACTGCTGTCAGCTGACTTGCTTCTTTTGCCTGGTATTGTTATACAGGAGTTGATTTTAAGCCAATAACCAGCAACATATACATAAAGAAACCAAAGTTAAAACAAGCAGTGATAGGCTAGTGCTGTATATGCAAGAGGAATATAGAAACAGAGGATCATTTTTTACTCCATTGTGAGGTTGATAACATTGGAAAATGATAACCTTACAACTATTTTGCAATTATTTTACAACACCATATGAAATGAAGGGCAATTTTGTAATATTAAAAGTTAATTTTATTGGAGTGGCATGATTTCTTTGATTGTTTGAAAATGAGTTGTAAAAGAGTTGTAGTAGTATCATTACTCGATAACATTTTGTGGCAAGCTGTTTTTGGTCTTTTTGGGCTAAATTGGGTGATGCCTAGAAAAAGACGTAGATCTTTGAGTGCTCAAAAGGGCATTTTGACAGTCATCATGATGAGAACTTGTAGTCTTGTAGAAAATGATTCCAATTTGTTTCATGTGGTACAGTTGGAGAGAAAGAAATCCAAGATTGCACAAAGACAGCGGAGGACCTCAAGGCCTTCTTTCTCAATTTACTCTCTACCAATGGATGGTTGCCCACTATGTTTTTATAGTTTTAGCTTCCAGGATTTTCTTGGTTTCTTTACATTCTCTAGTTAGGTGCATCTCACCTATACCACCTATGAACTTGATGGTGCCTTTGTGCTCATTAATAAACTTTCTTATTATAAAAGAAAAAAACAGAAACATCACCTGTTTCTCGATCTCAGCAATCTGCTGTCTCTGTTGAGAAGGTGGAGTAATCTCAGCTCCAAGTATGATATCACGAATTTCAGACTGTGTCAGAGCTGATGTATTCACATTGTTCTTCTTGGCATAGTCTGAGAGTATGAGATCTCTAAGAGCAACCTCTACCTGCCACATGAAGATGATAGGAAAACTCAACACATCAAAGAAATGCATGAATATATATTGACAGAATGGCATTTTTTTTTATCAGTAAACAAGATTTTATTAGTCATAAGAATAGGCAAGAGCCCACGTATACGGGACATATATAAGAGCAACGCCTAAGCGTGCTAGTTTAGTGATACAAGGAATTCATGAAAAGCCATGCCATGAAAATCAATTAATTACAATCAACCAATGGAGTGAATTGAAAAATAAGTTTCTAAGCTCATCCATCGACTGCTCTAGAATTGAAACCGGGTAAACATTAGGCTATTTGCCATTAGAGGAATACACACACAGGGATGCATGAATATTTATTGATACAAGGCATTTTGCATTGAAACCATGTAAACATTAGGCTATTGCTGCTAGATGAACACACACACAACCCGCTGTTCCCATTTTCTTGTGACCCAACATGCAAAAGGTATGTCGTTAGAGTGAGTGTGCTTTACTGATACAATCAAAAGTAATAGGTAAGCCATTACAACAATGGGGTTGGTTACCTTCATCCATTGATCATCATTGAGAGAAGGCCAGATGTGGTGAGGCTCAGTAATGATTGTTTTGTCGGGCTTTAGTAACATCTTTGCCTTCTCATTATTCACATGAAGTGCACGCAGGATCAAAATGAGCCGGGAGAATGCAGTATACGAAGAAATACTTTTCAACCAATCATCATAAATGTTGAAAAGAACCATTTGTGGCTCTGTAGCCTTCAAAATCAGATCACCAAATTTTTCAATCTTCAAGCATGCCTGGAAAGGAAGCTGCAGCTCACTTCCTTTAATAACTATGTTGGGAAAATCCAGCAAGTGAACCTCCAATGGGTCCAGCATTCCTTTACGAGTCACTATAATTTGCTTCGGTTGTTCTTCAACTGGCAAAGACCGCACAAGAGCAGCAACTTCTTCTGCTGTTTTCCACTTGGCTAACTGACCAAGACGCTTCTGTCCTGCCCAGACACTTGTGTGGATGACCTGCAAAGAAATCCACGAATCTCAATCTCAACTAAAGAGAGAAATTACTTTCAAAAAACCATTAGAAAATAAAAAAGACAAAAAATAGACCTTCAGAAACAGCTGTCCGGTCCTTGGATTGAATATAAAGATGGCCCCATTGATGGGTTTCGTTGTAAGATTTCCTTCAAATGTCTTGTGGATAGTAACCCGATATACATTAGTGTCATCAACAAACCATATTATTTGGTTGCTGAAGATCTCTCCATAATTCTGGGATGACAAATACGGCTCAGTGGGCTCAGAAGAATACAACTGTAAACCTTTCCTTATCCGCTCCCTCAATACATATAAGGCTGGATTTGACTGCATATCCACCAAGAACCATTACTGAGTACCTATGTCTATCACAGATTTATAAAATACTATGTCTATCACAGATTTATAAAATAATCAAAGAATACATGAACCTAAAATTATATTGAGAACCTTCATGATCTTATTCATCGCCTGCTGGAGCAGAGGCTTGGACCCAGGAAACCAATTGCCAAATGCAGAATGCAAGTTATAGGCCAAATCAAGTCCAATCATCACACCTGCATGAAAAATCCCATGATGATTATTTCAAGCTTTAAAACAGAAACATCTAGAGGTGTAAAGCAAAAGGCAATAAAAACATACCAGTAGGAGATGGATATATAGACATGTTGTCTGTTGTATAATCCATAAATTTGGCCCGGGTGTAACGCTCAATATCGTGAGAGTCATAATCACCCCAACGGAGCTGCACATCTATCCAGTACTTGTTGCTTGCTTTCTGATCAAACACATCCTTTGGCTCGGCCACAAGACTAGGTTTTGACATTGGCCATCTATGAGCAGCAAAGAGAAGAATGTCTGCACAAGAGCTGTTCATTTTGTAACTCTTCCTTGGATGTATTGTTTCCTTCTGCACAGTTTCAATTTCCAAAGCATCCAACTCCTGATCCAAAACTTGACACAGATCCATGACAACACTCTCATGTATCTTTTGCCACAAATGAGCACGGAATATCTGAATCAGCGAAATCTTTAAGGTAGGGATCTTCCCGTGCATGAAGATGCCAGTTAGATCCAACTGGACTTGGAAACCCACATAAACATTTGCTCTATTTATTGTAGGTGACCACCAAAGAGTGAACCTACGGTTAGGGATCTGGTTGAGACCAGATCTCTGAGCATTTGTCAGCTTTTTATACTTCATCGATTCCTCAAAGCCTGATGCCTTTTCCCAGAAGAGTCCTTCCCAAGTTGGAAAGCTAAAAATCAAATAAGAAAATTCAGGCCCGGTTTGGATACACAACATCTCATCTCATCATTACAACTTTCCCAAACTCCCACACAAAATATAATAAACAATTCAACTTTTTCAAATCCCAAAATAAAAATTATATTTTAACAATATTTTATTCAACTTTCAACAAAACATCTCATCTCATCTGAACTGCGTAACCAAACGAGGCCTCAATCAAAAACTAGTCCCCTCCCCCCCTAAAGGAGACCACTGAATTATGAATTGAAGACTGCAACTCAACTCTGTCAAGATTATATACTACAGTGCAATGAAATTTGACAGACCAAAGCTATAGAGGACAAAAAGTGCTCCAATGTGCACTAACCAACAAGATTATATACAGCCACTTGTCTCTTTCACTATCCCCATTGTATTAGCAGACTAATAGAAAATGGCTAAACAGGCCTAAACTGGTGACAACTAATCAGAACAAACTCGTAAAACAGTATACTTACTATGTTCCTTTGAATAAGGTATGCTCAAGAATTCCCTCAACACCTCCCAAAGCTTGGATGACATCAGTTCGATAGTTGTTCAAGTTCCAAAGTTTCCCGTCATGCCTCTGGTGTGTCCACCAGAAAGGGTTCTGTTTTAGAACTTGGTACTGCTTGAAGTCAGTGCGCACCCTCCATCCTTTGTCATATGCCAAAGTATGTCGATCCTTCTGAAACAAAGTATTTATCCGAGGAATTCCTCTGTCCCATGAATCCTGTCAAGAGAATTAAGCAAGACATTAGGATGACGAAATTTTGTATAAAGGCCTAAAAATACATATAAAAAAGTGCCACCCACTTCCAAATCTTCGAGGGTCAAACGCCTATTTTGTGCCTGAGCTTCCTGTCTCTTTAGTGCATATTCTGCCCACACACGCTGTGAATCTATGAACTCACTCTCCCATGGCTGTTAAGTAAACAGCAAGACGGTGAAAAACAGCAAAGTAAACACACAGGCACACTACATACACAAAAAGAAAAAGTCTGAATTTACTTGTATATATCTATAAAGATTGGGAATTAGCTGGTCCTCTTCATGACTCATTCCACTCCTAAAGTGAGTTACACCAACGTCAGTCTGCTGACTGTAACGGAGGTCACTCTGTGGAATCAATATGTGACCCATGGAAAGCATCCCAAGTCCTCCAATTTCCTTTGGAGTGTAGAAAATGACAGGCGGGAACCTGAAAGCAAATTGAGATTAAGAATAGCAGATTGAGTTTCAACAATATTTAAGTTTTGAAAACTTCATCTGGATAATGTCTTTCCTTATGCAACCACAAAATTAAATAAATGTACCTGCTAGGCATCTTTGAGTTCAACCCAATCTTTATACGGGTCTGGATTTTATTTTCACATTTAACTAGCAAATCCAACAGTTCTTGAGTATGTACAGTGGCTTCACGGAAATAAGTCATGAGACCTATTGAAAACAAGAACCCTTCATAATATATCCTCATGATGTCAAAATAGGATTACAAGGCAGAATAAAATTCTCAAAATATACCTATCAGGGCTGTATTCCATTTATTGACAATTTTTGTAAATGTGGTAGATCCAGAAGACATTAGAATCTGCCTCACACGATTCTCAAAGACCTTCATGTGTTCATCATCAACCCGCAAGAAAGCAACAGCAGTCCGTTCTTTGGTCTGTTCATTCTGCAGATTCCAAACACCATCTCTTGTATTGCTGAATGCTTCTTGGGTCATTCTTATTTTAGGAAGTATCCGAACTTCAAATCCACACCTATAGGTCAAATAAGAAATGAGTCAGAAACAATTCCATTCCCCATAAAACGAGCATCACAATCATAACCTGAAAACCCTAGGGAGGCTAAAGCAGCATGAAGATTACAGGACTACTAGCCAAAATAATTACCAACTTATCAAAAAGGGGATCTAAAGGTTAAGACACCTCTCCCATATGATCATATCCATCATATGACAAAGGCCAATTATAAATGCAGAAAATAATGAATTAAAAAAAGGGATGCAAAATTTATGTATGACGTGAATGTTTTTGTTAAGCATGTCTCGGAGGTAAATAAATCTGGATCGACTAAATTTTTTTTTTTTTTTTTGGTTTACAATTTAAGTTGTCTATGAAAAACATCCAGCAGTTGCAGCTTAGATGAAAAGCAGCGAGACTGGTGCATGGGAAATACCGGATATCAACAAATCCAAATATTCCAAGAAACATTTTGTATATGATCTTTGCTGGTAAACATAGGTCCAAAGCAGGTAACATATCATAACATATATACAAAAGATGAAGCAACTAAATAGATGGATGACATACATGCTGAAGAGCAAATTCGGATTATCCTTGCTGTAAACTGATACAAAGCTGTTCTCCCACTCCAATGTTGTGATACTTCGAGGAAGACGATTCTTCATATCCCAGAAAACACTCCTCCCAAGATTTACTGAGGAAAATTTAAAAACAGACCAATAAAGTCATTTTTTGCATCTCAAGAAATCCAACTCATTCTTTTAAGATAACGTTTACCATAGCAACTTTAGATTAGAAGTAAGAAAGAATAAACTACCATCATGTTTCATGAGCCTCATTCTTGCATCTCTGGGCCAGCACTTCTTATTGTTATATCCAACCATATTTTCATTGTTAGGATCAGGATGCTCAGTAAGATATCGCTGAATAAGGTCTCGAGCCTCTTCATGGGTGAAGCGGAACAATATATGGACCCTGTCTATGTATCGGGAATACAGCCGAATAGGGTGCCGTGTCTCAACTTTCGTGTCCCAATAAGTAATGAACTCATTAGGCATCTGGGGTGGACCAGCAATCTCACTGGCTCGAGTCAATCCAAGGAGCAAGAGATCCAGCACAAGTCCATAATACTGTACAACAAAAGAAGCAAACTGGAGACCGCGTATAAGACCATATGAGTTTGTGTGACTCATATCCTTGTAAGACAACACAACATTGTTCTTAGCAGTGACATAATCAGCGATGTTGTGGTCAAGAACCAACCTCAAGAGCCTGCAACACAGCAAAGTATAGAAACATTATTTAATAAAAATATCCATCTTTACAGTCAAAAAAGCACCAACCTTGTACTCACCTGTTTAACATTGTCAAGTCAATCTTCTCAAAGAACTTCTCGAACTTTGTCTGCAGCATCACAACACATTGCCCTTCACTCGTGTCCCATACACCTTGTAAATTGTTTATACCCTGACACCATTTATAAACCAAAAGTGGGGGAGGCTCTGAATCTGCAGGCTTGATCCAGTTTGGAAAGAGATGGCGTTTGTCACCTTCATACCATAAATATTGATCAAGATACGCATCCGTAATCTTCTCAAGAGGCTCAATCTCATAAACTGGAATGAGATAGCTGTACAAATCCATGAACTCTATGCCAACCTGAAAAAACAAAAAGTTCAGTTCCTCCTACACTGAAGCCCAAAGGTCAGAATCAACTCATTCTTGATCATTGACAAACCTCCTTGAAAGCACGCTGAGTGAGCAGGTGACGCTTAATTCGCGACAGTGCTTCATGTGGGTTATCATAAGCTTGTTCAATGAGACCCAACTCTTCCCTCTGAAGCTGATTTAATCTCACAGCCACACTGTAAGATTCTTTCAACCTCTCCAGAGCTAGAATAAGTAGTTTTGTATCATGCTTATATGACAATGGAGGGAATGGAATGGGAGAAAACTTTCTTGACTCCAACCAATGCACTGTCGTCGTATAAATGGCAACTGCTTCTTCTGGTGTAACATATGGGCCGTCTTTCAAATAGTTGTGTTGTCGTTCCTACAAGAAGGAAAAATGGAAATTGAAAGATAACTAAGCTAGGGAATAAAAACATCTATTAGAATACAATTCAGGAAATAGAGAGGCTGTGAAGGCCATCTTTTGTAGTTCTCCCTAGGAATTTTACAACAACAAAAAAAAATGAAGAATTTGGTATGGGAACCTGCTCTGCTTTAAGCCAAAGGCGAGTCAGTCTCCCAAGGTTCTTCCGACAAACTGTCTTATCAACCGTCGCTCCTCTTTTTATACGCTCACGATTATAGTGAGCAACATTCGTCCACCAGTCTGCTTTTGATTTGACGTAACGAAGAATCATGTTCTCAATGGGGACCGGCAAACCTGGAACCTTCCAGGGAATGTTTGCTTTCCAACATCGCCACGCCTCACTGAGATGCTGCAATATAACTCTAGCTTTATTCTGCTTGATGCCCTCTGCATTTCAATGATACAATTTTAGAGACACAAATCAAGTGGACTAGATCAACCAGAAAATCAGCTCAAAGGAAACACAAGCCAATAAAGAACAGAATTTTGTTCAATCAAAGATTACCTGGCATGGCATCAAGAACATCATGCATAACAGCTGCTCGAAGCTCCAAATCAAAATGGCTTTCAACACGTTGCTTAGTAACAGTCTTTGCCACTCCTTTTGAATGGCGCCCTTCAAATTGACGAGCAAGTAAATTCCCTAACCACCGTTCGAGGAGTGGCACTATACCACGAAGAAAGAACAACCACACCCTCCACATTGGTGCCCAAAACCCACATCCAGGTCCTTTCCCAACAGGACCAGTGTTGAACCGATAATAAATCAAGTGTTTTAAGTCTTTGCACATTCTGATCTGCCGCATAAGCCTGTACTTATATCGGTACATCCCAGTCAGTTGACCAACATGAGAGAATGTATATTGCAAGCCATCAGCCAATTGGAAAGCATCCACATTACCCAGTCGGAACTGGATATTTGCATCAACTACAAGCTTTGTCAAACGCAGAATTTCACGGCAAAGATGGAAAGCATTACCAAAACGTGATTTCTTTCGCTCTTTTGTTGTGAGGGTCTTTACAGGCTTCAGGTTAAAATTGTAATCAAGGTGGAGGTAATTCAAATTTTTCCTATGTATAAGCAGATTTAGCATGTTATAGCCCTGCTTACAAACTTGAAGACCAGCTTCAGCCCAGTCAAGTTCTGTCGTTTGGAAAAACTTTGTTGCTTGCAAAGATCGGAATAAGTGCTTCTTCTTTTGAGCCTTGGGAGGTCTGTGATGCAGTTCATTCAACACAAAGCATTTTAGCAATTTTTGATAGCTGACCCGAACTTTAACTGGATAGGATGGAGGACTGCAAAATGGGAAAAAAAATGTCAGATGGTTTCTAATAGAAATTAGATGCTTAATATGCATTTAGAGAAAGAAGAAAAGAAAGAAAGAAAACAGAGATAACTAACTAATTCTCTTTATTTTTTTTAATCAGTATGCAAGTTTATTGATAGATAACTCACCAATGCTCTTTATACCACTCTGACACAAGGGGTATATCTTCTGCCCGTCTCATCCGACCAGATCTCATGTTAAAAGGGCGTGGGGCAAATAGTAAGGAGACACCAGCAGCTGTGGTGTCGGTATAAAGTTGAGTGTCATTCAGAAAAGGTTCCACTCCTTCTGGCAAGGCAAAATCATCATCATCCTCCTCATCACGACTTTTCTTTTCATGCCGCTCCTTGTTAGTGCTAGTTATTGGGTGTATCAAAGGATCATAGTAAAATGCAGGTAAATCAGGATCCTCGGTTTTTATGTACATGATCATGGGAGTGTGATACACACAAAGCTTTACTTTCCGGGGCCTATTGTTATAGAGATGGGGAAATGCAATTCTGTATTCTGTCCTGAGAGGTGATCGAATAATGAGCTTGTTAATATCATTGAACTCATTCCAATCCTCATCTCCTTTCTCCATGTCACGGTACAAAGGCTCAAATTTAGGGCCACCTGCATAAGAAATGAAGTAAACACATACTTGAATGATGCTAACGAACATAAATGGGGAAGTAATTGAACCAACAACACAGAATACATCCAACTGCCAACACACCCATATACCAGTGAAAAAACAAAACCATGGACACCCAACCAATGCAATAGATACTGAAGAGAAACCCAAGCTAAATACACACCAGAACTCATAAAATCGAGCAGCCTCAAAAGCACAAGGACGCCTCAAGAGAAGGGCTTTAAACTGGACCCGCATTTTCCAGTGTACTTAATTGAAATCAGATCACACCAGACATTTCAAACACCCACTGCCCATCATGCCAAAGGATAAAAATATGGCACTATCAAAGATCTAAGAATGAAATCTATGAAACCAAAGGAAGAACCGTAAAGCAATTATATATGACAAAAACCACAACCAAGGATGTCCAATTTTTTTCAAAGCACCAAATAACTCAGTAATAAAAGCATAAATTAAAATCATGAAGGAAAGGATGAAACGTACCAGGTATACACATGTTCAATGCTTTGGCTGTAAAAAATGACTCCATGTCAAACAAGTAGAAATAATTGCGATCAATTAAATCAGAAAGGAGCTGTCCTGCAAGCCGATGAAGGGTTGCCATTATAGGAAGAGAGAGATGCCATTTCCGGTAACTTGGACCATTTATCAGCTTTGTTTTCACAAGAGGCTTGTGGTCATAAAACCAAGTGCATACAGCAGAATCCTCCTCTTCATCCAACTCTAATTGGATAGGCTCCAGAGGATCAACGTCTAAAAGATTATCAGCATAGTCTAGTGGAGGTTCTTCATCATCAAATGGTGGAAACCGCATTCTCTTGAAATGTCTACGATCTCTCTTCTCCCTTCGCATCATGATCCACATTGAGCCCCACTGTAAGATTTAAGATTCAATCAGTCATTGAGAATATATTAACATGTAGATTAAAAAATGTAGTTAAGAAAAAAAGAAACATCAGAAGAGAGAAACAAACCTGAGCCAGATATATCGGTTCTACAACCCATGGTATTTCATTCACAAATGTAATTGCCCCAGAAATATGGTACAAAATCTTCACATCACGAACCTAGAACCACATAAACATAGAAATGTCATTTGGGATAAAATATGACAAAGCAAGGAGAATAGATATAGAGCATTAATGCAATATAGGTATAAAAGACGAAAAAATAAATTTTTAAAAAAGCCCAAAAATGCGAATAACAGAAACCTGCTCCCATGGCATGGGCATATTTTCAAGAAGTTTGTAAACTGCATGCGGAATGAATTTAAGGGCTCCAAGATAGACACGCTTATCATGACGATATTTCTTCGAGGACATATCCCCATGATCTCTGTTGAAGAAAACAGCAAGAGCATTTAAATGATAAACCCAGAGCGACCAACTGTATAATATCCCACAGTTACACAAGCATGCTTATTACAACAATAAAAATACGAGGAATAAAAACAAAGTGAACGCTCTAAGCCAGTTATCCCAACAACAAACTGACGACTCGTAAAAAAAGACGACCAGAATGTTAAAAAAAAATCTCACTAACTACAATCAACCCACTAGCAGTGCGTTACATTAATTGTTCTCCAAAAGGCATCCATCATTTTGGAGTTTCTGGAAGCCACGGCCAAACTAACTACGTCCTCTCAAGTCTCAACTAACCAGATTCCATGTACATAAATAAACACAAATTTATGAAAACAAGCGCTTATACCACCCAGAAAAATTAAAGTAACCACATACGAAATTGAACAACCACTGGCCTAAGTTATCAAAGCACATAATTACGTCAACTAAGACATCGACCATAAATTATATCCCAAATCCTTCAAACTACGTTCAGAGAAGACAAGAAAAGTGCTCCCACTTGATAATTTTCCTGACGTGCTCGGGTGGCATGTCCTCCTTCTGCGTCTCGACAAACCCAAACTTGCGTTTGTCGCTGTACCGCTTCGAATTGAGTTGCTGCCATTTCCTCGCCTTCTCCTCAAGTCGAGCCTCTGCTTCGGCCGGCGACGGTAGCACCGTGTACGAGGGCTGTGCCGCAGGTGGAGGCGGTATCGAGGAGCCAGTGGTCCCTGGCGGCGCAATCTGGCCGTTGTTCCACATGGCGAACAGATTCAAACCTCTATCCTAAAACCCTAAGAAACCCTGATAGCAAAATAAATTATAGCACACGTAGATTTGAGATTTCCATGTATGAGAGCTTTTTGTTTTTGTGGGATGGGTGTAAAAAGGGGGGAGCTTTATTGAGGACGATTCAACAGTTTCTAGGGTTTTGAGGGTTTCTGGGTTTGTATCACTGTGAGTGAGAAGAACGCAAAAATAAGAGGGAGAGAGTGAGATATTCCGTAGAAAAATGGGGCTGGAGGTTGCCAAAGCGTCCAATACCGTTTCGGTAAGGCACGAAATGTTTCGATATTGATACTGTTTCAGTGTTTTGTTTTGTTTCGGGTATCGTTTCGATATAATCTAATATTTTTTTTTTCTAAAGGATATAATCTAATAAATTAATTATATATATAAATTATATTTTAAAATAACATTAATATAAATCTTAAAAAATTAAAATACATATTTATAAAATTTAATAATACTTCTAAATTTTCAATCTAACTATTAAAAAAATTAATCACCAATCTTCATCATCAAAATGAGAGTAGAAATTTAATTTTCAATTCTTGATAAAAGGAGATTAAAAAAAGTTAAGGAAATAGTCTTCAGATATAAGAATTGAAATGAAAACTACGAAAATACACTGAAAATACAAAAATATAAAATTTTGACCAGCACATTGAAAACCGGCCAGTACATCGAAAACTAGTTGATATTGACCGAAACGCATCGAAATAGCCGATATGAAACACATATCTCTCTCATGTCGATTACTGGTCCAACACGATAAATACCAGCCGGTACAGCACAATATTCAAAACCTTAGTCCTGACTTCTACTATCAATGCTATGTGCACGGTCCCAAGTCTGTGCGTCAAGCCTTTTATATTGGTAAATAGAAAATTCTATTCATTATTCTACACAATACACTATGGGTCTGTTTGGGATTATGATATGAGTTTTAAAAAATATTTAAATAACTTTAAAATCTCTTTAATAAAAAAATTATGTTGTTTAGGTGTTACATATTAAAACACTTTTAATTTCAAATAAGCTAAAAAGTACGTTTGAAGAAAATCATCAAACATATATTTTCGAATAATGCGGAACGTAATTTAAATTTTAGAAATACTGTACATGGATGAAAATACTCATACAATTTTAGATAATTACAACTTTCAAGGATATTGTCATAATTTTTAAAAATTCAAATAGTCGTCGTTTTACCTTATAAAGCACTTTCTTAATTCGTTTCCAAATAAACGTAATGTGTTTAAAAGTGTTTTAAACATATGGTTACCAAACAGTAAATAACTTTTTAATAGTATGACTTATTACTTAAGTTATGAGCTATAAATCCTAAATATATAAACTATATTTTTCACCGCAATCTCAGACATACACTATACAGTTTTTTTGTCCTTATCAAATGAAAAATGTTATTTATCATTCACACATCACGCACCAACATGTAATTTATCATTTTTTACCTTATATTTAAATACACGTATTTACACATCAATATGTATGTATTTAAATAGAATAACAAAAATGATAAATCACATATTTGTATGTGGTGTAGTGGATGATAAATATAATTTTTCCATTTGAACATTCAGACACCACAAACACAACTATTTTTCGATTTCAGATTTTTAACTTTTTTATTTAAATGGATGCTTGGGGAATGAGATGAAATGATAATTTTATGAATAGTAGTAAGATGGTTTGTAAATAATAAGATAGTTTGAATTAAATATTTATTAGGTTTTATAAAATGAAAGATAAAAAGTTAAACAAAAAGTATTATAAAGTTTAATATTGTTAGAATATAAAATTTTAATATTATTTTTGTTTTATAATTTGAAAAAGTTGAATTGTATTTTGTTTTTATTTAAGGTTGGGTTTGGATACACAAATATCTTTATCTCATCTCATCTCATTTAATCATTATAACTTTTCCAAATTCTCATACAAAAATATAATAAACAATTCAATTTTTTTAAATCACAAAATAAAAATAATACTAAAAAAGTATATTTAATAATATTTTATTCAACTACTATTCAAAATATCTCATCTCATATTTGTCTATCCAAACACAACCAAAAAATTTGAAAAAGTTGTAATGATTAGTTTGAAAATTTTGTAATGATTAGTATTTGGGAAGAAAATGAGATGGGATGAGATGAAACATGTTTCCAAACATCTCTAATCATTCCATAATCATTACAACTTTTTAAGACTTCCAAATAAAATACAAAAAATAATTCAACTTTTTAAATCACAAAACAAAAATAATATTAAATAATTTCTAACATTATTTTAACTTTGTAATATTTTTATTTAACATTTTCTCAATCATTTCCCAAAATCTCATAAAACATATAAACTCAAATTATTATACTACTATTCACATTTCATCTCATTATCTAAACTAGGTTTTAGGCTCCGTTTGGTTTTACGTATGGTCTCAATCCATCTCATCCAAACACCGTTAAAACACAAAACACTTTTTAGCTTCAACTTTTTAATTTTTTCATATAATCATTACAATTTTCTCAAACTTTCAAACAAAAAATAAAAAGTAATTTAATTTTTTTAAAAACCAAAACAAAAATTATATTAAAAATCAAATTATAACAATATTTTAACTTTATAATATTTTTATTCAATATTTTATCTCTCATTTTCCAAAACTACTTAAAACATATTACTCAAACCAGTTCAATGCTATTCACAAATTATCTAACTATTATTCACATATTTCTCATTACATTTCATCTCATATGGCTAACCAAACGAGACTCTACTTTGTTTGGTTTCACAAAATTTTAAAATCATCTCATCTTATCTCAATATCCAAACATCATTCAAATACAATCATTTTTTAATTTAAAAATATCAAGACCATTTCATATAATCATTACAACTTTAAACAAACTTAAAAAAAAAAAATCAAAATTTTCAAATTTTAAAACAAAAACTATATTCTAATCCTATTTTAACTTTATAATTTTTTTATTTAATTTTTTCTATCTCATTTTTCAAAACCTCATAAAAACTTAATTGTGTATAATGGAACGATACCTTAATTGTGGAAAGAAATAAATGTATCATGTAAATTCTATAACATTTAGATCTAGTTTGGATATTGAAATGAGATAACAAATGTGTGAACAATAGTAAAATAGTTTGTGAATAACAGTAAAATTGTTTGAATTAAGATGTTTGATGACATTTTTGGAGACGAGTTAGAAAAAAGTTGAATAAAAATATTATAATATAATTTTTTAATATAATTTTTATTTTAAGATTTGAGAAAGTTAGATTATTTTTTATATTTTGTTTGAAATTTGTAATAATTAAGTAATGATTAAATGAAAAATTGAAATTACAAAATTTTTATATTTGAATCATATTTATACGTTAAGATAAGATGAGATAAGATCTTAATATCCAAACAAGCCTTAATACTTGTTTTGTATTAATACTTATGGCATATTAATCCACAACCATGTTTCTTTCCCAGTTTTCCCCTCCCTCTTTGATTTCGATTCAGGCTCTCACTCGTTACTCTTAGCGCCGTTGCCTCCACTCCACTCACGGCTCACCGACGCCCAGCGGTCCACCGTCCAGTAGCGGCGCAGCTTCCACCGCTCAACGTTCATCCGGCGAATGGCACAGCCCGAGAGCCTCCATTTTATTTTTTAGATATGAACCATTGAACCATATGATTTTAATTTTTGTGAGATTTATTTTTTATTTTTATAAGTATTTTGTGACATTTATGTTTTAGAAGTTTTTTTTTTTTTGGTGAGATTTATAAGTATTTTTTTTATAAGTATTTCAGCCCGAAAACCCTGTTTGTGTTTTCTGGTTTGGTGCATTCACGGATTGAAGATGTTTTTATAGATTTTGTAATTTGTACAATGAACAATCGGGGGTTTTTGAAGATGCAGTGTGCATTTCAATTTTATAGATTGATAGTTTTGTTGAAAATAAAATAATTTGTGATGTTTATTGAAATTTGAAAGTAAAATTTATGATGTGTTATAAATAATTTGTGATGTTTATTGACAATCAATGTTTATAATTTATTGAAAGTAAAATAATTTGTGAGATTTATGAGCGATCTAAAATGTAGATTAGAATCTTAGATTTGTGATGTTTGCCACGTTGCAACTAACTGCTGTGTAATTGACAATTGTGGTATTTTTTGTTCTTTCTTGGTTTTATATGTTAGATGGATTATTCGTCAAGTCCAATTGATCTTGATTCGAACTCCCAAATACCAAAACTCCCAGCTTCAAGTGCTCCTAATAATAGTAATTGTCCACTTCCTAATAAACGGAAGGGGAATGATCCGTCAATTGTTTGAGACCATTTTACAAAAGTTGAAGGTTGTTCTATAGATGATCTTAAGGCTAAGTATAATTATTATGGCAAGATATACGCTTGCTACTCGAAGAGGAACGAAACTTTAACCATGCAAAATCATCTACCTTCATGTCCCAAAAATCCTCATAAATTGGGCTTTTAGATAAATATCAAACAACATTGACAAGTGAGGTATCCTCGGAGGGGTTTGGAGAGACTGATAATTCCTTAAGAAAATATTGTAACCCATAAATATAGTGAGGATGGCGCTTGCGGAGATGGTAATTCTCGATAAATTACCATTTAGAATTGTTGAAGAACAATGATTTAAGAAGATGGTTTGGTTACTTGAACCTAGATTTAAAGTGCCATGTCGAGTGACGGTTGCAAGAGATTGTATGAAACTATTTGCATCTGAAAAAGCCAAACTTAAAAAGTTATTTAAAGATGGGGGAATGACTACCGATACGTGGACATCGATACAAAATCTTAATTATATGTGCCTAACTGCTCATTTCATTGATAGTGATTGAAAATTGCAGAAGAAAATCATTAATTTTTGTTTAATCCCTAATCATTGAGGGAATACCATTGGAAAATATGTTGAATCGTGCATCCTTCATTGGGGCATTGATAAGATATTTACTGTTACTGTTGATAATGCTAGCTCAAATGATACTGCAATTGCATATTTGAGACATTTTTTTACAGAGAATATGTTGGAGGGGAAGTATATGCACATGAGACGTTGTACTCATATTCTGAATCTTGTCGTGAATGAGGGTCTTAAGGAGTGTGATGATGCCATTACAATGGTTAGAAATGCGATTAGATATGTGCGCTCATCCCCTGCAAGATTAGACAAGTTTAAGAGATTTGCAGAAAAAGAAAAAATTGATTGTAAAAAAATGTTGTGCCTTGATGTGCAAACTCGATGGAATTCAACTTACATGATGTTAGAGGCTGCTGAGAAATTTGAAAAGGCTTTTAGGCGAATGGAGAGCGAGGACTACAATTTTATTTCTTACTTTAAGGATGGAAACATTGGGCTTCCCAGAGCTGACGAGTGGGAGACAGTGCGGGTTTTTGTGAAATTTTTGAAGATGTTTTATGATGCCACTTGTCGATTTTCTGGTTCTTTACATGTCACGGTAAACACAAGTTTTGTAGAGATTTGTAGGCTCCAAAAAGAGTTGGTTAGACTGTGTGAGAGTGAGAATACTTGTTTGATGAGCATGACCATTAGCATGAGAATGAAATTTGATAAGTATTGGGGTTCATTGGATAGGATGAATTTGTTGTTGTTAATTGCAGTTCTCCTTAATTCACGTAGCAAGTTGGGGCTTCTTACTTTTAACTTGAAAAAAATTTATGATCACAATTGGGTTGAAGATTTGTTGTCGAGGGTGAGACAATTATTATCAGACATGTATGCGGAGTATAATGCTACGTTCGGTTATTCCTTTAGTAGCAGAGAACATGTTTCCCATCCGTCATCTGCCCTTCCAAATGATGCTGAAGACAATTATGAGTCACAACTTTTTTATGAGTGGTTGCTAGCATCGACTGCTTCTGGATCTACAGCTACCAAAACAGAGATTGACCGGTATTTATCATATGGTTGCGAGGCATTCAGTCAATCTTTTGACTTGTTGAATTGGTGGAAAGTGAATGAGCCTAACTATCCTATACTTGTGAGAATTGCACGAGATGTGTTAGTCATGCCTATTTCCACGGTTGCATCAGAATCCGCATTTAGTACGAGAGGTTGTGTACTTGATCATTTTCGGAGTTCCTTAGCTCTGAGAACTGTTGAGACACTTATTTGTACTCAGAATTGGTTACGACATCCGTCAACGCCAATTGATATTCGAGACTCCGTGGATAATATTGAGAGCTTTGTAGTAGAATATGGTAATGTGTTTTTCTCATTCAATTTTCATATTCATTTATTTTTATAATTTAATTTAATTTAATTTTTTTTTCATTATCCTAATTTATTAATATTGATTATTTGATGTTTTCTTAAAAAGTTAGGAGCATCATACATCACAACTATTGACGATTGAAGAGTCGAAGACTGCAATTGAAGAATGGAGATTTTTTGGGTTTTATTCAAGAACAATTGTTATTTGTTCTTTCTTGCTTAAGACAATTTAGTTTTGTTTGTAATGTGTATTAAACATGATCTAGTGGAGTTTTTTTTTTTTTATCTACTAATTAGTAATTTAGTATATAAGATAATAAGACTATAAAATATAAGAGCACTCCCAATAGATTCTTTATCTTATCCTTTAAAATACATCACCAAAACTCACTTTTTTCTATTTTACATACTGACTTTTACAATATGTCATCCATCAGTTTATCTATTTTTTCTCTATATCATTTAAATATTCTTTTTTTATTCTTTTTAAATGTTTCATTTCTACCAATAAATTTACAATATCCATATTTTTTTTTTATATTTGTAATTTATTTTTATATACAATATAAAATAATTCAGTCCTATACACGTAAAACAAAAATATATAAGCCAAATAAAAATTAAAAATAAAATCAAATATGAAAAAATTGGTTTAAAAATAATTCTAAGATATTTTTTAAAAGAAAATGAAATATATGTGTTTTAAATGATGAACAATAAAAAGAATTTGCTTATATGATACAAATCAAAGTAAATAAAAATGAGGGAGTAAATGAAATATCAACAATAAAAAAAATTTTACAGGATGAACAGTACCCACTACATGTAGCGGGGTACTGTAGCTAAATGTATTTTACATTTCATTTTACATAATCAGATGAAGCTTCTTTTTGGAACAATTCTTTAAATTATTTACATTTTTTATATAATACAAAAGCTATTGGGAGTGCTCTAAGTAGTATATATGTACTAGTTATTAGTTACTAATAATATATACATGGCATGATTAAAATTAAAAAGAAATTGTATTAATAATAGCAAAAAGAAATTCTGCAAAAAAAGTCTAAATGTAGATGATCTTGAATAACAAATTGAGCCCAAAAAGAGCTTGAATTGGGTCTTAAAATGGCCCAAACAGAATGGTTTAAACCGGCCCAAAGCCGACTAACCATCGTGAACCGGCCGGTTTTCATCTAATGATCGGCCGATTTGGTCTCTCCAGAAAATCGAACTATCGGTTTCGGTTTGGGCCTAAAACCGAACGATAGTTCGGTTTTTCAGCCATACAAGTGAGTGTTGGAAACAATCAACTAGAAGCAGTCACACAGTGAGTGCAAAATGTTTACTGCTATAGTAACTTCTCTCTATTATTACTCTTTCACTTTTGTGCCACATCAGCCAACTCACAAAAAAATATTGAAAAAAATTTCAAAGCCATTATTAAATGTTAATTGTACTCATTGCAAGTGTTTAACAAAAAAAAAAAAAGAAGAAGTAATTATTATAGGTTTATAAGCCATGCACTGCAGGCCAGGCGTGTCAGTATAAGAGCACTCCCAACAGCTTCTCTAAATTCCTTATTTTTGTATATTTTAAAGAAAGTGGTCTGAAAGAGGCGTCCAACAGATCATCTATTTCATTCGTAATTTCCATTTCTCTATAATGTTACCGCTGCATCTAGCGATAACTATTCACAATTGTAAATCTATTTTTAATTATTTCTCTCTCATCTATGTACTTTTCCCTTCCCTATCTTGTTTTAGTTTATTTCATTTTAACCCCTTTTCACACTCCATCCGTTTATTTTGTGCATTCCCTTTCTCACAAGTCACAGGTGCCTTCGTCTTCCATCGATCACAAGAGTTGCTTTTTGCTCGTCTTCAAATATGCTTCCTTTCCACTGCAAACATCATTCCACAGTTTGAATTAATAAGGGGTTTATGGAGCTCTCACCTTTTTATTCTTCACAATTATATAAATTCTTCTTTTTTATTTTTGAATTAATTTATATTTTTGTTTTGCTTATAAATTTAGATTAATTTAAAATAGAACATAATTATATGACATTGTATATGGAGAGATATTGTAAATATCAAAAAGTATGAATATATCATTGATAGTTAGATAAAATATTTTAAATGAATAAAAAAGATTAAAAAGTATAATATTTAAATGATATGAAGAAAAAATAGATAAGCTGATATATGATATATTGTAAAAATTAATATATAAAATAGAAAAAATAAATTTTAGTGATGTATTTTAAAGCTCTAACGGTCATTCTCAGTTTCCAAAGCCAAACAAACAAACACACCCCCGTAAGCCCCCATTCCGTTGGCACCCTTCCCTAAGCCCCCTAAAAGTACTTCTCCCTCCTTCCATCTTTCTCTCTGCATAAATCAAAATACTGAAAACCTTGCCATAGACCCAAAATCTGGTTTTATTTTCCTCCCGCTCAATGGCAATCATGCGAAACAGAAGATTGGGAGTTCAGGAATTAAGCACTAATAGCAGTACTAAAGTAAGGGCTTTGATAGATAGGCGGTGCTTGGCTCCGCTGGCGCTGAACGGCGACGTAGAGGAGGAGCCAGCGAGCTGTGCAGTGAACCAGCCATACCATAGGTTGCCTCAACAGTTCCACGTCAATCTGTCCGTCCTCAAACTCGACGGTTCTCTCTTCGGTACTTTCTCTTTATGTTACTCACTTTTTTTGTTTTCAAATTTTGTTATGTTTTTGGGCTTGTTCGAAACTGTTCTCTTATAACCGTTTTTTTGTTTTTGGTTGGGTCCCCATTTTCTTGCTTAGTGTTTTTTTTTTTTTGAAATATCTTGCTTAGTGTTCTAATTTGCCATTACACGACACCATTGTGACATGCATAAACAAATTCCTTGTTTTATTTCCACAGTTGTTTGTGTCTCCCAGAATGCCACCGTAGCAGAACTCAAGTGGGCCGTAGAGGAAGTTTTTGCTTCGCGCCAAAAGGAAGTTTCTTGGTAAACTCATGACTCATTATTTAGCCCGTAGCTGATGAAGGCTTCAGAACAGTATATTTTAATCAATGGGTTTGAGAAAATTTATTTATATGGTGTGTTTTGATTATTGGGATTATAGTTTTTAGTGTAGAAGTTATTTTATGGTTTTTGTTTTTCAGAAAAAAAAAATTTGTTGCTTTGGTTTCGATGTGGTTAGGTCGCATGTGTGGGGGCACTTTTGCTTATCTTATGATGGCCAGAAGCTAATTAATGACAAGGTGTGTCTTCCAAAATTTGGGATCAAGGATGGTGATCAGGTCTGTCACTTGTTTTTCTTACTGATCTTTGGCGCATTGGACTTGTTGATTTGCATTTGAAAGAAGTTAGTATTATTTTAAGATGGTAATGTGCATATAGCACTTGAAAAAATTGTAACTGCATACTCAAATACACGACTTCTCCGAAACTAACCCCAATCCAAAAAAAAGAAAAAAGAAAAAGAAAAGAAAAGAAAAGGATTATTAGAGAGATCTTTTGTCCATTTATTAGCTTCAAGATTAGATCTTAAAGGTTTTATATCAGTATTGTTGCTTAGTTTTTTTCTTTTTCCGAGCGGTGCTGCTTACAAGTTCTGATGTGTCATTTTGTGGTTCATGCAGCTTCAATTCATTCGGCATATGTCCATCCAGAATTCACCATTGAGAGAAAGACCCAAGAACAACTTTGCTTGCAAATTGCTGTCATTGTAAGAATCTCTATTTGGTTCTTTCTTGTTTTCAGACCTGGCGTTCAGACGTGCTAGTCAAGCACAAAGATGCATTAGGGCAGTTTCATATGCGTCTTAGGTTTTGCAAATACATATTGTGTAGATCACTGTAGCAGACTGGTGGAATAAATTAAGCACGTGTATGAAATTGAGAGGTGCTATCGAAATAAGCCGACTTTAGGTGCAGAAACTAGAATAGGAATGCTCTGTAAGCATCCATTTTGGCCCAGATGTGTGTAATTTAGGCCGAGTGATCTAGCAGAAATGGGTAACTTCTGCATCATGTCTAATGTATGTTCTTACATTAGGAGTTGGGGCCGACTCTAGTCTGACCTGTTCATTTTGCTACCAGGGAGAATCGGGATCAAGCAATTTAGCACTAGACTGAAACTTACCTGTGCTTAGATGCCAACAACTCATCCCCTAGTTTCTGCACTTTGCTTACTGGGATATGGAACTAAAATATTTGTTTCGTTTTTCTTTTCAAATGCAAGGTCGTCATCAAAATCAAATGCTAATGAAGAGAAAAAGGAGACTGGTTCATGTGATATTAATAATGATGAGAATCAGGACAGTTCCAAGTGCAAAGGTTACAACGAAAATCAGGAGGAAGATCCCATACCAGAGTCCAAGCTTGCTAGAGTCTTTAGAGGGTGGCTATCAACCTCCAGCTTGAGGGGCATTACAAGGAACGGATCAGAGGGCAGGGGTCCAAGTACTTCAAGGTTTGCCCCGAATTGCCTAGTAGGTGGATCAGGGTCTAGAACTAAATACATAGGTTTAAAGCATGGTAGAACTGGACGTAAAATGGAGTAGGGATGGATGGTCGGTCTCTCAACAGGCCTTATCATTATGAGACCCAAGCTAACACGAATTTTGAGTTCGGGGAAAGCAAAAAGCAAGACAATCAAATGTTTATGGATGAATCCAGTTGTGTAAAGCTTCTTATTATTTAATTTTATTTTACTGCACTTCCAATTCTGCTTTCGTTTCCCTTGTCTCATTTGAATGGAGAAATTAAGGAATCTTTTTATTATACAGATCATCTCATATTGTCATTATAAATTTTTTAAATTTCATATAAAATATAATAAATAATTATTTTTTAAAAAAATTTAAAAATAAAAATTATATTTTAGCAATATTTTATTTTATTTTTATTTTATCTCATTGTATAATCAACGAAGCTTAAAAATTTTGTGAGTTGGAACGAGTGCTGCATAAATAATTTAACAAAATTAATTTATATATAAATAATGATACCCAAATAACACAGCACATGTAAAAGTAATGATTTATGCATAAATATTGACCACGCAAGTCCGAGATAAAATATCATGTAAAAAAAAAAAAAAAGTCATGTTAGACTGCCGCCCCCACAAATTTGTATTATTTATTTATTTTTTAATATTTTAAAAATAAAAAAATACATCAATACATTAAAAATTATTTCTTTAATTATTAAATTAAAAAATTAAAAAATATAAATGATTGAAGAGCAATGCTACACAATCTCTCAAACCTCCACATATCATATTTTTTAAAATTTTTGAAATTTTTTTAAGTTTATTTTTTTAAATTAATTTAATTGTTCTATTCATTATTTATATATTAAATATTTAATAAAAGAAAAAAATAATAAAAATTTAAAAAATATAGGTTGCATAAATAGTAAGATTGTGTAGATTTTTTCATGATTAAAATGAAGGAACAAACTTAATTGACATGCTAATATTTAAAAAAAGAAAGAAGATAGGAGACAAAAGAGAAATATTTACCAATGAGATTTTTTTTTAATTAAAAAAATATTTTTTAATAATATTATGAATTTTTTATTTTTTTAAAAATATTTATAATGAATAAAAAAATATATGAAAAAAAAAATAAATTATACTATTCGAGAATTTTTTAGATGCTGAATTCGGGACCCACATACTCGAGACAAAATATGCTATTTTCACGAGCCACAGGCGCAACTCCAACTCCAACTCCAAGACCGCTGCATAGAATCACCGAAGAGAATCCCTAGTCTCTGCGCCCCACCTTCACTCCAATAGGGACTCCCGACCTGGTCTCCAACTCCCGATAAATTGTTACTGCCACGTGTCCACCCTATCCTGCGTCCTATCCCGTCACGTGTCCCTTCAGCTGCTTCCAGAGTGGAGCTTCTAGTGACGTGGCATTCTCTGAGATAGGCAGCACCGGGAATACTTTTTCACTTTTTGTATTCGGGAAACAAAAAAAATAAAGAAATCTCTTTGTTTGTTTTCTTTAATTTGTTTTTTTGCCTCTGCTGCTGGTTCTTGGTTCTTCCTCGGGTAACAACTAACAAAGCCTTGTTTCGACTTCACCACGGAATCTCCCTCTCTCTACTGGTAAGCTCATGCGTGTGTTAATATTTTTGTATCCGTCTGGTTCCTCGGAAACTAGAGGAAACGAATTGAAAGTTTTAACGTCTGTTCACCCCCCTCGCCCCTTCCCACCGGAATTCAGAGAAAGAAAATAACATAATCTGCAGATCAGTTTCTGTTTTCGTAGGAACTAAAAAGGGTTTTATTTGTAAAATTATCTCTCTATGTTTGTGTGGGTCTGTGTTAATTGCATTCGTTTAGGCAGGTATGTATGTAGGGTTTCCGTTTTTGTTGTTTTGCTGCTTTCCTGATTTATTTAGGTACCCTTGAATTACGGTGGCTTTGGAAATGTCTAGAATTTCTTTAGTTTGGATAACCAGGACATTAAACATTTTTTTTTTCTGTTTTTAAAATCAAAGTTTCGGATTCAGCAATAATCGAATTGATATGAGGAAGGTTTGTTTGATGATGGCTTTAAGATCTCTAACTCTGTTTCAAGCCTATGCATTTTTCTTTGGATCCAGGGGTGTACGTAGCCTGTAGGAATATACTGCAAATTATATATCCTCACTTCTCGCGATATTTACATCCGTGTGCCGCCTTAGGATTGATATTTTGGGGTCCATTATGATGTAATTTTCTATTTTGCCACAGTTTTAATAAGGGCTGACAGATTTTTTGGCACACATTCCCGAGTTCCTTTTTTTACCCATATCATCCTGCTGGCAGGATTCAGCAATATGACTGAACAGATCAGAACAACAAAGCCAGCAGCTTTTTTTGAGTATGAACTCTTTGAAGGAGACCCCGACCACCTTAGAACTGTCCAAGCCACACCAACTCAGATTGGTCCATGGATTGATCCTTCCTCTCTGAAACTTAAGCATAGGATTGGCCGGGGCCCCTTTGGTGATGTTTTCTTAGCAACTCATCACCAATTGGGTCATGATTTTGAGGAGTATCATGAAGTGGCTGTCAAGGTGCTGCATCCATTAAAGGAGGGCTATACTCAAAAGTTTCTGGATAAGTTTAAGGAGCTATTTTTTAAGTGCCAAGCACGACCAGGTGTTTGTTTGTTGCATGGTATATCAATAGTTAAAGGAAAGGTGACTTCCTTGAATTTGAATATAGTTTTTTTTAAACTCGCAGAAATTCTTTTCTGTCTCTCACCACATTGGTTCACTTCTGATGCCTTTTCAGATCTGCATTGCAATGAAATTTTATGAGGGATCAGTGGGTGATCGAATGGCTCGGCTCAAAGGTGGCAATCTTCAGTTGTCTGATGTTTTAAGGTTTGTTTTTGGGGTTTTGATCAGTTAATTTTTTTTCTTTATGAAATAATGATATTGAACTTGTAAGATAGGGTAGAACTTAGGTAAAGTTCCTGAATTTGAGGTTTGTTGGGTTCTCTTATTTCACCTTCTAAATCAGAGAGCAGCCTTTCTATTTAACAGGTCTCACTTAGTTGGTGAAATGTGCAAAAATTATGCTAGAAATGATGCTCTAATATATGCTTTACTCAAATTTTATAATACTTGTAATGGTCTAAAGCTCGTCAGAATATAGTGTAGCATACAATTGCTTTGAATGGTGAGATATATCTTTGAAAATGCTAATGCTTCCAGGTACGGGATCAAATTGGCAAAAGCGATTATAGAGTTGCATTCAATTGGGACCCTGGTGCTGAACCTCAAGCCTTGTAACTTTCTGCTTAATGAAAACGACCAAGTGGTTCTGGGAGATTTTGGGATCCCATATCTGCTTCTTGGGATTGCAGTTTCTAATCCAGAATTGGCTCTCAGACTTGGAACTCCAAACTATATGGCCCCAGAACAGTGGAATCCAGAAGTTAGAGGTCCTATATCCTTTGAGACAGATTCATGGGGTTTTGGATGCAGCATAACAGAGATGTTAACTGGTGTTCAGCCCTGGTTTGGAAACTCAACTGAAGAAATATATCACTCAGTTGTGATCAAGCGAGAAAAGCCACATATCCCGAGTGGCTTGCCCCCTGCGGTTGAGAGTGTTATCAATGGTTGCTTCGAGTATGATTTCCGGAATCGGCCTTTGATGACAGATATTCTGCATGCATTTTTAAGGTATTCATTACGGACATAATTGATCTTGTTATATATAGTTGAAGGAGATGGAATTATCTATTATTCTGATGAGATGTTTATAAAGTGCTGTGTAGCGGTCTTCTCAGTGTGACTTTGGGCAGCATGTGATCTAAATGTCATATCCCCACTGATTTTGAACATTATTCGTTTTTCCCCTTCCTGGTTCTATTTCATCAGATGCATTGTGCCCTTGGAAGGGCTTGCTATTAAGATTGGTGCATTCTAAAATTGGGCACCTGGTGGAGAGCCTTTTTTGGGAGTAAAGAAAGAGCAAATGATTGTCCTTAATGATGGTTATTTTCTTTTTAAATAAAAATAAAAATTATATGACTAGTTTACAGCACTCATGTCAATGCTTTTGTGCTCTCACTTCTAGCTAAATCTAATTGTACTCGGGCGTGTCAGACACATATGATTTGAAGGTTCTGGTAAAGTATCTGTTTCTTATGTAGAATATTCTGCTCTCATTGATGGGTAAGGAAATTTTCAGAATAACTTCTGATTTTCAGAACCCCATCCTTCAATGTTATTAACATATTCCTTTCTAAAAAAATTAAGATATCTGTTTAGGGAGCACATTGATTAGTCCAAGAAACATCTTTAATAGAAATTCATAGGAATTACGGTGTGCTGAAAGACTTTTTTCTATGGCAAAATTTAGAACTTGACAGTCCTAGTGAAGAAGACAAGAAGGGGAAAAAAGAAGCTACATTACACTAGCTGAACCGAGCATTTCTGTGTCTTGGAATGTGTTTTTCTTAATAAGGTTGTCTTTGAATGTTTATAGTTAGGTAATTGGTGCCAATCGTATTTTGACCATATTGATGTCTCTGCTTTCAATTCTAACATACAACCCCGTCTGTGAAAATTGAGGCACCAAAAGAAACCATAGAATGCCAGAGCTGTGTGCCTTCATTCACCCTGTATCTCTTACCCGTTATGGTTGTTTACTGACTATTTGCAATCTAATTTGCAGCTCACAGAATGCTGTTAACAGAGATGGAGAATCACATGGTATAGGAAGCAGGGCACTTAAATATAGATTGAATGGTGTGGGTTACACGACATGGTATCTGTTGAAGGATCATCTTGAAGTGGGTGACATGGTTCGTGCTAGAAAGCCAATAAATACATACAAACCGCAAGCCCTAGATGTTCCTGAAGGAAAGGTGGTCGCTTTGGAGGGTGACAATGATAAAGACAGTTTTGTTCTGGTGAAGGTACCTGGTGCACACAATCCTCTAAGAGTACAAGTTTCAACAGTCGAAAGGGTGACATTTGACTTGGCAATGGGTGATTGGGTGCGTTTAAAAGAGAAAAACAAGGAGCACTCCTCAGTGGGAATTCTACACTCAGTACAGCGTAATGGGAGTACAACAGTTGGATTTTTAGGGTTAGAGACTCTCTGGAGAGGGGACTCTTCTGAGCTTCAAAAGGCTAAAGCTTATTATGTTGGACAGTTTGTGAGGCTGAAAGCAGATATGTCGACTCCCCGGTTTGAGTGGCCTCGTAGGAATGGAGGAGCATGGGCCACTGGCATTATCTCACATGTGCTTCCAAATGGATGTCTTATTGTGAGTTTCCCTGGGAGGTTGGTGTTTGGAAATGAATCTAATATCTTCTTGGCAGATCCAGCTGAAGTGGAGCAAGTGTCTTTTGATACTTGTCCAGGAGTGGTGGAGAAATATCAACACATCGAGGATTTTCACTGGGCTGTGCGGCCACTTGCAGTCGCGGTTAGTTTATTTACAGCCATGAAACTGGGCTTATTTGTTGGACGAAACATAGGTGCAAGGTTGAAGAAAGACCCTAAAAATTTGAAGCGGCACGATGGTGGCCAGAGTGGTGGAAGTGGTTGGCTTCCACCACCAGTTGCAAATATTCTCTTCAAAGAAGGTGCTACTACTCCCAACTTCTAGGTAATTATTGATCTCTGCCCCGCAGCCAAGTTTGTTAACAGCAGAGCTAGTGAACGAAAATAACTGCTTTTAAACCGATGGCTCTACTGCCTGCCACTAGGACTTAATAACTTCTTACTTTCCTTTGTATACGTTCTGTACATAATCTGTCCTAAATCCAATCTTCACAAGAACTGCATAAACTTATGACCGTACGATGTTGCATCGAGCTTAACAACAGTATAATGTTTTTCTACCTTTCTGTCATTACATTGTAGCCGACTGAGTTCTTAACTACTCTAAAAAAATCTTAACTCATGTTTTTTTATATCAATCGACTTATTAGGATTTGTACATTCTCAAGAAACTTTCAACTATTTGTAAATCCATATATATATATATATATAATGCAAGTGAATGAATCCCATCCCCTGGACCCCTAGCGAGTGAAGTACTTACTTATAAATTTAAATAATTTTATTTAAAAATTTTTATACAACACATCATGATATAATTTGATTTGAAATAAATTAAATTATATCATATAGACTATATATGTTATAAAATATTTTTTATATCGTGAGATGAGCATCTATTTAAAATGTTCAGCGTTACAATGGGAAGACAGCCTCTACGATCCTATCAACGTCACAAATGTAGACCTTCCTGAAGACCCAACGGTGGATGACTGAGGCACGTAGTCACCGTGTATGAAGATACACCCGTTAATATTCTATTCTTGAACCGACTGAAACAGCCTGCTCGGGCCCCGGGAGTCGGGCCCCTCCCACTCATAAAGCCATAATCCGACCTCCCAAAAAAAAATAATAAGTATAAAATGGCGTTGGCAGAAAAAGCAAAAAGGAGAAACTATAAATTTACGGTTCATATTTCACATTCACTTTATCAGGTCAGAGTCTCAGACTAACAAAGAGAAACTCCAAGAAAATCTTTCAGAGCGGAGAGAAAAGGACGAATACAATGAAAGGAGGGTCATCCCAACTCCTCCAGTAAGCTCCATCATCACCTTCTAGAAAGAGATCAGTTTTTTTTTTTCCTTTCTTTTTTCCATTTTTTTCCTATGTTTATTCTTTTTCTTTGTTTGGTTGTTATTTTGGCTAGAAAATGAACTTTAAATGCGTGCTCTAAACTTTTTCTATGTAGTTCTCTTGAAAGAACAGGAAAGGATATGGTTGAAAGTTTGAAATTATCTTTTCTTTTCTGTTTGGGAAGACTAATTATGCAAACACATACATTTGCTTTGTTCGGCTTCCAAGAAAGCAATGTAAAAACCAAAGAAAATCTGGGATTCTAGTGCAAAATTTCATATTTTGCGGCCCCATACTTTCTTTCCCCTTCCTGATGAGAAGGCAAATTCTTGGTCTATAGTTACGTGCAAAAAAAGAGGACAACGACAACCCTTTAGTTGGTATCCCATTTTCGTCTGCATTGTTTTCTTTTTTCATAGACAAAAGGAAAACTTTCCAGGAATATTTGTGAAGATAGTGACTCTGAAGAAAGAGAGCAAGATGAAGGGATGGCAATGGCAAGGAGAGTCACCGAAGAATATGGCGATGAAGTTGATGACATGAGAGAGAAATTCCAGTGCTTGGTCCTCCATAAGCATGAAAAAGCCAAACGAGGCAAGTTCCAAAATCTCCTCTCTCTCTCTCTCTCTCATAAATTAAATATTAATCAAAGAGGAGAAACCTATACAATTTCCTTCATTTCCTTTATGGGAAAATTTATAGGATCTATTTTTTGCTGAGATACAAAGAGATTACACAAAAGTAAACCTACAGACTGACATAATTTTATGTGATCTGGCGTACTGCATCAAGCCACGTCAGTTTGTAGATTTAGTTTTGTGTAATCTCTTTGTGGCTAAAATATTTCTCTTTTTTGCTGGGTGGTGTAGAGCATTATAATTTCCTGGCAAGTTATGGTAGGATTTACTGAAAACCAAAATGCAGGTTGTTAATCTGTGGTTCTTTACAAGTCCACATTGTGGTAACTTTTACAATTTATCTAACCAACTTGGTGATTGGAACTTTCACTCGGATGTGGCTAAGCTTTGCTTGTATTTTGGAAAAGATGAAGAAAACGTAAAGGAAATTTGGTGAAAACTGTCAATCGAATAAAACTTTTAGGTCTTCCTCTTTCCTTGACTTCGATCTTTCCAAGACTGAAATGGAGCTTTAAGATCAAAGGTCTGAACTGCTTGTATGGTTCGTGTTGGATAGAATAGCTTGGCACTTAACCAATATAAGCATGGTAAATTGGATTAGAAGAGGGTGTTCCTTAGAAGTGAGGAATGTGGTACGCACGGTAGAAAACCTCCCTGTCAGGTACGCATGGTAGAAGAGGGTGTTCCTTAGAGGTGAGGAATGTGTTTCTGTTGTTGTTGGTTGCTATTCAGCAGCACCCACTTTATTAATCATAAGCAGAACACCTAGAAACATATATAGTCAAGCATGGTGCTTACAGCCGAATAAGAATATTGTGGGACTTTAAGGTTAAGTCAATTTTTTGGGTATACTAAATTTAATGATTGAGCCTAATCATGCTTTAGAACCTATCATGATGGGATTTGATTGGTTTTGAGGTATTAATTTTGAGAGAGAGCCCATCATGGTATTGACATTAGTAAGTTGGATGATTACAGTTAACACATCTTTTATGAAAAAGATTACAAGGAAAGAGACATCCAATGTTAGGCGGGCCTTGACAAACTGCTTGCATGCTGACAGTTGATTGGATTGTCAGGTGAAGACCTCTCCCGGGAGAAACATAGCCTGTGGAGGCAAGAACTGAAGAACAGAGCAGAAAGGCTAGAGAAGCAGCTCAAGACAAGGTGGGAACTTGAGGAGCTAATTGAAGAACAGCTAAATAGGTTCCGTGCCCATTACAACAGAGCCATGGTCCGTACCCTGCCCAAGGATGTGGCCCAACTCCTCATGCCCAACTGGGCCCCACCTCAGGAATTGGCCTCCCTGACTTGGCTTGGCGATTGGCGACCCTCAGCCATGCTGGACCTTGTCCATGGCCTGGCCCGCTCATCGCTATCATCCTCTCTCTTATCAGACTCAGTGGGCAATGAAAAACTCCTATCTCAGCTTATACACGATACACGCATTGAGGAAGCAGTGATTGATGAGGAAATGGCTGAGATTCAAGCTACTTGCATTCTACACATTTCATTCACTCCAATGAGCAACCGGTCGGTTGGTTCTGCTTTAGGATGCATTCAGTCTGAGTTCAAGAAAATCGAACGAGTCATCACTAAGGCCCAAAACCTCAGGTCCACTTTCCCAGCTATCTGATTATATTACTAACAATTATGCAACTCATTTGTCAGGTCTGTGAAATATACATGAGAGACACCATTATGCATCTTTTTGCGTTTTCCCCATGTTGTATCCCCACACTGCTGATTTATATGTAACATTATATGACAGGTTCAAGGCATTGGAGTTGGTGGTAAAGAAGGTGTTGAGCAAAACTGATGCAGCCGAATTCCTAGTAGCTTTTGAGGGAATTCAAGATGCCATCCACCAGCTAGCAGCAAACCAAAGGCTCCAAAAGGGCCCGGTCACGGTGTCTGTCAAGGCATTGGGGTGTAGTTGAGAAGCAAAGAAATGATGGTAGCGCCCCCCCCCAACCCAAAATTCAGGAAAATCCTGTTTTCCATTTTGCTGGAACAGAAGTTGTAAAACATCAAAACATCTTGAATGACAATATTTGTGTTTGAACACCTCCATGGGGAGATTTTGGATATGCTGATGATGTTTTTCGACTTAAAATCGACGATGACCCAAATGCTGATTTTGATCGGTGCATCAGCCATTGCCAAAGTACTTGGGGGAGTTGATTTGCCGAAGCTTTTATACACCTTTCCAAGCCGCCATACAAAAGGGCCCCCTATTGCGTCAGACAAACACGTGCCACGGCTTGGAAAAAACTCAGACCGGATTACATTTTTGGTAATTAATTAAAGTCTTTTTACAAAATCAGACGTAATCTGTCAAAAAATATTCGGGGATAATAACGTTAGATTCACGTAATTTACCTTCAAAACTGCAGCGTTCTATATTCTATTTCTGGAAATCATTCATTTTCTTTTTGTTTGATCATTTTGGATTTTCTTTCGGGGGCAGAATTTTTTTGAAAAGCAGACGTTGCACTTTTAAAAGTTTTAGCTGATGCTTGCTGTCTTCCTCCACCCCTATATAAATCGTCCTTCCTTCTCTTCCCTTACCTTCCATAATTCCAAAGCCAAGCCCCAAGGCAAACCAATTCCCGAAGCAACCCTAATCCGAATATCTAATTGGGAATTCCAGGTTTATTTTTTTTTATTTTTGTTTTTTATTTTGTTATCTCTGATTCTCTATTGGGATTTGGATTGGAACCACGGAGGTAGAGGATTCGGAATAAGCTTTGTTAGTTGTTTTTTTTGTTGTTGTTGAAGAAAAGGAAGGAGAAGAAAGACGATGTCTGCTGCCGTGTGTGGGAGCAAGAGATCTTTCTTTGAAGAGCTCCCGCCGTCGCCTCCGGTCTCCAAGAGGCTCCGCTGCTCCTCCTCTTCTTCTCCGATTCGATTTTCTGCGCCGTCGCTTCTTGATCAGCTCCGCTCCGTCTTTCCTCATATGGAACTCCACGTACCCATCTCCCTTCCTCCAACTAATTTTTTAGTTAATTTTTGTGTAATTTATTGTGGGAATTTGTTTTCGATGGAATGGTTATGATGATTTAATTTACTGGAGAAGTTCTATCTTAAAAGTTTAGATTTTTTTGTCGCGCTTTAATATTAACCTTTCTCTTTCTTATTAGCCAAACAGAATAGAGACTTCGTTTTGTTGATTGTAACATGACTATTCAGTTTTGCCTAGGGCCTTTTCAGAAGGCTAAGATAATTTCTGATAGATCAAACTTGAATTTAGTATCATTTTATGTGGAATTTCTCCAATTAAATTAATTTGAAAGACAAATTTTTGTAACGTCCTTATGACTTGGACTTATTATTTTTTTTAATCGTAGTGCCAGGTATGGGTTCTCTGTTCTCTTCTCTCTCTCTCAGAATGTAGTTAATTTTTTTGCCAATCAAGGTTGTTTAAACATTTAATCTGAAATTGCAAGACGTGTTTTAGATTTTTTTGGCCGAGAAGTCTGAGAGGGACTTTTCATAAATATGTTTAATTTGAGTAGTCTCTGACTTGGCCATGTCATCAAGGCCTTTTTGTATAACGCTAGAGATCATTTTTTGCCTTTTGAGTGCACGAGTTATAGAATAATGTTGTCAGCACGATGGATTTTTCCTTTCAGATTCTTGAGAGAGCATTGCAAGAATGTGATAATGATATGGATGCTGCCATCAAGAGCCTGCATGAGCTTTGCCTAGGATCCGCAGAGGGAAATTCAGGTTCTGCTGAAGAATCAGATGTACATGTGGAGAAGGGTATGTAATGTGCTGCCATCTGTGTAGGTTTTCATTGAACTTAACACCTTCAAGCAGGTTGTGAACTTTTGCATCTAATCTTGTCAGCAGCCGTTGTACTTTTTTGCCTTTGGCATGGTTTTGAACATAGGGTTTGAATCGACAACATTAATATGCAAGTCTTTAAGAACATGATTACTTCGAAAATTGCTTGCCATGCCCAAATATAGTTGGTGTGCTATGTGGATGTCCTATTGGTCACTTCTTAGAATCTTTTCTGAGGATTTTATTACTGTCATTTGAACTCTTATTTAGCTCTGAACTTTAAATTGTTGATTTTAGTATGAATATGTTCATTGAATTGTTTTTAATTCTGTGTTTTATTTTGGATGGTGTTTTTTATGATTTGTTTGCTTCAAGTTGCATTCTTTGTAGCAATCGGTGTCTTTTATGGGGAAGAATGTCACAGATGTTTACAAACTTGACAGGTGATGGAAATGTTGTTGCTCCTGATAACCTATCAACTCCAAACAACCTTCCTGTGGAAGGTGCAGAATGGATTGACTTGCTTGTGAGGGAAATAATGTGTGCTACTAGTATGGATGATGCCAAAGCTCGTGCTGCAAGATTGCTAGAGATTTTAGAGAAGTCCATCAGTTCACGTGCTGGTGAAGCAACACAAGTTCTTCACAAGGTACATATCTATAATCTCATTCCGGTTTAATTTTTGTATGAGACTAGAGGTCAATCATAGTGGTGTCGAGAAGCTACTATTTTCTAGAATTGTCTGCTGATGGACACCCTGTAAGCATTGCATGAACATATGATCCTAACTTAGCGTTTGATGTAGATTGGCATTTATCGTTTTTATGACCTTTCAACAACTCCTGTTGACAACAAAAACCATACGCCACAACTTTTGCAATGACTGTCAAACTACTAAAGTTGTCACTTTCCTCCAAACTACCTCTCCCCTTTTTGGAATTTGCCACCATTTAAGATTGAACCATCAAGATTGTGCCACTTTGATAGATTGGTAAAAATGTTACAGGATGGTAGTTTCGTGAGGGTAAAGTGTGATTTCCGAAAAAATAAAAATAAAAGAAAAGGAAATTGGTGGGATGAAAAAGGATTATTTATCTTTAAATTTGATGGCTTGATATGACCATTATCTTCAATTGTGATAGTTCAGTAAGAGTCCCCACACTTCCAAGGAGGAATCACACTCCTTGTGCCTTCCTTTTTTGTTGCTCAAAACCATTATTGTACATATTCTTCTGGGTTAAAATGTTTTGAAATGTCAGGAAAATGTGATGCTAAAGGAACAAATTGAAGGACTCATGCGGGAGAATACCATTCTCAAGCGTGCTGTGGCTATCCAACATGAACGACAGAAAGAGTATGATGATAAGGATCAAGAGTTACGACATCTTAAGCAATTGGTATCTCAGTATCAAGAGCAGTTGAGAACACTTGAGGTAGCTACCATTTGCCAGATCATGACCTGATTTTTTCCCTTTTGCTAAATCAAGACCTAATTTATGAACTTTTTGTCATATTGTCTCTTCTTCCACGTTTTGCTTAGAAAAGTGTCGTGTGTTTGACCTTTACACGTCAAACAAATCATATATTGTCATGTGTCCATATACCTAAAAAGCGAGATTAAAATGAGAAAAGTACAGAAAAAGGGGAAGCAAAAACAATGGGAAAAACGTCGGGGAACCAGTGGAGGATCCCTACACCTCTCTGGTTTGCGCAATGAAGGAGGGTGATATCCCCTCTGCAGAACCCTCTATTTTGCGGGGGTGAGGGAGGGACCCCACCCCTCTATGGAGGCTCCACCACCCTTCGTGCAATGGAGGTTTTGGAGAAAGGGTCTCTCTCCCTTTGATGTGAAACTTTATCTTCTCATGTGTGGTAATTGTTCATTAGGAATTTACTTCGTGGCACACTAATCTGTCTACTTTCATGGGTTTGGATGTAGATGAACAACTATGCATTGTCAATGCATCTGAAGCATGCCAATCAGAGTAGCTCCATTCCTGGACGATTTCATCCCGATGTCTTCTAAGAATGCGATGTAAGTTTGCATTTGATAACAGTGTCTACGAAGGATGTATCGTGAACTTGTTATATGTCGAAGGTCGTTTATGTAAGTTGGGGCCATTTATGTCTCCATGTTCTCCGTTTATGTAAGCAATAATTTTCAGTCAATTTCAAATAAGTTGGATGAATCTGTTGTATCTGGTTAACTTGCTTGGCATATTTGCAAACTGTCATTTTCCCCAATGAATTACTATCCATTTTTCCACTTAACTCCACTAGACAACGGATAATCGAAGATTGAAGTTTTTTAACAAAAAAGTAAATATTTACTATTTTTATTATGGAAAATATGTTGAAAGAAATACTTAAATTACAACTGTTGGTGGTGTTTTGCCTATTTAGATAGATGTATCCATTCTTGTTTCGTTTTACGAAACGTATAGAAGTAACTCGTGCTGCTGCGGCATACAAAGACAACGACTGAACGGCGGACATGAAAGCTGTTGGCGTGGCAGCTTCCGACATTGTAGGCTGCTTGACTCCGAATCCAATGAGATACACTCCGAATCCACCTATAAATCAAAGTAAATTGGCGTGATTTATTATATTATATAAAATTATATTGGTTTGTGAATTTATTTTTTTAGAATTTGTTATATATGTAGTATTTTTTTTTTTTTTTAAAGAAAGAGAGGAGATATATATTTTTTAAGATTAAAAAGCAATACTGACAAAGAACTCTGACCTAATATACTCAGCAAAATATAAAATGCTAGAAAAGAAAAAGAAAAAAAAAAGGCATTTTGAACTTGTTGCGACGAAAGTAACGGCACTGGTATTGGATTAGTCAAATGTCAATCAAGTCTAAATTTTAACTAAAATTTTCCAAAATCAATTACATTGGATTAGTCAAATTACTTCGAGTCAAGTTATGAGCTACGGTAAATAAGAAATCAAAACCATATTTAGTGAGTTATTGTTTACTAACCAAAAGAATATATTTTATTAAAATGTATTTCTACTTTTTTCACTCACTCCCACCTACTCTTCCTCTTCTTTTTTATTTCATGTTAAATAATTTGTTTAGATCGTAAATTTTAAATTATTAATTAATATATAGAATGTATTTATAAAATATAAAAAATAAAAATATATTATTATTTTGATTTTGAAATAACCAATTATAACGTGTATTATTTTATCTTTAGTTAAAATCTCAAGTTTTAATCAAAATTTGGACATGGCATGCTATTTTATCTAAAGCCACACATCTTTTTGGTTACTACATCCTTTCCATTCAATCCATTAAAACCAACGACCTTTTTCGATCTTCCATCATCATTATTCATTCCATAACCCTCTTGCAGTAGTCCATTACATCTGCCAACGGACATGAACAAAACCATAATCCACCGCTTATTCTTTTTCTGTTGCCCTTAGGATTTTTATCAGACACTTTCTCACCTTCCCACAACCGCACACCCACACTTCAATGGCCATCACGTCTCTCTCACTTCTCCAACCGTCTCTCTTCTCACCATATTCTTCTGCTTCTGTTTCTGTTTTTGTTTCTGTTTCTTCTTCTTCTTCGTCTTCTTTTTTCGGTGGAACCCAATTCCGGGTCCATAATAACTTCATCTCTCTTTCTTCTTCTTCTTCTTCTTCTTGTACGAAATTCAATACAAGGGTCTCTGCGGGGCGCTTTAGATCAGTAGTTAATGCTTCCGGGGACTACTATGCCACTCTTGGGGTTCCAAAGTCTGCCACTGGCAAGGAAATCAAGGCAGCGTATCGAAAGTTAGCACGCCAGGTACTGAATTTTACTTGGGGCTTCTTCTTTGAAAGATATTATTTAGTCTACATTTGCTTACTAAGAAAGGAAATGAAGAGAAAATTAGTATTGGTATACGAGCTATCATAGAAAACAATAATTCTAGCTTCTGAGATTTTCTTTTTTGTATATTCTTGAATGAATGTGTGCGTGCAATGTTTCTTTTACTGGGAAATTTCGTTCGCATTTGAGAATCTTCGCATCTGGGTTCGTTTAAGTTGTAGAAATCTTTTGAAAGATGATGCCAGAAATTTTTTTGGAGGTATTGGCGATCCATTATGTCAGGGAAAGCGTGTCTTACATTTATCTTATACACTTTCTGGCATTTTCCCACACTGAAGAGTAATGGTGATCGTTTAACAATTTTTGTGTGCTTCTTCTTCTTGTTCATTTCTTCTATTGCTACTTGTATTATCTTGCGTTGCTTCGGTGCGTATCTTGTCTACTTGATAAACACAAAAGAACAGTCCTCTTGCTCTTTTGCTTGTTATTCCCCACACAATTGGCTCTTGAAGTTGGCTGTACGATACCTTCTTTGCCACTCAGCTATACCGAAGGCCACATTTTCATGAAACATATTTTTAGTTCTTTCAATGAACACATTTTTTGTAGCTTTCCTGCTTTTATAAAACAATCTATTTTAATCAAAGCAGTTCCTGCATTGATTGTATTCTCTCAAATCATTTCAGTGATTATAGAAGCTATTTATTTTGATGGCTTGGTTTACCTGATACATGTTTTGTCTTTGGATTTTACGTAAAATCTTTCTGAAATCTAAGCTTAAATTACTAAATACAATAAACACACGGTGTTTGGTTGGTCCCTGTCAATCACAACTAAATGGGGTCCTGTCTACATCAGACCTTCGTCACCATGCTCTGCTGACATGCATATTCAGTAGGTAATTTGAGAATATGATGATTTTTTTCTGTGTTTGAGAATGCAGTTAACCTAACCAATATGTTAACCAATCAATCAATTGACCCATTGCCAGCTAGAAGATAAAGGATACAGTGCTCTTATCTATGGTAGCTAGATCAATGTGTGCCATGCCATTATTTCCAACAAAATGATTAGTACCTATGTGGTTTGTACTTTTGACTGATCAAAGTAGAAAAGCTATCTTTTGGTAATAATTGTGTTAGCGTAGCAGATATGTGATTCTCTTTCGATTATTGTCCATCAGATCTATCTATTTACCATCAGTTTAATTCACTAATAATTTGGCTGCTAGTGATGAGGACTGGAGCTATGCATCTTGTAAGTTTTCTTCTAATCCTAACTTTTTATTTGTACCCCAAGTACCACCCTGATGTAAACAAGGACCCTGGAGCATTGGAAAAGTTTAAAGAGATTAGTGCTGCATATGAGGTATGTATGGAAATAAAAAGCAGGAAAATTTTGTATTTGTTCCTCATCTCTAGTAAAGCAATACAGTTGTTGCCTGTTTAAAGCAAATGATGGACTTTCGGGTTCCACTTTAGGTTATATGGTCCATCCATTTACGTGAATAAAGACAGATTTTTTTTCAGTAATTAATTTTCACAGTTCGTGCCAAGACAAAAAAAATAGAATTTTGACTAGTTGGCTCAGATGGCAGAAGAGAATCTTCTCTTCTAACTTCTGTGAGTTGGAAGGGGAAGAGAACTCTCTCTTCTGCCGTCCGCCCTCCGATCCAACAACTGAACACTGTAAGAAAAATAGAAAAAATGACATGGTTTAAGCCTTGGAGGAAGCCCAGCCCATGTTAACAATTAGAAAACACTTTTATTTTTCAGCCCTTCCAACTTTTGAACCAACAATTGGACGTCAGTTTAGCTTAGTACTCCAATCCTACGAGTTGTTGACTTTGGTATGGCCATCCACCTTCCAACTTCTGTACTTGAAGCGCTTGTCTTTGAATTTGAATGGAAAAAATAAGTTGTGTTTGCTTTTAGTAAATTGATTATATATAGAACCAAAACTCAAGTTTTGGTTGTTGAGCTGTCTTTCCTGTTTTGTTTATAGGCATGGATTTTGTTCTGCTTCACAGAACAGTTCGGTTATTTCATCAACTATAGATTTGCCTCCACCACCCCCTCTCTCAGTAATGCAGATTTCATTAAAAATCTAACACAATGTATATGTCCTGTGCACTTGGGCTATGCCTATTTCTATCAATAAAACTTGCTTACTGATCAAAAAATGTAATTAGACCCCATCGGTCTTTTATTTTCAAGACTACTTTTGTTTGATGGACAAATTGAAATATGTTTATTTTTTTCCCACATTGATGCAATCAACTTGCTATGGAAGTAAATTATTTCTTTCAAGTTTTCTATTATATCTATTATATTGTTTTTTGAATTCTCAAGTAAAACACTGTCAGGTGCTATCAGATGATAAAAAGAGGGCTTTGTATGATCAATATGGTGAGGCTGGAGTTAAGAGCACAGTGGGTGGGCCATCAAATGCTTATACGGTACTGCATAGAACTGCACTTTTCTTTTATTAGTTTTTTGTAAATAGTAAATTTGGGAAGGTGGCATGTGCGTGAAGCATTGACCAGTAGGCATGTCATTGATATCCTTGGGTGACATGAAGTATTATTTTGTCAGACTTATTTTTGTGGTACCATAGCCTCCTTATGGCCATTTTCCATTCCGTATCTCAGTCACGTTGAGAATCTCAGTCACTGATTGCTTTCAGGAGAAGGAAAAGGGTGTATTGGAGGGCTAACTTGGCCAAAATTAAGCCACCTGAGAGCATTTGTAATGTAGCCGTATTTTTAAAGCTCTAACTATTTTAATTGCTCTCTCTATCTCTCTCTCTCTCTTCCTCCTTTTTTTCCTTCATTGTATAATGTAGTGTTTTTTCATAAGCAATAATCATTTTAATTAAGAAGCCCTAAAAGCTGTTTTCCACATACAACGAGACGAGTAATATTTTTTTTATAAGTAAAAGATTGTATTAATAAGAATAGGCATAGCCTAAGTACACAGGGGGTATAGAAGAGGTAACACTTAGTTAGGAGGAAGAAATGGAAACAAGAAAATCATGAAAATCGATGCCATTGAAATCTATAGCTTTAGGCCATAAAATAAAGTTTTAAAAAAGAACAATCTAATCTGCTCCAATGAGCGCTCCTTATCTTCAAAATATTAGACAAAATGTTGTCTAATGTGATGTGTGTTGGAAACTTTCACAGTCAAAATTATATTCAGAATCATTCCTCCCCCCCCCCCCCCCCCTCCCCCCCAAAAAAAAAAAAAATCGGTTGCTATTCTCATTTTGATGGCCTGTATGTTATTAGAGGTTCTGTCTTTTTAAGGATGTGAGCAAATATCTTTTTAGCATATTTTAGTAACCTGGACTGTGTGCCAAATTTCACTTTCTCATGGACTATAGATTTTTTTTATCTGTATCCAGGTTTCTCTTGAAAGTTTGATCTTTTTAAACTCGAACAGAACAAGTTTGAATTGTTTTCCCCTGTTGATAGCTTTACCAATGATATTTTCACTCATCATCTTCTTGATGGTACTGCTTATTACATATTTAATTATTCTCATTCTCTTTTTGCAGACTAATCCTTTTGATTTATTTGAGGCTTTTTTTGGTCCGAGTATGGGTGGATTCTCTGGTATGGACTCAGCTGGTTTTGGAACACGCCGTAGTAGTACTGTTACTAAGGGTGAAGATATACGGTGCGTGAAAATGTGACTAATGATAAAAGATACAAGTTGTTCTTTGGTTAGCAGTATTTGTAAACTTGCAGCAATGTGGTTAAGTAGATGTGTAAGAAATAGTGACTATCGTTTCTTCCATCTGATGTAGCCTGGCTATTTTCAGGTCTCAAATCCGTCTTTTAAATAGCATAAGCTCCTCAAACCAGCAGCTTGAAAAACATAACTAACCTATTGACTATTTCAGTTGCCAATAAAGTTACTAATAGTTGCATTTAAGACTCTTTGATCTACATGATGAGATATGTGTTCAACGTACTGCTGATTTGGAATCCATGGTGTAGAAAGAGAGAAGGGGTGGGGGGGGGGGGGGTGTTAAAACTTTACATAGTCGAGACATATTCATTCTGAAAATTTTCTAATGTAGAACCTGTATGAACATCTCTCTAGTTTAAATTTAATCACAACCACGCAACTTGTAACTCAATTCAGGTAGATCTTTTCGTCCTACACTTGTTACTACCATCGTACTGTCACTTAATTGTTAGATGACTATATAGACTACAACTTTGTCCAAAATTGACTGTTAAATTTGCATTTGCTTGCCACTGAAATATATATATATATATATATATAGTGGAGGAAATTTGAGAAAAGAGGATGATTGGCTGCCAACACATTTTCCTTTTATCTGTAAGTTACACATAAATCCAGCAAATCTTGAATCCATAATCTCACCATTCATTTTGTTCTTCCGAGGAATGAAATACTGTTTGTGTTTGAGCTTTGTGGCACCTCAAATTACTAGCACTGCAATCCAACACTACCCACTATTCACTGAAGTCACCTACTCCCACCTATGACCATCAAGCCATAGATGGTCAGCCATTTTCTTGAGATTTAGTTCAAATTAACTAGTCTTCTTCTTTGTAACACCCACAATCTATAACTCACCATGGTGAGGGTGCGACTGATCAGTTGTTTGTTTGCTTTATACCAGATGGAGTAGGTTATCTTTGGTAACTAAACCTGTCATTGTTATTCTTGTTTCTGTTGTTATTGCCAGAGAAAAAGATGCTGTTGCAAATTAATTGTGTGAATTTATTGGCCACGCTTCATAGACACCATTTCATGTGTCTACAACATTTCCACAGTTACATCTACAATTTATTGGTCACGCTTTATAATTTGACTTTGATGTGTGCCCTTCTGAATTTGCTGACAATGTGCTTAAGTTCCATTCATTTGGTCTATTGTATTTAACTCGGTACTTATAACTGTTTTTTTTATCTCTTGTCTTTGTTTACCATCTCACCCATTTATTTTCTTTGCTTTGGGGCTCAATTTTCATTCCCTCATTGAAGGTGGGGGATATTAGTTAGTTGGATTAGATCATGACTGCCTGATTATTCTGTCCATTTCATAATTTTGGCTTATCGAAATAATGGTAGAACCTTCCTGTCCGAAAACAGTGACAGCAGGAAGATGCATATGACAATGATGAATTGCTAGAGAGGAACTTTCTCCATTTATGTGAATTTCAATTTTTTTTTCATAATTAATTGTGATGGCTTGTGAGTTCTTTTGTGACAGAAAATTTCTTTTTTTATGAAATTTGTGACCGAAAATTTCACGAGAATCGTTGTTTAATGTCCTTGATTAACCTCACTCGATAACCTTCCAATGAGAATTTATCGATGAAGATCAGATACTTGTAGCACCTAAGTACTACTAAACAAGTGGTGCTTGCTACAAGTTGTATGTTCATTTAATTACAATTTTTTTTACTATTCATAACCTGTAAAATTCCTCTACTGTTTTGTGGGTAGTTGTCTTCTATGTCTTGGCAATGTTTGCTATTTCCTCTTGTTCAATGTATGTAATGTCATATAATCAATCTACTTTATTATTTGTTGAAGACTTTGAGTTGACTTATGGTTATAATGTGTCCAGTTATGATATCACCTTAGAATTTTCCGAGGCTATTTTTGGTGTGGAAAAAGACTTTGAGCTTTCCCATCTGGAAACATGTGAAGTTTGTGCGGGTACTGGAGCAAAGATAGGCTCCAAAATGAGGATATGCTCAACTTGTGGTGGGAGGGGTCAAGTGATGAGAACTGAGCAAACACCTTTTGGCATGTTTTCACAGGTATTTATCACTGTTCTTCCCTACTCCTGGTTTTTTATTGCTTCCTAATTTTCATCCATTACTTCAGTGAGTGTGTGTGTGTGTGTTTATATATATTAGGAGGAAGTTTCCTTGGAGATGATTTTCCTATTTAACACTTCTTTCTTTGTGTGGGCTACTGCTTTTAGCAAGTGTGTGTGTATAAGACTCACCTTTTCTTTTACACTCAACCTACTTATCTTTGTATTAATAATAGGTTTCTGTATGTCCCTATTGTGCTGGGAATGGTGAAGTTATATCTGAATACTGTCGGAAATGTTCTGGTGAAGGACGTATACGTGTTAAGAAAAATATAAAAGTTAAAGTTCCTCCGGGAGTTAGCGCAGGCAGTATTCTTAGAGTTGCTGGAGAGGGAGACTCTGGACCAAGAGGGTATGTAGTTGAATCTTAATAGTTGGTAGTTTTAACCTTTATTTGAAAAGTTCTTTGGTAAATCATTGAAAACAATATGCAATTTTTTACCTTATTACATTTGCAAGAGTGATATTTTCCATTTGTGATATAAATGAATTTTATATGACATGAAAACGTTTGCCATCAGTCAACAAAGTGGCCTCCTTTTCTTGCTTGTATCTAAGGTTTTATGCTAGCTTTAAAAAAAAAAAAAATCTTTTCTATTTTTAGTGATATGTGAAGAAAGCTTTCTCTTATCTTACTCTATTTTCCTCTAGAAGAAATATGTGATGTGTGAATATATATTCATCCTTATAGAAATATATAGCGGTTAAATTTGAGATTTAATAATTTTTAATTTTTTTATCTATGCATATGATTTTACAGAAGCCTTTATAGCATACAGGGTACATACACAGTAATTGATCTATTGTTTCAGCAGGGGCCCTCCTGGAGATCTTTTTGTCTATCTTGACGTTGAAGAGATACCAGGAATTCAAAGAGATGGCATAAATCTCTCCTCGACCGTATCAATCAGTTATCTAGATGCCATATTGGGGGCTTTTATTCAGGTGAATTTTTGGATTAAATCCTAGGGACAGATTTTTTTTTTAATAACAAGAATCAGGAAAGGAGAAAAAAAATAAGAAAAAGGACTGATTACCCAGAAGCAGTGGGGATTTCTGTATATTTTGCAAACCTAAGACTGCTACTAGCAATTTTTTTCTTGATGAGTTTGTAGATAATGATTATTACTTAAAAAGTTAATGATATTGCAGCCTCTATTGGACAGCCTTTTCCATTGCTTTAGATGCAATTGACTTTCAATTCAATAAAACCACTGGGAAAAAAGTATTTCAAATATCGATCATTTTTCTGCACCATCCAATGATGATGTAGCTGAATCAAGGTTCAATCTGGAATGTTTTTGTAACTCTCTTGGTTGTTGTTGATCAATTCACGATGACATAAAAATGCCTCGTGTTGCTGCCGAACCTCTCTAGTGGTTTAAGATGGCAGCCGACTTAATTTTTGTGATTAAACTGTACTAATTTCATGTCCAACCAGATTGGCAGAAGACTTGCTAATAGCCATATTAACCACCAATGACACTCTTTAATCTGATTTAACTTTCTATTTCTTAACCAGCTTCTTGTAAGGATCTTCCGACTGCTATTTCAGTCTGCAGGTTTAGTTCAACTGAGTTCAGTATGGGTATATATGGATGATAGGCAAGAATCTGGAACATGAGGCGAACATTACAAGCTGAACATTGTTTTATGATGTGCTGCACAATTTTAATGTAACTTGTGGCGGGTATATAGAGTGCAGCCATTTTGCATCAATACCTCTGAGTCCACTGCTATTCCACAATCATATTGTGGTTCTTTTGTCATTGCATTCTGAAATTTATTGACCTTTGGGGTCTACATCGGGTATTGGCGTAGAGACATCAATAATGGAATGTCATTCGCCTTGTGTAACACAAGATAGATCGATAGTCGGTATTACACTCTTGGTCCCTGAAAAAACTATGGCTCCCTCGTTAGAGTTGAAGGAAAAAGGTGTACTGCCGAGGTCTGAAGGAGATGTAGGATCCGCTATCATCCCAGAGGTGAAGGGACTTATTGTCACCCCAGAATCTCCAATGGGGACCTTGATACCATTGGAGAGAACCAATGGAGTTACTGGAGAACCAATGGGTTTGGTGTTGGTGCCTCGTGTAGAGGAATGTCTAGAGTCGGGAGTGCAGGTTGATGGGGATATTGTGGCTCCCCTAGTCTCTCTTCCTCCAATAGCGGATTGGATTCTGCCTAAAGTTAATGAGATTCAGCAGTTCGTGGGAATTTCACATGGAGGATGTGAAGACCAATTTAACGAACTAATTACTGCGATCGAGGCAAGCCACACACTTGAAACCAAATCAAGCTTCAAGAAAAGCAGGGAGTTACAGCGTCTCTTTTCGACAATCAACTACGACGCTAAGGGTGGTAGTTCAACTAGAGGGAAGTCTAAAGGGAGGGTATTGTGAAGACGGGAATCAAGGTGTTGGGGTTGGTGTTTAGGTAGAGTTTTAGTTCTACGGGAAACAGGATTGGGGTCGGGTCTAATGTACTTTGGGTTGGTTTTTTTATGGGCTTTTTGGGTCATTAGGGGCTTGTTGGGTTATTTTGGGCAAGGTGTTTTCTTGTATACATTCAGTATACTTGGTTTCTCCTTTTGATATATACAATATTTTTACTTATAAAAAAAAAAAAATTATTGACCTTTGGAGTCTTTTTTAATCCTCTCAATTTCTTCTTGTTATATTGTATGCAATCTATTAATTGAATTTCTAACATCTAAACAGGTAGAGACGGTTGAAGGCAGAACTGAACTACAAATTCCACCTGGCACTCAACCTGGGGACGTGCTTGTTCTGGCAAAAAAGGGTGCACCAAAACTGAACAAACCGTCAATACGTGGGGACCACTTATTTACAGTTAAAGTAACTATACCAAAACGTATCAGGTACAGAGTTATTTATTTTGTTCATTTATTCTGGTTGTCATGGTTCTATATAGCCGATACTATCTCCCTTCTGTAGTTTCTGCATGCTTCCTATGGTATGCTTTTAGTTCCTATCTTTATGCATTATTCTAATCCAACTCAACTAATTCTTAGTCCAAACAAGGTTGGTGTTGTCTCTGTGAACCTATTTTCAACTAATTGGTGATTATAAAGATTTTAATGAACTTTTTTTTTTTATAAGTAAGAAGAGATTTTATTAATCCACGTAATTAGGCGAGGCCCAGGTACATAAAGATTTTAAAAATAAAGATTTAATGAACTTATGGCTGGATGCTTTGTTAGTGGCTTCTTCTGTGGGGTTTTGGTTTTGTCTTCACTCATATATGTTTATGGGTTTAAAATGGGTGCATGTAAAAGGACTAAGCTCTTCAGGGAGAAAAGAAATTCAGCATTTGGTATGAATTTTATGTTTTCTTTCAATTTCTTGATCAGGGCTTCAATATTAAGCCCTGTAGCTTGTGAATTCAAGTCAACCTCACTGGCAATTTTAGCATGTCGTTTTAACATTTGATCCTGCATCTTTTGTGTCCTCAAGATTGTAGTTGTTGGAACTCATATGGTTATGTTAGCTTGCCACCAGAGTATGTCCACCCAGATTGAAAACATGTTTAGTGCTTCATCAACATGCTCCTTGTGCCAAGAGTAATTGAAAAAAAGTCAACTATAGCCTTGCCAAATTGTAACATCCGAGTAATAGACTTCCAGTTTAATGAACTTATGGCTGGATACTTTGTTAGTGGCTTCTTCTGTGGGGTTTTGGTTTTGTCTTCACTCATATGTTTGTGGGTTTAAAATGGGTGCATGTAAAAGGATTAAGCTCTTCAGGGAGAAAAGAAATTCTGCATTTGGTTTGAATTTTATGTTTTCTTTCAATTTCTTGATCAGGGCTTCAATATTAAGCCCTGTAGCTTGTGAATTCAAGTCAACCTCACTGACAATTTTAGCACGTCGTTTTAACATTTGATCCTGTATCTTTTGTGTCCTCAAGATTGTAGTTGTTGGAACCCTTATGGTTATGTTAGCTTGCCACCAGAGTATCTCCACCCAGATTGAAAACATGTTTAGTGCTTCATCAACATGCTCCTTGTGCCAAGAGTAATTGAAAAAAAGTCAACTATAGCCTTGCCAAATTGTAACATCCGAGTAATAGACTTCCAGTTTCTCCTTATCGATTTTGACTTTGAATAAAAATTTAATTCCACTTTTCCGCCTATACTTGCAGTGCCAAGGAGCGTGAAATACTTGAAGAACTTGCTTTTCTGAATAGCACCACCAGCAGCCGTTCACGAACTCGTCTGAAAACTCAGCCAGCTCGTAAGTAATTGCACGTGTATATTACTGAATGTATTTTTCTCTTTTTTCCCATCTTTGTTTCTTATAATTACTGGGTATCCGTGTTTAACATATCTGATTTTGCTTCCGCAGCTAAAAGCACAGTTAATCGGGGAAATGTTGCCGAAAAAACAGAAGAGTCAGCAGACCAAGATGACCTGTGGAAAAAGTTACAAGAGTTTGCTGGGTAAATTGTTCACACTGTGTCTCAAAATTTGATTCACTTAAGTATTCTCTATGATCCTAAACTGGGGGTGATCTTCTTCAACTCTAATTTAAATAATTCCCTGAGCTGTTCTATTTTAATACTTGAGACTGTCTCACCTATGGTTATGAGACCTTGGAAGGATATTCACGTTGTCCTCCTAATTGGTAAAATGCATTTTAAGTAAAAGTTTGGGGTCTTAAGCTCTATATCCGCAATGGGTATGGTAGTGGTTCAAGATCCCTTAAACATGGGTCTGGTTTGAAAGATTATATCTGTGTTAATGGGATCAGATGATGCAAATTCTACTGTCTTTCCAAATACCTTATTATGTAAACTATGTGCATTCAGGTTGTTTGTCTCGTCGTGATCCAAATATTCTATCTCTAGGAATCTTAGATGACATCCATCAATCATTGTTTTCTTTTTATTGACCCTGACCTGATTGGTGTTGTGTTACCCGGGTTACTGGATTGCAAAAACTTGGGGGAATAGTATTGCGCTTGTTTCAGTGATGATAATTGTCACAATTAGCCAGACATACTGCTTAAATTGTAGTGGCATGCTATGACGCTGCTAACTTTTAAGGCTGTTTTGAGAACAGCAATGTCGTCTACTCAATCATATGATGGAAGTGTTAATGCAGAATTTACTCTGGTTGATTTCCATACATCTTAACTCGAGTATGGGTGACCCTCTCAGACCATAAAACTTTTGCTCTAGATTAAACAGACCAATATGCTTGAGAGGTTGTATCTTGCACAGACACTGGAGAAAAGAATTATGTACCCTAGGCAATGCACTTTTGTGTCTTTCTCGTGCTTTTTTTTCTCTATAAAGGTTTCTGTTCTTGTAAAGAATGCTTATCCAATAATTTTTTGTCTTCATTGTTTTAGTTGTATGGCATTGATTGAAAAGTTATAAAAACATGCAGGTCTGTTGCAAATGGAGCTCTAAAATGGCTGAAAGACAATCTTTAGACTTGATACATTTATTAAGAGTGACGAAAACTCACTGACACTTACCCTGTGCACCAACCAAGTTAGCTCTGGATTTTTCTACTTCCAAAAAACTCGAAGTCATTTGCTTCATAGATTACAAAAGCTTCTCAGCATTGTACTCTATATAGATGGTATTGCAGTCTAGTGGATATTCTTTATTTATTTTACTTGTAAATTTTTGTTACTTAGAAATCTAATAGATATTCTATTGTATTCTTTGAGCTAACAAGTGTTGCAAAACTGGGAATCATAGTTAAGATTTTAATATATATATATATATATATATTGAAATTATCTTGAAAGTTCATATTCACTCTAAGTCTAAGAGTTCAACTTCAATTCAGAAACTTCCACGCTAGAAAGTTGTTATTATCTTGCTCAAATCTAAGCTCGAGGCCTGTAATCAATCTCCTTGTTGACTGACTTTAGGAGTGGTTTGGGTTCAGAGATGAGTTGAGATGGGTTGAGATGGTTTATGAATAGTAAAATAGAAATTGAATTATTTATTATATTTTGTGTGGGAATTTGGGAAAGTTATTTTGAGATTTAAAAAAGTTGAATTGTTTATTATATTTTGTATAGAAATTTGGGAAAAGTGTAATAATTAGATGAAATGAGTTGAGATGAGTTGAGGTGGGTTGAGGTGGGTTTTGAATGCAAACGACCCTGCTTGTAAGTGGAGTTTCAGGGGCCTTCCTACATCACTTGCAAAGTAGGCAACCATATGAAATCACCTAACTAGTTCCCATATAACAAATCATAACAATCCTCTACACAATAGAATCCCAGTCGATGAGCAAAACATTGATTGCCCATCTATCACGCTTAGTTTCTCCAAGCTCACAAATTCTTACAACGTTTTCTGAAGTTCAGAAATGATCAGCACTGTTAGCATCTATCACTCATGGGAAGGATTCTCAAGACGACAGACATCAAGACAATCATCCTTGCAACTTTCACCACCAAACTCGATTGCAGAAGGACATCCTTTGCAAAATGGGTCATGGCATCCATTCTTACAAGGAAGAGCATGTTACACGACTGGGTTCCTAGCTTCGTCTCTCTGCACGACTCTGCTTGATCAAAAGGAAAACAGCAACAATGACAGGAGTTGATATCATAATCAGAGCTTGTACAATGTTCGGTCTGGTTATCTCTGGAAAAACTGCGCTTCCATACTTGAGTACAGCTGCACCTACAACTGACCCAGCTACCAATTTCCACAAATATTCCAAATCTTCCTGTTAACACCAAAGAAATAAATATTAACCAAGTAAAACATCATAAAATCTAAGGTAAATTAGTTTTAACTATGTAAACCCTCATGTATGTGGCTGTGTTTTCTGTTATAGTTTTCAGTTTGCCTGACTAGACTTTCCTCGATTTTACTGGAAAAAACCTCGCAAACCCAAAACAAGGGGCATGCAATTATGCAAGATTCATTCCTAAAATTCACTGCCAAACAAGTGAAATTCCGGAATCTGCATCACAAAAATCTACACATAGGACGAAGAAAAACAAATAAAAATTTTGTCCACAAAAACAAAGTTGATTGATCGAAAAAAGAGGGAGACAAAGAAGTAACCTGAGAGGTAATAGCACCGGTTTTGTTATTCTTGATTGAATCCTCCTGCTCTTCTTCTTCCCCTCTTTGCGGGTCGAGAGCTCGGATGGGAAAAGACCATTGGGCACTTCTCCTTGGGAAGTTAATGTTGTTCTGAATGTAGAACTTGATGGTACCCATTGCTATCTTTGTAGCAGGTTTCGAATGGCCGTATTCGGAAGCTGAGTAGTAGAGCTTGGGAGCTCCGCTCGCTGTGGCAGACGCTGCCATATCTATTATCTATCTCTATATCTGCTGCCAGCTGAAAGTGTAGTGGAACTCTCACAATTATTTTTCTGAACTGAAGGTCTACAATGCACTAAAATAATCTCCGATTTATGTACCATTTTTGTATTATTCTTGAACCTTTCGCAAATGGTTCTAACCGGCATCAATGAATCAATTAGTTGGACAGAAAATATAAATATCATTCTACTGTACATAACATCCCCACCACACTCAGTGCATTGAGTAAAAAAAAAAAAAAAAAAAATTTACCTGGGATGGTACAGCTTGCGGCTGCTCTCCAGCAGTCCTCATAGTTGGAATATTCTTCGCTTAAGAATTTTAGACCAAAACATTCTCGACTTACTGAGATATTTTAAAGGTAAAATACCGATAATTTTGCCCATTTACTTAAGTTGTTGTGAAGAATTGAGTTTTTTATAAACAGTAATGAATTGAAATAATGAAATGAGTTTTGTGAGCCTACCTAAAATGAGTTTAAATATATTTAGATATTATGATGAGTTTAGATGTATTTATATGAAATTGAAAAAGATTGTGAATTCCGTATATAAAAAAATGTTGAATTAAAAAATTTTTTGGATTTTACGTATAAAAATATTTTGGGTTGAGATGCATTTAGTAATTTGAGAGTTGAGTGTTTGAATATTAGATCCAATTTAAAATTAGACTGAACTGAATTGATCTAAATTTCAAATGAGATCTAAAAATTATTTATTTTAAGAAAATTATTCAAAAAACTTGAATAACGATACATATTTTTTTTCAACTCTTTATACACATGGGAAATGAAAGCACATTATCGGAAATTTAAAATTCAGATTATTTGAAAACTCAAAATAAAAAATATATATATATTATTTATATATCACGTTAACTTCTAGTAAAATAATTATATTCATATTACTATTTAAAAAGTCCTCTCTCTTTTAAATTATGATAATAGGGTAATAAATATTAGGCTTTTATTATAGGGAAAAACCTTAAAAATATTTGAATAATTCAAAATTTTACATAACACTCAAAATTTTACAGAATTTATGAAGTATTTAAAAATATTTGAATAATTCATTTTATATTTCCATCTGTTTTCCGTTTCACTGCTACCATCACCAAATTCCGTTCCTACGTCTTCATCCACTCTTTGATCCCAAAAAAGTTCCCCAACCCTAACCCTAAAATTTCCCTTTCTTCCCAATCGGAATCGAATTTCTTAGTTGCTTGTCGTTTTTCAGGCAGCGAAGATGGTGTTGGCGCAGTTAGGGGGCAGCATTTCGCGTGCTCTCCAGCAGATGAGCAATGCGACCATAATTGACGAGAAGGTCCTCAACGAGTGCCTGAACGAGATCACGCGGGCCCTTCTTCAGTCCGATGTCCAATTCAAGCTCGTCCGCGACATGCAGACCAATATAAAGAAGATCGTAAACCTCGACGACCTCGCCGCTGGCCACAACAAGCGCAGGATCATCCAGCAAGTATGCAATCTCAATTTATTTTTATATTGATTGATTAGTGGTTAATTCTATCATCTATGTTAATTACGATGAAACGGATTGTCTGCCATCATTAGAGTTTAGGATTTGCTTTGGAAAGCTAGCTAAACTTGGGAATTTCCACGCGTTAATCGTATTGGTGGTAAGACGTACGTATTAATATTTCTGTAGATATAGTTGTCTATGATTTCTATCGAAAATTTTCAATTCAAATGTGATTTGTATCCAATACCGCTCATGGGGAAAAATATGAAGGATAGCCTGTTTTTAGTGACTAAATAATAGTTATGTGTTGAGGTTTTTGACCCACAATAATATCAAGGCCTAGATGCCCTAGACTTGGGCTGTTCAGATTTCACAAGGTTCGTGCAAAGAGATTGCTGGTAGTGGAAGATGGTGGTGATTGTTGATGTAAATCTTGATAGACCTGTAGCATCCTCATTCTCTGCACAAAAATAATTATGCATATTCTGTGCTGTTTTAGTTTCTTGTATGTTTCTTTCACATCATATCATTTTTCCTCATGTGACTAATCTGCACTTGGTGTTAGAAACTTGATTGTGCTACCGAGTTGGTACTTTATGTTGGGGGCTCTACAGGTTCAACCTTCATATCTTTTGTGTTCTTATAAAAAGGTTGCATTCACTGCAGGCTATATTTAACGAACTCTGCAAGATTTTGGATCCCGGGAAGCCTTCTTTTACTCCAAAGAAAGGAAAGACGAGTGTTGTTATGTTTGTAGGTTTACAAGGTATGTTGTTTATCAGATTAATTTCATGTTGGATCACCCAGTATTTTCATGTGGAAGCTCAGATGTATAGTCAACGAGAATGTCTTTTGGGAAGATGGAATGTGAACTAGTTAGTAGCTATATGGGTGTTATGTTTGTTGTTGATTTATGGGTCCAAAACTATTTTGTACTCTTCTAATTTGAAGTTTGCTGTATACTTTTTCCAATGTGTATCTCTTATTATCGGTTTTTACACAAGTTCAGGGTCGGGAAAAACCACAACATGTACTAAATATGCATATTATCATCAGAAAAAGGGCTGGAGGCCTGCCCTCGTTTGTGCGGATACATTTAGAGCTGGTGCTTTTGATCAACTGAAACAGAATGCAACTAAAGCTAAGATTCCATTTTATGGAAGGTACTTCTTTACTCTTTACTGGTTATCAACATATTATCATCTATGACATGATACTGTAATTGTACTTCTAAATTATTTCTGCTTGTTTCTCTTTTCATTATTACTCTCATTGATGCCTTCATTAGTCACTTTCAGTCAGATAATGTATTCCTCTGAATTTAAGTAATAATTGGGATTTTCACCCCTACAGCTATACAGAATCAGATCCTGTGAAAATTGCAGTGGACGGTGTGGAAAGATTTAAGAATGAAAATTGTGATCTAATAATTGTCGACACCAGCGGGCGTCACAAGCAAGAAGCTGCTCTTTTTGAAGAAATGCGTCAAGTTTCGGAAGCCACGGTATTTTCCTGATATCACTTTGTTCCTCCCATAAAATTGTAGCTGATTGACCACAATTGCTGATATATTTTTTTGCATCTTTCAGAAACCGGATCTTGTTATATTTGTTATGGATAGCAGTATTGGTCAGGCTGCATTTGATCAAGCTCAAGCTTTCAAGCAAAGTGTTTCAGTTGGAGCTGTAATTGTTACCAAAATGGATGGGCATGCAAAGGGAGGTGGTGCTCTCAGTGCGTAAGTTCTATTTCAAACAATTACAGCCTACAGCTCATGATTTTAGTTGGATGTAAATGTAATATTAAAGCTTCCATGAATGTGTTTCCTGAAGTTGGGCTGGTGCTTCTCAAAATTATTGGGTTTCTTGAATAGTTAATAATACCATCCATTCCATAATGGGAGTCCGAGATACTCATTCTTGAAGGGAGGGAGTATTATCTCTCTTATATATAGTAAAGAACACCATTGAGCAGCATGTACTTGAATACACTCTTGACTACAGGTTTAGGCCTGCATTAGGTTGATTAATTTAGTACCTCTTACCATTTGCATACTGCACAGGTCTTCCTTTTAAGATGTTACACCTTTCAGTAGAGGTTTGCAACCATGAATTTCTCAGCCAGTGGTGAAAGCATTAGGTTTTAAGGTTTTGGTAATTTATTCGGCACCAATGCTCTCATTTCACTGCTTCTGGCATATTCTATGGTATCTCTTATTGCTTGTATGTCCAGTAAAAGCTTGGATCCTTTCTACAGTGTGATCTGTAAATGGCCCAAAATTCTCAATTTTAGGTGGACTTAAATATTATTTAGATGTACTGAACATCTATTCTAAACCATGATTTTTATAAATTATGGAATTTTTATTCACCTTCAAGTTTGATTCAATCTCCTATGAAATGGAAATTTATTGCTCATTCTGATAAAAGCATTATATAGTTTAAACCATGTATCCTTTGACAACTAAATGCTATACTACTCTTATGTTTAGTGTTGCGGCAACAAAGAGTCCCGTCATATTTATTGGAACTGGAGAGCATATGGATGAGTTTGAAGTTTTTGATGTTAAACCATTTGTCAGCCGTCTCTTAGGTGTGCACCGCTTTTTACAGTCTTGGCACTCGACTTCTGTGGCCTTAAATATTTTGTGAATATTTCAAGTCCTTACATATCAATTTTTCTTTCCAACTAGGCATGGGTGATTGGTCTGGCTTTATGGACAAAATTCATGAAGTTGTTCCTATGGATCAGCAGCCTGAGCTTCTGCAAAAGCTCTCGGAAGGGAATTTTACATTAAGGATTATGTATGAGCAATTTCAGAACATACTTAAAATGGGCCCAATTAGCCAGGTTATTACTTATACTAATTAATTGAAACTCTCACAAAATTGTGCTTTTCACTTTATTGTGCATCCTCGGTTATGTAGGGTGTGTGAAAAATAATTAGTGACCTCTTGGTTCTTGCGTTAAGGCAACCAATCGAGAAATATCAACAATTGATTAACAACATTTTATGTTCACATCTTTAATGGGGGGAAATTGTCTTGGTTCTTTGCAGATAGCTCTTCGTGAGATTTTGTAATTAAGGCAACTAATCAAGAAATATCAACAATTGATTAACAACATTTTATGTCCACATCTTTAATGGGGGAAAATTTTGTCTTGGTTCTTTGCAGATAGCTCTTCGTGAGATTTTGTAGTTACCCTTTGAAAATGTTCACCTGTTCTATTCAGAAAGAGATCTTATTCGTGTTTTGCAACTGCTATTGAGTTTTTTATTCATTGCACTACATTGTGTGCAACATGTTGAATTGTTGATAGGCATTGTCACTAGGCTTCAGGGTCTACCCCCCATAAGTCTATTCAGTGTAAAAACAGAGCATTTGACAGTGTAAACTTTGCTGCTGAATACTTGTGTATTCAGAATATTTCTTATGAAAAATTCATTAGCAAATGGAATGTAAAAATATTTAACTCAACGGAGGCCAGGATTGGCATAAAAACATCTTTAGCACTAACACCATCTTGGTCTATAGTTATGCCATATTTTCATGCTAATGAATGATTTGTTTTGCGTAGGTTTTCTCAATGCTTCCAGGTTTTAGTGCTGAGCTAATGCCAAAAGGTCGTGAAAAGGAAAGTTCAGCGAAGATCAAGCGATACATGACCATGATGGACTCAATGACAAATGAAGGCAAGTCAAGGCCATTTTATGTCGTTTTGCGATTTATCCAAACACATGGTTATGGGATTAATTTTATAATTTGACTTCATTTTCTGATCATAGTAGCTAATTGCTAAAATATTGCAGAGTTGGATAGTACGAATCCAAAACTCATGAATGAGTCTCGAATGATGCGGATAGCACGAGGATCGGGTCGTCATGTTAGAGAAGTATCGGAGATGTTGGAAGAGTACAAGCGCCTTGCTAAAGTATGGAGCAAAATGAAAGGTCTTAAGATTCCTAAGAAGGGTGAAATGAGTGCATTATCACGGAATATGAATGCACAACACATGAGCAAAGTCCTCCCCCCGCAGATGCTGAAGCAGATTGGTGGCATGGGTGGCTTACAAAACTTGATGAAGCAAATGGGATCTACGAAAGATATGATGGGGATGTTTGGAGGTGGAGACAAGTAGAAACTGCCCCCAAATCTAATGGTGAGTTTTAGCTCGCTTCCTACGGCTATAAGCATTGCCTTGTCGGACAAAATGGCAGAGATGCATCTCTACGCTAGTTGATGCTACCGACCAACCTGTTCTCCCAGATACTTGTTTATTTTTAGAGGGTCACTTCCGGTTTAATCATCAGCTTCAGGCATAGTGGAATTTTGTTTTCATATGGAGTCGTCAGCCTTGAAAGTTTCCTTTCTGTATGAATGTATGTGTGTATTTACTTAGAAAGGCCAGTCATGCAATTGAAAGGAACTGATTTTCTGAAAAAGAGAGAATCCGCACCCCAAGCAGAATCTTCTCTCCCCCCTCCCCCCCCAATATTTGTCTCATAATGCACTTCATTCATTTGGAAAATCCTTTGCTTTATCATCCGTCATTCCCATGGAGGGAGTGAGGGACAGCCTTTTTTAGAGCTACGACTCCAGATTATCTTCCAACCACAGCAACTCACCCTTGATTCTGCTAAAACACCAAAGCACCAGCAACGAATTGGCTTGCGAGATCTGTTAAAAAACTGATTTCCTCCAGAAATTGTGGGGTACGGGTTTAGAATGCTTTATACCGCATTCCATGAGAGAAGCTCCAGCTGCTTCTCTTAACAAACTAACCCATAGACTCCAATACAAAGATGAAGAGCAATAGGCTTTGGTAGAGGTCAAGATGAAGATTTTTGAGCGTTCGCTTGCTCGCTGATGGATGTGAAATTTAATAGGCGCCTGTCAGCTTCTTAAAATAATTTATTTGACAAAACAATAAGATACAGCAATGTGATTTTGGTGCAGAACACCCATATATTTACGGAACTACAAAATTCAATGGGTTTCTATTGCTTTTAGAGGGGTGATACCCATTTGCCATACATACAAGTATTAATCTACAAGATCGACCATGTCATCGTTCTAAGAACTTGCTTAGAACAGTTTTCCTCAAAGGAACTTCCTCTTCTTCCTCATCATCTTTCTCAGTTGCAGCATTTGCTAAAGCACAACGGAGAACTGAGTTGACCTGTATCCTTAATCTTGCATTGTCCACAAATACGTCAGTCAACATCTTCCTCAACTCATCATCTTTTGTCCTTATATTACTGCCATTTGCACGACTAGTCTCATCCACTGCTGCAACTGCATTTTCTACATCCTGTGCAAGGAGCTGTGCCTGTCCCAATTTCATGAACCACGTGTAATTAAGTCAAGGTTCAGATACACAAAAGATGATAGGAAAAACATCAAAGCAATTTAAAAATAAATTTTAGAGTTTTAAATTTCCATACATATCTAAAATTATAACGTGCCTTTGTTAGGTATGAAAGAAAAGAGAAGGGTTTTGGTACATGAATAACTTTCTCAATTCATCAGTCTAAACTGCAATCCACGTGCTTTAAACAAACCCAAAACATTTTAAAACATGATGCTAGAACTGTATATAGTATTCACAGTCATGGGGCTGTTCTGATGTTGTGTGATTTCTATCAATTTCACCCTTCTACTTTTTATGCCCATGGCACACAAATCCATGGGATGAGCACCATTTAGGTTTCGCTCGAGAGGAGAAAAGAGAAAAAACAGATATGACCGAAAATTGCCATTACACTTCCAAGACGACATCATGGACAAACAAATCAAAGTAGCATAAATTGAAAACTAGTCCTTTCCCTTTTTCACAAGGAGTTATATGAAGATAGTGCCGTCAGTACACTGGCTTTTTTATTATAAGTAAATGAAGATGTTATTAAAAGAAAAACGCAAGTGACATCAGTACACTAGCAAAAACAGTAAATCGTGTGTATGGCTGGGCGGCCCAGGATACTATCAAATAGAAGCCAGTGAACATGTAAACCTGTAGTGCACCCAAGTAACCAGGCGTATATTGAACCTAGGCTGAACTTGAAATACATCTACTTCACAACCGACAGCGCGAACCACTAGATGACAGAGCAGATGGACTTTAACACTTGCCCAAACACAATAATTTTTTCTTTCCATTGTGGCTTGGTAAGTAAGATTGGTGTACTGATGAATGGTCCAAAAAAATAGGCCACAAGCAACCAATAAAGCTTGTGACCTTGTATCTAGGCCATTAAACTTTTATACCCCAAAGGAACTGTTATTGAAATTAGTGTTCAAAATTGAGATTGCCAAGGACATAGGACAACAAACAGGGGTACATTGATTCAAGATGTAAAGATACCTCTGCAAGCAGGAGACCAATTCTATTGTCGGATGTTGTCAACAGATCTATTGCATCAGATGGTGATGAAGTGTCCACAGTTAATTTATCTTCCTCTTCAACCAGAAAATTAACACTACACTCCCGAAGCCTTTCACGAAGAATTCCACACTCATGCAGCAACTTTGCATTGGCAGTATTTGCGTTGTCTGTTCTTTGCTTTTCCCTTTGAAGACTCCTCTGGAAGATGCAAGAAACAACAGCATGAAATAGATGGGCACTGCAAATGATCTAAAACAGCATGGAAAATCTAAATACAAACCAAGTAAGATAAGTTATTATAAAGAAATATAGCACCTTTTAATAGGAGTTAGTTAGAAATAATGGGCACAATGAGAGCCCGTACACTAGAACATCCGTTAGACTTGGTTGTCTGGTCTTTATTCAGTGTTTTTGGCGTGACTAGCACAAATGAGAAGTAATGATGTTGCTTTATAGCACTAATTATTATTTATTAATAGTATAGTAAAATTGTAGATGATGTGGCTTAATGACAGCAAAACTTTTGCTTTGAAATTATGTAGTATAAAAATCTGTGAGGGTGTGTGCAAGCTCACATATGCCTAGCCTATTCGATTGGTTGTCTTCTATTCTCAGAAACTAGAATTTCTCCATGACTAACGGTTTGAGACACATAAAGCTTCCAAGACCAAAGCAATTGATATGTACTGATGCTCTAGATAGATAAGTTTGACACTTCAAACAATATTTAAATATTTTTTTTTTCATTCACCTCTACCAAAAGCCACTTCAGATACAACCAACAGTCGTTAAACCACTGACATATATTGTTTCATGGAAATATGGCCATAAATTTGAGACCATGACTCTGGCCCTACATTTTTTTTTTGTTTTGCACGCAGCAAAGTATTCTTCCTTTCATTGGTTATATGTATAAAAACTAGCAAACCCCTAAGAAATGCAGTAAAATCTATCCATAAAGAAAGAACCAGAAACTTCATTAAAAACTAAGTACATAAAAGAAAAAGGGCACCTCTACTTCTAGTTTTTCTTTCATTAATCGGCTGAGCTCCTGCTTCAATTCTAACTGAGAACTTCGAAGGGATTTGACCTCTTTAACGAGCAGCTTTACATCTGCCTTTGATTTCACCTCAAATTCTTCATGATGTTTCTTCAAGTTTTCAAGCTGTTCTCTACCTACATCTAACTCCTGCAGCAGCATTTTGTTCTCCTGAATGATTGCTATTTTTGTTGACTCTGCACGAATTCTTTCATCCTGGAATATTATCGCACATCATTCATCAAAGCTTCAAAAATTGAATAACAAGGAGATCCCAATGAATAATAATGGTAGGAAAGACCAAACCTGTTCAGACTTCAATTTTAGTTCCATCTCCAAGCACTTCCCACGAAGCTCCTCCATATCCCACTGCATTTGTGTAAATCTTTCCCTTTCAGTCAAAACAGCCTGCTCCATGTTATCTTTACAATTCTGTCTAGTAGTTTCAAGTTCCCCTTCCAAATCTTTGACCTATAAAGAACATCCCCATAGATGAATTAAATGGACGGTACGTTACCTAAAATTGATCTTGAAAACATAAAGTATGTCAAGGCTGTCATAAGTAACTTTCTTTTCTCTCTTCTAGGCATTAGAATTAAAAGATTTCTATTGTAATTGTGACAGAGAACTTCCCAATTTATAATTATTAATGCATTTTAATTTCCAGATTTTTTGGATGGGTTGTCCAAGGCAATATCTGACACATCACCTTTAGCATAATTCCTCTTAATACTAGATTCATAACAATTTATACTCAATTGAAAAATCAGTATGAAATTTAGAAAGGGAAAACCTTTTGCTATGAAATAAATGTGCAGAAAGAGTTTGTGCAAGGAAAAGAGCTGAGAGAGGGTGGAGTTGGAGCCTCAACTTTTTTCTATAAAGAAAGGGCAAACCTTGGTCTCCATCCAGTGTATATATTGACTGATTTGCAGTCATTATTACGAATCTCAAAATCAAATTACAGTTCTAAACTGAGAAATTGTTTTGGGATGTGCCGCTTATGATTTCAAACTTGCTCGACAAGGAGTAGATGCCATACATAATAACAGTCTACTTTCTTTCAAAAAACCACCCCAGTCAACACAATTTGAAACGTGGACATTATAAATGTGACATACATCCCTAAGCTCTCTAGTTCTCCAATACCATAGTGGAATTCATTGTGTTCAAGGGGAGAAACTGAGGATATGGCACTTCAAACTCATTCGTGCACAAAAAAGTACATTTCACAATTACAAAAAATAAAAAATCAATTCGAGTAACTGCCTGATGACTAGATCCTGAGGAGTTTAATGTTCAGATTAACATGACTTTGATCCATGTCCACCAATTCTAATTCTGTATGCACAGACAATATATTTTAAGCATAAAATAACACATCAACAGTTTGTGCCGTATGTCCATTTGGCTTCAATTGATAGTTCTAGTAAGGTAAAAAATAAGACAAAAAGAATACATCAAAAAACAAAAAGGCTCATTTAATCGATCAAACATATTTAATCCTAGAACAAGTTTTCACGCTCATCTAAGCTTATGATGTCTTTCAATGCCAACTATCACAAACAGATTCAGACATTAATATTGAACAACAGTCTCCCTTTTTAAATTTACCACAGTCAAGTAACAAAACACTAAGTACATGAAACTTCCATCTTAATTCGAATTCTTCCAAACAGAAAAAAAAAAAAAAAAAAAAAAAAGAAATGAAGAGATGAGCAAGATATGCCCACATCATAATACTGATGTGGCTCAACACGAGCACAAGAAATCTATCTGCTACTTTCCTCCATTCTCATCGCAATAGAACAAAAAAATTGAATTCAACCATTGAATAAATAATGCTACTAATGTGAGTTTTTTTTAATTAATAATGCTCCTTATGTGAACTCGAAAGGAAAAAATGACCGGGAAAGACAGTTAAGAAATAGAATAATGTGAAGAAAAGATGCTTATAACTGTTACAGAATATACCTTTGTCGTGAGGAATTGTCTAACAGCAACTTCTTGATTCAATCTTGCTATAAGGTCCTCCAGGTCAGCTTTTGCTGTGGCTAGTCTCCGCTGCATGGTTACAAGTACCCTGTTCAGTTTATGGCGTTCATCAGATGGAAGAGCAACCAGTACGTGCCTTGGAAGCTGTGAATCTTGATTTACAAAAGAATCCATGTTTCTCCGAGCTTCAGGACCTTCAGAAGGGTCAAGGTAATCACCAAACAAATTGGCTGCCCCTATATTCAATATTTCACTGGCTCTTGCAGAACTCAAGTCACTTCCAACACTCTCTGTTGAGAGTCTACGAACATGACCATCCAGCTTGCAATCCCCTAGTTCGGAAAAAAACTCCGTTCCGTCCATGCGGAGAGTTTTGGCATTAGACGTATTCTCATATACTTCATCCCTGCCTATATTATTGCCCTCATTTCCCATCTGCCTTCTATGCCTTGAAAATCTTTGGAGGCTCTGCTGAATAAACTTTCTGTTAAACATGCCATACTTGACAGTCCCATCGACTGGATCAATTAAGTCTTGTTCAGATATGGAACTCTCCAGGCCAAGATCCGCATGACTAGAATTTTCATGCGTTGGTGTTCCAATCTCAGATATTTCATAAGGTGTATCATTACCATGGTCTGATACAATGAATGAACTACCAGCAAGCGCAGAAACATCTGAGTTGGAATGGAACAGAGATAATGGAACCACACCACTGGTTGACGAATTAACATCTGGTGTTTGCTGGTTCTCATCATAGAATGCTGAAAGTAAAAACCCAAACACAATTAGTTTGGTAGAGTATTATCCGTAAAGTACCTATATTCTACAATTTAATACCAGCACTTGGTTCAATTAAGAATTAAGAAACCAATATGACTAGGTGTAAACTCTCGTATACCCCCTGTGTCCTTGGGCTATACCCATTCTCATTAATAAAATTTGTTACTTATCAAAAAAAGAAAAAGAATTAAGAAACCAATATAATGATGATTTCAAGATGCATCAAGGAAACACCTACAAGACCTCGCAGCGGCTTCTAGCTCAAGAAAGGTCGCCACCAGCGCACTCCTTGATACATCAATGTCTGACAATAGTTTCTCCATCCAATCCTCCAAGAAACACCTTCTCTGCAACAAACTAACCAATTTGAGAATATTATTGCTGTTATTTTGTGGGGGAAATATGCTTGGTTTTTAAATTCTCATGTAGGGAAATACGCAAAAAATATTTCTTATGAGTAGTTAGCAAATATATCAATTGGAAGTAAAAATAAGGGATGCACACAATCAATGAATGCAGCCAATTTTATACAAGTGAGCCATTGCCCCCCAAATTGACATTATTAATTTTTTTTTTTATATAATTAGTAAGAGATTTTATTACCATGAATAGGCACAGCCCAAGTACACAGGAAGTAGACAAAGGAAATACCTACTACACTCTAGTAAGCAGGAAAAAGACTAATACAGATTCAGTACATTATCATCATTCCTTACAAAAATCTTAGCCCACAAACACAAAGTAGAAAAGAAAAAATTCCGAAGTCCTCCGAAAGAACACTGTCTTCAAAACATCTCACATTCATTTCCAGTCAAAGACGCCACATTACACACAAAAGGAATCATTTCTATCTGGTAGCTACATTTCCTTCCCTCAAAACCTCTCCAAAATGCAAGAAGATCCACAACTTCCTTTGGCATCACCCAATATATACCTGTCCGACCAAGAACCTCATTCCACAAAAACTTTGCCACCTCACAGTGAAGAAAGAGATGATTTACAGATTCACCATCCTTCTTGCACATAACACACCAATCAGCAATACACAAACCATGTTTTCTAAGGTTATCCGTGGTCAATACTTTCCCTAGAGCAACCACCCAACTGAAAAAGGCCACTTTGGTAGGTACCTTCCCTCTCCAAATGCTTTTCCAAGGAAAAGCACAACCAGGCTGACAAGTCAGCACCTTATAAAAAGAACTAACTGAAAACCTGGAATTTCCAGCATGGTCCCACAGTAAAATGTCCTCTCTTTCCTGCATCACTTTTGAAATTATAAATTCTTCCCAAAAAATCAGAAACAACATTCACTTCCCAGTCATTTACATCTCTGATAAAATCAACATTCCACAGAATACTATTATCCGTAAGTTGGAAATAATCTGCCACAGCAGCATTTTGATCCCTTGCAATCCTAAAAAGAGAGGGAAAATCAGATTTGAGAGCTGATTCCCCACACCAAATATCATGCCAAAAAAGAATCCTCTTCCCTTCCCCCACCTTAAATTTAATATGTTTCAAAAACTCCCCCCAACCTTTCCTAATGAACTTCCATAAACTCACCCCATACGTTCCTCTAACTTCATTAGAACACCAATCCCCCCACCCACTCCCATATTTAACAGCAACAACATTCTTCCAAAATTTCCCAAGAAGTGCTTTGTTAAACATCCTCAAATTTCTCACCCTCAATCTTCCACAAGAGATTGGTTGACAAACCTTGTTCCAACTAACCAATGAAACTTTTTCTCCTCTCCTATACCTCCCCATAAGAAATTACGATAAATTTTCTCAATTCTTTTTGCAACCCCTGCTGGCAAAGGGAAAAGTGAAAGAAAATACATGGGAAGATTAGACAATGTACTCTTTATCAAGGTAATTCGTCCCCCTTTAGACAAGTATAGCTTTTTCCATCCAGCCAACCTTCTCTCAATCTTCTCAATCACCCCATCCCATATCAAAACAGATTTGTGAGAAGCGCCCAACGGAAGACCAAGATACTTCAGCGGCAATGAGGAAATCTTACACTCCAAAATATTAGCCAAATCTGAAATATTGGCTACTGCACCCACTGGAACAATTTCAGGCTTGTTAATGTTAATCCTTAGACCCGAGACAGCTTCAAAACATAACAACAAGGCTCTCAAAGATCAAAGATGTTCTTGGTTGGGCTCACAGAAAATTAAAGTGTCATTGGCAAAAAGAAGATGAGATAATGGGCTCAGGTAGCGGCAATTTGGAGGTTGGTACCAATATGTTTGTGTTGGTGCATTTGGAGGGAGAGAAATGCAAGAAGTTTCAAAGATCAAGAGAGATGAGCTAAAAGTTTTCTTTTTTAAATCATTGTTCTCATGGGCGGGGGCCATAGTTTGTAACGGACTTAGTGTCCATGATCTCCTTCTTTCTATTGTAACCTCTAGCTAGGCGGTTCTTCATGTATACTTCCCGTGTACTTGGGCTTTGTCTATTTCTATGAATACAATATCTTTGATTACCTATCAAAAGAAAAATTAATGCTATTCCGATTCTCATTTCCCACCTCAAAACCCGACAAGAACCTTCCTTCTACCGCCACTTCAATCATTCTACTCAACACATCCATGACAAGAACAAAAAGTAAAAGAGATAGCGAATCTCCTTGTCTCAAACCACATGAGCTATTAAAAAATCCAAACGGGGTACCATTCACCAAAATAGAAAATCTCGACATCGAAATGCAATGCTTGATCCACATACACCATTTCTCTCCAAAACCATACCTCCCAAGTAAGTACAAGAGGAAATCCCAACTAACATGGTCATATGCCTTTTCCATTGACATAAACCCAACGCATATCCTTAGGCATTGTATTCTTCTTCCCTTCTTTAGTTTTCAGGCCCATATTGGATAAATATTTCCATAAAATTCATGAACTTCAGCAGAAAAATCCAACTCCAAAAACCCATTCACTTCTATTACCAAGGTTAGAGCAAAAAAAAAGAAACCTAAGGGAAAACTCAAAAACATTCCTTCAGTTGATCGGGCATTTTTTTCGTAAAGCGATTATGAGAATCGGTATCACAATTCCCATAATGAATTTCTATTATAATGCGTCTCAAAGAGTATAGTTAAATATAGAATTCATAAATCATTTCTGAATTCACAAAATCATTAAAGAAAATAGAATTTCTAAAGAGACTATGATAGAAAAACTTGTAATCTACCTCTTCCAACAGAGTTCGGCTTTTTATTTTCAACATCTTCTTTGGAGGAGCTGGAGGCAGATATTTTGAAGGAAATGCCTTTTTGACCTACAAAGCCAATAAAAGAATGATTATGTCTTCCAACCACAATATCCAAATGATATGATGTGTTAAGCACAGCAGAGGGTAACAAAACAAAAAAATTAAAAAAACATAGGAAATGCCACTCACTTCAGAAAAAAGCTTTAAAAAATCGTTAAATCTTCTTAATATCCCTCGAATAGTGGTGATCCCTTCTGGCGATTGTATACCAACTTGAATCCTGTAAAACTGTTCTCTATGAATGTTAAAATAGAAAATAAGTGGTGTTTATTAACCACAAAGTATGCAGAACCAGACCAAATACTACTAAAACACCTCCAATGACAGATTTACTGATAATATAACTTATTTTTTTAAAAAAAAAAAGTAGAATGTACTAGGAGACAGGTAGCACAGTGCAATAACAAAAAGCATACACTGCACTGTTTAATACTGAGAAAGAAATAGTTTATTTCCAATAACTATTAAAAAAACCTCATTGGTCTCGCAAATGAGATAAGTCAGCTATGAGTAACTAAAGAAACAAACCATTCTCCAAAATCATGTAATTGCCAAAGCATAACTTATGAAACTATTTGTAATAAGGAACACAAAGGAGTGAAGAAAACGTAGGATACATATTACAGCCATGCACTCATATTAGAGGCCTAATAAAAATGAAGGGTAAAACTAGACTGCTTCAAGTCCAACAACTCGGTTATAAACAAAAGAAAAATAAAAGAAATTTATTTTCTTATGGAACATATTTTTACTTGCTTTATATAGACATGTCAGCATAAAGATGACACAAAACAGGCACAAAAGTTCCTTGAAACTCAAGTTGCATTACCAGTAGCTACTACCCTAAATTATAATACCAGATACTTTGATTAAAGAAGACAAGATTGAAGACCTTCCAAGAATCAAAATTGAAACAATGAAAGGGGAGAAAAAGAAGATGGATAACTATAATAACACTAGCAACCTGCAACAACATCAGAAAGGAACTGCCAGAACGAACACTTAAAGACACACACCTCTAAAATTTATAACCAACACTAATCAAACTTGAAAATAGCGAAGTCTTTCAATTTAAAATGATAAATTAACAATAGATATACCACCACAGGATCTGAACCTCTTGATTTGGAGAGGAAAACCCAAGAAGGAATTGAGATGCAGTAACTCCAACCAGTATGGAAATCAAGTGGCCAGATAGTATCACGGCCATCCTACATTGAAAGAGTGGAAATATCATCACAAACCGAAAAATTTATATAACAGGCTAACAGCCTCAATTCGCACGGAGAAAGCAACAATTCTCCAAACCAGGTGATCTAAGCTACCGTATAAATCAGTGATGTAAATCAAATTCAATAATTTCAAAGAAATCAACAACAACTCCACCGGATCAAATGTTCAGCTCAAAAAAAACTTACCAGATTAACCTAACCAGCTGATTACAATTCAACCCCATAAGAAAGAAAAATAAAAAAGGGATGATCAAACATGAAAAAAAAGAGTACCCATTTGCGAGGAGGGGGGCTCCAATCCATGCCCAAAGGAAGCGGCGACTTGCCGTCGTGGCGGTGCTTGGGAGGGCTGTGATTGGGCATCACGCGGTTACCCGAATCGCCCTTGTCGGTGTCCAGATGATCGTCGTCGTCGTCGTAACGGTTAGCCGTGGAATTGGAAGAGGAATAAGACCGGCGATGAGAGAAGGGTTGAAAGATAGGATCGGAGAAATCGAGGTCATAGTCCAAAGGGGAGAGGCCGTGCGTGTACATATCCATTTCGATCTGTACGTTGTGATTGTACTTTCGTCTCTTTTCTTCACCGAGTTGCTTACTCTGATAAATCTTGAACAGAGAGAGAGAGAGAAAGAGAGCGAGAGAGAATCGAAGCCTTTCGAAACTGAACGATTCGTTCAAAATTGGGGTTCCGCGGAGTTTGGTGATCTATCTGAGCTTTTCCCGTCTGGTAAAGGCCGCATTCTTGTTTCTGGAGTATCTAGATTTTCAGATTTTAACTTATTTATACCAAAACGAAAAATACTTTTTAAAAAATAAATAAATTATTATCTCTTAAGTATTAATTGCATTTGTTCTTTTTCTCTTAAAAAATAAATTATCTCAAAATCTTGTTCTAAAAAATATCTTATTAAATCAAAATAATTAATTCATTCTTATAATCAAAATAATTAAATTTTAACTTTAGAGAAATTTGTTATTAAAATTGGAGTGATAATTTAAAAGATTAGGCGTGGAGTAACGTGTATTTTCTCTAAGAGATCTGCTATACTGCAGCTTACAGCCGGCGCATACTTTACATATTTTTTTTTTACACTCAATGTATTGGGTGTGCGCCATGTGTAGGCTGAAGCAAATATCTTTCCTTTAAGAAAAGATACTTACAACTATGAATTGCATAACCGCTGCGTAATCGCTTTGAAAAAAATGAATAAAACATGGGGCCTACTATTAAAAAATTAATTTTTTAATAGTAGACCTCAATCTTTTTCAAAGCGATTACGCGACGGTTACGCACTTTGATTGTATGTAGAATTACTCTTTTCCTTTCTCTAATCATATTCTATATATCCTCTTATTTTTATTTAAATAAGGTCTATTGAGAGGTATATTCCATCTAATAGGCCGTCGTGGCTAACAAGTGATAAGCATAAAATTTGATCTACCAATTACAAACGCACACATGCACGTATATTTAAAGTGATTATCGTTGAATAAGAAAGAACAATTCCGGTCTTGGCATTGGAAAATTTTAGAATTGAGAAATTTTCATTGAAGTCTTTTACGTATACCATAACTTAATCAACATATGGTTCGTCAATTTTGTAATTTTATTTTAATATTTAAATATATTTACGTTTAAATAAAATGATAAAAATAATAAATAATATATCGATTAGATTAAATAGATGTGTTAAGTTTTCCTATAACAGTTATCTTTTAGAATTATTATCAAGATTTATTCACCAAGCGTTATAAGATCTTTTTCGTTTTTATTTCTATAAATTAAAATGACTGAAATAAACAATAAAGCAATAGTTTCGCGGAAAGTGGCGAACTTATAAGGAGTAGAGAAGCCCCCCACACAAATGCTTCCAATGCCAATGAAGTTTCCTAAGCGACTACAAAATACCAAAGGACAAAAAAAATCTTATTGCCTTGTTTGGCGGAGAAGGCTTTCGGCTTTGTTTAACTCATCTCAATTTATCTAATCTAATATAATTATTATAAATTTTTTAAATTTTTAAATAAAATATAATAAATAATTCGATTTTTTAAATCTTAAAATAAAAATAATATTTTAATAATATTTTATTCCATTTTTAACTTTTATCTTAACTCATTGTTTAAACCTCCGTAAAAGTTACTTGAGTTTTAGTTTTTTTCCGAATAATCCCCACCGGCTTCATGATCAAAAATAGCAAGAGTTGTTTTCCTTTCGATGTTCCCGACTCTCCCATTGGTTTCTTTTCTCTCATTTCATTTTCCTTTTGACAAATACAATAGGAAAGTATTAGGCATACAGTTAAATTTCAAATCAAATTCGTTAATTTATAAATTTACTGCATATTTATTTTATAAACAGACTTTATTTATTAATTTATTATATTTGGGTCTTGGATCCGACCCATATTGCACACCTTGCATTGAGCTTTTAAGCCCCCAACATTACCGGATATGTTGGGTTTTTTCTCAACTATTTACGTGTGAAATTATTAATTATTTTAAAAGTTTAAGCGGATTGAAATAGGTAAGTTTTATTATTTATATTTATATTCTAACATCCTTCTTCACACCGGAGTAAAACTTTTCTTTAATGAGTAGGCCTAACAACAATCGTGCATGCTAGGGACTTTCTCACTTGTCGAGTCCTCCAGTGCTCTTGTAGGCCCCATGGTGATTGGGCCTATTTGTTAAGATGCTTCCTTTGTGACATACTTTGTATACAGTAGATGGTGTTATGGCATCCAATGGTATGTACATTATTGCTATTGGTGGTGTTCAGATGATGTTGGTATTGCTTTCATGGGGTTGACCCGCATATCCATTTTTTATTGTACATTTGGTTGGTGAATATTTAATAACACGGGATAAAGTGTGGAGTCGAAATTCGAATTCAATACTTATTTTATGATATTATGTAAAATTATAATTTATGTCAACAAATTTAAATCGATGAAATAATTAAATTTTATTATTCATATTTCTATCTTAACGTTACGTATTAGATTTTATCCACGTTAAATTAAATATTTGTTAAAAAAGAAGAAGAAGAAAGTAAGAAAGGCACAGAATTTCCCTGTAGAATGCAGCATTCTTCTGGCAACCGCAGAGTGCCCGTGCCACGAATCCAACCGCCCGTGACTCGTTTAAAATCGACCTCGTGAATAACAAGCAGCCATCATGACTTTACTTTTTCCGAGTACAATTCTAAAGAACTTTGTACCATTATCAACTCTCAAATCTGAGGCCATTAAAATTATCCTTATCCTCATTTGCACAAATCGGCTTCAATTTTTGCCAATTCCATGCTATTTCCTTTCAAATGGTTAATTTAGAAGCATCTAAATATTCTAAATTGATCCAAGTAGTGAAATAAAGTATCACGTATGTTAAAAAAGAAAAATTTTACATACAATCGTGAAATGCGTAAACGACACGTAATCATTTTGAAAAGGAGTAGAGTCCACTATTAAAAAAATTAATTTTTTCATGTGGGTCCTATGTTTTATTCAATTTTTTTAAATGATTACGCGGTAGTTACACAATTCACTGTTGCAAATATTTTTTTTCTTTAAAAAAACCCCTAAAAAAAAAGAATTTCAAATAGATAAATACTCTAACCACAAAGTGATTATATAAAAGTAATCTCACAAATTGACATAATTTGATGTGGTTTGTCAGATTGTAAATTTAATTTTATTGTAAAGTAGATATGACGAATCACATAAATCTATATCAGTTTGTGAGATTACTTTTGTGTAATCTATTTGTGGCTATATCACTTTTCTTTCAAATAATAATTGTTAATTATGTGTGACAATCGTAGCTATTATTATGGGCATGGTTTCAAGAGGAATGTTTTATGCATTAATTACCAAATGGATTCCATAGCCAGAATTATAATTTTGATACACAATAAATACAATTATCAATCCTAGCCAAGTGCTTGGTTAGCTCTAAGGCATTATCTGTTGTGCTATGGGCATAGTAATTTTTAGGGGGGAGAAAGCTTTATTTTAGTTCCAAATCTAATGTAATTACAAACACAAGCGTTGGGGGACCATACAAGGTCGGGGAATATATATAATATCCAGCCTCTGCATAAAAAAAAAATGATTGATAATGAGCACGTGTTTGCATGTGATGGGATGGGTTATTTTTTATAGTTTTCTATAGTACTTAATGCCTTTGTCCTTTGTTTTTTCTTTCGTTTGTACATTACATAAAATGCTTTACTATTTTTGTTGGTTTTCCTCTCAACCCATGTCGCATGCGCATACAATCTACTGAGAGGTGGGGCACTCACAAACAAATGGTGGCATGCACCAACCATGGTAGTTTCTGTTCATATGGTACGCCTTCGTGAATGAACTCTGCAGCCCACTAGTCTTCCACATCTCCTGTATGCTAGGGATCCTCAAAGACAATCTCTCTCTCTCTCTGTTTGTGGGTATTCATCCATCCAAGCCTTTTGTTCTCCATCTAACTAAATGTTAAAGACGGGTGAAGGTCATCATGAAGGTGTCCCAAGTCCTTTCATGCTTTTCCACGGCTTTCTTGAACTTCATCTCCTTGACTCTCCCGTCCAGCATCTAGATGGAGCGTACGTACAAGTTCAAGAAAGCTGTGGGAGAACATGGCAAGCCTGGAGTACTATGCTTTGCACCTGGTTTTACCCTAATAGTACTATTTCTCTTTAGAGTACTTAACTACTTACCAAGACAGACGTTCTTGTATATAAATATGGTTTGTATCTTCCTTCTCCTTCTCCTTCTTTCTTTTTCTCTTTGGATAAGTTCTCATTTATTCTCTTCAAATTCCACACCCACTGTGCATTTCGATCTTCTGTTGCAATCCATGTTTTGTTTCAAAAAAGGAGTTCATTCGCTTACTGCATCTTGCACAAGTGAATACAATTCAATGAATTGTCAGGTACTACTTCACACAAAACGTATGTAAGAGGTGATATTCTTATGGTTCCATGCTAAATCATGTGATAACTTCGATAATTCCAGACCCATTTTAACTATTATTCTCTCTCATGACTTCATTTATGCTTACACTTGGCGAATATATTTATTCTTTGTTTCATTTTATTTTTTCGCCTCCCAAAAAGTATTGGAAGTCGGTAGACGCATTAGGGAATTCTGAATCAAACGATGGTGGATGCGTGTGTTTATCTATGTACAGTCTATTTGGAAATCATTACATTGTTAGCTTAATTAATTTTATTTTTAAATTTTTTTAAAATTATAATAATAACCTTATAAAAATGATATTTTTTTCATTTAATGAATAGCTTATATACGCAGTTCCTATTTAGGGACTACAAATATAATTTCTCTTATTTATATGTATCTTCTTTTTGTTTATCATCATACAATTAGAACTCGTTTGTTTTGAGATGAAATGAGATAAGCTGAGATAATAGTTGAAAATTAAATAAAATATTGTTAGAATATATATTTTTAATATAATTTTTGTTTTAAAATTTTAAAAAATTGAATTATTTATTTTATTTTATATGAAAATTTTAAAAAATTATAATAATTAAATGAGATGAGATAAGAACAGTTATAAAAACAAACGAGGCTTTAATTTTCTTCTGCATCATGTTTCTCTCTCCAAGAAAGGGCATATTCTGGTCTATTAATGTTTTGTTGCACCCACAAAAAAGAAGAGCTGGATTAAAAATGCAGTATGTGCAAAGTAACTAATAAAATGTTAAAAACCGAGTAACATAAGATTATGAAAAAAGAAAGATAATTTGCATTTGAGTCAAACCAACCTTATTTCTATATTTAGCTTCAACTATTAATCAATCTAATCATTTTTTATTCTTTATTTTTCTCTCCTTCTCTCTTTCCTTATTATTTTTACAAATTTCTTTTCTTTTGCCTACATATTTTGCTTTGTTTCATCTTTATTTTTAGTGGTGAAAAAATCCCCCTTAATTCTCAACTCCCTTAATTATAAGGGGATGGTTGGACACATAATTCTCAAAATTTTCAAAACTTATTATAATTTTATTCTTAAACATTACTCAATCACAAAATATTTTTAAATTTCAAATTTTAACTTTTTTCATATAATCATTACTTAATCATTGTTCAAACACAAAAACCAATTCAACTTTACAAATTTAAAAAAAAAAGGTACAAATTTTACAAACTTTAAAACAAAAAATTATATTCAAAACTATACCGAAACAATTTTTTAATTTTATAATATTTTTATTCATTTATTTCTCTCTCATTTCTCAAAGCCCAATAAAACATCTTAATTTAAACAATTTCATTAGTACTATCAACATAGTTCTGAGAACTCCATGTGTCCAAACAAGCCCTTAGTAATTATAAAAATATTTTCGTAACATACTTATTTTGAGTTTAATTATTTTATAGATTATTTTTGTCATATTAAATGTGTATAGACGCATTGCCACCTTAATATATGACATAACATTGCAAATATTGAAATATTTTTGGTAGTCAGAAGAAATAAATATAATTTTTTAATATAAATAAAAGTTATATTTAAATAATTTATAGACAATAAATAGATAAACTAATATATAAGGTATGGTAACAGCCGTTAATTAAAATAGATAAATTAACTTATTTTTCTTAGCTAATTAATAGATAAGATCGAAATTAGATAACAATTGGGAATGCTCTTAAAGCTCGACAACCAACACAAATATTTATAGAAAAAATAATGAAACTTGTTTTAGAGATTTTGAGAACTTCTTGGTACCGTATAATTTATTTATTTTTTATTTTATTTTTAAACTGTTTTAATTTAATTAAGTGCTACTTTTGGTGATAAAATGCGATACAGTTACCCTTGGGAGTTGGGACTAAATTCCACGAAACCCGGCACCGCCGTTAAACGGAATCAAGTGGGCTCCACAGAAGAAATCGAACGGTCCAAAATCCCCACCTTGAACGTGGGTGGGCTCTAAATAATAATAAGATGGTTTCGGTGGTCCATCAAACAATAATAATAATAATTTTATTATTATTATTATAAATATATAATATAAAAATGGACCCCTAGAAGTTTAGAACTAGAAGAAGTCCAAAATCCAAAAATCCAGCTTTTATTTATTTATTTTATTTATTTTCCCCTCGTTGAGATTTACTTCATTCACACCTACCATTGTCCTTCCCATTCACGACAACCCCCCACCCAATACAAAGAAAAAGAAAGAAATAAAAGAAGGCCTAGCCCCTTTAGGGTCCATTAGGGTTTTTTTTTTTTTTTTGTTGTTGTTCTCAAAGCTCTGAACCTTCCATCCGTTCAAAAAAAGCTCAAGCCCATCAACTTCGTCTTCTACCTCCCTCTACTCCCTATTATTTGAAATTTTTTATTTTTCTAAATATTTATTTATCTTGAAAATTTTAACAAAACAAGATAAAAAATAACGAAATTTCAAAACCCTAGACTCGGAGTTGCATCGAGGAGTAAATTTACGCGTCCTCGTTTCATTGTAAGAATTCCTGATCCTTTTGCTTTAATTTGTCTTTTCTTTCATTGTTGATTGATTATGTTGAGTTTTTTTTTGTTTCCTCTTCGTGTTTCTGTGATTATTGGGGCTATTTTTGGTTCTTCAATTTGGTTTTTGGCCGTGTGGCGGTTTTGATAGTTAGGTTTCTGGGTTTTTCCAAGTTATTGTTTCTAATCCATGTTTTGCGCTCGTGGTTCAGTTTCTGTAGCTTACTAGCTTGAGTTGGGGAGTTTTAGGCCGATATATCCCTGTGTATGTATGTGTGTATTGTACTTATAGGTTAGACTGATTGCATAGGGTAAGATTGTGCCCTTTTAGGGTTTAGAGGTTTTAAGTTTGGGTTGAAGCTCGTGGCCGATCTGAGTTGCGAACGCTTAGAACAAGCGTTTCTTTTGGAAGATGTTTGTAAACGTCCTTGAAATTACTCTCTCTGGGGTCTAAAGATAGAAGTTTCTCCGTAAGGGTCTTGAGATTCCATGGTTCGAGTAAATTAAAATTTATGTCCAATGGGCTCCTTTTGATGGCCCAAAATGTTCGTCGTGTCCAAAAAACGGGATGAGTGCATATTTTGCTAAGCATTAATCTCCTCTACTGTTAAGCCAATGAAAAAGGGGGCTTTTTTATTTTTAAGTGTATTTAATGACCAATCTGCCCCTGAGCTGTAGCTCAGGTGGTTATGGCGTGAGATAGTGTTACAGACAGAAGGCTCTGAATATTTTCGTCCCTTAAAAAAGAATAATGAAAAGAAGAATGGAACTATCAAGTATCAACTTGCATGGAAAGTGCTGAAATTGTTATTATCGTGCCCATGTATGCGTTAAAGTTTTATAATTCTATCCTAACTAGTGTGCTCATTAGAACTTTCTCTCAACAGCCAAACTCATTGTGATGTTTCTCTGCCCTGGCCACATCTGTGTCGGGCTTAAACTGCAAGAATGAATTATCTATCCTTTTTTTAACTGTAAATGACTCATTCACATCAACAATCACCCATTCTACTAATATGGACATGTTGATTATGCTATATTTATGACTATCTGTTTTTTTTTTTTTATAAGTATTTATGAGTAATCTTTTCTTGACATGCATTCATGCATGGTTATTCTGTCTACTTGGACTGGTATTTCACATCTTAACATCTTGGTCATCTATTCCTGATGATTTGTGTTGCTTTTTATTTCTTAATCCAGGCATCATTATACATATTTGCAGTGCTTTAGATTGAGAAAAGTTATAAATAAATTGTTGAGAAAACTTACTTTTAAATTTGGATTATTGTCTTAGAAAAAAAATATATTGGTGGTTTATTGCTATGGCATTTTTTTTTCCTTTTCCTTCTATAGTTTATTTTATTCCCTTTTCTTTTATTTTCTCTTGCATCTGGATTATCAGCATGTTATGTTGAACTGCAACAGACTGGTCTTCAGCATCCCACTTCTCTGGGTTGTCCCCGTAGATATTCTCACATCAACCATCTTTCTCAGACTTCTTGGTGTCAAATGTTATATGTAACTTGTTGCACATGAGTACATATGTCACCTTAACTAGTTATAGAAAATATTTGTATTCTATACCTTTCAGACTTTTTTTTATTTTTCGTTTTGGATTAATGTGTTAATTCATCTTTCTAGATGCTAAAATTATGTTGGAGCCTTCAGTTTTTTTCCCTTTCTGGAAATTACATTTTGCTCCTCCAAGCTACCTTTGCTTTTTCATTCTGTATCATATACTACCAAAACTGCCAAATTGCACCATAAATGACCAGATTTTGGAAATTTGTCTCATCGATCAAGATTTGATTGTTAAGATCGATAAAAATGGGACACGTAGCACAATAGTAACAGTCGTGTGAGGGTGCAAATTGCCAAAATCTGGTAGTTTATGGTGCAAATTGACAAGTTTAGTGTCCCTCAAATTATTTGGAGGGAGTTGTAATTTTTTCTCTTGCTAGGCAATTTGGAGGGCACAATAGAGCCCTAGTAGGGGGATTGAACCCCAGCATTGTACCCCCATGCCTCCCAAAGACCGAGAGTAGTGCCATTTGGCCCATAGGCAATTGGCTAAAGCTACTTGTAATTGAAACATCACTTATGTTCCTTAAGTGGGAACTGTGGGCCACATGGAACTCAGGTCATAGCTTCTTCGTTTTCAGTGTGACAAATTTGATTTGTGGTTATCATTGTTTGAGAGGATGTAATAATTGGAATCAATAGCAAATTAGTGGGATTGGTTTGAATATTGAATCCTGTTGATGTACGTGGGATCATCTTTCAAAGCCTTACCACTTGTTATCTACTGTAGGATCGCAGCTAATCCTTTGATCCCTTTTTCTTTTACAAAGAAATTAATTTCTTTCAATTATATGCTTTCTCACGTTCAAGGGTATAACTCATTTTGATATGTTCATGCGGGAGGCCAGAGGATGAATCCTTTGATCGTGTGTACCGTATATCTTCAGTACACAGAATGCACATTGTCCTTTTGTTTTGAAATGTTGCACAATCGGTTGGGTACTTTGTAAAATATGGTCGTTGAATGCCAAATTATGATAATTATCCTCTTTTTACCTATGATAAAAATGCATATTTTACACCAAATATATTATTCTTGAATATCCACTTATTCATGCCCTTTCTAATGCTGCGCTCTTACTTTTTAGGACACCACCTTCCATGGAGATAGATTACCCAATTACGCCTACTGAGAACTATGAGCCACTGTGTTTAGAAGCTCCACCTAATAAGCGTAGGAGAAAGAAGTCTATTGTCTGGGAACACTTCACAATAGAAACTGTTGGACCTGGATGCACAAGGGCATGCTGTAAGCTGTGCAAAAAGTCTTTTGCATACATTACTGGTTCAAAGCTAGCAGGCACTAGCCACCTTAAACGACATATTGCCTTGGGAATCTGTCCAGTATTCCGCCAGAAAAATCAGCAATCTCCATATACTCCAGGCTCCAGAACTGCGGGTACTGGAAGTGGTACTGATCCACCAAAAAAACGTCACCGAGCAACTCATGGATTGGCAAGCATTTCTTTTGATCAAGACCGTTGCAGCAATGAGATTGCTAAGATGATCGTTCTGCATGACTATCCACTTCACATTGTGGAACATGCCGGTTTCAATGACTTTATTCGGACTCTTCAACCTCAGTTTAATAATCTGAGCTTCAACACTGTTCAGGAGGATTGTGTGGCTGCGTTCCTAAAGGAGAAACAAAGCCTAAGGAATCTTATAAGTGGAATTCCTGGATATGTCAGCCTTACATTGGATTTATGGACTTCAAATCAAACTCTAGGGTATGTTTTCCTAACAGGGTATTTCATTGATGGTGATTGGAATCTACAGCGTCGGATCCTTAATGTCGTTATGGTACCTTCTCCTGAATCAGACTATGCTTTCAATCAAGCAGTTGTGGCCTGCCTATCTGATTGGCATTTGAAGGGTCGGCTGTTTGCCCTTGCAGTGGATCAATCCTTCTCAAATGAAACTTCAATGGGAAATTTAAGAGGCCTTCTTTCTGTTAGGAATCCACTCATGCTCAATGGTCAGTTACTGATAGGAAATTGCTATGCTCGTGTCCTTAGTCGTCTTGCACAGGATGCTCTGGGGGCAATGAGGGAGACAATCCAAAAACTTCGGGAGAGTGTTAAGTACGTGAATACTTCAGAATCACATAAAGAGAAGTTTATTGAGCTGAAGCAACAACTTCAAGTCCCTAGCTCAAAGGACCTTTCAATCGACGACCAAACTAAATGGAACACAACTTACCATATGCTAGTAGCTGCCTGTGAATTAAAGGAAGTCTTCAATTGCTTGGATACCGCTGATCCTGATTACAAGATATCTCCATCAATGGATGAGTGGAAACAGATAGAAACTCTCTGCACATACTTGAAGCATTTGTTTGATGCAGCTAACATCTTAACTAGCCCAAGCTACCCGGCTACCAATACATTTTTCCTTGAAGTTTCTAAACTTCAAATAGAGCTGACACATGCAGCCACGAGCCAGGATCCCTTTGTTAGCAACTTGATCAAACCTTTGCAAGAGAAATTTGATAAATATTGGAAAGATTGCTACCTGGTTTTAGCGATAGCTGTAGTTTTGGATCCAAGGTTCAAAATGAAGCTGGTGGAGTTCACCTTGTCCAAGATCTACGGTGAGAATGCTGACTCATGGATGAGGGCTGTTAAGGACAGTGTTCATGAACTCTTTCTAGAGCACATTGCGCAAGCACTTCCTCTACCGGCACTTGAAGAAGGTAATGAGGGTATCACCAAAATAGAGACACAGCAAGAAGGATCTCAAGAAGGAAGCCATGTTTCTACTGTGGACGGGCTTTCAGATTTTGAAACCTATATCAATGAGATCACTAGTAGCCAGCACATGAAGTCAGAACTAGATCAGTACCTGGAAGAGTCTCTTTTGCCTCGCGCACAAGAATTTGACATTTTAGATTGGTGGAAATTAAACAAACTGAAGTATCCAACCTTATCAAAAATGGCTTCTGATGTTTTGTCAATACCAGTATGTACTGTTTCCCCCGACTGTGTTTTTGACACTGAAGTAAGAAAGATGGATAACTACAGGAGTTCGTTGCATCCTGTGACACTAGAGGCCCTTGTTTGTACCAAGGATTGGTTTCAGTCTGGATCATCATCATCACAGTCATCAACTCAGGTTTCTAATGCGATTGTGAAAATGGAATTTTAGGTTTGGGTCCCATGTCCTTGCTTTTTTATGGTATTTAGGTCTTTAACAATCGTAGCTCCCTGTCCCTCTATGCTTGAGATTTTTACAGTTCAGGATTTTATGGTGTCACTCTAGGCCTCGCTTGTATAATTCTTGGAATCAACTGAATTACGTGCAAGATGTCTCTTTCGTTTCAACGTTATTATGATTCTTTTGACGCTTTGTCCATGTTTGGTTAGATTTGTATATGTGGGTATGCATGTATTCAAACAGCCTCTCAATAATTTCGTTAGATTTTTTCCTCTTTGCTAATGGCGCAGAGAGGCCAATAGAATTAGGCGCAGCCTCTCCACCGCTGCAGTCGCTTGCCACTTTCTTTCTTCTGAACATAATGGCTTTCATGAAAGAGGGATCGGTGATGGTATGTGGGGGATATTGTTGGCAGGAGCGGAATCAATGCTCAGCCTGTTTTATGTCAAAGAAGCACGATACATGCACAGCATTTCTGTATGCCAAAATATGCAATGTTCGAGACAACCCGAATCCTTTATAAGATGAATAGTACTAGAATGTCGGTGGAATGGAAATTATGGAATCAACGTTATAGCAAAAAGCTGGCAATCTGCAAACTGTAAAGATAATACTTTTACATCTATATCTCGACACACGTTGACATCTTCTCGTCATTTTCCTGTCGCGTAAATCGTAATTAGGACTTACAAAACCCGGCATGAAAAAGAAGTAATATTGACAAAAGAGAAAAAGTGATGGTGTACTACAGAGCCCCCTGCAACTGTGAATCGCAATCGGTCGATATATATCATACTGACCATTATAGCCAAAGCCATAGAGCCTATTATCCATAGACGGTGATCTCATTTGCCTTCAACTCGAACCTGGGTCGAGTACGGGAAGCCTACAATGCAAACTGATTGATTTATCAGTCTGACGGGAACCAGCAATGAAGAACTGAAATATCACCGTCAAGCAAGCACCCTGTGGAGCAATCCCATAGAAAGCACAGTCTGGCTTGGCCAAGTGACAATGGAGACTCTTAGCAAAATGCTTCACATTCACTTGCACAGATTGGGCATCTCCCCTTGAAATTGCTCTCACTGACCGAGTCTGAGCACTCAGATTTCTATCTTCAGCTGGTTCATCCGATTGCTCTCCTATGACCAACAGTTTCCGAAACTCGGCACCAAGCGTGATTAATGTTGTGGAAATCTGCACGTAGAGATCCCCATATTTGCTAATAGAGACGTCTAGCAAATCACCAACATGCTTCAACCGATCCACAAAGTTCTGCAACTGATTCAAATCTTGAACTTGAACCAGCGTCTGAGGCAAATCTTGAGCCATATCAAGGGCAGTTTGAAGTTCAAGAACTTGATCTCTAGATAAGGGTTTTGATATAGGTACATCTTGAATGACTGCAGATTTATAACCCTTGGTTTCAAAGGTCAGGAAAGGCATTGGTTGAGTACAATTCGGAGGTAGCTTTTTCACCAGTTTAATCTGGAGACGGTTCTGAGTGGGCCCACTTCCAAATTCAGTACAAATACTGACACTACTACGAATGGCACGGTGGAGAAGTGAAATGTCTACAGTAAAGGCAATGCGATTCTCATTCTGGCTGGAGATGCGGTAGTCATCAAAGAGAGCTTCTTTACGGAACTGGGCAATGGATTGAACTTCGTCACCATTGAGGAGGTTGTGAAGGAACATTGTGTGGTCTCTGGTGAGGTAGAGATGGCATATCTTCCCCATCTTGTCTAGGGCTGGTAGGAACCTCTTCTCTAAGAGATTCACACCATTTTCTGTGAGGTACGCCTTGAACTTCATACCTCTATAAAAAATAATAATAATAATAATAACAAAAAGAACTTCTAATTCAAAGAACTATCATCAAAAGCAGAAAGATATAAGTTTGCATGCAGTAATTAAATCCTCCCTATAATTCAACCACTCCAGACATGTAATTATATTCTCTGCTACGTGCATAAGATAAAATTTTAATCCACAGATAATACAATCACAGCATATGAGTGAAAAGAATTTCATCTTTGAAAGTCTAACACAATAAATGGCGTTTCAACTAAAGAGCATGGCTCATAAAAATGCAAGCGCCTTGCTTGGAAAGACAATAAGTAAATAAACAAAGTAAAAACAGCATCATGGTCCAAAAACACCCATCTATTAGCATTCATGATCCTTAGCCATGATTCCTATTCCTCAAGAGTACTAAAAACACTAATTTCTATTGAAAACTCCAGCATAATATATGACAAAACTAATTTACAACTACTAATCTTGTATTGATATCTGTTTCGTAAATCGCCCCAACTAGACCAACCAAACAAAACCGGATGGTTCGAGTGACCACCATTGTTTTTTCAATTACCATTTTGTTGAAGAAATGCATATTCCTCGAATAAGCAAAATATAGAATTCTATTAACATAGTTCAAGACCAGATTAGACTTTCCTTGGGACCCAATAAATAATTAGATCTGAAAACTCCTTCTATTCACAATTTGGTCCCATTTTTCTTGTCCTGATAACGACAATTTTGTCAGCAACCAAACGTAGTATGTTATTTGAACTCTGTTTGGCTGCCAAGAAAGTATAAAGAAAACTTGAAAAGAAAGCAGGACAAATAGAACACTTCAAGAAAAGCGAAATTGTCGAGTGAAGGGTTCAAAAGAAAGGAAGATAAAATTTGCGAAAAAAACACAATAATCGGTTTTGGAGATTTTCAGTTTTCCCTATAATTTCTCGGGAATCAGACAGGAGTGGGAGAAAAGGAGAACGAGAGTCAGTAAGCTCACCTTGGGCGGGTTTGGAAGCGGACAGGAAGCTGAAATTTGAGGGTTTGGGAGAAATATATCGCGCCAACTAAACTCGGTTTTTTTATTTTGAAATGTCAACTCGGTTTTATTTGAAGCAGAGCTGCAGAACATGTGGAAGAAATGCCGCGGAATCCGCATTTTGAGATCGTCCGGACTTTTGAGTTTTGACTCGTACATGGTACATGCAACAGTAATGTGAGATAGTCCACTCATTTAAAAAAAAAAAAAAATTTATTATTAAAAATGTAATTTTTTTTATATAAATATCATATTTATTTATTTTTTAAAATTAAGTATAGAGTATTTATACACTCTACGACTATAAATATCATTTATCTATCTTCTATATCATCTTGTGAATAGTATTTTACTTATATTTCACTATTAAAAGCTTGCTCGTCAACTTCTTATTTTTTATTTTAAATATGAGAATCTAAGGCCTAGTTTAGGTAATTTTTTAGAATACCTCATTAATATTTATTATTTTATTATTATTTTTTACTAATATTCATTATTATTTAATATTTTATCATTTCTTTTTATTACTATTTACATAATACATAAGAATACCTCAATAGGGGTAAATAGAAACTGACGCGACCAATCACCACTGACGGGAACTGACTGGCCACATCAGAAATAAGCCGAAATTGGTAGAGAACCGATCGGCGTGCTATGAAGATTTGAAGGAACCAACGTTCAGCAGTTCGGTCACGGTTTGAAACTGGACTGGATCGTTGAATCGGTCAATGAAATAAAACTATTTTTTTTAGTATACCCTAATCAAAACGACATCTTTCTACTTAAACTGTGGAACGACGTCATTTCGAGATTGGATCATTTTCTTCCCTAGCCACCTTCTCCCCCGATAATCACTCTTCTACAACTCTCTCTCTCACACACACACACACAAAATAATCTTGCCTTTAGAGGAATCGAACTCCGACCAAGAACCGCCAAAGAATCGTCAAAGTCAATACGGCCGGTTCTATCTCTCTCTCTCTCTCTCTCTCACACACACAAAAGAATCTCATCTCTAAGGGAACCGAACTCCGACCGAGAACTGTCGAAGTGGATACGACCGATTTTCTCCTCCCCATCAATCGGTTATGGTCGGTTGCTCTCCCTTTTTTCAGACATTGGTTGGCGTCGACTTTCACCCCTATACCTCACTATCCAAACGCAACCTAAGAGTGATAAAAACTATCATATTTGTATTTATAAAGATAAATGATATTTGCAATCTTAAAATGTATAAGTCATGCATATTCTATTAAAAAAATGATAAATATGGAAACTACATAAAAAAATCATTTTTTCAATTATTAATCCCTTTTTTTTTTCAGAATGAATGCATGGAAGTTACATATCCTAGAACTATATTTAACAATACTCATTTATAAAATGAGATAGTAGCGAGATGGACCCGTCATCCATTGGGTTGAGTAGAGTCTAGACTCAAATTGAAGCACTAACATTCATAGATATTATCTATTTCACAAATTGAAGTATTTTTATGCGGGGTTGATTATATTTATTTTATAATAAAAGTAATTTTATAATTTGATATACATCATCAAGACACGTCAGTTTGTGAATCTACTTTTATAAAATCATTTATAATTTGATATACCATATCAAGACATGTCAGTTTGTGAATATATTTTGATGAAATCATTTTGTAGCTAAATCATTTATCTTTATTTAGTTGTCTGGCAGAATCAAATAATATAATTTAAAAATTAAGATATATCATATAAAACCTATAATATTAAGAGCTGTGCTGGAGAGCAGCCGGAAGCCGCACCACACCATGGTAAATTTTTTTTTTCACCCAGTATATTAGGTGTGATGAGGATGTTATGTACAGTAGGATGATATTTATATTTTCTCTAATATTAAATGCTGGCAATGTGGACCTATTTAATATTGTTTTTAGTTTTTTTCGTACTAGACTATCTAATTTAATAAAAGAAAATTAAAGATCAAATATGTATATCACGGCAATCATAAAATAACCAACTTAGGCTCCACTTTGATTTAGAAAGTATTTTATTTCATCTCATCTTATCTCATCATTATAATTTTTTCAAATTCTTACATAAAATATAATAAATAATTCAACTTTTTCAAATCTTAATTCAACATTTTTCAAATCTTAAAACAATAATAATATTCTAATAATATTTTTTTCAACTTTCAAATTTTATTTAAAACTATGTCATCTCATATTTGAATCCAAACCAACCCTTAGATTACCTTTTATATTAGCGATATCACGCGAATATTATATTCAAAGTATTGAGTATAAAATTTCCAATTCAAGCCTGAATTGATCTTGAGAGACCACACATTAAAAAGACGTATTGTCTTATTATTGTATTATGTTTTAATTATCATTCTCAGACGTAGCTTGTTATGTTTGATTTTTTTTTTTTTTTTAATTTCTCCTTTTGCACGACTCGTTTACGCAATGCCTTTTGATTATTCTTTAACCACCATCTTTTCATTAAAGTTCTCATCCATCTTTTGGCCCATCATGGATGTTGAATTGGCAAAGTGAAATCAGTGAGACTCCGGGCTCAGGCTTGCAAGTAAGGAATTGCTATGAACCAAGCCTGGGTAGCCTACAAGGAGTTCCAAATATGTGTTTGTTTTGATCCCAACAATTTTCTTGTGGATCGACACAATACATTTGTGAACAGTAGATTGAATGAAGCACCAGCAATCAATATGCTAAAGAAAAATCAAATACAAGCTAGAATTATAACTTTAGTAAGAGAAACGGCAGTGTTTTAATACTATCTGCAAAATTGTTCTAGGATGGTGGAAGTACCCATCATGAACTCAAGCAAGAACAGAGGGTGCTGAGAATGTACAATTAAAACATTCAATCACTTTCCATGTTTAATTAATGGCTAGTCAGACATCATCAGCATCACTTCCACCAACAAGGGCTTCCTGACCTGACAAGTAGTCGCTTCCATCAGGACCCAACACCTTAAACCTGATCAATAATAATAATAATATCAACGTCACTCCAAACGTTATCTTGCAACCACCACAAACACTAATAGGTTACCTCTCAAGGATAAACCTTCCTTCCTTGTATTTCTGGCTTTTCTCATGTGCAGCCTCCTGAACGTGTGTTTCAAAATTAAAGAGCAACCTTTGAAAAACTGAATCGAAGAATTTTAAAAGCAGATCTTACATATTTCCATCCCACAATCGAGCCACATCCAACACAAAAAATGTCAACCACAGTGTGCATTCCAGTAATCATCAAGCGCTCTTCTTTCTCTCCAACTGTGACATTCACACTGTCATGCATTGGGACAGCAAAATGTTACTTGAAGCATTCATATGAATAGTTGCAAAATGAGATGATCTATGTAGGAGCATTCCTAGGATACAATGGTTGATGAGATTAGCCATCTACAAGTTAACATGCCAACCATTGGGAAGCTTGTGATATCCTAGATTGAGTATAGGAAAGTGGTGAATGGGATCTCACGTTCAAGAGGAGGGTGAAGTTCCTGCGTTATATAATGATTTTAATGGGCTATAATTATAACAATAGTTAGTCTTGTAGAGTATAAACTCAGATGTAGCTTGGATTTTTCTTGCGTAGTTACAAAATCTGGCTAGCTCAATTGCAAAGGTTCTCTCTTCTTTCCACAGGCAGGCTTTTCAACTCATGGGTAGGAATGAAGTCCAATTTTTGGCTATTTCATGGCATGCTGGTTTCGCAACGTTACATTTCCCATATCACTAAGAGGAATGCTTATTGAGAAACAGCATCTTGGAATATAGAATGACTCAGTAAATAATATGGGGGTAATGATTTATCCTCTGCCAATAACAAATTCCCATTCAAGCAGGCTCTTGCACCAAGTTCCAACATTGAGAATGGTTAAACGAAACAGGCTCATGACTCGCATGAATCATGCAACCATGCATAATTTTGGTTGATATCATGCCACAGTAGAGACACACTTATATCCAATAATGGTAGAATTGTACGCATAAAAAGAATTGCTACTGCCTGCACTTATGTGCTCAATACTAAATAGTAACAGATGCCAAAATCAATGGACTCTTACACATTATCGAAGAGATAAGCCTTCCCATGCTTGCAGTGAAAAGTCTGGGATACAGGAAAACAAAGGGTTAGAGCATCTGCATGGTGCTCATCATTTCAGATCCAGTAGGTCATTGAAACATAACAAGGAAGAGGAGACTAAACACACCAAGACAAAGAAAAGACGACACAAAGCATAGTATCACCTAAAGGTCATTTCACATCTTCATATGTTGATTAAACTGATTGCTTAAAACATAAAAACTTTGCCTAAAACATAAAAACGAGTTCTAAATTGGGGCAAAAACGCCCGGCTCTCTGATGCCCTGAGTAATTAGAAGACAATAATATAGCCTTTAATAAGAAAAAAAAAAAAAAGACTTGTACGCTGATAGTTATGTTCTTATACAGATAGACAGAGTAGTTAAAGCGAAACAAAATATAACAGCATAATAAAGGCTTTAGCTTTACGGTCAGAAGCTATCCAATGAAGAGCTAAAAAATTCGTGATTAATTTGAAGTTAAATATGGCGATGCCAAAGGCAAAGCAAACAAAATACGGAGTTTTTAAACCAAACATCTTTAAAATTGAAGGGACCTGTCTCCATTTTCCAGGTCTGGAAGTAAAATGGATCAGAAGGTTAAACTCTAAACATAAGAAATATGCCATGCAACGCACACAAAAAAATGACGGGGGTTATCTTCCAATTCTTCAGGTATAAAACAGCGATAGCTAACAAATAAGACAGAAACTTCAAGATCAACACAAAAATGGGGAATCGAAACAAAACCTTAGAAATAATGTCATCAGAAAGAGCGAGGTGTGTCCGGCAGTGCTTGCAGCTATAGATGCTTCCTTCAAGAGAGATCACAAACAGTCTTCCCATTTCTCCCCGCAACTTCTAACCACTCCAACGCAGAATCACACTTTTTTTCCCTCTCTATCCCTTCAAAACCACCAAAAACGGATCAACAAGTTAAGAAACAAAGAAGGGAGTTAACGATACAAAACTGACATTTTTTTATTTTTTATTTTCAAAAAAAGAAAAATAAAATCGAACCCAGAGAATGAAAATGATCCACAACAAAAATCAAATAGATATCTCAGCTGAGGTAAGTTGTTTCTGAATAGCAATGAATTAAGTAACGAATGAAGTTAGAAAAGTTGTTTATGAGGTAAGTTGTTTAATATTTTTTTTTGAAAAGTTAGAAAAAAATTGTATATCTCATATGTAAAGAAGTTTTGAATTGAAATGAATTTAATAATTTAAGAGTTGTGTTTGAATGTTAGAGTTAGCTTAAAATTAGATTGAACTCAATTAAATTCAATTGAATTTTGTAAATAAATACTGTTAATATAATAAATAATTTAATTTTTTTAAATTTTAAAATAATAATATTTTCATCTTAAACTCAATTCAACTCAACCTTAATGACTTATATTGGACGCAGAAAATGTGCTAGGACGATCAAAAGGCAGAAGATTGGATTTTATTTATGAACTTTACCAGCAATGAGAGAGAGAGAGAGAGAGAGAGAGAGCACTCGAATCGTATGATTCGGACGAGGTTGTGTGCCCCTCAATGTCCATGATAAAGAGAGTGGCCATTAGCTGGTATCAACTTCAATTTTTCGAAGATATTCCCCTTCTTTTCTTTTTTTTTCTTTTCTTTTCTTCTTTTTTCTTTTTTTTTAATTTTTTTATAAAGGAAAAAAATGCCCAATTGACTCCGGCCCATAAAGATATCATTAAGGATAAAAGATGAGATAATAGAAATATAAAGATTGTAAATGTCATAAGGAAAAAGAGGGAGATAAAAGATATACGAAGGTTGTAAAATGTGGTGAGGAGAATAAAGTAAAAAGACTGATGCAAGGGAGATATGCCACCTCATGGCAGGTTGACATCTACAATAAAAGATCAGATAACATATAAAAAGGGATGCCTAGATAACATTAGAGGGGACTGAACTAATGAAATTGAGATATCAAGAGACGATCAACAAACGGATGGATAAACACGAAACAATATAGGAGATTGAGTTCAGTAGCCTCTCGAGAAATAGCTCTAACCTTCTCTGTACAGTGAGATATGATGATCTATGAGTGATTGTAAACAGATATATTATAGTGGAGACTTCCCTCCCCAAACTCCCGTGAACATAGGCATATTGCCGAACCACGTAAATCTTGATGTTTATCTCTCTTTACTTTATTTGCACTTATTTTTCATTCACCGTCACGGACGTACGAAACGCCACCGTATAACCACACTGGAACACTGCCAGGGGCTCCAAATAATTCGCATCGCGGCATTGTCTGCGTGGATTTGCCCAGGCTCGCGAAACAAGACATCAATAGGTTTCAACTTAACAGAAATTATCGAATTAACTTGGATTACATAAAATTAAACCATTTTATCTTATCTTATTTCATATAATCATTATAACTTTTTCAAACTTCTACACAAAATATAATAAACAATTCAACTTTTTCAAATCTCAAAATAAAAATAATAGTATAACATTATTTTAACTTTTAACAAAACAGGCAATTAGGGTTAAAACAGTAATTACGAAAGTCCAATTTAAGTGGATTTCTCCGTCTAAAAAATGGCAGTATAGCTTTCGAATCGAATGTATTTTAAAAAAATAATTGTAATTCTGTTTTGAAAAATTATCTTTAATTTAAAACAGAATTAGAAATTATTTGTGTTATTATTATGATTGAAAACAAACACCTTAGGTGGATACCATCTTTAACAACGACACAAGCGAAATGTGACTTAATAGTTTAACTACATAAAAAATCCATCTAAATTAGATAGTACCGATAAGTTAATAAATTGGAAAATATTATTCATCATATCATCTTCTTCCAATTTGGTATTAAATCTCAACAAAAATTATACTTAAATTATATTATTTACAAAAAAAATTTGGAGACTTTTTAATTCGAATAATTCTATTTGCAAATTAGAATGAATGACACATCCTCTAAAACTGTAAAAATTCGATGTGCAGTCACTTTTGTGTACTCTTTTACGCACTCCACTGATGTGATTTATTTTGATTAATCACATCAGTAGAGTGCGCAATGGGTATGCAAAATTGACTGTATGTAACAGAACTTAATTAACTATTAACTTGATATGATTTGATCTGCAATAGAAATTAAAAAATTAAATCTCTTATAAATCAAGACTTACTATATAAGCGATATGTAATGTATATTATTAACACCAACTTATAAATATAATAACTCAATTAATTCATGTTAGAATTGGATTCTCGACATAGAACAGAGCACACGTCTTTTGTGGTTTATAATAAAACATTGTTCATTTGTCAACTGATCCAGTTTGTAACAAGAACTACACTCAAGTAAGATCTATTATTTGTAAATTTGTTATAATGTTTTAGAATTATAGGGTAAAATACCATGAGGGGGTGTCACGACAAGAACACGTATTATACATTTCTTGCACAAAGAGTTTCTACACCAATTATCCGGCATTTATAGTAACTTTAAATATGACATCATTATATGAACAAAAATCATATGATGGGTCGCATTGATTAACAGAATAATGCCTAAAAATAATAACCTAATCAACAATTCAGATACGAATATCATAATTTGATCAGCAAGATGGAGATTAGCAAATCTCTATTTTCTTCCTTCTTTCTGGTTGATTGTTCTTTCCTCCTTGTTCCTTCATTTTTCTCTTTTGAAAAGACCAAGCTGATTGATATTTTTCAGAATATTTCGATCCAGTTATAATATTGGAGATACAAAAGACACCAAGCAATGCAGCCTGCATGAACACAAGGACTATATGCCACATGAAAGAAAACGGCTGAGACAAAGAATTATGCACATTAATATTGAGGTAATTATTGTAATTTACACATGCTTATCTGCTACAAGCCGAACCTTATTCAAGGACTCTTTAAATGCTTGCCAAGCAACCATATAATGATCTTGGGATATCATGCCCTCCTCAACAACCTGCATGGCTCGTCTGTACAAATGATCAAACCACTGTACTGGGTTTGTGATATCAACATTATTGGAGCCAAGATCTGGTACATAGAGACGCTTAAAATCCTTCCTCCATCTAGACAAAATATACTGAAACGGGATTTCCTCTATGCCATTATAGTTAAGGACGCATAACGCATGTCGGCAAAGATAGCCTTTGAAGTTAAAGCAACTGCAAATGCAACGGACTTCTGCTGCTGCTTTATCATATATAACTTCTAAATTCTTGACGTCTCGCAGAATCTCCTCCCCCTCACGTTCTTTAACCATGTATGTTACAATTGGCCCATTTGCATGAACTTGTGTTATTCCAAAACAAGAAGACATCATTACTACCTCATCTTGGAACTTCTGGAATATTCCTTTTGTACACATCTTAGAAAGCTGCAACTCATAATAGGAGCTTGTTTTCAAAATAGGGCTTGAATCTCTTGACTCAAGATCATCAAGAGCTTCTTTCTGATGCTTCTTTTGTAGAACTAATTCGTACATGTAAAAAAACTCTTTCAAAGAAGTTTGTTGATACACATAACCCTCAAAAAAAGGGCTCATGGACTCACCCTTTTCAAAGTTGGACATTCCAGCAAAGAATGTGTCTTTCGAATAAACTGGTGCCCATCGCTCTCGATCTTCATACAAAAGTTGAAGCCACTCATGTTCTCTCATTCCGAAGTGCTGGATCATGTCTTCCCAAGCCATTTCAAATTCATCCACTTTTAAAGAATCATACACCATCCTCCTAAATTCGTTCTGAAATGCATCGTATTCCAACAACTCTCCCAAATTGTCAAGAATGCTCTGCATGACATGTGGCAAACAAAATCGATGGTGAGCCCTGGGGAACACCTCCGCAATTGCACTTTGCATGGTCCTGCACTGGTTTGTTAAGATGGTTTGTGGAGGTCGACCAGACATGCACGTCAGCCATGCCCTAAAAAACCAAATATATGTTTCTAATGTCTCATCTGCAAGCAAACCACAACCCAACAGAACAGACTGCCCATGGTGATTCACACCAACAAATGTAAAGAGTGGAATATCATAATTGTTTGACAAGCATGTTGTGTCAAATGCAACTACATCACCAAAATAACCGTATGCAGCCCTAGCCCTAGAATTAATCCAAAATACATTCCTCAAATTCCCTTCATCATTGATATCCATCACATAGAAAAAATTTGGATCGGTTAACTGAACCCGACAGAAGTAATCATAAATGACTTGTGCATCTCCCGTTTTAAGCTTCAAGCGCTTGGAACGATCAACATGGTTGTTAGGTTCTCCTTCGTTGGAATTAGAGCTTCCATGACCAATTGCATCTACTACAGGTGTTCGATACAACTTGATTGTCCGTACTTCAACATCAACAGGTGGCTCCAACTTCCTTTTATCACCAGTCACCATCTTCTTGTGTGACTTGGAGTTTTGTGCTCTTTCGGGATCAAATGAATGATTGTGCTCAAGCTTGACTTCATCAACTCTCCACCTGTTAGATTCCACTAACCTCAACCTTATCATTGCTAGACAACCTGTTCTAGTTTCTTTCCTGCGACTGTTTGCTTCTTTTATTGTTTTGAAACCCTCACAGTTGCAACAGAGCACTGCACCGCGCTTTTCTTTGCTGTTGCGTTTTGTCCAAGAAGATTTCACCCGGATAGCAAACCCAAGTTCTTTGGCATAGCAATTGTAAAAATTGTAAGCATCATCATATGATTCAAACTCCATCCCCACAACTGGTGGGGGATACTCCTTTCTCTCAGATATGCCATTTTGACCATCAACTATGGCTGTATCATCCCTGTCAGTTTCAAGGTCGTTGCCTTCAATCTCAAACAATTGCTCGCACTCATTCTCAAAATCATTACCTTCATGATCATTGTCTTCAGTCTCAAACAACTGCTCAGTTTCATGGTCATTTTCAAGGTCAACATCATTCTCGAGCAGTTGCTTGCTGTTTTGAGAACCATCTTCTATCTGGTATAAGAAACAAGCCATCACTCAATGCTGCTTCAAAAGATAATATCTATAAAACAGAGAAAACAACATCAATCTTGTTCTGTATATTGTTAATCTTCAGATTGACCTTGTTCAAATTTCTATCATAATTCAATTCTCTTAAACCTTTTGTATTCATATCCAACGTGTAGAATAGTGGCAATATATTTCCAATTCATATAACTGATTTAGATGAAGTACAGAGATATTAAAAAAATATTATGTACATACAATTAAAACTCCAGGAATGATGTGGCTAAGATGGGTTCATTACAGGCCAACAAGTCAAACATGACACTCACCATCATTGGTATATCATCCAATATCTGGGATAGAAACGGCAACATTTTCATCTCTTCCGTCCGTAATGCTATTTATTGTGCAACCTGAAACTCGTTATTCACTATTTTTCTATATTTGCCAACTCTGACAATTCAGTTCCCGCCAACCTCAACTCTAACTCGTCAAGGCTCTGATACTTAAAAAAATAGTGAGTTTGAGCTAATTCCTATCAGTTAAGAAATTACAAGGTTTTTTAATGGCAAAAGTTGCTTCAAAGATTCTACTCAGGCCTATCATCACTGGGAATGCGGCTAACTACCATATAAAAAACTTCCACATTGTAATAGTATCCTAGGAAACGAGATGTGTTTCCGTACTACTTTTATTTGCAGATGACATCTTACTAAACAGTGATAATACCACTGCACTCAATCAAAAACATATCTCATCTCAGCAATTAGTCTAATATGAATATATTTCAACATAGAAATCTTGTAGCACCTATATTGACTGCATTCTCTTTCACACACCGATATTACCGAAGAATACACTCAATTGTAAACTAGCACTACATTGACTGTATGTTTGCATAAAGCATTGTTTAGAACTACAAGATTTCAGAGATTACTTGGTAATTCTAAAAGTAAACATCATTATATACCCAAGATCATTCACAACTATCTTTGCAGCACACGACCAAACCATCTCAGTCATAATTAGCATCCCCAACAAAACAAAACAAAAAACTCCATATATGGCGCGCGCGCGCGCACACACATATATGTATGTATGTAGAATTTCACTCGAGTGAGCTAATTAAACTAACTCCTGGGCTATATTTGAGAAGTAAATTCAAAACCTAAATTTAGCAGTAAAGAGAACTCAGTGTAATAGTCTCAAGTTGCCTATCAATTCAAAAGTGTGTAAAAGTGGGGGGCCATGTGGAGAGAAAATGAAACCAAGGTCCAGATTGACTTTGGGCGGGGAGATACTAATCACACACGAGAGAGCACTGAATCAACAAAGAACACGGCGGAATTGGAGGGGATGAGTGGAGTACTTACGGTGGTTCCGATGTTGGGTTGCGGTGATAAGGCGTCGATGGCCGGAGAAAACGAGCTATCGTCGGTCATGGTTGACGGAGAGGGTCACACGCGTTGTGTCAAAGTATGAGAGGTTAGTTTTGCCCTAAGGCTTCTCTCACGCCTCGGGTTTTTTTTTTTTTTTTTAAGACGGGATTTGTTTGAGGTCCTTGCGGTTTGGCGAAACTATGTTTTGAGTTGAGTTTTGGGTAGTTTTAACAATTAGTTGGAAATGCAGGGGTTACAGGAAATATATTAATCCATATAAATCCTGAATTAGCTCTTGATTTATATCTTTTATAATTCGTTATTAGCGTAGATTTTAAAGAGAGAGAATATATAATATTAAATATAAATTATTTTTTTTAAAGGAAAGCTCAACTATTGATTCCATAAGAAACACTTACGAAGAAAATAAAATAAATAAAATAAAATAAATGAAAATTACTTATACAGTTGTACTGTATAAATTTTGTACGTTCTTTTTTAAAAATTTAGGAGAAATATGTGATCTAAAAAACATAATTTTTTTAATGGATCTCATTATTTTCAAAGGGAATATAACTAATTTCCACATTTAAAGACTGTATATAACAATATTCATAAATAAATATATTAATATAGAATAATACTAGTTGGTCATCTGAAACTTACCACTCAGATGATTCTTTTAATGTGGTACCACCATGTGATGTCATGTGATTTATTTAGAAAAATTTAAAAAAAATACAAAAGTGGTAGAAAGAATCTAAGATTTCAATTTTTATATTTTCGAACTACATTTTATTTTAAAGAGTAATGTTAGATACAAGTTTCAAATAGACAAGTCTCATACAAATTTTTGTAAAACAATAGGTCCTACTAATAAATAATAATTTTTTTACACTTTTTTAAGGTGAAATCTATTTTGTTATAAGAGCTTATATGAGACTTGTCTATTTGAGGTTTGTATAAATCATTTCTCCAACAGTAATGCTCGTAAATATATTAACAAAATAAAGAGAGAAGCTGAGGAAAAAAGAAGAAGATAAATGTAAAATTGTAAGACATAATACCACCCAACATTTCTCATCCACGAGAATATTCAAAATGGTAGTAGCATTGCCGTTTTCTGATCCACGAGAAAATGCAATAGGAGCTGGTGGCTGGTGCGTTATATCGTTTCCAGCTCTCTCTCTCTCTCTCCACCTCCAGCACCCAATATGGCTTGGACCCTCCTCTCTTCCCCTCTCAACCTCCCACTCTCTCACTCCGCCATCATTGCCAAGACCAGCTCCGACAGACTGAGGAGCAGCACTGGAAGAAGTAGAGCAACGCCACCACCAACAAGAAGAACTATCAGAGCCAATGCTGCAGAGCAAGACCAAGTCGAAGGCAATGGCAAAGACAAAGAAAAAGACACGCAAGCTTTCAATCCCTTTGGCTTTGTAACGGACAACCCATCTAGCCGCAGTGCCATCCAGCTCCCGGAGAGCCCTGCTGAGGACGGCAATGTCGGACAAATGATTTATGTAAGTTCAATGAGCTGGCGATGTTAGGTGAAATTTGTTATCATCCATTATTCATTTGGTTTGAGAGAGTATGTTCGTTGAGTTCATGGAGTTTGTACTCGTTAGTCTCGTTTCCAAGCTCTTATCAGTTAGCAAATTCTTTAAGCTTAGAAAATTTTAATTATGTTAAGTGATCTATTTCTTGGATCCTGTGAAATCCATTCCAGAAGTACCTTTTGAAATTTCAATGAAAATTCCCAAAATTTAGAACGATTCAGTCATGGAGAATGGTTAGTTTTTTTATCTTCTTTTGGGTTTCCATCAGATTAATATTCTAATCAGTAATTGTATACGGTACTCCCAATAATATTAGCTTCTTAGTAAAGAAATGGCTAATCCAGATTGACTGCTGATTCGCTTTATAATCTACCCGTCTGTGATTTGTCATTTGTTGAAGGTTCTTAATACATGCTATATTCATTACTATCTTGCAACTTTCTTGTTTTCCAATTTTAGAGGATAGAAGACAAGGGAAGGGAATATGGCTCATCCATCAAGTCTGGGAAGTTTAGATGGTTTGTGAGGGAAACTGGTAAAATTATCTGCAGCTGCATTAATTCCCTTTTTTTTCAACTTAGAATTTTGAAAAGTTTATTCTATCCTTGCAGGATTGGCCAAGGGCCGACGTGGAACAATCGTCTTCCTTCATGGGGCTCCAACACAATCTTACAGCTATCGAGTTGTCATGTCTCAGGTTGCCTTGCCAAATTTTGTTGTTGATGCTAAACATACTTTCACTTCTTATCAGATTACCTACTCCGACTTTCCTGCTTCTCCAGAAACATTGGGATTTAAAAAATTCTCGTCTAAAGAAAGGATTTAAGTCTAATACATCCCTATAATTTGGAACTTGGCCTTCCAGCTTGTCAAAAGCTGGTATACTATTAGCCAGAGACCTGCAATCTGGCCTCCATTTTTCTTTGCTTGGTTTACTTTCATTGTTGCTTTATATCAGCAACAAAAGAAATCATATAAGAGGTTGTCCACACTTCATTTTTCCAACCATCTACTTGCCTTTGTATGTCTCAATTGACCATGTCTCAAAATGTCATTTTTCTGTCCTTTCACTTGGCCTATTCATTTGTTGTGATTGTGCCTCTCTCAGCTGTCCTCAACTGATTTGATCTTGTGTATTGCTTTAAGAGATATTTATCTTTGCTTTCATCCTACATAGATGTCAGATTTTGGGTTCCGCTGTATCGCACCTGATTGGATAGGATTTGGGTTCAGTGACAAGCCACAGCCGGGATATGGTTTTGATTACACAGGTTTAAATATTTTGTCAATAAACATTTATATCATATTTTCTTCCTCAATAAGCTCATATTTCTAAGTATGGATGTTTCCACTTTTACAGAAAAGGAGTTCCATGAGGAATTTGATAGATTACTTGATGTGCTGGGGGTCGAATCTCCTTTCTTTCTCGTTGTTCAGGTTTGAACATACTTGTGGGGGAAAAACTATAAGATTGTTATTTGTGATAAACTATCTAAAATCCTTTAACAGAATTGACTATATTACATTATTTTGTTTGACAACTTCCAAGGCATCCTAAATTTGCAATGGGATATGCACGTTGGAAAGAGTTAAGTAAAAGTATAATCATGTTAGAACTATATTAACGCTAAAGTTTGCAGTTGCACTTAAGTTTTGTGTCTGACGTGTCCTCTCACTTTCCCCGTGAAGGGGTTTCTTGTAGGTTCATATGGGTTGACTTGGGCCTTGAAAAACCCTAGCAAGATAATGAAGCTCGCAATTTTGAACAGTCCATTGACAGTTTCATCTCCCATTCCTGGACTGTTTCAGAGCTTAAGGTTCAGTAATATGACCCATTAGTGGAATGATTTCACTCATAACCTTGCTGAAAGAATTAGCAATTGATGAATGGCTTATATTTGATAATAATGTTGCAGCTTATATGTTGTTCAGCCAACATTGAGGCTACATTCAAAATACTGACCTTACAAAGGCTTTAGTGCTTTACTGCCAATGAGATTTGATAATAATCTTGCAGCTTATGTGTTGTTCAGCCAACATTGAGGCTACATTCAAAATACTGACCATACAATGGATTTAGTGCTTTACTGCCAACATTTTTAAAAATTGCATCCTTTTATTTGTTTTTTTATCATATTACTAGTAGGACACCACTTAAGTTCGTTTTCTGTCCTTTAACTCCATATTTTCCCATTGCTTTTGGTACCCTTCCTGTGGCATATTCCATATATGCAAGGTTTAACAACTGGTTATGCTAGTGTTTGATGATTTATTAATGCCATGCTTGGGAAAAATGTTGTTTTTATGATGTAATGTTATACACTACTGCCAAATAATAAAAAGAGTAAGTTGATAAGTTATGAGCCTTAAAAGTCATAAGAAGATTTATGTTCTCATTATCATTTTCTTGCTTCTTTCTAGAATTCCTCTCTTTGGTGAATTTACATGCCAGAATGCGATTATGGCTGAGCGCTTTATTGAAGCAGGTAGCCCGTATGTATCCAAAGTATTCTAGCTCTTTGATACTACTTTAAACTTAACCTCTGATTGCAGTCAGTAACATCTTCTGTCTCATGTATGTTAGGTCTTTTAATATTAGAGCTTCAGTGAAGCTTTTGGTCAATTCGTCTGGTATTGCCATTTTTGAATTTCTGAGCTGAAGTGTATTTGAGCCCGGTTACTGATCTGGAATATAGCCCACTCGTGTTTATTTTTGTAGTTATGTTTAATGATTCCTTGTTTAAGGTGGGAACAATTCCATTTATTAGTAAAATTGAAACAGTATTTCTCATTACTTAAATACTGAAAAGGTTGTTAAGTAGTAAAGGAACAAACTAAATTTTTCTGGGAACAGGAGCCTTTCATTCCTTTATTAGATATCCTGTCAAGATTTTAAGGAAATGCTAATAATCTTCAAGTAAAGCTAATTGTATATTGTGCCAGAGGTGCAGTGGAAACAGTTCCCTAATTCTTACATTGTAGCATAATAACTACTCTTGATGCATGCATTGCTCTTACAAAAGAATCTATGCTCTTGGCAGTTATGTCTTGAAGCTGGAAAAGGCTGAAGTGTATCGATTACCATATTTGGCAAGTGGTGGACCTGGATTTGGTATGTAATTCATCTCTGCTTTTGACCATTTTTGGACCGGAAAATTCTGGGTATTTAAGTTTTCTGTGTTGGTGTTTCAGCTCTTCTTGAAGCTGCAAGAAAGATTAATTTCACAGATACCTTAAGCCAAATAGCAGCTGGCTTTGCATCTGAAAGGTATAATGCTCATGGGGAATTGAATATCTTGACATATGTTTCTTCTTTACATGCTTATGGCACAGGTTTTTATGGTTTCGCATAGAAGTTGTATACATTCCGTAATCTTAATCTTAGAAGTCAAAATCCAGATCCAGAACATTGTACACCGGACATAAATAAATAGTTTTTAATGCCTAACGATATTAAAAACTAGTTGATATGGTATGTTAAGAACTATACTGCAGTTTCAGCTTTTAATTATTTTATGTATCTTATGTGGTAGAAACCTGCAAGATTCAATGTCATTGCAAAGTCCAAAACATGATTCCTCATTTTCAAGAATCATTGACAATAAGCATGCTGCTGGTTGCAAAATGGGGATAGCATCTTTTTTCCCCCCCTCCCGGTTCCTGTTTCAGGGTTTGAAAAGGTGTAAAACAGTCACAGCAAGAGTATACAAAGATAATCGCCTTAAAAAAATGATGGATAAAAGTAAAGTATAAGATAGAATCAAACCCTGAAGTGTGGAGCATCAATATTACCCAAAATAAATTCAAAAGAAGCTAGCAAAGGAATAATGGAAACCCAAGAAAATGAAGTACTTAGAAATCACATCCTTATAGCTTACCCTTACCCGTAAACACAGGCTTCTTCCTTTGTGGTCAAATGCTCCATATAGAGCAAGAAGAAACTGCTCCAAATGGATTAAACCCCCCAGCCTCCAAGCTCAAGTGCCTGTGTCTTCCAGCTGCCTTTTTGTTTGTGTATGCTCAGTAGTCTTGCATTCTAGTTCCTAATTTATGTTTGAGTTGCACTAGAGGTTCAATGTGCCATTCGTTGTGCAATGCTAGGACTCAACCTTATATGGGTATTTTGATGGTGAAAATATCCAAGTTTTTCCATCCCCTTCATGAAGTTTGATGTGTTCAAATTTTTATTTGAAGATTAGTTATTAGTTGTACGTATATATATTTGAAATATGATACACAAATGAAGTTAAGGTTTTGTGGACAAAAAGTAAGTGGACTAATTTAGACAAACTCCTAGAATTAAGGTAGCTAGTTTTGTGGAGCTCCTAGAATTAAGGTGGCTTGTTTTGTGGAGCTCCTAGAATTAAGGTGGCTGGTTTTTATGGAAAATTTGTCTATATGGTAGCTATCAATACTCCCCCTCAAGTTGGCGCATGTAGATCCGTAATGCCCAACTTGCATGCAAAGTGATGAAAAAGTTCCCGTCCTAAGGCTTTGGTGAAGATATCTGCAACTTGTTCAGTCGAGAAAGTGTGAACGGCTGTAAGAAGGCCTGTACGAATTTTATCACGAACAATGTGACAGTCAATCTCGATGTGTTTGGTACGTTCATGGAACATGAGATTGTGCGCAATGTAGAGAGCGGATTGGTTGTCACAATGTAAGGTGAAGGACTCGGGATGAGGAATGCCAAGACCAATGAGAAGTTGCTTCAACCAGGTGGTGACGACCATGGCTCGATATTCTGCTTCAGTGGAAGACCTTGCTATTGTAGTCTGTTTCTTTGTACGCCATGAGATTGGACTGGTCCCTAACTGAATAAAGTATCCGGAGGTGGAGCGGCGGGTGGTGGAACAGCTGGCCCAATCAGAATCAGTGTATGTTGTGACATGCATACTGCTAGAGGAAGAGAAGAAGATGCCTTGGCCTGGGCAGCCTTTGATGTAGAGAAGAACACGGGTAGCGGCAGTCATGTGAGGAACCCGAGGAGCATGCATGAACTGACTGAGAATGTTGACTGCATAGACGATGTCAGGTCGGGTGATGGTCAAATAGATGAGTCGGCCAACTAAGCGTCTGTAACTGCAGGAATCAGGGAGGAGATCGCCGTCTTCAGTGCTGAGTTTCAAGTGTTGTTCCATAGGAATCTTCATCAAGGGCATATTTGCACTGATTGAGGAAGATTCCTTTGAGAGAGTGAGCAACTTCAAGTTCGAGAAAATATTTCAAAGAACCAAGATCTTTGGTTTTGAAATGGGTGGAGAGGAGTCCTTTGAAAAACTTGATTTGAGAGATATTGTTACCAGCAACCAATATATCATCAATGTAAACAAGAACAAGGGTAATACTGGTGGAGGTGACAAAAGTAAATAAAGAATGATCGGCCTGAGACTGATGGAAACCTGCATCCAGAAGCACATATGTTAGTTTAAAAAATCAGTTGTGGGAGGCTTGTTTGAGGCCATAGAGAGATTTTCTAAGCCAACAGACACGGGTCTCCCCCTTTATGCAATATCCAGGAGGTGGTGTCATGTAGACTTCTTCATCAAGGTTGTCGTGTAAGAAGGCATTGTTGCATGGAAGAAAGGGTTCGTTTTAGGTGGTATATGTGGGCATTGTTGCCATGGCATAATCGAGAAGAAAGATTGACCCAAACAGAACGTGGATCGGTATGATATTCGAGAGAATTGGCGATGGATGGGTTGAGAATCTAGGTAAGGACCATGTCTTTGGTTTGGTTCTAGTGTGGGTAGTTTGGTGAGTCGGGATCAGGGGGGTGAGTGTACTATTGACAAAACCCAACTTGTTTTTGGTGTTCAAGCTCGAGTCATCGCTTTCTGCCATTTGGAAAAATTGTCTCCGGTGAGGAAACCAGTGACAAAAATTAGGCTAGGTGAATCTGATAGGTGAAGGAGATAGGGGGAAGGGACAGGTGGGTTGGAGGAGTTAGCTATTTGTGGCTGAGGTGGGTCGGAGGGTTAGCCATTTGTGGCTGGGGTTGGGATCGGTTTAGTCTGATACCATGTTAAAAACTAAGACAGAGTAATTTGTATGCAAAAACTTAACTTCATTTGTGTATCATATTTCAAATATATATACGTACAACTAACTAAGTGTGAAAACATGAACAAAAAGTAAGTGGACTAATTTAGACTCTTAGAATTAAGGTGGTTGGTTTTATGAAAAATTTGTCTATATGGTAGCTGTCAATAGAGATTAGAGAGCTGTCTATATGGTATGTTGTTTGTATGGTAGCTGTCCAGCCCATTGCAGTTGGACTATCGTCTTCTTCATCTGAAAAATCCTTCCTTAGACACCCTTGCAGACATGGGTGTCTGAGGAACCATGTATTGGCATTTATTGGCTTGTCTGGGATAGCCAAGAAAAATGCATTTAGTAGCACGGGGGGAAAATTTGTCGCGGTGAGCACTAAGGGTTTGTGGATAGCAAAGACACCCGAAGACACGAAGATGATCATAGCTGGGTGTTTTAATAAAAAGAATTTCAAAAGGTGACTTATTCTGGAGTATGCGACTCAGGGTACGATTAATGAGATATGCAGCAGTGAGGACACAATCGCCTTAAAATTTTAAAGGGAGATGTGCTTGGAAACGAAGACTATGGGCAACATTTAGAAGGTGCCTATGTTTACGCTCTGCAACTCCATTTTGTTGTGGAGTTTCAACACAGGTACGTTCATGAATAACGCCATGATTTTGAAGATAAGTTTGGAATTGGTGAGAAAGAAATTATTGTTCATTATCAGTGCAAATAATTTTAACAGTAGTTTTAAATTGATTTTGGACAAGGGCAAAAAAATGCATTAAACGAGTAAAAGCTTCAGATTTAAAACGCATTAGGTAGATCCAAGTAGTGCATGAAAATTCATCAACAATGGTGAGAAAATAGTGGGCCACACTTAGAGAAGAAATATGGTAGCCACCCCAAATATCACAAAAAATGTGATTAAAAGGAAAATCACATTTATTTTCATTAATAGAAAAATGTAATTTGGTGTGCTTAGATCGAGCACAAACATCAAAATCAAAGAGAATACATGGAGAATTAAAAAGACTGGGAATAATGAAACGAGAAGGATGGCCTAGACGTTGATGCTATAAGGTCTTATTGACAGTAGACTGGGTAGCTAAAGCAAGAGAAGGTTTAGGCCGGTACATGTAGAGCCCATTGCAGAGATGGGTGTTTGAGGAACCATGTATGGGGCTCCAGCCCCATACCGATCACTGGGTGGTGGACAGTGGCGCAAGACCCCCGTGTTACTAAATGCATTTTTCTTGGGTGTCAGGCGATAGTCCAGGTATGGGGCTGGTGGCTTGTTTAAGGTTAGCTATATGGAGAATTCTAGTAGCTCCACAAAACAAGCCACCTTAATTCTAGGAGCTCCACAAAACAAGCCAACTTAATTCTAGGAATTTGTCTATATGGTAGCTGTCAATATGTTAAAAACTAAGAGAGAGTAATTTGTATGCAAAACCTTAACTTCATTTGTGTATCATATTTCAAATATATATACCATATAGACAATTTTTCCATAAAACCAGCCACTGTAATTCTAGGAGCTCCACAAAACAAGCCACCTTAATTCTAGGTGGCTTGTTTTGTGTTTGGTAGTCGTCAATAACAAAGTTTTTTTATTGACAGCTACCATATAGACAAATTTTTCATAAAACCAATCACCTTAATTCTAGGAGTTTGTCAAAATTAGTCCACTTACTTTTTGTCCATGTCTTCACACTTACTTAGTTGTACATATATATATATTTGAAATATGATACACAAATGAAGTTAAGGTTTTGCATACAAATTACTCTCTCTTAGTTTTTATCATGGTATCAGACTAAACCGATCCCAACCCCAACCACAAATGGCTAAACCCTCCGACCCACCTCAGCCACAAATAGTTAACTCCTCCAACCCACCTGTCCCTTCCCCCTAACTCCTTCACCCATCAGATTCACCTAGCCTAATTTTTGTCACTGGTCTCCTCACCGGAGACAATTTTTCCAAATGGCAAAAAGCGATGACTCGAGCTTTGAACACCAAAAACAAGTTGAGTTTTGTTGATGGTACAATCACCCCCCGATCTCGACTCACCAAACTACCCACACTGGAACCAAACCAAAGACATGGTCCTTACCTGGATTTTCAACTCTATCAGCCCATCCATCTCCAATTCTCTCGAATATCATACCGATCCACGTTCTGTTTGGGTCGATCTTTCTTCTCGATTCTGCCATGGCAACAATGCCCACATATACCACCTAAAACGAACATTTTCTTCCCTGCAACAATGCCTTCTTACACGACGACCTTGATGAAAAAGCCTACATGACACCATCTCCTGGATATTGTATAAAGTGGGAGACCCGTGTCTGTCGGCTCAAAAATATCTCTATGGCCTCAAACAAGCCTCCCGCAACTAGTTTTTTAAACTAACATATGTGCTTCTGGATGCAGGTTTCTATCAGTCTCAGGCCGATCATTATTTATTTACTTTTGTCACCTCCACCAGCATTACCTTTGTTGTTGTTTACATTGATGATATATTCGTTGCTGGTAACGATATCTCTCAGATCGAGTTTTTCAAAAGACTCATTTCCACCCATTTCAAAACCAAATATCTTGGTTCTTTGAAATATTTTCTCAGACTTGAAGTTGCTCACTCTCACAAAGGAATCTTCCTCAATCAGCGCAAATATGCCCTTGATATTCTTTCCGACAGTGGACAACTCGGTGCCCGCACTGCTCCTTTTCCTATGGAACAACACTTGAAACTCAACACTGAAGATAGCGATCTCCTCCCTGATTCCTGCACTTACAGATGCTTAGTTGGCCGACTCATCTATTTAACCATCACCCGACCTAATATCGTCTATGCAGTCAACATTCTCAGTTAGTTCATGCATGCTCCTCGGGTTCCTCACGTGACTGCCGCTACTCATGTTCTTTGCTACATCAAAGGCAGTTCAGGCCAAGACATCTTCTTCTCTTCCTCTAGCAGTATGCATGTCACAGCATACACTGATTCTGATTGGGCCAGTTGTCCCACCACCCACCGCTTCACCACCGGATACTTCATTCAGTTAGGGACCAGTCCAATCTCATGGCTTACAAAGAAACAGACTACAATAGCAAGGTTTTCAACTGAAGCAGAATATCGAGTCATGGCCGTCACCACCCGTAAACTCACCTGGTTGAAGCAACTTCTCACTGATCTTGGCATTCTTCATCCCGAGTCCTTCACCTTACATTGTGACGACCAATCCGCTCTCTACATTACGCACAATCTCGTGTTCTATGAACGTACCAAACACATCGAGATTGACTGTCACATTGTTCGTGATAAAATTCGCTCAGGCCTTCTTACAGTCGTTCACACTTCCTCGACTGAATAAGTTGCAGATATCTTCACCAAAGCCTTAGGACGGGAACTTTTTCATCATTTTGCACGCAAGTTGGGCATTACGGATCTACATGCACCAACTTGAGGGAGAGCATAAAACCAGCCACCTTAATTCTAGGAGCTCCACAAAACAAGCCACCTTAATTCTAGGAGGTTGTCTAAATTAGTCCAACCTTGACTTCATTCGTGTATCATATTTTAAATATATATACGTACAACTAACTAAGTGTGAAGACATGGACAAAAAGTAAGTAGACTAATTTAGACATACTCCTAGAATTAAGGTGGCTTGTTTTGTGGAAAATTTATCACATTGTGTCTCAAAGTTCGCTTCTTTACTCGACTCTGCACCTTGAGGTGTGCATCATACTTTTCAAGGGCTTGACTGTAATAGAACATGGGTTTGACTACAATGAGTAGCGTGTCAACTCAGCAAACTGAAGGCAAGGAATCTTCTTAATAGATGCTATGTACATGCACAGGTTGTAGTATTATTATCAAGATTTAGATCCTCTAGAGTTTGTCTAAACTCTAGAATTTAGCATAGAAGAGAGATAAACATATAAAATGGGTCCAACACCACTAATAGCTACCCGAGTGAATTCCTCAAGTAGCATTAAATGCTCAATAAATGTTGTGGGACCCACTTTATGTATTTATCTTTTTCCTACTCTAAGTCCTAGAGTTTGGGCAAGAATGCTCTAGGGGATCCAAATCCATGTTATGATACCCATGGCCATATGCAACATGCTTGCAGGTGGTTTCCTATCAAACTAATAATTGTCAATTCTTCCAAAGTTTAAGAGGGATGTTTTCGTGCGTTTCATCAATTACATGTATTAACCATTGTTCATTCTACTAAGATACTGTTCAACTGTCTGCCAATAAAGTATGAATTAGTGGATTCTGGGCTTACAGATGGGATAAGCCGGTACTTCTTGTTTGGGGGATATCAGACAAGTATTTGCCTCAATCTCTGGCCGAAGAGTTTCAGAAAGGAAATCCCAATACAATCAAGCTGAAGTTAATAGAAGGTGCTGGTCATATGCCACAGGAGGATTGGTGAGTCACTTTGGTACAGCATTCATGTGCAGTTCAACTTCTTTTTCGAAAAGTTGACCTTTATCTTATTTTGACAGGCCCGAGAAAGTTGCCGATGCTCTGAAAGTATTTTTTTGAATCCAGCGCATGGATCAAAACTATAACCCAAAGAATAGCCTCTAGAAAGTGTTAATATCCAAATGTACTGCCACTTGTTTGAAGGTAAGACAACCTTCTCCCCTGTAAATATGTCTCGCTCTAAAGTTCTTGTCCTTCCCCTATCATTTTTTATTTCGTTCTAAATGAAAACGATGTTGTAGACAAATCAATTTTGTCAACAAGATAATTCTCAAATTAAAGGGCCCAAAAGTTTCATTTCAATTAGGTAAAGCTCAATCGACCAACCGAAGCAAAAATGGCCTGAAGTCTATGGTCAGCTTCCATCTGCCAATCCGTCGGTTTAAACAAGGAGTTTCAATTGACCATCATTTGATCTTGTTTTAAATTACCATTTTGTTAAGGAAATCCCAATACCATCTTGTTTGGGGGATATCAGACAAGTATTTGAGGTGCGTTACGGTAGTTTTAAAGGTAATTTGTTGAAGTTCTCTCCAGAGATCAAACATTTCTCCAATTATTTATTTTTAACCCTCATACTTGAAGTTCGCATTTTGAGCTTTTTAATGCAAATATTATTATTTATGAAAAAGTATTATAAAACGGGAAAGGCAGTAAGAGTTGATGAATTTCCCAGAATGAATGTATTGTGCAATTTCTGCAGTTGAACTCAAAGCCAAGATGAAATTTTTGCAGTCTGATTAAACTGGCCCATTCATGTGAAAGAAGGAGCAATATCTTAGGTACAATGGTGTGCAGCAATGCCATACTTTCATATAACATATAGAACTGAGTGAATACATAACGGAAGATGATCAGAAAGAAAGCCACATAATCACGTGTCCAAATTTCATGACAAAAAGGATCCAGTACTAACAATTGATACAGACACAGAATGTAATGGTCATTCCAATCTTTCCAAAACAGGTAACAAGATGACATCCTTCTACATATTTATAGATATACCTACTTCGCTTTCTTCACTGCCTTCTTACTTTTTTGACGGGTGGTTACCGCCTTTTTCTTGGATGTCTTCTCTGTCTTAGCTCGTTTATTAGTGGTTCCCTTTTCCGTATTCTTCCTTTGAACTTCAGAATCGTCACTATCATTGGCAGCACCACCACCACCATCAGCATTATCATCATCACTCTCGTTATCATCATTGTCATTAGGTTTTGTCTTGACTGTGGGCTTTTTACCTCGACCTCTAGGCTTTGGTCCTTTCTTCATTCTCTCACTTCCAATAATTTCTTTTTCATCTGCTGGTTCATCAATATCGTCATTGTCACCATTTCCACCACCTTTTCTCTTAGTAGTTCGCTTTTTTGGTTCACCCAAGGCTTTTGCAGCTTGGTTTCCAATTAGCTTTTGCAACTCTGGTACATAGGCTGTTGTCTACGACCAAAACCATGCTCAACATATGAATTCCATATAAAAAACAATAACCATAAAAGGGTCCTGTTTGAGAAAGACATACCCTGCCTCCAGCATTGATAAAATCAATTTTCTTCCCTGTCATAACACAGAATTTCATAATTATTTGCAACTCAATACGTCTACAAAATCCAGCCACACAAATAATCTATATGCAATTTTGTTTTAGGAAAATAAATGTAGCAAAGAAAATGAATTGGTAATAATTTGGGTTCTTCGAATTTGGCGCTGGTCTCAAGACATCATCGAATTGGCTAGAAATCTCCAAGGGGCATATGAGATCTAAAAGTAATAAAACCTTGACAACCACTGGCTTGAAATGGATACTCTATTGCCATGGTTTTGAAGCAGAAATGATCGTGAAGAGGCAAAAATAGCAAAATAATCAGTGACATCAATGAAAAACTATCAGGACCATGTGAAAGAGAGAGAAAAACCAAGACTATAATCTCGCAGTATCAAAGAGCAAAGTAACATCATTGAAAACCTATCATGACCATTTGAAAGAACGACAAGTTCACATGATTAAGATAGCAGTCAATGATCATTGTTTGGAGATGACCATATAAAAAATATTATCCAGGTATCCAAACAAATTACTGTAGATCATATAAGATTTCACATAAGACAGGGGGCCAAACCATCAACAGAAGCCTTAGATTTCTTTTCGCGGGAATGAAATATCCAGTTTTTAGGAAACTGACTACTATCTGCTCCAACTTGAATTGCTTTCTCAATGACCTGTAAAATTAATTCTTTTGTCAAAATGATCACCTATAAAAGAAGTATCTTACCATTAACTTTTCCAGGCCTTTTGCCCCATCGAAAATGAAATAACCACTCAAGAGGAAAGCGACTGCATTCAGCATCAACTCTAACGGCATATTGAATAACCTACATGTATTGTCCTCTATGTATTCCATGAAGAATGTATGTTCCACATTTTGAAATAACCAAAATTTAAACGAAATACTCTGAAACAAGGTACCATCACCCACCTCATTTATGCACTTGTGTAAAGTTGCACAGTTTTCTTTGGACAGGCTGGCAGCAATTTGCAGTGGATGGATTCTTGCCTGTGAGGAAATAAATTAGTCATTAAATCCCTAAATTGAATTGTAGAAAAAATTTGCGTTGTGAAGAGGCAACCAAAATTTAATAGTCTCAAAACTTCACCATCAATTGGTATATCCTTAGGTTTCTGAGAACAGAAAAGAAAACAAATCGTACCCTTAAAACCTAAGTGATTTTCCCCATAGGAGTACAAACGTTTTTTGATCAGGAGTACAAACTTACTCTCAAGTTGATGATCAGAGAACAGGTTGATATTTATTATGTCAAAACATATTCATCTCTAAGGAGTCAAACTACATACATCGAACTGAAGAAAACATACACAGAAACATCAGGTTTTTTTACGCGTAGGAAACATCAAACTCAAAAGCATAAATGGTCACAATGATTTCCAAACTAAATCTACATATTCGAAGGAAAATCCTTTGTTGAAAATAAAACTTAAGTGATGTCAGATATAAAGGATGTACTGACTTGGTATAGCACTTCATCTGCAATCCAATTGCCAATACCTGCCATGTAACTCTGCGAACATTTAGAAAATAACAAAAAAAATTACAGAAAGAAATAATAATCATTGAAAACATAAAATACTTGCACAGAACTGATAACTCTTGAAAACCGCTATGGTTCAAAACAAACAACTATAGAGGGATAGAATCCTCCTGTCCTCTTTTTGCTCAGCAAATAGATATTTTTTATTGGTTTTGTCAGACTCAGCAACTTAAAAAGGAATTGCTCGGCTATGACAAAACTAATTTTCAAAAAGCAAACTGGTCCGAAAACATTAAAATGTAAACCAACAAAGAACCATTTATGGCTGCTTCCCTATCTTGGGCTAAGGACAAGGAACAAAGAATTTACACTCTCTTTCAGCACTTTTTTTTAAAAAAAAAAATTATAAATTATGATTATATATCATGACTATTACACTCTCTTTCACCAGTTCTTTTTAAAAAAATTATAAATTATGATTATATATCATGACTATTGAATACCCCTTGTTCAAACACTGATTGACAGTAGTTCATTGAAGATCCGTGTACCTGCAAATATTCCAGCCTATGTCCCTTGGATAAAGCCTCCCAAAATTTAACAAGAAGCTAGTAGCATTTCACATTGGCAGAAAGTGGACGTCGGCATCTAAACTCGACCAAGTCTCAACCCAACTGTTTGGGATCGGCTATATGATCTCGTAATGCCATTCTACTTTGTTAGGGAAAATTTTCTCATTACTCAGAATACAAATTATATTACTTCAGTGGGTGACAGGGTGTCAGCTAGGAGTTACCTCAATTGGTAAACTCTCTTGATGCCGTACAAGAGACATGGATTGAACCCAAACCAAGTAAAAGAGTTCAAGGCCTATTCTCAATAAGATTTTGTTTACCTATAAAAAAAAAAAAAAATTGATATTTGTAGTCATAGAGTGCGCAAGCGCGGCACACTTCTTTTAAAAAAAATGAGTAAATATGGAGCCCACTAGGGGTGAAAACCGACGTCGTCGGCGCGGTTGTTGGGCAAAACCGACGTCGTCTGCGCGGTTTTTGGGCAAAACCGACGCCGACCGACGTCTGAAAAAATGGGGGAGGCACCGACCGTAATCGGTCGATGGGGAGGAGGACACCAATCGAGGCGGTTCTTGGTCGGCGTCGGTTCTCTGGAGGTTTTACTGAGAGAATAATGAGAGAGAGAGAGAGAGAGAGAGAGAGAGTTGCAGAGATGGGATTTGGGAAGAAGAAGACTCGTCTCGAAACGACGCCGTTCCACTTAAGTTGGCGTCGTTTCAGACTTGTTTATTTTTTCGTACATCCTTAATAAAACGACGCCGTTTGGTTTAATGTCAAACAGCGTCGTTTCCATTATTTGTTATAATGCTTATTAACTAAAACAACGCCGTTCCACTTAAATTTAAGTAAAACGACATCGTTTCGATAAGGGTATATTAAAAAAAATAAAGGTTTTATTATATCGGTCGGTTCAACAGTCCGGTCTAGCTTCAAACCGGGACCGAACCGTTGAAAGTCGGTTTCTTTAAATTTCCACCGCACGCCGACCGGTTCTCCACCAGTTCCGGCCGGTTCACATCGGTGGCGGCCGGTGGCTTCGGTTTCTGTACAGTCCTAGAGCCCACATGAAAAAATTAATTTTTTAATAATGGACCCCTCTTTTTCAAAAGGAGCGCAGTGCTTGTGCAACCCATGATTGTATCTAGCATTACTCTTGTTACAGAAAATCATAAGTTAAAAAGCTTTCATAGCACAAACGAGTGAGTCAAATAATTATTATCTACTCTTATAGATCTCCTACTTTGTCCTCAAATCAATCTACAAAATAAAAAATTTAGAGTTGTTTTGTGAAGATTACTAAATAGGATTGGTTTACCTGCACCATTTAAAAATCCTCATTGACATGGAATCCTAGAAACTTCAAGGAGCCCCAACAAAGAGAGGGGCATAGATCTCAGATTCTCAGTAGCCAAGTGCCAACTCATCAATTAAAATTGTCTTATTTGTGGAGCCAAAGGAAATGGGCAGAAATACATAGGGCAAGCAATGCCAAGTGCATGACAGCTTCTTCCATTCCAAATAGTTTAAACCATCAAGCATAACGAAGAATGAAGCATTATGTAATGACTATACAGCTATATAGAGTCTGAAGTAGGCACTATATGCATATAGAATATGAAATCATTACAATCAACTCAAACGCATGGACAGTCTAGCAATTTTAATAGCAAATACTTAATTCTATTCTAAGCCATTTCATAATCCATATGTCAGCTCTCAGTTACTTCACACAAGTAACAACACTGCACGCAAGCAAAAACCTCATCTGAATACATAATTTAGCACAACAGATTGTTCACAAGTCACATCATATCAGATAATTTTAATGATGAAAAAGTTTTGCAGACAACTAAATTTGTTGGGGAAACAGAGAAAAGAATTTTTCTAAATGCCTAGATCACATAATCCCAGCATGATAGAGATATGGCATCTGTTTATTCCCAAACAAGCATGATACATAGATTACTTCAGCACAGTCATCTTGGGAACAGCCAGAAAAGTGAGTGAAGCAGCTCCAACCTGGTCGAGTAGTAAAGCCTTAATCGCAATTTTCTTCTTGCTCAAGGAGTCAATAAATTCATCAATAGTCATTGGCTCCAATAGAGCATCTGGTCCAAGTTCAGATATGGGAGGTACTGCAGCTGGCTGTATTGACAAAACCATTGGGAAGGCTTAATAAAATCCCTCCCGAGTATCATAATAAAAATACAAAAATATCATGGAGAACTTCCAGTTGATTAGCAGGTAGCGTTACAATACATCTGGGAGGAAGCGGACTTTAGCAAATCTCCTTTTGTCAGTGAAAGACAGCTCCAAACCATCATCTAGCTGCACAAGAGCATTTGATGAATTAGAAATTTATAATCCTGACTTGAGTGTTTGAGTATAATTCTTATAATGATGAAAGTACCTTCTCATTGCTTCTAGTGTATGGTATGGAACATTAAATCAAATCAAATGTGAATAAACATTATAAATGCAGTCCATATATTAGTGAGGAAATGGAGAGTAATCGCCATATGTGAGAACAAAATAATATAAAGGCCCACTCATTCAAATACCAACCGTATGGAGAATACAACTAGATGGAACAAGCACAATCACCAGCTCCATGAGAACTTTTTCACCTTCTTAGACTCAATTACAAAGAGTATCCACAACAAACCAATAAGGTTTTTGAACTTTCATTGTCAAATATAGATGCAATGCAACTAATGCAACAATTGAGAATAGGCAAGTATGCATCGTAGATTTGATTTATAATAAAAAAAATCTGGTTTTAATGAGATAAGACCATGAACTTTAATATAAATGACCTGAACCACACTATAGCTTGTGTGGAAGTACAGTATTCTCACAACTGCAATAATGTAAGATCCCGACATCATTAATTTAAAGGGGAAAACAAATTAATACAAGCATAAACGTCCCACTAATGGAAAGAGCAAAAAAAAATCTTACTTCTACAAAAAACTTTGAATATTTGGAAGGCCATTCATCAGTGTCCTTTACAGCAGACCTGTTCGCACAACACTGTTATAACATTTAACAATATGAAACCAGCATACAAATTGTGAACATCAAACAGGCACAACACTGGAACAAAATTTCCAAAAAAATAATTTCAGTGTCAGCCCTGAAAATCTGACTCTAAAATTGCATAAAAACTAGTATTCTTCTGGGCATGAAACTTTACATTCATATTCTGGAAGTTTCCGTTTAAGAGAAACATGTCATGATCCATGCATATAACAAGCTATAGTTTAAAAAGAAAACTAGGGTAATTACATTTTGCACTCCCAAATTTTCCTGCTCCAGATTATGGCTTCCAACGGGATGGATTTGTGGAACTATTACATTATGGAGCATTGCTATACGGCAGCCGCTACACCGCACACCCGATACGAACTTGCCTTTTAAAAAAAAAAAAAAATGCAAGGGTCTTCGAGCTTCTCCCCTCCCCCTCCATGCGAATCTCCTCCCCTGAGTCTCTCCACGAAAATGCAGCTACGGTCGCGTTTCCCCTCATTACGGCAGTGCATTCAGTCTACTTCTTCAACACAGTCACCAATTATGGGCGGGAATCACCGCAATTTGTGCAGGTTCGTTGGGCAGAGAAAGATTTCAACCAAATCGCGGGCCGCACCAAATCCATCTATGTGACCTTCGGCTGAGAACGTGAAGGAATAATCAGATTGGGAGTCATCAGCACTGGTGAAGCACGTACAGGAGAAGAAGAAGAAGGTATAACCAAAAGCACATACACTCTATTTTCTTCTTCCCACAGATCCATCAGCGCCGGTTCTGGATTTTTTTTTTTTATTCTGGGGCTTCAGTCTTTTATATTTGCAGGGCATTTCCGTGATTGAGTTGGGCCCATAGTAACGGAGTACTTCCTAAGAGTCCTAGGCATGTTGACTCTTGTTTCTTCTTCCTTCTTTTGATAAGTAAGAATGATTTCTTCTTTATTCTCGCCTAATCCAAAATTTACTGCAGCTGAACATTCACTTATGGAAATTGTAAGCTTTGCAATTTGATCGACTTATGTAGAAGTATGGATCTATTTCTGTGATGTAATCTGAAGACTAAAACCAAGACTTAAATGAAGGAACAGACGGAAGGTAGAATCTCGTATTCGTCGAAGAGAGAGAAGTCTGAAGCTGAGAGAGGGAGAGAGCAGAACGGGGAGGGAGGGGAGAAAATTGAATGGGAAGGGAGAGGAGAAAAGGGAGAAAAGCTCGTGAGTTTTCATTCGACGGGGAGAACCGTGACCTGGCATTTAGAGCCCGTTTTTTCCTTTGGTGTGCGTTGTGCTGTTTCCGAAACAGCTGCTGAGTAGAATTTTTCTCATCATCCCCACACACTGCACACCATACATAATTTTTTATTTTTTATTTGTTTCTCTTACTAAATATGTGGTATATGGATGATGAGGAGAAGAACTCAATTAGTTTAGGAAGAATAAAATTTTAAAAAAAAAATGTGGTGCATGGTGTGTGGCGATGATGAGTAGCAAATCTCTATAATCTTAATGTGGTTCGTGATCATCTAAGAGTACCAACTAGAACAGCTTCTATGTCATAATTTTACCACAGAAAAGACTAGGCATAACATACTACACGAACGGCAAGCAGATATATCCAAACATGCCTGACCTCTTATATGTTGTAACTGCAACGCCCTTGATATATATGGCACCCGCCATCCCTGAAAACATGAGACCACTTAAGTGATGGACACCGAGCATCAGTCATATGATCATATTTGTACAACTTTTCAGGAGCTGTTTTTCTATTTGGATTAAGAAAGTCAATTTTGAACATAATCCAAAGTTTCCAAAGAATATAAAACACTTAAAAAACCCTTTTACCAATTTAAGAAAGAATAGCCTACAACCCACACTCCACCACGCATGTCCCTGTTGGGTAATTCCACGTTTCTAAACATTTTCTATCTTTCTTCATTCTCAAAAAGCAGAAACTATTTTTTAAAACGCAACACAGACCAAACACGCCCTCGGAAGAGAAAAAGAGTACATTTTGTTGACTTAAAAAAGAAAAACGAATTTGTTCTCGCTAAAATATTTTTAGGGTTTTTAAAGAGCAACGTACCAAATTGGAATGAAGGAAAGGGAGGCGAATCGAGCTGGAGCCAGAGGTTCTTGCCCTTGCGGTGAGCAGCAATTACGGTTTTACCCAGGAGAGCGGCCTCGAAGTCGGAGGGGGTGACTCCATCGACGACCTTGGGGTCGTTAGCTATGACCGCCTTTTTTATCTTCTTACCGAGGCAGTTCTCCTCCACGGCCCGCCTCGCCGCCTCCACCTCCGGGAGCTCCGGCATTCAGCTCGGTCGTACGGACTTGTATCGAGTTTTCGCGCGCTTTTTGAGAGTGTGAGTAGAGCTTTGGTTGTGCGACTTTTTGTGCGGTGTTCAGGACGTTTTCTTTATGTAAACTCCGAAACGAGATCTACGAGTGCGAAGCAATATGTTGCGGCCCATGTAGTGGCGGGTGGCCCATATAACTTCTGTCTATCTTCTTTTGGGCTTTCTGGGTGAGAAAAAAGGCCTAGGGCCCCTTGTAAAAGCTTAATTAATCAATCTGGCTCAACCGCCTCAGCCGCATTAGGAAAACTAGGGCGGTACAAGAAATCGAAAAACTGACCTAGACCGACTCAGACAGGCCATCGGAGCTCAGAACCAGCCGAAATCGGTAGAGAATCAGTCGGCGTGCGGCAAAAAATAGAGAAAATCGATATCAGCCGGTTCGGCATAAGTTCAAACCGCTGAACCGGCCGATTAAATAAATTATATTTTTTTTTTATATATTATTTACTCAAAACGATACCATTCTACTTAAATTTAAGTAGAACGATGTCGTTTTAAGCCTGTAGTTGTGTTTTAAACACAATTGAAACGACGTCGTTTGGTATTACATAATGTATTGAAAAAAAAAAAGTAGAACGACGTCGTTTCGAAATTAAGTCGTTTTCTTCCTCATTTCTTCTTCCCAATTCTCCGATCTCATTTCTCATCCTCCCTCTCTCTCTCTCTCCCCCCTCTGCAACACTCTATCTCTCTACTCTTTCAGACGAAGCTCGCCGATGAACTAATCGTGAACTGTCAGAGAATTGCCGGTGTTTCTCCTCCCCATAGACCGATTTCGGCCAATTTCCTCCCTAAAAAATGAAGTATCGATCGGCGTTGATTTTTCCCAAAACTGCGCCGATGGGATCGGTTTTCACCCCTAAGGAAAACAAGTATAAAAATAATTAAAATATTGCATGAATTATAAAAATAAATTATTTAAAAACACAATTTTAATAGAGGTGGCCTAAATATTTATAAATATTTTGTTTTTATAATATTCTTATATAGATATTTTAATACCAAAATGATCGGCCTCTCCGTCTCTAAACCTGAATTCTTTATAGTTTATACTATAAGGCCTTATTTGGATTCAAGAAAACTTTCATCTCATCTAATCATCATAAATTTTTCAAACTTTTAAACAAAATATAATAAACAATTCAATTTTTTTAAATTTCAAAATAAAACTTATATTAAAAAATTATATTATAATAATATTTTATTCAACTTTCATTTCATCTCAACTCAACTATCTATCCAAAAAGGTTGTGCCTCATTTCATTTATGATAATATATTTTAACTACAAAAGTAAATTTATCATATAATGTAACTTAATGTGGCACGTTAGATTTATGTAAAAGTATTTTTATTATAAAGTAGATTTAATATATCATATGAAATCATGTTAATTTATGAATTTATTTTTATAAAATCTATTTATAGCTATGACACTTCTCTTGATTTATTAACGTGAATTGAAATATTGCATAACCTCGATGCATGCATATGTGCATGGGGGGTAACAGAGGTGACTGACTAGTTTATCATTTCCTTTGTATCTTTGTTCAAGCCAAGGAGGCTGCCGGGAGTATCCACATCACGTCCTCGTGCACGCAGGTTATTTAGAAAGTGTGCCGACCAGATTCCATACAGATGCCGGAGTAATCAACACAAGTAAAACAAAATCAAAGTTGTCATTTCATCCCTTCCACCAACTCTCAACCAAAGAAAAAAAAAAATGATATATATGGAAATATATACTATAATATTAGCTCCAAACATTAAAGATGCCCGCTCAGATTCTATGGACTACATGCCCAAATTGGTTGTTGGATATTCGTTTAATCATTTATTTATTTCTGGGCTATTATTGTGTACGTGTGTGTGTGTATGGTGGATGCAATGGACGGGTTTCGATTCCCTATGGATTTTGATAGTTCTCTGAGATGTCAATAATAAGTGTGTAGAAAACCATGCACAGATCATCTTAACAAAATTGCTCTAGGTTTTATGGAAGGTTAGCTTCCTTTACACTAACGCGATCTCTAGGTGCGTGCGTGCGTGCGTGCATGCCCTTTCCCTATACTCTTATATTATATATGCATATATGCATGTCTTAATGCATCCCAACTCTTGATTGATTGCATTAGTTTTCAGCTAATCGTGAATATTGGCTTTTGTCCTGATCTTCATGTAATACATACAATAATTTGCAGGCTCCTCGATTATTTATGTCGTCCCCTTCGACGGATCTTTCCAGAGAAGTTCATCTAGCACTAATAACCTACCTCCTGCCTTCCCTTGACTAGGGAAGAAACAGACAAGACTTTAATACTTATAACAGTCAATTTATAATTGTTTTCTCTTTTTCACTCATATATTTTTAGGATTGTTCATCCGGGTTCCGGCTTGGAAATCTTGGTTTCAAATCCAGACTGGAACCAGATGAATCCGGATTGTAAACTCAATACTCTTTTTTTTTTTTTTTTTTTCCCTAGTTTGAATATTTTTATGTTTTTTTTTTATTATTAATATTATAATTATGAAATTTGGCAGAATATTTAACGTTTATCCAAGAAGAGCCTCTTGGATTGTGTTCAAGCGGGACATGGTGATACAATTGAAGCAGGAGCTCCTCATGAACAGCTTCAATTAAGACCATTGATGGTCGTGGGACCAATGTCCACATTGCGAATGGAGTACGCATCACCATCCAATTTATTACCAATGCCATCATTTACAGCTTAAACATCTATGACTGCAAGCCTACTGAGAATGCCATGGTGAGGAGCTCCCCGAGTCACTTGGGTGCAGGACTATGGCTGATGGCGATGCCATTTCCATCTTCGGCTCGAGTCACGTTTGGGTGGATCATAATTCCCTCACCAATTGTGCTGATGGCCTTGTTGATGCTGTCATGGGCTCAACTGTCATTACCATTACCATTTCCAACAACCATTTCACCCACTACAATGAAATATTAATTAAATATTCTGTCAAATCTCATAATTATAATATGAACAATAATTTTTAAAAAAATCAAAACATTCAAATTGAAATTAAGAAAAAAAATTAAAAAAAAAGTACCGTGCTTACAGTGGCGGAACCAGCAATATATTGTGTCGGGAGTTAGCTTTTCTATTGTGTGATATATTTATGTAAAGAGTAATGTTAAATTCAGTCTTAAGGTGTGCAAGTTATACACATTCCCTTTGGAACAAACAAAAGTGGGATCCACCATTAATAAATAATTTGTTTTTTCATGCGGGTCATAGATTTACTTACTTTTTTCAAAGGGAGTGGACTGGAGTTGCACATGATCCTAGGACTACAAACATAATTTCTCTTATGTAAATTAAAAAGAGAATGAAAAATCATAAAAACATAACTACAAACTATTTTTCATATAGATTATTGACTTTAAATATTTTTTCTTCTATTTTCACTTTGGATTCCATATTAATAAGTTTATTATTTATCTTAAATTTAAATTTAATTTTAATTTTGGAGAAGCCACATCTTTGAAAATAGATAATATATAGAAATTAAACAAAATTTTGAGACTATAAAAAAAATTAGAGAGAGACATTTCTAAGTACATTGAAATCTTAAAAAATTTTAAAAAGCATATAGAGATTATTAATTTTTTTGAGGAGTCATTTTCAATATTTGTAGAATTATGTATAAAATTTAGGAGTTATTTTATGATTTCAATAAGTTTTGGGAGGGCCATGACCCTCCCTTAGTACAACGCGGGTTTGCTATTGCATGTGTACTCGAGTTTTGCAATCCAAATTCAAATCAAGCTGGGGCTTGGATGAGCAGTCTTATATATTTTGTAGTTAACCTAGAGAGAGATCCAAATAGGTTACCAAATAGAGAAATGATTTGTATAAATCTCATACAAATTATTGTAAAAAAAACTAGACCTCACCTTAAAAAAGTATAAAAAAAATTATTTTTTATTAGTGAGACCCATTCTTTTATAAAAAGTTTGTCTATTTAAGACTTGTATCTAGTATAACTCTATCAAAGATCAGTCGACCCACGCTCAAGCGGCAGCTTGCCCCTAGCTAAATATTGATATATATATATATATATATAGCAGGTGTACAGTGTACTAATAATCAGGAATCAATGTGCTTTGAAATTTTTTATGTCATGCATGGTGATCCCAACTCTATGAAATTAAACCAATTTGCATTGGTCGGAACCCATTAAAAATTTGAGGCAAAGATGAACAATTTACAGCTGCATGCCAATGCAATATTGGAATGAACCTTTGTTTTTTTTGTTTCTTTCCATTCTTGCTAATTAATAACATTTTTAAACAATTCGTAAACTGCCAAATTAATGAAACCCAGTCAATCAACTATGGAAAATACTAGGCTTACTATTGGGGCTCTCGTTGGTTTTTTTTTTTTTTTTTTTAGTTTTTTTTAATTTTATGATTAAGTAAATATTTTTTAATAATATTATAAATTTTTTTATAAAAAAATATTTAAAAAATCATATAAAAAAATAAAAAAAACACATATTTACATTAGCAGAGCCCACAGCAGAACCCCAGCGGTGGCCACCCATCAACCAAACAGATTGAAAACCAGTACTGATCTGGTCTCCAAATCATCATCGGAAACATCGATTTGCTTGTCGAGATTTTTATCGACATCTAGCATTTATGACTTGCAATTATATTAAAAAAAAAAAAACTGCCTCTACATTTACACGTATTTTTTCAGATTTTTCTATACAGAGAGTGTTTTTATAATTATATAAATATTAAAAGAGAAATTTCGTTATTTATCATAAAAGAAAATTAATAGCCGCGGTTTTACGTGGGACCGCTGCTATATTAGCGGCGGTGCATCAATGCAACCGCTTATATATATTCGTTATGAAAAATTCTAGATATAAGCCTCACATTTTATACACTCATTTAAAAATATGTCATTTTATTTTTTTATCCACGTAATAAAAATGATTCCAAACATATTTGTAAATAAAATAGGATAAAAATATAAAATGATATATTTTTAAATAGGTATGCATGGTGTGAGGCTTATGGGTAGTACCACTCATTCGTTATATATAAGGCCTAAAAACTGTGATTATTTGGTTGATCAGCAAAGAGAGTAAGAATATTTTTATATTAAAAAACAAATTAATGTGATATGTACCAATTCCTTTCGGCTGCTCAAGAGTAATGTTACATATAATCTTGGAGTACACAAATATCGTACAGTTATTTTAAAAAATAATGAGATCTATTATTAAAAAATTAATTTCTTTTTATGTGGGTCTCATATTTATTCATTTTTTTCAAAATGACTGCACGGTACTTGTACACTCACGACTGCAAATATCATATCTCATAATTTAACAACCAGACCAGTTGAGAGTTTCTTCAAAGTAATGATATTCAAACAATATATTTTATAATATATTTTAGAGTGAAAATATTTTTATAAAATAATATTACTTTTATAAAATAACTTATGTTTATCATTTTTCTTCCTAAAATAAATGTAATCATCGGTTTTGATGGTCTTGTACCTGGTAATATACTCGCAACTTGACCCAGAGAGAGAGAGAGAGAGAGGAGTAATTGAGGGGCATGACAGTATTTTGAAAGGCATATCTGGTTCCCGACGTGAAAGAAGGGTCGATGCAGACTCGTGGGGCCTAAACTTGCGTTTTTTAATATTTTTATGCTAATGGAATTTGAAGGCAACGTTAATTAATTTACGTGACCCCACCAAACATTGGTCGATTAATGCAATTATAAATCAGACAAAAAATGATCATGACCAAAAGGGAAAAATCATTCAGAAATGATACTTGCAGTCGTGAGTGCGCAAGTGCCGTGCAATCATTTTAAAAAAAGTGAATAATTATAGAATCCACATGAAAATAAATTAATTTTTTAATAGTAGACCTCACTCTTTTTCAAAACGACTGTACGGCACTTGCGCACTCCATAATTGTATGTAGCATTACTCAAAATCATTTACTTCATGCGTGCCTCCGTTTTTCGTTCACTGCACGATATCGATATTTCTAATAACACAAAGCTCTTCTATGATCCACATGCATCACATGTATTTATATTTTATCGATATTTGTTTTTTATTTACGTGATTTGCATTGTCAAGTATGTTTAGTTTAGAGATAATGATATGCTTTTCCTTTTTTCAAGATCATATATGAAAAGAAGAATAGCAGGTGGTGCCTATGAGGTAGGCCAGGTTCGTGTATATTGCACCGACGAAATTGACATGGGTTACCTGATAAATTTTTAAGTTGGCCCACATATAAGGAAACAAAAGAGTAATTTTACATACAATCGTGAAGTGCGTAAACTTCGCGTAATCATTTTGAAAAATAGTGGGGTCCACTATTAAAAAATTAATTTTTTTTCATATGGATCCTACATTTTATTCACTTTTTTCAAAGCGATTATGCGGCGGTTACACAATTCACAATTATAAATATCTTTTCTCTTTTTTCATAACATGCACGATGTAGCCATGTAGGTCGAGTACAAAACATTTAAATTATTTAAATGATCTTAATCTATAGTGGCTTGGTTGTTTTAATTTATTTTCTATAAATCCATGACATTGGTTGGTTGATGTTTTGGACTTTTTATTTTTTAGATTTTGTAGAAGTAATTAGAAGCCAATCTTTTTATATTTCGAAACCGTCATTACCAAAAAAAATAAAAGTATTTGTAATTAATTATTTGCAACAAGAAAAACTATTTGCGATGAAAATATATTTATTTTAACAGTAAATAGTTATTTCGTTAAAAATAATTTATCACAAATAAATAATTTTTTTGTAGTACATGTAATACGGGTAAAATAGGAACTTCTCATGAATTCTGAAGGAAGAATTTTATGACAATCAATTTGGAAATTAAAACCTATAATTATATAGAGAACTCAATAAAATAAATAAAAAGCATTGATTTTAATGTCGAATTGATATGCGTATTCAACTCGAAATAAAAGCAAACTATAATTAAATCTTCACTAATTTAGTACATTGATTTAGTACATTGAATCTTCACTAAGACCATTTCTATTTTATTTAAATGTAATAATATATGTGCAATTTGCAAATTAGATTGGTGAGTAAAAAGAAATAGAATGCTAATAAAGAGCATTTCATGAGATGCATATAATTTTTTGCCATTCACGATACTGTTTACATGATGCTTAAGATTATCAACACTCGAATTAAACGATGAAAATATCTTATATTAATGATTTAATGCGAATAATATTAAAAATTATATTACTTTATACTGATATCTCACTTTTTATTAGCGTATTAATATTTATTAACTAGGAAATTTGTATCTTTTTAATATCGATCGACTTTACGGCTAGATCGTATCGCATCAACACAACAAGACAATGAAAAAATAATGAGAATCATGACAAATTAACGTTTATAATTCATCAGATAAAGAAAAATTAGCAAGGAAATCATGACAGATTTAGAAGGCAATAATGGAGTTACCAAAAGAGATATTATTGTACGGAGCTTGTAATGCCAAATTAACAGTCCATTAAAATGAACGGTCCTCAGTGATGAGAGGATCTTAGGCCCCAACACGTGAAAAAACAAAAAGGAACGGCCGCATCATCTTGTGCCACGTGTCAGTAACTCAAGGGGTCACCGTTCCCCTCACAAACCCCACCAATCTTGTATCTGTTGTGTGCATGGGTCTCCCTCTGTTGCTATAAGACGCACCACATGCTTCGGGGAGAGAGAGAGAGAGAGAGAGAGCCAGACGGGGGGAGAGCGTATTAGCGAGAAGGAGAGGTCAGGATTCCTCGCAAATCCATAAAGAGGTTATCCTATCTTCTTCAACATCTTTCACAAGATTTTCCTCACACACACACACACACACACTCTGTGTCTCGTTCTTTAAAAAACTCCGCAAATCCTTCTCTCTCTCTCTCTCTCTCTCTCTCTCTCTTCCCCCTTCTTCTTCCTCTGTTTTTCATTGGTTTTCAACGCGGAAGCTGCAATCTGAGACGAGTTTCTGAAGCTGGGTCCAAATACAGATTTTTGTTTTCTTTTTTAGAATTAGTAAGAAGAGGAGGAGGGAAAATGGCCCCCAGATCAGGCAGAGGCAAGGCAAACAAAGCCAAGGCTGAAAAGAAGAAGAAAGAAGAAAAAGGTCAGATTCCTATTTAAATTACTTGATAAAAAAAAAACCTGATTTCTTGATTCTTCAACAGGAAATTTGATTATTAATTCATTTCTGTCTCTCACTTTTATTTTTTCACTTGAGTTTGTGCAGTAGCACTGCCCAGTGTTCTCGACATTACTGTCATCACCCCATATGATAAACAAGTCATTCTCAAGGTACTCAGTTTTCCGTTCTCTCCTCAAATATACATATGTATTTTCAGATTTTTTTTCCCCCTAAATTTCTTAATATAATTAATTTAGAATGAAAATCTTTGAAGGGTATCTCCACTGACAAGATACTGGATGTAAGGAGGCTATTGGCGGCGAACGCAGAGACATGCGACCTCACAAACTATTCTCTGTCTCATGAGGTGAGCATGAGCTTCTATCTTTTGTTTTATTTATTTTGTTCATGAACTTCTTGTTTCGAATTTATTGCATTTTGCCTTTCGGGAAAAGATACAACCCTTTTTAAATCTCGCATTGATCGTACAGCAAACTTGCTTTGATTTCAATTAATCTTCCTAATTAATTTGCAGGTCAAAGGAAAGAGATTGGATAACAGGGTAGAAGTGGTGAGTCTGAAACCATGCAGCTTGAGAATGGTTGAAGGTAGGTGAAGCTCCCACACTAGTAATTCAGCATCAACCATTAGTTTGGTCACGTTTTATCACTCATTTATTAATTAAAAGTCATCAATCATGTTCTACGGTATATGTTGTACCAGGAAAATCACAAAAACCGAAAAGTTGGTAGGGTTCCAATAAATTATTATTACTGACACTCTCTTCTTTGAATAAAAAATAAAAAGTAATAATATAGTATTTATAATTTTACTTTAGGATTTTATTTATAAGATTCATTTTATTAATTTTATTTTAAAATTCAAATTTTAAAATTCAAAATTTTATGATTTTCACATGTGGATAAATAAGTTGTTTGCAAGTTTTTTTAATATTTTTAAAAAACAAAAGGGTTTAACTTGTGGTTTACATGAGTGACATGCAAATTAGAATTATAGTGCATGTTTGAGAAGATAATTGTTTTTGAATATTCTTAAACTATTTTATTATTATTTGTTATTATTTACAAATCATGTACTATTATTTTCATATATTATGAGATTTTTAGTATGGAAAGGAACCCGAATCCGGCGACCATTTTTCATCTGAAGCGAAAACAGTTCCCGTCCTTCCCAGCAAATGAAGTACGGCATTAACCTTTTGCTTTCATAGTTTCATGCCCATAAAAAAGGGTACATGTTAGTCTTATGCTGAAAATCTATCTTTTTCAGAAAAGGGAAAAAAGACTAATGTCCAAGATAGCATTAGCAGCCAAGAATCCGTCATCTTTGTCTATTTTGCCAGCACACTGCACTATTTTTTAGTTTTTTTTTTTTTTTAAAATTTTATTTTATAGTAAATAAAACGTAATGATTTTCAAATTCATATGCCAAAGCAAAAACATAGATGAACCCTAGGAGGAATAAGCATTGGTTTTGTCGTCATCGAGCACATGGCATAAATTATCGTATACGGTGGCCCCTCTACAAAGTGCAATGCTACCCATATCCTTAATTTAGGTATGGTTTGAATAATTAGTTGAGGAGAGAAAAGATAAAATATTTTTAAATAAATTGAATAAAATATTATTAAAATATTTATTATTATTATTGATTTAAAATTTAAAGAAATGAAATTGTTTATTATATTTTATATTAAAATTTTAAAAAATTATAATGAAAAAATAAAATGAATTGAGAGAATTGATATCATTTCTCAATAGGAGTGGTTTGGATTTAGAGATGAGTTGAGATAGTTTGTGAATAGTAAAATAAAAATTAAATTATTTATTATATTTTGTGAGAGAATTTGAGAAAATTATTTTAAAATTTGAAAAAGTATAATTGTTTATTATATTTTATAAAAAAATTTAAAAAATTATAATAATAAGATGAGATAAATTGAGATGAGTTGAGTTAGATTTTGAATAGAAACAAGCCCGTTAATATCTTTATTTGCTGAAAAAAGGTTGGACACTTTTCTTAAGCAGCGGACCATTCTTCTTGTTTTTATTCTATTATATTCCTAAAGAATCGTGAACTTCTATTGCCCCCAGTAACCGAAATAATTACATCCATGTCACAATCTGACAGAGGACTACACTGAGGAAGCCCAGGCCTTTGCGCACGTGCGGAGGCTACTGGACATCGTGGCCTGCACTTCGAGGTTTGCCAAGCCCCGACGAAGCCCGCCAACACCGGATTCCAGGTCCAAGAAGAGTAGGGCCCAGCAGGCCAAGAGTCACTCTGGCCCACCCACACCGTCCGATGGACTGGCCCGATCGTCGTCGTCGTCGTCATCAGATCCCTCCGTTTCTGCGGACAACCTCGGGATGGTCGCCATCCACCCAACGCCGAAGCTCTCCGACTTCTACGAGTTCTTCTCGATCTCTCACCTCTCTCCTCCTATCCTACGTGAGTATCCTTACTTTGTTCTTTTTGGGCTTTCGAATCTTCGATCGATTTTCTCGGTGGTCAATCTGATTTCTCATAGATGGGAAAAAAAGTATGACTGTATAAAGAAAAAGAGAAACGATACTTGCAGTGAATGTGTAAGTACCGTGCAGTCGCTTTGAAAAAAAAGATTCACATGAAAATAAATTAATTTTTTAATAGTAGACTTAATTCTTTTTCAAAATGATTGCACGGCATTTACGCATTCTACGACTATATATAGCATTACTAAAAAAAAAATTACATTTTCGAGAGCACACGCTAATAACTCTTGCATGAAAAGTGCTACACAATTCTACAAAAATAAACTCACAAATTATATAACTTTATATGATATATTAGATCTACTCTATAATAAAAATAATTTTACAATTTAATATATCAACTTCCCATCGTTGAGGGCGAAATGGCAAATAGGAATGAGGGCAGATACGCCTCAAACCGGTTTAATGTCTAAGTGAACCCGGTCTACACGTCATGTGTGCAATGGATGTACCGAAAAAATCTTTCTAATAATAATAGGCTAGTGGGAAAGTGGATAATGATTTAAAGTTGATTATTTTTGTTTTGCAGATTTGAAGAGATGTGACCAGAAGAATGTTGAAGAAAAGCGAGATGGGGATTATTTTGAAATGGAGGTGCCAATTGCTACTAGTCACTTTTTCTTTTTCTTTTTCAATTTTTTTGGGACTTTGGTACAATTGTTTGTCTGACCCTGAACATCTTTTATCCCAAGTGAAACTCCTAATATCTTTTAATAAATCACCAATAAGTCAATTTAAGCGTGGTTAAATTTTCCTTTTAGCATAGCATTGGATGGCCCTTTTCTCAAGTTGATTAGTTGAGCTAGATGACATTATTTTCTACACAAGATCCAAGTAAAAGTTGTTGAACATTGCCTACTGATGTAGTCGCTTTTCAGCTTGATCTTGAGTTGAATAGGAGCTTGTTTTACAGTCTAGCTGCCACCTTTTAACTTACAATGGCTTTACAACATGCCATATTCTAACCCACACCGTCACAATTAGTAATCTACTTGAAATTGTTCTTGATAAAGTTGTCATGTAGTATGATGCATTACGACTACATGCACTTCAAGACATATAGTATGATATCTTTCTTCCCTTAACACTTTTTCTCCTTTATGCCTGCCTTTTTTTAATAATTTTGAATTGTGACTGCTCCCACCTACAAGTTAAGGTCTTTGAGTCTCAAAATAAAAATTCTTTGGAATAAAGAAGCTTCAAATGCATGCAGATTAAGATCTGCAATGGGAAGTTAATACGAGTGGTTGCATCAGTGAAAGGGTTCTATACCATGGGGAGGCGGGTTTTACAAAGCCACTCACTGGTGGATCTTCTACAACAGCTTAGCAGAGCTTTTGCCAACGTGGGTACTTTTATGTGTTACTTGAATTTTCATTGTATTTTGCTTGTTTTAATTCTATACACTTGTCTACCTACATTGCATATGAATTGCTCTAACATATATGAGGTTGGAAATTTATCTTCTTGGAATCAACTCAGTATGCCAATTGCATAACTTATGCAACTTGAGAAATTAGGTTGGGAATGGTATACAAATTGGCAAGAAATATTGGTTTAGAAGGCATGGTTTAGAAGAAATATTTTGAGAAACCTCATAACTTTGTCGGTATATATCGAACTGAATCACCACATGTTGTAACTTATTTGGTATGATATACTTAGTTTCACCAAAATCTTGAAAGCCCTACCAAAAACCAGGTTACAATTTTCTAATTCAATTTCTTTTCTGGAATAAATAGCTGAATTGTCATGGAGAAGTTAAATTTTCTTCCATCAGTATTAATGTTCAAATTTGTGTAGGGTTGCATATCAACCAAATTTGTTGATTTCTGCTGAATAACCTTTGCCTGGTGAAGTTACCCATGTTTTTTTCAATAGGATTCTGCTGAGTTTTGTTTCAGTTGGTTGAGATTTGACTCAAGTGGCATATTTTTCATCTGCTATACTATGTTGCTAATCTGTTTTGAACTAACCTGCCTAGTCTGTAACTGACAGATATGTGATTGATGCAGGCATATGAATCTTTAATGAAAGCTTTTGTAGAACACAACAAGGTCAGTTTCCCATCATAATTACCATTTTACACGTAAATGTTGTGAAAAGAAAAAATGTATAAGCTTTTAAATAATTCATCATGTTGTTTTTTGTTCCCTCCCTTTTCAGTTTGGTAATCTTCCATATGGATTTCGAGCAAATACCTGGCTTGTTCCTCCATCCGTTGCTGATTCTACGTCAGACTTCCTAATTCTACCAACAGAAGATGAAAGTTGGGGTGGCAATGGCGGCGGCCAGGGAAGAAATGGTGAATATAATCTTCGACCATGGGCAACAGATTTTTCAATATTGGCTTGCCTACCTTGCCAAACTGAAGAGGAGAGGGTGGTCCGAGACCGGAAAGCTTTTTTGCTTCATAGTCAATTTGTTGATGTCTCAGTCTTTAAAGCTGTTGGAACAATACGTCGTCTTGTAGATTCCACTACGCAAGCAAACAATTCACACAGTTGTCGGCCAGGCTCAGTCCTTCACAAGGATCGCGTGGGAGATTTATCCATTATAGTGAAACGTGATACAACTGATGCAAGCACAAGATCTGAAGTAAAAATGAGTGGCAGTTGGTTTTCCAATATGTCCGACAAGGAAGTTGCTCAAAGGAATTTGCTCAAAGGGTTGACTGCAGATGAGAGTGTAGTGGTTCATGTAAGTACCTGTCTTCTGTGCTGGAAGGTTGGAAGTATGTGTGTTGAAAATATGAGGAATATGAATTCAAGTTTATGAATCTGATTAACAGCTGCCTCTACGTCATGCTACTTATTGAATTATTCATTTGCCCTTGAGTGTCACTGATTTCTCAGCTGCTCTCTCTCTCTTCATATAAGCCTAGTTTTATTTAAGCATTTTCAGTTTAATTTCTTTCCTTCGCAAATGCATGTCTACCTTTTCCAAATTAGTTACCATAAGCCGCATATGTTCTATGTCCAACCTTCTTCATTGAGGATAATATTTTTCTTTGATATCAAGTCAGAGATATCTATTCTACTACTGAATAATAATTGTTTTTGGTCGTCCTTGTCCTTGTAATGTCTCTTAACATCTAAACTTCATCATCCCTCACAACGTTGCTGGCTGATCTTTGTTTCATGGGTCAAAATTGTCTCAAGCGGTTGAAACTTTTGCAGGATACTCCTTCCTTTGGTGTTGTTGTAGTAAGACATTGTGGATACACTGCAACTATAAAAGTGATTGGTAATGTGAAGAAGGCAAAGTTTGAGACCCAAGAAATTGAAATTGATGATCAACCAGATGGAGGAGCGAATGCTCTTAACATTAACAGGTTTGAACTATAATCTAATTGCCTCATTACTCAACAGTTTGGTTTTGACCTTTTGCAATTACATGCATGTATTGCCACACAATACTGTGGGCAGGGATTAATAGCATACCAGGCATGTCAGCCGCATCAGATCATTCTCCTGTCCTAGTTGTTACCAAGAAACCTGAGAAGCAGAAATTGATTGCTTATCCTCTCCTAACCACATGTTTGAATATTCAGATAGATTTGGTTGTCCTCATGAAAAGATGGCAAGTTCAGAAAAAATAGGGACTTAGTTCAGTTCCCTGACACTGTTATATAGTCTTAGTTTTTAGCTTGTTATTGAATCTACCAACTGTATTGCTTTTGAGAGTTTAAGATATTGTTGTAAAGACTTTACTTGTTGCATAATGTATATTAACCCTGCAGACTGATTGAATACAAAATTCTTTTACAGCTTGAGGCTTCTACTTCATAAGTTTAGTGCTGAGTCATACAGAGGAGGTTGCTCACCTCAGTCTACCTTGGATGGTTTAGAAACGTCTAGATGTCTCGTAAGAAGAGTAATTAAAGAGAGCTTGAAAATGTTAAAGGAGAAACCAATTGATTCTGAGAGGTCTATCAGATGGGAACTCGGCTCTTGTTGGATACAACATCTACAAAAGAAGGAAACACTATTAGAAAAGAGTTCTATAGGCCCTGATGATGTTAATGAAGCTGAACATGCCGTCAAAGGTCTTGGAAAGCAATTTAAGTTTTTGAAGAGAAGGGAAAAGAAACAAAGTACTGTAAGTAGCACGTGGGATAAGGAAGAAAATGATTCTAGACCTGGCAATCTGCATGTGGAAACTGATTCGGGAGAGCTATGCAATGGGGAACTTTGCAGCACAGCAGAACTGGAGAAACTACTTTCTGAAGATGCGTTTTTGCGCCTCAAAGAAACTGGAACTGGTTTTCATTTAAAGGTTCCCTTGACATCTTTGTGATAAATTTTACATTATTGACATTCTTAATTTGGTTTCTAAGCCATTTATGCTGTCGGGCATTCTCATTTTGACTGGAATACTTTACAAACTAAATTTTGTTCTTTCTTTCTTCTTATGATTAAAAATTTAACTGTTATTGTATTTTTTGTTCCTGTGTTGTTTTTTTGGAACTGTTATTGCTTCTTGTCTACTGATATTGTTTCTTATTATCTTTTTGGCTAATTGATTTGATTTGATTTGCTTCTTCCAACAGTCAGTAGATGAGCTAATCGTGCTGGCACATCAATACTATGATGAAGTTGCATTACCAAAACTGGTAACGTTCTTTTTATTAACTTTTTCTGTGTACTGAAGTTTACAAGGATCTTATGCAGGGTTATGAACTAAATCTCTTACTTTGTTAGGTAACGGACTTTGGATCACTTGAACTTTCTCCAGTTGATGGCCGTACACTAACTGACTTCATGCATTTAAGGGGACTGCAGATGCACTCTTTGGGTCGAGTGGTGAGAAAACAATCCTTCTATTTCTTTCTCCCAGGCCCACCCTGCCTCCCCTAACAACATTCTAGTCAAAGTTCTTATGGTTTTGGTCCTTTGAAATTCTGTAGGATTTTGGAATAGCTAAATGTACAATTATTTTAGTGGGCTCTAATCTTATTGTGCAAATCAGGTTGAACTTGCAGAGAAACTTCCCCATATACGATCACTTTGTATCCATGAGATGATTACTCGAGCTTTCAAGCATGTCCTTAAAGCAGTTGTTGCCTCTGTTGACAACGTTGAGGACTTACCTGCAGCAATTGCTTCATCCCTAAACTTTTTACTTGGATGTTGTGAGATGGAAGATGACCAAGAATTGAATGATGATCATCTTCTCAGATTTGAGTGGTTAAAAATGGTTTTAGCCAAAAAATTTGGTTGGACACTAAAAGATGAGTTTCTCCATGTGAGAAAGTTATCAATTCTCCGTGGGCTTTGCCATAAGGTAGTTTATCCCTTTGACTGCTCTTGTTGCTGAAGTTTAGTCAATGCATGATTTTCATTTGTATTTGTGATTCTTTTCACAGATTGGATTAGAGTTGATTTCGAGAGATTATGACATGGAATGCCCTTACCCCTTCACGAAATATGATATCATCAGCATGGTTCCTGTGTGTAAGGTGTTAATTGGTCTCACTCTCCAATTCTGTTTTTGATTCGTTTACTGACTCTTTGAGCCAGCTAATAGTGGCCTGAAAATATCCTAAATATTTTGATAATCCTGTTTTTTATTTGATGGTTATCATCTCATTTAGGCAGCTAAAATTGGCTCCAACATATATTTGATTTTTGAATTTTTTTCAACAGCATGTTGGATGCTCTTCTGCTGATGGACGGAATCTGTTGGAGTCATCAAAAGTTGCTCTTGATAAAGGAAAGTTAGAGGATGCTGTTAACTATGGAACAAAGGTACTTTTCCACTCTCCTACTCAACCCATATCTTCTTTTCCTAGATAGAAAACAGTAATTTATCTCAGGATGTATTACTTTCATTTGAAGGCACTAGCAAAGATGATAGCTGTATGTGGTCCCTACCATCGAACTACTGCAAGTGCTTACAGTCTTCTGGCCGTAGTACTTTACCACACAGGAGACTTTAATCAGGTAACAAAATATTTATTTTTTTAGCTTTATTTATGGGAAATAGAGCTAAGCATCCGTCTTACATTTTTTTAAGTGGAGTACTAATTGTCATAATGTGTGTTTTTGTATTAAATGGAGATAATCTTCTTGATTTGCTTGAGTCATTTCAGTTTCTAGAGTGTATGTAGGTTTTTCCTCTTGCATACTTCTCGTGTACTTGGGCTATGCCTATTCTTGGTAATAAAATCTCTTATTAATTATAAAAAAAAAAAAAACTAATTGTCATCGTTTAAGGGCTTGTTTGAACACTTGGAGTATTTCAAAATTCTGTGAATAATAGTGAAATGGTATGTAAATAGTAGTGAAATTGTTTAAATCAAGATGCTTTATTGGGTTTTGGGAAAGGAGAGAAAAATTTGAATAAAAATATTTTAAAGTTAAAAAATTGTTTGAATATAATTTTTTAATGTAATTTTTTGTTTTAAAGTTTGAAAAAGTTGTATTGATTTTTTTGTTTTGTTTTGAAGTTTGAATAAAAATTGTGAGAAGTTTTTATTTATTTATAATTAATAAGAGAAATTTTATTTCAATTAAACAAGCATAGCCCAAGTACACATGATGTATACAAATGAGAACACCTACTTACAAGCTAAAACAGAATACAACTAAGCAAAACATTACAATCATTCCCATTCCTTAGAAGATTCTTCACCCAAAAACTTAAATTACTAAGGAAAAATTCCCTAACTTCCCCTAAAGAACGTTCACAATTTTGAGAAGTTTTGAGAATTTTTCATCTTATCTCATTACCCAAACATACTTTAAATTAACGAATCTAGATTCTTTTGTTTAGGGCTAACAAAATGCAAAATTCTCGAGTTTGATATATAGCTGATGTAGGATTAAAGTATCTATACAAGTAAGTCGAGCCTAAGTATGCTTTAAAATCTTTGGAATTTGCATTCAAATAATGACGCACTTTTAAGATTTTTATTTTGAAGAATGAACAATCTCTCAGACCTACGCCATTGCACAACCATTTTATAATTGATGTTACTGCCAATGGTCTTGTGGGCTGTCTTTAAATTTTGTCGTCACCAAGTCTCACCATGTGTGAGTGGTTGCATTTGTTTTGTTCTCTAAATTCAAGTTCTTTTCCATTTCCTAGGCAACTATATATCAGCAAAAGGCTTTGGATATCAATGAGAAAGAACTTGGGCTTGACCATCCAGATACAATGAAAAGCTACGGGGATCTTTCTGTTTTCTACTACAGACTTCAACACATGGAATTGGCTTTGAAGTAAGTCTAAGCTGTTTCGAACTTCTGCATTTAGCAAAAATAAGGATCTTTGCATTTAGTCATTCTAGACTAATGATGCTGTATACTAAATACAGAGATTCTGGTAAATCTGAATTTCCTATTAAATCTATCCATGGTTTCAGTATACTTGTAATTGATTCATTTCGCGCCCTTTGGTTCTCTTGATTAAACCTATTGTGAAATTGGCAGGTACGTAAACCGTGCTCTGTTCCTTCTTCATTTTACATGTGGACTGTTGCACCCAAACACAGCTGCAACATATATAAATGTAGCTATGATGGAAGAGGGCATGGGAAATGTTCATGTTGCTCTCAGATACCTGCATGAAGCTCTAAAATGCAACCAAAGATTATTAGGAGCAGAACATATACAGGTCTCTCTCTCTCTCTCTCTACATGCATATATGTAGATGTATTTATATGTTTAACTGCATCACATGTAATCTTCTCCCGAGTAAAATGTTTTGTTTCACCTTGCAGACAGCTGCAAGCTATCATGCCATAGCCATAGCTCTTTCATTAATGGAAGCATATTCCCTGAGTGTGCAACATGAGCAAACTACTCTTAAAATACTTCAAGCCAAACTTGGACCAGAAGATCTTCGTACTCAGGTCACAGCTTTGATATTCCCTGTGTTTATTGATTTTACTATCAGGCAGTATTTTCTACCTTAGTGTCTCTATTGCAATCTGTTCAATAAGATAACTTTGCAATATTTCAGATTAAACTGAAGGAATGGTTTCAGCCATTTCGCTTTCGCTTGGGGAGGTCCAAATTTTTGTAGTTGATGTATGATGATGCTGTTTGTTTATTAATACAGGATGCTGCAGCATGGCTTGAATACTTTGAATCAAAGGCCCTGGAGCAGCAAGAAGCAGCAAGAACTGGAACTCCAAAGCCAGACACATCAATTGCAAGCAAAGGTCACCTTAGGTATTGAGATGGTATTCCCAAATTACTTAGTTTCAAATCGAATTATCATGTTTCGGGGCACCAAAACCCTTGATCCTTTCTTACAGTGTATCGGATCTCCTGGATTACATAAGTCCTGATCAAGATTCAAAAGGGAGTGATGCACAGAAGAAACAGCGGCGTGCAAAGGTAGGCAGATATTTTTTCTTGCTTTATCAGGATTTAGGAACATCATGTCGATACTAATGTTCTTTCATGATCAGTATAACCTCCTTGCCCCAACATAATCACCTACTTGTCATAGAGAGTAGGTTCAACTAAACTGTCTTGACGCCATTTTTGTTTGTTCTGGTCAGTGTTGGTGAAAGCGCTAGGTACACTGGCACCCCCTTTTATGGTGTTCTTTAGGAGTTTGTTTGTTAATGAGAGTAGTCTTGTTGAGCTTTAGACATTCTGGGAACCTCTTTTGTCACATCTCAAGCTTTTAAGGTTGTTCTCAGAATGCTAGAAATTATCTACCAAATAGCTGCATATCTAGAGTCAGTCATCTAATAGATCCCCTAAATAAAGAAATTTACAATATTTCCTTTATGGAATTTAACATGCTTCTCATGATTTCATCTATAATTTCCCGGGGTTTTCAGCCAAGTGATAAAACCCATCAAGCACAAAATGATGCTACGGCGGATGGGGACATGTTCTATGATGGCTCAGAAGGTACTAAAGATACAACAGATAGAAATACAGAAGTAAGTAGGGTTGGCAAAGTTAAACCTGAAGAACATGAAGAAAGTGAAGATATTACAAGAAGTGGACCAAAAACTGTAATTGGAGTTGTTGAAGAGTCTACTTCAGAGGAAGGGTGGCAAGAAGCCAATTCGAAAGGGCGGTCAGGGAATACTACAGGCCGGAAATTTGGCCGGAGGCTACCAGATCTTGCAAAGCTGAATGTTAATAATGCTGAATATTCGAATTTTAAAGAAAGCGGCTATAGGCGGGACCTCATTTCACCAGGGCAAAAAACAACTCCAAAGACTATCTCAACTGAGTTGTCTTCATTGAAGCAGTCAAAGGCGATCAGCTTGAGTTCTAGAGATGATTCAATTAATCCCCAGGCAAAAGCTCCTGCTTCCAAGGTTCCCTCCAGTCCAGCAACTCTTACTTCCTTGGCTTCAAAATCTCTTTCTTACAAAGAAGTAGCTCTGGCACCTCCAGGTACCATTCGAAAACCATTACCGGAGAAAGTAGAGGAGTTAAATGAGGAAAAAACTGAAATCCAGATGCTCAACATTCCACATGAGATATCAAAGGATGGAGAAAGCAGCAATAGCTCTCTAGTTGAAGCAATCCCAAAAGATGTTGAGGTTGAAGAAGATCATGAAAAAAGCGATCAAATGGAACATACTACCCCAAAACTTGAAGAGGTTTCATGTTCGTCTGATCAAGTAAAGCTGGTAGAAACAAATGGGAGTAAGCTTTCTGCTGCAGCTGAACCATTTAATCCAGGATCACTCCCCATGCCTAACCATGCTGCAACAAGTATATATGATGTAAACATCAGTCAAGGCATGCTTGCAGAACCTGCTCTTTCTCCAGTTGTCGACAGGATTCCTTGCGGACCTAGATCACCTCTGTATCTGAGAAACAATTATTCTTTCCGCATGAAACATGGCTTTCCGAGATATCATACCCGTGGCAAGGAAAGAAGTGGATTTGGGCCACCAAGAATCATGAACCCACATGCACCCGAGTTTGTACCTGGCAGAGCTTGGCAAACAAATCCTGGTGATGCTAATCCTAACATTTCAGCCAAGTCAAATTCTATGTTTGAAACATGTATGGCGGAAGAGGAAAAGCTGGATGATAAATCCAATACTGAAGTTAAACATAGTGCTTCAAAAAAGAGCTTCACCGAGTCTGAGAATTCGGAGCTTGTAAGTCAGATATTGCTTAGTTTGTTTGTACAGTCAGTTCAGCAAAATTCGGATCCTGTGGAGGAGCCTGCAGTTAGCGAGAAGAATTTTGAGTGTTCAGAGAATTCTTCGGATGCAGTAGCAAACGACAGTGCAATTATAGAAATTCTCGAAGGGAATGAGGGAAAGGATTTGGTTTCTCAAACAGGTGATGGTAAGCAGCTGGAAATAATAGACGTTAATAAGAAGACTAATGGGGATGATGAAGGGTTTATAGTTGTCCCAAAGAGGAGAAGAAACAGGCAGCAGTTTAGGGATGGTGTAACTGGGTTGTACAATCAGCAATCTATCTGTGCTTCTGTTCGTTAAAGAGTGAGGAAGACCCGAAATGGCATTGCCTATTCACGGATTGCCTCTTCATCTATAAGTGCTGGTCTCGTGAATTTGTTTGCATCACATTTGAACAGTAGCACATATTATATTAAGGGAAGTTTTGGTCATACTCGATTTCATTCTATTGTTTTATAAGTTCACTTGGGACGTTATAATAACCCTTGTAGAAATTTCTCTCTTCTTTCGAGATTTTAGTTGATCAATAAAAAGCTAATTGGCTAATACCATGATTTCCTTCTCTACCTTCTACCTACTTCATGATCCGTTTCCTTCAACTTATTCTTTCTATATTCTCAGCTAATCCGATGCTTTGATGAATTGAAAATTGACTATTGTACACGTATCTTGAGGTGCTGTTGTTCCTGGTAATTGACAACCTCGGTAATGATGCATTTTAAGTTTTGGTGCTGCACTTAAACCCCCCACCTCCCAGTTTTTTTAGATCAAAACCCACTCATAATAAATTAATACTTCCTCTGGATCAATCTCTGCAGATTTTAGATTTATGCAATGAAAACTGAAAAGCAAGACACAATTCAATTCAATATACTCAGTCCAGAGTGTGTTTTATTATTTCTGGAAATTCTTGTATAATAAATGGTCCATTATGATTCGGATGTTTCCCTGGGGCCCTTTACCCTACCCGGTATTAAAATCCGAACTGATCTCTGGTTATTTCTGACCTGTTTAACTGGAGTAATTAAGAAGATTGAAGTAGTTTAGGACTGTACATATATATATATATATATATCTCAACAGAGTAATGCTACTCATTATCTCAACTTCCATCATCCTATGATGTGTCATTAGATGATTGTAGATTATTTATTATATTTTACTTATAAACCTATCATCTAATGCCACATCATGGAATGATGGGAGGATGATGGAAATTAGGATGATGAATAGATTTTTTTCATCTCAACAAGACAATTATATATTATCTTGGGCAGAAATCACATTAAAATTATATGATTATGGTATCGTGTGTTGCAAAAGCTGCAGAATATTTTGAATTTGTCACAATAATGTTCTTGGACAATAAAAGACATATATATTATAAGTTCATGCAAAACTGCAGTTATAAGTGATGCATTTACTCGGGAGGCAGTGCCTACAGTGCTTGACCTCAATCTTGTATTTCACTTTTCTTTTTCTTTTTTGACAAAGTTAAAACAGTTACTACTGAATATTTGTATTAATTATTTATCTGCAAAGCCAGTGTAATACGGTGGTTATTAATCCCAAGCAGTAGAATCACAAACATGTCAGAGGCTGCAACGACCAAGATTCTTTGCCATTGATGAATAACTGCATGCGATCTAGCATTCATAGATCAGTTGGCTACCTTCCTGGCATATTTATGTCTTCATCAATCTCTCTCACCCCCATATTGTGTTCTACTCACATGCGTACGTATTCAATATTGACCTGCAATTCAAAGATAATTATGAAAATGGGCAACATTAACTTCAATAGAATACGATATATAGTCCAAATGCAACATCTTGACAATTAATTCTTTTGTTGCATGGCTAAAGACTTTTTTTTTTTTTTGGATACATTTGGAGAGAGTGGGTTTCAAACCCAATACCTCCATTTTGGAGGCTAGGGTTTATGTCAGGGTTTATGTCAATCAAGCCACAGGCCACCTTTGATACATGGCTAAAGACTTGAATGCATGTGTTTATTTACGTCTTCAATTTCGTTTTCTCTAGAGTAGGTGTTAAGCTTGATCAGGTCATTGTATTATGCTAAGCCAAGTCATAATTTGCTATGCACATTCATTAAGCAAAGAGTTCAACATTCCACTTTTTTTATTGACAAAAACCTCGCATTCACCCATGTATATGTCATGCGTTCCAAATTTCTGTGTTTTTTTCCAACTACTAGACAAAACGAGCAAGTTTCTCTTAAGTCGTGTTTTCTTTTCTCCTCCATGTACTCCCTCCCCTATATATATATATATATCAAGGCTTATTGAGAAAGCATGCAGTTGCCAATATATTCACACCAATCCACAGAAAAAAGAACACAACTTTCCATAAAGAATAATGTTATATACAGTCGTAGAATGCGCAAACGCCGTGCAGTCGCTTTGAAAAAAAGTATGATCCACTATTAAATAATTAATTTATTTTCATTAGAATCTCATATTTATTCACTTTTTTCAAAACTGTACGGCACTTGCACACTCACGACTATAAATATCATTTATCTTCTATAAATAGGATAGCTAGGTCCATTGGAAGAAAGAGAGGACGTTGGAGAGTGGAAGATGGTTCTCATATTGAAGGTATGGATCCTTTTTTTATTTATTTTTCCTTTCCTTTTATTGCCAAAAAAATAAAAGCTTATTATTTATTAATACAAAAGATATATAAAACTAGAAGTAGTGGTGACATGTCACATCTGAGTGGGTTATAACCACAAGAAGGAGAAATGGGTAGTAGCTAGAAGGGTAAAAATTTAGAGGTGGTGGTGATGATTACTCTCATATTAGATTTTGATTTGAGATGCCATATTCTTCAACAGACGAAGGTTTCTCAATTACGCAAAGATAATGTAGTGGACCCAAAATGATTGGGGAAATCATATTGTTCCCATTTTGTATGTTTACTTCATATGAGTCCCAAAAAGTGCTGATGCCTCTCTTCCGAGGGGAAAGTTTTACTTTAGGTTCAATTTATGGAGAGGAAGGGATTGAGGTAATTTGGCATGGAAAATGATTTATACATAAGATTTTTTACAACACTTTACACAGCTATGTTTTAAATGATGGATATTTTTATAAAACAACTTATAAAAGTAATATCATTTTATAAAAATATCCTCATTTTATTACATTATTGTGTAATATATTATGCAATGTATTGTGTGTATATCATTAATCGTTTGGGATAGAGGGCTACCAAAATACCATAGCTAATTATGTCAAGCCAACGTACGTATAAGGTGTTACCAAGTCAAAGACCAAAGGAAAGTGATCACCGAATGATCAATAGGAGTACGTACTAATTTGAAACCAATTAAGATCCTTGAATTAGTTGCATTATGTTAGCAATAATTGGTCTCTTCTCGATGAAGAACAATTCTTTACTAATTAGTATTAATTAGGGGAAATATTTTAGCCACAAAGAGATTATATAAAAATAATCCCACAAACTGACGTAGCTTGATGTGGTTCGTCATATTATAAAATTACTTTTATTATAAAGTAGATCTAATGGATCAGATAAAACCACATCAGTTTGTATAATTGTTTTTGTGTAATTTGTTTGTAGATGTAGCAGTTCTGTAATATGTGTTGGTCTCTCGTTTTGTTAATTGAATAAAGTTAGGTTTCGGTTTGTATAAACAAACCATCTCATCTCATCTAATCATTATAATTTTTCTAAACTTTCACACAACAAAAACGAAATTTGTTGGGTTGGAGAAGGGGACAAAACGAGACCTAATCTAAGTACTTAAATATTCATAAGAAAGTTGTTTGCATATTGCATGCTAGGATAGAGGTCCCTAAATTATCATTAATTATCACTATTATATATATATATATATATATATATATATATATATATATATAATCAAAATACAAGACTTGTGTTTAAAGTGCCAGTATTCTCAATATGAAAAATAAGATAGAACCATAGTAGTGGTAAATTATAGATAGGATGTATTTGTTTGATCTTGCCTTATAGTTAAACTTAAAAAGGTCAATCTTTCAAGTAGTCCTTTGATATCCAAACACCCATGACTTTGGTACCACTTGTAACGGACACCCAACACTTGTCACCAAAGCAAAAGTCATCCACTAAAGAACATTATAAAGCCTAAGCTCCTTACTTTGAATGATTATCCACATGATCTAATACCCTTTTCTTTTTTTTTTAACTTAGTGGGTTGTTTGTTGAGTTTCAGAATATTGAGTTTAATTTGTTAGTTTGTTAAAACCCCACTCCAGCAAGCATTTTTCTTTGAACCATAGTCTATTTTCCAATCATGTTGTCCTCCATAGATGCCTCGTATGATTGAGTGTTCCCTTGGCATCTTCCATGGTTTTCATGGGATCCAAACAGATGACATGTTATGAGTGACTTTTGACTATGGAAAGGAGATGAAAAAAAAAGTCTTGTTAGGTACAAGCGAGTTCGCGCATCAAACCGTACATCGATGCTTACATGACTTTCTTATTGAAAAGAAAAACAAGAAAAGAAAATTTTTTAGAGAATAAAATGTCACATGTCTCATGAAAATTATTTTCATATTCAATTTGCACTGTTTCATTAAATGGATGTCTTACATGTCAGCATTAGTACGTAATTTGGTGTGCAAACTCGCTTGCAAGAAGAGTTTTCAAAAATAAAAAATACCAATATGTTTGTGTTTCTGAATGTTGGAAAGCATAGCTCATAGTGGGCATATATTTATTAATCACATGGATATCATTAAGGCACGTGGTCGATGCTTAATAATTTTATAGGTTGAATCTTTACAAGTATGATGATAATTCCTTATTGGGAATTTTAGGCAAAACATGACAGATTATTCTCATTGATGTATTACATTCATTACATCCCACGTCATATATTATTTTAGAGAAAAGATACTTACAATCATGAATTGCGTAACCGTCGCATAATCGCTTTGAAAAAAATGAATAAAACATAAGACCCACATTAAAAAAATTAATTTTTTAATAGTGGATCCCACTTTTTTTCAAAGCGATTACGCGACGGTTACGCACTTCACGGTTGTATATAGAATTACTCATTATTTTATGATCTTAATGTACCAAAAAATGTTATCTATTTTTTAATAAATTCATAGGTTAATTATTTGAACTTAGTTTTTGTTTTCATAAAAAAACAACACAACTCTTTCATTCATTGTATTTAAGTTAAATTAAGGCTATATTTGAAACACAAACTCACGTCAACCCATCTCAAACTAATTATTGATGATTCTATTATTTTTTCAACTTCTTATAAAAATTTAAACTCATCTCAAACTATTTTATACATTTAAACACATATCTCAAACTATTTAAATTCAAACACATTTCTATAAGATCGATAAAATATTATTATTTATAAATCAATTTAAGATAATTTAAAATCATCTCAACATTTAAAAAAAGTAGACTAAGCTGACGATTCCATATCAAAATCGATTTTATTTCTTTTTATTGAACATAAAAACATGAAAAAAAAACGAAGTAAAAAAGAAGAGAAATGTTTTGGGTCTCGAATTCGAAATCCAAAAAATGTCTGAATGGGACTTTTTTTTTTTTTTCACCGAATGATTAAAAATATATTTTTAAATGATGTTGTGAATTTTTTATTTTTTTTAAAAATGTTTATGATGATTAAAAAAATATAAAAAAAAATTGAAAAAAAGAAGAAAAAAGTTAAGGGACAAATTTTAGATCCCGAATTCGGGACCGTAGCATGACTCGTTAAAAAAAGGTTGTAGCACTAGCACCGGAGAAGAAAGGTAATAGTGCCCTGTTCCAAATCTTCATCCCTTTTTAGCATTAATTAATTAAAATTGGTTGCCTCTAATCTAACCGCTAATTTCTTTCATCTAATGGGAACGTTGAAATGGGAAAAAAACTGAAAGAAGCAGTAAAGAAAAGTAGCTGAAATTGTAAGGAAGCCTCCTGCAAAAGTAAAGGAACAACAAATGTCAAGATATCCAGAAAAAACAGACCCCAAAAGCAATACAAAAACACGAAGAGTAAAGCAAAGAAATTACAAGGAACCAAGCTAAAGTGGACCTAAAACAAGGCAGGGAGAAGCCTTTGTCCATAATGTCAAAGTACAATCCCTCACGCAAACAAAGGGGGGAAAAGCCAGAGAAAAATATGGGAAAAAGAGAATGAAATTTTTCCTCCATTGATTCATCTCTCCACCGCCACAATGGCACACAAATAAACAACAGCACAGAAGAAAGAAGAGAAGAGAAAGGCAGAGTTGACAAAGAGGAAGAGAGAGAGAGAGAGAGAGAGAGAGGTGTCCTCTGACGAGAGTCTGACTAAGCAGACTCTGTGGTTGCTGTCTGTGTAGTCTTTCACATCGTTTCTTGTTTCAATGCCCCGCTGACCCCGCGTGAATCATCATTGAATGCCAGCTCATTCTTCATTCATTGCTCCATTTGTTTTCATTCATTCTTTTTTATCTAAGTTTCAAACTACTGTTTCATTTCCTACTTCCACTCTTATTTACCTTATTAAAGGAAGCAAATCCCTATTCCCTGGCTTAAATGTATCCACAATTTCGTTATTCATTTCTAGCGGATTTGCTTGCTATTATTGAAGCAAATACCTGTAGGGCCACATCTTGTTAAGAGTCCAAGATATGAGTTTAAGACAAGAGGATCGATCTATATATATATAAAATATATAACATGAAGATGATAGGTACTCGGGGGTTGCCTGGTGCTTTCTATGAAACTCAAGCGCAGGAACACATTGACTTCAATGCCACTATATTTTTTTTCTTTGCCTAACATGAATGAGAATAAAAAATAAAAACAAAAATGGCACCAACTCCATGTTCTAGACAGAGTGGAAGTAGTAATAAAACACGTCCACAAAGTACAAAGTAATTATATTACATGCTTCTCATCTGAGCTCCTGATGATCTACCCGTATGCATGCCTCAGTCTGACATTTCCACCACACAGTACCCCCAATAAATCAGAGCACCCCAAAGGGCCAAAACTCGAGGTTGAAAAAAAATAAAGCAAGTACGTAAAAGTAAAAGATAAAATATATGCATTTATATGTTTAAAAGCAACCCTTTTTCTCTCTTATAGCAGCCAGCAGGTATAAAACCTCACGTTTCAGCCTCCCTTCCCGCTTTCTTTCTGATCAGACACTCTTCTCTCTCTCTCTCTCTCTCTCTCTCTGATGGCTTCCAATACCAGCAACTGCAACGCCATCATGCACTTACCAACCTATGCATCCGACCCAACCTCACCCAACACCACCTTCGTCCAAGCCGATCCTTCAAATTTCCGGGCTGTGGTTCAGAAACTAACCGGAGCCCCTGACGACCCTTCTGCTCTAAAGCTCCCTCTTACCCTCAAACCTGCTCACCACCACACCACCCGTAAACCCACCAACACAACCGCCGCCGCCGCCGCCGCCGCCGCCGCCGCCGAGATGGGTCCCAGAAAACCCACCTTCAAGCTCCGTGAGCGCCGGCACGCCACCAAAAAGCTTGAACTCAACATCGAACACGCTGCCACCTTCAACAAGCACTGCGTGGTCAAGCCCAGCTTCAACTCCGGACCATCATCGGCACCATCGGCTTCTTCTTCTGGGTCTCACGTAAGGCAGATGATCTTCTCCCCAGTGTCTCCTTTGGAGTTATACGGTCGTGGCAGCCCGAGGACGCCGCATGAGGTGGAGGAGGAAGAAGAGAGGGTCATTGCCGAAAAAGGTTTCTATTTGCACCCGAGTCCACTCAGTACTCCAAGAGGGTCTGACCCTCCTGAGCTTCTGCCTTTGTTCCCCCTGCATTCTCCTAGAGATCTGAATCACAATTCGTATTCTCATTAATAATTTTGTATCAAAGTAATTATAGTTTTATGGATTTAATTTTCTAATATCAATTGAAATATATGTTTCGTTAATTATTACTCATTCGAGTATTGATTTAATTAGTTTTATTTATTTATTTATTCATGTCATTCCATTCCATGCAATTTGCATTGCAGCTCTGAACGAAGAAGACGAAGAAGAAGAAGAACATTTCTTCTAAGAAAACAATTATTATTTTACGTTTAAGTTATCGACAAGGCTAGCTGAAAATTGAGGCCGTCCGATTTAGTGACCGGCAGATATTCAGGGAAAGGCAACGAGGCCTATATTTGACGAAACAAACGGCTAGGATTTGTAGTTGGGTAGTTAATACGATGTTGTCAGGACTATGATGACATTTAGTGTAAAGTGGCTGCTCTAAATCCAGGGGTCTGATTCCTCCGACGCAGGGTTATTAGTTCAAAATTTGAAGGATAATAGCCCAATCTTTCACCGTCAAGATATGGACGGTCAGGATGGGTGATTTCCAAGTAACGAAAATGGGAGTTTACTTGGAGTGTCGAGTTATGGTGGTAATTTGTAAAAATATTGATACACAACGTATTTTCATAATACATTTTATAATAATATTTTAAGATGATAATATTTTTAAATAATAATATTTTTATAAAATATTTTACAAAATTATCTCTCATTAACATATTATAAAATGTATTGTGTATAAATTATTTTTCAATTTGTGAAGGAGTGAAAAAGCGGCAGTCTTTAGCCGTTGTTGACCTTTGCCTAAACAAAATAAAATAAAACAAAAATGCTTTAAGACTTTTCATAAGAAAGACATTTTGTAACCTTGAACAAAATATTTGAAAAGAATACAATAAAAAAGACATCTTGCGCATAGAATTTTTGAAAAAAAATAAATAAATAAGAAGATTGCTACATCTACAAAATAATTATACAAAAACAAGTTCACAAATTGATGTGATTTCATATAATCCGTTAGATCTACTTTATAATTAAATTAACTTTACAATCTGATAAATCACATCAAGTTACATCAATTTATAGTATTATTTTTATATAATCACTTTTTGCTTAACGTATTTTCCAAAATACAATGCTATTGCGGTTTCTCTTTTTGTTTGTACTCGATTTTCTTTTTGGAATTTGTCGCAACAACTTCTCATCCTTTAACCAGCAATGCTATTATAAATTCTCTACATTACACACCATAAAGTATGAACACGTGTTAAGAAGATGAGATTGGTATTTATTATTGTATAATTTGGGTCTTAATTGTTTTTTCTTTTTGGGAGGTGGGAGGGGGGCGGGGGGGCGCGCAACTGCCAGGCTTGCCAGAGGTGGCTTTGGGCTTAGAGCACTGGTAGTGTTCTAGTTAAAGTTGGGCTAAATTTTGATTAAAAAATTTATTTTTATAAATTTAACTATCACTTAGGACAACCCAATGGTATAAGATCAGAATCTCGTTAACAAATGAACGAGGACAATTAAAAACAAAAAAAAAAACCCAAATCAGATAAAGCTTCCTTCTTTCTTTTCATTTTACATATAAAGACTTCTATGTTCTAAATCACTAGCAACTGGAAACTCAAAAAAACCCCAACTCAACAACTGAAAACCAAAATATAGTACTATCTTGCTGAACCAAAATGACCAAAATCTAGAACTTGAAGTACTGCTTGTACTGGACCCAAAATCGACAAAGAAATGGAAAATAAATGGAAAAGAACTTGAAATACTGCAACCAAACAACGAAATGGAAAAGAAAAAAAGAGTAATGTATAGAGAATCTGGGTCTTGATACAAACGATTTGACAAAAAAAAACAAACAGTGTTCGGCAATGACGGGCCTTACCAAAAGGCGTTCGGTAGCGATGGTGGTAGAAGAAAGGATCCCGCTTGACTTCGTGCAAAGTTGGTTCTATGTTCAACTCGTGACCTTGGGCAACGATGGTGTAGTGTTTTCACAGAGCAAGGAATCCGTTTTGTGACGAAGGAGGCTTAGTGATTGAGTGAATTCCAAAGGGAAGAATATTTTATGACCAAAAAATAATTTGACCAGGAATTTGGGCTAGTTAGATTTGGCCAACAAAAATCATGATGACCTAAATTACTGTACACTTGCCTCGTTTGATGTAGATGTTTTTTTTTAAGTAAACTAGCTAAAATTTGACTATACCTAACTCACTACTAATGCAATTATAAGGTAGATATTCTAGTAAACCTTGAGGAAGTCACACTTTTACGTGAAATTTAAAATTCAGATAAAAAATTAAGAATTTTCTATTAAGTGGCACATCCACATTGGTTGGCTTCAAAAATAAAGAGTAATGATATTTGCAGTCGTGAGTACCAGGCGTTGCACAATCCTTTTGAAAAAATTGAGTAAATACAAGACCCACATAAAAAAATTCTAATTTTTTAATAGTGAACCCTACTCTTTTTCAAAATGATTACGCAGTACCCGCACACTCCACTACTATATCTAGCATTACTCATAAATAAATTATAAATAGTTAGTAAAAATGTCCAAGGCAAACTGCAAGGTCACCTGTAATGAAATGCCCACTACCTGATCAAGAATCCGAATTCCCAAGGCAGATCAATCCCTCCGCAGCATAATTTACGACAGTCCTCTAATCAAAGCTTGAATGCTAGAATCTCTTAGAAGCCAAGCCTCCAAAAAGAGGTGCCAATTTTCAAAACAAGAGAATTCAGAATTCTAAAAATCTAGGTTACCTTGATGTTATTACACTGATTGAACAGAGGGGATGCACCAATATGTGAGCAACGAAACAACATTTCAATCATTTGCTGTTTGAGGTATAAAAAGTCAGAAATCAGTTTTATTCAAATATTATTCATTGTTTCATACAATTCTGGCTACCATCATATTCCAATAACAGAAAAATAAAAGTTAAGGGTTGCAGGATTCGACACAGCTCACACGGGTATATCAAAGAGAAAGATCAGCCAAGTCAAAAGTTCTGGAAACAGCCTTGCACCAAGACTCCACCTTTTTCTTCCTCAACTCCTCACCCAAATTTGGACTGAATATGGTGGCACTTTTAAGCTTTTCTTCAGAAGCGAAAATCTCATCTTCTGTCCAAACGCCAACAGCTAATCCAGCAGCATAGGCTGCTCCAAGAGCAGTTGTTTCTATGTCAGCTGGTCTCAACACTGGACTTCCCAACAAGTCTCCCTACAAAAAGTGGTAATAAATACAAGTTACATTTATTGGACCAAATACATTATATCCATATATACATATGCACATGCATACATATATCCATATACATGTATATAGATGGCCATAGATGAGACATTCAGAAAGTAAAACATAAGATCTGACCGTATCTAATAAATTAATATCTACTCAAATGGCCATAGCAATTTAAACAGCCCAATAGGATCTGACACAATATTTATCCTCCCCTATAAGAACAGATAAGGATCCTCTCCATTTTATTTCAAACCGATGGTATCTATATAGTGCAAAATATTAAGTACTTTTTAGAAACACAATGAGTTCGTGGATACAAATACTTTTTAGAGACTGATGCTAACGTGCAAGAAAATAACTCTCTACATTTTCAAATTTTCTTCAATAATTTTGATTTCTTGTTGAGACTCAGAGAGCCAAATACATTCTGTGGCACCACAAATTTGTTCTGTGAAACTTCCACATAGTATGACATATATGACATACAGTGCAGCAAATCTGAACATAACTCTTCATAAAAACTATTTTTTTGTAAGTATAGCTCTTCATAAAAAAATTCTGATATTCAACAACTAAGAGACCTACATTCTGGCATAAGAACAACAAAAGTCAACAGAATTATCAAGGAAAGGACAGTTTTTACAGCCATAGAAAGGGTGACAAAATCGTATTTACAAAGGAAGAAGCGCCGAGTAGAGAAGAATTTAGCAAAGATTTATGAGAACTGTGTCAATAAAAAAGTGAAACAAAAAGAGGCTGGATTTGGTAATGTTCAACAATAAGCTGCTACGGGGGGAAAAATCATAATAAAAGAGACAAATCTCAAACCTGAATTTGCATCAGAAGATTATTAACAGTAGCGCCACCATCAACCCTAAGCAAGAACTCCCCCTTCTCATTCTTAACCTCACCCTTCTCCCCAGCATCTTTGTGCATTGAACCCAGCACATCTTTGACTTGGAAACACATACTCTCAAGAACAGCTCGAGCAATATGAGCCTTGCTTGTAAACCTTGTGATCCCAATACAAACTCCACGAGCATCATCACGCCACCAAGGAGCGAACAATCCATTAAAAGCAGGAACAAAATAAACCCCGCCTGTGGATTCAACCTGTGATGCCAATTTCTCTATCTCACTCGCACTACTAATAATCCCAAGACCGTCTCTCAGCCACTGAACTGCAGCCCCAGCAATAGCAATCGATCCCTCCAGAGCATAATTTACTGGAGCTTTGGGGCCAAGCTTGAATGCTACAGTAGTTAGAAGTCCATGCTTTGACTGGATTATATCTTCACCTGTGTTGAGAAGTATGAAAGCACCAGTTCCATAAGTGCTTTTAGCCTCACCCTTCCTACAAGCTTGCCCCACCATCGCGGCATGCTGGTCACCTAAACATCCTGAAATTGGGACACCAGTAACTGCCCATCCTTTGGATATTTTTCCAATAAGCTCAGAATTACTGACAATTTTGGGCAGAATTTCAGCTGGGATCCCTAGGGTTTCTAAAGTGGGTTTATCCCAATTAAGTGTTTTGAGATTCATGAGCATTGTTCTTGATGCATTTGAGATATCAGTGACGTGTATTCCTCCAGCTAGCCCACCAGTTAAGTTCCAGATCAACCAAGTGTCTATAGTTCCAAACAGAGCATCCCCTGCTTTCACTGCCTCCTTGACAGCATCCACATTTTCCATCAACCAGAGGAGCTTCAGTGCACTGAAATAGGTGCTTATCGGCAGACCACAAACTTCCACAAAATGAGTTCTCCCGCCTGACAATTCCTTCTCCAATTTTCTGTATATATCAAAACAAAAACAAAAAAAACCCAAATAAAGAATTCAATTCACCCAGAAAAAGGCAAGCATATATTCCTAGATTGCAGAACCAAAACTTCAACAGAATGTGAAACTTGAAAGATATATGAAAAACAACATCCGGAACCATATTAAAAAATAAAATAAAACCCATGATCCGAGATTATTAATACTGGACATCAACCTAATTATAGCCCAATCCCAATTCTAGAAGGACATTAAACTGATTCATAAATATAATTGAATCCACTCATGAGCAGAGATTTCAAGAAGTGAGTATCAAACGAAGATCATAAATAGATCAAACCCAATTCAGAAAAATATTAGAACCCGATGGATGAACAAAAAATTTTCAGGAATGAAAACCAATAAAAATCGTGAATAACAATCAGTCTGACACCTAGTTTATAAACAGATTTTCCAAGGAAAGGGTATTTATCAAATTTTCTAGAAAAAAATAGCAACAGCCCAATTCCATAGATGGATATTGCCGAAATTTAAAAGCAATTACTAACCAGTTCGGAACCAGATAAACCAAGTATCGAAGATAAAGAATTTGCAAGACTAAAACTAACACCAAATAATAATAAAATCAAGCTTCAAATAGACAGAGGAATACCTGCAAATAGAACTAGTTCGAACATCCATCCAAACAATGGCGTTGTAAAGCGGACAACCCGTGGATTTGCTCCACAGCAGAGTTGTTTCCCTCTGATTGGTCAAACCAATAGCCTTCAACCCACTGTCCACGTTGTATCCATCCGCTGTTGCCTTGTCCACTGCCTTGGCAATGCAAATCCTCACACTCTCCAAAATCTCCATGGGGTCATGCTCCACCCATCTGTAAAATACAAATTCGAGAGGATATTTTGAGAGAGAAGGAGAGAGACAAAGAAAGTAGGGTGTGGATGATACTTGATGAATTACCCGGCTTCTGGGTAGAACTGAGTGAACTCGACCTGGTGAGATCCCACTGGGCGAGCTAAGCGGTCATAGATTATGAATCTGGTACTGCTGGTTCCTTGGTCGATTGAGCCAACAAAGACAGCCTCCTCCTTTGACATTTTTCTTCTGTTTTTTTCTTCCGCTACGTCTTCTCGCTCTTGTTTGTAAAGCTTTTTCTTTTGGGCTTACTGAGGAAGAAAGAGTATATGAAAACAGAGATGGGGGAGTCTGAGAAGCTTATGCAGTGATAAACAAGTGGAGAGGGTATCGGTTTTACCGGCAAGTTCTTCTTGGAAAGGTACACGATGTCTATCCTGTCAATTTAGATATTATTTATATATTTTAACTAATAATTATGCTTTAAAAATATTTGATAATTATTTCCATACTGCCTATTAATTAGGAAGTTGGAACATTTGATAAGTTTCTGAAAAAACTATGCGGATTATGATGATATTATATTTATTTTTCGATAAGTATGATGACAATATATTTATATAAAAAAAAGTTTCAAATTTAGTAAAAAAATATGTGATTCCTACACGAATTAAATTAAAATGCATCGCATCATTATCATTTCTACAAAATGAATAAATAAATAATAAATATGATATATTTTAAGATTAGTTTTTTTTTCTTATTTAGAAATAAACATTAGTTTAGATATTGAGGACTCACCAAATATGGCACGCACTTATTTATATTTATCATTTACAGTTGTATTTTACTAAAATAAGTTCCATGTAAGACAGGACTAGATATGAATTGATAATCCTTACAAATATATATATATATATGTAAAATACTATCTATACTTACTGTTTAAGCTATTAAATATGGGACTTACATTAAAAATAAATAAATTTTTTAATAATAGATCTCACTCTTTTCCAAAACGATTATGCGTCTCTTGTGCATTTTGCTACTGTATTTAGCATTCCTTTTAAAATATTGAAGATTTGGAAATTTAAAATTTAAATTAAAAAAAATATATTATTACTCAATATGTATAATATTAGCACTACTTTATATATATATATATATGCACATACATACATATAAATTTAGAATAATGTTACATACAATCGTGAAGTGTGCAAGCGTCGTGCAGTAATTTTGAAAAAAAAAAGGTTCACTATTAAAAAATTAATTTTCTTTTCATGTAGGTCCCGTATTTATTCATTTTTTTTTAAATAATTACACGACATTTACACACTCACAACTGTAACTGTCATTTCTCATAAATTTATAAGTTACATTTCTTTTAATATTTCTTTATTTTGGCATTAAAAATTAAGATAATTATTCAAATAAAAATGTAACGAGAATAAAATGGTGAGGTTTCCAAAAATTAATCTCACTTTCTTTTCAAAACAAAACAACAAAGATGCCGTGGTATTGGACGGAAAGTACGAAATCCTCCTAAAATATTTATGACTCCGGAGTTGTTGGTTTGCTCAACGCTATTCGATCCGCATTTTCTTGCCACGTGGCCACCGTATCATTGACCTGGATCCCCAACGTGACTGATGGGTGGAAGAATTAGGATTTTTTTTTTTTTATGGATTTGGTCAAACCATCGCCGGATTTTTTGGCACTGCAAAATTATACAGAAAAAGTGCCGGTTTATAATTTTTTCATAAAATATATTAAATAATTTAAATTTTTTAAATTTTAAAATAATAATAATATTAAAAAATAATATTTTATCAATATTTGAATTAATTTTTAACTTTTATCTCAACTTATTTCATCTCAATTTATTATCCAAACCACACTTAAGTAATTCTTATAAAATAGTGTATGAAATTAACATCATTTTATAAAATATTTTCATGTTAAAATATTATTATTTATAAAATTGTGAAAAATGTGGTGTATCTATTATTATTATTTATTACTCTTTTATAGATTAAACTTGCATTAAATTATAAATATCTTTTGGAAAGGAGTTCAAACATCTATTTCAAATTAGAGAAATAATAGTTATTGTCGTGAATGTGTAAGTGCTGTACAGTCATTTTAAAAAATGTGAATATATACGCATATGAAAAAAAATTAATTTTTTAATAATGGACTACACTCTTTTTCAAAACGACTACACGGTATTTATACATTCTACGATTGCATGTAGCATTAGTTTTCAAATTAAACTATAAATCTCTTTCAAATTATTTTATAACTTTTTTCTTAAAAAAACACATTACAATAAATAAAATGAACGTGTTACATCAATAATAATTTGTAAAATAGTTTTTTTTTTTAATTCTAATTCTCTTATATTACATAGGAATTGCATTTTTTATTCAAATGAGTTATATCCAATTTGACGTGTGTCCTTTGTATCAGAGCAATCCTGCATGCAATTGTTGTTGAATTTTAACATTGTATTGAGATAAATAATGTTTTATTATTATTATTATTATTATTTAGAGATAAATAATGATATTTCATCATCATTTTCAAACTCTAGGCTCGACTTTCTTGGCTACATTCAGAAGCCACTTGCATCGTTGACCAATTATAATAGGAATGCGCTACAATGTTTTGAATACATGTTAAATCGGTGAAAGTATTGAAATATTTAGATATTGATATGGTTACGATATATCAATAAATTATATTTTAAAATATTAGTCTATATATAAATAAATTATATATATAAATTATAAATAGTCTAATTTGAATTGTAGGTCAAAAAATGAATTTATAGTTTGAAAAAAAATTAAGGATTAAAATACAGGTCAATACATGCCAAAATATAAGCCGGTATGAAATATATACAATTCCTGTAACAAACCAGTAGCCAGTACGATATATTTCCGCCATACCGATCCGTATGATACGATATTTAAAATACTGCTGCCATATTATTAATGCTACATACAATCGTGGAATGCGCAAACGCCGTGCAGTCGCTTTGAAAAAGAGTGGGGTCCACTATTAAAAAATTAATTTCTTTTCATGTGGGTCTCATATTTATTCACTTTTTTCAAACCGACTGCACGGCGTTTGTACACTCACGACTGCAAGTATCATTTCTCTTATTTTGTTCGCCCTCTATCGGATAAGGGACGGGAAAGTCAAGGGAACGAAACGATCCATTAAAAAAAAGCCCGTGAGTGATGTATGAATTGTAGAGGTACCCATCGTCAAAACGAATGGGAACAAACTTTGAAGGCATTTAAAAGATGGTGGGTTTATAAGAAATTAGTTGGCTAACAACCAAAGATAAAAAGGAAACGAAACATTAAATGCCGGAGAAGCTTACTAAGAAGGATAGCGACAATTGAAAACAGGGTATCATTGCTGCTGTACCAATAATTGAAAAGTGAAAGGAAGTGAGATTATAAATGTCATTCAAGTCCAAAATCTTAAAAAATGCGAATACAAATAATATTGTTTTTCTTGTTTAATCGTAATGATGGTGGGACGCGCAATTGGTGTGACATCCTCTATCCAATCGCTTTTCTCCCTCCTATATATTCAAGATCAAGCCAAACGCTGCCTAATCTCTTCGTGTACTGACTGGATATGCTTAGAAAATTCTTCTCCACTTTCGCTTATCCTGGAATTAATTGGTAAGGGCATCAGATCAATAGGTCGTTGTAGCCTTATACCCCAAACAGCTTCAAAAGGTGAAATCTCAATAGTCTGATTAATTGAACTATTGTATGCAAATTCTGCATTTGGCAAAATTAAATCCCATGAAGTAATGTGGTCACGAACTAGACAGCGAAGTAGATTGCCTAGATTGCGATTTACAACCTCCGTCTGACCGTTCGTCTGCGGGTGAAAGGCACTTGAATACTTTAAACGCATTCCAAGCTTTGCCCACAATGTCTTCCAGAAATAGCTTACGAACTTCACATCCCTATCACTAACAATAGTTTTTGGTAAGCCATGGAGACGCATGGCTTCTCGTAGAGACAATGATGCAATGCAAAAGGCATCATATGTCTTTGAGCATGGTACAAAATGCGCAATTTTTGTGATCTTGTCAATGATAACAAACACTGAATCATGCCCACGAACAGTTTTGGGTAATCCGAGTACAAAATCCATACTGAGGTCCTCCCAAGGAGCGTGAGGGATGGGTAAAGGCGTGTATAATCCAGTGTTTGATCTTGAGCCTTTCTCAAGTTGGCATGTGTGACATAACTTAACAACCTTGATAACATCCCGCTTCAAAGATGGCCAAAAAAATCGATCTTCCACCAAGACAGTAGTCTTATCACGCCCGAAATGACCAGCTAATCCTCCCCCATGAAGCTCCTGAATAAAATGCTCCCTTAGAGATGATTCAGGAACACATAATCTGGTCCCTTTAAACAAAAATCCCTCATACAGTGAACATCCCACGTGCTTATCCAATTTGTTGTGATAAAGATCCGAAATTATTGGCCCAAATAAAGGATCACCTACATACAACTTCTTTATTTCATCAAAACCAATTATAGAAGAAGATAAAATGGAGAGCACATGGACTCTCCTACTTAAGGCATCGGCTACGCGATTTTTCAATCCCCGTTCGATGCTTTAAGACAAAATTAAATTGTTGTAACACATCTACCCAGCTAGCATGTTGTGCATTTAGTTTCTTCTGTGAGTTGATAAACTTTAAAGAATCGTGGTCTGTAAATAAAACAAACTCACGATATAACAAATAATGCCTATAATGCTTTAGAGTTTGAATTACTGCATAAAACTCAATGCCAGACATAGAGTATTTCTTTTTAGCCTCATTTAACTTCTCACTAAAAAAAGAACCGGATGTCCTCCCTAGAACTCCATCTATCCCAACGTGTGAAGCATCACATGCTACTTCAAACACCTGCTCAAAATCAAGAAGCTTTAAAATAGGAGCGTTAGTCAACCTTTCTTCGATTTCTTCCAAGGCACGTGCAGCTGTGGAGTTCCACTAGAAAGCTCACACTTTCATACATTTTGTAATTGGTGCCATGATGGTACTGAAATTGCGAATAAACCTACGATAAAAAGTAGATAATCCATGAAAACTTCTTACTTTACGAATATTCGAAGGCGTGGGCCACTCTTTAATTGCTTGAATCTTCTCAGGATCTGCTAATACCACTTCCATTGAGACAATAAATCCCAAGAAAGTGACTTGGGAGTTAGCAAAAGAACATTTTTTCAGGTTTATATAAAACTTCTCTTTCCGCAACACTCGCATCACCTACTTGAGATGTTCCTTATGTTCTTCCCTGTCTTTACCATAAATAAGAATGTCGTCAAAATACACAACAGCAAATCTACTTGAGAATGGTCTCAGTATTTGATTCATCACCTGCATGAATGTACTAGGGGCATTGATCAATCCGAACGGCATGACCATCCACTCATACAATCGATCATTCGTCTTGAAAGCAGTTTTCCATTCATCCTCGGGTCGGATTCAGATCTAATGGTAACCACTTCTTATATCTATTTTTGAGAAGATTGTAGACCCATGTAATAGATCTAACATATCATCCAGACGAGGAATAGGGAAACGATATTTAATTGTTATCTTATTTATGGCCATACTATCAATACACATGTGCCACGTACCGTCTTTTTTTGGGGTGAGCAATGCAGGACAAGCGCAGGGACTGAGGCTCTCCCTGATAAACCCCTTATCCAAAAGGTCTTGTACTTGCTTCCTTAACTCCTCGTACTCTTTTGGATTAAGTCAGCCTGAAATGAGGTCAATGGTGTGTTGAATATCACGCATAGGAGGTAGTTGACATGGAAGCTCCTCAGGTGCTATATCCGAAAAATCCTCCAAAATAGAGATAAAATCTTGAGGGATTTTATCTTCCTGCATTAAAGAAACCTCACGTGTAGGGGTGTAACCGGTCCGGTTCGGTCCAGTTTTGTCATTAAAAATTTGTTTATAAAAAAAAAAACTGATTTAAAAAATATTGTTTTATACTTTTTTTAATATATTAGACTATATAATAGTATTAATATTATACTATTGGTATAGTTATAGGTTATATATTAGTATTAGTTATAAATTTTTAGTGATTTATTATTAACATTTTATGTAATAATTTATAAATTATAACAAGAAATTATTTCATATATGAATATATATAATTATATATATTATATATAAAAATTTCACATAAAAATTTATAATTATACATTATATATAAGTTTTTAATATATATAATATTTTATATAAAACTTATATATAAAAATATTTTTTTTTAATTTTTTTTAATCAACTGGTCTGGTCCGGTCCGGTTCAGTCCAAAAAATCTCATAATCGGCCGATTTTTACATTTTAAAAACCGGTTCCGGACCGGTTTTTCGATTTGAGTTTACACCCCTACTCACGTGAGATCAGTAAGAAAATGACTCTAGCTTCCTTACTTTCCGCCTCAAATCGACGCATGGAAAGAGTTCTAGAAGAAGAAGAGTCCTCCATCTTCTAAAAATATGAGATCCTCATGGGCTTCAGTCGAATCTTCTTATCCCCATATTTCAAGGAATATGAGTTTGAATACCCATCATACTACACTTTCCTGTCATACAACCAAGGCCTCCCCAATAAAATATGGCAAGCCTTCATTGGTAGCACATCACACCAAACCTTCTCATAGAAATCATTGCCTAAAGAAAAGGAAACCAAACACTTGTTTCTAACTGGTATAGACGTGTCATCGATCCAGCTGACTCGATAAGGTTTGGAATGAGGCTCCTGCTTCAACTTCATTTTCTCGACTAAATCAGGGACACAATGTTCATCCCGCTCTCATTGTCGATGATCAAGTTCATCGCCTTGCCTTGATGCTTGACTCTGGTATGGAAGATATTCGTACGTAGCCAGGACTCGTCCTCATCAACTCCCTATTTGTGGCCCGTTAAAATCCTTTGGACTACACATACTAGCAGATCCGACCCTTCCAGCTCAACCTCAAGCACCTCTTCATCATCATCCCCTTGCATGGCTGCTAACTCGACCTCCTTTGAATTTTCTGCAGGTTGCTTCGTTAATTCATATTCTTCACACACAAGTGCAAAGCGTTGGTTCTTCGTGGGGCATACTACAGCAAAATGACCTCTTTCACCACACTTATAACACTCAACTAGCCCTTTATTTGCAGTGACTGTTTCTTTTCCCTTGGCAGCATCGTACTCTCCATTCTGCTCAACCATTTTTGCATGGTTTGTCGTAGCTTCACTTCTAATATTCATTCTTCCAGCAAATGAGATTCCCCGAGCATTGCCGTCACGGCGTCCAAATATATTGTTACCTCGCCTCAAATTGGACCATTTTTGTTGGGCCTCGACGCGAAGAGCAAGTTGGTACGCCTTTTCCAAACTAAACAGTCGAGCTATAGTTAGCTCCTTCTGAATGTCCTCTCGTAGCCCAGCTTTATAACAAGTGAAAGCTTGCCTATCCGTCTCTATCACATGACTACGTATTGTAAGCTTATGGAACTTGGCAGTATAATTTTCTACTATCAAGTTTCCTTGCTTAAGCGCCAGCAATTCTTCGAAAAGGGTCTCTTCATAATCCAGCAGTAAGAACTTCTCTTTTAGGCGAAGCTTCATCTCATCCCAATCAGTTATGAGTGCTTATCTACGCCGATGCAGTTGTTCTTCAACGCTTTGTCACCATACTCTCGCTTGCCCTTTCAGCTTCATCTTTACAAATCGAACCTTCTTTTCGGTCGCCATATTGAACCATTCAAAGTAATCTTCCAGTGACATTAACCAATCATGAAAGCTATTTGGATCCAAGCTCCCATGATAGTCAGGTACATCCACTGTAATCCGCTTCGACGCCTCATCAAATTTCTCATGGTTCCTTGGCTGTTGGTACTGCTAAGGAAAATTGCCAAAGTTGCCTCCCCTCCGAGGTGCATTTGGTGGTTGATAATGACCCACCTGTGGTCGATGGTTCTCACCATCATTCTCACCTCCCGCGCCTATTTCTTGGTCTTCACTGTTGTTCTGGTTCTCTCCTTCATCACGACCTTCTTCACAATTATTTTGGGTAGGAAAGACTCAATTGCATATGACTTCCATCTGTTGGGTAAGGGCGGTGAGTTGGTTGGTCATCTGCAGCATCATCTCATCGCATTGCTCTTGCGTGAGTCGGCCACCATTGTTGTAGGATCGTTTGCTTCTCGTACTCATATTGGTTGGTCACCGAGAGAACCTAGGATTGATGCCAAAATTAATGTCGAACACGTGGATAATAAGAATTTGCTAGGGAGTCTCACCCTCACACACTCTTGGATAGGACTGGAGTCACACCAGCAACTAAACAGTATTTCAAACTTTTGCAGTCAACTTTGCCTTTATTTCATTCAATCATCCTATTTTATAATCAAATAGATTATAGTTCGAAATTCAAACAAGCTTACATAACCAATAAAAATTTAAAAATTCAAACCAACTGAAAACCAGCTTACATAATGAATAGAAATTTAAAAGGCAAGACTAATAGACCGAGTCTTTAGCCTTGGCAGAGTGCTCTCCTACGTCAGATCATCCATCAATATCACAAAGAGATTGGCATCTTTTTTTTTTTTTTTCCTTATGTCAGACCTATCCAAGGCAGGGCCTTTCAGACCCACCCCTGCAGAGTAAATTTTAGTTCTGTGCACTGCACCCTCAGAAGTTTTCCTATACGGAACTATTTAAATCACTGACTTTTCACCAAGGGTGTGACCCTAAATGATTGTTTTCACCTAGGAGGTGTTAAACCTTAGAACTTGAAGGGAGTGATATTCCCAAAACCAATGCCTTCAACACTTGGGCCAACCCCTTGATTTTTGGTTTTTGGCATCTTCTAGGAAAAGGCAAAGAGATTTTACAATGAGTAATGTTATACACCACACTCTCATCCTATTTTGATCATACTAAGTGGTATGTGGCACATTTATTACCATTAGATGATAAAGAAACATGCAATAAATTTTCATTTAATGGTGATAAATGTGTCACATCATACTTAATGGGATGAAAGTGGGATGATAGTATGGTGTATAGAATTTTTCTTTTACAATGCATGAGTCACTTGATTTGTATATGGGTTAAATTGTTATTCTCGTGCATTTTTTTTGTTTTTTTTTCAAATTTCTCCAACCCAAAATGGGGATGCCAATGCTATTACCCAGTTGGTCAAAAGCTCTCACGGACTCACCCACCACCTGATCGACACATCAGGATTCATGTGATTTCACAATATCTCTCTCTCTCTATCTCTGGGTGAAATCTATCTAAACACGATGAGGGGAACATAAACTCACGTTGACATTATAGTTGACACAAATGCCTTCCCGCTCCCAATGCAATGCTCTATGCCAGCATGACCAATGTCTTACTGTCCTTTGTTTGTAGTTAGTAGTTTGTTGGATGGTGACGAGGAAAATATCCTCAAAACTCGGAGATCAAATTCCAGGTGTCTCACCGCTCACGTCTATTTATAGAAGAATAGAATGCTCCTTCTAGTGCCTTCTTTCGCTATGTGGTCTTTTACCATTATCTTGAATAATTATTTCTAAGACCATTTCTGCAACCTCCTCTCTTTTATTCACCTGCTTGTTATATGGGATGTTATCCTGTGCTCCTTCCGCTCTATACTCCTTGAGTAATGCGACACAACCTTTTCAACTTTCATACATTACATTTTTTAAAATTTTTAAAATTTTTAATATTTTTTTTAAAATTTTGAGTTTATTCTTTTTAAAATAATTTAATTTTTTTTATTTATTATTCATATATTAAATATTTGATGAAAGAAAAAAATAATAAAAATTAAAAAATATATGATGTGTGGAGGTTGTGTAGATTTTTTTACTCCTTATCCTACTACTACAAGGTTATCCTCTCGGTCTCGGACTTCTTCTATGGCCTTTATATCTTCCTTGAGATCCCTTTCGCATTGTCGGCTTGGCTTCCCTTCTCATCATATGATTGGGCCTTTGAGTAGTACTATTCTGCCTCCTGCATATATCCATTTTGTGTGTCGTCTAGCGTAAATCATATATTTTTTTATTTTTTTTCAAATATTTTTTAAATATGTTTAAATATTTTTTAAAAATTTAAAAAAATATAAAAATTCCTTAACTAAAAAAAACAAAAATTAAATGCGGTCAAAATTAATGAACAAATTAAAGAGGTATAGTAATATTATTCTTGGGCCATTATCCATCACATGGATTCCGAAATAAGATTTATTTGTCACGACATAGTCATTGGTAAGAGAGTATCAGCTGTGCGCAAAGAGGACTTAATATATAATGGGCTTGTTTTGAAGATTAATATGACCCAGCTGGGCGGCTGGGCCAGCTCCACGATACTTTTATTTTTGGGCCACCAATGAAAATGGTTGTAAAGACGAAAAAAATGAAATGGGTAATGCAAAGAGTCTTCGATCCAGTATGAATGTTCTGTTTGTTTAACCTTGAAGAAACATAAAAAGCAATACGCTTCATTGAACCAAATTATAATACCGGCGAACCCGGTCAAATTTATCTGCTGAATTCAATTATGCCCACACTTAATTGTAATACAGATCGATTCAAAGATTATAAACATTAACATACACCGTGAAATGTATGCAAATAAATTGTAGTTGCTTTTTCGAATAATATTATATATAGTTATAGAGTGTACAAGTGCGACACAATCGTTTTAAAAAATAATAAAATTTACCGTTAAAAAATTAATTCTTTTTTATATGGATTCTATATTTATTTATTTATTTTAAAAAAAAAATACATAATATTTACATACTTCACTACTGTAAAGATATTTTTGCACAGTTTCGGAGCCCTTTGAAGCGGATTTGCCTGCCTGAATGAGCTGTCCCGACTCCCTACTATGCATACAATAAATTTCAAATAATTATAAACTAACTCTGGATCTTAACCAATATATTGATATGTTTTTTTAATGACTACTAGTTTCTTTATTTTTTTAATCAGAAAGTATACTTTATTTATTTTTCTTGTCCACGATCAGAAAGTATTCAGACGCACACATGTTTGAATCTTTTTCAATCAGAAATTAAAAAAAAAAAAAAAAAAATCTCGGCAATCAGAAGTATTCAGAGGTACACATATTTGAATATGTGAGGATTAAAAAAAAGTTAAATAAACGTCACGAACAGATAAAAACTAAATAATCTTGAGACAACATCATCATCGGATATTGTGAGAAACTCTAGATTTTTAAATTGACATCCTAAATTAAAAATGAATTAAAAAAAATTATTATAACTAACATGTTTAGATCATTTAGGCTGACTTTGGTCCCTTGATTTCCCAGGTACGTTTGGGTACTGAAAATATTTTAGGTAGTCTCAAACACTCTTACTATTATTTCTTATTTTATTATTATTTTGTACATATTTTTATTACTATTTATTATTTTTTATTACTATTCAATATTTTATTATTACTTTTTCATTACTATTCACAAACATTTTCACTTTCGGTATCAAAACGTACACAGACTAACATCTAAATAACCAACTCTCAAATCATTAAACTCATCTCAACTCAAAATCTCTTTATATGTGGGACTTACAATTTTCTTCAACTTAATACATTTTTACATGTGGGATCCACAACCTTTTTCAACTTCTTATAAATACATTTAAACTCATATTAGGTGGACCTCACATAATTCACTCTACTATCTCAACTCACTATTATTCATAGAGAACTCAACTCAATTTAACATCTAAACGAAGTCTTAAATTTAAAATGAACTATTCATATAAAGTCAGGGCACGTGAACATAAGTTGCTTCAAATGAACCGACAGTAGGCATATATGGTTCGGTGGAACTGAAATAAACATGGAGGAATTAAAATATAGTCTATGAATGATTCGCATATACTCAGTGATCACATGCCCGCTTTCATTCCTCCACCAATAAATTTCTAATTATTAATGGAGCTAACGTTGTGAGCCATCATGATCTAAGTGACAAAACATATAATGCCAAACTTATAACTTCTTTAATTGGTAAATTATTATTTTTATTATTTACTTCTCATTTTTGCAGAGGTAGAGGTGTAAAATCACCAAATAAGGTGTTGAAATTCTATCTAGTTCTTTTATTTTTAAGAGTAATTCTATGTACAACCCTGAAGTGCATAACCATCGCTTAATCACTTTGAAAAAGAGTGGGGTATACTATTAAAAAATTAATTTTTTTCATGTGGGTCCCATGTTTTATTCATTTTTTTCAAAACGATTACGCGGTGGTTACGCAATTCACGGTTGTGAGGATCTTTTCTCTATTTTGTAAATGAGATTTTTATATATAAGTATTAAGTACATTTTACTTTTATAATATGCTGTAGTGATAGCGTGTAATAGACGCTATTAGCATAAAAGGAAAAGCCTGTAAGAATCTCGCAGCAAAAGACGAAAAGGAAGGAATACCCAAAAAGAAACAAAAAGGGTTAAAGTTAAAGGGAAAACGAAGCATGCAAGGCAAGGACCCGAGGGAAATGTGTCCTCCTACTTTTATTCATCCTGTACTTGTCTTCCTTCCGTTATCAAGATCTTGTAATAATCTACTTGATTTTCTCATGACACATGATATTTACGGTTTTAATAAGATCTATATGGAAAAGTTTATATTTTAAATTTTAATGGTGTATTCTACTTTTTTTTCTTTCTAATGAAAATGTGCGGGACTTGTACATCTTATAACGATATCCCACACATCACATTTTTTTATTAATTTTTGTTAGTTTTATTATTCTTAAATGAATTAAGTTATTCTATTTATTATTTATATACCACACATTTGGTAAGAGAAAATAAAAATTAAAAAATTATGTATGGTGTGTAGATTTGTAGTGTAAGAATGATGAGTATAATTTTTCTATATATATACACATTAATACCTCTATATATAATACAAGAAAAATCTGTTTCTTAAAAAAAAAAAAATCAAAAAATACGGTATTCCTTGTTTTATATGTTTATTCAACTAAAACAATCGAAGAAATAATATATATAATTCACACGATCCCATGCATGCGGTTGAAAAGTAACAGAATAGTGACACATTTGCCAATACCCAAGGTTAAACATGATTTTAACTCTGCTAATTGATAGAACATAATGATCTCACTTATACTATTTTTTTACTTTTAAAATTGTTAAAAAAAAAAAGAAGAGATTTTTATGGAGAATATACTCGAATTACAATCTTTAATTAACACATTGTGAAAAGTAAAATCTCATCCTTTGAGAAGAGACTTAAAAGTGTTGTAACGTGTGAAGTTCATACGCCATCCAAAATTACACCTAATCTTACACGTGTGGCATAGTGGCCTTGTATCTTCAAATAATTTATTCCCAATTATTCTATCACGTGTCTTTTTTTCCTGAACGTAATGCGTCAAAGTACTCTTTGTACAAGAAAAATTATTCTTGCAAGAGATAGGAAGAAGAAAATTTAGCTAACACTTGTGAAATTTCATCTTCTTCTCCATAAAGTCACAGACGGCCACTCCCTCGTTCTCCACGAACCCATAGCACTCCTCAAGAGGCACTTCCACTGGTCGACTAAAGTTGGCAACGAAGATGATGATGAAGTTCCACCTTTCTCTGATTGGTTTTGTAGCCTTTAAGACCTGCAATGTCTTAAATCTGCACTTCTTCCCATTGCAGTAGACTTTGTTATTCTTGGATCTCTGCAGCTAAACGAGAGTCTTGTGGAGAAACACATTGGTTTGGGGTTTTTCTCCTTGTAAAAGTGCTTGAGTTCAGACAGGTTCTTCAGTTCAGAAATTACAAGTTATCAGCAACTTGGATTTTATAAAGGTAATAGGGAGTGTGAGCAGCTTGAAGTTGGATGTAAGCTGACTTTAGGGAGGAGATGCTTTTAAAAATCTTGGATATAAGAGCTTCCATAGCTTCAAGATTCTAATTCGTGGCCTCTTCCATTGGTTGCAGGTGGACCTTCTGGTTTTGCTCTCAGGGAGTTGTGAATCTTTTGCTCCAGTGGGTAGCATAGCTAATTATCAGTTGTTCACGCGAAGACGAGCAAAGATGGATGCATTATCAGAGTTTTGTAAAGAAATTTCTTAAGTTGGAATCTCTTCAATTTTAGGCCATAAAAATTCTCAGAGTTTTTTCATTTTCTTATTCGTAGATGTAAGTTATTAGGACAAATTTAACTTCAAGATTAATTTTTTTAGCATCACTGAAACCAATTTCGGTACCAAAATACATGTTCATATTTCTCGATCATCAATAAAAAAACTATGTAGAGAAAAGAAAACTCTTGAGCCAAGCGAGATTGTGTACCGAAATGCACCTAGGTGCTGACATTGATTAATTTAATGAAACAAACCGTTTTTTATTGTAGTTAAATGAGCTGAAAATTTTGGGTGGGATCTAAAGTGAAATGAAAATAAAAGACAAAATGCACAGTTTTGACAAAACGGGATCTTCGTGCCCTCTCTCCTCTCTGTACCCTCTCTCTTTTATGGTTTGACAAAAAATAGAATTTGTTTTCAAAATTTTATGTGATTGAAATAAAAATAATAAAGAGGTAACATGAATCTTGCAGATTTCCTTGAATCTTTGTGGAGGGACATAGAAATGAACAGGCTTCACCATGACCATTCCCATGACTTGAGTCTCATAATTATATCACACGGGCTAACCTCACGTGTCTTTCTCATGAAGTGGTTCAAGTGGACGGTTGAGCAATTTGAGCTCTTAAACAATCCTGGGAACTGTGAACTCTGAATGTTGGAGTTAGGAAGTGGTGGAGAATATAGCCTAGCAATCCATCAAACAGAGGAGGAAATGAGAGAATGAGGACTGGATTATGAGATGATAGCTGACCAAAAATGACGAGTCCTTGGTACAGGGGTGCTTGGGATGACAATTGTCCATGTTATCTTGATACTTTTTTTGACCATCTAGCTGATTCTAATGAAAATGAATATGAAGACAGTGACGACAGAACTCCAAGTGATGCTTCAAGTATATGCGTAGAGGTTACCCAGCATTTGGTCTGGAGATCATTTTTATTTTTTTTAATCACCTGGTTGCTGCTTTTGCATAGTGAATCAAATATTAGAAAATGGAATTTTTAAGATTGATTTAGTTGTCTAGTCATATTGTACAAATCATAAATTTGGCTTCTAATTTGAGAATAGGGAAGATGACAAGTTAAAAACTCTTAAAGAACTGTTGTTGTATCCCTTGGCTTTGGATTGAAAAAAACAGAGACAACATTTTTGATATTTCAACTTGGATTTCTTCTGCGAACAGCTCTGGTTCTCACCGTGTATGTCTTCTTCTTTTTTAGTTTCGTATTTTTTTTTTTTTAATATAATAAGAACCAAATCAGCCACTGTTACACAATGGATACCCAAAACTGCTTGTACACATAAGAACTGAGAGAAAATAGTTAAAAAAAAAATCATAAAATGGATGCGGAGTGTTTGGTGTTGTGGTGGGATCGATTGTCCCGGCCCCCAGCCCAACGAGGTAAAGATTAAGGTGGGACGTCTTGGTTACGTTAGGTTTAAAAAAAAAAAAAAAAAGTTGCAATCAGCTTAGGTGGGCCCCACCATCTCCTCCGTCCTTGGGGTTGGTCGTCGTGGGGACCACCCTTGACAGTCCAGTCTTAACCAATTCTCTCGCGAGGCCCACACCACACTTTACCTTGCTCTCTCTCTCTCTTCATGATAAAGCAAACAAAACCCACTATGTGCATCCTTACAAAAACCTCACCGCGCAGTTTGGTCTCTACGCCCGCTTTCCAGTACTTTTGCTGCCCCCACTCCACATCACAAATATAATATATAATAAGTGATTTATTTCATATATTTATTACTTAAAATTGAATTCATTTCTCATAAATAAACATTATTAAAAATAACAAAATTTTATATTAAAATATAAATTCCATATCGATATGAAAAGACAATAATTAAAGGGATGCCAAATAATTTGATAAAATGAACGCCAATGAGATGCAACATAAAGCCAACTGGGATTCTTTTTTTTTTTTTTTTGGTTTTGGATGATATCCAAGAGCACTACAATATATCATATATAAGTTTATTTATTATATTATTTAAATATTATATTATTTAATATATTTTATTCATTTCAAGTAAAGTAAAAAGTAAAAAATAAATAAATAAATGAATAAATAGCGAAAATAGAGAATAAAATGAATTAAATATTTATACAAGTGTGAATAATATTCTATAGAAGTAGAGATGATATTGTAACAAAGTGAATATTAATTATAAAATACATAATCCATTAGATAGACTATATTAAATTATTTCTTTCAAATTTTACAAAAATATGTTTTATATAAGAGTAGTAATAGAGTTACTATCCATTTACTATGCATTTACTACTTAGATAAATTAAAAAATATATATAATTTTATTAATAATTACTTCTTTAACCACTAAATTAAATAAAATTAAATAAAAATAATTATAAATAAATAATAGGAGAGTAAATTTTCCTTCATATAACCCAATTCGGAATACTCTTACAGGACAGGAGATTACTGGAGCGGAAGACAGGGGGAGTCGACATGGAGACAAACAGATATTCGGAAATAATATAAAAATTAAAAAAAAAAAAAAAAAAAGGAGCAAAAGAAACAGAGAATTTATCCGATAGAGGGATTTGCACACCATTCAACACATGCTACGTCACCATTGTCTGCAACCGTTCAAAAATACACACCCACACACATTATCCTCAACTACAACATTATAGTACCATACCCCAGTAATCATACTCTGCTCCGCTGCACACCCAAAACACCCCTGCTCCTCTCCTATCCAACGGCTATTATCCCTTCCCTTCACATTTTTTTGTTTTTTTAAGCAAGTTGCGTGATATTAATAAAAGCTGCTACATAAGGATCTGGAAATTGGAAGTTAACAAAATACATCATTATTGAGAGGATACTTTCTATTATGAAATTGCAATAATGAAAAGAGAATTTAGATTAGACAGATATTACCAAAAGCTTGCGTTACCCCTTCACATATTTAGTTCTCCTACAATGATAAATAGATTTATTTTATATTTTTTTTATCTGAGATTCTTAAATTTAAATGATCTAAAAATACAGATCAATGAGATGATAGACTTTCTTTCGATCCCAATATATTAGTTATTAAAAATTTGTAACTACGCAAATATGTTGTGACAAAATAAAAATGTCACGTCATTCATAATATGTATTTTTTTTATACATGGAGTGAGTGTTTTCGAACCTTTAGAGATCGGATCATATGTCATAGACTAGTTAGTTCTAGACAATATGTAATTTTTCTGAAAATGCAAGTTTACATTTCGGGACTTAAACGAGAGAGACATCTAGATTGATGCGATGAGAAATGTTCAGTTCAATGTTTTTTTTTATAAATTGATGAGATTTAAAATAATACGCTAAATTGTAATATTATTTTTATTATATAATAAATCTAATGTTTAATTTTTATAAATTAGTCTCTTTGTATAAATATATTTTATTTATTTTTATAAATGAGATGAATTGAGATTAAAATTTATATTCTTTTAATATTATTTTTATTTTAAAATTTAAAATAATTAAATGATTTATTTTATGTTATGTAAAAATTTAAAAAAATTATAATGATTAGATAAAATGAATGGGGAAGAATTCTGAAAAAAGAGGCGTTATAATGTGCGCTGGTAATTTTGTCCTCATCAATCCAGCATCGCCACGTAAACCGGCCCACATCTTCATTCTCAATCCGCACCAGTTCACCGTCCATCACCAATCAAACGCATGATCCAACGGTGAGAGTTATAGAATCGACGTAATACCAAAAATAAGGATCTACACGCTAGCGTTTCTCCTAAATTATCGGATATTTAATATTTTTATTTTTTATTTGTTTATAATTTTTATGAAGTAGGTAATTCGTTCAGTTCCTTATATAAATCCACCCGAGGCGCACCCATACAGCTCCTCTCTGTGTGACTCTCCCACTCTTTTTACCTCTTCCGTAGTCTTTTCATTTCTGTTCTGTGTTTAGCCGAGGCTCTGCATTTTCCGGCGTTTAAGTACACCAGAGAGGGGCTGTGAGAATGGCATTGCTCTCTGAGCTTGCAACGGAGATCGTGATACCGGTCTGCGCCTTGGTCGGAATCGCGTTCTCACTCTTGCAGTGGCTTTTTGTCTCGCGCGTGAAACTCACTCCTGAGCGCAACGCTCCCTCGTCCGCAAACAAGAACGGCTACGGCGACTACCTGATCGAAGAGGAGGAAGGCATCAACGACCAGAATGTCGTCCTCAAGTGCGCAGAGATTCAGAGCGCCATCTCTGAAGGTAAGCGTAACGTGTAGATCATGAGGATTTACTTAGATCTGGCACCGCTTGCTGCTGTCGTCCGTTTTTTGTTTCTAGGCTCCTTACATGTTTACGTTTCTGCTATTCCAGAAAAATTTGTGATTTGGACATGGTTTGGGCCGTTGGCTGCTAGGGAAATGGGGGAGAGTAAAAGAAACTAACGTTTAAATTTCTAGTATCCACTTATTTTCTCGTCTCAAGAGAACATCAAACTTTTGCGCCCGTTTGTCTGCCGAGAAAACAAGCTAAACAGTGAACTTTTTTTGTCCTTTCTCAAAATATGTTTCCGTTCAAATTGTAATTTTCGGATTTCAAAGAAGTTGAAAAAGAATGCTTAAAAATTAATGTTTTACGGAAACCAAACGAGTGTTAAGGTTCATTAAGGTAAAGAAATCCCTCTTCAAAACATCTGCTTTTAATGTTTTTTTAATAACGTATAGATAGATGCTTGACTTCTCATCTTTTTCTGCTTGTTATTAAGCTGGCGCTTCTCATAGATCTGCTTTTTCGCCTTTTGGTTTGACACATTCTTATTATTATTTTCGTAAGTCGTAAACAGCAATTTCTTGCCAAGTTTAGATCTACGCGTCGATGTATACCTTATTTATTGGCATGTTAATGGTTTTTGTCCTTATCTAAATAAGTTTATTTGGCTTTTAGGGTATCACTGTTATTATTGAGATTACTATGAGTGTGTGGTGCACGTGCATCGCACTTGAATAATGTCATCCACGATATGTGGCTTTTGTGCTGTAGGCGTGTGCAACTTTGGGCATCGAAGACAACGATTTGTTTATCGTAAAAATAATATATTACCTGTTAAATGAGTTTCCTCTTCAAAATTTTATTCCTTGGATTTTCTTATTTTTTTAGGAGTGTAGAAGTTCATTCGTTCTTACCGTGTTTTGGTAGCTGAGAGTTTAACTTTCTTGTCCCATCTCTTAATCAAGTTTGGTTTTCAATCTGTTGCCATAGAGGTACTTATTTTGTTAAAAAGAACACCATTGGCATGTGGAAACGGATCTATGTTCGGATTTTATTTATTAAATAAAGTAGTTCCAGCTGTGGCAGTGCATGGAAACAAGGATTATTATATGAGAAGTGGTTGGACCGCAAAAAAAATAAAAAAAAGGTTCTTCGGGGATAATGATGGAATAAAAGGAAGAGAAGACACGGGGATTGAACGTCCTTTATTTTTACAAGAAAATATGGGCGTGCAGTTCTCTATTAATGCTAATATGCTCTAGTTTTCTGAAAATTGGATTTAGTCTTATGTCTCTCTGGATGGCATCCCTAGTAGTCCCACTGGTAATATTTTGCATACGCGGTCGATTGACTTCACCTTAATTATGGTTAAACTCTTGCACCACGATGTGTTATTTTTCCCAAAGCCTCGGAGGACAATGTTTGCAAACAGTTACTTAATGGGACTTATGTTCTCTAGATTGGAGGATAGAAGTATGTGGCCCAAAGTGGTCTTCTGTAGCCACAAAGAATCTTAAGAGATGCAACAGAAAAGCACACCGGATTTGACTGGATTTTGGAAGTTGTTGAAGATCTCTGCTCTCATTACACTTCTGTAGGAGCATGCGCTGGTTTGCGCTCCTTACGATATTGAGAAGGTAAAAAAGATCCGTCTTGATGAATGGGATTCACGCGTGTCGGCTTGTGGTTTGCACACTGAGGAGATGGAGGCTGAAAAGGAGATGGTGGAGGGAGGCGTGGAAAAGGCATTAGAAGTGTACACGGTGGTCAACATGCGGCGACCATGTGGGGTTTTCTCACACAGCTTTACTGCTTAATTCTGGGTAGCACTGGCTATCTATTTGTAACTTGATATATGGCTAACTTTGCTGCGTGATCCTGTGCAATGCATTGCTTTTATCGGTGCCATCTTTTATTATTTTTTAGTTAATTTTAATTTATAAACAATGCGTACAATCTCAGGCAATTCAGGATTTTTGCAATTAAGCTAAATTTATGTACATATTGCATGCAACACTTTATCTTCATATCTATATTTCATTAAAGTTGTGGCATGCATTACTGTAACAGGAGCGACATCCTTTCTCTTCACTGAATATCAGTATGTTGGGATCTTCATGATTGCATTTGCAATTTTGATCTTCCTCTTCCTTGGCTCTGTGGAGGGCTTCAGCATGAAGAACCGTCCCTGCACTTATGATTCTCAAAAACTGTGCAAGCCAGCACTTGCAACTGCAATTTTCAGCACTGTCTCTTTTTTGCTTGGTGGTGTCACCTCAGTTCTGTCTGGTTACCTTGGTATGAAAATTGCTACTTATGCCAATGCAAGGACTACATTGGAAGCAAGAAAGGGCGTAGGGAAAGCCTTCATTACTGCATTCAGATCTGGTGCAGTGATGGGCTTTCTCCTTGCCGCAAATGGTCTTTTGTTTCTTTACATTGCCATTAATCTTTTTAAGCTTTACTATGGTGATGATTGGGAAGGCCTTTTTGAGGCTATCACTGGTTATGGCCTTGGTGGATCTTCCATGGCACTCTTTGGAAGAGTTGGCGGCGGTATTTATACCAAGGCTGCAGATGTTGGTGCTGACCTTGTAGGGAAGGTTGAGAGGAATATTCCAGAAGATGATCCGAGAAACCCAGCTGTAAGCCATATCCATTCACTAAAATTAATTGTTATAGCCAATGTCCTTGTGTTTGTAATGATCAAGTTTTGTCATTCATTTAGGTGATCGCAGACAATGTTGGTGATAATGTGGGTGATATAGCTGGAATGGGATCTGATCTTTTTGGCTCATATGCTGAATCGTCTTGTGCTGCCCTTGTTGTTGCTTCCATCTCCTCTTTTGGAATCAACCACGATTTCACTGCAATGTGTTATCCACTTCTCATCAGTTCTATGGGTATCCTTGTCTGTTTGGTCACGACCCTCTTTGCAACTGATTTCTTTGAGATCAAGGCCGTCAAGGAAATTGAACCAGCACTGAAAAAGCAACTCATTATCTCCACTGTACTCATGACTGGGGGAATTGCGATTGTTAGCTGGATTGCTCTACCATCATCCTTCACAATTTACAATTTCGGTGTTCAAAAAGTCGTGAAAAATTGGTAAGGTTTACTTGATACTCCTTTAACTTATGTAGTGTATAAAGGTGCTGTATTTAAGTACTGATAAAATTGTATAAAGGTGCTGTATGACGTGCCCACTGATTTAATCATGGACTAAGAATTGTTTCAACTCATACTGCTTTAAACCTGCTCAAATTGCATAAGTTGGTTCCTTGAGTTTGTAGAACATTATTGATATGCAACTACTGAAATCATTTGTGTGTGCAGGGAGCTCTTCTTGTGCGTGTGTGTTGGTCTTTGGGCTGGACTTATTATTGGGTTTGTAACAGAATATTATACTAGCAATGCGTACAGGTATTTTAAAATACGAACCTGCTTTTTGGTTTTATCTTTTTGCTTTTAATTTTTGGGTATTAAACCTATGAACTTCCTTGCAGCCCGGTGCAAGATGTTGCTGATTCCTGCAGGACTGGAGCTGCCACCAATGTTATATTTGGCCTTGCTTTGGGATACAAATCTGTCATCATTCCAATTTTTGCCATTGCAGTTGGCATTTTTGTTAGTTTTAGCTTTGCTGCAATGTATGGTATAGCAGTGGCTGCCCTTGGAATGCTGAGCACCATTGCTACTGGATTGGCCATTGATGCTTATGGACCCATCAGTGACAATGCTGGAGGCATTGCTGAGATGGCAGGCATGAGCCATCGAATCCGTGAGAGAACCGATGCCCTTGATGCTGCTGGGAACACCACTGCTGCGATTGGCAAGGTACATTTTATAGTTTCATAGAATGCACTTTGGCCTTGAGTCTATAAGTAGCTCATGTTGTTGCTGTAAATGAGCAGATGATTTTTTGGGGGCAAGTGTAAATTTGCAATTGATGAACTGTTAGTATCAATTCTTCAGTCAAATCTAAAGTCTTGCGCCATCCTCTCTTGCTTCCATTTATGCTCAATGTTTGAAGGATGAAAATGTCACAATTCTTTTCGGTAAAATTAGAGTAGTTGAGTCATAGGGCCCAAAATACTCCCAAACAACTAAGAGCTTTTTACTGCTTAATTTTAATTGAACTAGTCTTGTATAGTCTGGGAAGATTGCCCTGGTGTGACTTCCATCATGACTGGACAGGATCATTTAAGCTGCTTGTTGCCTCGCACAGGCCTTAAACTCGTTTTTTTTGCATAAGCTAGGCTAAAGACTTGCGATTGCTGTTACCATTTATCTTTTTACCTTTATTTGTGATTTGTAATCTGTTTTGATCTTCAAGTAACAATTGTCTCCTTTTCCCATGCTTTTCTCTTTATGGATACCACTGAGCTTCTTCAATTCTCATTTGTTTACAGGGATTTGCTATTGGATCTGCAGCGCTTGTGTCTTTGGCTCTATTTGGTGCCTTTGTGAGTCGTGCTGCAATTTCAACTGTTGACGTACTAACCCCCAAGGTCTTCATTGGACTGATTGTTGGTGCCATGCTTCCTTACTGGTTCTCTGCCATGACCATGAAGAGTGTAGGAAGTGCAGCCTTGAAAATGGTTGAGGAGGTTCGCAGGCAATTCAACACTATTCCAGGTCTCCTGGAGGGTCATGCCAAGCCTGACTATGCTACCTGCGTCAAGATTTCTACAGATGCATCCATCAAGGAGATGATTCCTCCGGGTGCCCTTGTCATGCTTACACCTCTTATTGTTGGAACCTTCTTTGGTGTTGAAACACTATCCGGTGTTCTGGCTGGTTCACTTGTTTCTGGTGTTCAGGTAATGCTAGCATATTGAAGCATATTGTTTGTGCTCGGTGAATTTGCTTGCTGACTATATGTTACTTTTTGGTTTTGTCGTGTTACAGATAGCAATATCTGCATCTAACACTGGTGGTGCATGGGATAATGCAAAGAAGTATATTGAGGTAAACACAAAGTCATGATGGTTAAAGCAGGCTAGTGTTGTTATGTATAGGTCAGGTCCTGTTTATTCCATGTTTGAACTAAGGTTTCTCTGGGATCTTTTTGTCAGGCTGGTGCCTCGGAGCATGCAAGGAGCCTTGGCCCAAAGGGTTCTGAGCCACACAAGGCAGCTGTGATTGGTGACACCATTGGAGACCCGCTCAAGGACACCTCCGGCCCATCACTAAACATCCTTATTAAGCTCATGGCAGTCGAGTCTCTGGTGTTTGCTCCTTTCTTTGCTACACATGGTGGTCTGCTTTTTAAGATCTTCTGAGAGGGTGGGGTCATGGTTGCGGTAGTTTTCCCCAGTTGGAGGGGGGAGTTTATTTCCATTTTGCCTTTTTTTTTGGTCTGACGGAAGAGGCTTATTAACTTGCAGTGTTTGGATTCAATTATGAACTCTTGAGAATTAATTTTGCGAAATGATTCTTCCGGATATATGGTAGTTTCGTTCTGAAAATCGAGCTTGATATGCAAAATTCAGTTTTTGGTAAGTTGACTAAAAAAGAATCATTAAAAAAAGGATTTATTTCTTGGCTGTTCACATCATGCGAAAGGTTCACATGAACTGATAAATATCATAGTCTGTGCACTTGATAAACCATGATGTCTTACCTCTGCCCATCAAGTCGTCTTCTGAAAACACCACTGGTTGAAGAAGCTCATTGGGAAAAGGCTTTCAACGTTGCTCTTCGAACTAAAATCGCAGTTTTAGAGGTTGGAGGAGGAGCCTGTTATGCATAGTAACTTGTTGGACAACTCGAGATGGCGCAGTGGTCTCTTGGTTTCTGCTCTTGGAGCTACCTACACCTTTCGCTTGTTTCCAAGTTGTTAGCACTTGGAAGGATGCGAAGCAGCGAAGAGTTTTGGTCAAAACAAAACCATAATTTGATTCATGGAAATAAGTTATCTATAATATTTTCTGTACAATCACTGTACAAAGAACCAACAGCAGGCGGCTCCATACTTGTTTGAAACTTATTCAGATCAGACGTTCTGAGTATATTTTCATAAAGCATCTTCAAACGTGCAGCAAGACGACCTCGGTTTTTCTTTTTATTTTCTACAAAGGGGCAGAGGTTATAGGTGAAGTAACATGTAAGCCAACTGCCTTATCAGTCTATTAGAATTTAAGAGGGCAAAATCTTAGACTTTTGCAACATGAAGTGCTCTCATTCCTCTCTGGTAGAATTCCCAGTGTGTATCAGCATAGTCTTTCACCTTCTTGAATAACTTTGGTCTTTCCTCGCTGATCAACCCTTCTTCTGGTCCAATCTCTTTGTTTGGTTCAGGCGTATAGAACACAGCCACAGAAATCCTCTCCCTCTCCGAGTTGGTCACTACCCTATGCACTGGGCTCTTGAACATCCCATTGGTCATTATCTGTTAATATCACATAGAACCAGTTATAAAATAGCATTTAGACCACACAACATTTTAGCATGATATATTAAAAAAATACCTCCATTTGATCGCCCATGAGGACAAGGAGAGCATGAGAAATTGTAGGAACTGTAAGCCATTGTCCGTCTTTGAGGATTTGAAGACCTTCTACATCATCTTGCAAGATAACTGTGTATCCTGATCCATCTGCATGAGGCTTGAGTCCGAGAACAAGATCAGGCCTTTGACAACATGAGTAGTAGTTAAAACGCGCTTGAAGTGGTCCTCGTTCACCAAACTGATTCAAGAAGCAATTTTCTTCTAAACTCAATGACTTTGCCATGGCTTTGGAAACGATCTCTGTAAACATCTTCATCTTTACAGTGTATTCTTCTAGAACAACTCTGCACAATTGCAAGTATCTCAAACATATTTCTGTTGTCAATTAGTCAATGACATTTGATGATTTATGAAGAGCTATTATGGCAAAACAGAATGATGCAAGTTGCAGGATTTGATTTCTGTTACAACTTTTTATGTTTCTTCGACAATATCTAATTGGTTTTTTATTTCCAGTAAAAGGGGCAAGGTGGAAGCGCACCTGAAGGATGCCGGGTTTTCTGGCCAGAATTTGGTCTTCCTTCGATCTTCTGGGTACACATCAAGAAACAAGCGATCGGACCAGTCAAGGGGCTGACCTTCTTCAGGGACCGGATCCCCTCCGTACCCTTCAAACTCTTCAACCCCTTTAGCTTGCTTCTTCTTCTCTTTCGTCGGCTGCTGGAAGAATTCCCTTCCCACTTGACGCAACTCCTCCAGAAATGAACTTGAAATGTTATGACCTACTGCCTGCAAAACCAGAACAAAAACTATAATTACTGTTGAAAGAATTTCAAATTCATATCATGAAACACAAACAACCCACATCAAACATTTCAAAATAGGTCTTATGAATCATCATGGCACATCTAGTCATCACTGAGTACAAACTGGCTATCAGTTTACTTGCTTTCTGCCGCAATGAACATAGAAAATGGAGAAGTAAAATGGAAACCATAATTGCAAAGTTGAAATCCTTTTTCTCTTTTTGGTATCACCTTTTCGGTTTCAGGGTATGTCCTAGCATCTATTGCATGACCATCAAAACAAGAGCAAATCTAATTACATAACCGATTTCAGAATTGCAGGTCAACATAGTATTTTGTCCTAACTGCAGAAAACTGCGTTTCTCTTGATATGAACACAACACATATCTTTCACAAAGTTGAATAATTAGTACATACCTGAAAGCAGCCCCATGAACAGAGTGCTGACCGAAGATTCTCTAGTTCCTCTTCTTGTTTACTGCTTGGTGCGGAAGATGAGAGGAGACTGAGGTCGATGATGGGAATCGAAGATGATGCAGAAGAAACATCTTCGTTTGCATCACCATCTCTACAAATATATAGTGGTGGGGGTTCTTCACCATTGAGGACCATATCCTGGACGCGCTTTGATAGCAGTACCTCCGCCGAAAGAAAGGAAACTTCGGCCATGTTTTCAGTTCCTGACTAGGACTCAGGCTCAAAGGATCCTTCCGAAAACTTGATTGATGGTGTTATTTACAGAGTGCAGTGAAGTGTGTTGTTGGAACATGTTTGAACTCTTTTGCTGCTTGTAAGTTAGAAAAATTCTACACATAATCACCCACGCATCGCCTACCATACATTTTTTTTTTTTTCGTATCAAATATGTAATATATAGATGATAAATAAAAGAACTCAATTAATTTTAAAAAAATAAAACTACAAGAATAAAAATAAAAATAATATATAATATATAAAAATAATGAATAACAAAACTCTATATTATGACTACATTAAAAAGCCCACTAACCCGTAAAAGAACAAACTGATGAGGTTGTACTGAAGAAGATTTTGGCAGCAATTGTTGTTGCTGTAGTTCCCGATACACGGTACAAGTCACTATGCAACTCCGATAAATGATTCTATTGGGCTTAGATTTTATAAGCTCACTTTTATAAATATGAGTAACTGGACTCAATTTTTTATAATTATATTATCTAGTATTAGATTTTATAGTTACACTTTAATAATAAATAAGTTAGATTTTTAATGTTTTAGTCGAAGTTATTAAATGGACATTGATGATTTTAGAAAATAATGATATATTTTGAGGTTATGAGAATTTTAGGTTTTGAGATATTAAAATATGTTATTTTAGAAGTTTAGGTTTAAATATTGAAATACGTGTTCAATTGAAATTTACGAATTATGTGATTATTTTATAGGTGACGATTAATATTTGTTTAGCATTGTTGAGGAACTTTTCGAAAGACTAAGGAGTCCAGGTAAGTGGAGTTCTTATGCTAGACTTTACATAAAAATAAATAAAATGGGCTGAGGTTGATTTTTGAAAAATATACATATTTTGTTATGAAAAAAAATTTGAAACGACTTCAATTATTTGTTCTGCATGACTCATGAAATTCTATATATGAATAAGTAATTTCTGTCATGATTGGTATAGATATGAGCAAAGTTTTGGCATTCTGTTTCTGAACTATGCAAATGAGCGAATATGAAAAATTGTGCATAAATTATATTTTTGTGATCTGATTATGTTATATATTCTGTTCTGAAAATGTTCTATACTCTGATATGATATGATGTGATTTCTGAAACCTCTAGTATGACATTCTGTTTATGTTCCGTTTTGACATTACCACGGGTGTAAAACTGTGGCCTCTGTTCGGGTTGATACCAACTTTTTCTATTTCTGGTGCACCCACTTTGGAAAAGAAGTGGTTTTCTACGTGGTCTTTTCTATGTGCACACTCGGGGCTCCGAGAATAATAAGGGGAAGATTCACATTCAGTTTCTGCTCGATTGGCCATCAAGGTTATCACAACCCTACCACGGGAGTTAAACATGAAATTATGTTATGATATAATGCTTCAATTATGCTGTGCTAAAGGGATTTTGAATAAGAATATTTTTGAACTTTCGCTCTGATATTTTTGATAATATGTTCTGATTCTGCAGTCTGAAAATAAAAATATTTTGTTCTGCATTCTGAACTATGTAAATGCTCATGTTTGCATACTAGTATATGTTCTCTACTTACTGAATTGTTGATAACTCACCTTTTATATCCACAATATTTTTCAGATGATTATGATGGTCTTGCTGGCGAATAAGAGTGGGTTGTGTTAGAGAAATTGCTAAGTTCGTAGAAGAATAAGTACCCGAAGGCACAAGAATTTATTTCGAGAGTCTGCTTAATTGATTTATGATTTTATGTTATTTTTGGTACTGTAAGTCGTGAAAATCTCGAGATAGTGTGGAATTCTAATTTATTTATTTGAGGTAGTTAATTAGTGTCTTGACGGAGGAACATATATTTCTAGTTTGAATAAAGGAATTTTGTACTTTGATGGAATACTAGAGTATATAAATTTGTCATGGTAGACGACGTTATGTTACAAGAGCTAACTCCGATGCGGGGCGTTACAGTGAATGAGGGAAGAAGATAATTGTGATAAATAAATCGAGTCTTCTCTTTTTAATGACATTTTAGTCCTGTCGTACTTGATATTCGCGAGAAAAGTTGAAGATTTTCAGTATTTTTGTTGTGTAAAATTTGGATAAAATGTTTTTGTTCTAAGCTGACGTTACAATCTCTCCCGTTGTTTAAATTCATGACCTCCTCGTCGTCATGGTCCATATCGCACCGAAGGAGCGAACGCCGAACACCTCTCTCCCATCACAAAATTAATGAGATGGGTCCGAAGAAGATAGACTTCTGCAACTTTTCACCAATGATCTCCAAAGAGAATCTCGAGTTTCTGGACAAAATTTGATCAAATTATGGAAATGATGTTTGTCTTCTAATGGATTGCTGAGTCAGATATCACGACCAACTTTCAGTTGGCTTGTCTTTGTGATGTTGCTTTCCATCAAAACATTTGCTTGCTTGTTTTTAGCTCAGCCACCAGCTGGAATAAGCCATGAGTTTCAAAACATTGCCAAGTCACATCATATCCGACCTTGGTTCTATTAGTTTCAGCACATAAGCAGTTGATGCAGGGGAAGTATTATAAAGCCAACATTTTCTTTTGTTTTGGTTAAGCGAAAAAGCAACGGCTCTGAAGAGCACAAGAAGCATTTGGCCATTTGGGTATTATATCACGCATCTTATCACTGAAAAGTGATGTTAGGCAATCTCTGCCACATTTGTAAAGAACGTGGCCAAAAGAATATAAGACTTGGTATTTAATTAGCGTCTGGATTTTGTTTTCAAGACTAAAATTTAAAATTTAACGTAGCAATACTCTTTACTTTTTATCTCTAGTTCTAAATAAAGTTTGATTTGAATGTTAAAAATGTAAATATGTTGAGATATGTGTTTAAATGTATGAAATAAATTGAGATGAGTTTAATTTTTTTTATGGAAAGTCGAAAAAATAATGAGTTCTATCAATGAATGGTTTGAGATGAGTTGAGTTAATTTCAACAATCAAAAACATTCTAAAGTCTCTTTTGAAGAACATACAATCACTTAGCCAGGGCAAGTTTAGCTCTTGAAGTCTGGATATAAGTTGCAATGAGTAATGTTATGTATAAGTCTTAGATAGACAAGTCTCATACAAATCTTTTGTAAAACAATGAATCTCATTAATAAAAAATAATTTTTTTTATACTTTTTTTAAGCGAAACATACCTTTATGCCGCCAAACCCATTTCTGCATAGTATTTCGAGTGAAAGGAAGAAGACCACTAACTGAAAAATGCTCAATCTCATTTCGACTGCAGAGCATTTAGATTGAAAGGAAGAAGCTGATCATTCTACTCCTCCTTCCTCTTCCAAACCCATGTGGTACCTCAACAACTTGTGCTTCGATGAGGAACCCACTTGATGCCGAAAATGCCATGAATTTTTCTAGATTTTTATTCCTCTTTTTTTCTTCCATTTGCTAATTTCTTCTCTAATTTTTGGGTATGAGCTATTGTCCACTTTGTGGGTTCTGGAGAAAGAAAGAGCTCTGTTGTTTCGTGCTGCTACTCAGACTTGAAGCTCTCTACCAGATGTTCAGGTTGCCCAGCGACGTAATCGACGAGTCCCTCTTCGACCTTGTCATCGTCGTGGACGTCGGTGCCCTTTACGAAAGTCTGGCCGAAGAAGATCACGGCGAAGAGGAAGAGTGCGGTGGAGAGAAAGAGGGGCCAGAAGTAAGCCAAGATGGTGACGAAACTGGGTGCTACGAGGATGATGGAGATGACGGTGAGAGAGAGAGAGAGAGAGTGAGAGTGAAGATGATGGGGAACTTGTAATTGAGAAGCTTTTCCGGAATCTCCATGACTTCTTGGGTTTGGCAGAGAGAGCGAGAGAAAGAGAAGGAAATGTGCACTGGAATGGAGAAGACGAAGGGAAGGGAAGGGAAGGGGTTGGCTTCGTGGAGAACCCTAATGGTGAGTGCGTTTTTAGTTATTAAAGGAAACGAAACGTTTCATCTCCAAGTGGGCAAAGGTTTCCCAAAGATTACCCAAGGCGGTTGTCTATAGCATTTTTCGAAGGAGTAACCGTGAGAGGGAATCACCGAGAGGAGTAGCGACGGGCTGGGGTGGCTTGGGGTGTTCGGCAATGATCTTTGTACAGGTGGTAGTGGTGTGGAGGAGCTGGCTGTTTGCGGAGGAATCGTGCCAAACAAAAGAGCTGGGCTCTGCTTCTGGGGGTCAAAACAGAGATGTTTCGGTGCAATGGCACAGGTCATGCACGATGGTGGTTAGCTACGAGTGCTATGGTGGTGGCGGTGGTTCACGGCTGGGCAACTTGCGAAGGGGAGAGTCGTGCTCTGTTTTGGCTAGCATTGCGACGGGGCTTCTCTACGTGGTTTCTCGGTTTGGTTGCTGCTACGAGTGGATGCCAAGGTGGCAGCGGTTGTTGGTGCGTGAATGCAAGAGCGGCGCCGTGGATCGGTTGCGGTCGATGGCGGATTTGTCGCGATCACTGCTACGTGAAGCTTGCTGTGCATGCATGCGAACGTGGGTTCCAAGTGCTCAGTTAGCAAGGGGTGTAGCCGTATAGGTGGGTTTCCCATGAGGAAGAATTCAAATGAGGGAGAAGGAGTGAAGGAAATTCGTGTGGTTGTAGTTTCACGAGAGTAGTGCACTATCTTCAACGGTCCAATAAAATGGTGATGCACCGAAAGAGGAAACAAACAAAAGGGTCATGAGTGTTTGACATGATGAAAAACTTAGTGGGATGGTGGTGGTGGTGGAACCGGGTATTACATTCACAATTGATCTATGCAGATCAGGAAACTTATTTATCGCTTGACTGTATTTTTTTTATTTATTAGTTAAGAAAATGATAATTACTTAATTAGTTTTTTTAAAATTATTTAAAAAATAATTGAAAGAAGAAAAAATAGATTTACACTTATCATAATGTAGGACACCATTTTGGATCCCCTAGCATTATCCTTGATCGTATTCGTCGATTGATTTAATAGCCATTTCTTTGAATTTAAACTATATTCCAATTCAATGTGGGGGGCAATGAGAAAAATACAGCATCGAATCAGCCCAGCCCATTGAATTATATCAATAAATTCAAAATGGCTTGGGCCCATTGGTAATGAGATCCAGGGAAATGTCAACTTATTTTAGGCAATTCTGTACCTCTTGCCTCTTGGTATCAAGCCCAAACTTTGATGCGTGGTGTGTGAATTTGTCATTGTCAAATGAGTAACGTTATTTGTTATTTATTATTTATTTTCTCATAACCTTTTTACTATTTTATAATGTATGAATAGATAATTAAAAAATATTTATTATACTATAAATTTATTATCTAATATTTGTTTGAATGATCCGACCCTCATTTTTGTTCTTTTAACAGATCTTTTGGCCCAGACCACCAAATACAAACATATTAACAGCGGAGGAAACCGTGACAGCAAACAGCACAGTACTGCGGAGACACGTGCGATCGATTGAACTCTTCCGTCGCGTCCTATGACCAAACAATGTCTGCACTTCAATGCGTCGATGATGACAACGTCAGCTAATCTCTATATCATCCTCTGCTCTCTAACCGTCCACGTAACAGCTCGAATTCTCAGGTTCCTTTATCCTTGTTTCTTTTTCTTTCCTTCCCGAGTTTTTTTGCTGAAATGAATACTTAACTTTGCCATATGGCTGTGATGAATTCACTTGAACGAAGGCTTTTCTTTCCGTATCATAGTTTCTCTACAATCAAACAGCAGTGTTCTTCCAACATTCTGGAGTGAAAATTTTGTGCACTTCTGATTTCTGAATTACAGTTTGTTTGGAATTTTTGTTATACAGTAAGATCCAATGGGGCAGGCTCCATCTATGCTAACGCAATATGATATCGAGGAAGTGCAGGAACACTGCAATAATCTATGTGGGTTACCTTTATCCTTGTCTTTAATTCGTGGGTTTCTTTTATTTTGTTGTTTAGTTCTCTGTTGGAAGTGTTTTATCTATGAAATGTAGTTTCTCAGCAAGAAATAGTCTCTTTATATCAAAGATTTTGCCAACTTGATCGGAATGCAAAGGGTTTTATCTCGGCTGATGAATTCTTATCGGTTCCTGAGTTTTCCATGAATCCGCTTTCTCAGGTAGTCTCCATCGGGATGTCTAAGAGAATACGTATTGAGTCTTTGTGATGCCTAATTCTGTTGTTTCTTGGTGATGCATGATAAATTGTATCTTAATTTGGGAGCTTGACTTGGTAATCATTTTCAGAGGCTGCTTAAGATGCTGGATGGCTTGAATTTCAAGGACTTCGTGGCTTTCTTGTCGGCCTTCAGTGCTAAAGCTACTATACAACATAAAATTGAGTGTAAGTGCTGATTACCTCATGATTTGTCATGATTATTCGTGCTTCTGATTCAATTTCATAAAAAGGGTATTTGATATTATAAGGATCGTGTTAATTGCATGATAACTACATGTGAGAGCAATGCCTACGTTTATTCAGATGCATTATATATGTTGTTCCTTTTGGTTTGTAGCCTGTTTCAAGTATGGGATTGGAGAATTTGGATTTGGGAACAATTTCAAACGTTGTTATCTATCTTTGAACATCTAAAAAAGGGAAGGAGAGAAAAGTAGTATTTGTTAGTTAGAGTAGTAAAAAAATATCAACAAATAAAATTGAAAAGAGAGACGGGTGTTTTTAGTCTAAATAGGTTTCGAATTTTGATGCTATAAAATTTTGTGAATTTCTCAAGAAGTGTGGGAATTCTTAATAGGAATGTCTAGTTAGGTCAATAAACCTGGTAATGAATGTACATTTAACAATAAAGTTATAAATTGTGTGGTACCTGATTTGAAAGCGTTTAAAGATCAGATTGAATTTTTTTTTTGCTAGCCAGGGATAAAAGAAAGGGCTAAATAGATTGAATAAAAAAATTTTGATAGCAGAAAATACTGTCTAGGATTGAAGTTAACTAATTGAGCTGGTATAGTCATACATGAACAGCAGATGTCATTTAACAAAGCACTTTTTATTTATTTATGCTTGATATCACTTTTGTTGTTGTCATCATTGTTATTCTATTAATTTTTTGTGCTTTCCTACTTTTAAAAAAAACATGCTTTCTTTAGTTCAATTATATCTGGTAGTTTTTCTAAGAAGTGACTGGTCTTGAACTGTGAAGGAGTGGAAATGTTTGGGTGTTATATTAATAATACTGGTTTTTTTATTGTCCAGTTATTTTCAGAGTATATGATTCAGACAGTAATGGAAAGGTGTCTTTCAATGACATATTAGAAGTGCTTCGGGATTTGTCAGGTTCATTCCTGTCTGATAAGCAAAGAGAGGTATTAAAAAGGATGCAACATTATAAGTTTTGTTTCATCCTTTACTCATACCATAATGGATAAAGGTTGTTACACAGTGAGTTTTACGACATCATCACGAATATTAATATTTCTCTTGGTTTTTTGTTAGAAGTTAATTTCCAGATCACTTACCAAACCTTGTCGTTGTTTGCTAATGTACATTGAACTAGGGGTGTGTGTGTCTCTCTCTCTCTCTCTGTGGGTGCACCTGTAGGTGGTTGCCTTGATGTGGGATCTGATCCTGTAAAGTTTTTGAGACAGATGGATAAAGTAGTGTTACCTGATTTTCTACCATACCAATCTCGTGATAACCCTTTTCTCTTAGCTTGATTTATGTGGATTGACATAATAGAGAACTGGATGAATAGCTCACAGTAAACTGGGTGATCGCATTTTTTGAGTTTGCATTCTGCATTGGGGACCTGGGGTATTAAGGAGACTTGTATCATACCAATACCAATGTCGCAATGGACGTTATCAGAACTGGTTTCAACGCATTTCGAATCCTGTATACCCTTTTGTTGCTTTCAAACTAAAACCAAATTGTTTGCATATTTCACCATGCACGGTTTGTTCATGGAAGAGAGGAATAGCCTGGACAGAACACTATCTTATATTGGAAAATTTGGGGAAGAATGGAGGGTTGTATGATTGATTGACACGATTGTCGCTTTGATTAGTTGAACTGGTTAAGGTGTACAAAGATAATCACAAAGATTGAAAATGTTAATGGATGGGAATTTTAATGCCAAATCAAAGACTAGTGGAACTGTTCTACTTCTTGCATTGAAACTGCTGCCTCTATTTTCTCCCCTATGGGGTCTAATATCAAATTGGCATTCTTCTTGATTTATGTGATTGATGAAATTGGGTGGTTCCTTGGAATCATTTCAGTCCTCTTAGATAAGAGAAATACCTAGGTTTACAAAGAGAATAACAAAAATTAAGCTTACAAACTGATGTGGTTGTATGTGATACATTAAATCTATTTACAAGAATAGAGCTTTACACTTTGATGTACCACATTAAGCCACGTAAGTTTGTAAAGTAGTTTTTTCTACTTCTTTTTGTAGGCATGGCAATTCTCTTTTGATAATAAGATACCTTTTGAAAAACCTGATGAAATCTTAGTATCTTACTTATTATCATGAGAAAAGACCACCTGCAATTCCTTCATGAAGGCAGTATTTTTTATATGAGTAATTCTACATACAACCGTAAAGTGCGTAAACATCGCATAATCGCTTTGAAAAAGAGTGGGGTCCACTATTAAAAAATTAATTTTTTTTCATGTAGGTCCCATGTTTTATTCACTTTTTTCAAAGCGATTACGCAGCGGTTACACAATTCACGGTTGCAAATATCTTTTCTCTTTTTATATTGCTTCATTTTCCTCTTTCTTTCTAAATTCTAATGCTTACTGTTTTTGTTTGTGGCATAGCATCGCTTGCTTATCTGTACCCAAAAGTTTTTAATTTTCTATTTGGTTAGATTTTACTGAAGCCTAACAACATGACTTCCACACTCTGTTCTTTGGTTCACAGCAAGTATTGAGCCAAGTCTTGGCAGAAACAGGTTACACAGAGGAATCTTATTTAATGTTGGACGACTTCATTAAGGTACTTAATTATTTCCATATATCTAGCAACAATTCAAACCTTGTAAAAGAAGGGTAGAAGAAAGTGGAGAGAAAAAGGGATAAATTGGAGTTACATGATCCTGGGTACTGCTCACCATATTTAATTGTCTTGTTAAAAACCAGTGAATCAGATAGATGCCCTGGCTTGGATCATTTGAAGTAACCTGTTGTTCACATGCAAAGGCACACCTTATCATCTTCAGCATGACCATTTATAACCCTGGCTAACTTGCATTTAAAGAAACATCACTAAAGGAATGTATACCTTAAAAAACTGCCATGGATTTGCATGACTATGCTTGTTCTTTGGAGTTTGCATTACTTTCTTCTTCTTCTTCTTCTTCTTTTTCAGTGTTTACCATCATTGCTTCACATCTGTTACAGGTTCTTGGCAGTTCTGGCTTAAAAATAGAGGTTGAAGTACCAGTTGACTAATACAGCCAGCCCCGCTATCTTTTGCCATGTAGTTCAAGACGAAATGTAAACTCAACTCTATCCTTGTAGAAAATTCATGTCAATTACACCTGTATTAATGCATCTTTTTGCTCACTACAAATGTTTGATCGATGAGAAATATAAAATAAACAACCTGTAATTATTACTATAAAAAACAAAATGGTCGATCATTATTATTGCTTCATTTCCAAAGATCTCGAGCCTGTTTTCAGGCTCTGAAATGCAAGCGTCTGGGTTTTTTCTAATTTCCTCAATTGAAAGCAATCTATGATTCACTAAATTCTGTTGGATAGTTGACTTGGTACATATTAATGTGTGCAGCAAATTTAAGCTTTCGAATAAACGGTTTCTGATCAATTGAAAATGCCATTGGAAAATCTCTCTCTCTCTCTCTCTCTCTCTCTCTCTCTCTCATACCGCAAAGACTCAGCAGACATGGAGCAAAAATTTGCATATTAAAACCATCAAATTCAATTACCCATATCATATCCTTTCTCTCCAGAACCAAATGCTTTTAATTTACGGTTAGATCACGCTGAAACAGCCTTCCAATATCAATGCTAATCTTAAAAAACCAATAAGAAAATAACTACAATATCAATGCAGACAAATTTAAACGTAAAGACAGGGTCTATGCAAGTGCTCAGCAATTTCCTAGGACTCGTACTCTCTCACTGATGTCAAAGTTGGATTATGCAGTGAACACTCACAAACACACAAGCAAAGAAACTTGTTCTCCACATCTCTTGCCTTCTTTCTTACAAGAAAACAAATGGTTGATAATCTTTAAGACTGCAACTTTTTCAGGCAAGCAACTGTCATTCACAATTACTAGTACGTTCTATAGCCAACTTTTCATGTATTGTTTACATCTGCATTTTTTTCAACAGAGTCTTTAGTATTTTGGTTTGTATATGTTAAATAAGGATCGAATTACCTCAAGTAGCGGAATTCTATAAGGTCGGATCTTTGCTCATCTTACAGCCCACATCACTTTGTTGTTTGCACTTCTACATCGTTTAACTAGAGTCTCCTAGAAATTCCACGCTTCAAGATCAAGAGATCTAGATGGTTTCTCTAGAAAAAAAATGAAGAGAGAGGAGAGTTTTTTGTCTTCTTGTAGGACTCTTTTTCACACCCACACAAATTATGTACATCCTCTTATCTTAAAAGAGACATACCTAGAAGTTAATTAACTTCCATAAATATGTGGAAGTTAAATAACTTCCCTTGAGTTGTGATAGTGGTGGGGAGTTAACAAATAACTTCCCCACCCATGTGGACACCACTTGGTCATGGGATCTACCCATTACCAACATCTCCCACTAGTCCAGTATGGGTGCTATGTTCATTAACAATCTCTTCATGTTCTCTCAATCAATTATCCCTCATACAGAAAATGAAGCGTGCGACCTGACGAGAAGACAAAGGGTAGGAGTACTATATTAAGTCACATAGATATCTCGTCTATGCTCCAGATTATTTGATCTCACTAGATCAAGTGTCCTTAATCCCTCGCAAAGTTTATAACTCAAAGCAATTTTTGATCTCACGTATATAATATACTCATGATTATATCGAGTCAAAACGACATAATCGCCCTGGCTATGAGACATAAAATAACAAGTAAGAATCTAAACAATATTCCCTAGACACTCATGTCAATTCAATTAGACTTGACTGCTTTTCTAGACATGTTTCGCGAGACCGTATTATTCATGGCCCAAAGAAAACATGCTAAAGTAGCAACATCAAGTTTTCATTTCGTGACATAGTTCCAGGTTTAAGGCCATATGAATAGATCATTTAATGATCCATTAGGGCTCACATAGTAATGGAGCAGGAACCCATCCAATCACTCCCTTATATGATCATCTACAACACATACAATATGAAATGTATGTTATGAGGAAACTCCCTCTTAATTGGGCTTGTCACATTCAAATGCCGTAGGAATCTCAGTCTAGTCGCCACAAAGACACTCTAACTTGAGTTTCTTAGCACAGTCACTCATCTAGAGCCTATCTAAGATCTCATATTCCGCTTAATCAGACTTTATAAATTTGTGCAAATACTTTATATACGACTCTTGTAAGTCTCAGCTTAGCCAAGCTAAGACGACATTCTTTAAATTTATTTTAAATACTCTAAAGCATTAAGATATTTACTAGCTCGCTTTCCAAGCGCCAAAGTAATCAACTTGTCTCATCTTGCTCGCTACTCAAGCGCCAAGGTGATCATCCATGTGAGTGGACTGATTTTTGCCTGGTGACTTCTTTATAATGTGTGTTTTTCACTTAGTATAAATTATTTAATAATATGAGATAAATACAATAATCTCACTGCAATAGATACTAACAGTGTTAAATATACAATAAAGTCTAATGTATCCTTAATACAACATATATCAAATCCGATGAAGTCCCAAACTCCTAACATGAGTTTGGCAAACATTTCTACTAGTAGCCTTAGTGAGAGGATCAACTACCATCTTCCTAGTAGAGATATGTTGTCGGATCACCTCACCTCGAGCAACAACATCTCGAATATAATGAAAACGAATATCTATGTGTTTGGTTCTACCATGGTATTTGGGATCATTGGCATATGCCAAAGCTTTCATACTATCACTGTATATCTTAACGGCTTCATCTGCAAGAGCTGTAACCTCTAGGCTCTAGAAAAATCTCTTCAACCAAACAGCCTATTGTACAGCTGTTGAACAAGTAACGTACTCTGACTTCATTGTGGACAAAGCAATGCATGATTGTTTCTTGCTACAGCAAGAAATAGCTCCCCCACTAAGCATAAATGCGTAACTTGTCGTGGATTTTCGCTCATCTTTGTCACTAGCCCAATCAGCATCGCTATAACCCTTCAATCTCATGTCTTCATCCTGGTAGCAAAGAACAAGGTCTGCTGTCCCACGAAAATATCGAAAAATCCTTTTAACTGCTTGCCAATGAATAGGTCCTGGGTTACTCTGATAACGACTAACCAATCCAACCGCAAAGTAAATGTCAGGTCGTGTACACAACATAACATACATCAGACTTCCAATTGCACTTGCATAAGGAACCCTGGTCATTCATTTCTTTTCCTCATCATTCTTAGGACAATGTTCTAGGCTCAAAATATAACATTTCTCAATTGGAGTGTCTATGAGTTTGGAGTTGTGCATACAAAATCGTTCTAGAATTTTCTTAATGTAAGTCTCTTGAGACAAACTAAGAAGCTTTCCAGATCGATCCCTTGAAATTTTAACTCCCAGCACATAATTTGCTTCACCCATGTCCTTCATCTCAGAAGTAGAGGACAACCACTCTTTTGTGGCGATAATTATCTCCATATCATTTCCAGCTAGTAAGATGTCATCCACGTACAAAGACAAAATTAAAAAAAATTTCCCTGTACGTTTGACATACACACAATGATCTTCTTCTAGCATTTCAAAGCCAATTGAAGTAATGGCCTCATGAAATTTGAAATACTATTGTCTAGACGATTGTTTAAGGCCATAAATTGAACGTTTTAGCTGACATACTTTGCGCTCTTGTCCTTCAACCTCAAAACCAACAGGTTGATCCATATAGATCTCCTCGTCTAGTTCTCCATTGAGAAATGCAGTTTTTACATCTATTTGAAAAAGTTCCAAATCTAGATGTGCAACTATAACTAGAATAAGGCGAATGAAAGCAAATCTCACCACAGGGGATAATGTTTTTTCATAATTTATACCCTCTCTTTGAGTATAGCCATTCGCCACGAGTCGGGCCTTATACTTGTCAATTGATCCATTTGTCTGACGCTTAATTTTTAAAACCCATTTGTTTCCAATAGATTTGCGCCCAGATGGAACATCAACTAACTCCCAAACTTGGTTCTTTGCTATAGAACTCATCTCATCTCTCATAGCAGCCAGCAATTTATTTGAAGCAGGTGAACTTAGTGCGTCCTCATAAGAAGAAGGTTCATCAAAGTCACACGGAGCACACATGAAAGATTCCCCTTCAATCTCAAAACGACGACGAGGAATGGTTCCACGTTCACTTCTACGTAACTGAGACTCTTGTGAGTTCCATTTTAGTGGTATGCTCCCACTAGGAGGCAAGTCACTCCCACTATCTTTTGCAATTCTAGGATGTGATAATTCTCCACCCTCGCCTAAAGATTGTGTAACTCCCTCAAGTTCTTGCAACTCAAAAAGTTCAAGATCATTTTTTGCTTCACCAATATTGGAAAAATCATTCTCGATCAATGCAATATCACGTGACTCTATTTTTGTCATTCTTCCGTTAGAATGTTCACCAAACATCACATAGCCCTTTGAGGTCTCTGAATATCTTATGAAGATATGCTTATTTGCTCTGAAGCCAAGTTTTCCATATTTATGGGAAGTGGTGTGAACATAACCCGCATAATCCCAAGGCCGCAAATGTTCCAAATTTGGTTTTGCGCCACTCTATAATTCATATGTGGTTGAAAGAACGGACTTAGAAGGCACACAGTTCAAGATGTAGGCCGCAGCTAGAAGAACATCCCCCAAAAAAGATATTGGCAGGTTAGCTTGCACTATCATTGATCGAACCATTTCTAATAAGATAGGATTTCTCATTTCCGCAACACCATTTTGTTGTGGTGTGCAATGAATGGTTAATTGCCTGCGTATCCCTTTTTGCTCGCATAGTCCTTGAAACTTTTTAGACAAGTACTCACGACCACGATCAGTTCGTAGAATTTTTAAATTTCTTTCTTTCTCAGTCTCAACCATAGCCACAAAGCGCTTGAAATAATCTAATATTTCAAAGCGATGAGAGATCAGATAGACATGACTGAAACGTGAGTAGTCGTCTATAAAGGTGAGAAAATAAGAGATGCCATGACGTGCCTTCACATTCATAGGTCCACAAATATCAGAATGGACTAGCTCTAAAGGATAAGATTCTCTAGGAGCCTTTCCAAAAGGCTTCCTACAAGCTTTACCAACTAAACGAGGCTCACACACAAGTAGACTGACATTAGCGAGAGATCCCAATAGACATTCTCTAACTAATCTAGCCATTCTATCTTTTCATATATGGCCTAGTCTAGCATGCCATTTCAATGAATTAGAAACAACATCATCATCATTTGAAGCCATAAAAGAAAATGAGGAATTATCTAAATCCAACAAAAGAAACCATTCGAAAGAAATCCATGTCCATATAATGCCCTATCTAAATAAAAGTCCAACTGAGGGCCATCAAAATGAAAAGTAAAACCAAGTTCCAACATAGAAATAATTGAAAATATATTACATTGAACACCAGATGCATGTAGCACATCATGAAGAAGTAATAAGCGCCCTAGACGCATCTTGAGTTGGTAGGTGCCAACTCCAAGCACTTCCTCCCGAATTCTGTTACCCAATATAACGTATTGTCTGCCAACTGATATTCTTTTATAATCTATGAACCCAACTCGATCTCGTGCTACATGTTTGGTTGCTCCTGTGTCAACAATTCATTCAGGGATTGAATGAGCAACAAAAATATGTGAACAAACATAAGTAATGAGAGAGTTGTGTTTAGGGGATACCTTCTTTGTCTCAGTGCATTCATGAGCAAAGTGTTTCATTTTTCCACAGGTATTGCACTTCATTTTGGACTTGTCCTTGCCAGCACGCTTGCCTCTGTGGCGCTTTGCTACTTTTCCATCCCTTGGCCTAAGACTATTTGCCAGTCCAGCAGATCTCTCATGTTGATTGCGTTTAAGCCTAAATGCCTTGCGCTTCCCAGCTTGGGCAAGAAGTAGAATATTACGATGCGCATCTATGCGCTCTGCCTCTAGCTCCAAATGGCGAGATATATCAGCAAAAGTTTTAATATTCTCACTGTGTGTCAAAACAAGCTTCATTTGCCCCCAAGTTGACTCGGGCAAAGATCGTATCACAACGGTAACTTGTTGTTCATCAGTGAGATTATTGCCAACAACCTTTAGATCACGAATCAAGTCTGACATCGACCTCAAATGCTTAGTCATGATATGTTTAGGGTCCATAACATATTGCTTAAACCTCAAAGTGAGAGCACGAAGCCTAGTAGATGATGTCCCCCATAGGTGATTTTCAGCTGGTTCCACATATCTTGGGCAGTTGGGTAGTTCTCAAACTTCCCAATAAGATCATTGTGCATGCTGCTAAGCATGGTAAAACGCGCACGCTGATCTTTCTTTGCCCAAGCCTGATAGGTTTCCATATCACGAAAATATTGAGAAGTATTCCCTTCATCAGGTTGTATCATCAGGTGAGACAGATTTTCAAGGACCTATTGTTCATTGAGCAGATATTAAATTTTTCTATGCCACATGTCATAGTTGATTCCATCCAGTTTCTCTCCTTTAGTAAGGTCAACAACTACGTTCTTAGTGGCCATCACTACATTCATTGTGCGAGATTGACATTAGTACACATTTAATTTTATTCTAAAATCTAACTAGACCATAGAATTTCTACCTATATAGTGAGATCAAAAAATTTCGCAAAAAAACTAATAATCATCTCCCACTATATAAGTCCAAATGTCATATCTAATTAATTTTGAATAAAATTTATGTAGGGTTTTTTATTTATTTTTAAATCCTCAAAACTCATGCACATATAGTCCATTCATCAAATATGAAAAAAACAACAACTATTGTGCTAAACACATAGCGCATAGGCTCCACCTGAAGCCACATTGGTAATTTGGTCTTCATGGTAAGATGATCTTAAAGTATATCGATAGACGTGAAACACATCCCTTTACATGGCCTTAATAATAAAATTACATTCACAATATTACATTTTCAAAGAAAATCCTATTACAAATTTTCTAGAAAAAATAATAAATAAATAAGGATGCTACGTCATCGATATACTTATAAGTTACACTTTATACATTCACAGAAAAATACATACATACATTGTACATGATCCCAACAAATTACCAATGTCAACTCTATCTATTTCTTATAAAAAAAAATCATACTGGTATGCATGATGGTTCAATGGATAGAGAATCCACAACTAATGTATATAAATATCACATAACACAGAAAATATGGCTTGAGGAAGTATGACAAAAAATAAAGTCCCAAATTAATTATATTTTTTTAATAAAAAAAAAACTATTTTCCACTCTCTGTTTCAATAAAAAAAAAATTAGCAATCAACTTTAGACACCAACACATGATTACACGTGTTGGAAGTGTCAAAAAAAGACATTGGAATCATCTGACGCGCCCACACGCGCCGCCAACGTGTGTGGGATTCATTTTTGCTCTAGAGACTGTTTTGCCTCTGTTTCACTTGCCACGACGGAGAGTGAACATCACCTCTTCCGCTCACAGTGTTTTGAGACTTTAAAACTCAAAATTCAGTCATATTAATGTGTATATGTGTTGGTAAAGTGATTAAAAATGGAGCCAAGTGAATGGGTGGACTACACTCTCTCTTACCGAGAGTGGGACTGGAAAACAAAACATTGTTTATCGTCTTCTTCCTCAAGCCAAAAAATTGGTTTTTCCCGATTTCAAGCAACCATGTTCAATCAGTCATAACTTACTCATACAGAGTCTAAATTAAACATATGATATATCAAATTAAAGCTAATGAACCCAACTTTCCAACCATATAAAAATTATTACCAAAAAATTAGATTTGGTTGACTAAAACTTAGTTCGAAATCAAGGTCCAAACAAGAAGTTTTAAAACTAGGGTTTTGGATTTCTTCTTATATATGCAACGAAACTTCACCAAATTTAATATACATGTTTCTGACATTATAAGGATCATTTTCATGTAAATACTTCAATTTTAAACATGTCATACAATAGCCTCTAATGAAACATTTGAAACATAATAGACCATGACATATCATTAATAACATGCTTTTAAACTCATTCCAAAGCATCAAACAACATGTAATCATATTCACATGGACGAAAACAAGCAACATAGGCTCTGGTACCAATGTTAAATAAGGTTAAATCGAATTATCTCAAGTAGCGAAATTCCCACAAAGTCGGATCTTTGCTCGTCTTACAGCCCACGTCACTTTGTTGTTTGCACTTCTATGTCGTTTAGGAGGCTACTAGAGTCTTCTAGAAATTCCACGCTTCAAGATCAAGAGATCTATATGGTTTCTCTAGGAAAAAAATGAAGAGTGTGAGGAGAGTTTTTTGTCTTCTTATAGGACTCTTTTTCATACCCACACAAATGATGTACGTCCTCTTATCTTAAAAAAGACATACCTAAAAGTTAATTAACTTCCCTAAATATGTGGAAGTTAATAACTTCCCTTGAGTTGTGATAATGGTGGGGAGTTAACAAATAACTTCCTCACCCATGTGGACACCACTTGGTCATGAGATTTACCCATTACCAACAGTATGCATACATGAAATGTACGTCTGCTCATTTACAAAGTTTCTTTGATGTCTTCACATCTAATTAACACTGGTATGTTGATGTTATGCTAGCTTCTGCACAGTAGTTGGGCCAAAAGTTGATCTATATCTCTCACAAACACATACGTGTACATACTTTGTGCAAGAGGAAAATAAACATGTCGACCTTGCTTGAGTTACAAATTCATTCGTCACTATAAATTTTGAGGGATTTCATCGTTAAGATTGACAAGTTGTGTCTTAAGGCAGATGCAATGACTAGAAAGGAGAAACAACTAGATCAATGCAATTTGGAAGTAAAATAGTTCAAGTGGTATAAAACTGTTAACAGGTCCATTGGATTCAGCTCCAAAGAAAATTTTGAAGCAATTGAGTTGTTCAGGGAACAAAATTTGCATCAGTTCTTGCAAAGGGAAGGCAGCGATTATGCAGACTAGTATGGTTGAACAGCTTAACGAACGACTGGAGATCCTTGAAGAAGAAACTGAAACTACGAAGAAAGATATTTTAGGGGTTCTGGAAGAAAGGAGAACGCTAGTGAATGAGATATATGAGCAGTTTCAGATTATATAGCATTGCCTTTGCCTCCGAAAAATCAAGCTATAGGAGAAACATGTCCCGATGATCATACTCTGATCGCAGAACACGCCCTTCACATGATAAGATGTGATTTGTAAGAGGATTTAATTCTAAACTTGCAAACCACATTATTCTCCTCCATATATATCGGCTTATAAATATAATTTTTTCTAATTGATCTTTATTCGGTGCTGGAAAATAGTAAGCTAGCTGTTTGCAGTTAGTTAATTATGGTGTGAAGAGTGAGCTCAAGCTTCTAGAAAGACTTGCTTGGATCACTTGGTTTTGATGGAGTATATATTCCAAAGTCGAGGAGATAAGTAATGTTACGTATAACTGTGGAGTGCGTAAGTATTGTGTAATTATTTTGAAAAATAATAGAGTTTATTATTAAAAATTCTTTTTTCATGAGAATTTTATATTTACTTAATTTTTTTAAAAAGATTACATGACACTTACACATTCCACGATTGCATTGTTGCATGTCTTGTTTCTGCTTTCTCAAAATACCGTTGTCCCTCCGCCTGTTATCGCCTTCTCCATTCTACTCAACAAGATATTACCGATGACGATTATGATTACAAACGCTATAACGAATGTACTAAACAAAAGTTGCTCGAGGAAACAAAATCTCAAGAGGGTTGTGAATTGTCTGGCACAATGCAAGGAAGCTTGCTCTAAAATAGGACCCAACACATCATGCTCGTTCTAATCTCATGATTGGATATTAAGGATTAGTAGACAGGGAGACTCAATACAAATTGAAACTTAATACGAAATTTAAGTGAGTCATGAAGAGTAATGCTAAATATAGTTATGGAGTGCATAAACGCCATATACTCATTTTGAAAAAGAGTAGTGCATACTATTAAAAAGTTAATTTTTTTCATATGGATTATATATTTACTCACTTTTCAAGAGGAGTTGCACACTTCATGACTGCAAATATCATTTATTTATTCTTAATCATAATACAATAAAATATAAATTATTAAATGAAATCTTTTCAAAATTTTCAATAAAATTAAATTTTATTTAAAATCTTTAGATAAAAATTATTTGAATTTATATTTAATACAACAAATTAAAATAAAGTCTCAATGCAAATTTTGTGCATAAAATTAGCTAGATTTTAAAAAATTATTTGAAAATATAAATAATTCATTATATTAAATATTAAGAAATATATAAAAAAAATTATTTAATAAAATGATTTTTATTTTTTATTTTTAAAAAACCTCATTTTTATTTTTGGAGCCTTGAGCAATAGCCTAAAATGGCAGCCACCTGCGAGTAGATTGTCATTTTAGCTAATAAATTAAGAAGAGGAATTCTGGGGAACAACCGAAAGCCCGCAGCACACTGAAGAAATTATAATTATTTTTTTTTAATTTTTTTCAACCCAGTACGTTAGGTGTGCTGGGGCTTATTCACATAGTAGAGTGTAAAGAAGAATTTTTCAATTAAGAAACTCTCTAGAAAGTGGTTTTGTTTTGCTTGCAAGTCATTCATACAAGGGAAAGAACTCTTGTTATTATTTTTACGTGAAATTCTATACGAAAATTTTACACTATATATCTTCATCTAATCAATTATCAATATATATTTTTATTATTTTTATCATTCTATCTTAATATTTAAATATCTATGTGTTAAAAATAATAATAAAAATGATAAATTACATGTAAGTTAGATGAATATGTAGGGTGTAAGGTTTTTTTTTTTTTTTTTTTTTTTTTTTTTTTAACATTTCTCTATTTTTATTAGTGTAGATGACATATATATTACTATATATAAAAGCGGAATCATATAATTCTGACTTGACATTCTACCCATAAAAGTAGGCATTATACTCATTAAATTTGAAATGTTATGTTTATGAAGCGGTAAACCTTTTAAAAACAATGTTTCATTATGAACCATTGTAAATTTTAAGTTTCATTTTTTTTCTTTACATATAAATATATAAACTGATTCAAAACTCCACCCAAAAACACTGATTCAACATTTATATTATTTTATATTTTAAGCAGAATCATATGACTCCGATGTGGCATTCTACCCATTAAACTTGAAGTGTTATGTTTATGGAACGGTAATCATTTTAAAAACAATGTTTCACTATGAACTATTATAACTTTTAAGTTTCATTTCTTTTCTTACATATAAATATATAAACGGATTCAAGTCTCCATCTAAATACACTATTTCAACATTTATATTATTTCGTCAAATAAACCGTCCTATTAATCGTTTTGACTTTCTCTATTATAAAATTCGGTCCCTCTTAAGCTTCGTTTGGATCATCAACTACTCTAAACTAATCTCAACTCATCATTATAACTTTTTCAAATCTCAAAATAATAATAATATTAAAAAATAATATTCTAACAATATTTTATCATCTCAACTCAATTCAACTCAACTCAACTCACTTCAACATCCAAACTAAATCTTTCTCCTTCATATACGATACAAACAACAATCTGCACGTTACTCGAGTTATAGGCTCGTGTTGATGATTTTAATGATGGGCACGTAAAGACTGCGAGAGGAACTTTTAGTCTTTTATCCCCATTTTCATTTGCGTTGTATAATGACCAGAATATTTTTGAAAATCTTCGTACAGGTAGAAGAGAGACAAAATGAATTTGTTTATCATTAACCTACCCAAAACCGATCCAGCTCATCAGAATGCCATGGCCCATAACATTGTTGAAGATAAATGTTAGACACACTTATACACGTATTAAGAAAATGAGCTAAATCAACTAAAAAAATAAACATTAAATACATATGTGCCTGTATTTAAATATCAAAATTATGATAAAAAAAAACCTTTAAAACCTCTTAATCCAATAGAAATAGGTGTTTTAAATAAATTTTTATGTCAAATATTTAAATACATAAATAGTCAGCTAAAAATATGTAGTGCTAACTAATATAATTATCAATGTCTAAATTGGAAAATTGTAGAAAAAGAAAGAGACATTGAATAAGTTTGAGATGAGGTTAGGGAAAAAAAAAAAAATTGTCAAGCAATCTTATCCTCACCTACTCTACCCCTTTTGGATATATAAATACTCTCAATTTATCTTATTTTATCTTATTATTATAATTTTTTTAAATTTCTATATAAAATATAATAAATAATTTAATTTTTTAAAATTATAATAATATTTTACTCAATTATTCTAAAAGAGAAATGATATTTGCAGTCGTGAGTGTGCAAGTGCCGTGCAGTCACTTTAAAAAAATAAATAAATATGAGACCCACATGAAAATAAATTAATTTTTTAATAGTAGACTCCACTCTTTTTCAAAGTGACTGTACGGCGTTTACGCATTCCACGACTATATGTAATATTACTCATTTTAAAATCATCTTATCTCATATAACTATCCAATTCAACTGTAATAATAATAATAATAATAATAATAATAATAATAATAATAATAATAATAATAATAATAATAATAATAATAAATTAATGATGCCGCCATTAGAGTGTAAAAATATTAAGATTGGAATACTAATTAATTTTAATTAAGAAAACGTTGCGTACACAATCGTCCAAAGTTCCCCGGTGGGCCCATTCTCCCAATGGATAAACCCCAGAGAAAAGCAAAGGCCCAAAACGGGACCCACTATTTCCTCTCTCTTATCTCATCCTCCCGAGGCAGCAAACCTAACTCCGAACCATCTCGTATCTGACCAAAAACTCCACCTGTCACTCATCTGTTGCTTTGGACTCCGCCTCGGCCTTACGCAACCCGGCACTTTTTCAGTCCCCGCCTCACTCTTCCTGCAGCTTCTCTCTTCTCTCTCTCTCTCTCTCTCTCTCTCCAGAAAGAAAACCACCCAGAGACGTGTTGATCATCGGTTATTGATCATGATGAGGTATATTCGGTTGATCGGCGTTTTCTTTTTCTTTTTTGGTTTTGGACTTGTTTCTTTCCGTGGAAACTTTTCCCGGAAAGTTTTTTGGTTGGGAAACGATCGCTTTTTTTTGTCTTCTCTTTAGACTCCCTGTTCATGTTAATGGATATATCGAGTGGTTCTTGTTGTGATGTTCGGTGCCGAGAGAGTTTAATCTTTACGCTAAATCTGTTTCCTCTCTCTCTCTCTCTCTCGGGTAAAATTTCGGTGGAAAGGCACTATCGGGAATCGAACGGCGTAAAGGGTCGCGTGCTATGCGATCTTAGTGTCCTTGCGTTCGATTTGTATGATGTTGTTATGTCCTGGGGTGTTTGCCTTTTTGGTGACTTCCTGTTACAGTTGAAGGGATGATTTTGTGGTGCTTTCCTTTCGTACTTATTTTTTATATCGATGATGGGCTCGTGTTTGGTTGCTGAAAAAGTTTTAGAAAGGAAAATAATCTAAACGTTTGTTATTTTTGTAAGAGAGATTATTCATCTGGGGGCGAAAAGAGAGAGGAGAAAACCACGCACACTCTGCTTTGAGCTAAATTTAACTAATAGGGCTTATGCTGTTTATGCTTGCTGAGTGCGCAGCCGCATGGTGGAAGGAAGGAAAATCGTAGAGTTTATAAATGTGTTCCATAGCAGTCGAACGGGTTGGGTTGATAAATTATATGAATTTTCCGTAGAAGTTTTCTTAGTTACTTACCTTACCGTATCAGTGTGGCAACCTTGGAAGAAATACAAAATATGATACTGAAGTGATATTGTATAGCTGTTTGGACTTTTGAGTGTGATATAGATGCATGTGCGAACACATATACCGATACACGCTTTAGTTGTATATTTGTGCACTCTGCGCATTTCTGGTATTGTTGGAAAATTGGATGCAGTACTTACATAGGCATGACTTTTGTTCATGTGAATCGGCGTCTCTAGGTTGCCATTATATGGACTGTATTTGTTAGGATTATTATTTTTCCCCAAACAAAAATGTAGGAACAACTAACCTGTAGGGGTTGGCTCAAGTGGTAAAGGCTTTGGTCCTTTTGACTTTTTTTTTTTTAATAAGTAAGAAGTAAGTTTCATTGATATGAATGAAAAATAGGCATAACCCATGCACACGGGGAGTATACAAAAGAGAACGCCGAAATACATTCTAAAAGCGTTACATTAAAGATAAAAAATCATGCATATTGTTTCCATTAAGGACAATGGCTGAAAACCATAGGAGTAAAGTGTGTAGAAAAAAATTTTGAAGCTCCGCCATTGTTCTCTCTCTATCTTCAAAGCACCTTGCGTTCCTCTCCATCCAAATACACCACATAATGCATAAAGGTATCATATTCCAAACTACTACCACCGGAGGACAACCTTGAATACCCTTCCAACAGGCAAGCAAATCAGCCACCTTTGACTTAGGATTAGTCAGTACTGTTTCTCGATGGGGGGCAAGGGAAATAACTCAGCAGTAGAGTGTCACCTTGACGTGGTGGAAGTCATCAGTTCGATCTTGATTATCATCTTGGTGGTATGCTCACTTCATGTCTAAGGTTCAAATCCTTTTGGGTGCAAACAATTCCTAGGAGCCATCGGATTAGGGGATTTTTCCCTTGATTACCCGAGGTGCACTTGAGAAAAACTCATTATCGAGGGATTGTGCACCCCTGGGATTAGTCGAGACACTGTTCTTGGACACCTGGTGCCAATAAAAAAAAGTGCGGGAACAAGATGTAACAATAAATGTGTAGATCAATATGATCAAGTTCATTATGGCCGGAGGCTGTTATTCCGGAGGCTGTTATTCCAAAGAGTTGGCCATGAGGTGGGCCAAAAGGGTCACTTGCCTTGCCACTTTACCTAATGGATGCACAAGGAGTCCGATAAATGGAGGGTGGGGTAGGTACAAGTATTGTAAACCAACAGGTCTTCAGCGTGGGGCTGGGTTGTACTTTGTACAGGGGTACAGACCCTATCCCAACTAATTTATCTCTGTCTCTCCAGCTCATGCAGAGCAATAACCATCATTTTAATTCCTAAGGGTTGGCTCAAGTGGTAAAGGCCTTGGGCTTGGGGGTATGCTCTCCCCAAGTCTAAGGCTCAAATCTCCTTGGGTACAAACAATCTCTAGGGGCCATCAAACTGGGAGATTTTTCTCTTGAATTACCTGAGGTGCACTTGCGGAAAACTCCTTGTCGAGGGCATGTGCACCTCTGGGATTAGTCAGGATGCTGTTCCTGGACACTCGGTGCCAATAAAAAAAAAAAGTAACCATCATTTTTATTTCCTTTTCCCTCATTTTTTTTTTCAAAAGAATCAAAGATTTTGTTATAAAAATCAAAAGGCATAGCCCAGGTACCAGGAATTATACAAGAGGGGATCTATTTTTTTTATCTAATTTGATATTGTTTTCTTTTCCAAATAAGTTGCAGTGGGTTGTATGTGGGCATAGAAGACTTCATCTGGTGGGGTGATGGGGATCAACATTTTGCCCCCACCTTGTTTGTGGCAAGAATGGAGAGAAACTTGTAAATTGTGAGAGTAATGAGAAGATTTGGATAATTGGATGGAAAACCTTGTCATAGTGCATCCCATCGCCATTCCAGTGGTAAAACCGCGATGGAGATAAAATCTAATCCTAAGTTTTAACACATTTTAAGTGTATAGGTCAGAGCATTCTTGTTAATAATACGCACACAAATATACTTGGAAGATTTCTTTTGGCTTGCGGCGGCACCTGGTGTAGAAAATCACATTTTCGCATCATCTTCATGGTCCTGTTAGCATTTTCTAATGTCTACTCTTCTTAGTCCTGTAATCACACAAATCTGGCTATGTGCATGTGTTCAGTTTTTCATAAAAACATATTCTTTAAAAGCATTTTTTAGATGATTTACTGTTCACTTGTGCTGAATACTTATTCTGATATGCTTTGTTTGCTTTACAGGATGAAGATGAATGCATGCTTTCATTTTTTATAATTCAATGGATAGGAGTGTTCTGCTGCAGTTTTTGTGACTTGTATTGATTACGAGACATTTTCTCAATGGGGGGAGCTTGTTCTAGGAAGAGAGACCAGGTAGACAATGAAGACGGTTTACTGAGAGGGCCATCTGGAAGATATTGTAAAAGTGGGAGCTCGAAGTGGTTGGCAACTTCATTTTTGCGGCCTGCTATAGATATTCAACTGGGTAGAGGAAAATGCCCATCACTTATGGACTTGTGTATACGGAAAATATGTGAGGTACTTGTTGTATATATCATGCTTGGTTCAGGATCCCAACTCCTTGTCTGATCTCTTTTGCTCCTTTCTCTCACAGGACATTGATAGGTATGGAACCTTTTCTTTGCTCCCAAGGGATATTAGTCAGCAGATCTTTAATAATTTGGTGTATTGCCAGCGTCTGACTGATGTTTCTCTGGAAGCTTTTCGAGATTGTGCTCTTCAGGTAATTCACCGCGAATTATTTCGAAAGTTGGCTTTAGTTCATTTGCTGGTGTTAAATTTCCCATGTTTTGATAAGTAATTTCCCATTATTTCTCAGTCAGCCATGCTTTAGTGTTCCTTCATCTGCTTGACAGGATCTTTACTTGGGAGAATACCCTGGGGTGAATGATAATTGGATGGATGTGATCTCTTCACAGGGGTCATCTTTGCTTTCTGTTGATCTATCTGGTTCTGAAGTTACTGATACCGGGTTGCTTCATCTGAAAGATTGCACAAATCTTCAAGCCTTATATTTTAATTGTTGTGCCCAAATTTCCAACCGTGGGCTGGAATACCTTAGTGGTAGTCTTTCCTGTGCTTTCTCTGTTAATGTGTTGGTTTTGGTCATTTTCTATTTTCACTCAGTAATTTACTTTTTCTAGATGATTGGCAGAAGTATTTGATAGTGAAAGTACTGTAATACGAGGAGTTATATCTACAAAAAGAAGGTATTACTTACAGAAGAATCAAGAAAAGAATGAAATTGGATGCAAGATAAAGGGGAAGTGCTGGGTAGAGTGTAGAAAAAGAGAATCAGACTAATGATGCTCCTTTAATAGAAAAATACATCACGCGTTCATGGGCTATCACTAATATTCTCATCAATAAAACCCTTTATTACTTATAAAAAAGAATAACAGAAGAGACTTCTTTTTTTTAATAGGTAATCAAGAAGTCTAAGGTGCCGTTTGGATAGTGAGTTGAGATGAAAGTTGAATAGAATATTGTTAGAATATTATTTTTTAAAATTATTATTATTTTGGGATTAGAAAAAGTTGAATTGTTTATTATATTTTTTGTGAAAATTTAAAAAAGTTGTAATAATGAGATGAAATGAGATGAAACACTTTCACTATTCAAACAGGCCCTAAAAGTATCTGAAAATCAAACTCAGACATAGGTGTCTCAGATCTTCAGAGCCAAAAGGACTCTTAACTGTATGCTCAACCTGCCAAGATCCTTTGGATCAATTGGCAAAACATTGATTTCTCACTAAGAGAACCAAGGATCGAATCCCCCCTCCCCCATGTATAAAAAAAAAAAAAATCTGTATGCTCAACCTTTTACATTGGCTGAGGGGAAAGGAAGCCAGATGTTCCAAATCAAATAAGATTGGTTTCATGTCTTTGGTGTGCTAAATTCTGGGTAACGTGTTGGAAATTGGAGTTTAATGACATGCATTTTGTCTATCATATGTACTGAAAGATTAATTCTTCCCTTTTTTCCCCCTTTTTGTCAGAAGTTTTCTCTTAAAATCATTTATTTTTTGGGCATAACTCTACATAAATTAACTTTATCTTCCTCCGTGCTTTTGAACTTTTCCTCAAACTTGAGATGGATGTGAATTGCCATTGTGCCTTCTCTGTATTCTTGAATTGGGTGGTTTATGTATGTTGTGTATGACAATTACTAAACGTTTCAGGTCTTTCAAATTTGACAAGTCTGAGTTTTAGAAGAAACAATGCAATTACTGCTAAGGGAATGAGTGCCTTTTCCGGTTTAGTTAACTTGGTCAAATTGGACCTGGAGAGATGTCTTGAGATTCATGGTGGGCTTGTTCATCTCAAAGGTATTTAGTATCTGCATGTACTTTCATCCGGGACACACCCCCAAAAAGAGAGAAGAAAAAACACAATTGCTGTCATGAATTATGATGAGTTAGGCGATTGATTAAATAAATGATATTGTTAGCTGATACTATTTTAGATTAAATGTTAATTGGGGGATACATAATGTGGGTAGCTCTCTTGTTTTATAAATCTATTCCCTCCCAAAGGTTGAACCCATGACCTCCCCAATCTGAAGGGATGAGGACTACCCGGTTAAACTTATTTTAATTTAGAAGAAATTATGGTAGAGTTTCTTTTTGTAAAGATGATCAAAGCCGACCATAGAGTGGAAATAAAAATCCAATGGAAATATTGTCGAAAGTATCCGTTTTCAAACAAAATGAGTACTTGATAGAGGTGTCATTGGACATCTGTAAAAATGAATATATAGAGGACTTGGATACTGCTGACACTAGTTTTCCCTTGTCAACAGGAACATCACATGCAACAGCCAATTTTTGCTTTCTTACTGTTAGTGTGACATATATCTTTTTGCAGGTTTAAAAAAGTTGGAGTCTCTCAATCTCAAGTGCTGTAATTGCATTAGAGATGATGACATGAAGCCTCTCTCTGGTAACATACAATTTGGGATCTTTTAGTTTATTTTTTTCTCTTAGTGGTGGTATGACCCTTAATTCTGTAGTCTTCTTGTATGGCTATCATCACTCGCTGTCTGTCTGTCTGTCTGTCTTTCTTTCTCTGAAGAATTGTTTGTTAAGACTATAAATGGGGTGCATTGACACATGCAAAAAAGCTGGGAATAAAAGAAAATGTTGGTTCGGTCATTGTGGCAGTGTTTTAACAGTTATGACTGTGTTAGTCTAGCTAGGGTCATTAAGGGTTTTATTTTGTATTATTATTTTTCTAAGCTGATGTGTGGCTAGGAGTGTTTCAAATTATGGACCACATCACGGTTTTAGGATTTCGTCTGATACTTTCATTTAAAGCTTTTGTTGTGTTTGCATTTGCTTTGAGTTAAGATGCGTGCTTAGTAATTGAGATGGTCTATTGCGGAACTGTGTGAATCACTCATTAGTAAAATGTCAGGGCTTATCAACTTGAAAGGACTGGAGATTTCATGCAGCAAGGTGACTGATATCGGCATTACTTTCTTGAAAGGTACCATTGGTATATTTTTCTAATAAGTTATGTTTTCTATATTTGTTGTTATATTTTATTTAGCCTTCATCTTATGAGGATAACCCTGTAATGGTCATGGGCCCATGCCTTGGGCTTATCCCAGTTACCTTGGGGTGTTCTGTTTTTACTAAATGGGAAAAAAAATGAAAAGAAAGAAAATTAATGTGGAAGGTTCTCTTTCTGTTTTAAAAAAAGGTATGACGCTGTCAGGCTGGAACCGGCTTACCAAGAAAATAATGGGTAGCTGAACCAGACATTCTAATTATGTGCCACCTTTTCCTTGAATTCTGGTGACATCTGTTTGCACTTAACTTGAATTGGTTTTGTATTTGGTAATTATGTTTCAGTTAGAAAACTTGGTGGTTAACAAATATTTTATGAGTAGCTGTAAGTCTCTTTGTTATGTGATACTCATAAAAGAAAGATGTCACCTCTCCTGTAGCGTAGATTGTGAATCAGGCTGCAGGAGCCCCTCTGGGCTGAAGCCTTTCATCGTCTTCATATCTAGGATTTCTTTTTTGTATTCTGCTAAGTTAATGAAGGAAATGACTTCTAAAAAAAAACAAAAACTGAAATGAAGGAAATGATAGAGATTCTCATGATTTTTTGGCTTTTTGGTTTTGAATTATTTCCATGTATTCTAAACAGGGTCTCTTTTTTAAACAACTTGTAGGAAAAGATTTTGGGTCTCTCTTGTCCTAACATTGTATTCTCTTCTTCCTTTATTATAATTTCTGTCATATTATTTCTCTGTGTTGTAGGGCTGTGCAAGCTTTCTATGTTGAACTTGGAGAGATGCCGGGTTACCGCTGCATGCTTGGACTCTCTTTCAGGTTTTAATTCTTTTCAAGGGCTTGGCTTTACTGCCAATCTGTTTATTCTCATTCCAATATGAATAAGGCTTGTAATTACACAATGTTATTTATATGATGTAATTGCAGCTCTAGGATATCATTCTCGAACGTTCTCATGTTCTCTGCATCTGTGTGTAATTGTTATCATGAAAGGCAATGAACACTGATAAAAAGAAAAAAGAAAATGATAGACATACAACCTTTTTTACCATCCTTTATACAACTATGTTTTAAATGAGGGGCATTTTTGTAAAATAACTTATAAAATTAACATCACTTTACATAAATACCCTCATTTTAAAACATGGTTGTATAAAGGATTGTAAAAAGGGTTGTACATGTATCATTACTGTTATCCAGTCTATTGACTTGAGATATCGTAACTTATTTTCTAACCCAACTTACCTTTCTCCTGTCTCTCTTCATTCTTTCTTCCCTGCCCCTCAACCACATGTAACTTACACGCCCTAAACTACAAACATCTTTTTCACTTTATTTTTGAGAAAATATTGCCAATAACTCTTTATTTTGTTATAGATATTTTTATCACGTTTATGTGCACTCGAAGTTTCTTCTCAATGTGTATGTATACGAATGAAGTTTTAGTTTGTGGAAATATATATGGCTCTAAAGGACAGGGAGCTTGGGCATGACATGCTTCTGAAGGTGAAGTAGCTTTGATTTCTTCTGACCCCTAGAAATGTTTTTGCTGGGTGAGGAAGGGATTTTTATGATCGATTGGATGCTTTAAGTATGTAATGCAAATTTGCCATAATATGTTCATTCACATTGTTCTGGTGACACGGAGTGAAAATTAAAGAAAATTAAGTTCTTGATGGCATGGTGAATTAGACTACATTAGATAATTTGAACCAGGCATGTTAAATTGATAATGATTTAAGCAGTATCTCAGTTCAGAAGAAGTGCTCATTTTCTAGACTATGTTCTCAATCTTTTGTTCGAGAATTGTTTTGGCCTGATATCTAACTTGCATTTTTGTTTTGTGCCAGCTCTTTCTGCCCTGTTATATTTGAATCTTAATGGATGTAATCTATCTGATGATGGGTGTGAGAAGTTTTCCCGTGAGTAGCATTAAACTGATATATTGCACGGTTTATTGAGAATATTTCTATTATGGTGGTTTACTTTACTATTTATTGAAAGAAGAACCTTGCATTGAACTTTTAGCATACCTTTTTTTTGTAGGATTTAGGAAGTTAAAAGTGTTAAACTTGGGGTTCAATGACATCTCAGATGGGTGCTTGGTGCACTTGAAAGGTTGGTGTTTTTCACTCCCCTACACAAGTTCAAAAACATTGATCTTTAATTTCCTTTTTGTCTTCATTTTCTATCAATGGAAGAGTTGGTTTGAGTGTTAAGGGTTGAGCCTTATGGTATATGGAAGCATTCCATGTCCGTTAAAATTTATTAACTGCAGTCTCCATGATTCATTTAGGTATTTGGGGGGTGAGATCTTCCTCGTCCTTCTATGCACAAGATAGAAATGATTAATTTCTTGTTTTATTAATGTATTAATGTTCTTATTGACAATTAAGCTTGAGCAATATTATTTGTCGACAGGATTTTGTTGTTCCTACAATGTTCACTTCTGCAACTGCTTTGAGCATTGGGATTTCATGGCTAGTTCATGAAATTGTGTAAAAGAAGTTTGAGAGTGCATGCATGTGATGTCTTGAATAAGTTATCACATATCTTGGTCTTGCTACTTGCGTATATGTTACATTTTTTTTTATAGGTAATCATAGAAATTTTATTAATAAAAAAATGCAAAGCCCAGGTACACAAGTAGTATATATGAGAAACACCTAGCTAGGGTTTACAATCGAAAGAAGAAAGTCATTAACATTTAGACCATTACAATCAATGGTTCCCGCCCATAAAAGCAATGACTTAAAGAAGACAAGTTTTAGTTCCTCCGTTGTTCTCTCACAATCTTCAAAGCTTCTTACATTTCTTTCCCTCTAGATGCACGAACACATACAAATAGGAACCATACGCCAAATGGCCGCCACCTGTGAGTTACCTTGAATGCCTCGCCAACTTGCAAGGAAGTCTACCAATCTAAGAGGCATGACCCATGACAAACCGACTCGTGAAAAAATCACCCCACGACCCTGGCCACCTCACAATGTAGAAGCAAATGATCTATTGATTCCCCTTGCTTCTTACACATACAACACCAATCAATCACAATTACCCGGCTCTTCCTCAGGTTATCTGTAGTCAGGATCTTGTCCAGTGATGCTGTCCAAATAAAAAAAATGCCGCTTTGAAGGAGCTTTCGTCTGCCATATACTCTTCCACGGGAACATGGTCAATCCAGGACTCGTTAGAGCTTGGTAAAATGATCTAACAGTGAAGTTGCCTTTCTTAGAATGACTCCAATGCATCTTATCCTCGGTATCCCCTGGTATACTTACTGAATACAATGTCGCAAAGAACTCTAAAATAATCTATACCTCCCAATCTTGAGCTGCCCTAATGAAGTCATTATTATTCCATTGAGGGGGGGGCCACTTGAAAGGACCCAAAGATCGGCAATCGTTGCTTCCTTTTCTCTTGCGAGCTCAAAAATAGCAGGGAATGTGACTTGAAGGCTATGGTCACTACACCTTTTATTATACCAAAATCTGACGCAAGAACCATCATCCACCACAATATGTTCATGTCCTTGAAAGGTCTCCCAATGTCCCCTTATATATTTCCATAACCCCACTTCATATGTGCCTCGTACCTCATTCGAGTACCAACCTCCCCAAGCCTCTCCAAATTTAGAGTCTATAACCGACTTCCATAGGGCCTCCCTTTCGAGTTGGTACCTCCACAACCATTTTCTCAAGAGAGCTTGATTGAGTTTTGTCAAGTGGCGAATCCCCAAACCTCTCCCAAAAATAGGAGTACAAATCGTTGACCAATTAACTAGATGAAATTTAAACTCATCTCCCAAACCACTCCACAGGAAATCCCTTTGTAATTTTCTCAATGCGATTAGCTACCTTTGTAGGAAGCGGAAACAAAGACAAAAAGTACGTGGGTAAGTTTGAAGGAGTGCTTTTGATCAAAGTCAACCTACCACCTTTCGACAAATATAACCTCTTCCAAGAAGCCAATTTGCGCTCCACCTTTTTGACCACTCCATTCCAGATCCTTTCAGATTTAAAGGAGGTACCCAATGGTAAACCCATATACTTAAGAGGCAATGAAGATACCTTGCATCCCAAGAGTAGCTAATGACTCTGCTTCATGGATAACCCCCACTGGCACTAATTCAGACTTTGAAAGGTTAATACTCAAGCCTGATGTAGCTTCAAAGCAAAGAAGTAGCACCCTCAAGGCTTGAATGTGACCAAGATGTGCACCACAAAAAATGACTGTCATTGGCAAATAACAGGTGAGAGATGTTAAGATCGCCATTCCCCACTGGAAAACTATAAAGAAACCCCCCATACACTAGGCCCTCAATCATCTTATTTAGAGCTTCCATGTCCCCAAAGCCACATCTTGCAAGAAGATAAAGTAAGAACTGCCAATTGACGTGGTTGTAAACTTTCTCCATGTCTAGTTTACAAAGCAACTCGGGTCCTCTAGATTTAAACGTCCATCCAAAACTTCATTAGCAATGAGGACAAAATCAAGGATTTGTCGACCTTTTACAAATGCATTTTGTGGCTTCAAAATTAGCTTTTCCACCTCCAAGCTCAATCTATTCGCAAGCACTTTGGAGAGAATCTTATACACCCCATTCACAAGACTAATGGGGCGATAGTCTCTAATATACACATACCCCGTCTTTTTGGGAATTAGAAAGGTAGTTAAGACTCTTTTCGAATCTAGCATTAGCATGAAAATCATGAAAGACTTGCATAAGGTCTTCCTTAATCACCTCCCAACAAACTTCATAGAATCCCATAGTAAATTCGTCCGGACCCAAAGCCTTATCACTAGCCATACCCCTGATTACTTTGCACACTTCCTCTTCTGCAAACGGCCTCTCTAGCCATCTTGCACTCTATTGATCTAGTGCTGAAAATGTTAAAACTGTCCACTATTGGTCACCAATTGTGTTCTTCAGAAAGTAGTTGTAGATAATATTGCTCAATATGGTTTTTGATTGTCGCCTGGTCCAAAGTAACTGCCCCATCTACCATCAGTGTATCAATAGCGTTGTTCCTCCTGTGAGAGTTAACCACCCTATGAAAGAATTTCATACACTTATCCCCCTCCTTAAGCCATAGTGTCCTTGATTTCTGTCTCCATGAAATCTCCTTTATCAGAGTTACTCTTTCAAGTTCAACGACGACCTAACTCTTGCGAGTTTTTTCAGGTTTAGAGAGGGTTCTAGTTTCCTCCTCGCCCTCCAAACCCTGTAGCTCCTCAACAAGAGAGCGCCTCTGTTGAAGTACATTGCCAAAAACTTGTTCATTCCATTGTTTCAGGTCCAGTTTCAACGCTTTCAACTTTTTTGCCATTATGAAGCTTGGAGTGCCTTCAAAGTTGTAAGCAGTCCACCATAGTCTGACCCTGTATACAAAACCATTTGTTTTAAGCCACATATTCTCAAATTTAAAACACCTTCTATCCCCTTGGATGTCTCCGCAGTCTAAAATGATGGGGAAGTGATCAGAACATAGACAAGGTAATCTTCTTTGAGCAACATCCAGATAATGTGCTTCTCATTCAGAAGTTAACAAAAATCTATCGATCCTCGACTAAGATGGGACTTCTCAGTTGTTGGACCAAGTGAATGTGCCTCTTGATAGTGGAATATCCATAAGCTATTGTTCTGAGATGAAATCAGAGAAATCCCTCATAGCAGGAATGATGTGGGATACATCCGACCTTTCACTTGGATATCAAGTTATGTTAAAGTTACCCAATGCAGCTTGGTAATTCCCACCAATTAAGAACTCCCGTCAATTCTTCCCACAATAGCCTTCTTTCCCAATCAAAATTAGGGCCATAGACTCTAGGGAATGCCCATTTAAAGCCATCTTCAAGATTCACAAAAGAGCATGCTATAGTGAACTCACCCACACATTCCTCCACCATTTCCACCACCCTTTTATCAAACATAATTTTGACTTCCCTGGATGCTCCTTTTGATGGCAGGTAAGACCACCTGACGTGTTGCCCTCTCCATAAGTTGCGAACTAGTTGGCTTATAAAAGTTTCCAACTTGGTCTCCTGTAAACAAATAATATCTCCCTTCCATTGCCGAATTAAATTTCTCACTTGGAGCCGCTTACTAAGTTCATGCAGCTCCCTCACATTCCATAATATAATTTTTGGCTTCATGGAACAACCTTCTTACCCCTCCCCTTGCCATATTCCAGATTGGAGCTCCTCTCCACCATTATCTTTCATTGCCCATGTAAGCCTCTTGAGTTTCTCTTTCCTCCTCCTTATCCAAGTCAAAGGATTGCTTGGATTTAGATTGAGCATGCACAGCATCAATGGCGGTAAGTAAAGCCATAAATTCAGTCTCGAATCCCACACATGTAATCACTGTTTTAAATTTCGTACCGTACCGGCCGGTACGGCCGAAATTTTTCGTTTCGGCCGTCCGGCCAGTACAGGTACTATATCTGTACCGTACCGGCTAAAATAACGGCCGTACCGGCCGGTACCGGCCATACCGGACTAAATTTCGGCCTGTACCGGCCTATATTTCGGGATATTTCGGCCGGTACCAGCCGATATTTTATTTTTATTTTTATTTTTATTTTTCGATTTTTTCAGACTACAAACTTATTTTTTAACCCCTAATTCAGACTAGACTATTTATAATTTATATATATGTATTTATATATAGACTATTATTTTAGAATATAATTTATATATATATATTTATATATCGACTATCCCGAAACGTTATTCCAAAACGCTATCCCGAAACGGTACCGGTACCGAAATATTTCGTTCCAGTTCCTTGACCGGTACGACGTCCGGTACGGTATTCAAAACATTGCATGTAATCCCTACATAATGTTTTAAGTTCCATCGCTTTCTGGATAACCCAGTCTGATACATAGGTTCTTCCTCCCCATCCTTTGTAGCCTAAAACAAAACCAGTGGACTAACCAAATCAGCCTCCCCCATTTCATCCATTGGTTCTACATTTCCGGAAGCAACATACCCTTCTATTATGGATGAAGAAATTTTTTCCGGAATCGGAATCGACACGTGGTGGTGGCTGGCAACCAGCTCTGAGTCCATCGGTGCAATCTGTGATATCCCGCCTTGCTCCAAGACTTCCGGCGTCTCTGTCGTCTCCTCCATCGAAAAAAACAGAGTCAAAGTCGTCGCTGTGGTTATGGGTGGTAGCCCAGAAGATGCCAGCGACCAAGTTTGTGTCACCCCGAGCTCTGATGGCCCACCCACTTTTTTCGTGGACACCTGCAAGTAGCGCTACTCTGTTTCAGTTGGTCCCAACGAGAGCATTGAAAAAAACAGAGCCGAAGTCGTCGCCGAGGTCACTATCGTTGTATTCGTCGTCGTGGTGACGAGTGGTAGCCCAGACAACGCCGGCGACCAAGTCTGTGTCACCCCAAGCTCTGATGGCCCACCCACTTGTTCCGTGGACACCTGTGAGAAGTGCTGCTCTGTTGCAGTTGGTCAGTTGGCCGGCGTAAGATCTACCAGGATCTCCTACAGTGGTTACCGGCGTCGAGGCGAGAGGCTCTGCATGTTGGTGGCCAGGATCCATGGGCCCAGGCCCAGCTGACTGGATGGGCCCAGGCCCAGCTGACTGGATGGGCCCAGGCCCAGCTGACTGGATGGGCCCAGAAGTTTAGCCCTTTTCAAAAATAGGCCTGTGTTTGTTTTTTAGCCTCCATTTCAGACTTGGGCTTATCCAGCCTAGACCACCTTTGGCCTTCCCTTTATCTAGCCTAACCCACTTCTTATTACTTGGTTTCTGCTGGTCTTGGCCCAAGCCCAGGCCCGAATCTTTGTCTATTTTAGAAATCAGGGACTTTATCTCCTTTCTTAAAGATTTCACTTCCTCCCTCACACCGACAACTTCCCTTTTCAAAAGAGAAAAAGCCTTATGTAGCTCGCTTTCTTCTGGGCAGACATGGGACAGAGTCCCACTTCCCATTTCAGGTAAATCACGTCTGCCCATTGTTCCAGAATTCACGTCCCCTGCCACTCCCCCTTGTTTGTTTTTCTCTAACGCCAAAAGGTGGCTCGTACCTCCCTGCACTGCCACCCTACTCACCGCACCACCCAAAGCCACCTCTGCATACGACTTGTTCTGCCTCACAACCTCCTTCCCCTTGTCCATCGTTCTGTCCATTCTTGGGGCCAAAACTGGAGCCTTCTTAGGCATTGACAAAAACTGCTTTAACTCCATAGATAAACTTTTCCAGCCCTTCCCCTTCACTCCTTCCAGGATTGCTAACAGACTACGACCCCCGCTGCCACCGCCGTATTCTGTTACTTCCAGGAAGCATCCATAGGCATTATACCACCTATGAGCAAATAGAGTTTTAATGCCGTCCCGATAAGTTTTGTAAAAATCTTTCCTTCCCCCCACAGTGTTCACCAGCCAGCAAACACTGGCATGGAAATGGTTACCTTCCTACCCCTTTTTGTGATTTGACAAAAGTTTCCTCCCTCCATAGACGAAATGAACACATTTGTTTCTATTAAAAGATGTTTATGGAAGCCCATATTTATCCCACAACTGTGAAATATGGGCTTACGGAAAAAAGATTGATTCCGACAGGGGTTACCAGAACAAATTTCCCATCGTGGATGAGCACGGATGTTTTACGGAAAAGAAAATAGCACACTATAGACCCCTTCTACCCACTTGTTAAATCTCCAAAGACACTGAAGATAACACTTTTACGTTACATTTTGAATAATGGTTTCTATACGTAATTATTGATCTTGCTTCAAGCAGGTCTGACAACTTTGGAAAGCTTGAACTTGGACTCGTGTAGGATCGGTGATGAAGGGCTGGTTAACTTGACAGGTCAGTGTTCAAATGGTTTCCCTTATTATCTATGAAATTTCTATTCTTTCTGTCTTGATTTTGCGGCCGTTCTGCTTCCAACCAAATTGGTCTGGAAAAAGATTTCTTTTATGTAATACTTGCACAAAATACTTTATTTTTTGTGTTTCTTTCCTTTGCATTTAGAGACGGTATAATTGCTGCTTGCTTGTGTGCCATGTGATTTAATACCGGAGCTGCTCCGATGGCTATATTTGCATTTAAAACCTCACCCAACACATGCAATGAACTTTCCTTAGTTTGGCTTGTGGGTCCCTCATGTTTACGAACTGTGTGTGTGGGTTGCATGCTCTTTTGAAGGCGCTTTTGATATACATTTTTTTGAACTTTGCTGACTCTAATTTGCATTGTTTCAGAATAGTTTGAGGTGTGATGTAGATGTCTAGGCATGCAAACCATATTTTGCATCTGGATCCTTGTTTTTCTCAACATTGATCACGCGATAAGTAGGAAGTTTTTGAAAGCGTTGTCACTGCATTGCACAAAGACTTGCTTAGCAATCTTGCAAATTCTGCGTGGTTTATTCTTTTCATTTGCATATAAGATTCTAGGTTTCTTTCGTTCCCTTTGTATCATTGTTTCTGCATTTTATTCTCCTCTATTTGTTTCCCCCTTCGTATATAAATAATACTGAAATTTTCAATATGCAATGCTTTGATGTTTAGGCCTTCGACATCTGAAATGCTTGGTGTTATCTGATACTGAAGTTGGAAGTAATGGACTTCGCCATCTATCTGGTTAGATGTTCACCTTCTATTTACAGATTATGAAGTATAAACAAATTATATGCAGATTATGGAATATGGCTGGTTTCCATATGTATATTTTTCAATAAATTCATTGTGGCATATTCACTTGGGTTATTGATGTAGACTGCATTCTGTTGATAAATTCCATACTTGTATGTTTGGTTGCACTAGTGTTGAAGATTTTATCGCACCAAGGAAATCTTATCTGGGAGCCTTGTCAAGCTTATCTGGTTGTTCTTTGTTATCTAGGATTAATGGGTTCTGGGGCCTTTTGGATTCAATTTATGTTTTATATAGTTATTTTTTTACTTTTGCTTCGGGAGAAAGTTTTTGAATGATATAATTGATCAAAAAACCAAAACAAAACAAAAAAAATCAAGTTGTTTGGATAATATCATGGTCTGGAGAAAGTGGTTTATTTGAATTTATGAAAAAGTTTTCAAGTTGGGTACTGAAGGTGGAGGTATTTAAATTTGATTAATTTCTTTAGCCAAATGTTGTTTTGAATAGAGATGGGTGGTACATTAAACAGAATCAGCATATCTAGATTAAAGTGGGGTTTTTTCCCCCTCTTTTGGTTTGCATATTGATGGTGTGAATTCTTTGGTGCGTGCATAGCACTGTGGACAATATTCAACCACATATAACTCCCTTTGCCGAGTTTGCTCTTATCCAACTTGTGCATGCTATATATTTGGTTGTCTCTCAGCTTATGAAGCCCCAACAAGAGATCAAAGCAGAAAGAAAAGCTTTTTGTGCTATCCCTTGTCATCTTTTGCAGATTTTTTTAATTCTTGTTCTTCTCATTTGTTTTAGGTGTATCTCCTTTGTATGCTTCTTGTGTACTTGGGTGCGGCCCTAGTGCTCATCTTAATAAAACTGTCTTTTTCCAAAAGATTTTTCTGGTAACCTGAAATTTTGTTGGTTGGTTTCCTGTTAGGTTTGACCAATCTGGAGAGTTTAAATTTATCATTCACTGTCATTACTGATGGAGGTTTAAGAAAATTGGCTGGACTCTCATCACTCAAATCACTCAATTTGGATGTTCGCCATATCACAGATGCTGGACTTCCAGCTCTTACCAGTAAGTGATTTATTGGACCCTGTGTTTGAATGGGAACATAATGGAATTGTTATGATCAACATTAGCAAGAATGCATGCGGTGGGAGCAATCTATATTTTTATTTTTTATTGTTGTAATTTGAACCATTTCCTTAAAAAAATTGTTTTCTTTTGGTTCAGTAGATACTGAACAATTCGTTTCTGTTCCTACTTATTATAAATGTTTCAATAACCTAGAACAAACGTGTATATTTGGGCTACTGAGCCTCTTAATGATCATAACCGAGTTATGATATGAATGCGAGTCCTCAAACCTCATAAAATTCAATTCTTTGTGTTACACTGCAAAAGCAGCTTATTGTGGATTGCATGATTATACTTTTAGTTCTACATAAATGTTCGATTTTTTTTTTTTATCTAAACTTAGTGATGCACTTTCATGCTTTTTTGTAAGCAGGTTTGACTGGATTAACTCATCTTGATCTTTTTGGAGCTCGTATTACAGATGCTGGAACAAACCATCTGCGAAGTATGTTAGTTAGCACACTAATGCGTTTGCCAATCTTAACAAATTTCTTTATCATACATAGCGTTTGTGGGCGCACTGAATTTTGTCTGAGAAAACAATGCCGAGTACCATGTTAATTACACCTATGTTATTACATACTGATATCTAATTAAACACAAAAGGGACCTGGAATACTATCAGTCACAAGATACTAATTATAAAATATGGAAACAAATTACTTACAAAACATATATACAAATTGTTCCTCCGTTGATGATTGAATATGAGAGAGCACTAGTTTAGAACCACAAATAACGACAGGCCTTATCCAATTTAACAAGCAACATTCTTGAAAAGATTTGAACTTCGGTTTTGCAAATGATTGGCAAGTTCTTTTTTTTTTTTTTCTAGATTAATTCTCATCTGTTTCCTTCCCTTTGTTTGATGAATCAGACTTCAAGAACCTGAGGTCCCTGGAAATATGTGGTGGTGGACTGACAGATACTGGTGTCAAGAATATCAAGGATCTTTCGTCCCTGATGGTGCTCAATCTTTCACAAAACTCCAACCTGACAGATAAAACCTTGGAGTTGATTTCTGGTAGCTACATGAACTCTTTTTTTTTTTTTTTTTTTTTTAATTTATGCGGTAGAAAGAAATGCATTCTCTGTGTGGCTCATGATAGAAATATCCTGAATATTATCTCTAGCATCTATTGAACCGACCACCAATATCTCTGCATGGATTACCTCTAAGGCTCTGTTCTTTAAAATAAGTTGGGGCACTTGTATTAAAAGGTTACTTATAGATCATTTACTGAAAATGGAAAACATGGAGTGCCTACACAGTATATTAGGGCGCACTATCATTCAACCAGAAGAAGAGTGGACAACTTGACTTACAAGAAAATGCTGTTCTTTTTTAAATGAATATGCTTTTCTTTATAATGGGAACCAAGCTAAATTTGCAAGACTTTGTGGCTCCAGCCCTAAAATTATATTGGTTACACTGTTGGCACGCTGCAGCCTGTTGAAGAATCTACAGGCCCACCGCTTATATTCTTAAACACTGTTTGGGGACGAACTTCTCATGAACAATATTTTGACCCACTATCTACATCTTAATAGGGATTTTGTTGGGGTTTCTTCTGTTCATCCTCTCACATCCTTCCATGTGAATGCAGGCTTGACAGGATTGGTCTCTTTGAATGTTTCAAATTCTCGCATCACCAGTACAGGACTGCGCCATTTGAAAACTCTGAAGAATTTGAAATCACTAACAATGGAGGCCTGCAAGGTGACAGCAAATGATATTAAGAAGCTACAGTCAACTGATCTGCCTAATCTGGTGAGCTTCCGTCCAGAGTAACCATGGTGACCTTCGGTGTTGGGGGTAGCTATGTATATAAAAAATAACATTGAGGTAAGAGGAGATGTTTGAGGTACAGTACATATGGTTAAACATGAAGGAAGGGGATTAAGGAAGTAAGCAATCTAGGAATTATCCCAATGCTGTGTGAAGGCATTCTTTTGAATCAAATGTGGTGCAAAAGAAAATGTAGATAAAAAGCTTCCTTGGCAATGGGTCTCGGACGCTATTTTCATCGGTGGTTTGGTTTTTGTACATATCATGTGCCTGGTATCGTATCGCACCAAATTTATATTGACATATAAATAAGTATCTATTGAAATCTCTGTTCTGCTCTGCTTTGCTCTTCTCCTCTTCTCTTCCTTCCTCCAGCAGTATAGTTATTGCTGGTTGACTTGGTCCCACCCGAACCCTAATTATTGCTGAAGGTAACAGACGTCATATTGCTGCAGAATATGATATGCGTGTTCTGAGCAAAGGCTTTAAAGATGAATATAGTTCAATTCTGGTCACTGATAGCGTTAGGCATGGAAAGAAGGCACGCTTGGGCATCGTTAATGTAAGTGGGTACAACAAGCTTTCAAATGGTTAGATTGTTGTCCCAAGAACTAATCTTTTTTCTATTTTTTGCAAGCACGCAAAATTGCAGATAGTGCTTATAATCGTTTAAATGAGATATTGGGTGCCACTGCTTTAATACAAATAGCAGTTAGAAATATAGAAGAGTTTGGGAGGAAGGGGTGTAATTGGTCGGGTGGGATCGAAAATTTCGATCCATTATTTTTATTGGCTTAGATTGTTAGCTATCGGTAGTCGGTCCAATTCGGTTCATGAATTTTTTTTTTTTTCAATCTTTTTTTGACAATTAATTAAATTAATAAAATTAAAATTAAGTGATGTTTTTAATATTTTATATATATAATTAATGAGAATATATATAATCAATGGTGAGCTATTGAATAAAAATTACATAATTAACTTACAATTACTATAAAAATCACACCAACCGACTAATAAAACTATCAGTCCAGTCTAGTTCTAGATATGAACGATCTCTGAAGCCGTACGGGTCAGAATCGGTTCAGATAACGAATTCAAATAAACCAACCGGCTTTGCTTGGGAAATTTTGCAGCCTAGCTCGGCCCCAATGCTCCTTTTTGGACCATTTTTCAGATTTTGTTTTGGTTTTTTTCAATAACTCGGGTCCACAAGTAGTTTCACCGATTGATGGATAGTATTACACACATTTGAAAAATAAAAATTATTTTCCGGTTGAACTCCTTGCTCCGCTTCCGAGGACCCGACATGAGTAGAAATAGAGAGAAATGTTGTGCACTCAAGACAGGCAAGCACTCTCCGGAATCTGATATTTGCGGGTTGGAGCACTGTGAGAAACACATAGGTGGCGACTACCGTTTGCTAAAGGGTTCAAAAGTGAGTTTTAAATTGTCGCAAGTTTCCCGGGAAGGGAAAAGTCCATTCGTTGATTTCATATATATATATATATATATATTCATTGTGCAATTGGGCATTTCAAGACAAAAGTAAATAATGACCAATTAGACTGCACTGATATTTGATACCTAATCACATAATTTATACTTCAATGATTCGTAGCAGAGATTGAGAGGTAAAGACATTCTTTTTCGAAGAATTTCCTTCCAAAAACTAAATTGACCTTCAACTATTAATACCACTACAGCATTTACCTTAGAATCTGATTAAAAATGTCAACTCTACACATTTTGCAGCGTCCTTCCTTGAGTAAATTACATGTCGTGACCCGCAAACTGCATAACAAGCAAATACACAAGCAGATAATATCTTAAAGTTGAAGTCTTGAGATTCGATAGACCTACATTTTGCTTATATACAAGCAAAACCAAGTCATGTACAGCATACCTGAATTCGAGACGGGCCAGCAAGCAAGCATGTAAAAGAACTTCTCACTGGCAGCTGCTTGATCATCTCTGGGCTTGGTCCGAACCCGAAGCTCCAACTGGAGAAGTAGCTGGCACACTGCTTGCTGACCCATTCTCAACAGGTGGGGGGACACCCCATTTGCCTTCAGATTCAAGGGGTTCAAAGACATGAACCCCCCCATCTGACAGCCCTAATGCAAATTGATTTGGTTCTTGTGGATGTGCCGCAATCACGAGTGGTTGTACATTAGAACTGCTGCATTGAGTAAACATTAAACAAAGGGTCGTAATCTACCACTCACATAGGTAGGTAAGTGCAGTCAAGTTTCCCCAGCCAAACTAGCAATTTCTACCTATCAAATAAAGCAAGTAATTGCAGAAAAAGACGCAAATTGAACTGACAAATTATTTGGCGTTGGACAAGCAATTTACCAGGTCAAAGATAGGCTTGATCAAAATTTGGATGTCAACGTAAAGAATTTGACATATTTTGGAGCCTCAGCTTCAGCAGTCTAGTAAATTATAGGGTTAAAAATATTGAGGGAATTAAACTTTTTACCACAACTACCACTTGTTCTTCACTTCAACTTGTAAACCTTATTATGACTGTCAATCCTCGGTTGTCCGCGGATTCAATTATCAAGAAGTATATTCACAGCTTCTTGTACCTAAGTTTCAGCTTGCACCCCAAAACACCTATTCTTTTCAATGTGTACTGTCGCTTTAGATCCAACAGTTAAAATTATGCCACTGGGGCAATTTTTTGTTCATATGAACGGTGGGGGTGCAAATTGAAAAATATATATAGTTTAGGGTCCAACTTGAGACTTTTGATGGTTTGGGATGCAAATTCAAAAACAAGTGGTAGTTTGTGAGTTTTAAACAAAAAAAAAAAAAATATTCTGAAAAAACCAATGGAATGTTTAGATTAAAGTTTCCAATGTCTATGAATTACTAGTTGCATAATTCCTAATATACTTTTTTAAGAACAAAAACTTAATCTTTAATGTAAAAGAAGGAATTTGCAAGAGGAGATGAATTCTTCCGAAGGATGAAAGTTTAAGCTGAACACATAATGCATGGAATAGTTGAGTTTTGATAGAGATATGCGAGACTTCATTAAGGAATCTTTTAGTGCATAGGGCTCAAAGAAGTTTTTGACCGATATTTTTTGGGTCTCGCAAAAGTAGGACCCAATTATCTAACATGACCAAGATTGGTTGGGCGGTGGTATGGTGAGAAGGTTATGTCCATTATTATTACAATTAGCAGTATATTTTTAGTATGAAGAAAATATCTGCACAATATTTCTAATTGTTTTGGATATCCTTTTTTCTTTTATAAGTAAATTGTTATGGATATCCTACACAGTTGGGGAATTGATCCGAGTGTAAGATGCTGAGAAAGTTTAATTCCACCATTCAGATACACCGAGGAAGTCAACAATAGCAGCAACAAAAAGATGAATCCAATCTAAGCAAAGCTGGAATTTATCTGAAATGAACCTGAGTTGGCTTCGCCTAGGTAAAGTACCTGACACTAGAAGGAAGATAAGCAGAAGGATTGATTCGACATCGTAGTCTGAGATTTGCAGCACTAAACACACACACTGTCGCATCTAAGAAGCTGGCATATATCAACTGGCTATCACACGAGAATGTTGCATGAGAGATGGGGGCAGATTCACGTGGGATCCACTACAGATAGAAGAATTCATATTAGAACAAAAAGAAGAGGGAGGGTAGAAAAATGTTATTTCCAAAATATAAAACACTTTGGATATTAAAATACCTGCTTGACACAATCGAGTTTTGTTGTTTCATATATGGCAAGCTGAGTTTCATGTGCAACCAGAAAATGTATCTGATCCTGATGGAACTGTACACGAGTGTCTGACTGTGCAGGAGTCCTTCCAGCTGGAAGCTGCAGAAATCTAGTCTTCTGCTTTTCCCATCCATCAGAGCTCCATACACAGAGCTGGAGAAAGTATCGAACCATTTATGTGAACCAACATAAAAATCCTTCTAGAATTGAGAATTATTGATCATGCCCAATTCAAAATTAGGAGTAATTTGTTGATAATAGTACCTCGAACTTTAATGATTGTTTGGAAAAATCGATGATACGGTTAATTACAGAAAAAAATCAATAATGCATGAGTTAGTTAAAGCATTGCATCTCAGACAAGAAATAAGCATGATTGTTATCTTGAAATTATTTAAAGATGCCACACAAATAAGTTGAAATATTGATTCATCCTTAAATCGTATAAAGGGTGAATTGGCAGGCCTTTTAGAGAGCAGTAGAATCAACCTTTAGCTCTGCCTTGCTGAAATCGAATGATGCTTGCAGATTCATTACAGAATGAGATTGGGGACTTTGATTTGGTTGAATCAAAGTTCCCAAGTGATCTGAAACGCAAGACCAAATTACAAAACACATCTGAATAAAAAAATTATTACCTGAGCGTCCGCTCCAGATGAAACTAGAACATTCAGTACATGAGAAAAGCCAAGGCCAGTTATTCTTTTAGAGTGTCCTTTAAGCTTGCTCTTAACCTGCATCAAGAAAATGTAAGTCAATAACATTTCAAACCATGAGTTCTATTGATTGTGATAATATGCTGCATCATACTTCATCTACGCGAACATTGTATATCTGAATTGTGGAATCATCCATGCCAATGGCAATAATGTTGTTATCTTGAGGATGGAAAGCAAGAAATGTTGCTGCAGGTGGTGGTGGCATGAAAGTTGTCATTGTCTGCAGTAACCAAAAGAAACTGAAATTGGTCAGAATGAAACAAGAAAATAAACTTAAATGCTACACAGGAATTATGGCTTACCTTAAATGTCATCATATTGAACAAGGAAATCTTTCCTCCAGATGCCGACATGACATAAGAATCATTCTTGGACAAAGCAAAGCAGGGCACAGCCTCTTCAGGACTAGTGTCAGAAACATCGTTGGTCATTAAAATTCCACTTGGTGGTTGCCATAATTGAGGCGACACACTAGCAGTTGCCTGCAAGATAAAGCACCATTTTCGTAGATAAAATGTAATGAGTTTCGTTAGGTCTATGATGAAAGAACTACTAGGGGTTGACACCTCATACCTTTCCAGAAGAATTACGATCACTTCGTTGCCATTTCCAGAGCAGATGAATGGCATTTGATGCTAATGCCAGAACGGCATTACCTGAATTCGTATATATTAACCTTGATATCTGTAATAATCATGGAGGAAGCTAATGAGGATATTTTGTTGGAGACAGGATGGAATATGATAAAAATTTATGAGTCAAAATGAAGTTGATAGCTCATGGGTTGATCTAATACAGGATAGCCCAATATACAAAAACGAAAGGCCAGGTATATTTAGCAATCACATTGGTACAAAGGGAAATTTTTTACTGTTTAAGATGAGGAGACAGTAGCAAAATGAGAGTTCAATAGAATATTTCTATATATCCTGAAATAACCATTATAAATTACAGCAGGCTAAAAGTTGAAGAAAAATTAAAACAGCTACATAACATTTAAATACTAGACAGCTTGAGATCCCATTTTACGCTTCTTGAATCCAAATTCCCTTCTGATTTCTAGTAATAAACAAATGCCAAGGAGCACCATAACCTACTATAGATGTTTTACAGTTCATGAGCCTTTAGTTAATATGAATGTCGACTTTCTTTTCAAGTTAATACTTGTTTGTGCCAACTTATCATCTTCAAATTAGCACAAGTAGATTTAGCGCCAATATGCTGACTTCCTTAGTTGGAAGTATATTAAAATTAACAAATTCAATCCCCCTTAGTTAATTAATCCTCTTGATCCTGTTATCATGCATGGAATCAAATTAAGATTAAAACTACATCAATTTTTTCATCAATAAATATAGTGCTTCATCACTGCCCTGTCCACCCCGTCTTTTTTTTTTTTACGCCCTCTTGTTTTTTTTTTACCCCCTCTTGCTTGTAGATCATTCTTTCTAGTAGGTTTCCTCTCCTAGTTCTTATTTCAGTATCTACAGTTTCATATTGTACCAATCACATATTTTTCTTCTTTTATACTACATCAAACAACTCTCCTTTTTGCAAACGTTATATCATTCCTATTGAATTTTTTTCTCTACAAATCCACCTATTTTGTGCAATAACCTTCTTACTATAGTTCAACCTCTCGTAGTATGATACACCTGAACAAGGCAAGGACAATCTCTGTGCTAACTGGATCTTAACACTCGGTTGTTTCTACCTAAAGGTTTTGAGAAAAGTAAATGAGGGATTTGGCTCCTCTCCTGCCTTTGAGATGGAGTCTGATAGGTGAATTGCCGGTGTCTAATCAAGACTGATGGCAGTGACTCACTTGCCAGTCCATTCCGTTTTCAAGGCGAAGGGAGATGAAGCAAACTGTAAATGATCCATTGAGTTTGAAGCAGATGAAGCTGTTTTGCAAGGCAAGATGGCTTGAAAGTGAACTTATGTGTATGCTAGGTTAAACTGGCCAATCACAAAGCATTCATCAATTGAAAAGTACCAACTTTATTCTACTAATCTTATGCTATTGCATGCCAGGTATGCTTAGATACTTTTTTTTTAAACAGTTAAATTGTATTAATACGAATAGGCATAGCCCAAGTAGACAGGTATGCTTAGATACATTGGGGTAAAAGTATTATTTATGTATTATAAAGATCAGAATTCCCATGACTGGCATGGAGCTAGCTTGATTAATTATTCGAGTCTTTGGGTAATTACACCTACAGATTCATCATCAGTTGCAATCACAAAGTTTATTCTCACTAACAAGAAGATTACCATGCTATCCAACTAATATTTATGTACTTTTAAGGAGTTTTGATTAATGAAAAGAGCAAGAGTAATGTAGCTAAGTGCACAGAAAGAGACACCACAAAAAAGTTCATAATGCTTCTAAAGCTTCATTTGAAATAAGCACCAGTTTGTGCGCAGGAAAGAATGTAGTAAGCACAGCACATATCAATAAATTGTAGAAGAGGAACACATTGTTGCTGAACTAGAGGAAGTGCCTTAGGAAGAAGAAAGCCAGATTGCAAACATAATCAAACCACTGTTATGTAAAAGAATCTCCCAAGAATAAAGCCAGTTAGCAAATATCACACCTTGGTTACTCTCAGGTTTTCAGGAAGCCTTAAAGATCTGCATTGAGATGGTTCACTGATTTCAGTGAGCTTCCAAATCTTGGATTTGTCATTAGATTCTTCTGTTATTCTAGGTTTCACATCCCCCAAGTTCCGGACATCCCCATTCTGGCAAGATTAATGTCAATTTAATCTTATATTAGAAGAATAATAATTCATGATACAAAATGCATTTAAACATAGATGAGAAAAATATGATATCGATATTTTCTGTGATTGAATAGTAATTTCTATCCAAACCATGACAAGCAGAAAAACTCTGATGGTCCAACTTATATAAATTTTATATATGAAGTGGGAAAAGTAAGTGCCACAAACCATTCCAGCAATAGCAACCATAGAGGCACCTCTGTCTGCAAGTCCAGCACTAGTCGCAGCAGCTGCTGCTGCTGCCGCCGCAGCAGCTGAAATTGGGTTTATTGTCGGCTGTAAGAGATGTCACGCATGGACACAAGATTAGTTCATGCTGAGGTGAGGTGTCACAACAACTAATGGTCTGATAAAAAGCTACCTTCGTCACAGCTTCAGATGCTCTTGAGGCATCATAAGAAAGATTTTCAAAGTTGCGTAATGACCTACTGCCATCTGTATTTGCCAAAATCTTAATTCCATTTTCATTGGCAGAAACAGCCAAGAGATTGCCATCCCTGTTGAAGCGGATACGTGGGCTTGCCTAGGAAGTAGAAAATACAAAATTGAGCAACTATTATTTCAAAGGGACACACTTTCAATTAATACTTTAACTTAATGGACTTACTGGGAGGCCTCCTTCGGCATCAACGGTAGTCAAAAGTTGAATGTTGTCCATATCCCAGAATTTGATAGAGAAATCATCACCAGCAGCTAAAAACCGGTTTTTAGTTGTATCAAATTGCACAACACCCAAAGAACGCTTACGGAATCCTTGATAGGTCCTTTTCACTGCCCCTTCACTTTCATTCCATTCAACAATAAACGATTCCCCATCTTTACTTGTCCCACATGAAAAGAGCCTGAAATTCCCACAACCCACCCACGAAAAAAAAAAAATACAAACAGACAAAAACAAAGGTTAAAAAAATAAAACCCTATTTAGTTGACCATGCCCCCACCAAAGAGCAAAGGACAAGCAGCACCAACACAACAGGTCCATTTCATTACCTAGTACCATCGGCACTGTAAGCCATTGTCGTGCACCAGCGACCAGGAGCATCATAATCAACTCGAGATCCCAAGTTGTCATACAACCATGCTTTTATCTTTCCATCCAGTGCAGTTGAAAAGATAAACTAAGCATAAAGGCACAAAAAGGATGTTAGGAACAAAAATACTGGGACTTAAGGAAGATCCATGAAAGGAAGGCCAAACCAATAACCACAATAAGCTCAAAGCATTCAACTAAAACAATCAGAACAAAAAAAATCACAAATGAAAATGATACCTGAATGTTTTCCTTATGGTGAGGACAGACAGAATAAACAGGAGCCTCATGACCTTCAAAAGTATACTGCCTTGTACCAGTAGTGGCATCCCACACCTACAATTACCAAACAAGATTAGAAAGGAATGGCGAATTTACCTCCACTCAAAACATCAAAACGACCAAACATGCAACAAGACCAACTGACCTTGATGGTCTTATCGTCACCACAGGTTATCACACAAAGTTGCTTGTTTGGGTGGGAGAATGCGATGTCATTTACTCCACCAACATGAGCATCAATCTATATCAGCAAATTTAAAGCAACTTTCAGTATAGCATCTCAAATACCACAGAGGTTAAAGTGCAAAAAGAATGAAACGGAAAAATTCATATTAGATATACCTCCAGGTGCTGCTGTATATTATCATTCCCATGATAAGAATATATTTGAACGATGTGCCTGGAGTATGCAACTCCTGTAATTGGAATAGAAAGAAGACATTATCTAATTGTCCAGTTCGCCTTTAAGATATATATTGGTTGTGTACATGGAGTGAAAAACTCCAATGTATTAAGCATACCAAACAAAGAACCGTCAGGGCTCCAAATCACACGGTTAACGGATACACCAGGATCTTTAACCAGAGCTGCCTGAAATCCATTAATATCAGTTCCAATTACTCTACAATTTTTTTATCGGTAAACAAGTTCCAATTACTCTACTATTATAGGCATTAAGGATATAGCACTAACATTAACTTGTATCATTAATGAAAGAAAACAAAAAAAAAAAAAAAGGGACACACCTGCAGAGGCATTGAACATGCACTGAGATCCCAAACTTTGAAATTCCTCAAAACTAACCGCTCCCTAGAACCAACTTCCCACAACCCAATGTCCCCAACATTGGTACCAACTGAAGCACAACAAGCAAAGTATTCAATGGACATAAAACTCCAAACATTTGTAGGAAGGAAATATAACATTTACAACACTTGGTAGCAAGCTTAAATATTTATAGATAAAATCAAGAGGCTTTAAAAGAGAGCCAACCAAGAAGTAAGGTTTGTTGAACAGGATGAAAATCCATGCTCATGGGAGATGATCCTTGATTTAAGGTCCGAGCGACAGTTTTTGGCAAGTCATCTGGCACATTGAATGGCTGACCATGACCATGACCCTGGAATGTTACTGGCAACACATTAACGGGCAGATTAACCTGCACACATGAACAGTAATTAATAAATGATGAGACTTGGAAAGAAAAATATGCTTCTGATCCGGCTGTCCGATAATTTTAGACCACTCTGAAACATCAGACTATTTTACTGTAGTCCATCATATGAATGCACATCGATTGATTGTATTCTAGCATTCCAATTTTCTCTTCATTGTAATTTTATTAGAGAAACCTTTTTTATCAGTAGTAATTTTATTAGAGAAATCATAATTATCTCGATGTGGAATTATTACAATGAGAACCATAATCTTGAAAATGCGATTAAAGTTACTTTTTCACTTGTAATCATGAACAATTTTTTAACATCCAAAAAAAATGTGGAAAATAATTAGGGACGTGAGGAGTTATGTGAGAACATGATTTCTCAACCCAATGAACAAAAATACAAGGATAATACCTCATCAGTAATCCCCATTGGTCTAGTTCTTTTAGAAACATGATCAGACTCCCCAGATGGGTAGTCTAGAGAAGGGTTAGTAGGAGGAGTTCTTGGATGCTTCAAAGCAGCTGTTCACGTCAAAGAAACACTTCCATAGTTAATATTGGAACTATAAACAACATCTTATATCTGGAAAAAAATTGCAGATGTACTCAGTAGCCAATAATTAAACAAATGAATATAATACCTGGGATTGATGGAGCACCAAGACCAATAGCTCCTCCAGAAACTGCTGGATGAGTTACAGTGGAAGGATTGGACATCCAACCTGCAAGGGGCGTTGGAACAGGTGCTGGTGCAGGTTGAAAAGGCTGAAAACATATGTTCAAGAAAATTAACGAAAGGCTGTAAAAATCCAACTAAGTTGACATTGCAACCAATCAATCTGTAACCTACCACATGTGCACCTAGGTTAGGGAAACCCCCAGCTTTTGGTAAGGATCCAAGCAGTGGATTGTTTGCAGGTGATGGAGCACGTGCACCATTTGGTTGTGCACAAGAGTGATCCACGAATAGGGTTTTTATATCTGGATTTGGCCTAGGGTTTTTACATAGTTGGTGCTGCCAATTCAAGCTGCAATTTACAATAATAAATCAGATTGTAGAACTTAACTAACATGAGTGTAAGCTTATGACGAGCAGTAATGTTAATTAAGTTTCTCTGAAACTGATATAATTCCGAGCACCCTAGACTGTGAAGCATATATGTCATGCTGATATTCAGAGACAAACAACTCTTGGCATCACTGGAAAGTTGATTATTGTTGCATTGTTTATCCCAGCATTCATGGCACAGTCCCAACTTACAGGGTAGGATCAATCATAAGAGAAATGGTCAAAAGATCATGATCATTAGCTAAAATTATAAAATACTCATTTCAAATGCCATTCAAGAGAAATGAAGACGCCAAAATAAGTTCAGTACCAAGTAAAACCACCACAAAGTCAATTTGAAGCTAGTATACAGATATTCCATTTAGGCGGAAGACTAAAGCATCTTTAAATGAGTTACCTTTGGTTGATGAGAGTCCGTAACCTTGAATTTTTAAGGTTTGGGAATTGCAATTTATCACGGAATAAAGGATTTGCTTCAATTAGTTTCTTAAGCTCCACCAACATGATTGCTCTAGCAGATTTGGTATCTCCATATTTGGAAAGTTGCTCATTTTCTCTGTGATACAACAAACCCATTTTGACAATATTTTCTATAGTTGAGTTCAGATGTAAGGTGGAAGACTTAAACACAAATTCATCATACCTGAAATTCTCCAATGTCAAGAGCTGAGTGATTTCCTTGAAAAGCTCTTCATTAAATGTGGCAAAAACTTTCAAATCCTTTACTAATATATCCACAGCCTTGGAACGATCATGCCTATCAAAATTTAAACAGTCTCATTCACATGCTATAAACCACAAAATCTCCAAAGACAAACAATCACTTCTCATAAAACCGACACTTAGATAATTAATAACCTAAAACTTGAAAGCTTACTTATCCAATGCCTCGAGATACTTTTGCTTCCTTATCTCAAAAAAGATTTTCATTGAGTACCGATTGTCGTCCACTTTTGTGAACCCGGAAAGGTACTTCTCAACCTCCTCCCAATTCCCATTTTGCACCTCATCCTCAAAATACTTCATATTAAAGAAAAACCCAGATTCCTGCTCAAGCCTATTTCATAAACAAAGCAACTGATGAGACAAAAGTACATAATCAATTGTTCGAAATGACTTAACAATAAAAATAAAAACAAAGAAGAAAGATAAATTCTTAGTAGCTTACTTGTGAACAGTCTCTTTGAACTTTTCCTCATCAAGGAATTGTAAAATCAAGAACACGAGCTCTCTACTAAGCGACGACATGGTAGTCGCCCCGTCTTCTTCGATTCAAAAATACAAATCACCAAGAACGGCACTAGATCTGAAAAAATATCATAAGCGACAGATAAATCTGTAAAGGGGCCATCTCTGACTAGCTTAATTATTGGAAAAGCAATAAAAAATAGCACATAGATTCAAATCTATCCCCTGAAATAGATCAGTCAACTACCACCCATCGGACAAAAAAGAAACCCATTTTTGCACCCAAAAATATCACATGTACTTGGAAAATACCGACATGGATGAAGCTTAACATCGGGTTAAAAATCTTTAAAAAAATCAAGGGTGATATTTTTCACGGAAGAGAAGGCTGCTTTCAGACCATATGGGCATCAAAGATGCAAAAGCAAACCCCCCATCCCCCGGGAAAAAATAAAAAGGGTTAAAAAACTGCAGACTTTAAAGCAAAAGATTCTAAATTTCAGAGAGAGGTTGAGAGAATTGAAGGATACCCTTACCTTGAAAACCAACGAACACGAGCGCACAGGAGAGAGCTAAGAGAAGCTTTTCCCCCTCTAGAAAATAGAAATGGAATGGTATTACTCTCTCTCTCTCCTCCTTTCTCTAAAAACTCGCTCTCTCTGTCTCTCTCTAGACAATTATATAATGAGACATTGAGCTTTCAGAAATGGGGATTTTATAGGAGGCAGACAGATAAAGCACTGATAAGTAGATGTACATATCAACTGATACTTTTTTCCACATATCAAAGTTATGGCAATATGTAGTACTGATTATCAATAAGTCCAATCAAGACGGGTCCCACTTAGCCGGCTAGACTTTGTCGAGGCCATCGGCTCGGAATCTCTAGCTGACAGCTGTCCTTCAGCTTGATTTGGACCGAGAGTTAAAGAAGAAAGAATGGACTACATAAAGTACGTACGACTACCCTTCACTTGCTGCGGTAGATTTCAACCACTGGAATTTTATCTACTTACCGAAATCCATCCAACGGTACATAAACAAGGTAGAGGAACACTCGAGAAAATGTTGAAAATGTCCGAGAAAGCGATTTTTACTCTGTCTCAGATCCCTCATGAAACGACAAGCTTTCTCGGACGAGTCCCATAAACTTCGACCCCCGGAACAGCCACAATATTACTTTCGTTGCCATTGTTCCACTCAAGGTAGTTGTACTAAACTACACATTATTATTACCATAAATCACGTGATACAGTAATACCGTTCATGATTGCGATTGGCGCTGATTGAATTCAAAATTCACTTCAACTTATCTCATCTTTGTTATTATAAATTTTTTAAATTCTCATATAAATATAATAAATAATTTAATTTTTTCAAATTTTCACACAAAATATAATAAATAATTTAATTTTTTTAAATTTTAAAATAATATTATTATTAAAAAATAATATTCTAAAAATATTTTATTATACTATTCACAAATTATCTCAATTTATTTCTGAATCTACACCTCCTAGACGAGAGATGACTACTTTATCGTGGCTGACATTTTTTTTTTTTTTTTTTAAGATTATTGGAATTGATTTATGGTATTATTGTTTTTCTTTTTGAAACAAGATAGTATTATTGTTGGAAAAATGTTATTGTGGGCAGAGTATATGTAATAAAATGTTTAAATGACATCATTTAATTTTAAATTTTATAAATTAAATCTTATCATTTAAGTTATGTGGATGATTTACTTTACACACCAACTCAAGAGTCAAGACATAGGTTACGTTTGAATAGTAAGATATTTTCAAATATTCTGTGAATAGCAATTAAAAAATAATGATAGAATATTAAATAATAGTAATAGGCCTATAATAACATAAATTCTACGTGCAGTTACTTTTATGTATTCGTTGTGTACCCCACTAATATGATTAGTTGCATCATTTTTTTTAATATAAAATAACGTTCAATCACATCAGTAGATTACGTAAAGAATATACAAAATAACTATATACAGCATAACTCCTATAATAAATACCACCGTTATATCTTAAAATATTTAAACATCGATCACAACGTAATAAATAAAAAATAATTGGTCTTATTATTTATCATGTCAATACTATCACTACGCAGATGTTACATTCAAGATGATATGATATAGAATTCTGCGGTTTAAATAGTGGAAAGGCTAGGAAATTAATAGTATGGTGTTGAGTAAGATGATTGATGATCTCTTTCATCTCACCTAATGGATTTATGTGGAGGTCCCACTTGTCACTTTGTAACATGAATGCAACTCAACCTTTTATTTTCAATAAACAACTACCTACTACCAATAATGCACGCATATTACACGTGAGTGTAACTTTTCTGTATTCTAGTTTGGCATATACTCGCGGTACTATTATAGATTGTCCGTATGTATATATATTATAAGTAAGGGAAATGGATTACAGAGCGTGTCATGTTGATCAACGAGTGATAAGGGGGAGGTGGTGTGAGATAGGTATTCGACAATGATATCAATTAGCGTCTAGTGAACTAAGAACAAAAAAATTCGTAGAGATAATTGATGTAAGAAAATTCATTTTTTTTTTATACGAGATTAAATGATTGATTTATAAATAAAATATAATAAATAATTTCAAATATTTTAATATTATATCATAGAACAACGGGTGAATCGAGTGATTTGTTATTATAATTCATTAGGATGATTATAGCTTATTAATACAAAGTCACAGATTTGAGTTCATGTGATTCTCATATTTATTAATTTTTTTTAAAATAATTATATGATATTTATACACTCATGACTGTAAATATTATTTTATATAATAAAAATGAAGATTTTAGTGCAAGTGTAAAGGGCAACAAGTTTCGGTACAAGACTGGATGCTCACGCGCGCTATCCAGCAAGAGCCACTGAAAAGGGAACAGAATGGGCGTGCGAGTTGTGTCCGGAAAATGGTCCCCACGCATGTTCCTGCGATTGAACTTCTTGTTTTTACGAGAGAGAGAGAGAGAGACAGTGGCGGAGAGGGGCCAGGCCTTTTAAACTGCCGTGTGTCCGTAAAAGGTTTGAGTTAAATTGAGATGAAATAAAAATAAATATTAAATATTAAAAAAATATTATTTTTTTAAAATTATTTTAATTTTGATTTTAAAAAATTAAATTATTTATTATATTTTATTTAAAATTTTAAAAAAATAATAATAATTAAATAAAATGAGATGGGTTGAGATTGAGATATAAGAAATATTTGATTTCAACTCATCTTATTTTATTTAATTATTATAATTTTTTTAAATTTTTATATAAAATATAATTTAAATTTTCAAAATTTTAAAATAATAATAATTAAAAAATATTATTCCACCCACATTTTATTCGATTTTTAAATTTAGTCTCATTCACTATCACAGGCCCGAGTCATGTCCAACAGTCAACAGAGAGTTTGAAACTTTCAGTAAGCGCGTGCGCGTCACAGCTGTAGACTTTCTAGTTTTAGCTTGTGGAAATGATGAAAAAATATTTCATCTTATCTCATCTTAAATTTTTTTAATTTTTAATACAAAATAAAATAAATAATTTAACTTTTTCAAATTCTAAAATAAAAATAATATTAAAAAATATATTATAATAATATTTTATTCAAATTTTTAATTTTAATCTCGACTCATCTCATCTTATTTACGAAAACAAACTAACCTTAAACTCTCTCTTTTTTTTTCTTTCATTTTTACATTTTTGTCCAGCTGGTCGTGGAATTCAAACGGTGGGGCCATTTTAGGTATCGACCGTACGTAGTTTTAAAAGCTTTTTATTTCCCTGCCCTTCCATTTTCTTTGCTTTTAGTCAATTTTTATAAAAATAATTATACGAGGAAAACTCTTTTCCCAAACACCGATACGATACCCATCACACTCTCGCGAGAAAGAGGATGAGAAGAAACTATTATAGGTATAAAAAAATGAGACCAACCAAATTACAAGCATTTGGGAGATTTCTTTCTTTCTTTTTCTTTTGCGAGTTGTATGATTGAAGCCTTTGCTGATGAAGAAGTCACAAGATAGGACGTAGGACATGATCATTCACACATTGCTAATACGTGTAAAGCTAGCTTTGTTTTCTGGATAAGTCATGAGGATCAAGTCATTTATTTATTAATTATCCTCAATTATGCATCAAATTCCTAGTTACTTTCTACAAGGTGCAGAGTATCACGTACCCATTTTGTTCTTTGTCTGTTCTTGTTTTATCATCCATTGGAAAGTAATCGAAGGTAATTAAGCGGTGCACAAATATAATGAAGGTTCCACCAGTATATTTGGGGTTTGGTTACTGCTTTCTCTTAAGGGAAATGATACTTGCAGTCGTGAGTGTGCAAGCGCCGTATAGTTATTTTGAAAAAAATAAATAAATATGGGATCCACATGAAAAGAAATTAATTTTTTAATAGTGGACTCCACTCTTTTTCAAAATGACTGCACGGCATTTACGCATTCCACGACTGGATGTAACATTACTCTTCTCTTAAATATTAGCTTTCGTTTGGATATTAGGGATATTTGAGATGATATATGAATGGTATTAAAATAGTTTGTGAATAATAGTAAATAATTTATTAATAATAGTGAAATAATTTGAGAATATCTGATAACGTTTTTGTTACCAAACAAACTCTTGGGCCTCGTTTAATTATGCAATTTAGATAAGATGATATAAAATAAGATATTTTGTTAAAAGTTGAATAAAATATTTTTATAATATTATTTTTATTTTAAAATTTAAAAAATTAAATTATTTAGTATATTTTATATGACAATTTAAAAAAATTGTAATGATCATATAAAATGAGATTAGATACTTTGATTTTATATAACAAAATCATTCCTTACTCTTTAGTATTTATGGTGATTTGACAACTAAAGTAGAAAACCAAAATAGACGGATAGAAAGGATTTAGATGGGGACCACTTTATTTTGTATTTAGAGTTGAGCCCTATGGTCAAGCGACGCTGTATATAGCTACAAGAGAAATATTTTAATTATGTAATTTGATGCGATATATTAAAATGATAAAATTATAGAATAAATTTAACATATAAAAAAAAAAAAAAAACTCTACAAAACATCATAGACATTGATTCATTACAATAAAAACATCGATATTGTCATCTATATATTCGAATATATGTGATCCGTTTAACGTAGAATTACTACCGTTACACATATCTAGCTACTGTGTTAATGTCGTTATTTATTTGTTATTTCCGTTGTATGCAATGTGGGGTATGGCACATGAATGCATGGGAATGATCAGTCGATGCATGACTGACTGACCATATAAGATCGGTTGCTTCTAAGGCGATCATAGGGATGCGTACGTACGTAGAGAAAACATCCAAAACCTATTAATTAATGTTCCAACTGATCTTATCCAAGGATCGCTGCCCCATTGCATGGCCAATGGCCTCTCGAGGTGGCACTTTTCTAGATAATCATTGTCCCCTCGCTCCCTCTACTGACCTGAAAAAATTTTCATCATCAATGCGCGCAGTGACGCATTTCTTGTTTTATTTAGTTTTATGTTTTGTACGTGCGTTTTATTTGACATCTTCTGTACGTATAGGGACCCATTTATATACTATTTGGCTGCAAATTCAGCCATTCATTGGATTGATGTCATGTGAGTGAAAGCGGTGCTTCGTTTAGAATTTAAAATCATCTCAATTTATTATTATTATTTTTTTAAATTTTAATATAAAATATAATAAATAATTCAATTTTTTCAAATCTCAAAATAATAATAATAATAAATAATAATATTCTAATAATATTTTATCATCTCAACTCAACTCAACTCAATTCAACATCCAAACAGACCCTTAATCAAGTACAATTGCACTGCGTTTTCATACTTATTTTTAAAATTTGTTTTTAATATATTTCATTTCATCTCTCACCCGCCGCATCAAGCACTTAAAAAAAAAAAAGAAAAAAAAAACATTCGAGATAGATTATTTACGACGAGATAACCACTTGGGACAAAAAAAATAATCATTTTCGTATAAAATAACCATTTTTGCAATAAATAATTGGTAATAAATAAACAGTTTTCTTTTAGGAAAAGGGAATCTACCACCGTCTCGCCCAGCACCATCGAGATTAGCGATTTCGGATCTCTTAAATCCGATCTTTACCTTCCTTCCAAGAGTGGCGCATTAACTGCAATAAAACTACTTATTTGCGATCAGTTAATTTCAGCGAAATGACTATTTACAACTAAAATTAGTTACGAATAATCTTTTGGTTACAATAAATTAATCACAAAAATTTATTTTTCTTGTAGTACCACACGCGCTTCCACAGCCAGTAAAGATCGTTTGCCAGCAAATTGACTCATCTTCTGGTTGCTATTTCCTTATGTTCTCATTTTTCCTAACTAAGAATCAAGATAAAATAATGAATAGTCATAAATTATTTATGAATAGAATTAAATTATTTGTGAATAATAATAAAATAGTCGAGACAATATCACAAGCCAAACACATCTATATATATATGAACCCATAAATATATCATAATCACCTGAGTTGCATGCAATTCTTTATTTGGCCAATGTACATGAGCTAGCAGACATCTCACTACGACTATATATACTCAGTACCTTATCAACCTTATCACAACCCAAGACCCCAGGACCACATGATCAACATTCTTTCGTGCATGCTTTTACACCCAAATAATAATAATAATAATAATATATAGTAATAATAGAAAAGAAGAAAGGCATTTTTGTTCGATTGAGACACATTAAATTAAGGATATTAAGGAAAGGTGTTGATGATGCCAGCAATTGACACAGAGAAGTTTCATGGAAACGCATTTTGAAAGGGACCATTTATCTATTAATTCAGAGCTTGTCTAATTATTATTTTATCCATTTCATGGTAATAATTAATTAAATATTATGATTTCAGTTGAAGCAAGCAAGATAGCTAGGAGTGAAAAGGAAACCTTGTAATTGGTTGCTCAAGGACATTCTTATCAATTCCCAAAATGAATGATCTAGAGATCATGTTGTATGATGTATCTCAATATAACTTGTCATTTTCCTAATTTTGTTCTTTCCATCCCCTACGTACGTACCCTCCCTCTTTTCTTTTCAATCGATGTTCATAAATCTTAGATGTGTCGCTGTCGTTTTTCTTTTTTGACGTCATGCATGGGATCGATAACTCTATTTGGATGATTATTTACCAAACCCCACTTGCATGCCCACTAGTAAACTGATCCGTGTGATTGAAACCATATATGTACATGAAGTTTTAGGCCGTAACCTAGCTCCTACTTTCAACCCCCGAAACTATCAAACTAGGAGGTAAAATGAGCGCAAATGTGACGTCTATATATGGAAGATCTATAGAAGATGAAAACTCGTTATGATAGGAATGAAGGGAGAAATGGAGGGTCTGACAATAACAAAACTCGATCAAACATAAAAAAAAGAAGAGACATAAAGTTTGAGGACACGACATAAAGTAATAGAAAGTTGTGACCTAAAAAGATATGAAAGGTGAAAAAGAGAGACATGTTTCATTCGAGGTCTAAAGGGACTATAGGGACAATGAGAAAACCATAGAGCTTCGAAGTTAATCTCATATAGCTAAGTGAGAATTGAGACCTTGTATTCGACCATATTTGTAGTGGATTTTACATCAAGTCCTGTGAACGTAAGTTTTAGCACTGAACCACGTAAATATTTATCTTTTTTTATTTTCAGTACTCATTTATTACTAAGCAAGTCATCTAACCCTATTGTCGACGTCGAAAAATGCATCAATATATATATATATATATATACACACACACGCACGTATAACATGGTACCGTTATATTAAAAAAGTAATGCTACATATAGTCGTGGAGTGCGTAGGCACTGTACAGTCACTTTGAAAAAAAATGGGGAGTCCACTATTAAAAAATTAATTAATTTTTTTCATGTAGATTACGTATTTATTCACTTTTTTCAAAATGATTACGCGGCGCTTGCACACTCACAACTGCAACTATTATTTCTCATATGGTAATTAATATAATATAATTCAGGTTTAACTCAAATTTTCTAGAGAAAATATATTTATAAGTCTTTTGTTTTACACACTCAATACACCGTGGATGTTGATCAAATTTTTTACATAAGCTATATTAAAACATAATTGATGTTTTGATTTTTTTATTTTTTAAAGTTTTAATGAGCCTCATTATAAATAGTGTGTTAATACATCGATTTATATGTAGCAAAACTCTTAGACTTTTAAGGCGTAAGCTATAATTTTTTGGTATAATCAATATAGCTACTGCTCTTTAGATGATGACTTTGTTAAAACTTAAAAGTAAAGCTAATTTTAATTGCTTATGTTGCGTTTGGATATTGAGTTGAGTTGAACTTTTTATGAATAGTAGTAAGTTGAGATGGTGAAGTGAGTTTTGTGATGCCCATCTAAGATGAGTTAAAGAGAATGAGAGGTAAAAAAAAGAGGCATGTTTCATTCGAGGTCTGTAGAGAAAATATATTTTTAAGTATTTTGTTTTACACACTCAATACACCGTGGATGTTGATCAAATTTTTTTCATCAGCTATATTAAAACATAATTGATGTTTTGATTTTTGATTTTTTTAAGTTTTAATGAGTCTCATTATAAATAGTGCGATAATACATCAATTTATATGTAGCAAAACTCTAAACTTTTAAGGCGTAAGCTATAATTTTTTGGAATAACCAATACAGCTAATGCCCTTTAGATGATGACTTTGTTAAAACTTAAAAATAAAGATAATTGCTTAGGTCACGTTTGGATATTGAGCTGAGTTAGATTCTCTATGAATAATAATGAGTTAAGATGATGGAGTGAGTTCTGTAAGACTCATCTAAGATGAGTTTATATGTATTTATGAGAAGTTGAAAAAGGTTGTGGGTCACACGTGTAAAGAGGTGTTGAGTTGAAAATTATTGTGGGTCCTACGTGTAAAGAGGTTTTGAGTTGAGATAAGTTTAGTGATTAAAAATTTTTTCTTGCAAACGAGTTCGCGTACCAAACTGCACATCAATGCTGATACATAAGACATCTATTTAATGAAAAAAGCTATGTCAGCGTTGGTACGTTAAGCCACTTGTATCTAGTAAGGCTCTTAGTCATTTGAAAATTAGGTGTTTATATGTTAAAATATGTATAAATCTAAACCAAACTCAACTCAAAAGAACCAAACGCAGCTTAATGTGTTATTATCTTTTGGGCAAAGGAGAGAGCTTAACTGCTTAAGGAAATGAATTTACTGTTTCATAAAAAATATTATATACACATTTTTATTTTATTATATTATATTGTGACATATCGTCCATGTGATGATGAAGAGTGAGAAGTGTATTATATATTGTGTTTATAGACTGAATATGTGAAAGAAAAAGTTTAAACATATTTTGTTTATATATTGTGCATTGTATATTGCGTTTTCCTTATCCTTGGAGGGGAAGCAAAAACACTATGTTTACTATGGGTGTAAACTCAAACCGTAAAACCGGTCCGGTCCGGTCCGGTCCGAACCGGACCGGTTTTACCGGTTTTGAACTGGTCCGGAACCGGTTTTTAAAATCTAAAAATCAGCCGATTTCGAAATTTTTTAGACCGAACCGATTGATTACAAAAATAAAAAATAATATTTTTATATATAAGTTTTATACAAAATATTATATATATATTAAATATTAATATATATAAGTTTTATATATAATGTATAATTATAAATTTTTATGTGAAATTTTTATATATAATATATATAATTTTATATATTCATATATGAAATAATTTCTTATTATAATTTATAAATTATTATATAAAATGTTAATACTAAATCACTAAAAGCTTATAACTAATACTAATATATAACTTATAACTATATCAATAGTCTAATATTAATACTATTATATAGTCTAATATATTAATAAAAGTATAAAATAATTTTTTTTAAATCAGTTTTTTTTTTTTTTATATAAACAAATTTTTAATGACAAATTGTGAAACTTACATTTTAAAAAAACCGGAAAAATGGATCGAAAACCGGTAAAACCGGTTTAGGAGGATAACCGGTGCGTAATCGGTTTTGAAAAATACAAAACCGGTACATATCAGTTCAGTCCTAAATTTTATCCAAAACCGGACCGAACCGGACCGGTTACACCCTTAATGTTTACAAAAGATTTTGAACGAAATCTTTTTAAAAATTTTTATTTATTTAATAATTAAGTAAGTATTTTTAAATAAATATGTGATTTTTTATTTTAAAAAAATATCTTAATATTATGTTTATTGTTAGAATATTATTATTTATTATTATTATTATTTTGAGATTTGAAAAAGTTGAATTATTTATTATATTTTATATTGAAATTTAAAAAATTTGTAATGATGAGTTTAGATAAACTCAACTTCCAAATGAAGCCAAAAAATGGTGAAAGAAAAAGTCCAAAAAAAAAAAAAAAAGTTTTGAAGTGTTCGGTATAGAATTTCTACGATTATCTGTGGATGTAGGGAAATTACTCAAAAAGTAAAGGAAGTGGGGCTAGCCTGTCCTTAGTTTCATAAACAATAATTTTCAGGACATGTCACTTTCCCCACATATTATATATTATTATTATTAATTTTTGGGGCAAAAACAGTATTGAACGACGAAAAAGAGTCAAGCCATTAGCCAGTCACCAGATCCGAGATGATGAAACTACTTTAAATTTATCTTAATCCCATACAATATCGCGATAATCGTAATCAACAAAATATCTCGAGCTTCAAGACAGCATGTCGCGAGAAAGTCTGTGTTTTTGAGAAATTGGAAGAATAAATGAGTTAATGACAACAAAAAAAAAGATAAGAACAGAAAGAAAGAAGTTTCCTTATATATATATATAACAATCTCACTTTCGAGGACATTACTTGTTGAATTTATCTGTGGTCGTTCGGCCAACGAAGAAACTCTTCTTCTTCTTCTCTTTTTCTTTTTTTGAAAAGAAAGAAAGTTATCAGTTGTCAGACAGTATTTTTTTATTAAAAAATAATAATAATAATTTGGAAAGGGGATGCCCTCTCTCTATAGATGACTCAACATAACTTTCATTTTAAATAGATAAATTATATATAATTCCTTATAAAAAAATAAATTCTATATTAAAAAAATTATTTTTTTATTAATAGGACTCATTATTTTACAAAAAATTTGTAAGAAATTTATCTATTTAAAATTTATATCTAACATTATTCTTTTCATCTAGAGCATGCCATTCGAAGATTTTATTTATAATATTTATATTTTAAATTAAATTATATCGCCCTTTATTAGATGCTAATTTTTTATTAAATAAACTCATACTATGGATATAAAGTTAATGAATTCAAATGACTACTCTTGTCTCTTCCTATAAAATAAAATATTAAGGGTAAGTTTGAACAGTGAGTTAAGATAAAAGTTGAAAACTAAATAAAATATTATTTTTTAATATTATTATTATTCTGATATTTAAAAATATTAAATTATTTATTAAATTTTGTGTAAAAATCTGAAAAAATCGAAATGATTAAATGAGATATATTAAAAGGAATTGAGAATACCTTTATATCCAAACCCACAAGCTTGAAATTAGGTGTATACAATTAGCACTTATGATATTTGCATATAAAGTAGTAATTTTGCTTCCACCTACTACTTTTTATGTAACGAGAGATTAAAAACTACTTATCTCATCAAGTATTCAAGTCCGCATGAATAAGAAAGTCGTGACTAGACATGGTCACATTCTTTCTCATCTAGTTAGCCCGAGATTAAGTTATGGGCACAAGAGGCCTTGCAACGCCTATGCCTACATGCTGAACTATATGAACGGAAAATAAAATCTTATTCTCTATTTGATATAAATATTTTTATACTATATATTATTCACGTGGTATGATTTGATTTGTAAAATTTAAATTTTAAATTTTAAATTAAATAATATCAGAATGTGGTGTAAAGTTATTAAAATAAAATGATTTCGTGTATTTTCTGAGTCAACAAAAGCTGTTATTCAAAATTAATTGTTTGTACTCGTGTATATATGAAACTGTCAAGCCCATGATTGCAACATTTTATGGGAATTGAAATACAGTATAAGTTAATTCCCGAATGTCCTATAATAATTCATAAAATTGGACCATTGATTTTTCAAATCATATCTTAGTTTTTTAAGCTTAGAGTTATTTATTTAAAAATTTATTCTCGTAAATTACTATTCACCACTCAACCTCTTCTGATATATAAAAATACATTTACACATTTTATAAAAAAAAAAATTAAAATATTAAATATGAAAATAAATAATAACTGATAGATCTATTTATCTTTGTCTTATATTTGTAATAGATAAATGATATTTACAGTCCTGAATGTGTAAACATTATATAATAATTTTAAAAAATAAATAAATAATAATTTTTTTTTTAATAATAATAATTTTTTTTTTCAAAAGGATTACTTTCTACGTTTCAAAACTATATATATCATTATTCTTTGTCATAAGAGTGACATGTGACGGTGACATATTTGTGGGGGTGCATAAATCAGAGATCACGTTCTTAGTGGGGCCTGTAAAGGAGGGATCTTCTTCAATGCCCCTACTGCTAAATAGTTAGTAGCACAGAGAGCCACGTCATCGATATCCACTGACACGAAAAGATAAAAATAGCCACGGTTTTCACTGAAATTACGGATCGTTCGTACCTCCCAGTGAAAGTGACAGGTAGATGTGAAACTTTAAAGTCTAGGAAATTAACCCCGTGCACCAAAGTGGGGGCCACGTCTTGCTATGGCAGCCACATCAAAAACAGGAAATTACCGTTTTTTTTTTAGATTTTGTTATTTTCGTATTAAAAAAAATTATAAGTCGTTTTGACCATCCAATATTACAATACGTGATATGCATTTTTTTAAATCTTCTATGCTCACAGCGGAATTATGTTTTGTAGAATATCAATAATAATGAATTCTAGATCAATTCAGTAGAATATTGTTAAAATTCTAAATGGTTGATATTAAAATAGAGTCGGATTACTCTGCGGTCTAGAATAGTCTACTTCACTTGATCGAGAGAGTATTTTATAACTTTTTTTTTCATTTTTTATTCATATTTTTTAATATTTTAAATATATATATATTTTTAATACTCTTAAAAATATACTTGTACACTTAAAATTATTTTTTTAATCATTAAATAAAAAAATAAATATTTTTTTTTTTATCTCGAACGGTCAAATTAAGCGGTCATGGGCAAACTAACTTTTCCATAAAAAATATTTCTGCATGTATCCGCTGACGTAAGCTTCTCTCTTTTTTCTTTTTTTTTTTAATGAAAATATGTAACTTTCTCTCTTGATAATGAATGATAACATTTATCTTAAAAAAAACAAAAAAATATGATGCTCCTGGTGTAACAGCGGTTAGTGCGGCCATGATGTTTGGTGTAACCTAGAAAAAAAAAAGGGAGGTACTATTTGCAGGAGCTTTAAAAATTTGACAGACACTGTTTGAGAGGATGGATGAGGATGAGGATGGCCTGCCCACCATCATTTCCAATAAATGTCACTCTACCCATTTATTTAGCCTCATAACTAATGCGTATACGATATTTACGTACTGATCACGTCGCCCTTCGTGACCTTTTCAATTGAGTTTTACGTTGAGAATAGATAAAAAAATTTATCAATAATATAAAATTGTTTAAAATAAGATGTTTTATATAATCTTGACAAATAAAAAATATTAAATACAAATTAAAATATTATTTTTGTTTTAATATTAAAAAATTTGAATTATTTTTTATATTTTATTTAAAAGTTTGTGACAGTTGTAATTATTAGATAATTATTATATGAAAAAGTTTAAAATTTAAAAATTTAAAAAATTTATGTTTAAAAATTATTATTAGATGAGTTGAAATTATCTCAACATCCAACGGTGCTATAAAATGCCATTATCCATATATAAATAAGGAAAATAAGAAATATACAGTAATCTTTGCAACATTTTAATTTTTACATCATTACAAAATGCTAGTATCCATATAATAAATAAGGAAAATGTGAAATATATAGTATTTCTTTTTACAACATTTTTCATTATTATATTTAAAAATGAGATGTATTTTTGTAAAATAACTCATAAAAGTAATATCATTTTGTAAAAATACACTAATTTTAAAAAGTAATTGTGAAATATAAATAATATTTGTAGTTTTAAGATATGCAAACCCTACTAATTTCTTTTGGAAAAAATTGATAAATATATAACCTAATAGTAGACTCTACTTTTTTCAAAATGAGTATATGAAGTAGAGGTGAAAACCGACATCGTCAGTACAATTTCAATCCAAAACCACTGGCAGCCTCGGTGTCAGCGTGGTTCCGGTTGGTTCTGCAGTTTCCCGTCGATGGCACTGTGAAGGAGGAGGGGAGTAGAAGAATGTGGTGTTGCGAAGTTGTGTGTGAGAGAGGGTGAAGTTATTAAGCCCCAAGTTAAAACAGTACAATTTGACCGTTTCATATAATTTATTATTATTATTATTATAAACATTAGAATAAAAACGAAGTTGTTTCACTCATTTAAGTAATTGAGTGAAATAGCGTAGTTTTTTTATACGTATAGTATATATATATATATATATAATTGGTCGGTTCAGTAGTTTCCAAGTTCAAACTAGGTGCGAACCAACCGACGTCAATTTTCTTATTTTTCCGCCATCGGCATACCGGTTTTTTGTTGGTTTCGGTCGGTTCCAAATTTCAACAACCGGTTTGCATCAGTGACAACCAGTGTGGTCAGTTTTTTTATGGTCCTAATGTGAAGATGGCACACCTTAAGACTATATCTAGTATTATTTATTGTGAAATATATTATATAGATATCATTACTCTTTTATATGCTTATCACTCTCGCTGAACACTCAAAAAGTTTTTTTTTTTTTTAATCTACTAATGTTAGGTTATCAATAAAGATATCAAAAGAAAAATAATAGTGAAATAAAATGATTTAAAAATGAAATAGAATAAATTTCTTATATTTCATAAGCGGTAAAGATAAATAATATTTACAATCACAAAACTCACACTCATTTTGAAATAAAAAATTGAATAAATATGAGATTTATATAGAAAATTAAATTTTTAACATTGAACTCCAATATTTTAAAAAAAAAAAATTTAGTCATATCCCTAAATTATTTTGAATCAAATGATGGAGTTTCAAATAAGGTTTTAATAACTATTGACAGATCGACTTTATATGATGAAAATATTAAATTAAACTGATTAAAAGCGTTGTAACAAATTTCATATTTTCTCACCTTCAACTATTAAATAACATATTCATTCAATTACACATAAGAAGATATAAAAAATGAATTAATTTTTAAAAAGAATGTGGAATACTTGAACAATTCATAACTTTATTTAAATTATATATATATATATATATTTTAATTAAATTCGATAGGTGGAAACTTGAAAGCCAATCCAATCGTCACTAGATGATCTGGCGGCCTCCACGTGTGTCAGTCCTTGTTTAGATGGAGTCTTGGAGATAAAAAGAGGATCGAAAAAAAAAAAATGTTGACATTCTGAAATAGTTTTGGATGGTGGTGGTTCAGTCATCTCGGGTTACTTCTACCAGATTCGGTGGCCAGTATGCTATGATTTTGATGTTTGAGAGTTACATCCACTGTATTTTATATTCTGAGGTCACTGCTGAGAGCATACTCATTTATTTATTAAATTCATCTTCAAAATCTAACCAATATCTCTCTTTTTTACGTTTATCTAATCTGTTTAAATTCAATTCACACATTAAACTATCCAATCATTATTTATATAATAATAAAATATTATTAATTTAATAATTTTTTTATTTAATTTATTTTTATCATATTTTGTAACTTTACTAATTAAATGTTAATAATAATTATATTCTAATTAAATTAATATTAAAAAAATCATATTTTCAAAAGGCATTTGTTAATAACAAAAAATATTTGATTAAACTCATCTAAAATTCTATCTAAATTTTTTAATTATAAATCAAGTAGTATTTTTGCTTGGAGCGAGAAACTAATATTTTAATGAATACTTGGAGAGATAAATTAGTATTTTAATATTTAGTGAATCAATTGTAGTTCTCCATCTTTAGCCAACAATTGTAACAAAAGTCTAAATTATTTTAGATTTTCATAATTCAATGTGAGATTTTTTTACATCAATTATGCAAATTTTAGCCAAACTTCTCATTTGGCCAAGCCAATAAGGATGCTTTAATATGCTTATTTTAAAAAATCTTTTATAATAATATTAAATATAATTTTAGAATATGTAAATCTCGCATACACGATCTTTTTTTTTTTTTTTTTTAAATTATTATTATTAAAAAAAAATTATTTCATATAATTTATAAATTTATATATTTATAAATTTATAAATTTTTCTTTTCATGACACAGGGAGAACAAAAGAAGACGTAAAGAACGATGAGATTAGATTTGATGGATATGAGGTTTCAACTCTCTCTAAGGTAGATATTAGATTGGAATCAAGCCACATGGCTTTATTTAAATAACCAAACGTTTAATGCGGAAAACAATATTTCTAGTACTATATTTGCACAGATATAACATAGACCATTCAATGCAACCTTCTTTGTATTTGGTCAACTAAATCCGTGGCCTTAACTTATAAAATATAATATCAATTGATATTTATCATTGCTGTGTGTCTACTGTCTCCTATTTTATCCAATATCATCTCATTTTTAAGAGAAATGATACTTGCAGTCGTGAGTGTGCAAGCGCCGTACAGTTGCTTTAAAAAAAATGAATAAATATGAGACCCACATAAAAAGAAATTAATTTTTTAATCGTGGACCCCACTCTTTTTCAAAGCGATTGTACGGCGTTTGCGCATTTCACGACTGTATATAGTATTACTCCATTTTTAATGTCACAAAAGTCAATCTCATTTTAAATTCCTACCATTTTCTAAAGATACAGTATAATAAGAATAATATTATATACCACACCACAATCTTACTTTCATCCTATTATATAAAATATGTCATATTTATCACTATTAGTATCATTTAATAAATGATAATTTAATAATAATAAATGTGCCACATCATATATAATATAATAAAAATGAAATGATGGTGCGGTGTATAGAATTTTCCATTATATTAATATATTCGAACTGAACTTATAATACGTTCCCGATCCAATTCGATAAATTACCCTTCATGAGCATATATATATATATATATATATATATATATATATATATTATCTGCAAATGAATTTCACCTCTTAAAATTAAAGTTTAGACATATATAGAGATCGCTGGTATAAAGGTCCAGAGGTATTCCTTCAATCAAGAGATATATAATAGCCTGTCAACTCTGTCGACAATGGGTAAATTAGTTCTCGAGAATATGCCAATTATATATAAATGCAATTCCCTCTTTAATTAACTTATGAGTAATTCTACATACAATTATAAAATACAAAAACGCCACATAACTGTTTTGAAAATGAGTGAGGTCCACTATTAAAAAATTAATTTTTTTTCATGTGGATCTCATATTTTATTCACTTTTTTCAAAGCGATTAGGCGACAGTTGCACAATTCACGATTGTAAATACATTTTCTTTTAACTTATTATCTTACAAAGTTGGGAGTTTGAATTCTGAAGCATATTATATATTTTGATCACGTGGGAAAGAAAAGTTTTTCATGTTTTATGATGTGAAGAATTGAACAAGATTGATCTAATAGTAATAGTTGACCCACTTTATTATTATTCTTTATCTAAAAGTTAGACATTTTGGCTCGGTTTGGATATAAAAAGTATTTTATTTCATCATATTTTATCATTATAACTTTTTAAAAATTTCATACAAATTATAATGAACAATTCAATTTTTTTAAATTTTAAAACAATTATAATATTAAAAAATAATATTATAATAATATTTTATTCAACTTTCAACTTGCATCTTAACTCGACTTATCTTAACTCAACTCAACTCACTATCCAAACGGTACCTAGAGTACCGGATCTAGTAATATATTATGAAAATGAATTTATTATACAATATTAATTAATGCTCAATAAATAATGTGCAACATAGTTTATGGGTTTGGATGTTAAGAGTATTTAAAATTATTTATGATTAGAATTAAAATAGTTTGTGGATAATAATAAATATTTTGTAAATAATATTGAATTATAGTTTGCAAATATTAATGAATAATAGTTTGAAAATATCTAAAAATAATTGTATCATCAAACAGGTCAACTTAGAGTTTGAATAAAAATTCTTGAAGATGCATATATGAAATGAAAAGTCGTGAGAATTATGAATATATATATATATATATATATATATATATATATATATATATATATATATATATATGGACGAGGAATCGTAAAACTGATGACCAAGTTTATAACCCTGAGAAGAAGTGCATGCAGATAAGTATTTTAAAGCGGAGGGAAAACTCATAATATTCCATGTAAAAAATAAAATAAAATAAACGAAGTGATCAAAAGGGCAGACTTATATATAGTCTATGGAAAATGTTAAATATATTTAAGAAAAATTTATAAAAAATTTACTTATCTGCATGTCAGTTATTGATTTGTTGAAAATTATGAAATTTAAAATTTAAATCTAAAAAAAAAACTAATAAAATGAATTTTATAAATAAAATTATAAGTAAAAATATAAATATATATAACATTATTTATGATCTTCAAATTTAAAAGGACAGTTGCCAAGATGCTATGGATTAATTGGTAACACCTTAATTTTTCACTAACCAATTACATACGCATGTACCCTGAAAGCAAGCGACTTTATCTATAATCTCACACGCCTTCGCCACTCTTAGCTAAAGTGATCTGAAAGTTCTTTGACTAAATTATCATCTTATTCTTATTTGGTTCTTATTGTCCATTCATTTTTTATTTTTATAATGTGATGATTCTAAAAATATGGAAATTAGTGTTACATTTATTAAAGTAGGCCGGATGAACGTAGAAATATGACCTAAAATTTATTAGAGAAAATATATTTGCAATCGTAGATTGTGCAACCGCCGCGTAATCGTTTTGAAAAAAATAAATAAAACATGAATCCACATGAAAAAAATTAATTTTTTAATAGTAGACTCTACTCTTTTTCAAAACGATTACGCGATGTTTACGCACTTCACGATTGTATATAGAATTACTCAAGTTATTAATATTTAATGTCATTTTTTCTCAATATCATACGGTAGTAGTACTCTTAACTGCATGTATTAATGTAACATTATCCATTAATTTTGTATAGTTTATTATTCTAAAAAAATTAGAGTTGATCTACCATTAATTAGGTAATGCCAAATCAATACATGCAATATTACACGAATGAAAGCATACGTGATATATATATATATATATAGCATAAGTACTGATCTTCTCGAAGGCATTAAAAGGCTACTGTAATTATTTATAAAGCAACGTGTGAGGTTGCTTAATTAAGAATGTTCCATCATAAAATGGCCATTATTCCTTTCTTCAATACCCATACCTTATCCACCCATATATAATGACAGAAATATATATATATATATATATATGTCAACAATCAATTAGCTTATAATTAGACATAAATAATTGGCTCCGATATATATATATATATATATATATAATATGCCATATAGTCTAACATACGAACTCATGAAGGTCATGATCCTTTCACAAAGTTGGTATTGGGTCAGACACCCCACCTAACTTGGATAGCTAGGTCATGATCAGCTGGGTTGTTAATTTGAACATCTGTTCCAAGTTCCAATCCATGATGCGTGAATCTTTTTTGGTTTCATTCCAGGCAAACATGTATAAATATATTTATGCGCCACTTGGGAATTATTTTTTAAATAATGTTAAATACAATCATGAGTTATTTAAACGTTATGTACTCAAGTCAGAAACCATAATATTTGATCGCGTAGATCTAGTACTCCATACTATCGATGATAATGCCATGTGGCTGAGGCTGTTTTGAATCTGATGCACCCAATTCCTATCACAAACGTCGTTTGTCCTTTCTATTCCACGTCCATTCATTTGCCATATATATACAACGCACACTTATCTAATTATAATAATATTGTTTGGACTTTAATGCAACTTGAAACGCACTATAAATTAAAAAGACCACAACATCTCTTTTCATGTACGTACTCGAGACGATGATGAACTTAAATCTCAAGTTTCTTTATTTTCTCGAGTTTAAATTGATCTACTGCATGCGAGATGAGATATTGACGGTGGAAATATATATATATATATATATATATATATATATATATAATAATATTGACATTGTGATATGATTCCAAAGGTGAGGTGGGGACAAAGAAAAAGATAAAAGACAAAGGAGAGAGAAATTGTTGCCCACTACGAAAGATATGTCGAGTGGACCGTCAAAATATTAGACCCCATTTTTGTTTTCTAGCCTTTACCCAATTCAAATTCTTACACGTCGTTGAAGCCTAAATGCATCACGACCATACTCATTATATAATATTCTCAGATATCTGAGAGGAACGTATTCCATGTACCATGTGTAATAAGTCTTATTTATTTATTTATTTTTAAAAAATATGATTTATTATTAAAAAATGTAAATTTTAAATTTATTTACTTTCTTAAAAAGAAGTATGCGAGATTTACACATCTTAAAACTGTAAATATCATATCTTAATTCTTTTATTTCAATAATTTTATAATTTACAAATTTTAAACGTGAGTTATTGAGATATTTATTTATTTATTTTTAAAAGAGTGAAAGAGAGATATTTGTTATAATTTATTGTCGTTGGGTTATTGAATAAATAATATGTTGGATGTGATACTTGTAAATATATTAAGTAAAGGATAACTCCAAAATTCATGATTTAATTATAAATATAACAAACAAAGACTGGAAAGAAAACGATCGTTGCCGACATGACGTATAAATTCTGTCGTGGTGGGTGATTGTCATTATCAATTTTTTTAATGTTTCTTAGCATATAAAACAGGCGATTCACCTTTCATTCAACTTTAACAAGGCCATCTGACACTGGCATTTTAGCATCATGCATCATGGGTACTGTCACCCAATTTTTTAATTTCATGCCCTGCCACCGCGACTGATCTAAAAATAAGTATTTGGATTATTTACGATAAAACTAAATTTAATTTAATAGAAAATAATTATTTTTATAAAAAATAATTGATTACAGATAAATAATTTTTATTTTTTATTTATAATACCGCCGTTAACATTCTATTTTTTAAGGAAGTTAAGAGAAATTTCAGCCAAGTTTTATTATAAGAAAAAAGCAAATAGACTGTCTAGGTTTGACAAGTTGAATGAGACATAAAATTCTCATCTTATTATTACAATATTTTTTAAAATTTTACAAAAAATATAATAAATAATTCAACGTTTTCAAATATCAATTCAATTTTTTCAAATTCTAAAATAATAATAATATTAAAAAATAATATTTTAAACTTTCATATAAAATTTAAAATTATCATCTCGCTATCCAAACCTATTCGACCGGTGTTAATTAAGACAAGAGAAAATATATTTACAATCGTGAATTATGCAACAGTCGCGTAATCGTTTTGAAAAAAATGAATAAAATATGAGACTCACATGAAATAAATTAATTTTTTAATAATAGATCCTACTATTTTTCAAAGTGAGTACGCGACGGTTACACATTTTAGTAGAATTACTCTTAAGACAATGCCAATCCTCGTCAAACCTAATTTGTTCATCCTCCGCAATATGTTTGACTAACGAGTATTAATTAATTAAGGTAATTTGATAGAGACGTGACCAATTAATTTATATTATTTGTTAATTAGGGCTCCAGCATAAAAAATGGTCATCATCCATTCCTCCTAATTGCTTGACTTGCTACCCCGAATTACCCTGAAGACACTCTTTGTAAAAACCAAGGAAAAAATGATGACCAGAAATCACAGAAAAAATGGGTTTAGATTATGATAAGATCACATATATATATATTTTAAATATTTTCTTGAGTAGTCGTTAAGAGTTATACGTTTTAATCACGTAAACCGAAAAGGAAATCACATCAATATGATTATAATATGATGATAACGTGTCTAATTTTATAGACACCTATAATTAAACATAAGGCCAAAAACGGGTAGACTTTTTAAAAGCATACTTTAACAAATCATATTGACCCATGCCATAAGAATAAAATTATATATTATCATGCCCCAAAAAAATACAAAATATATATATATATATATCTTATGAGTAATTTTACATATAATCGTGAAGTGTGCAACTACTGCATAATCACTTTGAAAAAGAGTGAGATCCACTATTAAAAAATTAATTTTTTCCATGTGGATCCCATGTTTTATTCACTTTTTTTCAAAACGATTATACGGCGGTTGCACAATTCACGATTGCAAATATATTTTCTCATATCTTTTATATATATATATATATATATATAAAAAGTACACAAACAAACGGTTATATGTCTTTTTAGCTCTGTGGGCTGGGCTAAAGCTATCAAGGTGGCCCAAACATATATTTTAGCAGATCCACGGCCTGCAGTCAGTGAGTGACCCAACCAACTTTATTATCCACATCTAATATAAAATAGGGAAAATTTTGCATGGATACGGTGATTTAGTTGGATTGCACTTCACATTTATCTATCGGGGTCCATATATAAATATATTTATTAGTTTTATTTGTAGGAATTCTTTTAAAATATGATGGCTTGGCTGCTGTAGTGGCTTTTATTCTAACAGCCCCTCGAGTATTTTGGCCATTTCTCCCTCTTCTCTAATTATCTCACTTTTTTTTTTTTGAGTCTAATATTTATCTCACTTTGGTTAAGCAGAGATTGGCAATAAAACCAAATTGATTATTGTCACATTTTTCATCTCTCTCTCGTCGGCTGCCATAACAATAGATACCACATGCATGTGTTATTAAGGGTGGTAATATGTGACACGATCTGTTAACTTAACACGAACACGAACACAAACACGATACGATAAAAGTAGGTTAAAGTTTAGCCTTAACGGGTTCGGATCGAAACGGGTTGACCTATTAAAACACAATTGCTTAACGGGTTGATAACATGTCAACCCGTTTTGACTCGTTAAGAAAGTTTAAGTTATAATTGTACCATTATATCTAACTTTATACCTAAAAATAAAATTATTGAAATTTTAATTTCGATATTTTTATTGTTTGGATTGTAATTTTGGACTTGTAGTTAGTTTTATATTTTTTATAAATATTGTGATTTTAACATTTATATAAAATTATGCTACACTTAACTAGGTCAAACGAGTTAATTTCTTGTATGTTCAATCCAGTTACATAAACGGGTTAACACGACACGACCCTTTATGTTAATGGGTCGTGTTAGGATTTGAGATTTTGACACAATAAGCTTAACGGGTCGGGTTAGGGTTGATACATATAGTACAATATACATGTTTTGACACGTCACGAACATAACCCATTAACACGATTTGACACCCCTATGCGTTATTGCTTGAACTTTGCATGCATAGTCTTATTTATCTATGCGAGTAATGTTATACATTACATTCTCGTTTCACTTTCATTTTACTATGTAAGATGTGACACATTTATTATTATTGGATGATAAAGAATCATTAAATATGGATTATATAATGGTGATAAATGTGCCGCATTTTAGATAATAAGATGATAGTATTGTGTATAATTTTTTTTTTATTGAATGATTATTTATCATTTAATAGTAATAAATGTGCCACATGTTACATAATGAAATAAAAGTAGAATAATAATTTGGTATATAAAATTTTCTTACGTATACACGTGTTCACAAGTCGTGGCTCAAAAGTTGCCTCTCGTATAATGCCGCGTCATCATCTCGAATGGCTCCAGCTGACATGGCATGATCAATATCGATCATGCATGATGTGGCAGTGTCCGCTATTTTGAAAACAAAACAAAAACTCCACGTTTACTAACTAAAAACTATACGGTTGGTCTGTGGTCACCAATAGCAAAACCTATTTCTCCCCAAGAAGATCCAACGCTCTGTTCCTTCTCTTCCTCCGTCTCTTCCATTGGCCAGCACAAAGAGACGGAGAGAGATAGAATGTCGACCCTGAGATCTCCAGTTTTAACAACCCATTTCTAACCCTTCAGTGCAAAATTCTCCATCTCCAATCTGGGGTAAGCTTTTTCATCCATTTCCCTTTTCTAAGATCTGCGGATTCTTTCCGAGATCGCCCATTATTAATTGCACTTGTTTTATAATTTTAGAGATGGATAGCACTTATTCCATTATACCCAAAAACTCTTATGTAGAAATACAATCCCGCAACAATCCTCATAGCGCTAGATCCCCTCCCAAAACCCTTGTCAAATTACTCCCTTTTGATGAAGAAAGAGGTTACCTACATTCTTCCAAGAATGTAAATGATAGTGATGATGGTTTTGATAATGATCGTGATCTTGATTGTGATAATTATCCTCTTATTGATGGTGGGTCTAAAACTGGGTCTCGAATTTCTGGTGCCGTCTTTAATCTAACTACTACAATTATTGGGGCTGGAATTATGGCCCTACCGGCCGCAATGAAGGTTCTTGGATTGATTCCTGGGTTTGTTTTGATAATCCTTATGGGTATTTTGTCAGAAATTAGCGTCGAATTGTTAGTGAGGTTTTCAGTGTTGTGTAAGGCCTCATCGTACGGTGAAGTTGTGCAACATGCTATGGGGAAGCCCGCGAGGATGTTTTTGGAGATTTGTATAATTGTGAATAATGCAGGAGTGTTGGTCGTGTATTTGATTATAATGGGGGATGTGATGTCGGGGTCACTTCATCATGTTGGGGTCTTCGATCAGTGGTTGGGGAATGGGGTGTGGGATCAGAGGAAGCTGGTGATATTAGTTGCGGTTGTGGTGTTTCTTGCACCGCTTTGTGTTTTAGAGAGGATTGATTCACTGAGCTTGACTTCGGCAGCTTCAGTGGCTCTTGCCGTTGTGTTTGTTGTGGTTGCTTGTGTTATTGCGCTTATCAAGCTTGTCGAAGGGCAAATTGAGGCTCCAAGGATGGGTCCGGATTTTGGGTCCAAGAAGGCTATTCTGGACTTGCTTGTGGTGATTCCCATTATGACAAATGCTTATGTTTGTCATTTCAATGTCCAGCCTATATATAATGAGCTTGAAGGGCGGTCTCCCCAGAAGATGAATCGGGTGGGGAGGATCACGACTGCAGTTTGCATTGTGGTCTACGCTTTTACTGCCGTATCAGGGTATCTATTATTTGGGCAGGGTACTGAATCTGATGTACTGACCAATTTTGATAAGGACCTTGGGATTCGTTTCAGTTCAGCATTGAACTATATCGTCCGGGTTGGATACATTCTTCATTTAGTTCTTGTTTTCCCAGTTGTTCATTTTTCCCTACGGCAAACAGTGGATACTTTGCTGTTTGAGGGATCTGCTCCACTCTTAGAGAGTAGGAAGAGGTCTTTAGGGTTGACAGCAATTTTATTGGTACTTATTTATTTTGGATCCACTATGATTCCCAACATTTGGACTGCTTTCAAGTTTACAGGGGCAACTACGGCAGTGTCATTGGGGTTTATATTTCCATCTCTTATAGCATTAAGGTTAGGTCCGCAAGTGGGTGGTTTGAGCTTTGGTGAAAAGTTCTTGTCCTGGCTGATGTTAACATTGGCCATAGTAGTCGGCATTGTTGGAGTGATCGGAAATATTTATGGCATCAAAAGCCAATCTGAATGACTTTTTCATGGTGATGATGGGATTGGTTTTTGCTGGTGTTGATTTGGAAAATTTATGCAGTTATGGGCGCTGTTCAATGTTGCTTAATTTTCCACGCAAGTTCGAAAGATCAAATGAAATTGGGTGACCTTTTTCATGACGGATGGGTCTTTGGCGATTGAAATAATACATTGCTTCAATATGTGACGATTGAAAGGTCAAACCATCATGGTAATGTTCCAAATACGATGTCTATTATGCTGTAGAAGAACTGTAACAGGTTGAATTGACATGTCAAGAATGTTGAGAGGAGAATCTTCTTCGACGTAGCCTCCACATGTAAACTTTTCCGCGGATTGACATGCCATACTTTTCTTCAGTTCCACGACGTTTATTTCTTATTGGGAGATGCTCTTGTAAGTTGTAACTGTATACTTCAGAAACAAAACAGCTTCTCTAATGAATACTGAAAAACTTGCATTACCAAGCATCATTTTCTGTTTGTTTCTTGTGCTCTTGTTATCACGTCATAGTAATCCTTCATCAATGTTAACTATGTGGTCCCACTCCATGTATGAAGAGAGCTCCAGAACATTTCTCCTTGGTTTTTGAACATTATTCGATACCTCACTTTTGTTTTGGTACCTCAAGGGTGTCCAGTACAATATTTTTATAGATTCAGAGAGGTTAGTGTGTAATCCACAGAATGGCGTATTTTTGCAATATCTCAATGATCAAGCTAATGTCGTTTTCCCTTTTCCATATTGGCATTCTCTGACCCCAATCTTCACTATCTTTTGATTGAAATGGCTCCAGCAAGAAAGGATAATCATGAGGGTTATTGTTAAGACAGCCCAATTTTAAACTGTTGGGATCAGTGGTGCTCAGTAATAAACTGTTTCAAAACGATCGTCGTTGACTCGTGTGTGGCCGATGCGCTTAAAATGGAGGTCGGTCAGCCAAAACGGTGGAGCTGGACTCCAGGAACCTACCGAATGAGCGAATGCACTGGATGTGTGGATGTATTTATGCAGCTCAACCACCCTAGGAAGATATTGAAAACAAAAAACTTGGAAAAAGTTATCGGCCATCTAGGATCACGAGTGCATGACCATTAGTAACAAAACCCTGCCCAAACTGGCATAATTTGGAGATTGATATGATTTCGTCCTATAAAGCAGGACATTTCACCTCCTAATCCATTAGGACATTAGAAGTGAAGGTAATCTGTTCAGCAACTGAGCTAGCTTTATAATGACCAATAATCCCCACAAGAACACAGGCCATGATAAAAAAAATGGAGAAATCTACTCCCCCAGTAAACATTGGAAACAAGTTTCACAGAACTCGGAGATTATACATCCATGATCTGAATTGGTGATCCATTTGGCATGCAATGAAAGCGCAAGATCCCATTAGGCCAATGGCAAGTTTCTCACCATGCATGGTACAGAAGCTCATATCATCCTGTTTTGTCCAAATATCAGGAGGGCCGTTTTAGCTTTCATTATGATCTATGGCTATGACCTAAAAACACAAGAAAACCCTTTCCCTAACCTGTAATATTAGAGTCAACAGTGCAAGCTGCCTGCCGCCCGTAGATCATGTATATAACTATATATTAGCATATATTAATGTATTTTTAATTTTTTCTAGTCAATGTAGTTGTTTCTTATGACACATTTGCTTTAATTATTCTGTTGTGAGGTCAACTATTTCTGCTATAATTTAAGGGTATGACTTTACTTTTTTTTTTTTTTTTAAGAGAAAAAAGAAAAAAACCCCATTTCCCCGGTCAACGATCGTTTCTTATGTATAGGGTTTTCCTAATTATGTTCTGACTTATGAGGTCAACTATTTCTGACATTTTTAATTTTGAGGCTATATATGCTTGAATTAGAGCGTACGGGATCTTAAATTTATAATATTTAAAGGTAATTGGATAAGTCTAAATAATTTATAATATTCTGACAAGTCTGGATAATTTTATCTTTAATTTTTTTTTAAATTACAAAACTATCTCTCTTGCGATAATATTTTTTTTCATTTAATAAAGGGTCTGCACATGCAATTCCCAAGTAGAGACTGTAAATAAAATTTCTCTTAATCTATCTATCTTGTTTAAAACAACTTCTTGATGGAATTAAGAAGACCAGCGCGCATCTGACATAATTAATTTTTAGCAATATCCTTGCAAGTTGCAACACCCTTGTTATGGCGTGCACGTATGATTTTATATATATATATATATAAAATAGCATATCCAAAGAAATATTAATTTAATATGTTAATGCAATTAGGTAGTTATCAGTGTGAATTAAAGGTACTCTAGCAACAGAAACGTCTAACTAGCTGGCTATAGTACTGAAAGATAACATGACTCGATCCCACTTGATCAAAAGCTCCTACGTACGTACGTACCTCATGATCAGCACGTGACTTACAAGGTCCGACATCACGTGAAGATTATTCTCGACATACATGCATATAATATATGAGTTCTGAATTAATAATTACAAGTACCAAACCTAGTGCAAGTTAATTAATTAGCCCCTTCACTAACTAATTAATTAATCATGATGTTTGCAGTAGTATTTTGGGTTGGTGTATTCCCAGCTCCATGATCAATGTATATCAGTTAATCTTATATATATTCATATATATTCTACTTTTGTTGATCTATAGACATGCATGAATATTAGATTAAATGACAATTAATGTTTCAATTCACAAGCAGGCCGGTCATGAGTCGTCATCAGACCATCCATGTTATTCGATATTGATATCATGATCATGATCTGTAATTACCTTACTAATTCATGATCTGCGCAGAAAACGATGACAATGCCACTCGCATGCATGCACTTTTATCATGAATAAAAAAAAAAAATCGATGGAAAAGTTTATTTACGTCGATTTTTGATATTTTTTGCGATGAATTCTAATGCTGAAAAATGTCTGTTTTCTTGTAATGCGATAAATATTCAAGAGATCAAAACAAAAAAGAGCAAGTTAGGTGATTCACGGGCGTGTACTTAAAACTTGCGTGATCCTCCGTAAACATGCATGCATGCTGATTAGATTCGATTCATGATGTGGATTTGAAACTAAAGTACTAGGTCTAGGTCGTACTCATCATGATCTTTGTTTATATAATGATCAAAAAGTCCAAAACTCATTATTAAGAAAAAAGTAGTTAGTTTTACCCACAAGAGAACACCTCTTATAATTCACAAGGTAATAGTATTGATCTCTCTATCTACCAAACTCAATTAATTATTAGGGCTTGCATGTGAAGTAAGTTACAAGTACCTGCATGCACATCTCTTTATATAAAATTAAGTTCAAAAAGTAACTATAATAAGGCCGCGCGCATGTGAAAAAGTTGGGAGACAAACAAAACTTTATATGCATATATGCAAGCAAGCATTAGCTACTACTAGTAGTACTACGTGCCTTTTGAGACAATGGTTAGTACTCATCAATTAGCTAGCTAGCTATAAGCTTACAAGAAAAACGAATATTTGTGATTATTTGTTTGCGACGAAAAGACTATTTGTGATCAAAACAGACTTATTTGAACTGTAAATAGTCATTTCGCTGAAATTAACTAGCTACAAATAAGCAGTTTTCTTGTAGTATTAATCAAGGGATCCATGATCTATTAAATGTCAAGACAAATCGTATTGATGAGGAGACAAATATTCAAACAAAATGCTGCATGCTTGCATAGCATGCATGCCGATGCTCTTGAAATTTTCAGGATCGATTAACATTCTTTTTATAAGTTGCCTTACTCTATATATATGAACTATAAAAGAATGGGAAAAAAAAAAACAGTACCATACTGCAAGTTTATAAGTCTACATGAAAATGTACGTACAGCTTTTACTTGTGGAAAATTAACTAAAAAAGGCCCTTGGATTCTTTACGAGATCAAATCATTTGGTAGGAAATTTCTTAGCGCATGCATGCATGCATGTTTGGTAAATGGTAAACAGTACTATCAAAAGCATGCAGAAAGGCTCTTGATCACGACAACGTACAGTTCAAACGTCTAACTGATGGATCGAGATCATATATATATATATATATATAATCATGTTCTAAGTGGCCCATTAATTAGATATAATATAGCCAGAATTAGGTATAAGTTAATTAGTGATGGCAGACAAAACCTAATTTAATTAATTAATAAAGTAAAACCCGGCCTCTACTACTCTACAAATAAAATATTCTTTGAGCGTTCTTACTTTTTGAGTAGCCGAAAGAAAGCAGATTCTCATTTAGATATGATCGAACACTCAACATATAGCTTTTCTACATCATGAAAACTGTAACAAAATTAAGTAGTCAGTCCATTGTATTGTTCCCAATTTCTTTGTACATTTTTTAAAAGAAAAGTTTTTTTTTTTCTTTACTGTCAATGTCAAGGACCATACTTTGAAAAATCTCTTTGAAGTTCAAGCATTGAATGAATCGAATTCTGGAGTGGGTTTTGAGGTATTAATGATCAGTAGAAATATCGGTGCATCTAGAATTCATCAAATCCTAGAAATTATAAATTTGGAGAATATTGGAATGAGTAATGTTAGAGAAAAGTTATTATAGCACTATATGCTTTGTATTTACTGTATGATTACTTCTAATTGATTATTCTCAATACTCACTTGGAGAGATATATGGTCTAAATGATATCACATCATGTATGTAAAATGAATACTCTTAATAATAACTTTTATCTATATTTATTCTATTAAAATTGTAGTGCATGCCTATAGGCATGTGTGCCCATGATACGGGTAGCCAAAAAAAAGGAAAAAAAAACCATGACATGATGGGTCAGTAATATAGGCCAACTAATTATGGGAATTCCATCAATCATATGTATTTCATAAAAGTTTGGTAGAAATGAACAGAAACTGCTTGGTTTTTGTCTAACCAAACCCTTTCAGTTTTAACGGACTATATAAAAATCGCTTCAAACATCGTCTTCCAGTGGGATATAGGTGTGAGTCATTTACTTGACTTCATAATTTTTCTTTTTATTTTTATTTTTGTGATATATTTATTGGTTTTAGAATGACTATAAGAGACTTTTATCCCACTAAAATTTGTATTTTGTAATCTTTTAATTTATCTATAAAATACTAAACTTGCCTAGGAAAAAAAAAAAAAAAAACAAACCTTTGTCTCCATCTTTGGCCAAAGGGGTTTCCGAGTTTTAAATTGGAGTGTATTTTTCCACTTTCCTCGCAACTTCACACTGGAAAAAAACAGGTAGTGCGTGTCCCACGGATTACTCTTTCGGCCAAGCCGTGATTGATGCCAAAAACTTCCACAAGGAAGGAACGCTTGAAGTTTCATTACGCGTTTAGTTAATTTTTAAATATTAAAATAAAAATAATATTAAAAAAATATTTTATAAAAATATTTTATTTAATTTTTAATTTTAATCTCAATTCATTATCAGAACAGAACGAGAGAACAGAACATGGCCATGCAGACCCCACTCCACTTTCTCTACTCTTTCTTTTTTCTTTTTCTTTAGTCACTCTCAAGCTTCAACTAACATCAAATTTACAAGAGAAAACCAGACCGCCCAAAAAAAAGTAGTCAGCCTCAACTTCATGATCGCCCTCTTTTTTTTACAATATCTCCAACCCTCAAGGCTTCAACTTTATATATATATACACATCTCTCATCTCTCAAATTATCACAGACAAAATTAACACACATTCGCATCATTCCTAGACAGCCATGGATTGGTTCTCATGGCTATCTAAAACCGGCCTCGAGCCGTCTCTAGTTTACGAGTACGGTCTCGCTTTTGCTCACAATGAGCTTGAAGAAGAAGACATAATTTATTTCAACCATGAGTTTCTCCAAAGCATGGGGATTTCCATAGCCAAGCACAGGCTAGAAATCCTCAAGCTTGCTAGAAAGGAGAAGGGAGGAAGACCGCGTTCCATATCAAGGCTTCTCGTCGCTATGAGGAAGACAAAAAGGTGCTTGGCTAACTGCATCCGCACATGGATTCGCCGCGAGGAGTCGGCTCTGGTGCTTGTGCCGAGGCCTAGTTATGGAACAAGATGGAAGGGAGCCATGTTGAAGAGGAACAAAACATTGACGACGGTTAAACAAGAGAGGTTGTTGCTCACAAATGGGAGTCCTATGGTGTTTGCTTCAGGGCCTCTTCGGTTAGATAGTTTTTCGAGCCCTTTGGGGTATGATCTCCGTAAGGAGGAAAAGATGGACGGCAACGATGACGGGTACTGGTCCGCCGGTGCTGAAGAGATCAGGTGGGATACCATGTTTCAGGATTTGAAACCCACCTGAGTTTTCCCTCTCTGTTCTGTTTTTTTTTTCCTCTCGTATTTCGTATTTGATCTCTCTTTTTTTCGTTCTTTTTTTTTTTTTTTTTTTTGGGGGGGGGGGGGGGGGGGGTGTGTTTGTGGAGTTAATTCAATGGTGAGAGATGGGTTTTTGGGTTCTTCCACCAGAGTTTTGGTTGTGTTTCAGAAGAGAGCTGTTTTGTCTTTTTAGATTTTTTTTTTTTTTTTCCATTAATGGTGGGATCATCCTGATGACAGACTTTAGCACCCAAGGGTCTGCTTCAGTAATGAGATTGTCTCCCCTTGCTTTTGTATCTTCAATGACTTTATTGAAAGATAGGGAAAAAAAAAAGAGCACTAGTATTTTTAATGTGTTCGTGAATCATGAGCTGAGCAGAATGATAACGTGCAATGTCCGGTACTTTCACCCCATCCTGCTGAGATTCAAGAATGGTTAACTGCATCGATTTTTATTTTTTTATGACGGCGACCGACACAACTTATTCACGTGGGTTTCTTTTACCTTCGACAAATTCAGTTCAGTTGATAATTTTGACCCATCGAGTATATACGAAAAATGTATGAATAAGTTTTCTGAGCCTGACAAAAACTGGATTGACCCAAATGTAATTCGATTGTCATAAAAGAAGGGTACACAAGTTGATCCATCTGGGATCTGTCCCGTCTTTGGTCATTTTAGTCGGGAAATATTTACCAAACGGGCTGGATTGCAATGAGTAAAAAAATGCGTTGAAAGCATTCTAGCATGTTTTTCCCTTGAGAATGGAAGAGAGAAAGAGGATACCAAGAGGATTTTTATAAAATGTAATTTCAGAATTCTATGGAGTCTCACGTAGTACGTGAGCTGATGGCAGACTAACTAAGCTAAAGATGTAGCAGTTGGACTTATGTCAAAATTATGAAGATTTCTCCTAAAAAATGAAATGTGATTGTGTTTATACATAATAAGTACAGTTCCTCAAAAGGCTAATGTAGCAAATGTCGATATGAATGTGAGGCATCTACTCTAAGCCCCCAAACTTTGTAATAACAACAAATGACTTCGATTGAAGCTTCCCTGAATAAATCATCTCCTTGGGGGTGAGGGAGGCTCAGCAGATTTTCACACAAGTAATAGTAGTACATTTGCAAAGTCACACCTCGGATATTCCCTTGGTATTTAACTTATGGAAGCATACCTGTACAACATTGGAACACCTCAATCATCTCAGCTCGGGAACTAGGAACCCACATTGTCAGTAGTTTGTATTTTGAAGAAGTCGAAAAGAACCACCAGCATAAAGCAGTTGGTAGACCGGTTGCACTCTAATGGTCAGAATTGTGCTCAAGATGGTGCCCAGCCCACAAACTCCAGCCAGAACCAGGAAAGTGAGCCTGAAGCAATTGGAACCTAAACAGGTAGACCCTCCTTGTGTAGCAGCTTCAGCATCATATAAATAACCAGCAAGCAGAGCTGAGAAAAGGATTGCACCAATAGGATTGCCTAATGCCATGGTGCTGTATATTATGCCAAAATGCTTTAAGCCGAAAATCTCAGAGGCAGTTGGGACCATCGTAGAATACTGAACACCATAGCAGATTCCAAGTAGAGCAGTAGCAATATAGAGAGTCGAAGTGAGGGATAATGCATATAGAAGGAAAGATATGGTCATTACAATATGTGCACATATCATCCAAAATGTGCGAGGAAGTGTTCTCGACCTGCAAGAAAGATAGTCTCATATCTAGTGAAAATCATGGCCTTACAAAGTAGCAAGAAGATATCCCCTTTCAAAACACAGAGGAATCAAAGGTTCACTTGTGTGTAAGAGAAAATCAAGTTTTATTGCGAAAAATAAGTAACCAATTGGAAAGAGAGAGAGGAATCATATTCCGAACTAGTCTATGACCAATTAAATCAAAGGCAACAAGTAATGACCTGACAAAGTGTTCAGAAACAGCACCCGCACCAAGACGACCCACAAAATTGCAAAAGCTGAAGAGAGACAACAACAAGGTTGTATCATCAACACCTAATGCAACCCCAATCTGAGCCAGATTATTTAGAACTGTTATTCCTGGACCAACCGCAAGAAAGTATGAAAACCAAAGAAGCCAAAAATCAGCCTTGATTAGAGCTTCACGGAACTTGAAATCTTCCCCCCTACGGGGGGCTCTCCTTTTCTTCTTCACTGCCCCCTCCCCAAAGGCAAGAAGTGTTTCCACATCTGAAGCATCCTCACTCTCATGGAAATTTCCAAGATGTGTAGATGACGAAGTTGGTGTTAACAAAGGATCTGTTTGGGTTGAACCAACTAAATCATCTGAAGAATACACAGGGGTACCCAGTTTCTTTGCAGGAAAAAATGTCATTTTCGCAGGAATTATAAGGGGGGACATCAGAAGTATAACCATTATGGCAACTAAAATGTAGGAAACAGTGCCACTTAGAGAAACTGTGTCACTTATCACTGTGGTCAAGAGAAGATAGATGGCAAGCAAAACACTAGAAGCTTGCGTGAAAATAAAATGAACATGCTCTGAAGAGTCTTCTCCAGATGCCGGAGTACAAGCCCGAATAAGGTACATCATGGCTAAACATAAAAAAGGAAGCCCAAGTGCAAGGAATAACAATAGTTTTGAAGCTGAGTCATTTAGCACCATACTGCATATTACCGTATACACTGCAGCACTGATCCCGATATAACCTTTGAGAATGCCAGCAACTGTGCCCCTACTGAGAGGGAAGTTTCTCATGTTGGTTACAAGCACAGCTGTGCCGAACCATGCACAGCTGTTGGCGCCAATACATAGCGCAAGCCATAACTGCCATTGGAGATACACATTATAACTACATATTCTTAAGTGGGCAGGGATATGTATATAACAATAACAGGATTCTAAATCCAAAGTGCACCACAAAAATTTAAGGCATGAGATGTTATGATGGAAACAAATGAAATTAGCAGTGACTGCAAACAGCTCAAGGGGGTAAATGAACTGCATAGCTCTGTAGTTTGCATGCAGATAACAGGATTATAAAATCGACTAAAACCAAATATACATACATACATACATATATATATATATATCCACGGTATTCCTCCGCCATAAATGAGAGCTATTAATAACATTGAGGCTACGTCCTCTTTCAAAATATATATATATAGAGAGAGAGAGAGAAGAGAGAGAAAGAGAGAGAGCACGATGGATGGGCTTTGGTCCCCATTTGTCTATGGTGGTGTCTTTGGAGGGAGAGGAAAGAAAGAAGCTTTGTAGATCCAAGCAATCACAGATCAATGGATGAGCTTATAGTTCTCTTTTATAACACTTTACTCCATTGGTCGATTGTAATAGATTCCAATGGTTTGAATATTCATGAATTCCTTGTATCCTTAGTCAATCATGCCTAGGTGTTGCTCTTTTGTATATGTCCCGTTTCCTTGGGCTGTGCCTATTCCTCATCGATAAAATCTTTATTTACTGATTAAAAGACAAAAAAAAAAACATTTCATCCATCACTAGGTATATGTAGCCGTTTGGAACAATCCTGAAGTGATATTTTGCAATACCCAAGAATCAAACAGAAGGTGCAGATGTTGGCAATATCCAGACACATGAAGTGCTATGATCAAGCAATCATCAACGGAACTTCATGCATAAACCACCAAAACTCTATTTTCATACAAACCCGGTTCAGGAAATAACTACAATCTTTTTTTCTTTTTTCTTTTTTCTTTTTAATAAACATTCCTCATCTTATTGATATCCCTCACTTTTGGCAGAGGAAAACCGTGGTAACAAAACACTATGCCTGCGGGTTACATATGTTCATGAATCCAAAACCAGGCCAAGAGACTATAGAAGCAGAAAAAAACTGTATGTGGCTGGGACCAAGACACCCAGGCCAAGATATATATAAAAAACCAGAGACAAACCGTAAAGACCAGAGAAAAACCAGAGAGAAACCAGAGCAAACCCAGGCCAAACCAGAACCAATAACACCAAAAAGAAAACCAGACCAGAGGCATATTAAACCAGACGAATATTGAGGAGGCCCGCCTTTTCTAACCTCAATATCCCTTTAAGTCCATAGGGAACTTCTGTTGGAGACCCCCATTGACCACCACGCCCCTCCGCACCCATCCTCGCCAAGAAATAACTACAATCTATTGGACGATCAAGTTCAAAATGGGTATGTAAAGATTTATTCTTTTTTTTTCAAACCAGAATATAGAAAAGAAAAATATGTATGCTCAAAGACAGTTATTGCAGACAAATCAAGCCCTAAGCAGTAAAACAATTGAATCCATCCAGCAATATTTTCAAAACAAACAAATGCACGAATAGGTTAAAAACTAATGTTTTGATTAATCTCATTTACGAGACAGTTCTTTCATGCAATTAAATTCTGACGGTACGAATTCAACCCGCCGCAACAACAAAAAAAAGGAATACAAGAGGTTATATAAGAAATACAAATAAAAAAAGTATTGGAAAAACTAAACTCAACAGTCAGTTGTCTCAGATAATAGATTTAAAAAAGGCTTGCATAAAGACAAATTAACCTGTTGAGCAATAATGCCAAAACAGTCGAATCCCAAATCGGGTACCCAAAAAGCTTCAATTCTGGACAAAACTAACTCAACAGCTAGTGGTTTTAGGCAATCGAGTTCATATAGTATCCGAAAAGATTTTTCTTTTCTTGAAATTAAATAATGAACAATCAGATCGGAATAGAGTGACGAAAGGATCGCTTACCAGCCAATAAGGCAGGTTCTGAACAGTCTGGGAAACAGCGAGCCATAGAACACCATATCCTAAGAAACACAGCAAGGCACCAACCAAAAGCAGAGCCCAAGGAGGGAACTTATTACAGGCAATACCAGGGAGAATACTCACGCTCTCTCCAATATCGTTGGCCACTCCAAGCAACGTCACCTGCTGCTGGTTGTAGTCCATTACGGATTTGAGTGTTGAGGAGTAGAGTGGGAAGTTGTAGGAATTTCCAGCCGCTATTTGGACCCAGACCGCGGCTGCCAAACCCACCCATGGAGGTCTGCTTCCTACTTTCAGAACTAGTTTTGGCATTGGGTTCACTATTATTCACTTATGTACCAAGTGAAAACACACGGAGTATGACAGTATGTTGGAAAGCAGAAGTGTCAAAAATGGAAAAGAGAGAGCTTTGCCATGGATTCTGATGGAAAGAAAGAGATCATATGGGTAATTTGCCTAACAAGATGATCAGAGAATCATTCTGATGGGAAAAAGAGAGAATTTAAAGGGTCGGAAAGATCACGTGGAAGAAGAAGCTGCATCGGGTGCAATTATTTTAATATGAACGGCAAATCTACATCCTACAATTGCAGGCTGCAGCCCTCAGCCCTCAGCCCTCAGTCAAAGGCGCCCGACAGTTAGATTAAGATGAGATCCTTCAAAAAAAAAAACAGAGATGAATTTAGATAAAAATTAAAAAGTGAATAAAATGAAAAATATTATTTGAATCGATAATTTTAATTAATAAAAGTTATCAATTGACTTTTTAATTTTAATTTTTTTTATTTAATAAATAAGAAATGATTATTAGTAAATTTGTTTATTTTAAATATTTAAATATATATAAAAAATTATTGAAATAAAAGAGAGAGAGAAAAAAAGTGCATTTGCAGTTTAATTTATTGGTCTTTCATCGGTTGTTTGGTAGTATTCAAATAAAATATTATTAGAATATTATTTTTTAATATTATTATTATTTTAAGATTTAAAAAAATTAAATTATTTATTATATTTTATATAAAAATTTAAAAAAATAATAATAATGAGATAAGATAAAATAAAATTATTTTTGTATAGAACCTAAATCAGAATTCGACAACTTAAGTTCGATCTAACTTAAGTTTATATTACTATTTTTCATGCTTATAAAAACAAACGTGAGGACGTGAGGGATTGGAATTAACGGATTTTCTTAAAATATATTTACCACACCAATCTATTAAAACTGATATTCTATTTTTTGTGGCGCGAAATTATCTTGAAAATAAGATATTAACATAACAAAATAACTTACATTTTAATTCTTTCGATCTTTTTTTTTGTTTTTTTTTTAAATTAGTTCTTTCGATATTTTGAATCAGACTTTTGATGTTATAATATTTATAGATTTGATAATTTAGGTTAAAAATGTAAGGGTGTTTTTGTTAAATGGTTGTAGTATATATTTTTCAATATAATTACATGGTTTCATTAGTGAAACTAACTTATTTAATCATTACAATTTTTTTTAATTTATAAATAAATAAAATATAATAAATAATTAAAAATTAAAAATTATAAAATAAAAATTATATTTTAACAATTTAAAAAAATTTAAAATCACGTTAATTTGTGAAATTAAAATAAATATTTGTTATTACAATTGAAGAAAAAATAAAAAGTTATTGTGTCTCGTTTAATCATATATAGTTGTCTAATAACAAAGTATTAAAGAGAGGACCTTATAACCCATGCTAATTCTTCAAGAGAAATGCTGGGCATAAGCCGGAATCTGTAGCACATTCTTAAGATTTTTTTTTTTTTTCAATCCAGCACGTTAAGTATGTTGAGACTTCTTTACACAGTAGTAGAGTACGAAGAAGAAGATTTTTTCATTCCTCAATGACCAGGTTGTGATGCACAGAGAATATGAGCATTTGGGGAAGTCGGTAGATGAATTGGAATGCACTTCAATCTAGGGTGTTGACCGTTGAGTCATGACCTATGGATGTAGGGAGAAGACAGGGATTTGCTTAGAGGACCAGACCTATAATTAATTGTTGTCGTTTTACTTTGATGGTTTGTCGTATCAATAACTGTGCAGCAGGATTCCCACTTTTTGTGGTAAATAGTTGTCTTATCCATTAACACGTTTAGTTTAGTTTATTGGGTGGGATTTATGGAATTAGTTCTATAATTACTCCATAAAAGAGAGTTGACAGCTCAAACAATTAAGGTCACGCATTAAAGTTACATTTAGATGTTGAATTAAATTCTTTATGAATATTAATAAGTTAAGATGATAGAGTGTGTTTTATAGAGTCTATCTAATATAAGTTTAAATGTGTTTAAATGTTAAGATAAGAAGTTGAAAAAAATTATAGATTCTACATATAAAGAATTGTTGAATTGAAAAAAATTATAGATCTCACGTGTAAAGAGATTTTAAATTAAAATGAGTTTAATAATTTTAGAATTAAATATTTAAATGTTAGATTCAGTTTAAAAATATATTGAATTGAATTAATTTCAACTTAATCTATCAATCAAACTAAGCCTAAAACAAGTTAAATGTGGGCAGACTGAGGCCACGTTGGGGGGAAAGGAGAGGAAGAGTTCAAATTGAATACGTGATTCCATGAAACCGACTTTTAAATGCCGAATTTGTTTGTTTTTACAGATGAGATGAGATTAGAGTTAAAAAGTTAAATAAAATATTGTTAGAATATATTTTTTAATATTATTGTTGTTTTAGGATTTGAAAAAATTGAATTGTTTATTTTATTTTGTGTGAGGATTTGAGAAAGTTGTAATGATGAGATGAGATGAGATGAGATGTTTTTGAAAAACAAACAAGGCTAATACAAGCTGTTTATGGGTTTATGGCCGAGGAGGTCCGGTCCGACAGAAATTTTACTTTGGGCCGAAAAGGTTTAGTAGAGAAGTAAGGCCCAGTCTGCAGTACTGGATTGTCAGCAGAAGAGCACGCTGCTAATCTTAACCTATGTTCCAGATTGCCTAAACAATTTCCACAATCCCACGCGCATGTCTCCTCCCTTGAAACATGGGCTCATGCATACTTACTGATTATCATTGTGTGTGTTTTTACTTTTTTTTGTTTTTGTTTCTTGTAGTTTTTGTTTGGGGGCAGGGAACAATTACCAAAATTTCTCATTATTATTGTTAATGTTTGTCAATTGTTACTATTGGTGCAGGCAGCAGGCCATTGTTTTTTTTTTGTTAATTAGTATGTTTTTCTCTTTGGACAAAAAACAATTGAAATGGAATCTTTTAACATGTTATATAATTGAGTATAATGGAATAAGTAAGCGTTGCGCAATCTTTTTAAAAAAGAATAAGATTTATTATTAACATATTAATTTTTTCATCTAAATTCCATATTTGTTATTTTTTTTAAAAGGATTATATAGTGCTCGTACATTCTATAATTATAAATATTATTTATCTGTATAATTGGTTACAAAAAGAGAACTTGGAATTTGGGTTCAGAAATACAAATATGGTAAATGGATGCCTGCCTACGAAACGTTCTTCACCATAACTTCACTACCCCAGTTCAATCCTTCTTCTTGTTGCCTGGCAAAAATAAAAAAAATAAAGTCGCCATTTTTGGTGAAGAAAAATGATATTTAAAATTTTAAAATATGCAACTCATGTATTTTGTTTTTTAAAAAAGTAGGAGTGTCAATATGTAACACGATCCGTGAATCCAACACAAACACAACACGAAATTAGCAGATTTTGATTATATGTTAACGAGTTTCTGTTAAAACGAATTGACATGTTAAGACACGATTTATAAATGAATCATTAACGGGTCAACCCGCTTAACACGAAACCAACTCGTTATGACCCGTTTAGATTTTTATTCACAATCACAATTTTATTATTGTTAGATTGTAATATTAGTATTTTTCAATATGCTTATATTTTTGTTATTTATATTGTAATTCAGAACCTATACTCATACTTGCTAATATCCATATTGTAATATTGATTTTATTATAAGTTAAAATTTGAAAAATATCAATATTTTTTGTTAGTGGGTAGTCTAATTATTATTTTTTAGATATTGTGGTTACTAATAAATATAGATTTTAACTTTTATAAGAAATTATGTTAATCAGGTCAAATGAGTTATACAGATTAGTTCAATTCATTGACATGAAATGGGTTGAAATGAGTAATGTCGTATTAATCTATTTCTAATTAATTATTAAATGGGTTAAAACGGATAACACGACACTATCTATTATTTAAATGGATCGTGTTAGAGTTTGAAAATCTGACACATTTAACTTAACGGATTAAGTTCAAATTGAGCCATATAGTCGAGTGCCCATGAGTCGACACAACACGAGCACGAATTGCCACCCTTAAAAAAAAAAAGTAAACTCCATTAAAAAAATGAAAAGTGAGTAATTCCAGATGCACATAAAAAAAATTATCTTTTTAATTATGAACCCTAATGTTTTTGAATGTGCAAGGTTTGAATAACCTAAAACTATATATAACATTACTTTTTAATAAATAATATAACAAATAACGATAATACTAAATATAGTGTAGCATGCATATTCTATTTAAAAAAAAAAAAACATGATTCACTATTAAAAAAATATATTTTTTCATGTAAATTCTATATTTACCCAATTTTTTTAAAGAGTGTGAGGAGACTTGCACACCCTCTAACTATATATAATATTATTCAATACAAAAATATGCTCTATAAAAGTAAGTAATAATAAAATCACTACTTCTAATTTCATTATTATTTTTATTTCAATAGTGATAAATATGTCACATTTTATTCCATGAATGAAATTGAGATGGTAACCTAGTGTTTAGGATTTTCCAATATAATTACCTTCTAATTTTCAAATGCTATATGAATCTAATTACCATCAACCCACGAGACTATTGCATCACTCAGAGCATTGGCAATGGCTAGGCCATTGCCAACTCCAAGTGCAAATTTTACCTTTTTTTATCACAAAATTCTTACATTGAACTAGCTATAGCCATATTTTTTAGTTTTGAGCTACAGTAATTTTCCCCACCTAGCTATATTTGGAGATACACTATTGAAGGACCAAATGAGTTTTTTATTATTTTTTCTCAATTTCCCTCCCTTTCCTTCCCTTTTTGGTAATTTTTCTTGCCAAATTACTTTTCTTTTATGATAAAGTTTCTAATTGAGGGTACATTTATTTTCTATCATTATTAGCTTAATACACAATATAAAAATATAAATAGCAAAATATACTTATTTTCTATCATAGTTTTTCTTAATTTTTTTTTTTTTGTTAATACTAAGTAATTGGTTTGTGAATCTCACAATGCTATGAATGTATGTAGCAATCTAGGTGCGTAAAGTTAATGTGCATCCGAGTGACTTGCCGTACTACAACTTAAAGTTAATGACTCTACTTGTTGGCAAAAAAAAAAAAGTTAGCAAAAATTAGTTTGTTAGTTTCAAGAATTGTTGTATAATTTTTTTTTATCAAATATTATTAAAATATATGAAGTATATTTACAAAATATGAAAAAAAAAATGTCAAATATTATTAAAATATATAATATAATAATATTATTTTGACTTTAAAATGGCTAGTCCAATGTGGACTCAAATAGTCAAAAGTTAATACAATAGCCAAAATGTAAGATTCTAGCCAAATTTTAGACTTGGCAATGGCTAGTCCATTGCCAATGCTCTCAACAAGCGGCTCATAAGATTGTTCTGCCAACTCCAACCATTCCCAAGACCAACCCAACCTGTCCTTGATTCATACTGGGATCTATAGACTTCGAATATATGGATGCAAATGATTGTGATTAAGGGGGAAAAAAAAAAAAAAAAGACTGACAACGATCTAAATGTATACATCCAAATTTAAGAAAAAATGTTTACACGAAATAATGAAAAATTGCATTCATATATACGCATTCACATCCACGAATTTGCCCGCCAAATTCGAAATCCCATCACGCAGTTCACGATGAAAAGCTACTTCCTAACATCTAACAATTTCAAGAATGAAAAGCTTGATCTCTGACTAAAATTTTAAAAAAACAAAACAAAGATTCACTCGATCTGTCCTGTTTAACCAAAAAGAACACTGTTAAATTCTTTGAAATTCTTCGTGGAGAGTTTTTTCTTGTACCAACTACCCCTCAAATCTTTACAGAAAATTCCTCATCTGTCCTACCTGCTACTTGGGAAAGTAACAAAAAGCTCCCGAGTGATTCCCCAATCAACTCAGCGACTGAATTCAAGAATCCTCGGCTGTGGACATGGCCGAGAGGCGGCTCGGCCTCGGCTGGAACGCGGCTCGGCGCCGCTGCTGGTGCGAGGAGGGCCTAATCAGGGCCGACAATGCCCTCCTCACCAAGTCACCACCTTCAACTCCTCCGATCCTGACCAGCGAATTCGTCATAGCCGACCTCCGAAAATTCAGGTGATACGTCGCCGTTCCATGGTGATGGCCATGCCGCGTGGCCGAAGTCCTATGCAGAGAGCACCGGAAGGAGCCCGGGTGCGTCGTTGGGGAACACGTGCACGCCTTCTTCTTGCTGGACGACATCGCATTGTTGTTCGCTTGCTTACTCACGGAGATCGAAGAACGGCCCGGAGAGGTCGGCCGCTCTATCGAAAACCGTACGGACGGAGACGACGAGGGAGAGCATGGGCTGACTCCGTGGAGATTGACGGGCTTGGGGATGGTGGAGTAGCGCGAGAAGAATGTCGACGAGCGGGAGGCGAAGGTCGAAGTCGAGGAAGCAAAGGCCGACGAGGATGAGTATATCGACGGAAACGATCTCTGAAAGGCATCAGAATCTTGAACGATGGAATTGGTACTTGAAGACGAAGACATTTGGTGCATACGGCTCAACAGAATTTTCTATCCCTCACAATGTCACGGCGCCGTTTGGGTGATTGATACGGCAAACCTAGTGCAAGGCAATAGTGGGTATATAAAGGAGGTGGGGGAGTATGGGCTAATTGTAATTTACGATTTTATTTGTGGTCAAATTATAGTACTGCCGTTGGTTAAGTCTGTAGAAACCGGACGTGGGTTACGGTTGACTGTGGGCTCCGACGGAAAAAGCCATGGGCAGATTATAATTTTCCATTCACGCGCCTCGTAAGAGCGTGTGATCCGCTGATAGAGACATTCAAATATTTGTATCAACACATACGTCCACTTTCACGACTCTTCTCTAAATACTTCTTTATTTTATTTAACAAAAAATATTTACAACCTCCTAACACTATACACTTCACATTATTTTTAATTTTTATTATTTTTTTCTTTTATTAAATATTTATTATATGAATAATGAATAAAAAATTTAAAATAATTTTAAAAGAATAAACTCAATTTTTATTTTAAAATATTAAAAATTTTAAAAATTTAAAAAAATATAGAGTATGATGAAAGTTATGTAGCAAAGCTCGTATAGGGATGATGAATATAATGACTCAATTAGTTTAGCATGATTAAAACTTAATAAAATAAAATAAAAATAAATATGGTATGTAGTGTGGAGATGATGAGTAGTAAAGTTCTTTGAATAATATATTTTTTGAAGAAAAATTTTATACACCACACTGCCATCTTGTTTTGATTTTACTATGTAAAATGTAACATATTTATTATCGTTAGATGATATTTTATTAGATGATTCTTTATCATCTAATAATAATAAATATATAATATCTTATATAATAAGATGAAAGTAAAATGAGAATATGGTTTATAATATTACTCTTTTTTAAATGTAAGTTTTGTGATGAGGTTTGTGATGGATGATAAGTTGGTTGGTATTTGAATATAATTTTTTAAAAGTAATTCTTATTATAATATTTATAAAAATATTTTTAATTTTTATATTTGAATAATAATTAAATAATGATAAGATAAAAAGTTAAAAAGTTGAAATAGAGTATTTTTTATAATTTGAAAAATGTTTATTCAAAATTTCCAGATTTATTAAAAACGAAGGAAAAATCTTTGAAAAATTGTTGCTTACGTCTTATTATTATTATTATTAATAAGTGTACATTATCGCCGATTGTGCGGGTGGGGATGAGACTGAGAATGATTTTAAGATTGAATAAAGCGCCGGAGTTGGCGCGTTTGGTTTTAACGGATTGGATTTGATTCGAAGGTGCCACGTGTTGGACTTTTGATTCGTTGTCAGAATCTTCCAACTGTCTTTGCAATCTACTCTCCTTAAACTGACAAATGTTATTCAGAGGCATTTGTCATCTAATAATACTAAATAGCGTTATTAGAATAAAAAATAATTTGATCCAAATGGGTTACAACTTACATCAGTATTAAATATTATTCTAATAAAATTTCACATCTTCTTGCCTATCTTCATCCACTTGGACGATAAAAACGATAACTAATAGAAAATTAAATGATTAATGACATTACACTTTTCTAATAGGAATAATTGTTTTTTTCCACGAAATAATTTATGCATAAAAAAGAGTCTTGATAAAGGGAAAAAAAAAGTCCGCAAACAAAAAAAAGAGTCTAAATTTTGACTAAATTTTTTCAAAATCAGTTACATTAGACTAGTCAAATCACTTCTAATCAAGTTATGAGATACAGTAAATGAAAAATCAAAATCATATTTAGTGAGTTACTGTTTACCAACAAAAAGAATATTTTATTAAAAAATATTTTCAATTTTCTCGCTTACTCCCACGTCTTCTCTTTCTGACAGTAAAAATTAAATTAATAATTAATATATAAAAAAAAATATTAAAATATATAAAATTATATTATTATTTTAATCTTAAAATGACTAGTTCAATGATTGACCTCTTCAAAAATTGACTTTTACCAAAACTTCAAGTTTTAGTAAAAGTCAAAATTTTCAGGCCATTGCCGATGCTCTTATTGATTGGAGTAATGAAACCAAACCGATTGCTGGGTATCTCTGGTACTTTGCATAACCAAGGAGACCACCTGAAAAAGATTACACAAAAATTTAATTGTCTTCCAAGCTCATATATTTATGATGCTGTATTTCATCAATGGGTCTAAAAGGCACTTTGACTAGATTAATACAAAGCAATCTAACGAAATCGATAAACGTCAGAGCAACAAAATAATAATAAAAATAATAATAAAGAAATTTAAAATCATGCAAAAAAGAAACTCACGGGGAGAGTTTCTTTAGAAGAACTAGAACTGGCATAAATTACAACATTCTGCTGCGCGGTTACAACTTACAACACAAAACCTAGTAAAAGTAGACGTTTCTGTAAGCAATATAAATTATTTTAGAATGTGATACACGGTAGAATATCACTACTCCACTAGTGTTGAAGTTTAAAAACTTCTCTATCTCCCTCGATAAACATGTCAGCTAGCACAAGTCTTATTTCCAAAAACTGTGCCAGGTAGTCAAGACAGAAGCATATGCAGCAAATTCTACATCGAGGCTGATTGATTACAAAAACTCATGCAATACTAACTCTGTGGGTCGTCTGCAACAGTGATCATGCGGCACTCAAGCAGTTCTCCCAAGTTCCATATTTTGAGCTGAAACTACCTCCGCCACTCTGCTGTGCATGCTCAGAAATAATCGCTCGAGCACAAACATCCCAAGTTCTTGCTATCTGGCCAAGTGACATGGGTTGTGAAAGATTTCGCAGAGATATGCTAAACCTTGACTTTGCCTTTACCGAAAGATCTTCATAATCCTTACTGTCAAAGCAGAACAACATACCCAATTTTGGAACGTTAGATGTGAAGTATTTCTAAACCACCAGACATTTCGCTTCAACTTCAAGAAGTACAGATCATACATGGTGATCAAAGAATTCATAATAAATAACAAGATTGAGGAAAGGTAAGAGTTATTTTACAAGACAACTTTTTAGCATGAGTCTTTACAGTCCTTAAACCACGTATATTATCCATCTGAACTAACCCCTAAAGGTTTGTTCCATGTCCATTTACCCACTAACAGTGTCAGGAAAAAAGTAAAGGAAAATTTCAAGATGAAAACCATTAGATGAACAGAATGAGGAAGGTAACTGAAATTATTAGTTTCATGGTAAAACCAGCAAAATATAAACGATTTTTTTCCCAGAAAGCTTTTATAAATAAATAAATAAGAGACTCTATTTCATATAAGAGTAATGCTACATACAGTCATGGAGTACGTAAGTGTCGTGCAGTCGCTTTGAAAAAAAGTGGGATTCACTATTAAAAAATTAATTTATTTTCATGTGGGTCCCGTATTTATTCACTTTTTTCAAAGTGATTGCACGGCGCTTGGACACTCACGACTGCAACTATCATTTCTCTTTACTTCATATAATAAAGCAACATATAAAAGGGAGGCATGATGCAAAACTCCATCACCTGACTTCAACTGGAAACTTGTCTAAGAGAATGGGGGAGCAATTTGGATAATTTGATGGAACAAGCAATCTTAATGGCTGAATTGGAGACTGCATACAAGTGAAGCACATATAATTACAGACGAGATTTTCACAATAAAAAATAACTTCATGTTACAAGGTCTGAAAGCCCACCATTTGTGCAGAAGTGTACTGAGATTTCAAGTTTGGGCTGAGAGCCACAGCATTGAAAGAGCACTTGACAATGGTTCCTTCACCCCCTTCAGCAGCAGCAGCAACTGCAGTTGGATCGACATCTTCATCACTTATATCAACGACCGTGTCTATGAGTCCTTGATTTATCTCCCTTATTTCTTCCAAAAGGGCATGATTAACCTGCAATGAGTACTACATGATTTAATTATCCCGACTTATAGAAGTAGCACTACATGCTGAGATTTATACCTCAATCCTAGGCCTCTTGACACTAGAAGTTGCAGTCGACTCCAGGTCAGATGTCTCTGAACCTGACAGCTGCTTGAAACTATCATTCATGCTGCCAGCTGATGAAACAACATTTAAGGGCATGGCACTCGTGTAGCGCCTCATTTTCCTCATCCCATTGGATCCATCTTGTACGATGAAATTTCTTGCTTGGAGCCGGCATTTTGTCATGGCAACCAAATCCTCACCAACAGCAGCCCTGGATCCATTACCTGGTGCTGAACCTGCTATCCGATCGATCATGCTCACAACTGAACCAATGTCACTGACAGAGGCACTTAATGATTTAGGTGACATTGATTTTACCTGAAATTTCATTAAGCTATAACCAATGTGAATAGAATGGGAACAAAAAAAGATAAAAGAAAGTACCAAATAAAGTTTTTCTATTTTTGAGCGAGGAAATATTATTAAGCACCATAAAAGATCACAGTGGGTGAAAACAATTTAACCAACCAACCGCTTTAATTAAACGATCAAGAGGCTGCTCTGTAATGCTTGACTTTCCAGAAACATTCATCAAAGCATTAGCATGAGTGCCTTCTTGACTGGTAAACTCAGCAAGCAAAGGTGAGGCTGATATCCCAGGAGTCCCAATGGCAAGGGATGGAGCTGGAGCGGCCACTCCACTTGTCTGTTGATGTCCAATGTTTCCAGCATTTGAGAGCGAGGAAACACCAGAGATAGGTTTCTCAGAATCCCCTGGCATAGGAGAAGGGGCTAAAGGAGTTGAAGGAGATGGGACAAAAGGTGAGTTTGCAGATTGCAGTGGTGTTCCAGCTTTTGTGATAGATGATAAAACATTTTGCTGGTCCACCTGTGGAGAAGAGTGTTGGAGAATCTGTGGGGACGTGGCCTGAAGAAGTTGGGGTGATGAAGTAGCAAATGATGCTCCTGTTTTTAACTGTTGATGAGGATAAGCAGCACGCTGGCCTGCTGGTAGATGTTGCTGAAAGACCCCTGGCTTAACACCCAAACCCTGTCGTATTTTCAGGTCATTTGCATCACTGATTTGATGAAGCTGCGGGATTTGTTGTGACTGCAACTGTGCAGACATCTGCGGCTTTGGTTGTTGGTGTAACTGTTGCTGCTGATGTTGCTGCTGCTGTTGCTGCTGATGTTGCTGCTGCTGTTGCTGCTGCTGTTGCATTAGCTGCTGCATCTGGCGCTGCTGATATTGTTGTTTGAGTTGTTGCTGTGTCTGCTGCATCATTTGCTGTTCCTGATGTTGTTTCAAATGTTGTTGTTGAAGCATATTAGAACTTGACTGAAGAGAATTGATGGTTGGCTGTAGCGCATTCACTCCACTCTGTGAGGACAAGTTGTTGACGTTTGCCTGTTGGGGAGCACTCACAGGATTTTGTTGTAGAGATCCCATGGCCACCGGCTGCAATGAGCTCAGCGCATTGCCTTGTCCTGAGTCCAAATTAGAACCGGGCTGCAATGAGTTCATCATGTTTTGCTGAGCAGTTGAAACCCCAGATAAGGACAGAGAATTATGCTGCAAGCTCGTCATATTGTTCTGCTGCATTGTTGCTACAGAACCTTGTAAATTCATTGATTGCAACTGAGGGTTCATTTGACTTTCATGAGACTGCATTTGGGTAATTTGAGATTGTGGTTGCTGCATGGAGTGCATATGAGGCGGGGGAAGCTGTCCTTGCTGCGGCGAAGAAACAGGCTTCCTGGGCCTGTTTGTGTTTATAAAATTTAATATCTGCTTCTCGTATAATCCCAACTTCTCCTTGTAGTACGGTAATATATTATTTTTGGAAACCTGTAAGAATGTAATAAGCCGCTCCAACATAGTCTTAAATGTTTTTAACTTGTCAAGCTGATCTGACTTCGGTTGTTGTGATAGAGAATCTTGCTGGAGAACAAAGCAAAACCAAACATGATAAGAACAAGAAAACTAGTAATGTTCAAAGATCAATTTAGAATCACAACAAAGCTATTTCTAAACTTTTCATGTTATTTGTCTTTGGGTGTTTGGGGAGTGGGGCTGCAGATTCTGATCGTGGAGGGTGTTAACATCCCCATGTAGACAGCCCACACTAGTTTAAAGCACTTTTCCGTTCCAAAGCACTTCTTAACACTAACATAATTATTGGATGACATTCCCGTATACTCGGGCTTTTGTCTATTCCATGATCAATAAAATTTTTGTTTAACGATTAAAAAGAAATTATTGGATGCCATTACCACATAAGTATAATAGGAAAGGCTGAATAATGAGTAAACCTAGTCAATGAGTCACACAAGGAAAGTTTTGAAGAATAACATACCTGCTGCACTTTTGCAGCAATTTTCTGGTACATTTCATTTAATTCAGGCAAGTGCATCTCCTTCATGGCTTTGATCTGTCATATAGTAATTAGCAAGACACATTATTTAAACTCTTCATTGCTTCACGTTCAATATCTATAAAAGAAATTTGTTGCAACAAACTCTTTATTTCAACTCAAGTCCATCATGCCACAAACACTTCTTCCAATCATGGACTAAAAGAAAAGGAAACTTCCAGTACTGCATAAAATAATCTTTGCCCAGTCCAATATGCAAGAGCCAGGCAAAACTTAATATCAGACACTTTTTTATTAGTAACTTAATATCAGACACTTAGCAACAACTTGAATATCCAATCCAAATATTATAATGAAGAATTCCTAAAATTTGACACCAGATACTTAGTTGTAACAACTCCAATATCCCATCCAGATATCATAATGAAAAAGCTCCCACAGGGAAGAGATAATGGTGTGTAGGTCTGACCGTAACACTAAGCTCAAAACTGCACATCAGTATTTCTTTTCAAAAATAAAATTGTACAGTTCATATATCCTCTAGTCATGGGATAATTCTTCACATCCTATAAAGTTGGCAAGCTTGTTCTCTCTTCAATATGTATATAGTTTATGATTGTTAACTTGCTATTGTTCAGCAAATAAGGTTAATGCAATCAAGTCCAAACTTCACCTCCACCCAAATTCAAGAACTCCCACAAGGATTTTTTCCTTCGGAAATATATAAATGATAAGTGAGCTCTGACCAATAAGTCATGGCATATTACCTTTTGATAGACCTCCTCTTGCCAATCACCCCCATTTCCATGTCCTGTCTGAGCCGTAGAATCTAGAGATGCTACAAAAGTACAAACATACGTAAATATGAGCAAATGTAATCAAATCAATATTTGCTTAAAAGGGAAATAAGTTAGAGAAGCCTAATACAGGCAAAACAGAAATTATCCGTGATAAGCCATACTCTTGATGCAAAAAAAAAACAAAACAAAACAAAACAAAACAAAGATTCATTCGAATAACATAGCGTGACTATGAAAACAGCTCTAACATAAAGGCGATCCACTTTCACCACTCTTATTTGTCCTCGTGATGGAGGAGGCCCTTAGTAGAATGGTGTCGGCTGCTGTAGAGGGGGGGTGGTTTCAAGATTTTCAGCGGGGGCTTCTAACCATGGCACCATCACTATTTCTCATCTTTTGTTTGCAGATGATACGTTGTTGTTTTGTGAGGATAGTGCAGGACATATTCAATCTTTAAAGGCTATCTTACTCTGTTTTGAAGCGGTATCTGGGTTAAAGATCAATCTTGCTAAAACGAAGATGGTTGTGGTGGGTGTGGTGAGAAATCTCAGTGGGTTGGCCAGCTATTGGAATGTGTGGTCTCCTCATTGCCGCTGAAGTATCTTGATCTCCCGTTGGGTGCAATTTTTAAAGTCAAGACAATTTGGGAGGATGTGTTAGATAAATTAGAGCGTAGACTGGCCGGGTGGAAAATGTTATACTTAGCAAAAGGGGGGAAGATCACACTTATCAAGAGCACTCTATCTAACATTCCCACATATTTCTTGTCTTATTTCCCCTTTCGGCAAGCATTGCATCCTGAATTGAGAAACTCCAACATGACTTTTTGTGGAGTGGACTAGGGGATGAGTTTAAATTTCACTTAGTTGGATGAGATAAAGTGTGTACCCCCCCCCCCCCCCCCCCCCCCCCTTGAGCGCTGGTGGGTTGGGGGTTTGTAATGTTAGATCCTTTAATAAGGCTCTATTAGGAAAATGGTTGTGGCGTTATAATCATGAAAGGGAAGCCTTATGGAAAGGGGTAATTGATGCGAAGTATGGGTGTGCAAGGGGGGGTTGGTGTTTTAATGAGGGGAGGGGGGCCTTATGGTGTTGGGTTGTGGAAGCACATAAGGCAAGGGTGGGGGCCTTCTCGAGTAACTAGGTTGTGTTTGGGGGAGAATCAGTTTTTGGAATGATGTGTGGGTGGAAGATATGGCTCTTAAAAATGCTTATCCTAACATTTTCAGAATTACAAGAGAAAAGGAAGCTATGGTGGCTGATGTGAGGGTAGTTAGACATGGTTCACAGGAGTGGAACATTAATCTCACTAAAGAGGCACAGGATTGGGAAGTGAGTGTTCTGGTGGATTTTTCCAGCTTACTATATAACATCACTGTCGCGGTTCCAGCTGAACACACGATGGAATGGAGGCCCCTTCCAAGAAAAGGAAATTTTCGGTATGCACTTTCTATGACGTTCTTGCAGCTCAAGATAGGCCCTATTTTCCTTGGAAGAACATATGGAGGAGTAAAGCACCTCCCAAGGCTGCGTTCTTCATTTGAACAGCAGCTTTAGAGAAGATACTAACCATGGACAACCTAAGAAGGCATGGACTCATAATTATGGACTGGTGCTGCATGTGCAGAAATAGTGGAGAAACAGTAGATCATTTACTCTTACATTGTGATTTTGCAAGGGACATATGGACTTACTTCTTCAGCAGATTAGGAGTAGCATGGGTCATGCTGGGAACGGTGGTGGAACTACTAGCTAGCTGGAGAGGGATCACAGGGACACCACAGATTGCAGTTGTGTTGAAGATGGCTCTTATTTGTATTTTCTGGTATATTTGGAGTGAAAGGAATGATAGATTCTTTGAGGATCATGAACGCTCTCCTTTGAGGAGTTTAGGAGTTTCTTTTCGAAGACTTTATTTATGTGGGCCATTGCTTTAGAGTTAAATGCTCTCAGCTTCCATGATTTCTTTGTAACAATTTCTAGTTCTTAATTTGGTGCACTCATATGTATACCTCCGGTGTACTTGGGCTATGCCTATCTTTATCAATACAATTGCTTCTAACTTATTAAAAAAAAACATAAACCCCCAGGTTAAAGAAAACTTTGTCCACTGACAATCTATGTGGCTCTCAGAATCTCTTCATGCCATTGGGCCCAGAACATTTTGAAACTAGAAATCCTACCTGGGACAGTTTATAAGCCAGAATCAGAAAATTGACAGCATCATGAGGGTCAAATATATATTTTCCAAAGTCAACCAATTGGTCAATATTGGAATACTTTCAGGAAAAAGACAATGACAGATACACTCGCATGCTTTTCATATGGAGAAAAAATGCTAGGCAAATATTATAAATATTCTGTCTTGCAAGGCAAACAAGAAAATGGTAAGCAGTATTTGCCCCAACAAAAAGATTATCAAATCTAAAAATGAATAACTATTATAAGAGGGTTACAGATTTTACAAATGATGATAACCATTCGCTTGCAGAAGTGTGAGGAACTATGGGACCCATAAAAGTTTGAAAAATTATGAGGCTGATAGTGTGGTACAGGTAACTAAGGGGCCAATAATGGTCTGAAAATTAACTCGAAAGGCGATCAAAGTGCAATGATGAAAACAACAAGTGTATCAGTGACCATAATGCTTTGGCAGTGGAGACCTCACCCATGGCAAAAGTCGGAGGTGGTTGTGGTGCTATAAATGATTATATAACTTGCAGCAAAGCGAACAACACGGTGAAAGTGGTGATGGCTGTGTAGTGGATAAAGTGGTGTTGGCACTGGGCAGGGACATTTTCGGCAAGAGCTTAGTTGTTTGGCCTACAAGTTAGATTTTGAGATATGGAAGCTTTCTCCTTAGTAGCACATAATGAATGATATCATTCTCAAAATTTCCAGCCATGCATCTACTAAACAAATGCAATTTTACACCAAAAAAAATTTGGACCACAACGCATTTTGAGAACATAAAACTGTAGTTGGAACCTTGGACAGAAACAGGAAGAGAGAGAGAGAGAGACAGAGAGAGAGATGCGAAACCTCGAGGATGATAGTCTTACAAAGTGAATGATGATGATCTAAATAAGACAAAAGGCACCAAAAAGCAAAAGAGACTTGGGAAAAAGAAACTAAACCACATAATAGCAATGACGTACTTGACGATGTATCTGGAACGGGTCTTTGGTAAAACTGCTTTTGCTGATCAATTACATTCTGTGGTTGAAGCAAGGAGCCTGACGCTTGACCTGATGCTTGAAGCCTTTGTTGCATATCCCTTTGCAATGTATTTGGCTGCTGTTGCAAACCCAACTGCTGCTGCAACTGTGAAGGTTGTGACTGAATCTGAGACATCAATTGCTGCTGTGGTGGTTGTGGCTGTGATTGTGACAGCTGCCCTTGAGTTGGTAAGAAATTAGCTGCGCTCTGCTGTGATTGTTGCTGCACTGGAACCTTGGACTGTTGTAACATGTGCACTGAGTGCTGAGAAGTTTGCATGCTTGAGTTAACAGACTGAGCTCCGAGCAACTGCTGCTGCTGTAACCCAGAAACATTACTTTGAGAGCCCAACTGTTGATGCATATTAGAGAGGTTGCTTTGCTGAGCCATTAGCTGATGTTGTTGCTGTTGCTGTTGCTGCTGCTGCATATTTTGAAGATTATTCTGCTGGCCAAGCAGCCTCTGTTGCTGCTGCTGCATGTCCCCAACACTGCTTGGTTGTGCAATTAATTGGTTCTGTTGCATATTTGTAGCATTTGGCTGCTGACTCATCAGCTGCTGCTGCTGCTGTTGTGTTGGCAATATAGGCTGCTGCTGCATTGGTGTTTGCTGCGGATGAATAACAGCTGCCTGTTGTGGCTGTTGCTGCTGCCTGAGAACTGATTGCGAATGTTGCTGAAGCATATTCTGTGTTGCCTGTTGAATAGATGGCTGCTGATTCTGCTGAAGAACAGAAAGAGACGATGACTGCATCACAGAAGGCTGCATGACAGATGATGATTGCATGATTGATTGCTGAGAAGATTGTAACTGATTGGTTTGTAATAGATTCTGCTGCTGCTGCTGTTGCTGTTGTTGCTGAATATGGGATTGCATGAGTGTGTGTGGGATATTTCCCTGCTGGATCTTCTGCTTTAAAAGCTTTTGTTGCAATTGCTGCTGGTACATATACTGCTGCGGATTCTGCAACTGTTGTTGCTGCAGTGGAACAACCTGTTGCCTTCCTTGCATTTGCCGCTGATTATTTGTAAACATATTAGAGGGAACCCCTTGCCCCATTGAATTACCAACTGGGTTCTGGGAATTTCCAGATATATTCTGCATATTGGTATTCTGGCCAACAACATTTGAGATAGGAGCCTGGTTCAAACCAGATACAGGAGGCAGTGTAGATGGTAAACTGGAAGAGCTTTGAACTCCAGCAGATGGAACATTATTCTGAATGTTCTGGGATAACAGTTGTTGTCGTGCTTGAGACTGCAATGGAATAGGAAGCGATTGCCCTTGATTGTGAACTTGGGTTTGCATACCAAGCACCCCTATTCAATATGAAAGAATTAATATGAAGGTAAAATCATGCACATCACTCGTTGATGGTTTTACCTGAATCTGGGGGCTTATTGCTATTGCCAGCAGAGTTGGACGGCAAAGAATTGGTTGTAGGATTCTGAGACTTGGTTTCCATTGTAAGCATCTTCAGAGATATTTTCCGCAGATAATCTCCCTGACATAAGGGATCAGCAAAAAATTAAATCTCACCGCACTGAAAGATGCAAAATAAAAATATTCCTCCCATTATATCCTGTAATCTGCATGTATATCTACTCACAACTATGCATTCACATCATGCCAATGATGGGACCCATCACGATGGAAGTACCTGACTTGTGGCAGCAGTATAAATCTTTTCCTCAAACCTTATTGCTATTTTCCGGAGCTCAAGTAAACCTTCTTGACCAGAAACAGGAAGATGCCTCTTCAATGTATCCATTCTACAAACATAAGAGATGCCCTTAATAAGTTGCTTGCCATACAGGCACAAAGAAGCTATTTATAAAACAGAAACCCAAATTGGTAAACCATATGCTGATAGTACAGAACCAGCGCCACAAAAAATATCAAGAGAAACTACACATAAAATTTCCTTAAATTTTGAATGTGTGAAGAACAGGCAACAGCAACAGCATGTGACTGTTTAATCTTCACTTTAGCACACCGCTGCCACTTTAGCATCGAAGTCATATTGTCAGTGCCACACTGTAGATGCATTTTGCAAACTTCCATGGATTTATCTTACCCCAGAGGTTTCTTCATTGTTTTAGCAAACACGGGTTCTTGGTCTTGATGTTCTTAGGCCACCAAACTTAAGCAGATATCTACCCATGTAAGTTGATTCAATAATTAAACAGTTATATGAGCATTCGTGTATATGCCAATAGTGGAATCTATGAAAATATGAATTCACGGTTATTTGTCCATTGATTTCGTTGTTGCCACAAAAAAATCCATCTATTTCTTAACATCTTCCGATGTTGATAAATTAAACAACCATGCTTGATTTCGTATTGCAATATTTTTATTCTCAAGCTCACCATATGCCATTCTGACCCAATTTTCAAGAATTGTTTCTTTTTAGTGATGCCCTTGGCTTTTCTTTGTAATTAGCAGTAATATTTAAAACCAAACATGGAAGGAAAATGATGCATGTAGAAAAATTCAAATGGAAGAAAATGAGAAACCAAGCATAGAACCATCTCCAATCAATTCCCAAGATTCGAATTTGCAACAATACAAAGACATGGCCTTCAGCCAGTGGTGCATGCACCATGCTCTTCACTTCTGATGCCACAAACCAACGGAGACATGGTCAATCTAGCAACTATTCCAAACTTCAAACAAACACTCTTTTTGTTGGGGAAGAGAAATACTTTTAGTTTCATGAAACTAATAAAGGGCAGTGGTGGAACCCATTTATCATGTGAAATAGGAGTCTTTATTTCCTCCAATGGATCGAATATATTGGGGAGTGAAGCTAAATTACTAATGAATACGTTAAGATGTCATGTATGGCAGTTGAAGGAGATGGGATTCGAGGGAAATAAGGAGAGTCCAGTGGGCAAAACGGCGCATAGTATTAGTGAAACGATTGGTATTGTAATAAGAAATAAAATAGACTTGTGTAATAAGTAAAACGGGGTGTTTTGTATAATGAGAGAAACGGTGCATATTGTAAAAGGTTAGTTGTATAAAACTGGAATCGAGGGAAGGGAAATGATATCTGAATACTTATATGAAATTCTATTCTTGGAGGTGTGAGTTTTTCCTCGAAATAAAACTCAGTTGTTGAGGTTCTTGTAGCATTCTTGTTCTCGGTCTTGAAGTTCTTGAATTCCAGAATATACGTAAGTTCATAACATAAGAGGCTCCAACGAGGAAAAGAAATTACAGCACAAGAATTGTAAACACGAATATAGCATACTTCGTTCTACATGATGTCACAATCCAGGAACTATATACATGGGCCAGGGGCAAGTTTGAGCCTATTACTTTACTTGTTGTTTTCCTTTATGTTATGTAAGGAAGTGGGCCATAAAGTAGTTGGACCGTTAGCTTGTTATTTCTTTTTATCCAGCCCATTAGTTATTAGCTTTGGGTCATGTTTTATCAAGGCTAAGGCCTTTTCCAGATATTTGGCAAGACTCTAGCATATATGTTCACTGTAGCTACCGAAAGGAGGAATCCAAAACTTTAATGAGAATATTTCCCTATTTTGCTCTCTCTCTCTTTTCTCTTGGAGGCTAGGTCAACCTCGAATGTGACCAATTTTCTTGTATTTTCTCATATATTTTCTAGTCATGGTGTGGTCTCGCCGGAGTCTTGTGCTCAAAATCCCTTGTTAGGCGTAGAAGCTAAGGTTCCTTCGGCTCTGGAGAATCAGAGCTCGCGGATGAGGGAGGCTGGGGTGTCTCTGATTCTGGCGGCAGGGTCGGGGAGACCAGTAGAGAACCTCGAATTGGCTGAGGTTGAAGAAGACTCGGATGACTTCATGCATTCTGTGGAAGATGAACTTTTCATCCCCTGTGGTTTGGAGGATTTTTCTATGGGAAGTGAATTTCAGAACCAGAATAATAAGATGGGGAATCCTACCCCATTAAATTATTATTTTCCAGATCAAGCATCAGATTGGGTTATACATAAAGCTAAAGAAATTCAACCTGTTGTGGGAATTGAGTGTGTTGGGTATGAGGAGCAGTTTATAGCCTCGTTAACTGCTATGGAAGCTGGCCATCATCAAGAAAAGAGGGGGAGCACAAAGAAGAGTCGGGAATTAAAAAGATTGATGTGGTCGATGAACTCGGAAGCAAGTTCTAGCAGGAATAAGGCAAATGGGAAGGGGCTGAATGTTCTCCAATGAAGCCTAAGATTTTATCTTGAAATGTCCGGGGTCTAAACGAGGTAGAGAAGCGTCTTCGGATTCGTCGTCTACTTCGTGAATGGAAAGCGGACATAGTATGTTTACAAGAGACAAAGCTGAAGTTGATTAGTAGGAGGATTATTCGGAGTTTGTGGAGTATTATTTATGTGGATTAGGTATATTTGGCCTCTTCAAGGGCTTCGGGAGGAGTTGTGATAATGTGGGATAGACGGGTAGTAGAGAAAGTGGAGGAGTACAAAGGGAGATATATGGTAGCTTGTTCTTTTAAAAGTGTATCAGATGATTTCTTGTGGGCATTTGCAGGAGTGTATGGGCCTAACTTAGATGTCAATAGAAGTATATTATGGGATGAACTTGCAGGGGTACAAAGTTGGTGGGACCTCCCTTGGTGTATTGGGGGGGATTTCAATGTGGTGCGCTTCCAGAGGGAAAGTCTGGGAAGTAGAAGATTGAGACCAGCAAGCCTGGAGTTCTCAGAGTTTATCTTTGATTTAAACTTATTAGATCTTCCATTAGCAGGGGGTCCAGCTACTTGGTCAAATAATCAGACGTGGTCCCGCTTGGATCGTTTTCTGATTTCTCCTGAGTTTGAAAGTCATTTTCCAGATGTACGGCAAAAGCGTTTGAGTCGTATAACTTCGGATCATTGGACTATTCTACTGGATTGTGGAGGTGTTCGTAACAGCAGAAGGTATTTTAAGTTTAAAAATATGTGGTTGAAGTCAGAAGGTTTTGTGGAAAGGGTTAAAAGATGGTGGACTTCGTATCAATTTGAAGGTACATCCAGTTTCATTTTTGCAAACAAACTGAAAGCCTTAAAAAGGGATCTAAAGGAGTGGAATAAACAAGCTTTTGGAAATGTGGAGGAGAACAAAAATTCCAAGTTGATGGAAATTCAATATTTCGAAAGGCTACAAGAAGGGAGGCCACTAAATGAAGAGGAACAAGCACAAAAAGTTTTGTTGGTTGCTGATCTTGAGAGGTTAATCTTACAGGAAGAAATCTCATGGCGCCAAAAATCAAGAGCTCTTTGGTTGAAGGAAGGGGACCGGAGTACGAAGTTTTTCCATAGAGTTGCAAACTCACATAGAAGAAATAATAATATTGAAGTGCTGAGAATTGAAGGGGTTGAGAATAGAGAAGAAGAGGTTATCCAAGACCATGTGGTTGTTTTCTTTAAAAATCTTCTCACGGAAGAGGTGGGTTGGAGGCCTACTTTAGATGGTTTGGCTTTTGACACTATTGAACCAGGGGATGTTACCAGATTGGAGAGGGCTTTTGAAGAGGAAGAGGAAGAGGTATTTGAAGTGGTAAGAAAGATGGCAAAAGATAAGGCTCCCGGACCGGATGGTTTCTCTATGGGTTTTATCCAAGAGTGTTGGAGGGTGATTAAAGCGGATCTTTTGAAGGTATTTCAAGAGTTTTTCTTGTTAGGAAAGTTTGAGAAAAGTCTTAACACTACTTTTCTTGCACTAATCCCTAAAAAGGTAGGGGCCATTGAGATCACAGATTTTCAGCCTATAAGTTTAGTGAATGGTGCTTATAAGATCATTGCAAAAGTGCTTGCAAATCGATTAAGTGGGATATTGGGGAAGATTGTTTCCAAACCACAGAATGCTTTTGTTAAGGGTAGACCGATCCTTGATGCGGCTCTTATTGCTAATGAATGCTTCGACAGTAGATTGAAGATGGGCAAAGCAGGGATTATGTGCAAATTAGATATGTAAAAGGCATACGATCATGTTAATTGGGATTTCCTTCTTTATTTACTGGGTAGGTGTGGGTTTGGTGAGAGGTGGAGGTCATGGATCAGATGGTGTATTTCTACGGTACGGCTCTCGGTGTTGATTAATGGTAGCCCAGAGGGTTTCTTCCCAAGCTCTCGTGTCTTGAGACAAGGGGATTCTTTATCTCCTTTACTTTTTGTCATTGTTATGGAGGCATTGAGTAGGATGATCTCAGCCTTAGTGACTAATGGTTCCATCAGTGGTTTCCAGATTGGATCACCGAGTAGGGGTATTACAACTGTTTCTCACCTGTTGTTTGCAGATGATACGCTTATCATGTGTGAGGCTGATCACGCTCAGTTGAGGGCGGTGAAGGCATTGCTGCTATGTTTTGAAGCAGTATCTGGCTTGAAAGTGAATTATAATAAATCTGAGTTGGTACCGATTGGAGAAGTTCAAGATATAAGGGATCTGATGGGCATTCTGGGGTGTAAAATTGCGTCTTTACCTATGACTTACTTGGGATTGCCGTTGGGTATAGCACCGAAGTCTCGTATGATATGGGATATAGTGATTAAAAAAGTAGAGAGGAGATTAGCAGGGTGGAAGAGAATGTATTTGTCGAAAGGGGGTCGGACTACTTTAATCAAAAGTACACTTTCCAACCTTCCCACCTACTTTTTATCCTTATTCCCTCTACCGGCAAGTGTGGCGGGTAGACTTGAGAAGTTACAAAGAGACTTTCTGTGGGGGGCTTGGGAGATGAGTTTAAATTCCACTTAATTAAGTGGGAGATTGTATGTCGGCCTATCTCCAATGGCAGTTTGGGTGTCAGAAATTTGAGAGTTTTTAATCGGGCTTTACTAGGCAAATGGTTGTGGAGATATACCAAGGAACCAGAAGCCTTATGGAAGAATGTGATCGAAAGCAAATATGGTGATCTAGGGGAGGGGTGGTGTACCAGAGAAGTTAGAGGAACAGCGGGTAAGGGGTTATGGAAATACATTAGAAGAGGATGGGAGGTTTTCCAGCGATACACTAGATTGCACTTGGGGACATGTGTCAAGATCAGATTTTGGAAGGATGCATGGTGTAGTACCAGTGTTCTACTAGATCTATTTCCGTCTCTTTTCTTGATTGCAAGTAACAAAGATGCCATAGTGGCGGAGGTTATGGAAGTCTCAGTCTCAGGTAGAAACATTCACTGGAACATCAATTTCAACCGGGCGGCACAGGATTGGGAGATGGAAAGTTTTGTAGAATTTTATAGCCTCTTATATTCTGTTCGACCGAACATTCAGCAGGAAGATGAGTTGTGGTGGCATCCTGCAGGGAAAGGGGTATTCTCAGCTCGCTCTTTCTATAAGGTTCTCACACAAGAGCCAGAGATATAGTTTCCTTGGAGAAAGCTTTGGCATCATAAGGCTCCTCCCAAAGCCTCTTTCTTTGTGTGGACAGCGTCTTTGGGTAAGATCCTCACTACGGATAATCTAAGAAAGAGGAGGATAATTATTGCAAATTGATGTTGTATGTGTAAAAGCAGGGGTGAGTCGGTAAATCATTTACTTTTATACTATGAGATAGCTAAGTCTATTTGGGACGAGGTGTTTAAAAGGATGGATATGGCATGGGTGATGCTGGAAACAGTTTTGGATGTATTGGCTTGCTGGAATTCTATCTGTGGGGTGAGACAGATTAAAGCAGTATGGAAGATGATCCCTATCTGTATGATGTGGTGTCTATGGCAGGAACGAAATGAGAGGACTTTTGAAGACAAAGAGAGATCTGTGGAGGAGCTAAAATTGTTATTTTTTAGAACTCTTTGTACTTGGGCCATTGCTGTAGACTTAAATGGCATGGACCTTCATGAATTCCTAGTTTCCTACATGCCTACATAAACAGGGCATTTTCTTTGTATCGTGTTACTTTGGTGATTTAATAAAGTCTTGTTTTACTTATCAAAAAAAAATATTTTCTAGTCATCCAAACACCTACTATCAGGTGTGTTACAAGTGGTATCCAGAGCCAAGTTTTTTCTTGACATCGGCTTCATTAATCCGTGATAATGGAAAATATCATCTCATCCTTACTCAATATCAAAGAGCTAATGGAACAAAATCTTCAATGCTTCGATGTTCTTCAACAACATCTAAATGATTTTCGGGCAAGCCACAATAAAATGCACCAATTATTTCAACTGTCTCTTGACGAATTTGCCAGCAACTTTCAAGAAAGCTGCAATCCGAAAACATTTCCATCATCAGATTGCCCTCTCCTCCTTCCATCTATTTCTACAATCTCTATGTTTCCGGATTCTGATCACAATCAATAAATTTCAAAAGGTTTCCTTATTACGTTGAATCTGGATTGTTTGGCTTCAGCAATCAGGAAGGATCTCACGAGGAAATCTGCAATTGCTGAGGAAATGTGCTTCATGGAAGGAGGCCCAAACAAATGACCTCGTCTCACATGGCATCCCCCATGGGAGACCTATAGGGCAGAGAAACTAGCATTTTCCCTATTCGGAGTGCATCAACCAAAATCGACACCCACCCTTATTTCCCAACAGAAATCAAAACATACTCCACCCTCCTAAACCCTCAGCCAAATCCCTACTCAAAACGCCAATCCTCTCGTATTTTTTTCCCATCAATGGGTTCGAGTTTTGCTTCAATATCCTTCAGGAGGGTCACCTTTGTCAACATATTCACATTTCCAAATTCTCAAATCGAAATCAAGCGAACAAGTCAATGATTCCACCCAGCTTCAGAAGCCGATCCAACTTCTTTGACCCATTCTCAATTGAGCTCAATTCGTAATTGTTGTCCTTCGGTGGCTCGATAGCGCAGCAGAAGGCCCATAACAGAGGAGTTGCTAAGGGCCTTTTCCAAATGTTTGGCAAGATTCTAGCATATATGTTCACTGTAGCTACCGAAATGAGGAATCCAAAACTTTAATGAGAATATTTCCCTATTTTGCTTTCTCTCTTTTCTCCTGGAGGTTAGGTCAATCTCGAATGTGACCAATTTTCTTGTATTTTCTCCTATATTTTCTAGTCATCCAAACACCTATTATTAGGTGTTACAAATGATGATTTTTATCCTCGTTAATGACACCTGATTACCAACCATTGCCAGTTTTTTTTTCTTTATTTGATTCGGTAAGAAGAAGAACAAAATTGCCGCTTATAAACCATACATAAAAACCAAATCAAATACAAGCCCTAAAAAAGTTTAAACAGTTGATTTTTCTAAGAAAAGGAAGGTAGAGAGAGAGAGAGAGATACATTTTATTGACAATTCTCTGACGAGAATCGGGCGGCAATTCGGTCCTCCAATCGCCGGTGTCCATGGTGGGTTCTCCTGCTCCTCCTCCTACGGAGCCTTGATTTGGGGTGGGCCTCCAATTATTGTTATCCATCAAAACTCCCCAATAATCTAACGAAACCGAACACAAACTTTTAAGTTATGATCATATTCAGATCAAATCGCTCAACCTAGATAAAGGGCTACAAAAGCAAACACCGATTCTGATCTGTGATGGTTTGGATCCAAGTTTTGAGAGAGAGGGAGAAGCAAAGGTGTAGCTTTCTGGGGAAAAAGGCTGATTGCAGCTCAGGAGGTGGAGGGAGGGTTGAGAGAGAGAGATTGGAGTTTCAAATCGGGAAAGGAATACGATGGTATGTATCGAGAAGGACTGTATCTATGGCTTACTTTGGAAAGAAGGTTTCGTTCCTGACGCTGGTATCCTTATAAAACAAAAAGAAAACTTAAGCGGTCTGTTTGGCGAGTAACGTTACCTACTGTCGTGAATTCTGTAAACGAGTCGCTTTCAAAAATAGTAAAATTTATTATTAAAAATTTAATTTTTTATTTACGTATATTTAGTCACATTTCTTAAAATGAATATACCGCACTTCAACACACGATGCAAGTATGATTTCTCCTGCTTGGCTGGGGGGAGAAAAGTAAAAGTTGGTGGATTTCTTTCCTGCAGGCGCCATTCAATCTACTAATCTCGCTCTTTATAATAATTAATAATAAAATAATATAATATAAATAAATTTTCCACAACATTATGGCCCTTTCTACAGTTAAATTATTTTCTTTTATTATTATAATTTTTTTAAATTTTTATATAAAATATAATAAATAATTTAATTTTTTATTTTTAAAATAATAATATTATTAAAATTTCATTCAACTTTCAATTTTCACATCAATTTATTTTTTTCTTTCACGACAAACATTATATAATATTTAAAAAATAATTGGAACTGTGGATAGTGTTTCTATGCCACTATGTTTGACTGTTGAACGTTCTCCCAAGTCTAAATTGTACTTTTTTGTTTTATTTTTTAGTTTAAATATGTTTAAACCTTTTTTTTTCAAAAAAATATTAATACATTAATAGTCACTTTTTTTATCTATTAAATTAAAAAAATTAAAAAAATTAAAAAATAAAATAAAATATATGAACCGTCAAATTGAATAGACAAACTCAGGGGCATAATCTCATTTTCCTTGAAATTATTAAAAACAGAAACATAATTTGGGTTTAGGGGTTAGGGCAATTTTGCTTCAATAGGGAAGATTCATTCCATCGCAGCATTGTGGTCCATTCGATTAATACGTTAAATCAGTTAAAATTAGGGATGAACAGGAATTGGCCGGACCGACCATCATCGACAAAGACCCGTTGTCGAAGTCAGGAATCGGCCAAAAATGATAGAGAACCGGTTGACTGACAGCATAAAATAGATAAAACTGACGTCGGCCAATTCGGAAGTTCAAACCACCAAACCATACGATTAAATAAATATATATTTATATATATTGTAGTTAAAATGATGTTGTTCCACTTAAATTTAAGTAAAACGACGTCTTTTTATACCTAAATTATACAAAAAAATATAAGTGAAATGACGATGTATGGTCTTAAACCAAACGACGTCGTTTTATACATAATATATTAAAAAAATATGAGTGAAACGACGCCATTTGATTTTAAACCAAACGACGTCATTTCAATTTGAGATCGTCTTCTTCTCCTCCCCTCTTCTTTTCCAATTTCTTAGTTTATCTCATTCATTCTCTCCCTTGCAATACTTTCTCTCTCTACTCTTTCAGACGAACCTCGTCGCTAGGGAGATCGAGAATTGTCAAAGATCCGCCGTAGTTGATACAGTTGGTATGTCTCCTCCCCATTGACCGATGCGGTCGGTTGTCCGTGCAAATTTCCTCCATCGGTCAGCGTCGATTTTGGTAAAAAACTACACTAATAGGGTCAGTTTTCACCCCTAGTTAAAATGTATTACCTCACTAAAAATAATGAAATTTAAGTGAAAACTGTATAGCTTATATAAGAAATAATAGTAAAAAATTTCATGAAATTTGATAACTTCTTTCCTTTAAACCCTGTTACCTTTTTCCTTTTTTTCTAAGCACACTATTTGATCAATACGAATTGAATTAGATTGGATCACAAATTTCTAGTACCAATAATCTGAGTTGTACAATAATATTTCTTTACACTAAGATTTATCCTCATAAAGAAATTATTAGAAAGGTTTATAAGGGCTTAGTTGTAGATATCTTTTATATTGTACAACCACAACAACTTTGATGCATTATTTTCGCATGAAGAATTCTATGCATCAACCATTATTTACTTTTACACCTCACACCTATAATTTTTTTATAGGATGTGAGGTTGTTTTTCATAAGATGTGAAGTGTAGGATAGCGAATAGTAATTAATGCATATAATTTTTTATTTTTGTATAGGAAAAACAAGCAGGACAGGCCGAATGGAAACATCAATCCAACCCAAAATCTTGGATTCCAATTATAGTTCAAATTCAAAAGGACAATTAGCCCAACCTTAGTCTATGGATCGGCCGCCCATTACTCCTAGAGCTCTGCTAGGGACAACCAACGTGCTGAACAGAAAGATAATCGGCCATACGTGAAACTTACATGGAATTATAAAACAAAACAAAAAAACAAAACGTAAAATGCATCTTCTCTTCATCTTCTTCACCTCAAATCCCTCTCTTCCATCCATTCTCGTTTTGTTTCTCCCAATGCAACATGGACGATGCCATAGTTCTATAACCCTGTGCAGGCAGAAGTCACCTAACCACGGTAGAGCTTGGCAAGCTCATACTCCAACATTACCCTCCTCTCTGGTGGTGAATTTCTTACCACCCACAAGAACCTCTGGCTACTGTTTTCTATTCCTATTGCCATTTCTTTCAACTATTATGCCGAAAACAATCCCATGCTTCCAAATGAAAGAAACACAACACTTTGCCTAGGTTACGAGTTTAGCCAAGTCAAACACTCATGTTGTCCACCTCCACCTCGATTGATTCTTGATACTAGAGGTCCAATGCAAAATATTGGCAGAGTTGGTCCATCTAGAACACATAATCTAGTTGATATTGCCTTGATAGCTTTTGTTTCGAGCTATTTGAAAGAGTTTGCAATCAGTCCATTTGATTTGGCCATGTTGGTTGCCGCAGTTAAGAAATACCCATACAATTTGGAACTACGATCAAACATATTTTTATGGAGATTTGGCGCCAGGATGCTAGGTAAGCCGAGAATATCAAGAAGCGAATCCACAAGATTTTCCTTTATTTCACCATAGCATTTATGCAGGGTGGGCCTTGGGGTAGTAAAGGAATAGGGCTAGAGTGCTTGCGCTAGATGTGTATTTATAGTATGCGGGTATGCTAAGCTTTGCAGCCACTTGGAAAGCAGCATCACAGAAGAAATCGATTATCGAGGCTTTGAGTTTGGAGGTCTGAGAGATGGTTTGGAGGGCTTGGTGAATAGCGGGGTTGTTGAGAGATGGGACTAGGAAGAGAAACTCTATGTAGGGAATATTGGAAGGGATTGGGGGGAGCTCGAGGAAGTTGATGAATGGGGTAAGGATAAGGGTTTCATAGTGAAACAATGGGCTCCGCAGGTGGAGGTTTTGAGTCATGCCTCAATAGGGGGACTCGTGAGGCACTACAGGTGGAGCTTGACGCTTGAAGCGGTGAGTGCCGGAGTGCCAATGATTGGGTGGCCTCTATTTGCGAAGCAAAGGATGAACATAATGATGATGGTGAAGGAATTGAAGGTGGCGTTGGTAGTGAAGGATTAAGAAGAGAGGTGGGTGAGTGGTGAGGAGTTGGGAAAGCAAATGAGGGAGTTAATGGAGGGGGGAGAAGGGAAAAAGGTGAAAGAGAGGGTAACGACCATGAGAGATGCGGCTATGGAATCCTGGAGAAAGGGTGGATCCACTTTCTCGTTTTCCACGTGGCGTTGGTTAAGTTGGAGTTCCCCACGCGGTTGCAAGCAGAATTTCTCTTACTCTAAAATCTTTTGCCCACAAAAGAAAAGAAAATGTTTTATTCTATTAGATAATTAGAAATGATGTGTACAAATTTCAAATAGACAATACAAAAATTTATTTTAAAAAGGTATAAATAAAATTATTATTTTTTTAATAGAACCTACTATTTAAAAATAGTAGCTAGCACTGCTCGTATATATCAATTAAGAAGATAAAAATCAATATTATCGATCTAGAAACTGCAACCCCATCACGAGCACAAGTACTGCCATTAATCATGGGACAGAATCTGGAGGGCCTGGGCTGGAAGTTCCTTTTGCGTTGATCAAGATGATGGCTGGAGGGCTTGATGATCTGCATGAGAAATGCCTTGATAACATTCGTTTTGGAGTCTAGCTTTGATTGGTTCATTACATAGACCGTGGAGTTGCCGGAAAGTCCCCGGGAACCTCGGTGCATTCTGCAACGGAAAGAGCCGGGATGGGTGGCGGGGGAGCACATGTTCTTGTTGGAGAAGATGTAGTTTTGGTTGCCATGGCTGACGTTTGTGCTCTTGCTCTCTGGTTAATCTCACTCCATTGGTGCTAAGCTATAAACTAATCAATGCCCCATAATAATTAAAAAATAAAAAATAAAAATTCAAGGTATTATTACTCATCTTGATGCGTAAAACACTTTTTTCTTGCTTGGTTATTTTGGATTGATTATTGTTATATTCACAAAAAAAATATAAAAAAATAATTTCATAAATTGATATAGTTTTATCTGATCTATTAAATCTATTTTAGAATAAAAATAATTTTATAATTTAACGAATCACATCAAACTACTTCAATTTATAAAATTATTTATATATAATCTTTTATAGTTAGAATATTTACCTTTTAGATTTGGCCTGTCTTGTCAAATACGTAGCTTTAAAAGGCGAGCCAAAAATATGTGATCCAAATTAACAAAGAGAAAATATTCTCATCAGCCTCTATAGTAAATCACACACTGCACAACTTACGTGTCAACCGATTTTGAATTTGAATTTTTTCCTCCTCGTTCAACCGATAGTTTGATGTGAGAGAAAGAACTTGAAGAGAGAGATGTGAGAGACGTTGAGGACACTTTAGGAGAGAGAGATTGAGGATAGAGAGAGGTCGAAGAGAGAGGGGTTTGAGAGAGAAAGTTTGATGAGAGAGAGAGCTTGAGGAGAGAGAGAGCTGATGTGTAGAGAGAGAGCTTGATGAGAGAGAGAAAGCTTGATGAGAGAGAGAGCTGATGAGAGAGAAAGCTTGATGAGAGAGAGAGCTTAAGGAGAAAGAGAGCTGATGAGAGGGAAAACTTGATGAGAGAGGAGATCAGAGAGAGAGCTTGATGAGAGAGAGAGCAGACGTTGATGAGAGAGACGTAAAAATAGAGCTGATGAGAGAGGCATCTAACATTTAAAAGAAATAAAAAATAAAAAGAGTGTGTAGTGCAATGTTTTGAATACCGTACTGGAAGTCGTACCGGTCAGGGCATTAGAACAAAATATTTCGGTACCGGTACAGTTTCGTGTACCGTTTCGGGATAATATTTCGGTACTGATACCGTTTCGGTACCGGTACCGTTACGGAATAATTTATACTTGGATAAATTATATATATATACAAGCATTAATTGTATTCCAAAATAACAACAAAATAAGTCATAAACTCAATACAAGTTTTAAGTTTTAAATTACAACTAATATAAAGTTATAAACACCAACATTATCATAATAAAATCATTAACGTCACCACGTCATCAAACATACTCATTCTCATCAAAAAGACAATAAGGATCAGGATTCGACATGTTAATCAAAATATTTTCATCAACATCAACACCAATATTATCATTGTCTTCCTCATTTAGTGAGGCTAATGGCTCATCAATACTTGTCCAATCCAAATCTTCTCCATCAAGAAGCTCAGATTCTTCATCCACCCATTCTTCCATCAAATCAATATTTTCAAGATTGATTGGATCTAAAGCATCTCTTCCCTTTTTTATGCTCCTATCAAAATAAAATCAAACATAAGTGAAAATATTATATATTTTCAACAGTGAAAACATTAGTATTAAAAAAATTTACCTCTCTCTCAACTTCAAGTTATAACGAACAAATACTAAGTCATTCAAACGTTTATGCACTAATCTATTTCTCTTCTTCGAATGAATAAAATCAAATGTGCTCCAGTTTCTCTCACATCCAATTGCATTACAACAATGACTTAGTACTCGAACAACAAACTTTTGAAGTGTTGGAACCTCGCAACCAAATTGGGTCCACCATACAACTATAATAATAATGCAATTATAAATTATTAATTAAATACAAGTAAAAATAAAATAAGATAAAATTTAAAGTACAAGGTCACACTATTTAACAAATGATATTGATAAATGATAATACCTGGATTAATCTTATCACGCTGGCGGATTGCTAAAGAATGTCCAAACTCACCTACTGCATTCTTATACAAGTCAAGTTCTGCAATGATCTGTCTTGATTATCGAGATCAAGTTTCATCTTCATAACACAACTGTTGAAGCCTCTTACAACATCATTTTTATTTTTAAAATTTGGGCTATAGTAAATTCCAAGGTTAAGAAAACAATCTGCCACATGTAATTGACTGTGAAGCTGCCTATCCCATCTAGAATCAATGATTCTGGTGAATGGACTGAATAAACTAACTTTGTTATTACATCTTGCTTTTATGTTCTCTTTGGCTCTTTCCATCGCATCATACAAGTATCCCATTGCAGGCTTTTCATCCCTGTCAACAAATTGTAAAACACGAACCAAAGGCTCACTAACTTTGACAATAAATTGACATTGAGCCCAAAACTCTCTATCTTTTAAAACAATCTCAGATATCTCCTTCCCTATGTTGCTCTTAGAATGACTTGATGCAATCCATTTATCACAAGTAAACATTTGTCTGAGTTCTTTCTTAAAGAAGAGCAAGCATTAGATACTTAAAAAATTTGTCACAAATCTTGTAATTGCAGGACGACACAAATCATGACCTTTGGTAAAGTCTTTTCTCATCAATGCCAAAACCCAACCATGGTTATAGATGAATTTTGTTATCTTTTTTACTTTTTTTGTAGTATCATCAATAAGTAGAAAATATATTGGATCGGAAAAATTTTCCAACATTAAGTCTATGCAATGAGCTGCACATGGGGACCAGTAGAAAGAGCCATACTTTTGTTGTAATTTTTTTCTTTCAGCTTTATAACTTGCATCAATGTCTGTTATGAACTGCACAAGATTCTCAGTTCCAATTTCTTGAACAACCTCATCAAAGATATTAAACAATGTTTCAACATCTTTTCTAAGGCCAGATGTATCAACAGACTTCAAGAACATTTTACCTTTCGGACAATAAACTATAAAGTTTATTATTGATTGTTGCTTCTGGTTTGTCTAACCATCTGCCATTAGTGAACAACCGATCTCATTCCAAACCTTATTAATTTGTTGCAAATAATCTTGAACCTCATCCACAACCATCTTTAACAAATTTCTTTCAACTCATATAAATATGGGCCTTTGAATCCTGGCTCGATGACAGTCATGGCATTGATAGCTGGTTGATAAAACTTGGATTGAGCCGCATTGAAAGGCAGATTAACATCATACCACCAACATGCTACAACCATCTTTGCTTTTACAATCATCTCATTTGAACACATAGAACTTTTAATTGAAGGTTAGGCCCCAGGAGTTGTTCTTGGAGCAAAAAATCTACTCAATCCCCCCACTGACTTTCCAGTTCCAGTTTCTTTTGACTTCCCCTTACCTTTTGAAAACTGAGACTGTCCCTCCATACTATTAATGTCTTCAATATCATCAGATGTTAAATCTATATCGCCTCTAATCTCTGAACTTATTTTTCTTTTCTTCTCTTTACTTTTTTTCATTTCATTAAGCAACTCCTTCAATTGTCATTTTACATCTTCAGAAACCTTTTTACATGCTTCTACATCGCCTGAAATCTCAGCTAGATGATACTTTAACCGAGTGATCCCGCCACTTCTAATTAATTTATTACAATATAAACATTCAATATTATTTATTGCCCCTGGCACTACACATGCATGGGCCCATGCTGGATCTTTTGATCTTACAGGAGCAAGTGTTGGAGTTGAAGTCATACCACCAGTTGATTGACAACTAGACATTTTTAACTATTAAAGTATAAAAAATTAACACTTAATAAGTAAGCTACTAAAAAGAAACTCATTATAAAAATATAAACAAACACTTAATAAGTAAGCCACAAAAACATCTATAAAAATATAATCAAACATTATAACAATATAATCTAAAACATCTATTAAAATATAATATAGAACATCTATAAAATATTAAAAATACAAACAAACACAATAACAATATAATCTAAAACATCTATAACAATATAATATAAAACATCTATAAAATATTAAAAATACAAACAAACACAATAACAATATAATCTATAACAATATAATCTAAAACATCTATAAAATATTAAAAATACAAACAAACACGATAATAATATAATCTAAAACATCTATAACAATATAATCTAAAACATTTATAAAATATTAAAAATACAAACAAACACTATAACAATATAATATAAAACATCTATAAAAAATTAAAACAAAAATACAATTATGATTTATTTATCAAAATAAAAAAGTAACAAAAAAATATTCAAAAATATATGGAAAAATACCGGGGTGGATGGCGGTGGGTGGACGACTACGTGCGACTAGATGGAGGAGACGATGCGGAGTTGCGGACTGCTGGCTGGCCGTTTGGGACGCAGGGGTGCGCAGCGCTGGCTGAAGGAAATCGTCTGGAAATGGAAAGCTAAGCCGCTGAAGTGAAAATGAGAAAGTGGAAAGTGAAAGTGAAAACAAAAGCAAACGGCAAAACCTAATTCCAAACTAGAAAGCCAATTACGAAATTGCCCTTAGGAGTTTATCGAAATTACGAAACTGCCATCGATTCAAAACCAGCGGATGAATTTCGTATCGGCCGAAATCTGTGTTTCGGCCGAAACATTAAATATCGGCCGATACGTACCTGTATCGGCTGGTACATCCGAAATTTCGACCGATATGAAAGGAGTCTATTATCGATACCGGCCGAGCGGCCGGTACAGTACCAAAAACTTTGGTGTAGTGTGCATTGAAACATTTATGAATGTATAGCAGCTCTCATTAACAAAAGGTGGTAATAGGGCAAGACAACTTCAAGTTGTGTTTGGTCACACGAGATATTTTATTAAAAATTAAATAAAATATTGTTATAATATAAAATTTTAATATTATTTTATTTTAAAATTAAAAAAATTAAATTATTTATTATATTTAGTGTAAAAATTTAAAAAAATTATAATAATTATATAAAATGAGATGAAACACTGTACAACGTGCTAATGATCATGATAAAGCAACTTGGATCTTCAAACGCACCTTTTTTTTTTCCAGAAATTGAGACTAAAACAATTTGAGCACTCATCATTACAGTCGTTAACAAGCTACCAATAACACAATATATTGTCATCATGACATTCCCACAACCTTCGAAAGAACAAGAAAGAAAAGTAAGAAAGCATCAAACCATGCAACTTTCCTAGAGAAGCGTAGAAACTCACGGAAACTATATATATTATATATTGCTCGTGTCCTAGCTAGAAAAAACAAATTATGCAAACTATTTCCCGAGAAATCTCAACCCAAAAAGAGAATTAGTTACCAATCTCAATTCTTAATTACGATAGAGTAAAGTCGATCTAGGCACCTCCGATCGAGCTAGCTACATCGATCGATCTCTATCATGTTCTAGTAATGGTCTTGACTGGAAGAACGCCAGTGCAGCCATAAACTGAACAAAACGCTTGCAATGACATCAAGACCATAAGGCAAATTGCGGCAAGAAATGTGAGAAATTGCCAAGACCCAAACACGTAAATATTGAAGAAATTGCCAGCTTTAACAATCCATCTGCGGCTGTGATGCTTGTTCACATCTTCAATCACCTTGTCTAAGAATGGTACTTTTGTCAATCTGATCGACTTGCTCATTCCGTTGCATAGGTTTCTCACCTCTTCATCGCTCTTCAAACGGTTCAAAATGATACCTCTTGCTCTAAGTGCTTTCACATCCTCCTCAGTGTCAATAATTCCATTCATCAGTTCAGTGTAACGCGTAAAAACCAATGGACCTGATGCAATCGAAGCTTCATATGCTACTAAGTTTCTCAAAGTCACCTCCGAGTTAACATCTAAGCTAACGGTGGGGAGGTAAAATGTGACTGTCTTTGCGTCAAAAGCAATGCTCGAGATGCTGCCATTTGTGGGTGAGAAACGGATCCCTGATTTTATAAGTTCTGTCACAGAGGGGATTGTGATTTCCTCTACCGATGGTGGTTTGCTTACGCTGTCCTCTGAGCTTGAAGACTCATTTTCTGGCTTGACTGCTTCTTTATTTTGGGAAAAAAGCAACTCCACAGGTTGTTTTAAGATGCTGAATCCAGGAAGGTTAGAGAGGATAGTCCAAGGCAATTTTATGATGACTTTTACGGGTCTAGACACGAGTACCTTCTCGATATGATGTATAGGGCCGACGTCTAATTTCGAAAGCAGCTTCCAAACCTCATCTAGGAGTTGTTTCACGTAACCTCGGTCTGCAGAAGAGTTTTCATCCCCTTGCATGCCTTCATTATGTTCCCCTGCAGCTTCGGTGATTTCCGGTAGTGGGTCTTCCAACTTGGGCACGATCGTCTCGTACAAAAAGTCTAGCAAATGGGCGCTCTGGGAGAGTTGAACCTTTGGCAGGTTTCCCCCCACCTTAAAAGGTGAAAGCGCTCTGCATAACCCCATTAGCATTGAAAGCAACAGATCATCGGCAGACTCTAGGGATGATAGCAGGAATTCTAGCATCTTCCTCAATACAAACAAAGGGATTTGATTCTCGAGCATTACCACATCTCTGAGAATTGCGTTATGCGCCGACTTCATTCCTGCAAGGTCAACCAAGTGTGACATCCTGGAAGAAATTCTTGCTAGCACCTTTCCTTCGTGGGTGGCGTAAGTTTGAAGGAACTCGAGCAGGAATGACCCATCTACAGCCATCAGCCATGCTAACGTCTCACTATTGCAATCCAAATACTTGTGATAGCACGCTCGGATCCTGTGGTCAAGCCGCATCAATTGATCAACAAGATTTTGGAACTTAAGGTCTTTGAGTTGCTTTTGAATTCTCTTTGCTGCCGCCAGCTTATACCTCTGCATCTCATACAGCTCTGGACGCCAGGAGTGGTAAGGACCGAGAGCAACTTCCTGTGGAATATAATAATCTGGATCAGTGGCCAGAAGAGCTTTGGGGACATTGAAAATGCAAACGGGGATTTCCTCATCATCCTCGAGGTCTGATTCAAGGGTTCGACGGATCTGAATGATCCATTGCACCTCATCAATTTTGGGATCAGATTGAGAATATGGCACGGTGGATTGGGAAGAAGACATTATGTTCATTGTTGTGAAGGAGATCGAAGCTTTTGACTGTTTTGATGCATTCAGTGATGATGGGAGTTAGAAAATATCAGAACGAGTTTTTTATTGGCATCATTTAAATAATACCAAATGCGTTTCTCACGCTCATGATATTTCACAGCTCTCAGGAGTATCTTTCATGTCTGGCCCGGACTGGCCATTTGTGTTGTGATATTCTCGTTCTATTGGATAAAAAGTATGCAGGGTAATAGGTTTGTTTTGATTTGAAACAGGGCTCATGGATTAAACGTGGAATGCTTTATGCTTATGATTGGATGTTGGGGGTCAAAAGGGAAGTCATCGTTTTCTGACGTTTGCCTAACATATGGAGAGCGAGAATACATTAATATAAAAAATATTTCTACTCCGATACTTTTTTTTTTCTTTTTATTAAATATGTGGTATATAATTGATGAGTAGAATAATTCGATTAATTTAAAATTAAAATAAATAAATAAATATAATGTAGTGTGAGATGACGAATAACAAAATCCTATTAATATATTCTCTTGCTTCTCCCACGCTGTTGAGAAACCCCTTCATCGAGGAATATGTGTTTAACTTTTGACATGACTTCGGAATTTAAAAACGGTACGAATTAATACATATCGATAATGGCTTTTAAAATGCAATGATTGTTCAGAAAATTATGGAGGTTTTGTAAGAAAGTCTAGATTTAATTATATTTAACAGCTTTGGCCATATTGAAAAAGTTCAAAGAGGGAGACGGCCACTAAAGGGATTTTCCGTTCAATTTGTAATATAATCTAAGTTTGTATTATTTTTATTCATCAAGAGTTTGGTCATACATTACCCTTATACGATGAGTCTTGCAGCAAGAGACATTGCCATGTTGGAGACAAGAACCATCACTTACAGAAAAAAGGCAAAAATTTCTGTCTATGAATCATTCACATAAATAGCATAAATTATACGTTTTTTTTTTAAATTTTAGGACTATGCAGTCACCTTTTCTTTGGACTTTAACACAAAGGAACAACGATGCTGTAACCTGTCTAACTTGCCTTGCAAAGTTATGTAAACCAAACTCAATGATGAGTAATGCCACCATATTTGACAATTTCACATTTTGCACGCTTCCTTTGGTTGGCAAGTGATCAACTTATCCTGGGTTGCACATGATAACTCCCAAGCATGCGACCCTTTTGTTGCTGTCGGAAGCGAGCCACAATTGTTTGGAAAACTGCATTCCTGATGGTTGCCAAAGAGCCTCTTCTAGTGCTAAACGGTTGCGCACTAAAATAGCAGATGGATACAGGTTTAAAAAATGTAAAGATCTCACTGACCTTAGAATCAAATGTCTTCTCTGCTTTATGGCTCCAACTTTCTGCATGAAAACAGAAACCGGCTTCTGAGCATCATAAGCTACTTGCACTGAGTGAGAGTTTTTTTGCTGAAAAAAAACCTTCTTGTTAACCAAATACTCCAACATCTTACAGCTGGGACCATATTGTAGCTGCCTCCAAAATAGCAGAAAATTCAAGAAACATAGTTTGATTACTCAAACTTGCAGAGAAGAGACCGGCCACCCTGATTTTATGAAGGCACGTGAGGAATGGTTTCAGATGCTCGCAAAAGTGCACAAGCTTCACCGAACATGCCTGCCCTACACCCCTAGTGCATTTGCTCATCTGGTGCACTGCAGTCTACCCCAGAGGTTCATCTGTACAAACTGAAGGCAAGCATTAATTTAGGAGGCCATTGTTACAAGCTGGTTCGGGAGCTATACTGAATCATTTAAGTGTAAGAAACCACGGGGAGGAATAAATAGAATCCACCCCCCCCCCCCCCCCCCCCAAAACAAAAAAAAGAAAAGAAAAGCTCACTGTCAATTATGAGAACGGAACTTGTTCGCACCCAAAAAGTAGCAATATATTCTTCATCTGGATTCAGAACTCTAAAGTAAACTTGTTCCACTTTTCTGAAAAACAAATTTCTCAAATTTCATTCATTTTCTTCCATGTCACTGATTCTGGATCAAAGCAAGCTCACTGTCAGATTCATTTTCTGCCAATTATATATATATATATATATTTTTTTTTGATAAGTTCTGCCAATTATATATCAACACCGCCCTCATAAATTCTGCTTCTTAAAAGTTGCTGTCAAGAGATTCTCCACCCGCAAGCTTTCTCCCAAGCTCAGCCCTTGGTTTAGCTGAAAATCCTTTGGCTAACATCTCTTCATCATACTTGCGGGCCATACCTACCATTCCTTTCTCCACCAAAGCATCAATCAGAGCCTTGTAAGCAGACCCATCCGGACTACAACCAAGTTCCTCCATCTTCTTCCACACAATAAAAACGGGTCGAAGAAACCCCCATCTCCCAAATTTTCTCAGAAGCATCACGTAAGTGTCCATCCCCGGACGAATCCCACTTTCAATCATCTTATCAAACAGTAGAAGAATCTCTCTAGGCTTCTCAAGACACCTGAAAATGCAATTGTATGTAATGACATTCGGAAAGCAACCTGTCTCATGCATTTGATTGAGCCACCCAGAAGCCTCCTTATACCTCCCATTTTCACAGAGGAGCTTTATAATTGTGTTATAAGTCACAACATTAGGCTTACAACCCAAGTCCCTCATTTCCCTAAACACACGAACCGAAAAATCCACACCCTCCGAAAGACCAATAGCATGAATTATCGTATTATACGCCACCACATCCAACCTTAGCCCCTTAGTCTTCATCTCCTTGTACAGCTTCACAGCCTTCCATGGTTTTCCGCTCTTGCACATTATATCCATATATATAGTATATGAATGCAAATCTTTAGAAACACCCTTTTTATCCATCTCTTCCCAAAACTCTCTACACTTACCCCACCACCCCATCTTCAACCACCCGCGAAGAATCATATTATGAATCTTCGTACTGTTTACAATGATATTGAACTTCTTGTCCTTCCCAAAACACAGTTCTTGGGCCTCAATTACATGCTTATACTCGCATAAAGCATCAATAAGATTAGAAAATGACATCTCATCCCTCAAATCAAAGTCTTCTAATGAATCATACATGTCGATAGCTTCTTTAACCAAATGTGCACATATATAGCGCTTAAACAGTATGCGAAACGTGGTATGGTTTGGCCTCGATGATGGGCTTGTTTTCATTCGTCGAATTAAATCCCAAGAGAGCTCGAATTCGAAGAACTTACCAAGAATGTCAAGCATACGGTTGTAAGTAGCAGTGTTGTGTTGGAAACGGAAATGGGTTTCGACCCAGTTGAAAAACTCGAAAGCGCGCTTCCAATCGTTGCAGTAGGACGAGAGGGTCTCGCAGACAGTGGTGGGGTCTGAGTAGGGTTCTGGGAGGTTGGGGTGGGAAGAAGAAATTGGTTCGGTGGAGAAACATTGAGGAAAGGGAAAAACGAGGGATTGAGTGCGGGAGAGAAGAGGGAAGAGCTTAAAGCGTCTAGAGAAGATTGAAGGAAGCATTCTTGTCCGTGAGTCGCTCAGTTCTGAAAGCCAGGAGCTTTTGCAAAACAGCGTGGTTTGGGCCCTTTGGGTTTTGGTCAATTGGCTCTGCTGCTCCAAAATTTATGAGAAATTGTTTGCTTAGGTTTGAAGAGTGAGATGATAATTAGTTTTTTTATCAAATTTTTAAATATTATTTTTAAATATTATTCTTGTTTTAAGATTTAAAAAATTTGAATTATTTATTATATTTTATGTAAAAATTTAAAAAAATTATAATGATAAAATGAAATGAAATGAAAAATCTCTTCTTGACTTTACCCAAATCCGGTGCATTATAATTAAACAAATTTGTTTAGTAGTAATTCAGTATTTATTTCTGGGTTGGGCTTAGCCGCTTAGGTGTCCTAAAGAGGCATAATTTATGAAAGTATTGATATACACAATATATTTAATAATAACGTTGAATGATGATGGTATTTTTGTAAAGTAATATTATTTTTATAAAATATTTTATAAAATTATATTTTATAAATGTTGTAAAAAATATTGTGTATAAATTATTTTTCTTTATCAAATCCAGACTGCGTGTTAACTTGTTGTATCAGAGGCAGCATTGGTTTAGTAAATTAGAATGGGCTCAGAAATTAGAATGGCTCAGAAAAGGGTCTGAAAGTTACTAAAGCAATAAATTCATTGCGATTGTACCACCACGGCAGCCATTTTTTGAATGAAAGTCCGAGATAGTGAATTGACATTAGATAATTTTAAATAAGTTAAATAAAATATTATTATAATATTATTTTTAATATTATTATTATTATTTTATGATCTGAAAATATTGAATTGTTGATTATATTTTATGTAAAAATTTAGAAAAACTATAATGATGAGATGAATTGAAATAATTTTTATATCCAAATAAGTCCTAAATTTATTCTAGAATTTGATCATTTTCCTAGCCTGGCATACCTAGGGGTGTAAACAAACTGAAGAAATTGATTGTAATTGCCTCAAATCGACCGCCGGAACACGGAACTGGCGTAGAACCGATCGGCTGGCAGTATAATTATGTCAAAACTGTTGTCGGCTGGTTCGGTTTATGTTTAAAGCTGGATCAGACCGCTAAACTGACGAATTATATAAATTATATATATTTTTTTAAATTATACATATATAAAACGACATTGTTTCACTTAAGTGAATGAAAACGACATTGTATTTAGGTGAAACAGTATCCTTTTGAAACACCAGATTGTAAAAAAATATATAATTGAAATCGCGTCATTTGATTTTAAACTAAAGGACGTTGTTTCGAATTGAGATCGTTTCTTTCCCTCCCTTCTTTTACTTCAATTCTCAATTAGTTACTCACTCTCTTTTTATATTCTCTAAGATAAACCTTGTCGTTAGGGGGATTAAGAACCGATCGAGAACCTTCAGAAAATCGTCGGAGTCAATACGACCTGTATTTCTCCTCTCCATCTCCATCGACTGGTACAATCGATTGTTCCATACAAATCCCTTTCATTAGTCGGTGTCGGTTTCTATTTTTGAGAAATGCTGGGCACCAGCCTACAGACACAGCACACCTCACGTAATGTTTTTTTTTTTTTTTCAACACTCGATACATGGGTGTGCAGCGGCTATAGGCTTTCCCAAATATTTTTCCTTCTATTTTTACCCCTAGGCATACATATTTCATCAAAAGCTCTTTCAGTTTTTTTTTTTTTTTTTTTTTTTAAATATTTTTGTATAGGAACTTGTTTGCAGAGCTCGTAGGTAATCAGAAATAATTAATAAAAAAGAAGTTTATCGAAAAGCCGACAGTTCGATGATTAAGGAAAACACAAACAATTCATAGCATTAAAAAGAACATAGCTCTCTCCTATTATACATAAATGTCTTCCATTTATTTTTGTAGTAGATCGTAGCAGTTATTCAACTTAAAGAATAATGCCTAGTTTAATATGTTGGTCCTTTGGAATTACTCTTTAATTTCTTAATCGAATTAGATAATTTAATTATAAAAAAATAAATATATTTATAATTTTTTACAACTATATTTTGAATAAAAACTTTATTTAGAATTTTTGTGTACAAACTAAAATTTGCCTATTCCGTAATAATCCCATAAAAAACACCGATTGGTAAATTTTTTTTCTATTTAGTATTTACACATTGACACGTGTTAGATTAGTGAGTACGGAGGAGAAAAGAAGGGAAAATTCCGCCACTACTCCTCACGGTTACGAACCGCCCGCAGAAACTCAGAGTTGAAGAAACGAATGGCGGCTTGTCTGCAACTCAACGCCAAGGCTTTCCGGTCCTATTTCCCACTAAACCCTGTTTCCCGGTCTGTGCCCAAACAATCACCCAAATCGGGTCGGATCAGGTGCGCCGCTACTACACCGTCCAAACGCTACACCATCACTCTGCTTCCCGGCGATGGCATTGGCCCCGAGGTCATCTCCGTCGCCACCAACGTCCTCAAGCTCGCCGGCTCTCTTGAAGGTCCTTCAGCTCACTCTAATATACTTTGTTTTATGTATTTTATTTTATTTTTTGTGGTTCTCTCAATGTTTGTTTTCCGATAAAAAAAAAAAAGACAAGGGAAGAAAAATCTGGGTTTCTGTTCTTCATGTTTCGCGAGTTAAATGAGGTTCAGTTCTTTTTTTACAGCATTGGAAACTTTAGAAGGCAGAAATTTTCGTTTGTGTTCATTTTCATTGAAGAAATTTATTTTTTTTGCGAATAAAAAACGAAAATAATTGTTCTGGGCTCAATGAAGTGGACTTATTTTAACAAAGTCTTTACGTTTAAGGGATTAGGACTACGATTATATTTTTGTAAGAAAAGTAGGCGTAGCCCAAATGCACGAGACATATAAACGAGCAGCACATTGTCAATACGATTATATTATTTAAAAAACTCTGATAAAGATAAAGAGCTATAGACACAAAGAGATTACACAAAATAAACCTACAAACTGATGTGACTGTATGGAATCCGTTAGATCTACTTTATAATAAAAGTAACTTTATAATCTGACGTACCACATCAAACCATATTAGTTTGTGGATTTATTTTTGTGTAATCTCTTTATGGCTAAAGTATTTTCCAAAGAATAAATACGTATTTTCATAGAGAACTGCTACAGCCATAAAAAAATTCCACAAAAGTAAATTCACAAACTGATATAGTTTCATGTAATATGTTAGATCTATTTTACAATAGAAGTAGCTTTATAATCTGACGTACCACATCAAACCACATTAGTTTGTGGGTTTACTTTTGTAGAATTTCTTTGTAGCTAAAGCATTTCTCATTTTCATATATTAGGGATTGAATTTAAGTTCCAAGAAATGCCTGTGGGTGGAGCTGCGTTGGATCTAACTGGAGTACCATTGCCGGAGGAGACGCTTTCAGCTGCGAAGAAATCGGATGCAGTTTTGCTCGGGGCAATTGGAGGGTAGTTTTGCTCTCCAATTTTGTTCCATCACTTTCTTTTTTGTATATATGTAACTATGCTTGTGTGTATACTTATAAAAAAAAATATATGTAACTATGCTTGTGTGTATGCACTTACGTGCCCGTCTATGTGTATACTGTATATAAATGTTTTTGCAGGGTGGTGTAATTTAATTGATGCAATGCTGTTTCTTATGTTAAGGTATAAATGGGATAAAAATGAAAAGCACTTGAAGCCAGAGACTGGGTTACTACAACTTCGGGCTGGCCTGAAAGTTTTTGCAAATTTGAGGCCGGCAACTGTTTTAGCACAGGTAATGTTTGTTATGATGCAAAGTTTACAGGATATACTCATAGTTCATTTATGAAATTTGGCGTTGCTTTTAATGCACATTAGGCTTCAAATATGGATAAATCCATAATAAAATTTCAATTGGCTTTAAAAATAATCCAAAAGCATCGAATGACTAATGGGTATACCTGCTTTAGTTTATAAGTATGTCAGGCTCGTATATCTTTTAACTCGTGAAGGTGCTTCCTCTGGGTTTTTTTTTTTCCTGTGTAATGTACCTTTCCAAGTTCTATTACCTTTTTCCCTTTTTTACGTAAATGTGTCATATCAGACACCTGTTTTAGGATACAATATGCGATGGCCAAGTCTGGAAGCGGTAATGTTATGCCTTTGCCAGAAGTACACCCCAAATTTGGGGTTTGTTTTTCCTTGATTACACCGCTGGAGTAGCAACTTCTGTTTTCAAGATATCATTTTTATGCATAGGAAAATAGTTTTAACACAACAGTTTTCTCCGTTGTCATACACATCTGCAAAAATCCTACGGATAAATCATACATTTCTTTTATTTAAGTTGGATCCAGACGTCTGCGGGGCATATGACATGCTGAAAAATAAATGATCCAGGATGAACAGGATGAAACTGGATTTCTTTGTATGTTTATTTTGTTTCAAACCTCTTTAAATTATTTTTAAGAATTTTAAAAAATAGAATATTAAATGTTGAATTAATATCTCAGTGCTGACTTGCTGGAGTTGTGATTGCCACATGCTGGTAATGATGGTTTATTATCTCAACGGTGTAAAAATATATATAATAGTTCGCTGAAAGAAAACTTGGACCCTTGCTTGATACTGGAGAAGCCAGTCGTTCATGCAGAATCTTGGAATCACTTTAAATCTTAACTTTTTAAAATGATGGCTTATACTTGTTAAATTATTTTATGATTTCTACATCAGTGCTCTGTTTCAGATGTGTACCTGATAAATGTATCATTTTATGTGATTTACTCATTTCAGTTAGTGGATGCTTCAACTTTGAAAAAAGAGGTTGCAGTAGGTGTTGACCTAATGGTTGTAAGAGAGCTTACTGGAGGTGAGTGTGCAAAAACTTCTACTACAGTTGCATAGATTGGGTTTTCTTCTGCAAGTGGCTTTCCTTGTAAGCATGTATTGAAAATTTTCTCTTGACATAGGTATTTATTTTGGAAAGCCCAGGGGTTTCAGCACCAATGAGAATGGTGAGGAGATTGGCTTCAATACTGAGGTGTATGCCACTCACGAGGTAGTTAAATGATACAAGTTTGTTTACTAGCAATCTTCTGTGTTAATTGACTTTGTATCCCATTAGTTTTTACCTACTTTGGCCAATTTTTTTTTATTGGCACCGGGTGTCCGGGAACAGCCTCCCGACTAATCCCAGGGGTGCATAGGCCCTCGGCAAGGAGTTTCCCGCAAGTGCATCTTGGGTAATTTAAGGAGAAATTCTCTCTGTCCAATTGCCCTTAGTGATTGTTTGCACCCAATGAGATTTGAACCTTAGATCTTGGAGGGAGCATACCACCAAGATCAAGGCCTTTACCACTTGAGCCAACCCCTAGGGTTTTCTAGCAAAAATAAGTCCTTGCAAGATTCAATATCATTTTCATCATTCTCCTTTGACTTAATTTTAAGCTATTGCATTCTGGTTATTACATTTGTAGAACAATTCCTTTACGCCAACTGGAGATATTGTTCTAATTTTTTCTCCGACTTTTGAACACATTCATTTCCTTTTTTGTTTATCATCTTAGATGGCAATAGGCTTACTTGGTAAGGAAGATCTAGGAGATAGAGATATCTCTGTTGTGGTGGACTGGCTGTCTTAGCATGTGAGGGGACATGAAACCCATAAGATTATTTTGGCATGTGACGTTTTTAAGCATAAATCTAAGCTAATTTGGATGAACAAAAACTGTATCGAAGCGCACGCTTGCCATGGGATATCTAGTTTCGAAAAAGAGGCATATTTGTCCCAAGTCTTGCATGTGTAAGTCCTGCGAGTTGAGACTTCTCAATTTTCAAGATTTTCTGCTCTAAAAAAATAACAGCACGTGTGGGATTTGTATCATTGACTGTATATGGCATTCGAAGCTGCATTCTATATTTGCGGTGGTCTGGTAGTGCTAAAGGGAAATCCAAGTTAGTTTCTGAAATGTACTGCTCCCTATTGTGTTGTATACTCGTAGATGAAAATAAGTGGTTGTTAAATGTAAAGAATTTACCTGCCAGATTGATCGCATTGCTCGTGTGGCATTTGAGACTGCTCGGAAGCGGCATGGAAAACTTTGCTCTGTTGACAAAGCGAATGTATTGGAGGTACTTTGTGCCAATATACTTCTGGTTTCGTTCCTTGTAATGCAGTTTAAGGAGTTCTATGGACAAGCTGTATTTGTTTTTCTTGCTGTTATAATTTATGTCCTATACTATTGTATGAAAAATGAGTGTGGCTCCCTGTAGAAGTACTCAAGCCAATACACCAAAAAATATCATTTTTCTTATAGATGTGGCTGTTGTAAGTTCTCACTTTAAGGAGGTAATTTACATGTCCTACGATAGTCGTCTGATGCAATGTTAGTGTGCATATGGGGAACGTTTCTTGTTTTATAGATTGATCTTATATCAGAGGTCTTGGTGTCTTTTCCTCACTTTCTCAATCAATTTTTAATTCATTCTTAATTGAAACTAAATATTTTGAAAAAACTGAAGACGCCTTTTTTTGGTTCACCATTTTATGAACATATTCTGTGAAACTCAACTACAAAACTGTTAGGTTGAACTGCAATATTGATAAAATAAATAATTAGATGGTATCTTATATGAGGAATAGTTGAATAATAAGGTGTCATTGGCTGACTTAGCAGTAAGATTTGTTGTATCTTATACATGTAAGTGGATGAGATTACCCGTGAAACATGCTACAAGATTATTAATGTAATTATTTCAGGCATCGATCCTTTGGAGGAAAAGAGTAACAGCTATAGCCTCAGAATATCCTGATATTGAACTTTCACACATGTATGTTGATAATGCCGCAATGCAGCTTGTTCGGAACCCAAAACAGGTTTGTCTTCAAAATGCCCGCATCATCTTTCTCTTCATCTTATACCCAGCTTATGAAAATTTTACTTGGGAAGGTAAGTGAACTTCCAAAGCCACATTTTTTTTATAAATGCAAGCCTTACAATGTCTGGTATGAAAATTGCAGTTTGATACAATTGTAACGAACAACATATTCGGGGACATTTTGTCTGATGAGGCTTCAATGATTACTGGAAGTATTGGGATGCTTCCATCTGCTAGTCTAGGTGAATCGGTATGGTTAATCATTTAGTTTCTCTTTGTTGAAGTTTTTGGTTTTATTTGGAAACAAGTTCTTGTAGTGCCTGTATATCTGTTTGATGAAGTTCAAATAATCTTTGTTTTAAATAAAAAAAATGTCTGAATAATCTTTTGTACTGAAATTGAACTTGTCATTGGCTCAGGGACCTGGACTCTTTGAACCTATTCATGGCTCTGCTCCTGATATTGCTAGACAGGTTGGTTTGCTTACAAATCAAGTTTTTAGTCTTGAATAATTATATGCCTGTTTTGATAGAGAATCTAATGATTGAATATGCAGGATAAGGCAAATCCATTAGCAACGGTGCTCAGTGCTGCCATGCTTTTGAAGTACGGTCTAGGGGAAGAAAATGCTGCCAAGAGAATTGAGACTGCGGTGCTGGACACTTTGAGTAGGGGTTATCGAACTGGTGACATATACTCGGATGGAAATGTATGTGCATTTTGTATCCTGCAAAATTTTGGCAGACCATTATCATTTTCACTGGTGGAAAGATATTTACCAACTTAAGATATATTAATATTCTGTTTGGTTTTGGTGAGGGCAACAGAATAAACTCACTCATAAAAAAAAAAAAAGAATAAACTCCAACAGTTGTTTAAGCCGCTCACCATGTCAAACCAGGAAAAAACAAAAGAAAAGAACTAGCACACCATGTCATTTATAGTTTGATTCATGATATGATAATGTGGAGATTCTTCTAAAACTCTTAATGGAGCTTCATGTAAACATGATTGGTGCGTCTGGTAGTTACTCATATCAATCTTTTGATCAGTAGTCATATCAATCTAAGGTAGTTGATACGGTTATAATTTATTGATTTTTGGCTGACATTTGCTTATGCAGAAGTTGGTGGGATGCAAGGAAATGGGGGAAGAGGTACTGAAGTCAGTAGATTCCCAAGTTCCTTCTCCAGTATGAATGGAAACTGGATGAAAGAATGGGCTAATATGCATGGACCATTTGTTTGTGTATTCAAACAGTCTCCACAATGAGGAAGCCATGGTTCTAAGTTCAGGCACTACTACTTCTAGCTCATCTAGTTTTGCGATTCTTCGGACTGAATATGGTTGTCCTTGTAACAGTTAAGGAGGATTTTGAAGTTAGGATTTTGAATTGGTGTTTTTCAATTATCGTTTTAGTTTCCAACTAACTTATCAAAATCATTCTAGTTTCTAACTACAATCTCCATGTTATGCAATTGTCTAGGAATCCTAATGGACATGCTAATGATTAATTGTGTAAGGGATAAAATATATCAGGCCCATAGTGTTTTCTAGGCCCAACCTAAGGAGGGGGGACTCATCAGAAGAAAAAGAGAGGGAATGAGGAGACAAAATGCTGAAAAGAGTATTAGGAGAAAAAGATGAGAGTGGACATAAAGAATGTGTGAAGTGACACAAAGTAAATGGAACTGGCATAAAGCAAAGGAGGAGCAAGAGAAAAAAGGAATAGGCACATACGACTTTAGGGATTTTTGGTCAGGCTTATGGGAGATTTCACCTTCTTTAACCTTACCACAGAGACTCTAGCGAGATGAGGAAAACCAGATGATAGAACTCAGATATTCATTGTACAGTAAAGACAAGAGACCATGAGAGATTGTAAATAAGTATATTATAGTGAATTCTCTCCTCCTTGAACCCCAGTGGACATAAGCCTAGTGTTGAATCACATAAATCGGTGTATCTCACTCTTTTTATTTTCTCTGTATTTATTTACTGTTCACGCCATGGACGTATATATGGATACCGTACAGTCGCATCGGACCACTGCCAGGGACTCTACACAACGCTAATCGAGACCTAGAACAACCTCAATAGAGTCGGGAATGGATCTTTCTCTCATTCTGAAATGTTGTGACGATTTTAGGTATTTACACATTGCTTCACATTTTTGTCTAAAAACCGGATGGAAAAAAATAATGACACTTCTATTAGATGGCTTAATATTCAAAAACATGATTTGAAATTAGGAGATTTTACTAATCGAGCTAGTTTCTTTAATTGTAAAATGTCTTCAATAATTTTTTAATTCTTATATTTTTATGTATTTATATAAATAATTATAATGATATTATATTTTTAATAAGATTAGTGTCAAGGCCATATATACACTATTCACTTGAATATATAATTAATTTGATTTATGTTATATACTATATTTATTTTATTTTTACCAAATATTACTCATCGGTCATTATCAAGTATTTATCTTTTTAAAATAATAAATTTAAATATTGATTAATGACATCACATCATTGCAAAGCATTTTCGTGAGATATTAAAGTTTCCCTTGGCGAGAAATGAGGCGCCATTTCTTGCAACGTTGTGGACCTGCGGTTATTAGATATAAACCCGCATGCCTATACCGTGAACCTTCTTTACCTTCCGTCAGACGTGCACCCAAAAAACTTATCCATGTCTACGAGTTCCAGCGTAGGACCAGCCGGACCCTCTAGCGACGAAGTCTTCCGATCACCACCGGCGATGATCTCAGGCGATTCCACCTCCTCTTCCTCTTCCTCTTCCTCTTCCTTCTCGCTCTCCGCTCTAACTCAGGCATTTCCTTTCTCCTCCGGAAACCCTAGGATCGAGGAGACTCGCGGCGTCATGCACCTCTATCGCGACGACGCCATTTCCTCCTCCTCCTCCGATCTCCCCGTAAGCTCATACTTCTGCATGAAGTTTGGTTTCAAATTATCGCCGAGAAAAACAGATTCGCATAGGATTTTAGTATGTAGAAAAGGAAAGGCTAAGGAATCAGTGAATTTTGTTAGAACTAAAGAATTATTGTTCTTTTGTATATCAGCTGTAAATCACAGTTAAAAAGAAATAGATTTTTAAAATATTTCAGGCTAGCATTTTTGGAAATATCGATGGAAAACTTTAGACCTTTATATTGAAAGCTTCAAATGGAATATATTGGAAACTTTCAAATATTAAAATAGAGTTCGTTTCTATGCAATATTTTCTTGAGAGTCGGAAAAAACCATTGTAGAAGCTCAACTTGAGTGATTTGCGTTTCGAAGACTGGAGTTTGAATTTTTAGTTGAAACTGAACTTCCAGATTTGTTGAGGATGATGTTAATCTTGCTTTTAAGGTTGGAAGGAAGCCTCTTGTTTGCGTTCTCGGAGTTCCAAATTATATGACATATGCAGATTTCTGCCAGTTCTGTGGTTCATTCATTAATCATATCTTAGAGATGAGAATTGTCAGGTTCAAATTCTGAACTGCAAATTATTTTCCTTTGTTGTTTTATTTATTTATGTCATTGGATTTCCTCTTTATTCTGTGTCTATTTTGTTTGAGGTTCAGAAATGATGGAATGGAGGATCGATACAGTATTTTGATTAGGTTTGATAGTCAGGAGTCCACCGATAATTTCTACAGGCATTTCAATGGGAGGCGATTTTCATCCCTAGAGGTTTGGTTTGCTTTCAATAAATATCTTGACGTCTAGTGAGTTGGCGAATTATATATAATTGTTCACAAATGATGGGTCAAGAATACCATCTTAATCGTAATAATGATGTTATTATTTGTTGTTTTACATTTAATTCAAATTTAGGCAGAGGTTTGCCGTGTGCTTTTCACAGTGGATGTCCAGTACACAGGCTCTATTGAACATGAGCAGGCAACCCCTGCAAGCTCAACTGATCAGCCTGCTTGTCCAGTTTGTCTTGGTACATAACTCTTTTTACTTCTGTAATTTTATTCCTTTGTCTAGTGTGTGTGCATGGAATCATAGGTTTAATCTTCATTCAGCACTTCATGAGCACACAGCTGGTAAAAGCTTTTTAGATGGGAGACAAAATGCTTGTAGAAAAGCAACGGTTTAAAGTTCCTTATGATATTTCTACTATCCCTTTTAAGGAATAACGGGAAGAGTTTTTAGTGTGACATATGGTGGCTATTACTTTGTACCGAATCTAAGTGGCTTCATTTAGAAACGTGTTGCACAAGTTGATCAGTGCAAGAGCAAAATGAAGAATAGCCATCATCTATCCTAGAAATTAATTTTCATTAATTTTGGGGTGCTTGTTTAAGTATGATATTTATATTCTCATTTATTTTGGGAGGATGCACCATAACATACATCTTCGATAGATGCCTAGTTGAAATAGTTTTTTTTTTGGCAGATATTCTATTGAACAATGAAAGTGAGACTTGTTTTGTAGAATGTTCTGGAGACAAGGATATATACTCCACTCTAAGAAAAGATGAGGTGTTGTGAACATAAAATGTTCTAGTTTTTTACCATGATTTTCAAATTTGGGATAGTTTAAATGGATTTTTAGTCATGGAGTTCAAAATTGCAAACAGCTGGACTCTTCTTTGTCTTTGTTTTTTCCTGAGATTCAAAACATACCTGGTTGTACACTATGACTGAGGCATTGCACTGAATTGCCAGGACCTAAGACTGGCTGCAGCTACAGCTTTCCTTTTCAATTTTATTTTTAAGTTTTGGAGATAATGTGCCATGTTAAGCCTTGTTGACGTTTAACCTGGTAGCCCAGTTATTGTTCTTGATCATCGTTTTCATCCTTAAATCTTTTCCTTGTTTCCACTTCTTTTATTTTTTATTTTCAATTTTGAAGTACACGTTTTTTACATTTTTACCTTGGCAGTCACCGGAAACATTGTGTTTATAATAAGTGAAAATTGCTTGCACAGGATTATGGCCTATTTTTTACATCTGCCTTTGTGATTGTATACTTCTTATCTGTGCCTCATTTTGCAGAGAGATTAGACCAAGACATGAGTGGCATTCTCACAACCATCTGTAATCATTCTTTTCACTGCTCTTGTATCTCAATGTGGACGGATTCTTCTTGTCCGGTAAGTTTTTCATTTGTGGTTCTATATTCTCTGTATGGACGTGTACATTTGTCCTGTATATACTTGTAAAAAAAAAATATGGGTCTTGCTAAGTTAATCCAGATTAGGGAAGGTTAACTTCCTAATCTATTAGCATGTAATTAGTTGAGTCCAAAAGATGTTTGCACTGCTGCTATAGTTTTTCTGTTGACTGGAGATGGGAGCAACGTTGCAAGATTTCCATTGGCACAACCATACACAATCATCTCCAAATCAGTTTTCATGTCCACCACAACCTATAAAAAGTATGCAAGAACTCACTCCCAATTGCTTACCCCATTCCAAAGCTCCCGGTCAACTACTTTTTTCTCATTTTATTTACCCCACCTGATGCATCCATGGGTCAAGAGTCAAGTTGCTGTATTTAGCGCAATTTTCAATTTCTACAACTTGAATTTTCATATGTGGTGCCAACATGTGAAGTCTGATTAAAGCAAGAGTCATAAAATTATTGTTTTAGATTATTTTTTAGTTTGGGTTTGTATTTTACAAATTATTGCTATTTTTTAGTGAGGGGTGGATGAATAATTTTCTTCAACTCATGAATAGAGGGTAGTTTGGTAACTGAATTGAATCTAGAATTTTCTAACAGATCCAAGTGTCTTGCTTTTTTTAGTCCAAGCTTGTCTTATTTATATCCTAATTAGGTGTTCCTCTTGTATACTTTTTGTGTACTCAGGCTATGCATTTTGAGTTTTTTAATAAAATCTTCACTTTAAAAAATAGTTTGTAGCTTTTATTGCAAATAATATTTTTTACGTTTTTATGTCTTTTATTCACCTGGCTACAGTAGTAACGTTATTCATCTGGCTTTTGGGAGTAATTGGCTTCCATTTTTATTTCAGGTTTGCCGGTATTGTCAGCAGCAGCCTGAAAAATCAATATGTTCTGTTTGTCAAACTTCTGAGAATCTCTGGATTTGTGTTATCTGTGGCTTTGTTGGCTGTGGGAGGTAATTATATTCTTCTCTTCAATGCTTTCTGTCCTGAAAAAAAAAAAAAAAATTGAACAATGTGATTTCCCCTTATTGTCAGTTTCATGTGTTTCTGCAATTTCTTACCCAAAATTTTAATGTAGGTATGAAGGAGGGCATGCCATAGTACATTGGAAAGAAACACAGCATTGCTATTCTCTCGAAGTGGAAACACGACGAGTGTGGGATTATGTGGGTGACAACTATGTTCACCGACTGATTCAGTCCAAAACTGATGGAAAGTTGGTTGAGTTGAATGCCCACTGCGCCCTTGATAGTGATGCGTGTGGAAGTTGTGAATCCACAGATTCTGGACTTAGTGAGGCCCTTTTGAACAGTAAAGTGGAAGCTGTAAAGGAATTCTTTGATATTAAAATGTTCTTTTGTTTTCAGTCCCACTTTGTTTCTTATTATTTGAAATACTCATTACGAATGTTATGTGCAGATTGTTAATGAATACAACGAATTGCTTGCCACTCAACTTGAGAATCAAAAATTAGTAAGTGCATCCGCTTTACCCTGAAAAGGAAAATGAGTTTTGCTGCTGCACCCAATATTGTATTTTAAAAACCATTCAGTTCGTACGTCGATGGAGTTTGACATTCATTTTATCATCTGGCGAATCTCTTCTGATTCTTTGGTTTAGTCCATTATAGGGAATTGGCAGTGTAAACAGTCTTAGGCCAGGTTAGGATAGCAACAGCCTCTCATCTCCATATCCAAACACCTCAAACACAAATACTTTTCAATTTTCACTTTTCAACTTTTTCATCTAATCATTATCTAATCATTACAATTTTTTCAAACTTTTAAACAAAACACAAAAAATAATTCAACTTTTTCAAATCCTAAAACAAAAATAATATTAAAAAAATTATATTCTAACAATGTTTTAACTTTATAATATTTTTATTCAACTTTTTCTTTCTCCTTTCCCAAAACTACATAAAACATCTTAATTCAAACAATTTCAGTACTATTCACAGATCATCTCACCTCACTATCCAAATCAAGCCTTGAGCGCTTAGGATTTTTTTAGGCTGCTTATTCGAGATCAGTAACCCCTGTTTTCTTCATAGTACTTTGAGTCCCTACTGCAAGATGTCAAAGAAGAAACTGAAAGAGAAATTTCTAAAGCTGTGGACAAGGCTGTCGGTCAAAAACTTCAGAAGATGCAGGCTAAGCTGGATAGATGTGTTAAAGAAAAGGAAATTCTTGATGATGTATGTATTAATGTCTCGTTAATTGATTTGTCATTGGATGCAGAAATAATTTATCATTCGATGATATAACTGCTCTTATGCTTAGTTTTGCCTCCTGGGTAGCAACTTTTTTTTTTTTGTCACAAGTTAAATATTTGTGTTTGGATGCAGCTTAATGAGAGTCTTTTGAAAAATCAGGAGATTTGGAAAGCAAAGATGCTTGAAATAGAAGAAAGGTAAATGACTCGATAGACTATTTTGCTAAGATACTTTAATCTCATCATCCCAACTATTTAGTGGCTCAAAATGATGCTTAGTTGTTGTAGTTTAATATTTTACCCATATAAAAAGAGTCATTTTAGTCAAATAAATAAACGATTTGAGTGGCATGAAGTGATGCTAAGCTAATCTATTGTCAACTAGATTTAAGAATACATGTATAGTTGTATGCTTAGGAGTTCATATTATGCTTATCGGTTTGATCGTGGGTATGGATATGCTGAATTTACTTTTGTGTTATTTCTCAGTAAGAATAAGGTCAGAATGCTTGACATTACATTTGTATGTGTCTTCTCCATGCATGTATGCTTGGCTGTACCGCATTGTGCGCATTGGTTAATATGGAGTTTTTAATTTTATGCGTAATTATATTTTGTCGTGATTAGGTAGATTATGAAGACTGTCATTATGGATATCAGTATGGGAGTGCCATATAAAATGATTTGGAATTAACTAGTTTCAAGGACCATTGTATTTTGCATCCATGTCCTCTGCCTCGTAACTTTGTTGGAGCTTTAGCTTTACTGCTTCACTTCTTTCTTCCCGTGGAATTAGATTGCCTCTAAGTTTAAGATACCTTACTAAATACGACCACGAAAGATGCTTAAATTTAGCTCTAATACAAGTTTGTTACATTACAGAGGGAAAAAGGCTTTGAAACTGAAAGATGATAAAATACGAGACTCGGAAGAACAGGTAATATACCATTTGCAAATCAGTTTATTTTTCCCTGGACACACCGCTTTTTGAAACCTTGACATATTTGTCCTCAAGCTGGTTTCCCAGCACCTAAAACTTGGGCCGAACAAAAGATCTGAAGACAAAAACATGCATATAAATTAATGGGAATCGTTTGATTTTCCACATATTTGCAGCTTAGAGATCTGATGGTATTCCTTGAAGCTGGGAAGACGATGGAGGAGTTATCATTGTCAAGTGAAATTAAGGATGGCACTGTTTTGCCAATACCAATGGAGGAGACCTCTTCGAGCAGCAGCACTACGGAGGGAAATAAGGTTAATAACAGCCGAAAAAGCTTCGGAGCTTCGGAAACTATACGGGAGTAAAGGAAAGATGAGCTAGTGGAATCCACTTTTATTTTTCTTCTAAAAAAAAAAAAACGAAAATATGAGCAGTGGCTCACATTATTTTCTGGATGTGCTTTTATCAAGTTTCCAAACTAGATTTTGTAAATACATTATTTTAATGTGAGCTTTGGGCATGTGTCAATATCCTAATGTGGAGGATAGGCCTGCAATCCGATGACATTTAACCGGTCTGGACCTGGTCCGGCCCGACCCATCACTATTTGAGCACCAACCCGGTCTGACCCGACCCACTACTGTATGGGTCGGGTCAGGTCGGTTACATGCCACATAGCCCTTCTTTCTTTCTTTTTTCGACCCATCAAATCAGTTCTGCTGCTTTCTTATTTGTTTGGATAACAAACTTGGCTACTTAAAGTATACAAGACATCTTTCTCTTACTCACTATGCCGGTGCCTTCCTTGGCTTCTTTGAGAATGAGTTCCAAGAGCTTCTCGTACATATCGATGGCAGATTCAAGCATGTCAATGGCTCTGCTTCTGTCCTTTGTCATGAAAGTCAATATTTCTTCCATTTTTAGTGTCTGCTTCATGGGAAAACTCAACTCTCTACCAGAAAGACTCTGATTCCCTAATATATCAGTTGCAGAAAGACTTCCAACCTTCAATGTTCCCTTATAAACAGAACCATCTGACCCTATTGCATGAAACTCAGACTCTGTTGGGTCTAGTGCAACTCCAAAAATTATGCATGAGAATGCCACTATCCTAAGATGTGTTCTACGTGAAAGATTCCAGAACTTACATGTACAATCCAATGAGCAAGAGATTATTGTAGAATTGCAGAGCCCCACTCCAAGAATAATGTCAGTAACTGAATCAGCATGTGTTGGAAATCGATGTAGTATGATTTATCTCATGCCTGGCTAAAGAAAGTTCAAAAAATTTCAGAATTTCAGCAACCTCAAACTCAACCTCATAACAGAATTTCAGCAAAAAAACAATGTATTTAGACCAGTTTTAAGAAAGCTACCCAGAGGAAACAAAAATCCCAATGTATTTATTTATTAGTTCTTATAATAACAACACATTGACACAACTCAATTATAGTGCAGATGGTTAGGTATTCCACAAAACAAAGGGTATTTTCAAACTACTCTGTATTATTTCAAACTACCCTGCAATTCAACTATTCCACAAACAAATGGTGTTTTCAAACAAGTTATAAACAAAGGATGTAAGTCACTGCAGTCCTCGAAGTCCTCCTTTCACAACCTCAACACCCCTCTTGCTCCTTCCACATCTCCCAAACTAACATACCCATCAATCAAGCAATTATAAGTTACCATTTCTTTAAAAAACTCCAGGGCTCTACCCATTGACCATACACGGCAAAATTCCTATTAATAACTAGGAGAATAGGTTCTTCTACGGCAAAGACCCAAATTGAACTTCAAAAGACTAACAAATATAGCTAGATTCGAATAAATAATTAGCATTCAACATTTATAGACACCATAATTAGACTAAGGAACATGATTTTTCAGTTTACAGCTATATCACTAAAAAATATAGGAATCTGCCATTCACCACTTGCTTTATACACTTGCTCTCGTCCAAGTTCATCTAAATACTTATTGAGATAAGGAAAAAATTAACACAGCAGTAGATGGCGCGCAACTGAGATTGCTAAAGTTAAAATAGAGACCAGAAGTAGTGTTTAAGCATAGAAAATATTTAGATTGCTCTTAAGAGAACACCCACCACGTTCTCTCCCTTCATCCCGCAACAGACCCAAAGTCCCAAACACATCCCTAGCCCCACCACTCCCTCTTCGACCCACGGACCTGCCCAAGAGCAGAAAACCTAAATCTTACCGAGAGAGAGAGAGAGAGAGAGAGAGAGAGAGAGAGAATGCACCTCTGCAATGACAGAAGACGATGATGGAGAATGGCGAGTCTTCGTTTTTGAGTCTGAGGTGTTTTCATTTTGAGTCTTTGACAGGTTTTTCTTCAATTTCGACGGATTTGACAGGTTGTTGATATAAAACTCGTAATTAACTTTTGACCCGATGAACCCGTGTTTGTTCGGGTTGAGAAACGCGGGTCTTGCGGACGGATCGGTTTATGGCCTTTTATGCACAGACCTAGTGGAGGATATGCAGTAATACATGGTAATTTTAATAGAGTGGATTGGAGGAGGGATTTTCTCGTACGTTGTTAGTCGACTACCAAAAGAGGACTCTTTGCCACATGGCTGATCAGCCAGCCACGAAGAAATGTTATGCATAATAATATAACAGACAAATTAATCAGAATATTTATCCCTTGGGATCATTTTAACAACGTTAGTTCATTTTTCATAGTAAACAGGCCTCGACATGAAATAGATACCATTTTTTTTTCCTTGTGCTCGCGAAAAAAGCAATAGGGAAGGAAAGCAGCACTCAAAGTTGCTTGTTTTTCCTACGAAGATGGGTCGCGCATCTGATGCAATTAATTCTGCACAATTCAATTTACAAAGTTACTCCATATTATCTCATCTCAGGTCATTAATTTGTTACCTTTTGATTTATTTTTAATATTATTATTTGTTGCTGAATATGCCCTGAATTTATTAGAGCATTAGATCCAGGTTAAAAATAAATAAATAAATGCTCCTACAAGTTAGCAGTGTCTGCTCCTGCACAAGGCTTTTAAAGTTTAGACTCCAAAAGACGAGCTAAGCATAATAAGCATCATGATAGTCAGCAAAGGCAAACTCACTGCACAACCAATTTTATACAAATATTGTATAAAATGACTCACTTTTACAGAAACTATATATTTTACATTCACAAACCAAACACACGGTTAAATAATGTTTAAGAGCCCAGAACAGGATCAGTACATCCATGAAAGGTCCTGTCTGAAAGATATAGATTTTGCAGCTCCCTGAACACCTCTTTCAGAAATATGAGGACAATCTTCCACAACCAGCAATTCCAATTTGTGTGACCCCACAAGTGGCTTTAAGCCATCATCAGAAATCCCCAAACACTTCTTTAATCGTAGAACGGATAATCGAGGAAACTGACCCACAAGCTGCAGTCCCTCATCACTAATCTCTTGGCATCTTACAAGCTCCAGGGTTTCAAGATACTGAGCTGAGCAAAGAGCCTCCATTCCAACATCATTGAATGAATAAACATGGTCAAGAGCAAGTTCACGAACAGGGCACATTTGTATCAAAGTAAGCATTCCATTTAATGTAAATGAAGAAAATGAAGGAAACTCTCCATCTGAAAAAGATATCCTCACTGATTCAAGCATCGAACAGCTCTGAGCCACAGCTTTTAAACTCTCATCTGTCAGTCTCAAAGGATTGTTCAACAAAAGAGGCAGTGAGAAATCAGACGGAACTCGCAATGAAATGAATCGAAGATTACTAGATCTTTGGGCTAAGCCAATAATGTCACAGTCCCTTACCCCAACACACATATCCAAGTGAATCTTCTCCAAGTTCTTACACTTCCCCAGCACACAAGCAAGACCTCTCCCTGGGCTGATGATGCAATTCACCATGCTAAGCTCCAGCAGGTTTTCACATGGGTACCCCTGCTTTTGCCATCGAACCACAGCTAAGTTATCAGAAACCTTCATATATCTGTAATTAGCATCCACCTCAAATTGCAACCTTTTTAGTTTCTGCCAGCCAGGACCTAGCTTCATCAAGTCGTCCTCCCCAATTGCTCTGCAGTTCTTAATTGAAAGGTCCTCAAGTCTTTCAAGCTTGCCTAGATATTCAAGCCACTCAACACTGGTAATATTCAGGCATCTGACAAGGTGGAGAATGGTTAGATTTCTGCAGCCCACGACAAGAGATAAAATGCCACAACCTGTGATTCTGGGAGTGAAATTCAACTTCAAAGCGGAAAGCTTGGAGCAAGAAGCCAAGTAACGAAGACCCACATCAGTGATAAACGTACAGTAGCTTAAGGTGAGATCAGACAGAGAAGGGCAGCAACTGGAAAGGATGAGAAGCCCTTGGTCATCCAATTGCTTTCCTAGTTTGGACATCCAACCAGAGTAAGTTATCTCCACTCTTGCCAAGTTCAGAAACCTACTGCATAGGGAAGTCAAAGCTTCATTTGCAGGGTCTAATCCACAGCCAACCCGAATAGATTGCCTCTGTTCATTATCCAATTCATTAAGGCGTTTACATGCTAAAGACACAGAGTTTCTGTCATTGGTTTTCTTGATCCTGCTCAAAATATTCCAAACTAACTCATCTGGTAAATCATCCATCACAACCTTACTTTTTCCTTCCGCCTCTACAGGACACAATAACAACCGCCTGGAAATGTGGCGAACACAATTTTGTAAGATTTTAGTCCAGAATACAGGGAAGAGACCTTACTAAAATGCAATAATAAAGGCCTTAGGAGATGGTTGCAGACATTTTTGCCCCTGATTTTTTAATAAACATCAGATTTGACTGTTGAAACTTATTTGAATTTTAATGGAACAACCGCATTTGAGGATTTCAGCCACGATTTTTCCACCCTTTTGACATTACTCGAAAACAGATTGCACGTTGTTCTGAGGAGCATCAATTAAGAGATTATAAATATATCAAACGGCCACGATAACAAGAGCATCCAAATGCCACAAGAATTGTTCTTATTATCAATTGACACTCTCCAGATATTTTTTGGATAAGTAAAAGTTACATATCAACCTAAACGCTCCAGATATCATTAGGCAGAAAAAAAATTTGAAATTATGTCCCTAAACTCCAATCAATAAAATTGTGTAATATGATTGGAGTTTAGGGACATATTTTCTTCGATGAATTCATGAGAATATAAATTCGCAATTTTGCCATTTTTTTTTAAATGCCTTCGTCCCCAAAAGTTCAGACAAATTCACGCATAATTTTCACATAGCACATTTGAAGCAGCTAATTTACGCTTCAGAAGTCAGTGAAGCGTAAACGTTAAAGGCAATAGGCAATAAATAGGGAAGAAACAATAGAACCAATCACTATACAAAAAATTAGAGTTCAGATGAGGACACAACTTCCTACGAATATATGATATCAAACAGATTATTCTTTTAAAAATAACCCAACAAAAATCATATTTCACGTAATAACTTAAATGTTATTCCACAAACAACAACAACTACCACTACTGCCAGAACAAAACGCAATAAAGATGCAATTCGACGGGCGCATAGTCACAGGTTCAGAAAGATATAAAATTTGAACCGGTTTAACAGGGTCAGAACATAATGGTTCAGATTTCTCTCTGGAGAATTCCAAAGATGATAGTAACAGAAGGCCTAGATCTGAAACCACGTTGCCTCGGGACATTAGAGAATAACAGAAACCGAAACCCGAGATATGAAATTGTTACCTGAAACGGACAGGACCAGAAAAAGGGAAAACGAGACCTTATTCAGACATTGACGATCCCAGAGAAAAAAAAAAAAAAAAAAAAGTGTTGAAGGAAGATTTTTTGGGGTTTTCCATTCCCAAGTTGTAAAACTCGCCGGTTACTTGTCGCTGTTGGAACTCTAGAAGATTGAAGAAATGTAAACTGCACCTCGAATTTTGACAGGGAAGGGCCCATCTATTTCAATATGCATAATGTAATAATATAAAATGCCAAAAAAAGTTAAATACCCAACAAAGAGAGAGATTGGGTAGACTTATAATTTTTTTTTTAAACGTAAACTTATAAATTAATATAACGTGACATATTGTATTCTAGAAAACTTCTGCTATACATATTATTAAATATGTGATATAAGGATGATGAATAGAAAATCTCGATTAGTTTATAAAACAAACATAAAATAAAAAAATAAAATAAAAATAAATGTGGTATGTAGGATGATGAGTAACAAAACTCTATATTCTAAAATTATTTTTGTTATAAAACTAAACAAATTATTTATATTATTTATGCTACTTATCATCCCACACCACACATCAACATGTGATTTATTATTATTGTCCTTTTATTTAAATACATATTTTTTTTACATATTAATATGTGTTTAAATAAAATGATAAAAATTTCAAACCATAATGTATGGTGTATGGATGATAAGTAGATTTTTTTATTATTATTATAAAGTTAAAAAAATCATGTATCAATTTGAGTTTATTTTAAAACTCGTTTAGTTATACAGATGAGATGAAAATTGAATAAAATTTTGTTATAATAATTTTTTTTAATCTGATTTTTGTTTCGTGATTTGATAAAATTGATTTTTTTTAATATTTTATTTAAGGATTTGAAAAAATATGAGGTAGAGATCAAGAACAAACCAGACTCTTTACGTGTATTGAAAAAAAAGAGTGAATTATGTTATACGAAATGTTAATGTCGTGTTTCGCACGTGTTTGGGTTAGGCTCCAAGAAGTAAGATATTTCAGAATAGGCCTACAAAAGATAGGGAAGAAGGCAATTAGAAGAGGATGAGCAGTCTTAGGACTGGAGAGTTTTTGATGCCAAAATTAGTAACTTTTGTTAGAAGTTTGTAAATAAATAAAAAAATTTAGGGATGAGAGAGAGGTTTGTCGTACCTGAGACTTGCTATTTATACCATAAGTCTGGGGGGACAGCTCATATCTGCCCCCATGAAGTCCGTGTCATTCATACTGTTCTCTTTGTCAAAATTCTTTAATGTGCAGTAATGCATTTTCTAGCGATTTTAAAATCGTCACAAAAAAAATCGTCGCAAAAGGTTATTATTTACGGCGATTTCTAAGTCGTCACTCAATTCCATTGCAAAAAGTGGGAAATGCTGAGGGAGATTTACTGTTTATTTTTTATGGTGACTTTTTACGCCTATTGCAGCAACTTTTTTCATCACAACAAAGTATTGTAACTGTAGCGGCATTTTCTTTCCGTCAAATTTTAAAATCGCCGCAATAAATGCTTTTAGCAGCAAATATTATTGCCGTAAAGGTCTTCTTTGCCAATTAATACTATTAGCGACGAATCAAAATCGTCGAAAATCTAAAAAAAAATTAAAATCCCTCCAGTATCTCCTCCTACCCTCCCGTCTCTCCCCAATCTCTCTTCTTCCCCGATCACCACTCTTCATGCCGCCACGCAGCAGACACTGCACGCCACCGTCGACCCACCGTCGCTGACCAACCCAGCCAAGTCCCTCCCTCGTGGCTTTTATCTCTCCCACAGATCTCCCTCTCTTCTCCCTCGAATTCATTTCTCCCTCGGATTCCCAGTGCCACCGCGTCCGTAACCACTGCACCAACTCCAGCTTCCGGCATAGCTACCCCCCCAACGGTCCCCAGCCCCTCCACCGAAGCTCTCCGTCTCTCTCACCGTCGATCTGCTCTCTTCCTCACGGATCTCGCTCAAGCTCCTATACCCACCATGCGCCGCCTTCCTCCACGACACAGCACGTTAGAAACCGCAACCCATTGTATATCAGAATCTAGAGATTTTCAAAACAGAGGCTTGCGATGCCCAAAGCTTCTCTCTTTTCCCAAGGTATTGTTCTTTTATTTTTTGATTTTTACCGATCGAAAAAAGTAAAAAGGTATTGTCTTTGTTTGGTTTATGAGAAAATTAAATTTAAAAAATTAGAACTCTAGCAAGATTTTTCTTTTGAAAGACTCGGATTTGGTTTGGATTAAGACGATGAAAGACTCAAATTTGGTTTGGATTAAGTGTTGCATATAACTAAGTTGGGGTTTAAGTAAGTGAATTTAGTTTTGTTGTTGTTGCTGCGAATTAGAGAATTTTGAAATATGGAAATAGAAGGTTTTGTTCATGTATGCCTTTTGTTTCAGAGAAACTAACAGAGAACTAATTGAACATATCAATTTCGATAGGTTTTTTGCATTTGAGTTTGGACAGGGACATACGTTGACTGAAGAGGAAGTCGTCAATGTGCTGGCAGAGGTTTTTCTGCATCTAAACTATACAATTGCTTAGGGCTGCAAATGGTCCGGTCCGACGATGGATCGAATATTTTCGATCCATCATTTTTCCGGTCCGGTCCAATCGGTCTGGCCTAATTTTTTTATTATTATTATTTTTAAATAATTAATAATTTTTTTTATTTAAAATACTAAATTAAATTAAGTGACTTATTAATATAGATTATGTAACAAACTCAATAAAAAAATATTTTATATGGTCAATGATAATAAATTAGATGAAAATTATATTATTAATCTATGTAATTACTATATAATTAACTAATTGATATTATATATTTATTAATTCATAGAATATTAACAAGTGTTAATAGCATATTTAAAATTTTATATTGTTAATAGTGATAGGTTAGATGAAGATATATATAAAATATTGTTAATTTATAGAATATTAACAAGTATTAATAATATATTTAAAAATTTATATTGTTAATTGTACAATTATTATATATAAAATATATATTTTTTCATTCGGGCCGATCTGGTCCGGTCCAATCTGAAAAAACCTTGGACCGTGGACCAGACCGCATGTTTTCGGTCCTCTAAAATGTGGACCAGACCGGACCGGTCTAAGTCTCGGTCCGGACTGAAACGGTCGGTTCGGTCGGTCCGACCGGACCGTTTATCACCCCTATAATTGCTAGTGTAATTTATTACCAATTATTTTAATCATTGGCTTTTTTTTTCCCTCCTTGTTTGTGAATACTTAACTGTTGGATTGAGATAATTTTTCCCTTCCCCTTCATGGCCATCTTTGATGGCTTCTTGAATTAGGAATTTTATATTCTATAGGTTGTATTGTGTACATGATAATGTGGGGTCATGTGTTATTTATGCATTTATGAACTTTATGCATTGTTGGAGGCTGCAGTAGTTGAAAGTTCAATTAGAATCTGATTTCCCTGGTGCTCTAGCTGAGAATAATGATGTAAATGTTTTTTTCCAAAACATGGTGAGATATATTCCTTGAATATCTTGATGGCCAATCACATTTCAGTACATCACTTGGTGCATTTTTCTCTTCATACATCTTGCATACATACACCCCTCATCTTATCAAGAGTGAACATCAAAGATCAAGTACAAAACCATAGAACAGTAGCAAATATAAGCAACAAAGATGCTTCGTAGTTTTGTATTTAGTGCAGTTAGTTTTCTTCATAAGTAGGTTTACTATCATGGAAAAACCATGCATTGGCTCAAGTTTAATTGGCAGTCAGGAAGTCAAAACATGACTAAATAATTGCCATATGGAAAGGGAAAATCATTAAGGCTTTAAAGGAACACAATGAACAGTGTATACAAATTCCCTCTGTTTTATATTTTCCAGAAAATAAATGGACGACCAACTCTTGATGTATGTTTTCAGGATTTGAAGGAAAAGAAAATATGAAAACATCTACATTTAACTTGGAGGCAAACACAATGTTTATTAATCTACAGCAGAAATTCTGAATATTAAATCCTGCACTACAAGAAGTTGAATATGACTTCACAAAGTAACACAATTAAATGCCTATAACTTCATTGCAATCTCCTACTAATTTATAGTAACGTGAGGATGCACAAAAAAAGTGAGTGAAGCCTCTACAGGAAAATAATGCAAAGATTATACTTTCAAAACACAAATATTTCTACTTGTTCAGGAACAACAGTATAGAAAAGAAAGTCTCAAAAAAATTGAAACAGTTCCTGCTTGAAACAAGCATCCAATGAGTTCATAAATTCATCACTTGCACCAAAGTAAATACACATAACTTAAGCAAGAGATATGAAAATGCATGTTAAGTTCTCATTCCACTAAAGACTATTCAGGGCTTAAAGATGATACTTACTGTGTTTGAACTAACATATTGGGTTGTGCTTTAGGCCTTTTTGTTGTCCTTGGCCTTCTTTGCTTTCCCAGCTTTCTGGCCGGTGAAGTTTCTGTCCAAGCATATAGCGTCTTCAGATTCACTGTTCTCTACAATCTCACTCTGCTGTGAATTTTTTTTTTTTTTCCCTTCTCTCTGCCTCTTTTGGACAGCAAGAAGAACTTGTGAGTCTACTCTAAGCTGAGTATCTTCATTTCATTTGGTTGTGAAATTTTGTATACACTGGTGATTTCTTGTTTCTGTTACTTTTTTTTTAATAGAAATTTTCTGGGTTGTGAGACTCATTTGATAAATTGTGACATTTTATTCGATTTTCATTCATAGCAGTTGTTATTGCTTATCTCAGCAGCTTGATTTGGATTCAACAGATTCATTGTGGTTAGTATCACTAATTATATAATTTTATTCAATTTATCTCTCATTATTGCAAGGATAACAATTGGAACCAGTGATTTGATCTATACTTGTTTTTATTGATATTGTCAAATTGGCCTGATTAATTACTTCTGTATCATTATTGTTTATTGTCCAATTTCAGTAACCTACAGCCGAAAATATAATATAATTTGTAATTTACAGTCCAATTATAGGGTAATATTATGTTATTACTTGACAAATATCTTACTTAGGATCACATTGGGGTACTCTCATTGTATCTCACTTAGAACATGTATCATAGGGAAGTTGTGATCACTTTGATATGCAACACTAACTGCATACATTACCTTCCAATGTAGATGCTGGAGGAAATGTGAGCACATGGACGTGTACATGTACTGCCAAAGGGTCCCCTAAGTTAGCTTCTGACAATCTTGATGCCAACTTTGTTACAGCCTGACAATACATTCTAAGTATGTCACATTCTGTTTCCATGTTTTTTCTTTCATATTCTCATCAAGAGTCCAAGACTCCACACCTTTTTCCACAGCTTAGCAAGTTAATTGCTCATAACAGGGTTCTTCCAAGATAGGTATCTGTGAGAACTTTCTCAAATTAGATTGTAATCTTTTGTTTTATTATTTGGCAGTCTATGCATAGAATTATGAATTCAAGACTAATTGATTTATTGATACTTTTCTTTGGCTTTAATTCATTTCTCTGCAAATGTATCATGCATGCTTGGATATAGATTTTCTATTTGTTGCACTATTTAGGTGAATGTATATATATCTTATAGTTATATATACATATATTATATATAAGGATCTCTAATATGAAGTATAGCTTGGGTTCATATATGTTTTTGTGCATTTTTTTTTTTAATTTTCTGGAAAACTCTTGCGGCGAGTACAATTCGCCGCAATTAACTTTGTTGCCAATTTTGTTTATTTGCGGCGATACATAATCAACGCAAATAGTTTTTTGCGACGAAAAAATGCCTGCTGAAAATTTATAATGGCGACGATAATTTAAAATGTTGGAAAAATCTCGAGTCTATTTCCATCAATTTTTTGGAAAATTGTGACAGACAAAATCACTGCAAAAAGGAAAAAGTACTTTTTTGCAACGCTTTTTGTCTATCGCTGAAATTTAACAAAAATGATACTTTAATTTCGTCAAACATGCAGCGAATTAGAAATCGCTGAAAATGATTAATTGCAGCGATTATTAGGGGTATTTGCGACGATTTTGAGCGCTCAAAAAGCCCTGATTTCTTGTAGTGGTGGCGTGGCTCTGTAACGGTGTTGTTAATGTGGCATGTAGCTCGAGTAGTATTGTCATTAATGCGGCATGATTTTTTGATTTCTCCATCCTCGCTAGTATCCTTGGTGGTCCGTTGATATCCCTCGTGTCAGAGGATCGAGGATTCCTCGTATATTATACCCACTACAAGGGCAAGCACTCAAGAGCTGGACACTACTTGAGGGGTTTCTAGGTTAATGAGTCACATTCCCTGCAACACGTTCCCTCATATAAGTTGCGTCTAGAGGAAGCCCACCCATGAGCCGGGTTGGAGACTTTATTTGTTCTGGGCTGAGCCTTCAATTCTAGTTTCCTTAGTTTATATTCTTAGATCTGTTTGGACCGGGGAGGGGGGGGGGACATGTCAAAAAGAATTTACAAAATACATACTTCTCTACCTATTAATTATTAATATGCAGAAAATTATGAAATTAAAAATTAATAAAATGAGTATTATAAATAAAATTATATATATAATAATATATATCATTACTCAAATATAAAATAAGAGAAATGATATATACAAACCTCGCACAAGTCCTTTATAAAAAGAGTTTTACTATGTACAAGCAAGTTTGTGTAACAATCTGCATATTAATATTGTTGTCTTTATATTCTAAATTCAAATTAGCATTGTTTTTAATAAAATCTACTTTCTAATCAATCATATTGAATGAATGTACGTATTAATGCGCATAATCGTTTACAATTAGATTTAATCTCATTGTGAAAAAGTGTACAAAAATCAATTTTTGTTGTGAGACTCATATATTAACAAAAGATAAAGACGGTTACATTTGGAGCTTGTGTCTGGCCTTTCTAGACACGACGTTTTTACGTGTGATTAATAGTTATAAGGGAAAACAAAACAAGGGGTACCCCTTATGAAGCGTAAACGCTGCGAGCAAAAAGGTCATCCAAAAAATGAAAAATAAAAATAAAAGGCTTACAAATTTGATTTAAATCCATTCAATTATTTCAAGTTTCAATCCTGATTCCAATGATTTTGTTTTCTCTATTATAATACGCTTTTTTTTTTTTTTTTTGCTACAAAACTTGAATTAATTCATCGATCCCATTCTCTTAAATCAAATCGTATTCGTATTAAGATAAAAAAAAAATCGTATTCGTATTCACATTCGTCAGTGAGAATTTCGTCTATTTTAGTCCCCGTTCACGTACTTTCATTTTACGACACCAACCGCGAAATGCACTGAGTTCCCTCCAGTTTTCTCTCAGCCGTCCGATTTCTCCGGCAATGCACCCACATCGTCGGTACCGTTGGGTGAAGGCGTGCGCAAACGTGGAGGTTCACGCGCCGAATGCTGTGAAGAAGGCTGAGGGTAGGGTACTAGTTGGGACGTATGCCAGAGCGCCGGCGGTGTTCTCCAGTGGCAAAGGTTGTTAATTGTACGACCCCGGGGGGCGGGAGTATCTGGACTTGTCGTCTGGGATAGGCGTCAACGCGCTCGGACACAGCGACCCAGACTGGGTGCAGGCGGTCACGGAGCAGGCCGGTATGCTCACCCATGTCAGCAATGCCTATTATTCGATCCCACAGGTAAGAACCATGAAGCAAGAAATGTTTGGTTTTTCTTTCCTGAAATTTGCCAACTTTAAATGCAAAATGCCATCGTTTCTTAAGGTGGAGCTCGCGAAACGCCTTGTGGATTGTACGACGTTTGCTGATTGTGTATTTTTCTGCAACACTGGAACCGAAGCCAACGAAGCTGCTATTAAATTCGCGAGAAAGTTTCAAAGATTTACGCACCCAGAAGAGGAACAGCCCCAGATAGAGTTCATTTCCTTCAGGAACAGCTTCCATGGGAGAACAATGGGATCCCTTGCATTGACAAGCAAAGAGCATTACCGATCACCCTTTGAACCCCTCATGCCAGGAGTTACTTTCCTGGAGTATGGGAATATAGAAGCTGCAACACGATTCTACGTAGAAAAGTAGCTGCTGTGTTTTTGGAGCCCATCCAGGGCGAGGGCGGCATATATAGTGCACGAAAGGAATTTTTATATTCCTTTGCGCAGAGCTTGTGATGATTCTGGCTCTCTTCTGGTCTTTGACGAGGTAAGTGGGTAGGCAGCTGTTCATTTTGGAAGCATATTCTATATAATTTATAAAGAAAAATAATAAATACACATTTATAACTTTTCACTACATTTTATACAGAAATGTTTTAAAATGAATGTTATTTTTGTAAACTTATAAAAGTAATATTATTGTATAAAAATATCATATTTTACAATATGTGTTATAAAATATGTTGTGAAATGTGTTATGTGGATATCATTACTCAATATCTAAATACTTGGCATATATATAGAATAATTTTACATATAATCATGAAGTGCGCAATACTACGTAATCGTTTTGAAAAAGAATGAGATTTACTATTAAAAAATTAATTCGTACCATGTTTACTTACTTTTTATAAAACAATTGTGCTGATGCAGTTGCAAATATTTTTTCTAATATATATATATATATATATAAGTTTATGCCTCAGTTTAATTAGCCAAGTTTCTTGTCGATTTGGAGGTTGGTTTGGTGAATCCAACACCTAAACCCACAACTGCACGCAAGCCTACCTAGCTCATGGAAATGGCCATGTCCATGTAATTTTGATGGAAAATGTTGGATGCGGGCTTTTGAACTAATTGATTTTATAAATGTTCATTAATTTCGTTGTGCCAATTCAGCATTTAGTTAATAATTTTTGCTTGAATTTATGAAGTATCAGGCACCAATCCTTGCAAGACTGTAAAAGAGCCTTCATGTAGTTGCATTTCTTTGCGAGTGATCTGTCTCTTTATTCGAATTGTACGTTTTCTTGTTTGCGTAAGCTGGTGGGCATATATATGTACAATGGGTGTTTTGATAAACAGACAAAAAAAATCTAATTTTATTTCTTGCATTTTTCTTTCTATCCATAGGTCGGCAATCACATTAATCTTGCATTAATGACCTACTCACGGTACTTTTCATCTCATTTGTCATTTGAGCTGGAGTATAGGAAACCTAGAGATATTGGTACATAAAACCTGGTGATCATGCATTTAGGTGAAGGTTTTGGTCCCATGCATCCCTTTTTATCTTAGATCCAAAGTTTGATACGAATACATATATATATTATAGCTTGTGTCTTTGGAGATATCTTATACATGCATGAGTCATGTACTACTGCTTTTAATTTGCTTTCAATTACATGACAATGGGCCACAAGTGGAATTCGAACTTCTTTAACATTCCTTTGAAAGCAAATTAAGAACATTAATGCTGATGAAACTAGCAGAAGATATAACGTATTCAATGAAAAAACTTTTCGCTAGCCCACTGTTCGACTGATTGTTATAGATTTTGATATGGTAGGTGCAATATGGATTGGGTCGTACCGGTTATCTATGGGCACATGAAGCGTATGCATGGTATAGTCCCAGATATTATGACACTCGCAAAGCCTCTTGCCGGAGGCCTTCCCATAGGAGCTGTGCTGGTGACTGAAAGAGTTTCCGCCATTCGTTTTGGAGATCACGGCAGCACGTTTGCAGGTGGCCCACTTGTTTGTACTGCTGCTCTAGCCGTTTTGGAGAAAGTCTCAAGACCTGGTTTTTTGGCCACTGTCTCAAACAAAGGTCAGTACTTCAAAGAACTGCTGATTAAAAAGCTAGGAGGCAACTCTCATGTGCGAGAAGTACGAGGCCTAGGGCTTATCATTGGGATAGAACTGGATGTATCCGCTTCACCGTTAGTAGATGCCTGCCGAAACTCTGGCCATCTGGTGTTAACTGCGGGAAAAGGAAACGTTATTAGACTTCTGCCGCCATTGATCATCACAGAGCAGGAATTGGAGCATGCAGCTGAGATTCTGCTTGGAGGTTTACCGGCACTGGACAAGGGTAACTAAAACTATGAAAATGTTGATTTCAGTGTCGAGTTGCACATGAGATTTGTAATGTGAACATGATATAGATAATATCATGATCTGCTAGAGTTTGATCATGACATTGTGCCATATATTTCATCAATATCAGTCTATCCTACTGCAAGCATGCATAGAATGATCTATTGCTTAACCGTAAGTAACTCCCTTTGGCTGTCCCCAAGATTTTATTTTATATTGGAGCAGTGCTAATATACCCAACCAAATTACGTATAAGATCACTGCCAATTGGGATAATTGTAATTATGTTCAACGTGAGATCATATCTAGCTATGCATTTTTACTTCCGCTATGGGATTCTGATGAAATTGCAGTTTAATTAGAATAACGTGACAAATATAATGCATCAGTTATGAGAACGATTTGTTCTAGACTTTGGTCCATGTTTCGAACCCAAATATAGCCAGTTGACTCTGCCCAGCCCAATGCCTTTTCCAGACTCCCTAGCTCATGTGATGATAAAACATCCTCCATGTTTTACTGCTGTTTACTCTGCCTGCTCAGTACCATTCTCACAAAAGATGTAGATAAAGAGATGGAAGGATATTTAAAGAGTTTTGCTAGGTACAAACGAGTTTGTGCACCATATCGCGTATCGATGATTTTTTTTATTTAAAAAAAATATTTTGAGAGAAGAAGAAAATCTCCTATATCATGAAAATTCTTTTTATCTTTAATTCACATCGTTTCGTTAAACATATACATTATATATTAATATCGGTGCATGAATTGGTGCACAAACTTGCTTGCAAGTAGATTTTTTCATATTTAAAAGTGGCAAAAACAATGTGACCTAAAAGGGGACGGGCAAAATGTTAGTTGTATTGGGGCAATTTACTATAAGAAAAATGGATTTTTGTGACCAATTTATTACAACCAAAAGATTATTCACAACTAATTTTAGTTGTAAATAATCATTTCGCTGTAATTAATTAGTAGCAAATAAGTAATTTTTTTGTATTGATTTTCACATTTCCCACAAAACCATAATAAAGAATTACTTGCAACATGTAATTGAAACTTGCACAAATGTGTACACGACCGAGATTCAAGAATCATAAAGCTATCATAATAACATACTTTCTTTGTCATCTATCTTCTTGGGATTTTCCCACCAGTTCTCTCTCTCCCTCTCTCTCTCTAAGCTCCATATGAAATTTTAATCCATTTCTCTCCAAGCAAGAGAGTCTCTCGGTCCAAAGTGTGTGTGTGTGTAAAACAACACTAAAAACTTCGCGTGCTTCAGTCCTAGTCTCTCTTTCTCTCTGGGGAACACCATCTTTTTCTCTCTTTTTTGGCAACTCCCCTGTCTTCCTCTATCTTAGAAGGTGTATAGGGTGTTATAGACCGACATTCTTTTTTGTTTCTATCGAATGATTCTTTCTAGTATCAAAACGAGAGTAGGCCACTTCCGGCACCGCCTTGAAATATGCCCAAAACAAGCCAACACCATGGTTTCCTCTCGTGGGTGTCTGTCTCTGTATGCGTGTCATGTGTGTGTGTGAGAGAGAGAAGAATTGTTTGAGGTTGGTGCATGGACCACCATTTCGAACATTGACTGCCGACTACTAAAAGATGTTCATCGATCGTCGGTTAATGTCATGGATCACCCCAACAGTTTCTTGGGCGATACTCACTTTGTCTTGAATGGGATTACGTACCTTGTCAAGTGATTTTCAACGCATGAATGTTCTCCCCATTCGTAAAAAGGACGTATTAGATAGATCAGAATATTACTTCTGTTCGAAATAAGCCGGCCCGGGCTTGGCTTCAATTCTACATTTTCGAAATGCTTTTTAATCACCATAAATTATAAGAAGAGATCAGGAACCCTTCTCATGTACATAAAGATCACACGATGATCATGACATATATCATGCAGACTAGCAAACCAGGATTGGTCCTAATTTACTCGTATGCACTCTAGGGTTTTGGACCCTTCTGAGTCATCAACTTGAAATTCGACAAAATAGAGTTGCGTTCGAGGTTGCAAATTCATGCACGGTCAGGTGTACATATCCATTTGTCGTTATAATAAACTACTTTCTTTAAAATGCTATGAAAATTAGAAAACGCGATTCTGAAGAACTGACCAGAAACACTCACTGACCGACCAATATATTGAACTTAATTATATCAGAGTATTAATGGTATCCAGATATTCTCGTTACGTTCATCGATGATTTCATCTTAAGTAGTACTCAGTCATGTAATTAATTGACAAGAACAGTTCGCTAACATATTAATGTTTTTTTTTTCCAAGAAAAGGGGAGGAGGCGATCAGTGTAGTAATCCTTCGTGACCGTGATCGTGATCATAGGCCGGCCGCTTAAGACTTCTTTGATAGTAAAAATATTTCGTTTCATCTTATTTTATTTCATCGTTACAATTTTTTTAAATTATAATAATAATATTAAAAATAATTTAATAAATAATTTAACTTTTTTAAATTTTAAAATAATAATAATATTAAAAAATAATATTCTAACAATATATTTTTATCTCAAATCATTTCATCTCAATTTAGTGTTCACTTATAAATAGAATAAGAGTTTTGCTATAACTCATCAGCAACTGTTTATATCACACACTACTCCACACATGACATGAAATTTTTTTTGTTTTTTTTTTCATAAGGTGTGAAGATATTTTAATAGGATGTAGGGATGCTTTTTATAATATGTATAGATATTGTTTATAGAATATAAGATATAGGATGTGAGATAATGAATAGTGACCGATAAAAATAATTTTAAATAAAAGATTGATGATTATTGATTAAGAACGGATGGGATACCCATGATTTGCCAACCCTTGAAAACTCCACAAGATCTAAGGAAACTTTTGCCTTTTTATCTGCGTATTCAAGACAAGTAGACAAAGCAGACAACTATCCCTTCCCCTCTGTATCTCCCAAAAGATTACACGGTCATGATCATCCATTTTCCAAAGATTTTTTTGCCTCCCAAAGCCAACACTCTCTGTGGACCCAAAATCTCCGTGATTGATAAGATCCTGACCTTTCGTGTGGCAATATAGTATTTACCCCCCCTCCAGATCAATGGCTGACATTCCCTCCTATCTTCACCAATTCGATCACACCAACTTCTTACTTAACGGTCTCTCACTTGACTCCGCACGGTTATTCCCACGTACCTCCGTTACACCCGATCATCCCTCTGGCTAAAAGCCCAAAGCAACGCAATCGAAACGTATTTAATAGCTATCACCAAAGGCAAAAAGCTAAGCAGTCAAACAGTCTTTTCCCTTGACGGAACCGTGACGCCCTCTCATCATCTTCACGTTACGTAATCCAACGGCTATGAATCCACCCCACGTACCCATCAAATCCTCGAGATGGTGCACTCCCTTAATTGCCCATCAAATCGTCTTGTTCCCCGATTAGCCTTCATTTATTCCTTAATGCCATTTTTGGCCCCATCTGAAATGCCCATGATCGGGGTATGTTGGACATTTTGTATTAAAAAAATCTTCACCTTCAATTACTCACACTTCATATTATTTTTATTTTTTATTTTTTTTTATTAAATATTTGTTATATAAATAATAAATAAAAATTTGAAATAATTTTAAAAAAATAAATTCAAAAATTTTTTAAAAAAAATATAAAATGTGAAGTGTGTTAAAGATTACGTAGCAAATCTCTTTTATATATGAGAAATGCTTTGTGTGTCCTGAATGGGATTTTTTATTTATTTTTTTACCGAATGATTAAAATTTTTTTTTTTAATAATGTTGTAATTTTTTTATTTTTATTTAAAATATTATGATGATTAAAAAAATACATAAAAAAAAATAACCTATTTGAGACACATTTTAAATCTCAAATTCGAAATCCATAACAATTCCCTCAGTATATACATCCATCTATGATGCATGCAAGAAGGATCTGATTTGTACTTGGCTTGAAACATTCGCAATTGCTCATGCTTGAAAGCTAACAATGAAACCCATTTCTTGAAAGAAAAAATCTATTCATTATTTTAATTTTTATCATTCTCTCATCATCTCATGATATGGTATTAGATGATAGGTTTATAAATAAAATATAATAAATAATCTCCAATTACTTAATGACACATTATAAAATAACGAGAAGATGATAAAAGTTAGATGAATAATATTATTCATTAAAAAATACTAAAAATAAAATAATAAAAAATTTAAAATGAACTATAAATAATAAATGGACAGTGATACCCTGTGTAAAATTCAACACATATTGGGGATATTTTAGTCAATAATTATCGTACATCGCTCTCCCAAAATAAAATTATCGTACCTCATTAATTATTATAGACTATTTCACATCTCAAACACTTCACTTTTATGAAAAATATTTCACATTTTATTAAAAAAAAATTATAAATAATAAATAATAACTGATAGACAAAATTCTTCTATTGTTTATCCCTACTTCAGGGGAAGACAAGCATGTAAAATATAGGGGTCGGGATTATGGTCTTCATCGTTTCTTGTCCCGTTTGTTTTCAGTGATAAAATAAGATGAAAAAAAAAGAGTTGGAGTTAAATTTATAAAATTAAATAAAAAATTATTAAAATATATTTTTTAATATTATTTTTATTTTAAAAATTGAAAAAATTAAGTTATTTATTTTGTTTTGTGTGATAATTTAAAAAAAATTAAAAAAAACTTTTAAATCTTCGCCAAAAAAAAATAAAAAAAATAAATAATAAATAGTAATTTTATTTGGCATTATATAAACTGTTCCATGCAAATTCAGCTGTCTCCAGGAAATTGCTTGGTTCACCTCCTGCGTTCAAGGTAGAGGTGGTGACAGTAACACCATGAACTGCAAAGCCTTGCAAACAGTTCCCTTCCTGAAGTCGGCGCATTTTCGTGAACACGAGACGCTAGGGTTTCTCACCGAAACACCGTGCTCTGATGGGCCTTCCTGCGGTACCCACTTACCAATTACTTCAAGCTCGGCCCCAAATCACCACAACCTCCTCCACCCTCTTAGTCAGCTTCCCCTACTTTCGACCGGTGTTTCAGCCACCATTTCTTCTTGCGGCGTTGACAGCAAAGAAACCGAACCCGAAGTTGAAACGCCTCAGGTTCTTGATGGAATCGCCGCTGTTGTGGGCCAACACGTCCTCTTTGGCAGTGATAACACCAAGAGGAGTGTAAACAGCAGCAACAGGCCAGAAAACTTGGGTTTTATTTCCATTTCACAGTGTTTTGGTACCGAAACGTTGAAGACGGTGGACGATAAGAAGGGCACGGGAAGCGTTTCGGTGCAGAAAAACTACAGAGGAGTGAGGAAGAGGCCATGGGGAAGGTGGTCCGCGGAGATACGCGACCGTGTCGGGCGGTGCAGGCACTGGCTCGGCACGTACGACACTGCGGAGGAAGCAGCCCGTGCCTACGACGCAGCGGCGAGGCGGCTGAGAGGCTCAAAAGCTCGTACTAACTTTGAAATTCCTTCGGTACTACCCGTACTTGCCTCGCCCTCAACATCTTCGTCTTCATCTTCGGATGCTAAGAAGGCGAGTGCCAAAGCCAAGGCAGCGCGCAATGCCAAGAAGTGTACAGTGGTCACTTCTGTGGCTCAGTTGTTCAGTTCGAATTCTACTGCAAGTGTCACGGCTAGGGAAGCGAATGCTTATGGGAATGGTAATGGTAATGTTGAGCTTGAGCTGAAGCTGGGTGTGAATTTCCTGAGTAGAAGTGCTACTCCATCTGTAGTTATTTAGATTAGCATATCCTGTAGGGTTTTCTTTCTTTGTATTTTTTTTTTTTTTTTCCTTTTTGTCTTTTTGGGAGGTATGGGGCGGGCTGGCTCGTTTTTTGTGTGGCTCTTGTTGTCATGCATGTGCATGAAAGCAGGTGCTTTTATTGTACTTGGATGAAGAATCCGGCAGGTCCTTTTGAGGTCGTGGGCGACGAAGATGAATATAATATATATCGATACTAAAAACCAACTACTGTAGTAAGCCTTGATTCTACTCTCTCCGTCAGTTTTTATTTACATGTTTGTGGGATTGAGAACTAGCTAGCTAACTGCGATGTTCCAGTTCATATTTCTCATCTTCAACACACCCAATGTCGTTGAGTTTGAAAAAAAAATAGAGCAATTTTATATATTTACCTACACTCTCCACACACCATCACTAAATTTTTTTTTTTTTTTTTAAAACTCAAATACATTAAATGTGTGGAGTGTGTGAATAGTAGAGTGTGAAGAAGATTTTTTCAAAAAAATAATAATAATAATTACAGTGTGCTGCGGCTGATGCTTGCTTAGCCGTGCTCATATATGAATGTGTTCGTTTCAAGTCTGCAATATTTGTCCATGTTACCTAACCTGCAGAGATCTGCCAGTGATTTAATTTTCTTAATTTAGTATTTTTTTTGCTTTTATAAGTCGACCGCGCGTCTTCCAATAACGAACGAAGTTTACTGATATTTCATATATAATATTGTTATAGGCAATGGCTATTGAGATTATTCTCTGGGGAGTGAAAACTGCAGAAAATCTTTGCGTTGTGTATGGAATATATTTTTAGTTGGATAGCTTTCGTGGGTGACTGATCTGTTCATGCATGTAGACGATGAGATCACCGAAACCCCCCATCTCCCAGCTCCCAAGACCTTGACCATCAAGTACAAAGCAGCAGAGAAGATGTGTCGACATTTTCGTAAGCAATACAAAAAGGATAATCTTGGATCTTTTTTCGCTGTGAGAACTAAATTCTTAATTAAAAGCAAGTACAACCAGGTAGTTAGCCTATATATTTGGCCTTTTCGCAACGTATACGTCCCTGTGCATTAATCAGTTCAGATTGAAATGATGAAGATTTAAGTCTAGAACACTGTTAAATGTGTGTGGAGGCCAGACCCCTACTAGGAACTTAAAAATCGCCCATAATGGTCGGGTGTGGCAGACTTGAAACGGAGAGATCCGCCGAGGGTTTTCAAGGCCTGAACAAGGAGCTGGAAACAGATAGATTGATACTTTTCACTAGTTTGTACCGATCAAGTACTGAAAACTGAGCACTGCAGCTAGCTGCTGACATTGTTGAGCAGGGAGAAGTACAGTCACAGTGAAGATCTTCTGCAGTTGATGTTGAAAATCCAAAAACAAATCATTTTGCCCTTATTAAACAGTGCGTCAGAGACAGTAAAATCTTAGATAATAAATGGAGATGCTGTTTCTTTCTTTATTACGATAGATAGACTGATGGCGAACACAATATAATGGAAATTAATTAATTAACAAGCTGTAGTCCGGTGGATTTGCCCCAAGGAAAATATTATTTTTACCCGTCTAATTAATAAATCTTTTTATTATTAATTTCAAGTGATGGATTTGCATCTTTCAAATAAAAATTTATGAAGCTTTTAAAATATACAAAATAAAGATTTGATGAAAAGCAGGTGCAAGGACAAAGTTACATGTGTTGAAAGCATTTATTAATATTTTCTTTGTAATTTGTGTGCTTTTTATAATGTAGAATTGTATATAAAATAAATTATATAAAATAAATTTACAAACTAATATAGTTTCATGAAATCTATTAAATCTATTTTAGATTTAAGTATCACATTAATTCACATTAATTTATAAATTTATTTTTATATAATCACTTGATTAAAGTATTTTTCTTTATAATAAAACAATTTTTATGAGACAGACTGTACACAATCAAATAAAAAAGTTTCAATTTAGAGAACTTCTAGGGTCTCGGTCCATACAGTTTAACTGCTGGCCCAGTCCCGGCCCAATAGCTATGCCGATCCTTGCGTTTACCCCGGGTGTGGGCCTATCCTTTTTTCTTTTTTTTTTTAATATCATAGTGTTTCTTGCAAGAGAAATTTTACATGAAGATTGACACCACATGTTTCTACCTAATTAATATGTGATCCGTCATTTTTTTTTTTCTATCATAATTTTTAAATATATCTGTGTTTAAATAGAATAATAAAAATGACAAATCACATATCAGTTAAGTGGAAATGTGATGTAAGACTTCATTGTAACATTTTTTTTTAACCAAACAAAAAAAGGAAAAAATCCAAACTCTTCAATAAGCTGTGGATATAAGAGTTCAAAGTTCAAACTCCTCGAATTACCGCCAATGTTCCAAAATTCCAAATATTCCCAGCCAAAATTGGAAGAAAATAGAAAAAAAATCTTTTGGGGATGACTTGAGACCATCTTTGTCAGATACGATTGCAACCACGTTGAAGTTTGGTTCGGTTCCCTGTAATGCCAAGGAAACTTTCCAATTTGAAGCTCCAAACTACGGCAAATATTTGCTGCATACTCTATAATATAACATGGGACTGCACACACAATGAGGTTAAAGAGGCATTCTTAACTATCTTGAGCAGCTTCAATGTCTCGTCCTACTACTTGATTTTTGTCTCGTGGCCCACAAACCACAGTTTCCTTCACATTTTCCTCGAAATTTCCAGGAATGGTGTACTAATCTAGCATGATGACATAACTCATTCGTAATTCGCATATCTTCCCTCATGTTAAGGTTATAGCCCCTCAAAAAAAAAAAAAAAGAAGGCCCCCAAATATTCTTACCCCAAAACTAAGGTAATTGTAAAGAGCGTACCATTCCAAACCCAAGGCAATCTTCAAGAAGATTGATGGTTTTTTTTTTTTTTTCGGATTTTGAATGGCATTAATATGAATTTTGTTACATACAATCAATTTTATGTATTTTTTACGTACTTCACTGATGTGATTGGCTAAAGCAGTTATTTTATATTTAAAAAAAAATAACGCAACCAATTACATTAGTGGAGTGCGCAAAGAGTACACAAAGTGAGGTGTACCTACATTTTTGCATTAATATATGTATGCCTAGAGGGTGTCTGAAAAGTGAGGTATACCAACTAGGAAGATTAACAGTAATATGTGAGCCTTTTGCAGCGAACCAGACAAAGGAAAAAAGCATCAACAAGAAACTTTTGACTTTCTTATATATGGGGTTGGTTTTGCACAACTGCTTTTCCACTCAATTTGTGTAAAGTCGAAGAAACTCTTGACGCTCTCATATACTGATGCCATCCAAATTATGTAAGTTGCCGCTTTTGATATCTTTCTACAATGTACGGAATTCGACCTCATAAAACCTCATAAGCAGAAGATGAAGCTTTATTTCCTTCTTTTGCAGTTTGGACTGTAAAAACTCCACGCCTTTTGTTAGCAGTACTCAAATCTGTATCAAACACCAGTCATCTTTTGAAGAATCTGTGTAAAGTTGCGGTTCACATAATTTAAATGCTACATAATCAATCGTAGGCTCTATTCAAGCACCAATTAAAACCCTCCAGCTTTCATCATTTGTAATAATGGAGAAGAAAAATGCAACAACGAATCATGCAGACACTTTGATTGTCTGTAGAATAATTACACCTTGTCTGGGAGGATTTCCAAAAATGAAAGGAAACAGAAGGAATGAGGGTTGGCCCCAAAGAATTTTGGACGCTTATAGAAACAGCGAGGAAAGAATGTTATAAATGTAACGAATGCGTTACGATCTCTACAGTACAACTACCCTCTGTACCTTCATGTCTAAATGACAAATCCACACCTTTGTGTCGGGATGCGGTGAGGGAATTTGTTTTGTACTTCAGTTATAATAACTCGACCTACCGCGCGCATATATGGTTAGACTAAAGCATTATCTCTTATTAAGCATAGATGCAGTTGATGAACTCGATCAGCTTAATTACGAAAACAGAAGATCAGTAGACATCCCGGTTCTCTTTCTTATTAGCTCATTCCATATAAAACTTTTGATGTGTAATCCTCCTCAAGTGGCAGATTTAGATCAGGCAACATCGACAAAGTTTCACTGTCTCTAACCTCCTGTAATGTCGGAGAACTTTTCGATTGGCATGGGGATTGGGCAGCATCAAGATTAGCGCATGACACGTCTGATGGAAAGATCAAAGCAGGGTCACAAACTTCTTCCATTTTCTGGGGTCGGTCAGAGAGGTCTTCCTTGGATGCCATAGAGGTTGTAGCTTTCATCATCTGCTGTGACTGCAAATCAAGCTGTAACAAACATATATACATGTTTAGACTGCATTGTTTTTATTCATTGCATTGTACAACCACCTCTTGGCTTTGCATCATAAACAGTCATAGAAGCAAACTGGCATGAACTTGATTCCTAACTAGGAAACAAAAGAAATTAAGAATCATGTATGCCTTTTCCGTTCTCTCATTTTATGTTGCCAATCGTCAAAAAATGAGATTCTCTATATTAGTGTAGTGCATAGTGTAGAACGTCTGTTAGACTGACCACTTCATAAAAGCTGTCTTCCTATAAACAGCGGATTATTAGAAACAGACAGATATCTCATGCATGCATACACACTAAGCTGTCTTACTATAAGGAAAAAACTGTTAACCAAGACGATTTAATTCAAATACCCTGATTTGATAAAAGATTTGCATGAGAGAGAAAAGAGAGAGCGCAAACTGACCTTCATTTTCTTGAAGCTTTCATTTGCATCTCTTTGTTTCTCGATGGTGAGACGTAAGGCTGCCAGTTCCTGACCAATGAATAGATTGAAATATTAATATTTATTAAGATATCACCAAAGAAGTCACAGAAACATAGGGGAACAAGATATCTCAAGAAAAGAGGTCGCAGGAACATACACTTTTCAAAGTTCTCCTTTCCTTTAAGAGAAAACTTTCCTCCTCTCTAAGTTCAGCTAATGACTGCCAAAAAGAGGAAATATTTGAGAGATACGACTCCAATTATTATTTTACTCATCATCAAAAGTTAAACAAATAAAGGACCAACGCAAGGTGGTGGCAACACGATAGTTCATGACTTCATTTCAAGCTTAGATTGAAATGGAAAAAATAATTCCCACATGATATTCCAATGGCATTTGTTCACTAATCGTCGATCAACATACAATTAGAGTTCTAAGATGACTGCGGCCAGGGAATGATCCATTTGGAAAGTAATTAATGATTGAGATACCATGTCTAGAACACTATTAACAGCCGGTAACCACAAAGTTTATAGATTTTTCTTCTATTAAAAATTTATGCACAATAATATCATGACAACATGGAACATTGGTACCTATTCTTGTTCCATCATGAAAAACTTCATTGATGGGGCCATATCATGAAAGTTTAGAGGTAGTTACCTTTTTCTTCCTCGACCTCTTGTTGGTGGTAGTTTCGCCCCTAACAGCTACCTGTACATGGGCAATATAGGTTACAATCATGTAAACAGAAGTTAATAGATTTACATCCAAGAACTCAAAGGTCAAAGTTTTGCATAATATGCATTGGAGAGTCGAGACCCGTTTTGCTCTCTTTTTTCTCGAATATAAAAAAAAAAAACACGTGAAAGTCTCTTGTGCATACAAAATGCTAGACTGTATAGACGGACCTTTTATGCTCAAAGTCAAAGAAAGACCCACATAATTGTTATGAAATTCATAGTGCAGTTTTTCGTCGGAGACATTGCAAGGGCTTTCGTTCTTTGTCGTTATTATTTGTTGGCCAGAAGCATGAACAAAGCATAAGCATGCACACACGCATTTGGCTTGGTTATTCAAAAGCGCCACACCACAATTTTCTTTTACCCATTGTATATGGAAAATTCTATGCATATTAATATTATTAAAAGAAACATGTTGTGCGGAAATCACTAGCATGTCCAAGGTTTACGTCGTTTATTTTTTAAAAGGAAGTCATGCGACTTGCTCTTGAATCTACACGCGCGTGTATTAACTCCACGCTTTGACCTTTTTCTCAATTTCTAGACCCCACACCCTCAAAGCAATCCCTTCTCGACCCAACTCTTTGTGGCTTTCATTATTTCCATCTTTTTAAAAATCCATACCTGAAATTTGTGTCAACACGATTTCATATGATTTAAATTCATATAAAATAGATTGAGACATATATTTATATATATTAAATAAGTTGAAATATATTTAATTTTTATGAGAAGTTATAAAAATGGTATATTCCATCAATAATTCATACAAGTCTAAAATAAATAAGTTTAATTCAAGTTCTTATAAAAATAAATATACTCCATTTAAAAAAATATAAAAAAAAAACTATTCTTTATTAATAAGATTATTTTTTTACAAATAATTTATATAAAATTTATCTATAAGTAGAATTGCTCTAAAATTTTTTATATGGATGATGTTTTTGGGTCCGGTCCTATTACCAATAACCAACAAAGTCAGCTTCTCTATTATATATATCACGATTCTCCCCACACATACACTTTTATCCATAATTAGGTGACAAGGTGGTCCCCACCAAAAAGGCCAATATTTTTAGAAAACAAATAATAAAAATCAAGTTTTCATCTTTTGGACACCATACGAATGCAAACTTCTATTTGACCCAAATTTCCAAGCCTCCTGTACGGAAGGGTCGGAACCGATCAACGGTTGCGATCTTAGAGGTTAGTCTTGATAAGAAAGAGCGTGTGAAAAAAAAAAAAAAAAAAGGGACTCCGACGGAGTCGCAGTGAGATGGGCGGTACATCATCTAGATTTTACCGTGCGCCCACAGGAAAAGCCAATCTACGGCGACAACAGGGAATCATTTGCCTCCCGCAGCAAACATAAAGTGCACAACCACTACCAACACTACACCAAACTATACGCAGACCTATTTGCCACGAAAACACGCCACCGAATCGAGATTACAAAAAACAAAAAAAGACAAAAGCGGCTTAAAACACTTCTCTCCACATTTACATAAATGGCCCCTCGAGTTGACACGGAGAGACAGACACAGGGCAAGGTGTTTTGGAAAAGTAGTTACATGACCAATGGAGAGTATTGACTCCGACAAGGGAATTAGGGGGTGGCAGGCAGCAAGGGACTTTTTAGTAGAAGGGTGTTTTGGTCAATTCGAATGGTGGCCATGACACGGATGGCAGTAGTGTGAGGAGGAGGAAAAAAACGTGATTAGAGACTCGATCAGAGCCCTCCGTACTCCAATGCGTTGAATCAAAGTTATGAATCTTCTGTGAAATAATAAATAAATAAAGATCTTCAGAAAAAAAAAAATATGGGAAATGGAAATGGAACTTCATTAATCGAAATTAGGAGGGCAGTTTGGTCAAGGACTTTTGCAACACGGCCAGTCCGACCACCGGCGAACGCACCGATCTAGTTTTGGAAAAACCAAAGAACAAAAGAAAAGAATAATGGAAGCTCCTATAAAGATTGAAAAGAACGGAAAATCTGACAGGTGCTGATGATGCCTAGATTCCATCCCCTGATAAACGCAATCCACGTAAATATCCAACTTTTAGATGGGTGTTACCGTCAATTCATTAAAGCGTTAAATCATGAGAAACTCAAAAATCCAGTCATCCTTCGTCCTAACCTCGCCATCACCAACCTACCGACTAAGGTTCGGAAGAGAGGTGAGAGAGAGAATCAGAGCAACTAACCTTAGATCTGGAAACGCCCGTCCTTTTTACCGACCGGCTGGACTCCTCGAAACCTTCGAGTCCTCCACCGCTGACAGAGGTGGCGCCGCTCCAGGAGAGTGGCGTGGTGGGACTAGCTCTCGCTAGTTCGGCCTTCTTCTTCCCGTCGCCGGTCCTCGGTACCGATTTCGAACGCAGCTGGCGTACGGTCCAGTCAAGATGGAGAGCCGGCTTGGCTGGGCCCCGCGGCGGCGGTAGCTGCGACGGAGGCTGCTCTTGGTTGAGCCGTAGCAGCACGTACGCAACCAACGAGTCGTCGGTCATGGCATCCTTAGCCCACTCTTCGTCGCTCATGTTCCGGTCACTACGTGGTTTCTTACAAAGAAAGAAAGGGAGCCCGGAAGGGGTTGGTGGATATGGTGGTGGCGGAGGAGGAAAATCTTGCTTGACTTGTATGGACGTATGTGCGCGCGCGCGTGTTAGTTAACGAATGGGAGGGTTAAAGGTGGAGGCTTTTATATATGTGGTTTGGGGAACGGGCAGGGTGGATGCTTGCTCATTCGGCCTGTTCTCTTTGTTTTTTTCAACTTTTATTTTATTTCTCGTGTCCGGGTCCACATTCGTACACGTGGCACCGATCCTTTCATGTCACCCTTTTTATGTGCTCTCACAGTTTTGTTTGCTTTTGATAGGGATGTGGCCGTTAACGCGCCGATCTGAAGGTGGACATATGCATACGGATTGTGAGGAGGTTACTCAGTGATGGATGTTTCAGCGGTTGGACTGTTGGAGTAGAGGGACGAATATATCCGAATTTAATACCGTGGATACAGAAGATAGAACAATATAAATTTATTTGATGAATAACTTTTTTCATCAATTATTATTTATCTTTACACATCATATCTTGTATAAAACCGAAAAAAATAATATCAAAAGTATCGGTTTAGAAATACAAGGGTGTGGTGTCAATTTTTTAAATCTTAAAATTGATATGTACCGGTTTAATTTTAAAATATGTCTAAAATTAAATAGGTTAAATCCTATTTTTTATATAAGTATATAAATGATTAAATATATAAAAATATATTTACAAAAAGAATATATATTATAATTTATTATGCCAAAAATGTATTTATCATATATATATAAAAAAATAAATTATATTATTAATTTAATATAAATATTTATATTTACGAGTAAAATTTATATGTTATATTAAATGTTTTATTTAAATTAATTTTATGTTATATCACATGTTATATTAATCTTATAATAGATTTGAATAAAAATATTTGAATTTCATGTTATATTAGTTACCAATTTAAAATAGAATATTAAATTAAATTAATATATAATATAAAAAAATTATAAATATATACACCGGTCCGGTTCGGTTTAAACCAATCTTCAAAATACGAAAAATTGGTACCGCAATAGTTTATGACCAGCTTTGATTCCTAAGAATCTGTACCTCACCGAACCACTTATGAACCGGAATGAATTTACAAGTTCGGTCCAATCCCCCTATTTTTTTACACTCCTAATTTTATACATTTATTTTATATTTAATATTATTTAAAAAATTTATATAATAATAATAAATAATATAGATCTCCTTTTATATAACAATTATATTTTAAAGCCTCTACACTACATATTATTTATGTCCTATTTTTATTTAGAATATAAATTTTAAATTTTACAAATGAAGATTTTTTTTTCACATTTTTTATAGTGGAGTTTTTTTTATTTATTTTTTTATTTAAATGAACTAATAGATACTTGTCTATTTGAGACTTTTAAATTTGTCCAAAATAATGTTAAAAATGAAGTATTTCGAAAACTAATATTAATTGAAATAATAGATAGATCAAACTTTAAAGATAAGTAATTAGTTTATTTATTCTTTTTGTTTTCCTGATCTAAAAGTAATGCTATTACGCTGCTCAGATTTGACCATTAGGTGTGTCTTTTGTGCAAATTGTACTACGTGAACCGCCGACGAGACAACCATGCTCGTGATTGGACGCTAACAGTTTGTTTTTGTTTGTGTGCACGGTACCGTGTGCTTGGGTGCATGGCGAATGGCCACCACGGGCTAGTCATTGGCTTTGGAGACAGCACCGGCGAGGCCAAATATTGCCGGCAGACTAAGAGGACTTTTGCCAGTACCTCTTCCATCTGCAACACGGCTGGGCTGTGCGTTGGTTTTTGGTGCTACCGGACATGGTTCGTGCGAAATCAAGCCGGAGGGAGTGGGCGGTCATTGACCAACCCAGAGGAGACAGAAGGTGTCGTTGCACCTCATGATGGGCGCCAGCCCCCCTATCCCTCTATGTCGTGGCTGGGCCACGACATGGTCTCTATGTGCTTGGCGTGTGCGCATGGGAAGTACTGCTCATGAGCCCTCGGTGGGGGCCACGTCTCTGGAGCCAGAGTCTGCTGGCAGTCCAAGTGGTGACCGTCGGCAGGCGACTGGGCTCATGGCGTGGCGCCGCAGCTTTGGGCGCACTGGAAAGCTAGGCCCCGTGCACTCACACAGTGCACAGTGGCCTTGCCTGCGGAAGTCCATGCATGTGGACGTGCAACGTGCATGCTCATGCACTGTGCACTTTTAAGTGCACAGTATTTTTAGTCGAGTATTGTGCAGGTCTGAAGAGTGTTTGTGGGTTACTGTGCACTTAAGTGCACATATTCAACTTGTAATGCCCGAGCAGCGTAATTCTTACGCGTTCGGTATTTATTGGGTACTTACTCGGTGAACTGTCGGCGGGCGACTGGGCTTGCGGTGTGGCATCGTGGCTCTGGGCGCACTGGAATGCTAGGCCCCGTGCACTCACACAGTGCACAGTGGCCTTGCCTGCAGAAGTCCATGCATGCAGACGTGCAATGTGCATGCTGATGCGCTGTGCACTTTAAGTGCACAGTGTTTTTAGCTGAGTACTGTGCAGGTCAGAAGAGTGTTTGTGTGTTATTATGCACTTAAGTGCACAGTATTCAACTTCTAATGCCCAAGCAGTGTAATTCTTACGCGTTCGGTATTTACTGGGTACTTACTCGCCCCCATTTTTTATAAATGTAAAAATTCAAGAAAGTTGACAATACTTATCTGGAGGAATCTCCCATCTTTATTCGGAATTTATTCAGTGCACTGGAAAATCATCATTCTTTCACCTTTATTGCGTCATTCTTCTGTGTTATCATAGGCTGTTAGTTAGCTCTTTCTTCCATCGTTTCAGTTTGTTCTTCTCCACATCGCAAACTCTGAGAGTGTGTCGTTGCCGGCCTACGAAGGACACGCTGGTTATGGGACAACAGAGATCCTACAGACAGTGCCACAGTTGACATCGTGTTTCGCAGGCCTGGGCAACTTCATGCCTCCGGTGCAGCGATGTGAATTATTTGAAGCCCCCGGTAATGTTCTGGTGCGGCTATACGATAGCGGTTCGTACATCCATAACGGTGAATGAAAAATAAGTGCAAGAAAAGTAAAAAGAGATGACACAAGATTTACGTGGTTCAGTAATATGTCTATGTCCATGGGGTTTGTGGAGAGAAGTTTTCAATATAATATATATCCATTTACAATCACTCATGGATCCTCATGCCTCATTGTATAGAGAAGTTAGAGCTCTTCCTATCTGTATATGTCCATCGATTCATTCGTCCAAATTGTCTCTTTTTCCTTCGTTCAGAAGTCCCCATTAATGTTGTCTGGGCATCCCCTTTTATAAATTTGTCTGACCCCCCTACTGTACATGCCAGCCTGTCTTTGGTTAATCTCCTTTGTGTGATCCTCTTGCCTTCTCTTCTAACCCTCTGCCACTTTACAGCCTTAATATCTCTCTTGTCCCCGATCCCCCCTGACATGTGCAGCCCTCAAGTCTCACTCACATCCCTTCTATCTCCCCTGACATGTGCAGCCATATTTTTGTCCTTAATAATGGCTTGTTGGGCTGGACCCTAATTTTATGGGTTATGGGTATTTTGTTTCCCTCATAATTTGTTCTATGGATCAGCTGTAAATAATGGCTGATCCGTGGTACAACTCTTCTTTAAATTACTAGTATAAAACCTGCCTCAGGTGGGCCAATCCTTAAACCCGGCCCCAACAATTCCTCAGAGTCATCGTCTTCAACCCCCAAAACACCAAAATCCCTACCTGGTTCGCACACTAAACCCTCACTCTCCTTTTCTTCACCTCCCAAACCCTACATCCCTTAACGAGCTCACTCTTCGCCTCATATGGCTGCTCTCTAACTTAGACCCAGACACAGAACCCTCCACAGCCCCTCCCTCGTTCACCAATTCTCTACCTCCTCGACCCCTCCTGAGCCCACCTCTGCCGAGCAATCCTCACCATCCGCCTCATCCGTCCCCTTCAAATCTCAATCATCCTTATCCTCCTATTTCTCTGATATCAAACAACAACAACAGCAACAACATAGACCCGCTTCCCCATTTTCACAAAGGAATCCCACAATCCCAGCGAAACCTTCGAGCCCTTTAGACTCATCTTTCTCCAAGCCTTCAAAAATCGCTTCCCTCGAAGAAAGCCGCAGGAACCTCTCAGAGTTCCACCCCCGATCACCTGTGCCACCTCTCTCCAGACCCAACTCCGCACATGCGACGACACTGTCCTCCGAATCTTCATCCCAGCACATCTCGTTTCAAGAGCTTTGCAAACGGAATGTGATCGAGAAGGCCGACGAGAACGGTACCAAAATAGCTTCGGGCCCCGAAAAATTTGGCGGCACTGGCGAAAATCCCTCGTTCGAAGCAATTCGAGACGATTTACGACGGCTACGTTCGTCGCCCAGAATGGCACAGAATGAGTGGAGGAGGGCTGAGATGATGTTTTCAAAATTTAAGAATAATTTAAAATTGAAGCAATCTACTGATCCAGTTTCAGTGATTGACCAGACTGGTACGCTGTCGGTTTCAGTGTTTGGGAAGGATACGGAGGGGGAGAAAATGGCAATGAAGACAGAGTTTGTGAAGATGGAGGATAAGGAGATAGAGTCGGGGATTGGTGGGGTTACACATAAGGATTTGAGGGAGAGCTTGTTGAGACTGAGGATATCAGACGATGAGAAGACGAAGAAAAGTTCCAGTAAGTAACATGGTTTTGCATGGTGTTCAATAAAATAGATTCTAAGCATGTTCTGTCATTTGGATAGTAGATCATAGAAGAATGTACATTTTGCTTTGGGTCTGAGGAAGTTTTATGGAATTGATAATTTGCATGCTAGTCTTGGAATAGAATATGAAAAATAATAGCAAATTGTTATGGTTGGTTGAGGATGGGAAACTTTGTTTCTTTGTTTGGTGTTTTTATTGTGAACGAAGAAAGGGGTGGTTTGGATTGCTTGATTTTATGTTAATATGTAACCTGCTTTCATCAATAAAATTCTTGATTACGTATTAAAAAAATGTTAATATGCTACCACAACCCTTGCTAAAACTTCCTAAAAAAGTGAACGAGGCAAAACATTTCTACTATGATTGTTGATGACTCTCCACCCCTATCCCATAACGATCCTATCGGAGTTAGGAAATCAGTCAGGAGTGCGAACTTCACCCCCGAAAAAGATTATTTACTTGTCTCCGCATGGCTTAATTGTAGCCTTGATGCCGTACAAGGAACATACCAAAAACATTCACAACTTTGGAAAAAAATTTTTGAATACTTCAAGCAATTTAAAGAAACCACAAATGACCGGACGATTAAGTCTTTAATACATCGGTAGTCAGTTATTCAAAAAGCGACAAACAAATTTTGTGTGAAACTAGACTAGGTCGAAGGGTTGAATCAAAGTAGCATGACAAAGTAAGACAAGGTAAATATCCATACTCTTACTTGAGTTACGAATAAATAATTTTTTTGAAGTAATTTTACATACAACCGTGAAGTGCGTAACCGTCGCGTAATCGCTTTGAAAAAGAGTGATGTCCATTATTAAAAAATTAATTTTTATCATGTGGGTCCCATCTTTTATTTATTTTTTTCAAAGCGATTACGAAGTTGGTTACACAATTCACGGTTGTAAATATCTTTTCTCCTTTTTTTTTCCACATTGGTTTAACCTGTCATTATTTTGTTTACATGCTAGTATGACAAGACCAAGGTTATGTACCAATCGTTAGAGAAATGTTCCTTCAAGTTCGAGCATTATTGGCACCTGTTGAAAGATCAACCTAAATGGATTTGATGTTCCACAAAGGAGGATCTAGAGCGAAGGAAGATGATGTTCCCGTCCCCGACCCCAACTCGATGTTCGGGCGTTAAGACGGTAGATTCAGTTTTTGATCTCGGGCCGGATAATGTGATAGATAATGACGTGATCGAGTAGGACCAACCAATGGGAATGAAAGCTGAGAAAGGAAAACAAAAGGCCAAAGGTATGGCAGGAGTGGAGATTGTTGTGCTCAGCAGGCTGAAATATATGCTTTTGGAGGAGTCACGTGCTCAAGAAAAAGAGTTTTATCGCCTCAAGACCAAGAAGATGGAATATTACAAGAAAAAAGAGGAAAATAAAATTCTTTAAGAGGACGAAAGACTGAGGTTGGAGGCCGCGAAGATGAAAATTGATAAGGAAAAAGAGTTAAATAAAATCCGTTAAGAGAACGAAAGACTGAGATTGGAGGTCGCGAAGATGGAAATTGACAAGGAAAAATAGCTAAATAAAATCCGTCAAGAGGACGAAAGACTGAGGTTGGAGGCCGTGAAGATGAAAATTGACAAGGAAAAATAGTTAAATAAAATCCGTTAAGAGGACGAAAGACTGATGTTGGAGGCGGAGAAAATAGAGCTCGCCAAGAAGGAAACAGATCAGTGCATTATGATGATGAATGTTAGTGCCATACCAGCACTGCAACTGTTATATTTCGAGGAACTGTAGAGGGAAATCATGGCGAGACGCAATGATCTTGCACATTTGGATTGATAAAAAATTAAGAATTTATCCACAGCTTATTTTTTTATTTTCTATTTCAAACAAAGATGTATGACAATATTATTGATACTAAGACAGTTTAATTTTTATTTGGATTGTCTAAATTTAAATGTTCAAACAAGGAAATTGGTCATTACAATTTCAGAAACTATTACAGATGCACGCTCAAATATAGTCACTACTAACATGAAAGAAATACGAAACTACCATAATTAACTCAAATATTATCACCACTAAAATGGACGAAAAAACAAATCAAAGATTATGCGACATGTTTACTGTTGGAAAAATAATAATCATTGATATTCAATTAGATCTCCTTGGAGCTAATGATGTGTTGAGCTGTCTCTAATATGATGATGACGTTGGATGAAGTTCATAAGCTCAGTTGTATGATTGCGTGGCAGTTCTGGAACTTCATTATCAAGTTGATTATACTTAATGTCATGACCCTTACTATTATCATGCTCTTCTTCAATGATCATATTATATAGAATAACACGTGCTTTCATTATATTTTTTAGTTTCTTGACTTTGAACATTCGGGAAGGTCCACGAATGATTGCAAATCGTTGTTGAATTATCCCAAATGCACGCTCGACATATTTTCTTTCGGATTATTATGCTTTCACAAGATTTTTCTTCTTATTCCCTTGTGGTGATGAAATCGTTTTCATAAAAGTTCACCACTTGGGATAAATATCATCCGCAAGGTAATATCCCATAGTGTAGTCGTTGTCATTGATTGTGTAATTGACTGGAGGAGCACGCCTTTGGGCAAGTTCCGTGAAAATAGAATATGTCTCTAGTACATTAATGTCGTTATGTGAATTGGACATACCAAAAAACGCATACCATATCCAGAGATCATATGAAACAACTGCTTCTAAAATAATAGTTGGTTCACGAATGTGGCTGGAGTACATACGTTTTCAAGCTGTGAAACAATTTTTTCACGTCCAATGCATGCAGTCAATGCTTTCCAGCATTCCTGTGAATCCTCATTGTTTACTAACTCAAGCAATCGAGCAATATCATTGGCATTTGGTGACCCCAAGTATGATTCTGAAAAAAACACTTACTATTGTTTCAGAGAATTTTTGAAGGCTCTCCATTGCGATGCTTTCACCAATACGTATGTATTCATCCATAAAATCTCCAGCAACCCCATACGCCAGCATTCTAAGTGATGCAGTTATCTTTTACATAGAACATAAACCAAGTCTTCAGGCACTATATCTTCTTTGGACGAAGTACGGCTCGTAAGAATCTACCTCTTTTAGAATACGGAGAAATAGGGGACGACTCATCTTAAATCTTCTTCGAAATAATCTTGAAATAGGCGCTCGTGCCCTTGAATATGGTCACGCCGAATGAACTTGCGACGTTGACGACTGCCTCGATGACTGTCCATCGCCCTCGTCATTAAGAACAACATCCAAATCATCTTCAGATGATAAAATACGTGAGCAATTTGTAAAAGAATGTAAGAGTCATTTGATGAAGGGAGTGAGATATCAGGGGAGACTGTTGAATTTTGATTCTTTAGATCAAATGAAACTTGAGTTTGTGAGAATGTGATTGCAAGCATAATGCGTATTTATAAATGAAAAATTTATCGTTACATATAGGACAAAAATTTTACCGTTTTAGATAAGACAAAAAAAGTTACTGTTGGAGAAAAGACAAAAAATATTACCGTTTGAGGCAGAAATTCAAAATGTTACCATTGGAGGTAGTAGTTCAAAATATTACCGTTAGAAAATACACTTATTAAAAAAATAAATTTACTATTTTTATAATACGATTTTCAGATTGAAAAATAATATTGTATTCGGTAGTCAAAATCGTACAAGTATTTAGTAAAATGTGATATTTGAAAAGAAGATAATAAGACAAAAGAGTTGGTAGTTAAGATTGTAAATGGAAGTGAGAGAAAAAAATAATAAAAAAATAATAGAAAAATATTATTTAATATAATAGAGATAGGGATGAGGAATAATATGTATAATGATTTTGAAAGATGAGTAAAATTTGGAAATTTTTTTTAAGGAATGTACTTTTTAATTAAATTATAGGAAATTTTAATGTAGATGCTCTCAGAGGTTAGTCTTTAATAAGAAAGAGCGTGTGAAAAGTAAAAAAAAAAAGGAGTCCGACGGAGTCGCAGTGAGATGGGCGGTACATCATCTAGATTTAATCGTGCGCCCACAGGAAAAGCCAATCTGCGACGACAACAGGGAATCATTTGGCCACCCGCAACAAACATAAAGTGCACAACCACTACCAACACTACACCAAACTATACGCATACCTATTTGCCACGAAAACACACCACCGATCGAGATTACAAAAAAAAAAAAAAAAAAGAAGAAGAAGAAAGAAAGAAGACAAAAGCGGCTTAAAAACACTTCTCTCCACATTTACATAAATGATACCCTCGAGTTGACACAGAGAGACAGAGACTCGGGGCAAGGAGTTTGGAAAAGTAGTTACATGATTAATGGAGAAGTATTGACTCCGACAATGGAATTGGGTGGTGGCAGGCAGCAAGGGACATTTTAGTATGATGGTGTTTTGGTGAATTCGAATGTAGCCATGACACGGATAGAAGTAGTGTGAGGAGGACATACGCATACGGATTGTGAGGATGTTACATAGTGATAGATGTTGCAACGATTGGACTGTTGCAATAGAGGGACGAAGATGATACCGTGGATAGAAAAGATAGAATAGTAGAAGTTTATTTGATGAAAAAAAATTTTTCATCAGTGATTATTTATCTTCACACCTCACACCTTGTATAAAAAAAATTATCAGGTATGGAGTTTGGGGATGAATAGTAGCTGATATATAGCAAAACCATTATTTTATATAGGGTATTCGTTCGGTTGTTTCCCATTTTGTATATTTTTTATAACTGAACCGATACACATTGGTTTTGAAAATCTAAGAATTGTTACGGGACCGATTCACTACCGAAACTAGTCAGTCCAATCTGAGCTTTCCGATTTAATGGATTATCTATATTAATAATAATATGATGTTTACATATACTAAACTATTAGTCTATTTATATTATAGTATAAGTATATTATTTTTTAATAATTAACGCATATTAGAATAGTATTGAATTTAACTATAGCTTATATAAGTTCTATACTTTTTATTATGGGTGAAAAAAAACCGGTGAACCAGTAAACCGGATCAGACCAGACCGAACCGGTAGGTTTGGTTTGGTTCAGTATCGGTTTTATTTTTTTCAAAATCGGTCCGGTTTCGGTCTTCCTTTTTTTTAAGACCGGACTAGACCCGTTCATATATATTTTTTAATTTTTTATATTGTATAAAATATTTTTTATATGATTTTTTATGTTATATATAAGTTTTATATATAGTTATATATAAAATAATTTTGTATTATATGATAAATTACTAATTAATATAATATTAGACTTTAAAATCATATATAAATTACAATATATTATCACTATATTATATATTATAATATATCACAATATATAGTCTATAATACACTTATAATATAGTGATATATTGTAATATACTACAATATATTATCATTATATTGTTTTGTACTATAATATACTATATTATATATACTATATAATATATCAGAAAAATCAGACCAAATCAAACTGGAACTGATAAAATCGAAAGTACCGGTTTAGAGGTGTAACTAGTGCGGTATCGGTTCTTCAAATTTTAAAATCGGTATATACCGGTTCGGTTCTAAAATATGTCTAAAATCGGATCGGTTAAACTCCTACCTTTTATATAAGTATATATGATTAAATACGTAAAAGTGTATTTAAAAAAAGAATATATATTATAATTTATTATGCAAAAAATGTGTTTATCATATATATATATAAAGTAAATTTATATTAATAATTTAATATTAATATTTATGTTTATCAATAAAATTTATATGTTATATCAAATGTTTTATTTAAAATTTTAAGATTAATTTTATGTTATATCACATGTTATATTAATTTTATGTTATAAGATTAATAGATTTGAATAAATAGGTTAGAATTTCATGTTATATTATTTACCAATTTAAAATATAATATAATATTAAATTAGTATATAATATAAAAAATTATAAATATATATCGGTTCGACTCGGTTTAAACCAGTTTTCAAATTATGAAAAATCGATATCACACTGGTTTATGATAAGTTTTGATTCTTAAGAACCTATACTGCACCGAACCGCTTATAAACCGGGATGAATCTACTTGTTCAATCCGGTCCCCCTATTTTTGTACACCCCTAATTTTATACATTTATTTGATATTTAATATTATTTAAAAAATTAATATAATAATAAGAAATGTCTCCTTTTATGTAATAATTATATTTTAAAACCTCTACACTACATATTATTTATGTGTCATATTTTGATTTAGAAGAAAATTTTTTAAATTTGAACTTTATAAATGAAAATGCTTTTTTTTTTTTTACAATTTTTTATAGTGGAGTTCACTTTTTTTTTTTTTTTCAATAAATGAACTACTAGATACTTGTCTATTTGAGACTTTTAAATTTGTCAAGAATAATGTTAAAAGTGAACTATTTTGAAAACTAATATTAATTGAAATCATAAATACATCAAACTTTAAAGAAAAGTAATTAGTTTATTTATTCTTTTTATATTCCAAATCTAAAAGGGTGGTGCTACCATGCTGCTCAAATTTGACCATTGGGCATATCCCTAGAGCAAATTATATTTTTTTTGGTTTTTTCTTTCAAATTTTTTTTAAATATATGTATCAATACATTAATAGTTTTTATATGATTTTTTATGTTATATATAATTATATATAAAATAATTTTGTATTATATAATAAATTACAAACTAATACAATATTAGACTTTAAAATCTTATATAAATAACTATATATTATCACTAATATATTACAATATATCACAATATGTAGTCTATAATACACTTATTATATAGTGATATATTGTATTATACTACAATATATTATCATTATATTATTATGTACTATAATATACTGTATTATATATACTATATAATATATCAGAAAAATCAGATCAAATCAAACTAGAACCGATAAAACGGGAGGTACCGGTTTAGAAGTGTAACTGGTGCGGTATCGGTTTTTCAAATTTTAAAACCAGTATATACCGATTCGGTTCTAAAATATGTCTAAAACCAGATCGGTTAAAATCCTACATCTTATATAAGTATATATGATCAAATATGTAAAAGTGTATTTACAAAAAGAATATATCTATTATAATTTATTATGGCAAAAATGTGTTTATAATATATATATCAAAAGTAAATTTATATTAATAATTTAATATTAATATTTATGTTTACGAGTCAAATTTATATGTTATATCAAATGTTTTATTAAAAATTATAAGATTAATTTTATGTTATATCACATGTTATATTAATATTATGTTATAAGATTAATAGATTTGAATAAATAGGTTAGAATTTCATGTTATATTAGTTACCAATTTAAAATATAATATTATATTAGATTAATATATAATATACAAAATTATAAGTATATATGCCGGTCCAATTTGGTTTAAACCAGGTTTCAAAATACGAAAAATTGGTACAACACTGGTTTATGATAAGTTTTGATTCCTAAGAACCTATATTGCACCGAACCGCTTATAAACCGAGATGAATCTACCTGTTCAGTCTGGTCCCCCTATTTTTGTACACCCCTAATTTTATACATTTATTTGATATTTAATATTTTTTAAAAAATTTATATAATAATAATAAATAATATAGATCTCCTTTTATATAATAATTCTATTTTAAAACCTCTTCACCACATATTATTTATATGTCATATTTTGATTTAGAAGATAAATTTTGAATTTTGAATTTCATAAATGAAGATGTTTTTTTTTTTTTTTTTTTTTTTTACATTTTTTATAGTGGAGTTCATTTTTTTTTTTTTTAATAAATGAACTACTAGATACTTGTTTATTTGAGACTTTTAAATTTGTCCAGAATAATGTTAAAAGTGAACTATTTTGAAAACTAATATTAATTGAAATAATAGATACATCAACCTTTAAAGATAAGTAATTAGTTTATTTATTCTTTTTTATTTTTCTGATCTAAAAGGGTAGTGCTACTATGCCGCTCAGATTTAACCATTGGGCATGTCCCTAGAGCAAATTATACTTTTTTTGGTTTTTTTTTTCAAATATTTTTAAAATATCTGTATCAATACATTAATAGTCACATCTCTAAACATTAGGTAAAATAAAAAAGCCAAATGCCTATGACCTAATTGGCATAACCCGAAACCTCCAATATAGAGGCTTAGAATTCGAAACCTCCCTCCAAATATATTTAAAAATAAAAGAATAAATAAATTAAATAAATAAACGATAAAATTGAGAAAACGAACGCAAACAGTATTGTATCATTTTTGAGTAATTCTACATACAACCGTGAAGTGCATAAACGTCGCGTAATCACTTTGAAAAAGAGTGTGGTCCACTATTAAAAAAATAATTTTTTTCATGTGGGTCCTATATTTTATTCATTTTTTTTAAAGCGATTACACGACGGTTGCACAATTCACGGTTGCAAATATCTTTTCTCATATTTTTTTATCAAAAATATGATGCCTTGTAATCTTTCAACTGTTATAAGGTGTTTCCCACGTGGTTGGGCCATATAATTATAGGCTGGGCAGCTGCGTGTGGGATGGGCCACTTTTCACAAGTATCTACTGGATCACTTTATGTATTCGCGGTAAAGTTCGTAAGCTAGTATAAAACCTACCTCAGGTGGCCCATGTCCTAAACCCAGCCCCAACGATTCCTCAGCGTCATTGTCTTCAACCCCCAAAACACCAAAATCCCTACCTGGTTCGCACACTAAACCCTCACTCTCCTTTTCTTCACCTCCCAAACCCTACATCCCTTAACGAGCTCACTTTTCGCCTCCTATGGCTGCCCTCCAACTCAGACCCAAACACAGAACCCTCCACAACCCCTCCCTCATTCACCTCTTCTCTACTTCCTCGACCCCTCCTGAACCCACCTCTGCCGAGCAATCCCCGACATCCGGCTCATCCGATCCCTCCGAATCTCACCGATCCTTATCCTCCTATATCTCTAATGTCAAACAACAACAACAGCAACAACATAGACCCGCTTCCCCATTTTCACAAAGGAATCCCACAATCCCAGCGAAACCTTCGAGCCCTTTAGACTCATCTTTCTCCAAGCCTTCGAAAATCGCTTCCCTCGAAGAGTTCCGCCTTCGATCCTCTGTGCCACCTCTCTCCAGACCCAACTCCGCACATGCGACGACACCGTCCTCCGAATCTTCACCCCAGCACATCTCGTTTCAAGAGCTTACAAACGGAATGTGATCGAGAAGGCCGGCGAGAACGGTACCAACACAGCTTCGGGCCCCGGAGAATTTGGCGGCACTGTGTTCAAAGCATTTCGAGAGTATTATCGGAAGCTACAGTCGTCGCCTGAGATCTTAGAGAAGGAGCGGAGGAGGAGAGAGCTGTTGGTTCTGGAAACGTTGGATAAGTTGAAATTGGAGCAATCTACGGATCCGGTTCCGGTGATTGGCGGGACTGGTACGCTGCCTGATTCAGTGTTTGGGAAGGAAAGAGAGCAGAAGGATACGGAGGGGGAGAAAATGGCAATGAAGACGGAGTTTGTGAAGGTGGAGGATAAGGAGACAGAGTCGAGGTTTGGCGGGGTTACGAATAAGGATTTGAGGGAGAGCTTGTTGAGACTGAGGATGTCAGACGATGAGAAGGCGAAGAAAAGTTCCAGTAAGTAACATGGTTTTGCATGGTGTTCAATAAAATATATTCTAAGCATGTTCTATCTTTTTATTTTTTTCAGTCATGTTCTATCTTTTGGATAGTAAATCATAGAAGAATGTATATTCTATTTTGGCTCTGAGGAAGTTTTTTGGAATTGATAATTTGCATGCTAGTCTTGGAATAGAATATGAAAAATAATAGAAAATTGTTATGGTTGGTAGAGGATGGGAAACTTTGTTTCTTTGTTTGGTATTTTTAATGTGAACGCAGAAAGGGGTAGTTTGGATTGTGTGATTTTATGTTAATATGTAACCTGCTTTCATCAATAAAATTCTTGATTACGTATTAAAAAAATGTTAATATGCTACCGCATTTCTGCATTCGATTATGGCACATTGAGAGGGGGTCAAAGTTTTCAATCCAGTGATTTCTCTATGCACGTCTAAATTGTGCTTATTATGATGTTATATTTTAATGTTTCATGGGGATTTAACCTCTGTTTTCGGTTGCTGAGATTGAAGATAAGTGAAAGGAGTGGAAGTTTCGAAGAGTAGTATTTTATTATTTTGGACCGGTTAAGACATTAAAGATGAAAAATGCATTTAGGCAGGTATCTTTTGGACTACCTTCTTTGAGGGAAAAATCTACTTGCAAGCAAGTTCGTGTACCAATTCGTGCACCGATATTAATATATAATGTATATTTTTAATGAAACGATGTCAATTAAAGATAAAAATAATTTTCATGATATAGAAGATTTTCTTCTTCTCTCAAAATATTTTTTTTTTAAATAAAAAAAATCATCGGTACGTGATATAGTACACAAACTCACTTGCACTTAGCAAAACTCTTCTTTGAGTGGTACTGTTTTTTTCTTTACTCCAGAACAAAACATTATTTGACTGTGCTGAACTCAGTTATCATCCGGAAACTAAACAAATTCCAAGAGTTTAAAGATGCTAGATGGTAGATTGTGCTCCATTTTTGGCTTTATAACTACAATTTAGATTCTCTTTCCATGGTTTCTGCAAAATTTTAGAAAAAATGACAGATTTATGTGGAAGTCTCTAGTTGCAGAATGAAGAAGTAACTGAATAGTTGATGTATTTTTTTTTTCCCTTTCGCTTTATGATGATTTCTCTCTTCCTTCATGTATTGGTTTCTAATGCTTTATATCATACAATATATGCCTCTTGGTTTTCTTGAAACTTAAAATATGCACCCTTTTTGTGTACCAAATGCTTGGCTGCTGTGTAAATTAGGAGAAAGAAAACGAAATTTGGGTGTTGACATTGTATATGCTTTTGAATGCATTAAAAGTGAGAATCCTTCATCATTAAATGAAATACTTAATTAAGCTCAGGTTTATGGAATATGGGACCTATTGTTTTATTTTTCTCAGTTTTGGAATTATCTTTTTTTATTGTGTGATTCAACTTGTGGTTTATCTTCTTTCAACATGTACTATGTAATTATTTGTGGTGTTTGATTTGATGGGAGGGGAACTATTGAAAGTAATTGAACGATGTTGGCCTATTTGTTAAGCAATGGGTTTTTGGTATTTGTAAGTTTATGCAGTATTGCTCTTGTATAGCATTGTTATAGAGGCAGCAACACTATCTCAAAAACTTCTTGTAGATAATGTAGTTTTCATTTTATCCTTGCAATGCAAATCAGGTTTCATAGTGTTTTGAGCTTTACTACTTATATATGGTAGCTAGGGCTGCAAATGATTCGGTCCGGTCCGGTCCGGCGATGGATCGAATATTTTCGGTCCATCATTTTTCTAGACCGGACTGGACCGAACACCCAAAGGGACCAAACCTGACCGATAGCTATCGGTCCGGTCCGGTCCAGTCGGTGCAGCCTAATTTTTTTTATTTTTTTAAATAATTAATAAAAAAATTTATTTAAAATACTAAATTAAATTAAGTGACTTATTAATGTGGATTATGTAACAAACTCAATAAAAAAATAATTTATATGGTCAATGATAATAAATTAGATGAAAATTATATTATTAATTTATATAATTACTATATAATTAACTAATTGATATTATATATTAGTTAATTCATAAAATATTAACAAGTGTTAATAACATATTTAAAATTTTATATTGTTAATAGTGATAGGTTAGATGAAGATATATATAAAATATTGTTAATTTATAGAATATTAACAAGTATTAATAATATATTTAAAATTTTATATTGTTAATTGTATAATTATTATATATAAAATATTTTTATTTTTATTTTTCATTTGGTCCGATTCGGTCTGGAAAATCCATGGACCGTGGACTGGACCGAAACTTTTCGGTCCTCTAAAATGTCCGATCCGGACCGAAACGGTCGGTCCGTTCGATCTGACTGGACCGTTTATTACCCCTAATGGTAGCAAGCTGTAAGGAGTGGCAGTGAGGTCCTTTATTCGGGAAACCATATCTTGCTTGTGATTTGTGTCTCTGTTCGGGAAATCATATCCTTGTGCATATGTTTTCTTACTAGTTAGCACCACTTATTGAAAACAGAGACACCACATATTATTGATATTGATTCTTTTAATGTGCATACTTTTACCCCCGAAGTTGAAAAAAGGAAATGATGGGTAAATTTCATGGGTTCCTTAAACCAATTATGTAAATTTCATGATATCCAAAAAATGTAATTTTAGGTTCCTTAAACCAATTATGTTTCATTGCTCTTTTCATGGATAATTTATTCTGGTTGTTGGGTTTCTTTATAGTGTTTTGTATCTCTCGGGAGACGGGGTTGTCATTAGGCTGTTATTAGGCTGTGATGATAGTGTTATAGTGTGGGTTAATTCACAAGTGTTAATAGGGCCCCATCGATATGCCGAGGTAATCCTCACCTGGATTGTCATATTGCAGTTTGTGGTATTTTCCAGAAAAGGCAATGGATGTTCGAGTGGGGTTTTGCAGCCATTCGATGTGAATGGCTCATTGCTTATGCATGCTGTCAATATTTCCACATTTCTAAGGCCCATTTATTTCTTTATTTTTAGAATTTTATGGGGAATCCAATGAAAATGCTCGTATTTAGCATTATTGTGATTTGCATGCTATTTGGTTGTTGTTTTGTATGAATATGTGAATTGATAAGATGTCACCATTTGGTTCCCAAGCCAGTGATGAAAAAATCTCAAATTTCATAGTTACATGTCTAACATTTCAATGCATTTTTAGATATGGATTCACAAGACCTTGGCCATATGAACTCCACCAACCTCCTAAGTCAAGATCCTCAACTAGACCCCAGTTACGGTGGGCAAAGTGGAAACTCTTCTATGACTGTGCATGACAATCTACCCCTACCCCATAACGATCCTATTGGAGTTAAGAAATCAGTCAGTGGTGCGAACTTTACCCCCGAAGAAGACAAGTTACTTGTCTCCGCATGGCTTAATTGTAGCCTTGATGCCGTCCAGGGAACAGACCAAAAACATTCCCAACTTTGGAAAAAAAATTTTGAATACTTTGAGCAATTTAAAGAAACCACAAATGACCGGACAATTAAGTCTTTAATACATCGGTGGTCAGTTATTGAAAAGGCGACAAACATATTTTGTGCAAAATTAGTCCATATTAAAAGGATCGATAAAAGTAACATGACCGAGCAAGGCAAGGTAAATATCCATACTCTTACTTGAGTTATGAATAATTAGTTTTTTTTTTTCACATTGGTTTAACCTGTCGTTATTTTGTTTACATGCTAGTATGAATTGGCCAAAATTATGTACGAATTGTCAGAGAAATGTTCCTTCCAATTCGAGCATTGTTGGCACCTGTTGAAGGATCAACCTAAATGGATTGGGCGTTCCACAAAGGAGGATCCAAAGCGAATGAAGACAATGTCTCCGTCCCCGACCCCAACTCTATGTTCGGGCGTTGAGACGGTAGATTCAATTTTTGATCTCGGGCCGGATAATGTGATAGATAATGACGTGATCGAATTAGATCAACCAATGAGAGGGAAAGCTGAGAAAGGAAAACGAAAGGCCAAAGGTATGGCAGGAGTGGAGACTGTTGTGCTCAGCAGGCTGGAATATACGCTTTTGGTAAATAAAATCCGTCAAGAGGACGAAAGACTGAGGTTGGAGGTCGAGAAGATGGAAATTGACAAGGAAAAAGAACTAAATAAAATCCGTCAAGAGGACGAAAGACTAAGGTTGGAGGCAGAGAAAGTAGAGCTCACCAAGAAGGAAGCAGATCGACACATTATGATGATGGATGTTAGTGCCATGCCAGCACTGCAACGGTTATATTTCGAGGAACTGCAGAAGGAAATCATAGCAAGACGCAATGATCTTGCACATTTGGATTGATAAAAAATTAAGAATTTTTTCACAGTTTATTTCTTTATTTTCTGTTTCAATCGAAGATGTATGACAATATTATTGATACTAAGATAGTTTAATTTTTATTTGGATTGTCTAAATTTAAATGTTCAAATAAGGAAATTGGTCATTACAATTTTAGAAACTATTATAGATGCACGCTCAAATATAGCCACGACTAGCATGAAAGAAATACGAAATTACCGTAATTAATTCAAATATTATCACTAGTAAAATGGCGGAAAAAACAAATCAAAGATTATGCGATATGTCTACTGTTGGGAAAATAATTACCATTGATATTCAATTAGATCTGCTTGGTGTTGACGATGTGTCGAGCTGTCCTTAATATGATGATGACGTTGGATGAAGTTCATAAGCTAAGTTGTATGGTTGCGCGACAATTCTGGAACTTCATTATCAAGTTGAACATACTCAATGTCATGACCCTCATTATCATCACGCTCGTCTTTAATGATTATATTATGTAGAATAACACATGCTTTCATTATATTTTTTAGTTCCTTGACTTTGAACATTCGGGAATGTCCACGAATGATTGCAAATCATTATTGAATTATCCCGAATGCACGCTCGACATCTTTTCTTTCTGATTATTGTGATTTCACAAAATTTTTCTTCTTATTCCCTTGTGGTGATGGAATCGTCTTCACAAAAGTTTGCCACTTGAGATAAATACCATCCGCAAAGTAATACCCCATAATGTAGTCGTTGTCATTGATTGTGTAATTGACTGGATGAGCACGCCCTTGGACAAGTTCCGTGAAAATATAAAATCTCTAGTACATTAATATCGTTATATGAATTGGACATACCAAAAAATGCATGCCATATCCAGATATCATATGAAGCAACTGCTTCTAAAATAATAGTTGGTTCACGAATGTGGTCAGAGTACATACGTTTCCAAGCTGCAGAACAATTTTTTTCACTTTCAATGGATGCAGTCAATGCTTCCCAGCATTCCTGGGAATCCTCATTGTTCACCAGCTCAAGCAATCGAGTAATATCATTGACATTTGGTAACCGCAAGTATGATTCTGAAAAAATACATACTATTGTCTTAGAGAATTTTTTAAGGCTCTCCATTGCGGCGATTTCATCAATACGTATGTATTCATCCATAAAATCTCTAGTAACCCCATACGCCATCATTCTAATTGATGCGGTTATCTTTTACATAGAAGATAAACCAAGTTTTCTGGTACTATCTCTTCTTTGGACAAAGTACGGCTCCTAAGATTCTACCTCATTTAGAATACGGAGAAATAAGGGACGACTCATACGAAATCTTCTTCGAAATAGATTCAAGGGATATACTAAATTTTCTGCAAAATAATAGCGAAATAAGCGCTCGTGTCCATGAATATGATCACGCCGAATGAACTTACGACGTTGATGGTTGCCACGATGCCTCGATGACTGTCCACCGGCCTTGTCATTAAGAACAACATCCAAATCATCTTAAGAGGATAAGTACGTGAGCAATTTGCAAAAGAAGGTACGAGCCATTTGATGAAGGGAGTGAGATATCAGGGGAGACTGTTGAATTTCAATTCTTTAGATCAAATGAGACTTGAGTTTGTGAGAATGTGAATGCAAGCAGAATGCATATTTATAAAGGAAAAAGTTATCGTTACATATAGGACAAAAATTTTTACTGTTTGAGAAAAGACAAAAAAAGTTACCGTTGGAGGCAGAAGTTCTAAATGCTACCGTTGGAGGTAGGAGTTCAAAATGTTACCGTTAGAAAATGCACATATTAAAAAAAATTACTATTTTTATAATACGGCTTTCGGTTTGAAAAATAATACTGTATTCGGTAGTTAAGATCGTATAAGTATTTAGTAGAATGTGATATTTGAAAATAATATAATAAGACATAATAGTTGGTAGTTAAGATTGTAAATGGAAGTGAGGGAACAAAATAATAAAGAAATAATAGAAAAATATTATTTAATATCATAGAGATAAGGATGAGAAATGAGATGTAGAAGGATTTTGAAAGATGAGTAAAATTTGAAAAAAAAATTTAGGAAATGTACGTTTTAGTTAAATTATAAGAAATTTTATGAGGAATCTAATGTAGATGCTCTTATAGGTTTGTCTTTAATAAGAAAGAGAGTGTGAAAAGTAAAAAAAAAAAAAAAAAGAGTCCGACGGAGTCGTAGTGAGATGGGCGGTACATCATCTAGATTTTACTGTGCACCCAAAGGAAAAACCAATCTGCAATGACAACAGGGAATCATTTGGCCACCCGCAGCAAACATAAAGTGCACAACCACTACCAACACTACACTAAACTATACGCATACCTATTTGCCTGGAAAACACGCCATCAATCGAGATTACAAAAAAAAAAAAAGGAAGACAAAATCAGCTTAAAAACACTTCTCTCCACATTTACATAAATGGCACCCTCGAGTTGACACAAAGAGACAGAGACTCGGGGCGAGGAGTTTGGAAAAGTAGTTACATGATCAATAGAGGAGTCTTGACTCTACAATAGAATTGGGGGTGGCAGGCAACAAGGGACTTTTTAGTATTTTGGTCAATTCAAATGTAGCCATGACACTGATAGAAGTAGTGTGAGGAGGACATATGCATACGGATTGTGAGGATGTTACATAGTGATGGATGTTGCAGTGGTTGGACTGTTGCAGTAGAGGGACGAAGATGATACCATGGATACAAAAGATATAACAGTAGAAGTTTATTTGATGAATAATTTTTTTTCATCAGTCATTATTTATTTTCATACCTCATACCTCACACATTGTATAAAAAAAAATTACCAGATGTGGAGTGTGGGGGTGAATAGTAGTTGCATATAGCAAAACCCTTATTTTATGTATGGTATTCGTTCGGTTGCATCCGATTTTGTACATTTTTTAAAATTGAATCAGTATACATCGGTTTTGAAAATTTAAGAGTCGTTACGGGACCGATTCACTACTGAAACTAGCCGATCCAATCTGATTTTTCCGATTTTATGGATTATCTATATTAATAATAATATGATGTTTACATATACTAAACTATTAGTTTATTTATATTACAATATAAGTACATTATTTTATAATAATTAATGCATATTAGTATAGTATTGAATTTGACTATGGCCTATATAAGTTCTATACATTTTATTAGGGGTGAAAACAAATTGGTGATTCAGTAAATCAGATCAGATCGGACCGAATTGATAGATTTGGTTCGATTCGGTACCGGTTTCATTTTTCTCAAAATCGGTATGGTTTCGGTCTTCCTTCTTCTAACACTAGACTGGACCGGTTCATATATATATATTTTAAGTTTTTATATTGTATAAAATATCTTTTATATAATTTTTTATGTTATATATAACTTTTATATATAAAATCATTTTGTATTATATGATAAATTACTAACTATTATAATATTAGACTTTAAAATCCTATATAAATAACTTATATTATCACTATAGACTATTGTATTAATAGTTATATTAATATTATATCACAATATTATAATATATTACTATATTATGTGTTATAATATATCACAATATATAGTCTATAATACACTTATAATATAGTGATATATTGTAATAGACTACAATATATTATCACTATATTATTATGTATTATAATATACTATATTATATATACTATATAATATATCAGAAAAATCGGAGCAAATCAAACTGGAATCGATAAAACCAGAAGTACCGGTTTAGAGGTGTAACTGGTGCGATATCGGTTCTTCAAATTTTAAAACCGGTATATACCGGTTTGGTTCTAAAATATATCTAAAACCGGATCGGTTAAACTCCTACCTTTTATATAAGTATATATGATCAAATATGTAAAAGTGTATTTACAAAAACAATATATATATTATAATTTATTATGCCAAAAATGTGTTTATCATATATATATATCAAAAGTAAATTTATATTAATAATTTAATATTAATATTTATGTTTACCAGTAAAATTTATATGTTATATCAAATGTTTTATTAAAAATTATAAGATTAATTTTATGTTATATCACATGTTATATTAATTTTATGTTATAAAATTAATAGATTTTAATAAATAGGTTAGAATTTCATGTTATATTAGTTACCAATTTAAAATATAATATAATATTAAATTTATATATAATATAAAAAATTATAAATATATATATACCGGTCCGATTCGATTTAAACCAGTTTTCAAAATACGAAAAATCAGTACCACATTGGTTTATGATAAGTTTTGATTCTTAAAAACCTGTACTGCACCGAACCGCTTATAAACTGGAATGAGTCTACCTGTTCAGTCCGGTCCCCCTATTTTTGTACACCCCTAATTTTATACATTTATTTGATATTTAATATTATTTAAAAAATTAATATGATAATAATAAATAATATAGATCTCCTTTTATATGATAATTCTATTTTAAAACCTTTACACCTCATATTATTTATATGCATATTTTGATTTAGAAAATAAATTTTAAAATTTGAATATTATGAATAAAGATTTTTTTTTTTAATAGATGAACTACTAGATACTTGTCTATTTGAGACTTTTAAATTTGTCTAGAATAATGTTAAAAGTGAACTATTTTGAAAACTAATATTAATTGAAATAATATATATATCAAACTTTAAAGATAAGTAATTAGTTTATTTATTCTTTTTATTTTCTTGATCTAAAAGGGTAGTGCTATTATGCGGCATGCCTCTCAGGTTTGACCATTGGGCATGTCCCTAAAGCAAATTATACTTTTTTTGGTTTTTTCTTTCAAATATTTTTTTAAATATCTGTATCAATACATTAATAGTTTTTATATGATTTTTTATGTTATATATAACTTTTATATATAATTATATATAAAATTATTTTGTATTATATGATAAATTACCAAACAATATAATATTAGACTTTAAAATCCTATATAAATAATTATATATTATCACTATAGACTATTGTATTAATAGTTATATTAATATTATATCACTATATATTATAATATATCACTATATTATATATTATAATATATCACAATATATATTCTATAATACACTTATAATATAGTGATATATTGTAATATACTACAATATATTATCACTATATTATTATGTACTATAATATAGTATATTATATATACTATATAATATATCAGAAAAATGGGACCAAATCAAACTGGAATCAATAAAACCGAAAGTACTGGTTTAGAGGTATAATTGGTACGGTATTGGTTATAAAATATGTCTAAAATCGGATTTGTTAAACTCCTACATTTTATATAAGTATATATGATCAAATGTGTAAAAGTGTATTTACAAAAATAATATATATTATAATTTATTATGCCAAAAATGTGTTTATCATATATATATATATATAAAGTAAATTTATATCAATAATTTAATATTAATATTTATGTTTACGAGTAAAATTTATATGTTATATCAAATATTTTATTAAAAATTATAAGATTAATTTTATTTTATATCACATGGATTAATATATTTGAATAAATAGGTTAGAATTTCATGTTATATTAGTTACCAATTTAAAATATAATATAATATTAAATTAATATATAATATAAAAAATTATAAATATATATACAAGTCCGATTCGGTTTAAACCAGTTTTCAAAATACGAAAAATCAGTACAACACTGGTTTATGATAAGTTTTGATTCTTAAAAACTTGTACCGCACCAAAAGTCTTATAAACCGGAATGGAATGAATCTACCTGTTCAATCCGGTCTCCCTATTTTTGTACACCCCTAATTTTATACATGTATTTGATATTTAATGTTATTTAAAAAATTAATATAATAATAATAAATAATATAGATCTCCTTTTATATAATTATTCTATTTTAAAACCTCTACACCAGATATTATTTATATGTCATATTTTGATTTAGAATATAACTTTTAAAATTTGAATTTTATAAATGAAGTTTTTTTTTTCCATTTTTTTTATAGTGGAGTTTACTTTTTTTTTTTTTAATAAATGAACTACTAGATACTTGTCTATTTGAGACTTTTAAATTTGTCCAGAATAATGTTAAAAGTGAACTATTTTGAGAATTAATATTAATTGAAATAATAGATACATCAAACTTTAAAGAAAAGTAATTAGTTTATTTATTCTTTTTATATTCCTGATTTAAAAGGGTAGTGCTACTATGCCGCTCAGGTTTGACCATTGGGCATGTCCCTAGAGCAAATTATACTTTTTTTTTGTTTTTTCTTTCAAATATTTTTTAAATATATGTATTAATACATTAATAGTCACATATTGAACCATTAAGTAAAATAAAAAAGCCAAAGGCCGGTGACCTGATTGGCATAACTCTCAACCTCCAAAATGGAGGTTTAGAGTTCGAAACCTCCCTCCAAATATATTAAAAAAATAAAAGAATAAATAAATAATACAAATAAACGATAAAATTGACAAAACAAACGCAAACAGTATTGTATCATTTTTTATCTAAAATATGATGCCTTGTAATCTTTCAACTGTTATAAGGTGTTTCGCACGTGGTTGGGCCATATAATGATAGGCTCGGCCGCTGCGTGTAGGATGGGCCACTTTCACAAGTATCTACTGGGTCACTTTATGTATTCGCGGTAAAGTTCGTAAGCTCGGATTTCCTTTTGAAGAGTTTTTTCCGCCTTCTATTGGGCCTAGAAGAAAAGAGGCTGCTTTCTTTAAATTACTAGTATACAACCTGTCTCAGGTGGCCCAAGCTCTAAACCCGGCCCCAACCATTCCTCAGAGTCATCGTCTTCAACCCCCCAAACACCAAAATCCCTACCTGGTTCGCACACTAAACCCTCACTCTCCTTTTCTTCACCTCCCAAATCCTACATCCCTTAACGAGCTCACTCCTCTTCGCCTCCTATGGCTGCTCTCCAACTCAGACCCAAACACAGAACCCTCCACAACCCCTCCCTCGTTCACCTCTTCTCTACCTCCTCGACCCCTCCTGAGCCCACCTCTGCCGACCAATCCCCGCCATCCGCCTCATCCGACCCCTCCGAATCTCAATCATCCTTATCCTCCTATTTCTCTGATGTCAAAGCCAGTCTCAAACAACAACAACAGCAACAACGTAGACCCGCTTCCCCATTTTCACAAAGGAATCCCACAATCCCAGCGAAACCTTCGAGCCCTTTAGACTCATATTTCTCCAAGCCTTCCAAAATCGCTCCCCTCGAAGAAATCCGCAGGAACCTCTCCGAGTTCCGCCTTCGATCCTCTGTGCCACCTCTCTCCAGACCCAACTCCGCACATGCGACGACACCGTCCTCCGAATCTTCATCCCAGCACGTCTCGTTTCAAGAGCTTTTCAAACGGAATGTGACCGAGAAGGCCGACGAGAACGGTACCAACACAGCTTCGGGCCCCGGAAAATTTGGCGGCAGTGGCGGAAAGTACTCGTTCGAAGCAATTCGAGAGAGTTTACGGCAGCTACGTTCGTCGCCCGGTATGGCACAGAATGAGAGGAGGAGGGCTGACCCGATGTCGTTATCGGAATTTAAGAATAATTTGAAATTGAAGCCGTCTACGGATCCGGTTCCGGTGATTGGCGGGGCTGGTACGCTGCAGGTTTCAGTGTTTGGGAAGGAAAGGGAGCGGAAGGATACGGAGGGGGAGAAAATGGCAATGAAGACGGAGTTTGTGAAGATGTATAGCTATAGGGAGTTGGGGGAGAAACTGGGGAAGCTGAGGCCGGATGGGAATAAAGAAGGGAAGGCATGGTTTTCACTTGGGGAACTGAACGAGAGGTTGATGAAACTGAGGGAGATGGAGGATAAGGAGACAGAGTCGAGGATTGTCGGGGTTCCGTTTAAGGATTTGAGGGAGAGCTTGTTGAGAATGAGGATATCAAGCGATGAGAAGGCGAAGAAAAGTTCCAGTAAGTAACATGGTTTTGCATGGTGTTCAATAAAATAGATTCTAAGCATGTTCTATCATTTGGATAGTAGATCATGGAAGAATGTACATTCTGTTTTGGGTCTGAGGAAGTTTTATGGAATTGATAATTTGCATGCTAGTCTTGGAATAGAATATGAAAAATAATAGAAAATTGTTATGGTTGGTAGAGGATGGGAAACTATGTTTCTTTGTTTGGTATTTTTATTGTGAATGAAGAAAGGGGTAGTTTGGATTGTTTGATTTTATGTTAATATGTAACCTGCTTTCATCAATAAAATTCTTGATTACGTATTAAAAAAATATTAATATGCTACCACACCCCCCTTGCTAAAACTCCCTAAAAAAGTGAACGATTGTGAGAGGCAAAACATTTCTGCATTCGATAATGGCACATTGAGAGGGGGTGAAGGTTTTCAATCGAGTGATTTCTCTATGCACGTCTAAATTGTGCTTATTATGATGTTAAATTTTAATGTTTCATGGTATGTGGATTTAACCTCTGTTTTCGGTTGCTGAGATTGAAGATAAGTGAAAGGAGTGGAAGTTTCGAAGATTAGTATTTTATTATTTTGGGCCGGTTAAGACCTTAAAGATGAAAAATGCATTTAGGCAGGTATCTTTTGGACTACTTGTTTGAGTGGTACTGTTTTTTTCTTTACTCCAGAACAAAACATTATTTGACTGTGCTGAACTCAGTTATCATCCGGAAGCTAATCAACCTGAAGTTATCAAATTCCAAGAGTTTAAAGATGCTAGATTGTGCTCCATTTTTTGCTTTATAACTACAATTTAGATTCTCTTTCCATGGTTTCTGTAAAATTTTAGAAAAAATGACAGATATCGTGCTGCTACATTCTAGGACTTGGCTTGATTGGGGGTAAAATTTTGTTTCTTGTTTCATAAATAGTGAAAATATTTAATTTCTATGGTTTTCCACCCCCTCAAAGTGTTGAGAATGAAATCAATCTCGCTGCTCCACAATACTAATCTTGTTCCATCAACTGGATAATTTCTAGAATCCGGACTTACCTATATAGTAGATCATGAGCGGGCCTGGTTTAGTTCTTCCTTTCTTCTTATCCCTGTTAGATTAACCTTTAAGTATGACAAAAGGATTTCTTGAATTCCTTTGCTTGTGTTAGCAGGGTCCAAAGAAAATTTTGTGATATCACTACTTGTTTTCATTTTGTTTTATTTTTTATTAACATTTTTCATATAATGCTGGTTAGAATGTTTGTTCAGTTGTGGAATAACACTTACAAAATTTTGTAGCTTTTTATAATTATTTAGCTTAAAGTTTTCCTGCTGTTGGATATGATTTCTATAAACTCATATAATTTACTGATTCAGATTTATTTTTTCAGTCCAGAAACTGGAAATTCTGGGTCAGTTAGGCAGAACTCCAAACTTTATGCTGCAACCTCCAAAGGAGCATCTTGTTGAAAAGGCAAGTATCCTACTCGCTTGTTTACATTCTAGTTATTCATTCAATTGGATGAGATTGTTGCCAGGGCTTTTCATGAAGTGTATTTTTTTAATTCATATAATCTTGCGAAAGAGCTAATTTGAAATCTTCATCTATTTGTGATCCTATTTTTGCATTCTTTTATTTAAGATGTAGTATATGTCCAGTATTACTCTTAGCATCCTGTCCTTACATGGAGCATTTTTACCTGAAAGACAAATTCAGTATATGCTGATGAGTGATGACGGAATTGGCATAAATCTCAGATGAAATAAGTGAACCTTACATTACCGCCATCACTCCTAGAATTGGCATTTTCACTAGAACATCACTCGTAGGCGCTGCTCTTGTATATGACCCGTGTACTTGGGCTTTGCCTATTCTTATGATCAATAAAATCTTATTTACTGAAAAAAAAAAATGTGCACACTCAAGATATTTATTTTTGGGTAGCTCATTCTTTGGAGAGTGCATGTCCTGAAACTGTACCCAGTATGAACTTATTGATTGCCTACATTTCGATCATTCCACATGAAGTTACTCTGCTAGTCTACTTTCTAATATTGGAGGTGATTTGTTGCTCTAATTGTTCTTTTTTGAAATATGTTTAATGCAGTATTTCCATCCGGATAATATGTCTTCTGCAGAAAAACTGAAAATTGAGCTTGCAAAAGTAAGAGATGAATTTAAAATGTCAGAGTCAGATTGTGGATCTGCACGTGTTCAAGGTAAAGGGGTTTGTTTTATACTTCCATTACTCTTTTCCATACTGATTGATTACTTTGTTTCTCATTTATGGTACTTGTGTAAAGCCTTTATCTTCACATGCTCTTCTTTTGATTGATGTGTCCAGGCTTATCTTTTTAGTTCTCTTTTCTGTTTGTAACACAAAAAGATGGCTGTTTTTTTTTTTTCATTTTTTTCCATTTTCTGTTTTTGACATTTGTAGAATGTGTCTTAGTCTGAGGAGAGTAGTGACTGTATATGTATGGTTTGGCCAATTTGATCTAGAAAGCAAAAAGGCAACTTTTGGGGACTTCGCCTTTTTTCTATGCAATCTGGTTGTTTTGTACTTTTATTGGAGAGTGGGTGCTATTAAAATCCCTACTGCGACATAAAATTGGGTAGCTAGTAGTTCCCTTTTGATAAATATAGGCAAAAGGGTATCTCATATTTTGTGATTTTTTTTATACGTAAAAAAAACTGGTTAACGTAAAATTTTTAATCTAATTTCCTCTATTCATTTTTTGCAAATGTATGATGATAATGGATTTGATGATGGGAGGGAAGCAGAGATGTTTAGCGGTATAATCATCTACTTAATGATGTAGAATTCTTTTTGAGACATTCAAATCCATGACATATCTGGGTGGTTGTGTATGCCCCCGGCTCCCCACACCGTTTTCCCCAAGGGGAAGCTATTATATTCCTTTTGAACCTACGGTTGAGAGATCAGAGAAGTGAGCATTTCAGTTTTATCCTTGATGTCTTTCCATACATATCATGTTTGCAACTAGTGGTGTTTTTTTTTACCGGCCAAGGATTATTGAGGTCCTTCCTTTGATTTCTTTGCAGTGGCACAACTCACAACTAAGATCAAGCATCTATCTTCTGTTTTACACAAGAAGGTGACAATCGAACTAAGTATCTCTTTAATACAGTGTACTATATTAGATGGTGTTCATTGTATCACTGCTCATTTCTCTACTGTTTAGTTTGATGAGCTATATTTAGCATTTTATAGTTTTTCTTGAGGTTAATACCAATCCTTTTATTTGAACAAGAAATTGCATCCGCTCCTGATAAAGAAGTGGTTAGCCAACTATATTTAGTTTCTAAATTATTGGGCATGTTTAGTGAGAATTTACTTGTAACATGATATCTGAACCGTGCCTGACCATTAGCGCCCCCGAGAAATGGAAAAAGAAAATAATAGTATGACTGCCAACAAGTCTACCTATTAATAGATTGCATAGTTGGAATCCTAGAGGCGTCATTACTTCCCTCTTTTTCCTAATTTGATTTACTTGTCATAATGTTGTAGGATAAGCATTCTCGAAAGGGTCTTATTGGAATGGTGCAGATGAGGAAGAGGTTATTGAAGTATCTCCGAAGAACCGACTGGGATTCCTACTGCTTGGTTCTCTCTAAGCTCGGTCTCCGGGACAATCCTAATTACAAGAACTAGATTAGTCAACAATGCCAACCTTGTGTTTTCTTTGTAAGATAATTACTTGTAGTCTTTGGCACAACCTTGATTACGAGAAAATTAGACTAGTCAACAATTTTACCATCACTGTGTTTCTCTTTCCTTTTCTCTTCTTTTCCTCTGCAAGATTACTATTCTAGTTGGTCTACCTGAGGTTTCCATAATTCCATTTGTCGAGGGAGCTAAAAGGCATTACAATGATTTTTTGTTTATCCATTTTATGATTCATATTTCTTTGTTAACTTGTTTTTCCCCCTTTTCTTGAACAAGTATGTTCTTAATGCATGTCTCTCCGAAGGCACAGTTTTTCTTTTGTAGCCTCCATTTGAATAGTGAGATGAGATAAAAATTGAATAAAATATTATTAGAATATTATTTTTTAATATTATTATTATTTTAAAATTTGAAAATTTTGAACTATTTATTATATTGTGTGGGAATTTAAAAAATTTATAATGATGAGATTAGATGAGATGAAACTGTTTCTGTATCCAAACTGTTAATGTTGCAGATGTCTTAAAGATTTGAAGGCATGGTTGTTTAAATTTCAAGACATCACCATTTTCCATCAAAAAAATTCTAGATACAAGTCTCACACTTCTGCACACTATTTAAAAATGTGATTTATTTTTTTATCCTCATATTATAATAATATGAAATATGAAGTATGAGGGTAAAATAGTAAAATTATATATTTTTAAGTGATGTACAGAGTGTGTGGCTTCTTTGTAGCACGACCTAATTTTCTTTTCTATTTTTCCTGTGCCATCACATCACATCACACCACAACTTCAGCTAGCATATAGTTGGATAAGAACTTAGAAGATTTAACACAAATGAAATACAATATCATTACAAAAAATCTTCACAAACTCCTAACACTTTACACTCTATATTATTTTTAATTTTTATTATTTTTTTCTTTTATTAAATATTTATTATATGAATAATGAATAAAAAATTTGAAATAATTTAAAAAGAATAAACTCAAAAAAAATTAAAAAAATGTAGAGTATAAAGTGTGGTGAAAGTTATGTAGTAAAGCTCTTACCATTATGCTAAGTTTTGTAATTCTTTGCTTATCAAACCAAAAAAAAAAAAATGAAAATCTTGAATGCCAAAGTCACCGTAGGAGACAAAGATTCTGGTGGACGGTGATGATTCTCAATAGTCAAGTCACTGCACCAAGGCCTAATTATTACTTCTGTAGAAAATTTAACAATTGGAATGTGATGTCATCTGGAATAATTTTGAAGTGCAACAAGTTATTCAAACGAGTTGTTCTCCACGCACTAACAAAATATCAAAATGGGTAAACAGAAAGGATAATTGTAGTCGTAAGTATGCAAGTGACGTACATTCATTTTAAAAAAAATGAATAAATATGAGACTCATATAAAAAGAAATTAATTTTTTAATAGTAGATCCCACTCTTTTTCAAAGCGAATGCACTTCGTTTGCACATCATTCCACGACTGTATGTAACATTACTCTTATTATATGTTAGTGAAATACACAATAATATAATAAACATTACAATGAAAATAAAATTAAAACGAAACCAGTTTGGACTGAGGCACGGAAATATCGTTCTCTTTAAAGAGATTCAAGTCCTCTGCAGTGTACAAAATCTCAAATTAACCGGTGCAATAAAACTCCTCTTGACTTGACTCTTGCAGGATACAACAGTCCAACTAATCGTTATATGACTTAAACCTTCTATGCACAAGTGGTTGAGTCTAAAGCTCTACTCTAAAAATTATATACTCACTAGACTTATTTTTCTCATCTCACTTTCTCTTAACAGTCACACCACCATACCCAATGATAAAAAAACATATATAGACCATGAACATTGCTATTCATAAACCCATACACCACACACCAAATTTTTTTTATTTTTTTAAATTTTTTTAAAGTTTTTTTTTTTATTTTTTTATTTTTTTATTCTATCCATATGGACAATAAACGTCCCAGGAGCTAAAAAGACTAACGGGCAAAAAACAATAAATAAAAAATAAAACACAAGCAGCCCATCAACGTCTATAATAAAGATACCAAACGGCAACTGAAATGAAAAGAAATAAAACTTTCAGAACGTTAAAGAAATTAATATTCCAACGTCTAAGGCATAAAACCACTTGAAATAAATTTAAAAAAAAAATTTAAAAAAAAAAAAAAAAAAAAAAAACTCGGATTTGAAAGTGATGCTAAGATGGTTGTAGAAGCAGTAAATGCAGAAAATTCAGATTTTTCATAGTCAGGCCAGATGATTGAAGACATAAGGCATATTATGACTTGACATCCAACATGGAAACTTTCATTCATCCGAAGGGAAGGAAACAAAGTTGCTCATGTTGTTGCAAAATTTGCTTTGTCTATAGTTAATGAGTCAGTTTGGATGGAAGAGGGACCAGATGTGGTCCTTCCTAGTATTGCTTTTGATAAGTCTTGTATCAGTTGAGTTTTGAAATGATAGTTATTCTTTTCAAAAAATAAAAATAAAAACGGTTTGAATACTTAAAAGACCAAAACTCTCCCCAACGGCAATTTAATGACCAGCCTCAATTAAACACAACGTAAAAGACAAAAAGCAAAGGCGAGCAACCAATAAGAAATAAATATTATTAAAAAAATATTAACATTATACATCAATCACTATTTACTCTCACACTCTACATCTATAACTTTTTCATAGAGTATAAGGGTATTTTTTATAAGATATGAGGGTATTTTTCATAATGTGTGGGGTGGTGAATAGTGACTGATAAGAATAATTTTTCATCCATAAAAATGTTTTTATATGGTATCCAGTCGCTTTATAAATGGTTTACAATATCCTACTCATTTTATGTTTGCAATTGTAACATATATAGTTTTATCTTTAGACATATTGAAAAGGTTTGATTTAAGTATATTTTACTTTATATAGGAATCATTTACGAGACTATAATCAATTAAGAAAATGATTTATATTCCTATGTGTATAAAATATAATTAATGCATTGTTGATTTAAGGTTTTAATTTCTGTTATAAAATGATTATGATCTTCTAAAATTTATCCGAATTTCAAGATAAAACTCATCCTTGAGATCTTGCTTATAGTTTCTATGAAAAATTCTACTTATCATCTTTTATATCTCATATTAATATGTGATTTATTATTTTTATTATTCTATTTAAACACACATATAATATAATAGTGTAGAAATGATGTGTGGCATTTATCTCGCTTCTATAATACTAAATTTCAACACTAATTAAGCACCAATAGGGGGATCTGTCTTTGATGAATAAAAGAGGTAGAAAACGAAACATGTGCTGACGTATGCAAGCGACATTCAGGGACTCCACGTAGACATTCCAAAAGGAGGACAAATGGCACTTTTCCGGAAAATGCCAATTGCAATGATCAAGTTAAAAAAGCATCATAATTGCTTAATGACCGTTTTAATCCCCCCCCAAGTCTAAGGAAAAATATTATCCAATTAATTAAAGAGAAATTCTACGTGACGGTGCCGTTCAACCAGTGAGAGGCAAGTTCCGCTCCCTCATGCGCCACGCCACATCAGCCGACCATATCTCTCCACTCTCCAGTCTTGACGCAATCTAGAAGCCACATAGTCTCACAAAAAGAGAGGGAATGTTGGGCGAAAATATAAAGGGATCTTGTCTTTATCTTTTGTGTTTAAAAGTAAGCTCATGGGCCATGTTTGGTTGGTTAGTTATATAAATTTATTTTTAAATTAATTATTGATAAAATTTATTATTTTTTTAAACTTTTTATGTAAAAGTTAAACTCATATCAACATATTTTATATATCTACACACATATCTCAATCTATTTACATTCAAATATATTTTATGATATTTAAAAATATTATTATTCACAAATCAACTTAAATCATCTAAGGTCGTCTCAACGTAAAAAATGCAGCTTAAAACTTAGAGTAATGCTCCACAACCTCCTCAACTTCCACACACTACATTTTTTTAAAATTTTTAAAATTTAAAATTTATTTTTTTTAAACTAATTCAATTCTTCTATTAATTATTCATATATTAAATATTTGATAAAATAAAAAAATAATAAAAATTAAATAAATTGTGGTGTGTGGAGATTGTGTAGATTTTTTCTAATACGTTTGGTTACCAAACTCATCTTTATAATTTTTTTTTAATTTCAACACAAAATATAATAAATAATTTAATTTTGTTAAATTTTAAAATAATAATAATATTAAAAAATAATATTAAGTTTACATTCCTAATATAATTGTGAGAGGACAAAAGAGTCCAGTGTGAGCAGTAGTTGCCTTTCCGTTTTGAGTTATTTGAAGGACACCATAGTCCAACATTGGAAAAAAAAAAAAAAAAAAAAAGGTCAACGATTCTTGCTTCGAGAAAACAGGTCGGATATCAACAGCAACTACTGCTCAAAGCAAACTTCTCCGTTTGATGTAGTTTTCTCATTTTTCGTGCTTTGGGGAAAAGGAAAGAAAAGAAAAGTAAAGCGTGTGCAGTTTGCAACGGTCTTGCCACTTTTACAAGAATAAAGCTAATCTGCCGTTCCAATTATACCACTCACGAATTTTTTATTTATTTAATAATTAAGAAAGTAATTTTAAATATATTGAAATATATTTTTTATTTTTTTAAAATATTTAAATATATTACAAAAATATTACAAAAATAAAAATAAAAAGTGAAAAGTGAAGTGCGGTTTGAACGGACTCCTCTGGACGGCTCGACTCCTTCTACAATTATATGCATCGAACGCAATGTACTTTAACATAATTACAGGTCTCTTTCTGGCCCTAAAGAAAGTTTCATGTGAATTTTCTTCTTTTTCTTTCTTTTGCCTTCTCTTTTTATTTGTTTTCAAACACACATTACAGAGTGGCGTATTCATCAGGCTGACATAATCGCTCACCCCATCTCAATCCTCCTCAGATCCCAAAAACAAGTCTTAAAAAAAAAAAAAAAATCACTATTATTTATTATTTTTTACATATTTTTCATTATTATTCAATATTTTATCATGACTTTTACATTACTATTCACAAAATATATAAAAATACCTCATTATCCAAACGCAATCTTAGCAGTTCTATTCCTGAAAGATTTTGAGGAAGTGTGTGTATACCTATATCATATATGAAGGCCATGCCTGGATAATCATCCAATATAACTCGGTATGCCTGGATAATCATCGTTTATTTCTCCACCCAACCATCCAACCATTTGTTTTTGACAGAATAAGTTGTGATTATCATGATACTTCAATGTCAAAATCCGAATGCTATGATGATGAAGAAGAAGCATTTAGCCCAGACGCGCCACCCCAGATGAAACAAAGTTCATGGTCCCTTTCTGTTTCCATTGGAAATTGTAGTGAAGGGAACTATTTCCTACCTCCACTAGTTAAAAGAATTACCCCACGAGAGTTATTATATCAAGCTTGCGTATTGGTAACATCACTCAGCACTAAGCCCTCATTTTCTGCACAACTCTCCAATCCGCACAATCCACGCGCCAACCGCCTCTCAATCGTTTTCATGGCTTACACTCAAAACTTCCCCTGCCATTTCCTTCAACTTGGCCAGATTATGTTTCAATATTTCAACTCTTGCCATTACACTTTTGAGCTTTGTTATACAATCTCCACTACACTTCACACTTCATAACTTTTTTTAAATATTTTTAAATTTTTAATATTTTTTTAATATTTTTTTGAATTTATTCTTTTTAAATTATTTCAATTTTTTTTATTCATTATTCATATAATAAATATTTAATAAAAGAAAAAAATAATAAAAATTAAAAATAATATGGAGTGTAGAGTGTTAGGAGGTTGTGAAGATTTTTTGTACACTTTTACCATGGCTGTCTTCATCCTTTTGACAACTCGGCTCATCCCTTTCAGTTTTTGATGCATATCCTGTTAAGAATATAATACAAATAATAAAATCTATTTCTTTCTATCAGTTTAAACTTTTGGGACAAATGATGATTGGTATCAGAGTAGAGGTCCTGAGTACGAACCCTGACTCTACACTCTACCCATTTAATTAAAGAGTAATGTTAGAGAGAAGCCACTATAGCAGTGCACACTTTGCACTTACTGCATGACTGCTTCTAGTTGATTGTTCCTAACACTCACTTGGGGAGATGTGTGGTCTAGATGATGCCACATCATGTGTGCAAAATGGATGCTCCTAATAGTGGCTTCTATCTATATTTATTCTTCTATATTTATTCTTAATTAAATATTTTATGTGTTGGGCCTACTCATTGAGAAGAGACTGTTCCACAGGTGAGGGGAAATGTTAAGAATATAATACAAATAATAAAATCTACATATTTCCATCAACTACGTAGTGGCACCCAAAATGGATCATTGGAATTGGATAGTAAAAGTGTGATCTTGAACTCTTGATCTCTTCCTCAAATGAAGTCCTTCAAATTATTTTATAATGGGAAGAAATACAATTTGTCGTTTTTTTCTTATCTTTTCCCAAGTAAGGAGGATCAGTATCTTCAAAAACGATTTTAATTTGGCATCCAAACACTAGAAGAGAAGAAAAGTGTAAGTTGCTCAAATACCTAGCCAACCTCAACAAGCATATGGGTGATGTTACTGCTGAAAAAGAGCAAGGCAAGATGTCAGTGTTGCATTAGAAATAATCAATCACAATGTGCACAGTGGTCAACCACCAAGTCGCAGCTCCACTGGATCTTGATTGATCTTTCACTGTGAAAATGGGTTTTGGTGAGAATCCACTTGGTGGTCCTAACTCTGTGTAATGCCATACACGACACATACTTGATTTGACTCATTGCCCTTTACACTTGATGAATGATTCTACTAGTAAAATTACCATGAGGTTGGCAACAAACTCGTGTTTGGCAAATGTTTTTTTTCCAGATGTAAAAACCTCACTTTACGTGATTCACAAGTAACAGACTTACTCTGATATTGTTATTCATTGATATTTTTGCAGTTTATTTTTTTTTTGTTTTCATCCTTTCTGTCATACTTCAATTGTCAAATCTGTGCTTGATCTTCAAACAAATTTGTTAAAGATGTAAACCGGTCCAAGATTTGTGACTAAGAGTTACTGAGGTAGCAATATCATGATCAACTGTTTAATGAAAGCAAAGCTAATCATAATTATGTGGTGAGGGTTTATGATCTTACTTGCATGTTATAAATTCCAACAATCGACAATCTGTTTTGACTCCCACAACTCTGCACGAGTCGACCCTCAAGTTTGTAGAAGGCTATGATTACTTCAATTAGGAGGTCATGACCCAGTAGTCGTGAACACAGTCCAGCTGAGAACAAAAATAAACTGAATGGGGTCCAAAGAGAAAGAGAAAGGCTATTTTCTGTAATATCTGAAACATAACGAGGGTATTTTCTATAACCTTTTCCTTTAAATATAACACATTTTGCTCCTAGAACTCTCCACTTGGAAAACCTCCATTAAACCAGGATTTGGTTCAATAAACAAAACCATGGGAAATAGCTTCGTTCTGCAAACAAAAGCTATCAAGATCATGAAAACAGATGGGAAAGTTCTCAGATACAAAGCCCCCATGAAAGTCCACCAAGTCTTGTTGGAGTTTCCTGGCCATGCAATATCTGACACCCTTCCTGTCCCCCGGCATCTCAAACCAGAAACCAAACTGCTCAGAGGTCATGTATACCATCTAGTACCTCTTCCCTTGCCATCGCCAAAAGTTGGGAAGAAGAAAATGGTGAGGTTTGCAAATCCAGAGGGGGAAGCAGTGCAAGAAAGTGGGGTGGTCAGGATTAAACTGATCATTACCAAGAAAGAGCTGCTCGAGATACTAGAGAAAGGAGTCGATTCTGTTGGTGAGAAGGTTTCTCAACTTCAGAGTAAAAGCTGCATAGGCGGGGCAGGTGAATACACGGGTGATGAAAACTGTAGAGGGTGGATGCCTGACTTGGAAAGCATACCTGAAGCAAGCTAGCCAGCAAATATCTATATATATATTACCTCACCACTGAAAAAAGAAGAAAAAAGAGTTCTATTTTTGGTTTAACATACAAAATTAAACATGTAACCATGAAAGAAATAGTTTAGTTCTTCTCATCAGCTGTGCTTGTCATATACTTCAGTTTTTTTTTTCCTGCACACTGATCATTAAAAAACCTGCAGCTAATATATAAGCAAACAAGAGTAGAGTCCATCTACTTCAACATCTCCTCCTATCCCTGTGTTGATCACATACCAGGTCACAAATATGGTGTAGCAAGGAAGGCGTATCAAAAGCGCATAGCAATTAAGATTATGATTAACACAAGGATGCTAATCTCGGATTAAAGCTTTAATTAAAAACCCCAGAAAATCTTTTGCCAACAAGCATGACAGTATCACAACGTTCATTTTAGTACGTATTAGCCTTGTTCTAAATACCAAATTGGGGCATGCCATATGAGAAGAGGGCGATGTGGCAACACTTGCGAGCCCCTTCAGCTCACGACGTCGATCCTCACTTTGCCATTCACTAAAATAGGTGTAAAGAAAGCACCATATGTTCCTACTATCAATTAAGGAAGCTGGTCCAAGTTCTACTTTCTGAATTAAGAGAGATCCTGTTTTTCCAAGCTTTATTTATTTTTTATTAATCTCATTTATCTCAAGAATCTGCTAATTTATCCAATGTCACGATTGATATCTACCGGACTGTAAATTCACTGGAAGAGAGATTTTCATTCAAGATAATATAAGTGTACACACTGTATAATATTTATATACAAACTCTCCGTAACCTTCTCCTAGGGGTGCTACCCGCATGCCCCACACCATGTGGGTGGGAGGGTTTCATACTCGCCCCCCGCCCCCGCATGCAGGGGCCGGGTAGCTGGGGGCGGAACCCCGCTGCCCACCCCTACCTCCTCCTATATATAAGCTATTCAAAAATTAAAAATAATATCCACAACGTTAACAAATCTACTGGCACGAAATATCAGTAGCAATATCCTCAGGTTTGACTCGGCATACTTGTTCCCTTGGCTTGTGGTGTGGCATTAGGATCATTTTGAATTTTATCTCCAATACGGATAATGCCCTATCAAGAAAAGAGCACTTTCTTCTTATATGTTTGAGGTGGAGCCTCAGCCCTACATCAATAAGTAATGACTACTTACGTTATGATTCGCACCCATAATTATTATCATTACGGTGGTGCTGACAGTGTTCTCATCATGACAGCGTGGTGCATTTACCATGATTACCAGGCACTTGATATCTAAATGGATGGGAGTAGACTTATGCAGTAAAAGTGCGTATTTTTTTGTCTAAACGAATGCAGTCTTTGTTGTGTTCTATGCATGCATCATGGTGGCTCGATCCACAAGGCCGTTTCACATTATCTTTTAAAAGGCACTAAACTCTGTTCTGTTTTGCAGTATTCAGTAAGAGATATTTTGTAAATCTTGTGAACGCAAGAAACAAATTCAGTAAGAGATATTTAAGATGAGAATTAAATAAAATAGTATTATAATAAATTAGAGAGTTTCTGATTGCATAAATAAACCGCTATGAATCAACTGGACAAGAAGAAAATCTTCATTTATTTTACTTTTTGTAGTCTCCACGCGGTTGTGCAGTGTCAACAAAATTACGTGGAACACAACTCAAGAACAAGTTGCTGGTTTAATATTGCAGTGACACGACTTCTGGGAATCCCACTCAATGACTCTTCCCAATTAGTTTATACTCGGTGCTTTCATCCAAGCAATGTTGCTTTCTCCCAAAAAAAACACATGATGCTTTCCGCGGAATGAAGATCATTCGTTTGGGAAATGAAGTGGGCCGACATCTTTTATAAACTTCATTTCTTCTGGTTTCATACTAGGGCACTAGAGCCCTTGCTTTTGGGAATAGAGTCTATCAATGGACATCTAACAGGATACTCCATTACAGGAAATAGAAAACTCGATTAGATTTAACAGAAAACTTGACGTTCAACATTATATTATTGGTTTTTTCTCCTTGCTTGCTGCGTGCCGCTGCTTGATTGGTTGTCATTGTGTTCTGCCAGGGGTTGTAATTTCCATTTAATGCTGTTGCCTCTGCACTAAACCAGTTGTTTTAACTCTTAGCTTATCTCATCCTATGATCTATCACCCACTAACAACAGGGACAATCGTTCTTAAAAATCTGTGAAAGATCGGAGAAAAGCGGAAGGAGAACTAGGAGGACAAAGCATTCCTATGATCTATCACCCACTAACAACAGGGACAATCGCTCTTAAAAATCTATGGAAAGATCGGGGAAAAGCGGAAGGAGAACTAGAAGGACAAAGCATTCCTATGATCTATCACCCACTAACAACAGGGACAATTGCTCTTAAAAATCTGTGGAAAGATCGGAGAAAAGCGGAAGGAGAATTAGGAGGACAAAGCATTAATTTAACAGTGCTCCATAGATTTCAATGGGTGGTTAATATATATTCAAAGTAGTCCACTATGTTTAACATGCCCACCATGAATGTAGTGGTTGACTGGGGATGCCATCGTTTCGTGTATTGCGACTTCTTGCTTTCACTATTCACCCATTAAAATTCTTTGTTTTAACCCAAATTTATTTGATTACTCAAGTGACAAAAGGTAGCAAGAGAAAGGGGAAAATGTAAGCATGTGAACCATGACTTGGTTGCTTTCTCTCATTTTTAACTTTAATTCATCAACGTTTTTACAGTTGATATCCCAATTTTATGTAGATTACTACATTCCCTATCGAACAGAAGACCACTCAGCACTGAATTACTTCAAAACATTCTTTAACATTGGCTATAAACAGCGAGTGTTGTATTGACAAAATTAGAGCAGTGGGATAACAAAATGTAGCATGAAGAATGACATTTCTCTTAAAATTAAGAGTCTGCTGATATAAAAACAAATGAAAATTCACACTACGTTTATTTTCAACTAATTATGTGCAGAAGTTAACTGAAGGGAGCTGTAAAATGATTGAGTATCCGAGGGGCACTTTCCGGGTCCTTTGTGCTAGCCCTCCCCAACAAAACAGCCATGACGCAAGAACAGGTTCCTTAGCCTTTCAGTAGAAAGAAAACCACCAGAAGGCAGGGTTATTTTTCTTAAAGATGGCCTTGAAAACACCATCCACGCAATCTCTATATTCACATTATCGCACCATTTCAGATTTATCTCCCTTAATCCTCTGCAGTTCTTCAGTACTTCCTTCACCCCTTTATCCGTCACATTCAGGCAGCCCGCCAGTTCCAAACGTCGTAGCCTGCAACTTCTCTTTCCGATCATAGCCAAAGCATGATCATTAATCCCTGATCCTTTTGCACTCAGTTCCTCCAATTCGGAGAGTTCGAAGTCTATCATGAACTCCTTGATCCCTCTACATTGGTTTATCTCCAAATGCCTGATCTCCCTGCAACTCTTAAAAATTTCTGAAATGCTTTCTCCTGTGATTTCCCAACAAGAACTTAGGTCGAGGAGTTGTAAACCGGGGCAAACAGTAACCAAAGTTTTGATACTCTCATTTCCCAATTTACCATTTTGAGCCAAGTTTAGAGCCTTGACGCGATGGTTCACCACAAAATCCGTAGTAAGGTCTTCCTTCCCTAGATTTGTTCTCTCCATTTTGACTTCATTCAGTAGATGACACATTTTCATGATGGTAAAGAAGGTCGAATTTGTGAGCTTAGAACATTTACTGAGATTTATTGAGGTTAACTTGGAGAAAGAGTCGGATAACTCCATTATGTTCTGGTCTGTGAGAAAACTTACTCCTTCAAGGTTTAACAAACTAAGACTCCGGTACTTGTTCAACAGCAAAGAGAAGCCGGCAAACGTGAAACCGTGGCAATGGGCAAGAGTGAGCTTATTTAGTGGGAGACATGCTTCTACAATTGAATAAAGCAGTTCATCCGCAACAAATGAGTTTGACAGATCAATATCTCCCAAGGCTTTAGCGTATAGAAAAGATTCTACGAAACCAACCTCCATTGAAGGCAACCCGATTTCATTTACAGATATGGACCTCAATTCACGACTATAACGAATCGCGAAAGCAATAGCATTTGGGGTTATGCAAGTGCAGTCTCGGACCGCGATTTCTCTGATTAAGGTACAATTGGATGACAGAGCGATTAGTGATTGATTCGTAATGAACTGGTTACCTGAAAGGTCGATCTTGATCAGGTTCTTAAGCTTCAATGTCAACGCAGAAACCCCCAAGTCAGTCACAGGCCCCGAAAATCTCCCCAAATTATCCAACCCATTTGAGGAGTAGCAATCTTTATGCTCAGGATAGCTGATATCAAGTTCTTCCAGATTTGGAAACGATGATGCTATAGTAAACAGATGGATGTCCTGCAATAAGCCTATTTTTGAGCAATTCAGGCTTCTTAAGTTCTTCATATTGGAACCCAATTCTCTCAACCCATCGAGGTGAAGACTCTTCTGGTTGGAAAGATGGAGAACTTCGAGGTCTAACCCGGATATTGCAATCTGATTAAGAAGGCCTTCGAGGTCTCCATGAAAGTCACGGAGTTCTATCTTGCGGAGACGACGAAATCTTCGGAGGAGTCGAGGAAGGAAAAGAATTGTCTGGTCGGTGACAGTGAGGAAAACTCGAAGTTGATTGGAGATGGCAAGGAACTGCCTGCAGACCAAAGATAGCGATTCGAAGTGACGATGGTGGTCGACGAAAGAGAACACGAGTTCCCAACATTCTTCGGGAAGATGTACGGGGGGTTTCTCTGACATTGATTTCAGTTGGAGGAACTGGAAGGAATGAAAGGGAGAGATGGGTAAAGTTGTTTTGGTAGAGCAGATCTTGAGATCCGAGTTTTGAAATAAAGGGAAAAGAAAAGAGTTCATTTTACCTTTCTTGTTGGTTCAATTTTAAATTTTGAATTTTAAAATTTTAAACTATTCGAATAATATATATTTTTTTAAAATTTTATATATAATATATAAAATATATATATATATATTTTATCTTTTTAATATAATTATAAATACATTGGGACTGCTTAGCTAGTGATAAATATGGAATTTTCATATATAATGTGGAATGATATGTACGCGTACAATTTCATGTAAAATTCTATCTAAATTGACTGCATTATCGATCATTATGAACAAGTTTTGGAAGTGAGTTGAAATAAAAATTTTGTGAATAGTAATAATATAGTTTGTAAATGATAATGAGATACTTGTTCGTTTGTTTTCAGAGATGAGATAAGATGAGTTGAGATTAAAGTTAAAAAGTTGAATAAAATATTGTTAGAATATATTTTTTAATATTATTGTTGTTTTGGGATTTGAAAAAGTTGAATTGTTTATTTTATTTTGTGTGGGGATTTGGAAAAGTTATAATGATGAGGTGAGATGAGATGTTTTTAGAAAACAAACAAGGAAATAATGATTTATTAAGTTTTGGAAAACGAGAAATAAAAAATTAAATAAAAAATATTATAAAGTTTAAATATTGTTAGAATATAATTTTTTAATATTATTATTATTATTATTTTAAGATTTAAAATTTTTTTATTTTTTATTTGAAAGTTTAAAAAAGTTATAATGATTAGTTTGAAAGTATTTATATTTGAGTAATATTTAAAAATGAGATGAGATGAAACTTTTTTCAAAACAAGCCCGTAGTCTTTAGGATAATATCTCTCGTTCCTTTTACTTTTTTCTTTTATTTTTTTGAGCGAGTGTTCTTCCAAGATGATACCATCTTTAACAGCTTCATTGCAATTCTCGAGTCATCATCTAACATAGATTTTTTTTACTCATGATCATCTTTGTACTTTAGAATATTGGAAGTTGAGGCAAGCTCATGCTGCATTTAGACTGCCATTGCCAAAATAGCTCAATATGTGAGGAGAGATGCTTGAAAATATATACCAAGTGGAGGTTATTTCATGGAAAATGTATGAAGGGCTTGTTGTGAAATGTTATGCAAAAAATACACTCTAACGATGATAAATAAAGTAAAAATAATACAATCAAGAACATGACACACAATATACGCTGTTCGGCAAATTGTCTACATCCATAGAGCTGCATAAATCTTATTAACCAGAAGAGATTACAATCACTCAATCTCAACTCATACTCTCTAGGGTTTTTTGCTCTTTCACACAATATGTACTCACAAGACAATTGTTCTCTCTCAAAATATGCTTGAGGCAGTCCAACACAAGTCTAATATGATAAATATATAGTGAGTGGCGTCGAAAACTTAATTTGGCAAAAACTGCATACTTTGCTCGAGCGAAGTGTCGAGCGGTGACGAGCGAACTCTCGGATTTGATATTCGCTCGAGCGGTATGTCGAGCGAACTTGGTTCGAGCCAACTGTCAAGCCAACTTTCAGCAAACACTTTTTCAGCTCCAAAACCAGTCTCCACATATACCCCAACAATCTCTCACTCGGAGATTGGGTTTCCACATGCCAACCACTGTTTCCAGCCAAGCCCTATCATTTCTGCAGCTCATAGCTCCCGTCTTCAAGTTAGAAGACGCACTGAAGTTGAGCTCGACTTCAGTCTTCCACATACATCACCCTTAGTCAGCACATCTACTGGGCGACTCACAACTCCCATTGCACTAGGAGTATTCAGTCTCGAACCGACCTTGGCAACCTTAGCCAACTTTCCTAGGCTTTCATGAGGAACGGCAAAGCTACCTCACATGTTTTGCGCGATCAAGCCTACCTTTTGCACTCTTGTATTTCCCTGCACATCACTGGACCCTGATGTTAAATACAAAGAGTTAGATCTCTTACCATGCGCTAGGACCAGCGCACTCTTTTAGTGATCTTCCAAACTCCTCAAGAGAACGCTACTGCAAAATCGTTGTCATCAAGCTGTCCCACAGAGATAAGGTTTTTCTTCAGATCTGGAACATGTCTGACTTGTTGTAAAGTCCACACGCTCCTGTTTGGAAGTGTAATGTGCACATCACCCACTCTCATTACATCCAATGCCTCTCCATCAGCCACATACATCTTCCCAAAATCACTAGCAACATAATTCTGCATGATTTATTGATGTGAGGTGCTATGGAACGAAGACCTTGAATCCAACACCCAATCATCAATCGGGCTGTGCACTGTAAGAAGTAAGGCATCATGAATTTCTTATGCCACTACATTCACAGCATCATCATCAGAACTTTCTTGATTCCTGCAGTTTCTCTTGATGTGGTCCGGCTTGCCACAACTCCAGCATGTGATCTGCTGCCTAGATCTCGTCTTGCTCTTCCCTCTGTTCTTGGAGTTTGACCTGTCATATCCTCTGCCCCTATTGTCAACAATCAGGGCCGATCCAGAATCCAAGGACTCACCCAAGTCTCTCCTACGTACTTCTTTAGCAAGTATCATGTCACGTATGTCATCGTAGTTTAGTTTTGTCTTGCCGGCTAAACTACTCACAGCCATCCTCATGGCCTCCCTATTATTTGGCAACGATGCCAACAGAATTAATGCTCTGATTTCATCATCAAACTCAATCTCTATAGAAGACAATGATTTGTAATCTTATTGAATTCATTCAAGTGTTGGGCTACAGACATACCTTCCGATATCTTCAGATTGAACAATTTCTTCATCAAGTGCACTTTATTGTTCGCCGACGGCTTTTCATACATACCTGACAAAGTCGCCATGAGATCCACTGTGGTTCTCTCTTTACTGACATTGTGTGCTACTGTTTTGGACAAAGTCAGCCGAACAAGGCCTAGAACCTATCGATCTAACATAGTCCACTCAGCATCAGCCATGCTCTCCGGCTTCTTTCCCAATAGTGGAAAGTGGAGCCTCTTCCCATAGAGATAATCCTCAATCTGCATCTTCCAGTACCCAAAATCAGTGCCGTCAAACTTCTCGATCCCGGGTGCGTTCACTTTATCTCCAGCCATCATTATCCTTCAGATCCAACCTGGCTCTGATACCAGTTGTTGTGAAATGTTATGCAAAACACACACACCAACGATGACAAATAAAGTAAAAGCAACACAATTAAGAACACGACACACAATATACGTGGTTCGGCAAATTGCCTACGTTCACAGAGTTGCAGAAATCTTATTAATCAGAGGAGATTATAATCACTCAATCTCAACTCATACTCTCTAGGGCTTTTTACTCTCTCACACAATATGCACTTACAAGACAATTGTTCACTCTCAAAATATGCTTGAGGCAGTCCAACACAAGTTTAATATGATAAATATATAGTGAGTGGCACTGGAAACCTAATTTGGCAAAAACTGTGTATTTTGCTCGAGCAAAGTGTCGAGCGGTGTCGAGCGAACTCTCAGACTTGATCTTCGCTCGAGCGGTATGTCGAGCAACGTCGAGCGAATTTGGCTCGAGTCAACTTTCAACAAATACTTTTTCAGCTCCAAAACCAGTCTCCACATATACCCCAACAGGGCCTTTCGTTGTTATTGTGTCACTAATTATTAAGTAATGACTATTTCTTACAGCTTTTTTACAATTTAGTTAATAAAGTTATAAGAGTGTTGTTATTTTATAAACATATATTTTATTTAAAACAAAATTATAAACAAGTAGAAAAAATAATTCTGTTTCTATCACTACTCATTTAAATAAAAAAATATAGCTACTGGTTATACATACATATTGTCAATATATGTATCATCATAAGAAAAATGTTTTATCCACCAAAAAATTTTCAAAAAAGTAAATTTATAAATTGATGTGACTTGACATGGTATGTTATATTATAAAGTTATTTTTATTGTAAAGTATATTTAATGTATCAAATAAACTCACGATAGTTTGCGAGTTTTTTTTTATGAGATCTTTTTATATTTGTTAATGTAGCACTTCACTAATCATAATTGTTGAAACAAGGAGCAATGCTTTTTTTTTTTTTTTTAACAAAAGGAGCAATGCTTTCTAAATATAGTATATAATAATTATTCTCATCAGTTACTATTCACTATACCATACTCTATATCCTATAAAAAAAAAACTATAAAATATGAATAATGACTTATGCATCACAAAATCTTATAATATATAGCTGCCATTTGTCTTGGAGATGAGCTATATATATATATAGATGGAAACCTCAAGATTATAGATAGTTGACAGTTCTTGTCGTTTGTTTCGCACGTAATACAAAGTTTTATGCATAAATTAATAAACACATTGTGTGTGCTACTAATGACTTTTTCCACTCGGAATTATATTTATATTTTGTCAATTTTCAAGGCTCAAAAGGTTCACATGAGAATTGTGATTTTGTCACGTACGGTACAGAATAGGTTTTCTTAGATCTTTACCCAAAGATGAAAGAACAGCTAAGCTATTTTTGTCAACCATATTAATTAAGCGCCGTACGTCGTATGCATTGCATGCTAGTTTCAACTTTCAACAGAATACGCTCGTGTCACTAATTAATTCCCACCAAGTTTCCATTTTTACGAATTCCGATTTTACATTTTTCTCCGACTCTTTACAATTTGGGTTTTAAATTTGGTATCGTTTATTTTTATAGATGAGATGAGATGAGATGAATTAAATTAAAATTAAAAAATTGAATAAGAATAATGCTACATATAATCGTAGAGTGTACAAGCGCCGTATAATTACTTTGAAAAATAGTGTGATTCACTGTTAAAAAATTAATTTATTTTCATGTGAATATCATATTTATTCACTTTTTTCAAAGCGACTGTACGGCGTTTGCACACTCACGACTGCAAGTATCATTTCTCTCAAAATTTATTATTAAAAAATTAATTTTTTATAGAAATTCTATATCATTTTTCCGAATGAGTATGCTAGAGAGAAACCATTATAGCAGTGCACACTTTGTACTCACTGCGTGACTGTTTCTAATTAATTATTCTCAACATTCACTTGGAGATATATGTGATCTACATGATACCACATCATGTGTACAAAATGAATACTACCAATAATAATTTCTATCTGTATTTATTCTTCTCCTAATACCATTTCGGTTCTCTCTAAATTTATAACGGTCACGAACTCGGAACTCCAGCACACTCTCCTTCTTTCACAGTTTGTCCCTACCCACGACGACTCACACGTCTCAGTCGCCCAAAAACGCTCTCTACTTTTTTTAACAAAGAAAAGATGGTAGGCTGTGTTTGGCCCACGCGATTCACGTCCCCTTCCGCCCTTCGGCCCCTCTCAGGTATCAATAGTTATTATACACACACCCACTCTCCACTGGATAGATAGATAAAAGTGCTTTCTTGGTTTCCCTCCAGCAGTTTCTTTGTCTTCATCTGCCAGTAGATAACAAAGATTTTTACATACATTCAACTCGACACAAGCAACAAAGGAAGTTTCTCAGAGTCCGAACACAATTTAACACACTCTTGCACGCATTCTCTCTCCCCTCTCTGAGGAGAAAAAGTGGCATGATGAATCTTCTTGGTCTTCTGCTTCCCATGTGGGTATCGAGCGCCATTTTGTCTACAATCATCATTTATGCCAGATCAGAGCCTGCTATATCTGCAATTTCGGAGCCTGCTTCTGTTGCCCAGACAGAGCCTACTTCTCAATTTTCTCTAAAAATGGAAGCTGAATCTCCAGGTACTTCAACAATGCACAGGGATTTCTGTTTTTGGTCTTTGTTCCACCTCAGGGACTTGTGTGGCCTGTTGGGTATTTGCTTGTCTAATGGGTTTTCATTGGTTCCAATTTTCGAATTCATTCAAACCCCAACTAGAGTGGATATGTTTTCAGTCTAGATTTATTCGATATTTGGGGTTTTGATTTTTGGTTTCAGATATTATATTTTCGCCCAGTTTGGTTTCTGACAATGCCGTGGAAGGAAGAAGTATCTCCTGTAAACTTGTATTCTAGCGGGTCTAATCTCTTCTCGTTTTCTTGTGCTCTGTTTGGTTTCTGAGAAAATGTATCGTAAGCAAAAGTTAAATTGGTTAGAAATAGGCTGTTTGTTGTTTGATTTTCCCAAAAACCAGAAGTTTCACTCAATTGTATAATTGACTTGAAAAAAAAAACTATCTTGCTTTGCTGTGGTTACATGGGTGTTTCATACAAAGAAAAAAATGGAAAGAAAATCGGAACATGGAGGTTAAGAGCTAAGTACGCAGTTTCCTCGGGAACGAAACGGAAACATGCTACAGTAAACTAATGTTGTTCTCTAATGTTTCAGTACTTATTTCATGGCAGTTATTTATTGGGTTTGGACTAAAATATCACATTCACATTTCGCTTCCTTTTCCGATCTCATAATCCCCATGATTGTCTAAACAGAAGACAATATCTTTCCATGTTTATATATGCATATGCACATTTTATATTTTTATATTTCCCTTTTGCGCGTTCTAATAAAATTTCTGCTTATCAAAAAAACCATTTTGCTGTATTTCTAAATTAGCATGTTTAGTCATGGTTTTCTCATGCTAATACCAGGAGTACCAAAGGTTAGAGTAATCCACCACCAAGACTTGAACAAGAGAATTCTTATAGCGCTCATTGTTGCTTCCATTCTCCTTGGTGGGATTTTGCTGTTTTCAATATGTTTTTGGATCTATAGATGGAAAAACTCGAAGAACTCCAATGAAAAAGGTCAAAAAAGTTTAGGTATCGTCTATTTAATGAAAATTGCATTTGTTTTGTTTTTTTTTCCTTTTGAGATCAATGTTCACATTTTTTCCATTTACCTTGTCTTTCTAATATCATCTGAAGAGGCTGGAAAAGGGATGTCACAAAGTCCAATGATGGTTAGATTTAATTCCTTGATGATGGTCGATAAGAAAAGTGCGGTAGCTATATTTGATTATCAATCATTAGAAGCTGCGACAAACAATTTCCATGAAAGTAATGTTATAGGTGAGGGTAGTTCTGGACGTATCTACAAAGCTCGTTTTGATGAAAAATCCCTTGCAGCAGTGAGGAGAGTTGATGGTTTCAGGCTTGGCGTGGAAAGAGAATTTGAAGTAATATTCTCGCTGAAATTGATTTGGATATCCATTTGTTGGTTCCTGAACTTTTTCTTTACGGATTTCCTCTTAATTGATTACTTGGAATTGCAGAATGAGGTAAATTGCTTGAGCAAAATTCGGCATCAGAATATTATTGAACTACTTGGTTACTGCATCAATGGAGAATCAAGGTTTCTTGTTTATGAAATGGTTGAGAATGCTTCTTTGGAAACTCAACTGCATGGTATATCTTTTTTCTTCATTATTAATTAAAGCAAAGAATTAAAAAGGACAATAGCCAAAGAACTTTTGTAGGTCTGCTTGTATTGTATCTGTTTTTTCTCAATGTTGTAGGATCTACTCGGGGATCAGGTTTAACGTGGCATTTGCGGATGAAAATAGCTGTTGATGTTGCTAGGTAAGTCCACTATGCTCATAACTTGTTTTACTTTATTTTTTCTCCATTTTTTATGTTAACTCGGTTGTTGTTGTAATAAATGGTGATAGGGGGTTAGAATATCTTCATGAGCATTCCAATCCTCCCGTGGTTCATAGAGACATAAAATCCTCTAACATTCTTCTGGATTCTAATTACAATGCTAAGGTAAGATCTATAGGTTGTCTGTTTGAAACTGGCATGCACGATATTTTGTCTGTATGTGATATTCAATAGAATGCTTTCTCCTTTAACGAGATTTTCTTGAATCAGCTGTCAGATTTTCTCCTTGCCGTAACTTCTGACACTGAAAACAAGAACATAAAGCTTTCAGGAACATCAGGTTATTTGGCACCAGAGTATCTTTCAGATGGTATGGAGAATTTTATACGATGTTTAAACTGCATACTAATAAGCATTCGTTTGAATGATCTGCGTGTTTGTTGCATTTGTCTTCCTTTGAGAGCTCTTCTTTCTGTAAAACCTTTCGAATTTCTGTTCTTGCACTCGAATGCTCCATGTTCTCATAAGCATAGTGTCTTTATGTTTTGCCTTAAAAGAACTAGTTTTAGCTTTTTCCTTGTAATTGCCTTGCGTGTGCATCTATTCGCTGCTAACAGACATCATGATCTGAGTAGCGTATAAACTGCTTAGAATGATCAAGTTAATCACACAGTGTGAATAATCTGTGATGATACGAAGGGTAACAATAATTCATAAATTCAGGTATTTGGATTAGGGCACTCGGTGTTCTTTTTTTTTGTATTTGGATATGCCTATTCTTTGATCAATAAAGTTTTGTTTACCTATAAAAAAAAAAAAATTCAGGTAGATGATTCTTTTAAATAACTTAAACCCCGTCTTTCACCATCAGTATAGTGTAGAAGTTCCTTAGTGCATCCATATGCTTAGAATGTATTATTTCCTATGGTTCTATGTCCAACTTCCAAGGGTAAAAGTAACGTTGAAAAGAACGGTTTCATTGTTAATGTTGTAGGGTGGGCTACCGATAAAAAAGATGTTGTAGGATGGGCCCTGTATCATTACGAGTCAATTATATATTGTTTCTGTAATCCTGTTGATGAAGAAAGTGGATGACTTATTTTCACTCATTAATCATATAGTTGTAGTCAAGAAGGCATTACAGTTAGCTGTCTTAAGTTGTCACTATCTTTGGTTTTCTAATGCCACAAAGAACCAAAATTCCAAGTAGAGGGTTTTCTTCCATATAAACGATGTGAGATTATTTCTTACAGGTAAACTAACAGATAAAAGTGATGTCTATGCTTTTGGAGTTGTCCTTCTTGAACTTCTTATGGGAAGAAAGCCATTGGAAAATGATGCTCTGCCTCAATGCCAATCTATTGTTACATGGGTAGGTCGTCTTTCAGAAGTCACGAAGCTGCCTTTGATGAAGTGAATTTTGAGTTTCTGGTGCTTGATGTCTGAATCAATTTTTGATTTGCAGGCTATTCCCCAGCTTACCGACAGATCAAAGCTTCCAAACATTGTTGATCCTGTAATAAAAAACACCATGGACCTAAAGCACTTGTATCAGGTTCCTAAACACTAATATATGGGTACCTAATGAATTGTCATGTGTTGGGATTTGCAGCTAAATTATAATCGTATTACCATTGGACAGGTTGCTGCTGTGGCTGTGCTATGTGTACAACCAGAACCATGTTACAGGCCGTTGATAACGGATGTCCTGCACTCACTCATCCCTCTTGTCCCTTGTGAGCTTGGAGGGTCACTCAGAGTTACAGAACCTGCAAAGCCAGGCCGTCATTCAGAGTTACAGAACCTGTGAAGCCAGGCCGCCCAGAACCCTCCGGCTGACTGGAGAACCTAGCTTGTGACTATTACACATTGTCATGCTCCAGATCAACACATTCTAGGCAATCACTCAAAACACCCGATTCGTTTTCTCGTGTTCATGATCATTCTTTGCAGATTACCTTTTTCCGTGAGATTTGGACAGCAGTAAACTTATGGTACGAAGAGTTTTTTTTCCTTAATTAAAGATGTAAATTGTAGTAAATTTGATGTAATTTTTCCATTACAGTCTGGGAACCAATTTCAAACCAGTAAGAGAACCAAAAAAAAGAGAGGCTCGGGGATCCAAAAATCTGTGAAATAAACTTTTCTCATCCTACGGATGAATAAGTCGATAATTTGATGGTCATTCTATGGCAATCTCATTTTGCTACATCATGGTTTATCTTATCAACGACTAGAACATCGTATTGACTCTGCTTTTACAACGAAATCATTTTTCCAACTTTTGGCCTCGTGCGTATCAACCCGTATCAACGAAGAAACAAGGCTTGAGAACAACAATCACAACATCTGTGAATCACCATTGTTACTTGTCACCGTCCAAGTTAGTTGCACTAGTACCCTTTTCGTTATGTTCTTCATGATTAAAAAGAACACGTACAGATTTTGAGCAGTAGGCAAACAACTTGATCCTGTTTTTTGTTTTGCCTTTTCCACCTAGTTTGTTTCGTACCCTATATTTTATTCCCCTCTTTATTTATTGCCATCTTCGTTCAGTAACATATGTTAACCACTGCTGCAGAGAAGGAAAAAGACGCACAAGAAGACAAAGATGTTGAGACGCTTGACGGAAAATGAGAGGTTTGTCTCCAGCTGTAAGCTTAATCTGCAACCCAGGAAAAAGAAACATAAATAAATAGCTCGAAAGACAGAAGCTTGATTGGTCAAATTTCGACAATTTTCATCTTCCAACTCTTTTATTCAAGCCTTTGCATCGATTGGAGTTATCACACATATACACATGATAAATGGATGCTGACTTCCATATCTTAGAGCGTAGTTAGTTCAAAGACAAACACAGAGAATTTCAATGCAGATCTTCCTACCAACAACTTGATCTTGAAGGCTAAGCCAAATCAGTTAAAGCTAAATCTTATAAGATAAAAAATTCAATCGAGGAGGAACATGTTTCTAACTCTGTATGAGCTGCATACGAATTACGGCTCCCCCTCTACTCTTGAGGGCGATGGGGAAGCCTCATACTCCGTAGCTCTATAGATGTGAGTCTAGCTCAACTGTTCGTATGTATCTTGGGATACTCACTCACTACTTACCTCTGCTCCTAAAGCTAACTTCCAATATTCCAAAGCCAATTCCTAATTGTCAATTGCTTCATCGACTGTGGCTTAGCTTAAACTGAACCGTAACCTTTAAGCTACAATCAACAAAAGCAAGAAATTGAGAGTCTGTTTGCTTGAAGAGGGCCAAGAAACATGAGCGCCTAGCGCGAGCCTTAATGAAAGAAAATGCCCCTTACTATAGAACAAAGCAAGGGATTGAGCTCTAGAAAGCCGTTGCGTGTTTGAACAAGCAACGGACATTAGACTCGGGATTTTTTCCTGTAAAAAGATTCTCTGCAGCTAGAGTCCTCGTCTGCTAACTAGGAGAAAGAGAAAGAATGAAATAGCATTGCATTAAAACAATTGAATTGAAAAGAGGAAATCGAAGTTACCTCTGAGCATTCAATAACAGGAAGACTATTCACAGATATCTGCAAATTGTTTTTTTTTTTTTTTCCTTTTTTTTTTTTCCCTTTTTTTGCCTTATCTTCTATGATTTTTCATCTTATTCTCCAACAAAATAAAACTATTCTGCGGCAATATATTATTACTCGAGAGCTTGTTTAAATCAAAACGAATCTATCTACGAACTTTGAATACCACTCTAGTCGAAAGACCGGCCAGCGCCCACTCGACTAGAGGGACTGAGAAATTAATAGAGTACAAAACTTATCTTCAAGCTTTACCTTATTCTGATCGTTCAGAGGGTAATCACGAAGTCACTAAATGAAGTCCTTCGTTTCTTTCAAAGGTGCTGACCCACAACAAGGCAGAGATGACTAAGTGACATATGGAATATGGCGCCAAACATCGTCATCTCATAGAGAGGCTTTCCTCAGTGCCCTTCCCTTTAAAGTAGGCGATAGGCAATAGATGGCATTGACTTAAATGTGATATCAGTTAGAAGGCACTTGCTTAGCAGCTTTAGAAAATGAGAGACACAAATTTCTCAATCTTTCTCGCCAGTTTGGGACTCTCCATACATATGGTGCGCTCGTCAAAATCGGAAAAGGCCTTATTTTTTTAATTACCCAATGTGATTGCACCATTTTCGGGACCTCTGATGTTGGAAAGGACTATATGTACAATATCACCTTCAGGTATTGAAAAGGTCACTCTTGATGCAAGATTCCTCCACCGATCAATGAAGTCAACAGTACTCTCTTTGATCAGGTTAATCAACTCGATCAAGCACGGCGAATGATCTGTTTGGTGCAACTACTTTATTATGAATAAGTCCACCACATCCTCAAACGTTCGGATTGCATGACTGGGGAGAGATAAGAACCATCGTGCGGCACTTCCTTCCAAGGACTTCTGAAAAAGGTAGATTAACATCCCCTCATTATTTTCGTACCCTTGACAATCATTGCAGAAAGTGGCTAGGTAATGCATGGGATCATCAACTCTGTTATACATTCAAAAGGTGAAGAAAATTTCATTAGGGGCCTTTAGTCGTGAACTTTGAACTTTGAGTCTTTTTTCATTATATAAATGACCACTGCAAGTGGGCTAGAGAGTATCATGGAAAGGCTTGGTGATGGTGCTGCGAAGGCTATGACCACGATCTCAGAAGGGTTGGAGGAAACCATTGTTGAGTTGATTGAGGCTGCTGCCACCATGAATGTAGTACATGTGAAGGGACGAATGACCATGAGTTAGAACAGCATATGAGGCAAAAGGTTATTGATAGCATTCTTGAGGGGATTCACGTCCTTCGTTGTCTCTTAGTTGCCTACGGTCTTTAGCTTTCCCGTTCCTAGATAGGTATGAAGGTGAGCTCCGAAGTCTTTCATTTCTTCCTAAAGTGAGGACTGGTCCCCTGGGTTTCCTATCCTTTCTTTGAGGAATTCCCCCCAGTTTGTTCAATTCAATAAGAAAAACCTTTAGTGCGCTCTTAGCTCGATAAGTGAGTTGGCTTCCGAGCCTAGGGGATAGTAGGTGTGAAATCACCACTTGTCCTAAAAGCTTAAACTAATAGGAAGATGTAGATTTTTATTATTTATTTTATATATTAACACTCCCCCTCACGTGTGGGCCAGACTCTCCTCCAATAGGTGGCCTAATATGTGAAATGTTTAATTAAATGGGGTAGAGTGTAGAGTCATGGTTCGAACTCAGGACCTCTGCTCTAATACCATGTGAAATCATCACTTGTCCTAAAAGTTTAAGTTAATAGAAATATGTAGATTTTTATTATTTATTTTATATATTAATAGTAGGAAGGGCGTCTATGGAACTCAGAGAGTCAGTCAGAAGACCAGTAGGAGGTGGCTTGCCCTTCGCTCCATTCCAAAGTAATGGGCGAGTGGCTTGCCGAAGACTACCTGTTATTTATTAAACGTCTGATCCTTCTGAGCTAACAGCTGCAGACTCGGATACAACTCCAGACCTGGAAAACCAGGACTTGCAAATGGCACGGGAAGAAAACCACCTTGTCGAGCTGGAAGAACTGCAGAGGCAGCTAACCGGATGGTCGTCCTCACATATATTTGAATCTTAGAACTTGGGGTTGGCGATCTTCCCTCTATCTCTGAGGTGCGGTTAGGTTCTAGGGTCGGATCGGGTCCCGCGGTGGGCTTGGCCTCTGTAACGAATCTAGCCACTTTTCTCAACTGGTACCCCCTCTTCTCTTAATGGTTGGACCCCTCTGCCCTAGGCATGCTCCACCAATAACCATTTATGGGCAGCTTAGGCACTGGCCTTTCTTATTCTTCATCAGAATCTTCTTTCTCTTTGTAAAAACCCCTGTCTTTGTGTAAATCTTGCGTGGACAAGATATAATGTAAATAAACATTACAGATACGTATTTTTTGGTTCAATTCAAAGATTTTCTTGGCCCAAATACATTTTCATTTTAGTAATTTGGCTAACTGAATTATACAATGCCAACCATATAAAGCCTGGAGTGCAGACGATATTATCAATGCATCAAACAAAACAAACTATGAAGAAGAATACAACTCCAAGTTTCTTGAGCAGCACTACAATTCTTTAATCTATATTCTCGATCATCCCGAGAAAAGAAGCTCTACTTAATTCCCCCAAACTTCAAGCCCAATTGCTTTTTTCTGTCTGTGTCTATGACAGAGAATCGATGGCCATTTCAAGCTGGCTGTGCACTAGCAGCACAAAGAACATGCTTGTTAAAATTGTTCATCCTGGTGGCCATGTCGAGCTCCATGACAGGCCAATCCTTGCAGCAGAGGTCATGACTCGGAACCCAAAATGTTGCGTCGCCCACCCACATGTATTCCAGCAGCCATGGGCGATTATCGAACCAGAGACGACGCTGATGCCCGGCAAGAAGTTTTATGTCGTGCCCATAGGCACAATACGGAAGCTTCAGCGCAACGCTTTGAAGAATTCTCCGTCTTTAGTTCGTCAAATCCGAAGCGCTCAATCTAGCAAAGGAGAGGAAGAAGATAATGGCGCTGTTTCTTCTCCAAACCTAACATATGCCAGCAGCATGAAACCTAATGCAGACAAGCAGTGTTGCTTTTCTGATGACAGTTGCTTCATGGGCTTGCTAAAGGGTATCAAGACTCAAGGGACTCATGGCGAGGAGTACTCAAGTCAGGAAACAGGATCACCAAGCAGCAGTAACAGTTCTTCTGAGGTCAAACTGCTTACAAGAAAGAGGCCTAGTGATTTTACGAGGCCTGGGATGAAAGGGTCTCCCAAGAAACTTGCATCTCTTGATCATTGGCAACCGAGTCTAGAAAGCATCAAGGAAGAATAATAATTGTAATTATCCATGCATGTTATTTTAACCCCTCTTTAAGGCTATAACAAGCATATATACTTCATTTCTCTGTAATACTCCATGCATGAGATCAGAATTCAGAAGGCTTCAGAAAATTATTAATTCCGCTATCTCTCTGTATCAGTATTAGAAATAGTATAGTAATATCAGAATTATATTTTTTTGGGAACGGTACAGGAATTAATGAAGAAAAAACTATACACTTTTTATGGAAGTAGCATTGAATATCGTCTGATGTGCTTAAAAATAAGGATATTTCTCCATTTTACTTGAAATGAAAAATATCTTTCCAATAAAAAATAGGATATATATTTTTTTAATTTCATTGGATCGTCCCAACCTGTTGCTATTAATTTGTACTAATGAGATACTTTTTCATTTCAAGTAAAAATTTTCTAATATCTTTGCATATTTTTTATTTAAAAACTATTTTGAAAAAATAAAAAAGCTTTTAAAAATTTTCTTTCCCAACAACCCATGAGGAATAAATATTCATCATTTTGAGGGCCGACTATTTTACAGAGAAGAGCCATTCCTTGTCATAAAATTCAAACAAATTGTGAAATAATTATTTTGCAAGAACTAATCGTATTCTAAAGAAAATAAATACTATTACGTCGGTAGAGCGAAATAATAATGATGATTTATATGGAAGAGTGACGTTTTGAATTCAATTATTAAAGAAAAAATGCGGGCATCTGCCCCACACGGCCACACTCTCGTGTAAAAAAAAAAAAAAAAAAAAAATTGATGTGCAGTGTGTGATGGTGTGGGGCTGATGCCCAGAATTGTGATAAATAGTAGAGTGTGAGAAGATTTTTTCTTACCTAATTATCTGGGCAGATCTGCTGCTTCATGCTGCTCTACATCTAGCGCTATACCTGGGTGATAAAGTCATTTCGGTGTAAAACGTACGAGTTTGGGCAAACCTGTCTCTCTGGTTAGTTGCGTAACCGCTTAGACCCATTAGTTCCTGCCAGTGGGTATATAGGAAGCAGCAATATTGAAATGAATTCCTCGAACCCAGAAAAATTCTTTGTTGATCTCAAGCTTCTTCCCCCCATAAATCCACACGCCCCTCCCACTTCCCACTCCCAGGTAGACAGAAACGCCAATCCCTCTCTCTCTGTATGTGGCTGTTTGCAATTGGGTATTTCACGTTTTTTTTTTTTCCTTGTCTGGTGTGTGTGGGGTTTTCCAGGTTAATTCAGAGAAACCCAAAACCAGGGCATTAGGAAAAGTAGTAAAGCCAAGCGCCAAACAGGGCCTAAAGCTGGTTGAATATGATGGGCGACCCACAAAAGCCAATCAAGCTTACACCATTCAAGCACAGAACTTGATGGTTGAAGAAGATGCTTCTCTTTGTCCCAGAGAGTGCAGAGAATTCACCTCCAATGGAGTGATGGGTTGCAGGGGAAACATAGCCTTTCAGAATGAATCTACAGATGGTACAGATCTAAACCCAAGATTGTTTGTGCTATACATTACTGCTATGTCTTTTGGCATTGTTTCCTGGGCTTCTTTACCCAAAATTAGAGATCACATATTTACAAAAAATAAGTTCAGCAGAGTAGTGAGGAAAATGAGATGTTTGGGAAATTGGTGCTTTACATTTCTATCCATATGTTTGTCTCTTTTCATATCATACTTTCTTTTTGAAAGGTTTTAAGCCACACCATCAGTATTGTTATTTGCTCCCTACCAATTTTATAAATAATAAATATTTCGATGAAGAAAAAATATTTACATCAGTCTACTATTTATTACACACTCAACACACTTAGTGTATTGAGTTATAAAAAAAAATAAAAAATTAAATGCATATTGTGTGAAGAGGGTAGGCTGATATATAAAATTACTCTTCGATGGAATGTCTTATTTTCGAAATATTTTTTGTTAAGCACTTTTTTTCTCGAAACATTTAAGTTTAACGCTAACTTAAAACAAATTAATAGGATTTTTCTTGTAAATCTTCGTATTTTATTCCAAGAACCCGCCATCTATTATTAGATGTAAACAGGGAAAATGTTAGTTGCCTCTTGATTTTGTCTTTTGGATTTGAGTATTTTTTTTTTAAGAAATATTTGAAAGAAAAAAAATATATTTGAAAGAACCCGTACGTCAGAATAGCATGATCCAAACAGCAAATGGCTTACGAAAAAAAATAATAATTTAAGTAGCAAATGTGCTTTCTAAAAGAGTAATGCTAGATATAAAGCCCTAAATAAACAAGTCTCATACAAGCCTTTTGTAAAACAATGGATCCTATTAATAAATAATAGTTTTTTTTTTATACTTTTTTAAGGTGGGGTCTACTTTTTTTCAAAGGCTTGTATGGGGCTTGTACAAATTATTTCTCTTCTAAAATCACTGTGTTACAAACCAGAGTATGGATGAGTTAGTCACGGGATGGAGATTCTAACAAGGATAATGATAGGCTTACTAGTTACTACCCTCTTACTATATTTTACTACTTTATAGTGTATTTCAAATTTTTATTTTTGTATTATTTTCTTTTAAGTATTTTTTTAACATTCTTAATCATTAAAAAAAAATTAGAAAAATATACAATTTCACTAATAGTCAATTCCTTAAGGATAATACTACTCTTAATTGTAAAATGTAGTAGGAGAAGGGAACCAATGTAAATGTTATTGAAATTATCAATCTGAATTGGTTGCGTTTGGATAGTGAGGTATTCTCAAGTATTTTGTGAATAATAGTAAAAAAGTAACAAAAAAATAATGATAGAATAGTGAATGAAAAGTAGGTAAAAAATAATAATAAAATTATAAATAATAGTGACTATCCAAACTAAGTCTCTTCTTATGGAGGTTTCTCACTCTCTAAATGAGACGTCTTAAATCCCTATCCCTATTATATTTGTTACACACTAGGAGGTTAGGCAAGGGGTAAAGAGAGAACTCAGATTCAACTCTAGGTAAATTGTAGTTGATTCCCACTGTCTTTCTCATAAGAAAAATTTAGTCACAAAATGATTATACAAAAGTAATCTTATAAATTGATGTGGTTTGATATAATTTGTCAGATTGTAAAGTTACTTTTATTATAAAACAGATTTGACAGATCACATAAAGTCACGTCAGTTTGTGAGTTCATTTTTATATAATTCCTTTCTAGCCTTAACACTCCTCTTCTCATAAGCACTACTCAAGTAGCCTCCAAAAAAGTTTTTTTGTTTTGTTTTGAGAGTATGTTGGATTGGAATTTGTGAAGAATTTACTTTACAAATGACGTAGGCGCTTCAAAGAAGGGATTGGCGAAATCAAATCTGTTCGAGATCTGCGCGGCAAACTATTGGAAGTCCCCTTTATTTGAATGCTGCAAAGAGGAAGGGCCAAGCCATGCAAAAATGTATGTTCAACATATATATATATATATATATTATGTTACTCGAACACCCAACTCTCCAAAGATGTAAGAATCCATAATTTGATATTGCCTCCATGGATGGCTACATTGTGAGTGACTATTTCGTAGTTCTAAACAGGTTCACCTTCAAGGTTATTGTCGTGATGGAGGAAGCCTCCTCAACCACGGTTTTGGAGTGCTTTGGTGCTCCCCAATTGAAAAAGAAAACAGCAGCAGAGCAAGCAGCTGAAGGGGCCTTATGGTACTTGAAACATATTGGTTATTCTCCAAAGGACGCCTAAAACATTTAGCATGCAACTGAGCTTTCTTTCTTCCTGAGCAATACATGATGTTTGCTTGTTCCAACTACTTACTGGAAATTAATTTACGGTTTTCGATCGTATATCTTGCAATGACATAGAAAGTAATTTACGGTTTTCGATTGTGTGTGAAGTGAGGATTTATAGAAAATCTTTCTACTCGATAAACAGGAATAGTTGACAAGCTTGAAGCACAAAGAAAGGAATTATCATTGAAAATGAATGCAGACTATATGCATACAAAGCTAATTAATATCAGAGTTAGCCATCCTACAAAAATCATACGAGAGGAAAGGACAAACGTTAAACAAGGAACTTCTGTCACTTGTATGCCCGCCCCAGCTCATTTGCCAAACTATTTCCTCCCTCAAACAGTGTAGTGTTGCTGAATGGTTTCAATATCAAGCCCCTTCAGTTTAACTACAGACTCAACGTGACCCTTGAGCGTGTGGAGCTCCCTCAACCTGGAAACAAAACAAAATGGTTGATTTAACTTCTAATTACACACACGCACGCACACATATATTCCTTTATATGTCAGCAAACCCTGAAAATTACCTGGCAACTTCAGCACGCCTCTTGGCCTGTTCGGCTATTTCAGACAACTCCCCATGGTTGTTCTTATCAGTAAAAGGTTCTGATGTCTCGGGAGGATGAAGCCCGTGCAGCGACCGTTGAGCTGCAGCCCATTGCGCTTCCCTCTCTCCCCTTCCATAATCCTTCTTCGTCGTGAAAGCAGTCTGTATAATGGGTTGCAAAAAAAGAAATGATCAAAGATTGGTGAAAAAATGTTTACTAAACACATATTCCTTGAATCAAGAAAAAAATCTGTTACCTTATTCTCGAGCAGATTATTCCAGGCCTTGCCACTCAACACATACCGGATAATGAATTTAAGAATATCCAAAGGGATGTAAAAGACGACGCTGTAGATCCAAATAACGCCAGCCCATCCCCACCCAATTCCGCGTATCCTCGCAAAGCCCCAGTTTCCATACACAGCAATAATAGTAGCCACCTTCATTGATCCATCAGAAAAACAAATCAATACTTGGGTCATTTATATGCGCCTTTGTAAGGGAACCATATGGGAAACCAGAAACTCGAGTTTCCTATAACACTCACCAGCTGTGCTATAAGAAAGGCAACCACAAGCAAGAGACCAGGGCGTTCAACATAAGACAAGCTCCGGGACCGAGTAACAAAGATGAGTGCCTGACTTACAATGCTCACTTGAAGGTAGACAGCTGCAGTAAGCTCTTCATTGTTGTTCCTTATAGATCTTACACCAAACTTATCCTGTCGATGTTATGTAAGAATAATCATGAATTTGCTATTAGATTGATTTTGTACTGAGGACCAACTAACATCAATAAAATATTTCTGAAAGTCTATACAAATGCCATGAATTTGCAATTAGCTGGGATATTGATATTTTCTTACCGAGAAGAAATCGGTTTCGTGAGCAGCCCAAAAGAAAACAACGGTCATGACAGCTAGATAGGTGCCAAGAACGATGCCAGTGGCAAAGATCTCCTTAAGCTTCCATGAATCAGGAAGAGGAGAAGGCTTCACTCTGTCTTTCGAGATGGTCATGATAGTTCCATCATTGAGTATGGCAATTACCAGAACCATGAAAGGTGAGAAATCGAATTTCCATATCAGTGCCAGAAGCATAAAACCCAGCACGATACGGATAGTTATAGAAACTGCATAGATGGTGTAGTTCTTCATTCTCTGGAAAATGGCTCTGCTAGTCAAGACCGCACTAATAATTACACTTAATCCTGGCTCTGTCAGGACTATGTCAGATGCACCTCGGGCTGCGTCAGTAGCATCAGCAACTGCAATCCCAATATCTGCCTTCTTTAGAGCTGGGGCATCATTTACACCATCTCCAGTCATCCCACATATATGCTTCCTCTCTTGCAGCCTCTTCACGATTTCATATTTGTGTTCTGTAGGCTTCCACTAGTTAGTTCCCGCTTGAAAAATCTTACAATCATTCAAACTTCACTTTAAATCATCCCACATTAACAACAAATTCTTGCATTTAGGAAACAAAACTCTTGCATTCCTTTTTCCCTCTTAATTTAATCATTAGAATTTTTTCGTATTTCACCAATTCATTCCACCATGGAGTTATTCATTTCATATAATGATTCTCCCAAAGTCACAATGTTGAGATGGCTACAGGTGAATGCCGTATAGATCTCAATCAAAATGAAGAATGCAGTCCAATTACCAGGGAAGACGCCAGCGAAGCCATCAGCCTTCTCAATAAGCTCATCAACAGGAAGGGCAGCAATGGACTTGTCTTTATGATCACCAAGGAGGGAGGAGGAAGGATACATGTTTGTTCCCATGCCAAGCCTGCGACCAGTCTCCTTGCCAATGGCGAGCTGATCACCTGTGATCATTTTAACATTGACACCAAGATTGAGGGCTCGGCGAATGGTCTCTGCACTGTCATGTCTCGGAGGATCAAAGAGAGGCAATAGACCCACAAATTGCCATGGTCCTCCTGCGCTCTCCTTGGTTTTTTCTGGCACCGCCTGAAAGTAGACAATCAATGACAACTCAAGTTTGATTAACAATAGCCTCACCGTCCAAGGAGAGCTCTGAGAAGAATACAACACAAACTCACTTGTCTAGCAACAGCAAGAGAGCGAAGACCACGATCAGCAAACTTGGCAATGATTGCATGGGCTTTCCCTTTTACATCTTCCCGGAGGTTGCAGAGCTCAATGATCTGGCAGAGATTGAGGTCTTAGCTTTATAGATAAAAGATGAACACGGTACAAAGATAGTTGTAACGAAAAAACTCAGTAATGACTAATGATGAGTCGAATAATAATCTAGCACCTGCTCTGGGGCGCCTTTGCTAACTCGGTGCCAATTGCCTTCAGAGTCGATGTATGTTATGGCCGTACGCTTGTCAACTGGGTTAAAGGGAAAGAAATGCACCTCGTTGATACCTTCTCGCGCCTGCCATGCAAAAAAAGCCAAAACAAGGTGTGGAAGTTTAATAGTCAACCATACAAAAATCTAGCAAGATAACTACTCTGGTAGAATATTAAGCTGGTCAAAACTATCAATTGAAGTTCAATGTGACCACTAGTCTCATCGCCAACAAGGAAAAAAAATTATGAACCAAAAACTTCCAAATAATTTAAACAAATGTGATTACATCCAAAACCTTCCCAATTCTCCATACCCACCAGTTTTGCATTACCTGTCAACTTTAGGCTTCATCTGGATCTTAGGAAGTTGCTGATGGGCAGGAAAACAATATACTTTGATGGCACCTTATACTGAGCAATTGCAAACATATCCTTCTCCTTTCCTTTCTAATATCAAGATCCAAATAATTTTTTGTTTCTTTCGTTTGAAAATTATAGCCTTTTTAAGGTTGGGGTATATAAGAAACGGCTGCACAAACCTCTTAAATATTATCAAAAGACTGAATAAACCAATCAGCCGGCCAAGAAAGTAAAGCATGGTGCTCCAATTGCGTGGAGAGAGTATGGTAGCAGCAAGATCAGTGAGCTGATCACAGCCACACATGCATACATAACTTTGAAAAGAAAAACCGAATTTAGGATTAAGTTGAAAAGATTACGTATTTGGTGTGTAACGTACCTCCTTGGGGTCACCCAACATACCAACAATACAAGCGTCAATTGCATCCTGATTCTCAACCCTGGAAGCCCTGGCCCCAAGTAAAATCAGAGCGTCCTGGTTCACATCCTTCACAAATACCTGTTAATCAACATTCCACGATTAATAAATCACCGAGTATTATAATTGTTGATTCACTCAACAATTAGATCACAGTATATGTTCTTCTGTATTTACCTTCTCCTACCTCATGCATAGTTAGGCATACCTTTATACGTACTCATCTACAATTTAACCACTAACCTCTATCATGGTCTTGTCTACAGTAAGCTTGTTGAGAGTAAGAGTCCCGGTCTTGTCACTGCAGAGAACATCCATTCCAGCCATCTCTTCAATGGCTGTCATCCTCTTGGTGATAGCACCCTGTTTTGACAGCCGGTGGGAACCAATAGCCATTGTCACAGACAAAACAGTAGGCATAGCTATTGGGATACCCCCAATGAGAAGCACCAATAGATTGTCGATCCCATTCCTGTAATCACGTTTCTGAACTGGGTACATAACAACTATCTCTATTATCATCCCCAGAGCGATCGAGCATATGCAGAAGTTTCCAATGGCAGTCAACACCTGATCAAACAATCACCATCCACTGCACATTAGACAGAGCAAAAGACTGTGCAAAATGAGATGGCCTAGTTGTTCAAACTTGGCACAACTATTTATTCAGAATTTATTGAAGCCTGCCCTTCACCAAAGCTCATGAAACCCAATTCTGAATCGTCGTATTCAGAACTGATCAGGTTTGCCAGTAATTATTTAACGAGTTCCCGAGTTATCATAAAATTATATCACAATTTCACAAAATACCCCCTACTTTTCCTCTGTTCATTCATAGCTCCTTCGAGCTTCATTCAAAAATTTTCACACTAGACTCTAGGGATGGTACCTTTTGGAAGTGTCCTTCTTGGTTGGTGCTGTCGACCAGGTGAGCAGCCTTGCCAAAGAAGGTGTGCACCCCAGTGGCAATCACAACGGCCTCTAGCTCACCTTGTTTGACAGTGGACCCAGAGAAGACTTCATGACCCGGATTTTTTGTAACCGGCAGAGACTCACCAGTTAGGGCAGACTGGTCGATCTTGAGCGGGTCTCCCTCCAAGAGACGAGCATCAGCTGGGATAATATCTCCTAACTTAATACTAATCACATCTCCCGGTACTAAGATTGCTGCCTCTTGCTCTGTCCATCTTCCATCTCTCAGAACCTACAATCAACAAAGCAAGAACGCAGACTTGACTACATCACACATGGGTTAAGTATTGTTGTAGCCGTGACATCATGTAATTACCTTGGTTTTTGGCGCAAGACCTGCCATAAGTGCTGCTGCAGCGTTGCCTGCATTGTTTTCCTCAATGAAGCTTATAGTGGAGTTAATTAGAAGCAAAGCCACTATCCCTACAAAATCCTGCCAGTCTGGGGGCTTGCCCTACATTTGTTTAGTTTAAAAAATAATTTCAAAGTGAGATTAAGAATTTTCATTGTTTTAATGGTGTGTGCATGCGTGTCCTGTATGCGCGGGTGAGAGAGAGAGAGATGTTACCCCTCCATTTGCCAAAGCTATTGCCATGATAGCGGCAGCCTCCATCACCCAGGATAGAGGATTCCACATAAAACCCAAGAATTTCAGAAACTTACTTTCCTGTTTCAGGATCGTTCGTAACAGATCTGTTAATATTTATTGAAACTACAGGGAAATACACACAAAAGTTTTATGGATATTACCTTCTTTTCTTCTAGCTTGTTTGGCCCAAAGATTTGAAGTCTCTTCTGCCCCTCCTCGGTTGACAAACCATCTCTTGAGCATTGTAATTGTTCAAATACTTCCTGAACTGGTATGCGCTCCTGCATACACATACACGTTGCATATCATTGGAGTGATGAATCAACAAAAAAATAACAACTTAGCACGGTAAACAATCAAATTCCTTTTCTTTTTTGGCGTTAGCTAAAACAAGACTTCAAAACCATCCCTTCTGGCAATCTAACTCTAATTCCAAGATTTCAAAAACTGTGTAACAATACTTTTAACTAAGCTTAATCATAACACCAGTGTGCCACTAAGCCAAAAGAAGGGAGATAAATACTTCAACTAAGCTCAACGGCAAGAGGTTCCATACTTTCCAGGGTCCTAAAGAAAAATTCGAATTTGTGATATTTTACTCGGCCACCAAACAGAGATTTTTTTAAGAAGTGATCTAGAACTAACACATCGAAAAGATAAGAAAAGCAAATAGCCTAACAACTCAGAGAATAAGTTTACAGTATTGAAACCAGTAGCTGAGATTTTGTGACGAGGAATAGCATAAAACAAGAGAATTAACAGGGGAAAAAAAAAAAAAAAAAAAGGAAAACCAGGGAGAACAAAAAACATGCGCAGAAATCAAGAAAGCAGAAACGCGATCGAAAGACATAAGAAAAACAAGAAACAGATATTACAGAAACGAAATACTAAATGAATGCACAGAAATAGAGTTCAGAAACCAGGAGACGAACGTCACTATTATGAGAACATAAAAATGATGGCCTACCGTAACAACTACAAGAACGCATTGGGCGCAGAAACAAAAACAGAGTCGCCAGAAACGAAAAGACTCCCTCCCAAAACAGTAATAGATAATGCAGAAAACCGGGAGAACGTAAAACAAAAAACACACTCGGCAAAAAAGAACAAAAAAAAAAAAAAAGGAACATACAAGATCGACGTTCTCCTTCTTGATCTCATCCAAGCTAATGGTCTTGTTCTCAGCCATTTTCTTTTTGCTTTTCCGTCACACCAACCGGAAGAAGCTATCTCACATTCCAACGACACTGGGAGCTGCGTGTGAAGAATAGAAGCCCACTGAGAGTCTGCGAAAAACAGAAGTATCTTTCGTCTTCTTCTGAAGCCACTGTGAGAGAGTGAGAGAGAGAGAGAGAGTAGAGAATGGCTTGTAACGAACTTTTTGGTGAGTTTGGGGTACCTACGTCTTTCTATGGGAAATTCCCTATTCCTATTCTTGGTACGAGTGAACCAGCGTATCTCTTGCCCCTATTTTAGCCCTGGTCTTCAGGTTTTCTTAAAATCAAAAATTAAAATTGGTTTGGTTTCTGCTATTCTCACTCTGCTGCTTCGTCTTTTTCCACATCAATCTTTAATTCCATACTGTCGTTTATGATCGCAGTTATTCTTTCCGAGTTCAGATTGATTATGTGGCGGCTTATTATTGCGCTGCCACGGGGAAATTTGTCACTGTGATGTGACTCCCGCGTTTGAGCTCCGAGGCCATGGGAAGAATGGTGGGCTGGGCATGTAGTGGAACAGATTCAGTCCTTTTGAAAACAAAATAAAAAATAACACTTTCTAGCCCGTCTCTACTGGACCCAACTGGGCATGTAATCGGGCCCAATATAGCCCACTCAACTTCACTTTTTTTTTTTTTAAACCTTTCTCAGAAGTCCTCGTTGTTCGGCCCAATAAGAGAGTGACGCATAGATAAGAGAAATTCTATTTGCAGTCCCCACTTATAAGAGAGTGACGCATAGATAAGAGAAATTCTATTTGCAGTCCCCAAGTGGGGACTGCATGTGCAGGCCCCTTATTAAATAAGAAAAAGCATCATTTCAGGAGGGATAGTTTTGTAATTTTAAAAAAATTTAAAGATAAAATTGCCTAGGCTTACATTGCAGTCCCCAAATGGGGACTGTATCTAGCATTGCTCCATAGATAAACATTGAAAATTGGCCGAGCAATACTAGGTACAGTCCCCAAATGGGGACTGCAATACAAGTCTAGGCTATTTTAATTTTAAAATTTTTTAAAATTACAAAATTATCCCTTCTAAAATTATGTTTTCTCTCATTTAATAATGTGACTGTACATGCAGTCCTCACTTGAGGACTGCAAATAGAATTTCTCAAATTGGCCTGGCTATCGGATGTTGAAGTACAATCAACATGAAAAATTCACATCAGTCACTATTTACCACCTCACATCCTATGAAAAACACCTACGTACTCTATGAAAAATATTCTCACATTCTATGAAAAAACTATAGGTGTAGGGTGTAAGAGTGAATAGTGACTGATGCATAATAAATCTCAATCAACGTTAACACCATGATAGCCCACCATCATAGAGTAATATATATAGGCCGTCAATATATATATATACTAGCAGTAGGTAACGTCCAAGGGACGTTTGCTTAATTTTGTTTTTTATTTTTTTTATCTAATGATTGACGAAGTGTTTTTTTAATGATATTGTAAATTTTTTATTTTTTTAAAAATATTTATGATGATTAAAAAAATACATGAAAAAAAAGAATATAAAAATAAAAAAATGAAATACAAATTCAAGACATATTTTCAGGCTACTATTTCGTTAGTTGTAGCAGTTCTCTATAGTTAATTAAGAATATTATCATATTAAATTACGTTAAAACTCTAATTATTTCTATAGTTAAACTTTTTTAAAAATATTTAACAAAATTTTATCATTTATTTAATGATGAAATATTAGTATTTTATAAATTAAATTTGATAATTTATTTATGATATGATATTTATATGTTAATTATCTATTTTAAATTAATTTAAATCATTATTTAAATTTTTACCATTTGATCAAATTTGAAGAGTTATGATGAAGGGTTAGATTTAAATCCTAAAAAATTTCATTTTTGTCTCGCTTTCTCTTTCTCCATCTCTCACCTTTTTTTTTTTTTTTACCTAGTGATTAAAGAATTATTTTTTAATGATGCTGTGAATTTTTTATTTTTTTTAAAAATGTTTATGATGATTAAAAAAATACATGAAAAAAATAAAAATAAAAAAGTGAAATATACATTCAGGACATATTTTCGGACTACTTTTTAGGTAGCAGTTCTCTTGTAATAATTTTTGTGAAGTTTTGTGGTGATTTTGTAAAGATGATTGCTGTGGATGTAGAGATGGACGAAGAAAGAAAGCGTAAAATAAGAATATTGTTTATCATTGTTCATTACTGTTCATAGTACTATTCATCAGACGATACACACTTTTAAATATAAAGAGATATATATATACGCACACATATATAAAAGGTTAATTAGCATCCTAGTATAGTAAGGTCGGCAATGACAGAAGCGTCAGATATGCTAGATGACAGAAGCGTCATATCTGCCAGACGACAGTAATTAATTAGTTCATATTTTTTTATTTTTACTGTATAGATCGGTCACATCTATCAAATTGAAGAAAAAAATAAAGTGTAATTTCGAATATTAAAATAGTCTAATGTATAAGAATAAAATTATTATTTATTTATGTTCATCATTTATTATGAAATTTAAATTATATTAAAAATTCAAATTAATTAGATAGTTTTTTTCTCTTAAAAATATACTGTAAAATTTCATCATTTATTTAATGATGAAAAATTAGTATTTTATAAATTAAAGTTGATTTTTAGTGTATGATATAATAAACAATAATAGGATATGCGAAAAAAATATACGAAGAAAAAAAAACAGCTTCTTTATTGTTCATTTAAAACTCAAAAATCAATATTTTTTTCTACTTTTTCTTTCTTCCTCTCTCTTATTTCCTACGCACGATTGCGATATTACGTCGCATATTGGCATTCACGTGGACAAATCCAAAAAAAAGAGAAAAAAATATTGTTTATTATTGTTTATCATACTGTTGATGAACAGTAATAGTAATAGGATATGAAAAAATAAAAAAATAAACAACTGCTTTACTGTTTATTAAACAGTAATAAACATTACAGCAGATATAGAACTGCTTTTAAGCGATCGGGCTACTTTTCCTCAAATAACAGCCTTCCACTTGATGATGCCACCTCATAAATTACACCGAACTTAACTTAGACTCGTTCACATGAAAAAAAGGGGCAAACAAAAGAGATAGGAAGCGGATCTGTGCTTCATAGGAACCGAGCTGTGCTTCCAGTTTCACTGCCAAGCAGAGTTCCACTGCCAGCAGTCCACCTCAACCAATCCACCACCACCAGTCCGACACCGAGTATCCGTTATTCCGTTGCCCACCTCAGAAATTGCCCACCATCTCAGTCGTTCACTCACCAGGCCGATTTCGCCCCACTAGTCCATCGCCCACTATGCCCACATGAATAATTGCCCATATATTCTGGGGCGAAAGTACCCAGTTTCCAAAAACAAAACATGCACAAATAGGTTTTGATGAGATTAGGCTGTGGTTTCCTCTTGTGCAGTTGTGTCTCCTGGAGAGAGTGAATGCTTTGGGTTTTTGCATGGTGTGGAGAGTAGCGATAATCCATGATGATGAAGGCCCTTGAGAAACTTTGATTGTCAAAATAATATGGAGTCCAATGGTGAAGATTTGCTAACTTCAATAATCTCTTTGATGAAGCTCCTTTCCCTCACGGCTATCGGTCTTGTTGTTGCCCACCCAAAAACCCATATAATCCCGAGAGCAACATTTAAGCCCCTCAGCAAGTTTGTTTTTGCTTTGTTCTTGCTGTGCCTAATCTTTACCGAATTTGGTGAAAGCACTACACTTAAACAAAGAGAAAACGAGTCTAATGGACCATTCTTTTATGTTCAGAGGAGGAGAGTGATGAGAAATAAAGGACCATTCTTATTTATGCGACAATGTTTCTGGCAAATGTTTCTGGGCAACCAAACACCAAGTTAACGAAAGCAACGTCAAAATTCTAATATATATTACAAATGAGCAGGGAAAAATCCAGAATTAAATACTGTGATAAAATCCAGAAAGGGAAAAATCCCTTTCCTTCTGTTGTTTGAAAGGCAAATTCAAAAGCCATATAAGGCTTTGGTTCTTCTTACCAGGTGAGGTGCGGTCACATCATTATAAAGATAAAATGCATACGGGCAGGATATTATTGACGGGCTAGTTTTAGTGGGTTATAAGTCCAACCGGTCAGAACCTTCTCATATATGAAACATGCACTCCTTTGTATTCAGGAAAATAGATTATGGCTAGCTAGCTAGCTAGGTCCATTTGGTGTGTATAAATGCCATTGGAATCACAAGGCCAATGCAACAAACGAGGCCTTTCAGAGTTGGGATTTATTACTTCAGCTTCTTGATCCAGTTTTCGTTCATCTTAGGCCAGTGCATGCAGGTTTATAATAATAATAATAATAATAATAATAATAATATAGCCCACTACCTTTTCAAGGATTAAATTTACATAGTTAAATGATAAAAAAAAAATTATATAGTTAAAATAATTTTATTGCGGCATACAAAAGAAAGAGAGTACTTTTAACCAAGAATTAAACTCCAAAGTTAGTTAGCTATAAAGTAAAATGATAGTTATAATCATAAAATATATATGTATCGCAGTCTTTTCCATCAGGTCGTACATGAGGCCGCATGTATGAATGAACATTACAAACCCATTTCTGAACTCCGTATCTAACAAGGCGTTGAAAATTACAATAGGGACAAAAGAGAAATGATTGGGAACTTGAAAATGGTCCCGAGCATTTCTTTTTATTTAATAATTAAAGAAGTGTTTTATAATGATGTTGTGAATTTTTTATTTTTTATTTTTAAATAATGATAAATCCATAACACATTATATAATATATTGTATAACAATATATTAAATGAAAGATATTTTTATAAAATCATCTTATTTTTTAAATCATTTTCCTTCCTCGAAATGATTTTTCGGTGACTTTAGTGCCACTCGGTACAAAATGGAGTGCGTCGTTTGGACGTTGCTACGTCGACATAGGATTTCTACAGAAATCCTTTACCGAACACACAAATTTTTATTTTTTATTTTTTTAATCTTTTCTTTCACTATTTTTTTAAACTATTTAAATATTTTTTAAAAATAAAAAAATTATATATTTATTTAAAAACACTTACTTAATGATTAAGTAAAAAACAAACAAGTCTAGGGTACTTCCTACTATCAATCAACACAAAACTAGAAGAATAATAGTTAGTGGAATGCTACCAAACATGAAGTTTGTGGCAACCTATTGTGCACTGAGTGTGCAAATTAATTTGAGATCGATTAATTTTTTTAAAGTGTTAACCTTGTGAATTTTCAGAATATTTGCAATATCTCCAGTGATGTTGGTGATCTTCCAGTACGTAGACTCTCCCTCGATAGAATAAATAACTAATTAAGCATCTCCTTCATAAACGGGTAATTCTGATGCATCGCCATTTTGGTGGCCAATTTAGTAGTTAGAGCTTCCGCGATGACTAGGGTCGTAGATGAGTTTTCTTCAATCCAGATCTCTATGGTATCCCCTTCTAAATTCTTGCTTATTGCTGAAGTCGTTGCGGATGAGATTTTAACTGCAACATCAAAGGAAATGCTGATTTGATTCAAGGAGGGGCTTTGTCATTTGTGCTCAACTTTGGACATCATCTTACCAGTCCAAGCATCAAGATTTTCTTGGTATGCAATATTCAGTTGTTTTGAGAGTTTTTGTAAAGAGAGTTCAGTTTGGTTATGAACTATATCATTCCGCAGGCGCCAGATAAAATCTAAGATTAGTGCCGCAAAAATCTAGAAAGGATGTTGTTCTTCAGTGGTTAAGCCCAACTTCACCTTTGGGTTGAAAATAAAAAGGAACCATTCCTTCATGGAGTTTATATCCAAAGTAATTGAGAGATTTAGAGGCCAGTTGCTTTGACTCTATAATGTTTTTGTGATCGGCATTGAATGAACAAGTTTATATAGGAGAGATTCTTCTTGTTCGTCACATAATGGGCATTGGAATGAAAAGATATTGGGTATAAAGCTTCTGAGTCGTCCTTTTGTTGGAACTTGGAAGTATGTCTCACGCTATTTTTCAAAGTAGAAGCTTGTGGTGATCATGGATCTTAAGCTTCCAAATTTTTTTCCATTAGAAAATAAGGAGCCAATGCCAAGAGGGTATTCCCAATCTTAACATGATTCTTGTTTTAAGATTAAGGATGTTGCTAGAGCTACAACCTACAGATCTGTAGAGTGGCCACCAACTGTATTTTGTATTTTTTTAAAATCTTCTTAAATAATTTTTAAAATTAAAAAAATATAAATTTATTAAAAAATAAATAAATCTATGAGAATGATTGGTAGGAGAGTGAAATTTTCTCAAGATTAAAGTGGCTCTACAGTCACACATGGGATCAGTGCAATTTTTTTTTTAGGTTTTTTTTAATGTATTTTTTAATATTTTTAAATATTTAAAAGAAAATTTATAATATCATTAAAAAAAAATTATTCTTAATCATTAGGTTAAAAAAAAAAATTACTGTCGGGAGCCGATCGATTTAGCATTTCTCTCATCATTCCAACAAGACTGCACCCTCATGTACTACAATATTATTACTGCCGACATTGTCATCGTTTTCTTTCTCGTCCTTTCTAATGTTGGCCTTGAGCTTTCGTTTATTTTATTGTATTCTAGGTAGAAAAAATATAAATACACATTACTTTTCACAACATTTTATCAAAATATATAATCTGGGAATCATTACTCTTCTTCTTGATATACTCCAAGTTTGAGATCCGGCGCGCATGTAGTTTTCTTTCTTTAATTACTTCCAAACCCAAAAAGAAAAACCATGCAGCATATTAATTAAGAATATTTGGCCTGATCTTGTTTTCATCACGATTCCAACAAAAGGAAAGGAAGACTCTGAAGAAAAAGATCAGATTGAATTGCGCGCGGCTTGCTCAAATTCTCAAAATGTACCAGAAAATCATGTCATTATTACGTAGAACTTATCTCCCGTATCCAAAAACAAAAAGTTGCCTCGGCAAATGTGTACATATAAAAGATGCTGCATTTTAGAGCCTATATTGTTGGAGCGACGTTGCAGAGCTCAATCGAGCCGTAGTAAAGCAACTCCTCAATCATTTGCTCTATATGGTCATCTTCAAGAGGTTTAAACTGCTGATCATGAACGTCAGTAGTACTACTCTCCAGTACTACTTGACCCTTTAGACAACTATTTTCCCCACTTTTTCCTGCACCAATGCCAATATAATTAGTAGTAGTAGTACTGGAGGCGAAATGGGTGCAGCACTGTGCATCTTGGGGCTCTTTGATCTCTACAGATGTTTTGGCCATTTGCAGGCCGGATGCCAGGTGACGTTTGTGTAGCTTGGCTTTCAAAGTTGCTGAGAGAAGCTGCTTAGATGAATTTGATTGAGACTGATCATTGGGATTATATGGGAAATTGGTTTGTGCTTTTGGCCCGCAAATGAGCTTTGCTGCTTCATCGTATGCTCGTGCTGCATCCTCTGCTGTCTCAAATGTGCCTAGCCATATTCTGGTCTTCCTGCGCATAACATTACCCACACGAACGTTTCTTCAGTTTAAAAAAAAAAAGAAAAACTACAAAAGTCAAGATATTTAACACAGAAACTCCATCCAAAATTTTCTCTGCTAAAAGAAAAATGCATCTATCAGTACTACGGATGCCTCAAAAAAGAAAAGAAAGAAAATAGATCACAATCAATAAGTTTAAGTTTCTTTTACTAACAAAGGAAAGAATAAAGACGTTAATTTCTAGCTTTTGATGAAAATGAAAAAGATAGAAATGTTGTATGCTAGAGGTGTGCCAAGCTAGCAAATTAAAGGGAATTTAATTACAGTAGAGGGTGGCGAATTTCGGAGACCCAAGAACCCCAATGCCTCTGGCGGACTCCTCGATATCGTTTTTGTGGCCTAGCCATGGTGATCAGTAGAGAAACGATTCAAAAGCTTACAAAGCTGAACGACGTGTGTTTAGTAATTTTGCAAGGGGTGTGTGTGTGTGTATCCTAATTAGCAGCACCCAGAAAATTAAATGGGCAGGCGACCGAAGTAATGGAGCAGAGGTACTGGTTTATATAAGCCTCTTTTGAGGCCTTCATCAAAGCTCTAGGCTCTAACAATCAATTGAGGTAGCTAGATACCCCACGAAGAGTTCTAGTCCTACGTACATACCTAGCCTCAATCCTTTTCGTTTATGTTTTTAACTTTTTTTTCCTGTTTTCCACCGTTCCCGTACTACAAGGCGATAAACGATTTTTTTAAGAGTATAGTTCTACAAGCTGAACACTGTTTTTGTTTGTTTGTTGGAAAATGATTGTGTTATTATCCTCTTACTATTTATTTATTATTATTTTTTATTTAATTTTTTTATAATTTTTTATTTTACTTAATAGTTAAGGAATTGACAATTAGTAAGTTTATATATTTTTTTAATTTTTTCTTAATGATTAAAAATGTTAAAAAAATATTTAAAATAAAACGATAAAAAAATAAAAACACTATAAGTAGTAGATAGGTAGTAAGCTTATCACTATCCGATAATATAGCAATTACATCATTTTATAATTGCACACTATAATAAAGCTGTTTATTTGTTGCCAACTATTTCTTATAAAATGAGTCTGTTTTTGTTCTAAATGGTCATTCTCGTCACAAATAATATGTCCCAAATATCTTTTTTTTTTTTTTTTTTTTGTAGTGTTGATGAATTGATAATCTCATGTTTCCTTTTAGTGAAGATGCATGGTTGCAAGTACTCCTTAATTATTTGCAACCAAAGCAAGTTGTGTAAATACGATAATCAAATCAATTTTATAAGCAACCTTTATATATATATGTAAGTCGGCAACGAAGGGACAAGCTAGAAATTAACCTTTATATAATACGAATTAAATTAATTAAGAAGTTTGTACACAAGTGGCCAGGCCAGCATACTAGCATATATAGCAGTATTCGTCGGCGAGAAAGAAGTAAATATTAATTCTAGCTAGTACTCGATCGATCTAGAGATTTTTTGTTTGTATTAATTGTAGTAGTCACGAGTAGACAAGAGTACGTGGCTCACATCATTGTTAGAAAACCTACCCATATGCCACAGTACTAGTACTGCAGTACATGAATTTGAACACATAATTATAGATCCCCCACGTTTTGTGTAATTTTCACGCCCATTCTCTCTCTCATGGGCTTGTAAGTAGTGTTGTAGCTGTTATTTTTGACCAGCCAACGTATCGTAGGGCATTCTAAATAACTAATGTATAATATAAAAAATATAAATTATTTCTAAAATGAGTTCCTTCCGATTATGAAAAAATAATATGTAAAATATAAATTACTACAGTAACCCGTTACATATAGTAGATACTGTTCATCATTTAAACAATTGTTTTATTATTTATACTTCATTTACTCCCTCATTTCCTTTTACTTTTACATTTCAATACAAATTTTTTTTATTGTTGACTATACGGCGCTTGCACACTCACGATTGCAAGTATCATTTCTCTTAATTAAAATACCTTTATTTTATTTTTTTCTAAAAATTATCTTAGAAATATTATTTATCCAATTTTGTCATATTTTGATTATATTTTTAATTTTAGTTTGGCGTATATATTTTTATTTTGTGTATATAGGATTGAATTATATATATTACATTATATAATAGTGTATTGTAAATATAAAAAAAATATATGGATATTACAAATTTATTGGTAGAAATGAAATGTTTAAAAATAATAATAAAATATTATTTAAATAATATGAAAAAAAAATAGATAAGCTAATGTATGAAATATTAATGTAAAAGTCAGTATATAAAATAGAAAAAATGAAGTTTAGTGATTTATTTTAAATGATAAGATAAAATAACTATTGTGAATGCTCTTTAGGCAATTCAAGAGTATGAAAAAATATATATAGATATTAAGACACATCCACTTCACACCAGTTTCGTTTCCTTCATTAATCGGTCTAGGTAGGAATAGGTCACCTGAGTAATGCTACATATAGCTAGTCGTGAAGTGCATAATCGTGCAGTCACTTTGAAAAAAAATAGAGTTTACTATTAAAAAATTAATTAATTTTTTCATGTAGATTCAATATATATTTACTTTTTTTTTAAAATGATTGTGTAGTACTTACACTCACGACTATAACTATCATTTCTCATATTTATATTACCCATGCACGCACATTAATAATTAGACTCTTTAAAGTAATCTAATGTATTAATCATGTCATGTGTGTTAATGTGCAGTTTTTAATAAGTTACGTACCGTAGATATTGCAAAATTTTTGTGCAGTTTGTTTCTTTATTGCACGTACGGCCGAGCGACCAAGAGATCACCAATACTTTTCAAAAGAATAATGAAGGGGACGTACGTACGTGCATGGCAGATTATAAATAAATAATGAAAAAATATTTATATCAACCTATTATTTATGACACACTCCACACACTTAAAATGTTTATACGGGTGTCATACTATTTTGAGAATCCAAGCGTAACATTAAAATGTTCCTAAGATATTATAAATGATATATATATATATATATGTATTTCTACAAGAATATTAAAACATCTAATTTAATTCGATCATACAATTAGAGAGATATATCTATGTTCTAAAAAAGCTAGAGCTTGTTGAAGGGCACGGTTTGTCAGGGACATTATTATTAGCCTAGATTATATGCATGCATGCATGTTTCAATAATCACTCTTTTAATATCGCTTTTTCTTTAGGCGTGCTTTTCAGAATTAGCCTGATCTTCTGATATAAAACAATTTGGATCAAATCCATCCATCATAATTTAATTTGTCCATGTCATTTAACGGATGACATGGGTAAGACTTTAATTTTGGGCATCTTTCACTGATAAAAATTAAAAACTAATAATACAAGCAAGTGCAGAAACTCTTCAAATTTTAACAATGAAATGAAATATGGGTAAGATCAATGGAATTGTTAGGTTTGAATAGTGAGTTGAGATGAAATCAGTTGAGATAAAAGTTAAAAATTTAATAAAATATCGTTAAAATATTATATTTTAATATTATTATTGTTTTAGAATTTGAAAAAGTTGAATTGTTTATTGTATATTATGTGAAAAATTGTAAAAATTATAATGATGAGATAAAATAAGATGAGATAGATTGAGAATATTTCTAAATAAGATAAGATAGATGTTGAACTGAGTTGAGTTGAGTTGAGATGATAAAATATTGTTAGAATATTATTTTTTTAATATTATTATTATTTTGAGATTTAAAAAAGTTGAATTGTTTATTATATTTTGTGTTGGAATTTAAAAAAGTTATAATGATGAGTTGAGATGAATTGATGTAAGTTTAGGATCCAAACAAAGCCTTAACAGCCCCAACGTACAAGTCAATTGAAGATACAAAAAGAGGATCTATTTCCAAATGAGCAGTAATATTTACACAGTATATTTCACAACATATTTTACAATAAATGTTTTAAAGTGTGTATATTTATAAAATGATTTTACTTTTACAAAATATTTTACTAAACTAACATTCATTTTAAAATATAATTGTGTAATGTGTTTAAAATGTTACGTCTCATGTTGATCATCTTTCTTTCCAAATAACATGATCATGCCTATGCAATACTGACAACGACTTGTGGCAGAGGTTTTACCTGGTGGTGATAATGCCCTCTTCCCATTCGCGTCTGCTCGGATGCACAACACAGTACTACTACTCAAAACTAGTGGTGGCAGAGCTTGGACCCGATTTATATATAAATATATATATTATTTTTTATACTATATATGATTTTTTATATATTATATTATATATATTATGCTAAATTGTTAATTAATATAAAATGAAATTTTCAAATATTATTATTCATATATAATAATCTAATAACATAAAATTAATGTTATAAATCTTAATATAACATAAAATCTTAATCTTAAACATGAGCAATAATATTAGGTTATTAATATAAACCTACTTTTGAAATATATATATATATATATCATATCAAGGATAAATATATTTTATGGCATAATAAATTATAATATATATTTTTTTATAAATACATTTCTACATATTTGATCATATGCACTCACTCATATAGAAAGTTTATAGTATAACTTATGTAGAGTATAATAATATAGTTAAATTCACTATTATACTAGTATGTGTTAATTAATATAATTATTATAAAATAATATACATATACTACAATATAAATAGACTAATAGTTTAATATATATATATATATATATATATAACTATCATATTATCACTAACATATATGATAATATGATTCTTATAAATATTGTACATATACTATAATTGTTTAATTACAATTCTTATTTTTTATTACATATCATTTTTATATGTAGACAATTTTGTTTTTAATATATCGGTTTGTTCAAAGCTCGACTTCCTAAATGCCTGACCTTGTTAATAAAATGGAAAAGCTGGTAAAACCATACTGAATTGGACCAGAATTGATAAAACCGAAAGTATCGGTTTTGAAAATGAATCGGTCTAATATCAATTCTTCAATTCTTAAAACCGATGTATACTAGTTTAATTCTAAAATACGTCCAAAATGGGACCCGTTACATCCCTAAAGAAAATGAAGAAAGTAAACAGGTTAGGCTCAGGTAACCATACATCTGAACCATCTAAAAAGTGATCACACACGGATCTTGGACGACAAACTACTACTCTATGAAGGACAATCGATAAAATATCCTTCCAAGTATCCTTCCCACACGACCAGAACCAAACACCCCGGAATCTTGTAAAATATGTAATGCAAAACAAGGCATAAAGCATCATACATACCCTTTCATGATAGAGAACCAACAGCTGAGGAACAAAGTTCTAACCTACAACACACAGAAAACGCAAAACTAAAAAAACTAAATGCCCTCTCAGGATACAGAAAACCACCACCTGGTGAACCTCATTATACCTACGACAGTAAGCAGCATGCCTTCATACAGCAGTAATTGAGGAAGGGGAGGGAGGAGCAAAAAGAGATCAGACGATCAAATCTCTGATCAGCTGTAGTGATTCAAGTAAATGAGCACCTTCACTTTCTACCAGTTGCAGCGCGTGGCTTGCTTTTAACCTCAGACTCCTGAACCCATAGAAAAATAAAATAGATGTTTCACTTTTCACCAGGGTGTTCTGAAGGACAGATTGGCATTTCAGTTAATAACTTTATCTATGCTTCAAACCATACAAAGGAATGTACCTGTGGCAGATGCAGGAAAATGTGGGACTTTGCAGTTGTTGGATTGTGATTCTCAGCACCCTTACTCCAGTCGTAGCATGCCTAAAGCCAGTTAAAAGTACAAATTTCGTGCCCACATAAATATATGTCCAAGATAATTTCAACAAGACAGATTTAGCCTTAAATTAAGCGTCCCTCCTTTAGTTGAATAAATATTGTAGCTACTAAAATATGGAGCAAGAAGCAACCCTAGCAGCCAGATCTGAATGATTTGATCACGTCTGGACTTGGAAAGGTTCGCAAACATATCATGGTATGGTTAGCTGAATAGTTCACTCCAAGGAACTGATTTCCTATTCTAAAAACCTTGTTTATTTACTCTTCTTGCAGAAAACATATCAAGTTGAGAGAGAGAGAGAGAGGAGGGGGGGGGGGGGGTCTTAAGAAATCACCCGTTATTTTGATCTTGAAGACCCCCATACACATGTATAGATGAGTATGCCCAGGATGTAAAGTGAGATGGAGAAAGAGAGCATTATGCTTAAAAAAAGGAATCATACTGGTGGTAAAAAAAAAAAAATGAAACGAGTCATACTGAGTAGGCAAAGAGTGAACCATCGTTGTTGAATGTACTGCATGGTATTGGTTGACTGCACCTAGCCATGGCCTGAACCAAAAAATGGTGTTACACGTGTACTTCAGCCAGAAAATATAACTACTCTAATGACAATAGACAAAAGATATCCCGCATACTAGGAACCCTTTGGGGTTTGGCCGAATATTGCATATTAGATTTGAGATATTATGAGCCAGCAAGAATGAGTGCATGCGTCTATACCAAAACAGACATTTTAATTGTGGAAAGATGAAGCAATAAAATTAATTGAATATGATTTGAGCTTAAAAAAGACATCTGTGCACACCTTGAGTCTCTGCTTGCTGTCTTTGTCCCAGAAGTTAAAAGCACCATCAGATCCCGCAGTTGCAAAAGTGTGATGCACCTGACACAGAGGGTAAGCAGATAAGATCTTATGCAGTAACAGATAAAAAAAACATAAAGCACTGAACAGTTCACATTCTGAGTTCAAATACTTGTATCTTCACCTAACTTGAGGAAATAAAGCTACTACTAGTGAAATATTTGAGTCTACTATAAAAGCGTAAGCTATCAAACAAATAACTTACAAAGAGATCGAATAGCAATACAGAATCTTACAGGGTGGAAGTTTAGAGAGTTGACAGAGTATATCTCATTGCCATCCCGGTGGCATTTAAAAGTGAAGTTTTTACTTTGCTGTGAATCGTCAAGGTGGTGCACACCAACCCTTCCCTCTATTGAGCCAACCTGGATAAAAAACAACAAATTCAACGATCACAAGTACCACCCATTACAGTAAAAAACATGAAGTGACGGCAAATTCAAGCAAAACACTTGACCAAGAGATATATAACTGGTAAAAACCAAAAAAATATGTGAAATGAAAAAGATTATTTGCCATCTTTTCTTCCTCGTGCAGTCTGTGACCAAATAACTGTGTCTTAGGGGTAACTTTCTTCCATCAAGAAAGTGGATTTTGTTCTAATCACTCACTAGTATGAAAACCATGTCGGTGGTTTCTATATCTTGTGCTTTATCATTGCTTTGGGTTCCTCACCTGTTTCTAGGTAAACCTTGGAGACTAAACATACTGAACGTTGTGAAAAAGCTTTTGCTAGAGCTTATCAAGGGAAATTAATAACAGATATATGTCTACTTTAGTGCAGAACAAATAGATGAGCAGTTATCATTTGAGTATTATTGTTTTGTATTATGTTTAATAATATAGGACGTGCTGCACTATTTAAAAGGTCGTCTTCCTTAATATTTTCCACCAGCTGACAGAACATAGTTGGAATGAAGATCTAAACGTCTACAGATGATACAGTAATAAGACATGGAAGTCCCAATAAATTTTCTCATGAACATATGAATATAAAAATACTTTGTTTATCAACCATTGGAGAAATTTGAAAAAGTAAGGAGCATGCCAACATAGGCAACCCAAAAAAGGGGGCAGGGGGCAGCACTGCCAAAAGTCAGCAGTAAAAAAATCTAGAGAATAATCATAGATGATGTGAAATAATGTCTCAAGAAGCAGATTCATACCAAGAAACCATGCTGATCAGGGAAGGCAGTGACACATCTTGTCTGATACTTTAAAGGTGAAGTGATTCTCTTGAACTCGGTCTGTTGGCATGTGGAACATGAGTAGACTTAACAAATTTAAAGGAAAATAAAGCTAAATATGGATATCTAAATTCTCACACTCAAATTAAAACTGAAACATCAATGCATCTCAGGCATTTTTTCATTATTGTGGAAATATATACTATCAAATAACAATACACGTACAGAAAAAGCTTTTTCTTTATAAGTAAAAATTTATTGATATCAGTAGGCATAACCACTTACACAGAAAAAGCTTTAACTCCCATGGAGAGGCATTAGAGGTTATATTTTTAAATTTAACTCGTCCATGACAGCAACCGCACATACTGTTGCTTCAAAAAGCACAAAAACTTCTTTTTTGATAATTAAGAAGAGATTTAATACCAAGAATAGGCATAGCCCAAGTATACAGGAGGTATACAAGAGGAAATACCTACATACACTAACTAAAAATGACAGAAAAGACTAAAGTATATCCAGAAATTCTTCACCATTCATTACAATAGCCTTAGCCCACAAACATAAAGTAATAAAGAAAAATTCTCTAATTTCTCCCATTGAACGTTCTCTATCTTCAAAACACCTCAAATTCCTCTCTAGCCATAAACACCACATCTAAAAAATTTAAAGGAAAATAAAGCTAAATATGGATATCTAAATTCTCACACTCAATTTAAAACTGAAATATCAATGCATCTCAGGCATTTTTTCATTATTGTGGAAATATATACTAACAAATAACAATACACGTACAGAAAAAGCTTTTTCTTTATAAGTAAAAATTTATTGATATCAGTAGGCATAACCCCGTACACAAAAAAAGCTTTAACTCCCATGGAGAGGAATTAAAGGTTATATTTTTAAATTTAACTCCTCCATGAAAGCAACCGCACATACTGTTACTTCAAAAAGCACAAAAACTTCTTTTTTGATAATTAATAAGAGATTTAATACCAATAATAGGCATAGCCCAAGTATACAGGAGGTATACAAGAGGAAATACCTACATACAATAACTAAAAATGACAGAAAAGACTAAAGTATATCCAGAAATTCTTCCCCATTCATTACAATAGATAGCCTTAGCCCACAAACATAAAGTATTAAAGAAAAATTCCCTAATTTTTCCCATTGAACGTTCTCTATCTTCAAAACACCTTCAAAACACCTCCCATTCCTCTCCAGCCATAAACACCACATCAGACACAAAGGAATCATTTTCCAAATGGCACCAATACATCGTCTCCCCTCTACACCTCTCCAACAAGCAAGTAGATCCACCACCTGCTTAGGCATCACCCAAGCTATACCCATCCTACCAAAAATCTCGTTCCACAAACTCTTAGCCACCTCACAATGAAGAAACAGGTGGTTTACTAATTCAGCATCTTTCTTGCACATGGAACACCAATCTACAATGCAAAGTCCACGCTTACATAAATTTTCCGTGGTCAGAATTTTATCAAGAGACACCAGCCAACAGAAGAAAGCCACCTTAACTTTTCAAATGCTTTTCCAAGGGTAGTCACAAACACCTTGACAGGTTAACACCTTGTAATAGGAACAAACCGAAAATCTGAAATTTCCTACATGAATCCACAGCAAGCTATCCTCCCTTCCTTGAACAATCTTCAACTCATATAATCTACCAAAAAAATCAGAGATTACATTCACTTCCCTGTCATGCACATTTCTCACAAAATCAACATTCCATTGGACTATTATTCAAAAAAGAAAAGCAATCAGCCACTGCTGCATCTTGGTGCCTTGTGATCCTAAAAAGTGAAGGGAAGACATTTTTTAGTGCTGAATTGCCACACCAAATGTCATGCCAAAAATGTATCCTTGATCCATCCCCCACCTTAAATTTGACATGATTAACAAACTCCCCCCAACCCATTCGAATGGACTTCCACAATCCCAACTTTAACATCTATCACATTTTTCCATAATGCATGCATCCCTCTCTACATGATATCTCCATAACCATTTCCCAAGAAGAGCTTTGTTAAAGAGCCTCAAATTTCGCACTCCCAAACCTCCACTTGAAACCGGTTGACATACCTTATCCCAACTCACCAAGTGAAACTTCCTTTCCTCCCATTTAAACCCCCCCCCCCCCCCCCCCCCCCCCCCAACACCCCACACACACACACAAAAACTTCAATTACTAAAAGGGAAACATACAAGAAAACTTAATAAAGACAAACCAATATCAAGTGAAAGTATATAGAGCAACAGCATATACTAAGGTTTTCACAATCAAGTTCATCCACAGATTAAATAATAGACCCCACATTTATTAAACCGTACAAGCAAACAAAGAAAAACACTAAACAATGGGACGACCCTTTATCTGAAGGCCTCATAAGGACCCTCCAAAATAATAAAAATGAGGAAGCACTCAAGCTGTTAAGCTTCGGTAAAGAATATTGTGGAAAAATAAATTAATGAAATTCTCATGAAATCCACAAGTGGAAATTTTCAAAGAATAGCAAACCGTCTTTCAAATACCCAGACAATCTTACCCAATCAACTAAAGATAGATGTCCATATATTGCTGTATAAATTAAACTTGAAGATAGCCTCATATGCTCAATTGTTAGAAGTCTAGATGAGATAATTAATATAAAAAATGGCATAATGAGTAGCTTTGATTTTATTGAAGATCTGATTGTTGAAAGACTACAGAATCAAGTCAGAGGCATATTTCACTCATTTCTTTCAGAACATTACCTGGGGGTTCTGCAAGTTGAAGACTATCAGATTTCGATCTGCAGTGCCAACAACCATCAAAGGATGCCTCACTGTCAGCGCATAACAACGATCAGGGAGTTGTTGAGTATGCACTGGATTTGACTGTCTAGTATCCCAATACCTAAGAATTGGTAGGAAACAATAGAAATATTTAATCAAATATAAGAATCTTAGTAGTCAAGTGCACAAGACGACCAGATTGCAAAGCATGGTAGAGCATGTAAAACAATTAGTAGTGCACAATTAACCATCCGATGGACGAAAATGCTATAAATAGCGAGAGCCCAAACATGAAGAAGGATATAAAATTACAAAGCCTCAATCAGTGATCCAATTTGTAAAAATTGCAGATAAAAACGTCGTACTTATATCCCATAACATAAGAGAACACTGTTTATAAAAATTCTTCCACAATGCAAAAGAAATATTGTCTAGGAGAATAATTCAAGAAACACTTTCATCACATCATCCCTCACAATGTCCCAACAATCCTGAAAGAAAGCTATGGTAAAACCATCCGGACCAGGAGCCTTATCTCTGACCATCCCTCTTACCACAGTAAGAACTTCATTCTCATCGAAAAGTCGCTCGATGAGAATGAAGTAAGAAGTAAGAAGGTCGCTCGAAAGGTCGCTTGGCCATTCTTATCTCTGACCATACAATATTTCTTTTGCAACATACACACTGGCCACAGATTTTTTTTTATAAGTAAGAAGTAAGTATCATTGATATGAATGAACGATAGGCATAGCCCATGTACACAGAGAGTATACAAAAGAAAACGCCTAAATACATTCTAAAAGAACTACATTAAAGATAATAAATCATGCACATTGTTTCTATTAAGGACAATAGCTGAAAACCATAGGAGTAAAGTGTAACACTGGCCACAAAGATAAAGTATGATAGCTTCCATAATAGTCTTGAAACACTAAAATGTTAGCATCAGATACAAATCATAAAAACAGAATCCACAGTAACGCTACTGGTAATAACTTTCAGTTAAGTATTCCAATTGAACTGGTAGACAAAAACAACATAACTACACAATAATGAGGATATCTAAGGAATGTAGATGAAGATATGAATCAATGTTTTACTTGAGGGTCTTGTCCCAACTTCCTGTAACTAAGAGGTTCATCTCTGGGATCCACGCAATCTCTTTGATAGGTGCATCATGCATGGCCACAGTCATTGGCTGCCCACCAGACAAAGGCCACATTTTAGCTTGCTTATCACAACCTCCGGAAAATACAGTTGTTCCGTCATCTTTCCAAGTCGAGCACAACACCTTTAAAAAAAAAAGTTTTTGAAAAAAGGTCAACCAAGAAAATTTGTAGATTCAGCAACAGCGAGAAAATTTGTATAAGTCATGAACTTCAGTTTTACCGGTTGGTCATGAGATATTGAAGCCTTGGGTGTACTGCCTACAACAGCCCCACTATGCATTATCTCCCAACATCTTACCTACAAAAAAAAGCCAATAGGATTGAAGAAAGGATAAAAGGAAAGACAAGTTAGCACAAGAATAAAAAATTTAGTTTAGTAAACAAGAAAATAAAAAACAACTGAAGAAACCTGGTTATCCCACGAAGTAGCAACCAGGTAATTGGCCTTGGGGCTAAAACTAAGGCTTGAAACTGAATCGCTGGGAGGTTGAGCCACCTAGAATTATATTTCCAAGTCATTTCAACTCAAGGAACGTTTTAAAAACAAAATCACATTATCGCAGAGAACATTCTGGAAGCAAACAAGCCCAGAAAGCAAGAACTGTAAGTACGTTGAATACATAATGGGAATAACTATGTTCCACATCAAGTGAAGCTGCATTCAAGAATGACAGAATAGAGGTAATATTTGATTGACTACTAGTCCGCTAAATATCGGGAAGTTGTCGGTTATACTTAGATACGTGCAGATACCACAAAGCAATTCAGGGACAAAATTTTAATTGAAAAAACCTAGATTTCTGCTTCAAAAATAAAGGCTCCAGGTTTATGATAAAACGGCATTTTGATACAAAATGGTACGGCAACTGGATATGTCAAAAGCCATTAAGGATTCCGCATAATCATGATCAATTCAAAGAAAAAAATCACAGATACTTTTCCAAGAACAAGATAACTCCAGGGAATAACTCAAGAATAAAAAATAAATAAAAGATATTTATTGTCAAAATTTGTTCGCAAAATACTTTGAGAAACAATTAAAGAAACAAAACGAAAAACAAAACGTTGCCATTAATATCGTCCATGACAACACAATTCAAGCTCGATAATAGTAGAAATACAAAAATTCAGATAAGAACTCAGATGCAGTAGTAGAAGTCGGACATTCGGCCACATAAGTAGGGTTTTAATCATGGCATTAAGCTAAAGAATAAACAAAAAGTTACAAAAACAAAAAAACTAAACACTCAAATCACAACGCCAACCTCAAAGGATTTATTCGGATTAGGGTTCGGGGCCGTCGGGGTTCCGAAAGCAGACATTGGAACTGCAAAATTCTAACACCACAAAATGGAAGACCAAATCTCATAAGAGTTAAAGTTCGCAAGAAACACAAAATTAGAACTAGAACAAGGATATGCAACACTAGGAATGAATATGAAAGTTACCCTCAGAAACTACAACTAACTAGTATGTTTGAGAGAGAGAGAGGGAGAGAGAGGCCTCTAGAAACTCCTAATCCGTTCGAGAGAGAGAGAGACTGAGAGAGAGAGGGAATTTTGCTTCAAAGTTGGAGCCAGATATAAGCTGTGAAACAGTGAAAGGCGCAGGCGTAGGTTAAGAAGGCATGGCACCCTGAGCGTAGCGTCAGAATGACGCTGCACGGAAACGGGCTTTTTTTTCCCTTACTATTTTTAAAGGGCAATAATGTAATATAGTCTGACCAACCGGAAGAACTGGTGGACCTGTTCTAGCAAAACCCTAAAAACCCCAGTCACTCAAACTTTCGCTGCTCCTCCTCCCGCGACCATGGCCTCCCCTTCTCTGCTCCCGGTTTCCGGTAAGTAGTCAAGTCTCTGGTCGCCACTGTCAAGTTCTCTTCGATTCTGTTTGTTTGCTCTGAAAATTTAGGATAAGAAAAGAAAAGAAAAGAAAATTACTACTTAATTTTCAGCCTTCTTCATTATTTGGGACCTGCGAACGATAAAATTACTAGCTAATCAGCCAGCGACGTTCTATAGTTTTAAGATGCGACAACTAGGAGAGCAATATAAAAGCACAGCTTTCTAGGTGTCGAAGGGTCGAAGGCTGTCATTTTCGGGTTAGATATGAGGAGATCTAGCTTCTTTTAGGGGTTAATTTTTAGTGTTTTGTTGCTGGATGTTTATAAAATGTGGAATTTAGGTAATTAATCAACGCAGATGAAAGTTGTTTTTGAATGATTCAAGACCATTTTTTTTTTCCTAAATGCAAGTGAAAAAGTGTGTTCTGTCGTCATGGTTTCAATCGGAGAAATTCTGTTTGTTCTGGTTTAGTTGCTTGGAAATTACGATTCTGTTACTCCACGTATGAAAATTAGTGTAGTGTGTTTTCAGTGAACTAATTCAGTATTTTTATGCTACTAGGGATTTCCAGTGAACTTCAGAGTAGAAGAAACGTATCATTTAGTAGTTCTTGTGAAGTGGACTCTGATGTGGGAACTAGTTCAGAAGTTGTTTCTCATTACAAGAAAAGAAGGACATCTCAAAACAATGATTTTTCTTCGTGCGGGATTTTGAGTGAGGTTGAAGCTATCTTACCTACTTTAAGGTCAGCTGATTATTACATGAGACCCTGTTTGAAGGAATTGGCTACCTGGGAGCTTGAGGACCCTGGTTATTGTAGCCGAGTTTTGGACTTCACAATTGGGAGGGTGGGTTATGGATCAGTCAAGTTTCTTGGGAAGACTGACATTAGATGGTTGGATCTGGATGACATTTTGAAGTTCCATAGGCATGAGATAGTTGTTTATGAAGATGAAAATGCTAAGCCTGGAGTTGGACAGGGACTTAACAAGGCTGCTGAGGTGACTTTGGTGCTACAAGTGAGATCTCTGGGTTTTGAAGAGGGAAACCTAGAGATGATCGTGGACAAATTAAGAATCATTGCAGAAAGACAGGGGGCTTGCTTCATTTCGTTTGACCCAGCAAATGGTGAATGGAAATTCTTGGTTCAACATTTCAGCAGATTTGGATTGAATGAAGATGATGAGGAAGATATTGTAATGGATGATGCAACTGTAGTTCAGAATCCCATGGGTATGAATGGTGGTGAGGCTGCTGATATTGATGAAGAAACACAAATGGGAGCCACTAGTGTTGTGCTCTCTCACTCTCTTCCTGCCCATCTTGGGCTTGACCCTGTAAGAATGAGAGAGATGAAAATGTTAATGTTTCCTGATGAGGAAAAGGAGGCAGAGGATACCAGTGAAATACCAACATACCAGAAGCCATCCTTTGGTAAAGATAGCGTAAGATCTCCCTTCCACAACTCTGCTCAAATGATGAGCCATAGATCTAGTCCACCCATTGCTCGAAAAGCCCCATTACCGCTGCTCGAGTATGACCATGGTAGTTTTGACTCAAACTCTCCTGGAGCCATTCTGATGGCCCAACAAAATAAGGGTCTGTCTCTGAGGCCTTTAAAACCTGAAGGTTCAGGTTTTAAGCTGGACCTCAAGAAAGAAACACCAGTAACTGGAAGCCATTCTTGCAACATAGTGGATGCAGGCTTGTTCATGGGTAGGTCATTTCGGGTTGGGTGGGGCCCAAATGGGATTCTTGTTCACACTGGGACACCAGTAGGCCGTAACGATTCTCAGAGGGTGTTATCATCTGTCATCACTTTAGCAAAGGTTGCTACAGATGAAGTGGTTAGAGATGAAAATAATAAGGTCAGAGAAGAACTTGTTGACCTTGCATTTGATTCTCCATTAAATCTCCACAAGGAGATAAGTCATGAAACAAAAGAAGTTGAAGTTGGTTCCTTCAAGCTGAGACTTCGGAAACTTGTCTCAGATCGCTTAATGCTTTCAGAGATTTGTAGGAGTTATGGAGATATTATTGAGAGGAGGTTGGAAGTTCCTGGGCTATCTTCCTCTAGTCGTGTGGTTTTGTCTCATCAAGTAATGGTGTGGGAATTGATAAAAGTTCTTTTTTCTGATAGGGAAAATAGTTCACAGTTGAAGTCCTTGGTTGCTGACAATGAGGAAGACATGATGCAGGATATGAAGGAAGCTTCTTCAGATGTAGACATAGAAGCACTTCCTCTTATTCGAAGGGCAGAGTTCAGCTTATGGTTGCAAGAGAGTGTCTGTCCTCGGGTACAAGATACAATAAGCTCCTTGAACGAATCAAGTTATCTGGAAAATGTATTCTTACTCTTGACGGGGCGACAGCTTGATGCAGCTGTGGAGCTCGCTGCCTCTACTGGGGATGTGAGACTGGCTTGCTTATTAAGCCAGGCTGGTGGGTCGATGGTGAATCGTGCTGATGTTGCACAGCAACTTGATCTTTGGAGAATCAATAGGCTGGATTTCAGTTTCATTGAGGAGGACCGGTTAAGGCTTTATGAATTGCTTGCTGGTAATATTCATGGTTCTTTGCATGGTATGAAAGTTGATTGGAAGCGATTTCTAGGTTTATTGATGTGGTATCAACTACCACCTGACACTTCCTTGCCCATTGTTTTCCACACTTATCAACATCTTGTTGATGATGGAAAAGCTCCATATCCTGTTCCAGTATACATTGATGAAGGACCAGTAGAAGAGGCTGTTAAATGGAGTACAGAGGAACGTTTTGACTTCTCGTATTATCTTATGCTTCTTCATGCGAGTGGAGAGGGAGAGTTTGACCTTTTGAAGGCAATGTTCACTGCATTATCTTCAACAAACGATCCACTTGATTACCATATGATTTGGCATCAGCGTGCAGTGTTGGAGGCAATTGGTGCTATCACTTCTAATGATCTTCATGTTCTTGACATGGGACTTGTCTCGCAGCTGTTATGTCTTGGGAAATGTCATTGGGCCATCTATGTGGTCCTTCATATGCCCTACCGTGAAGATTTTCCATATCTACATGCAAGTCTCATTCGAGAAATCTTGTTCCAGTACTGTGAATGTTGGAGTTCAGATGAGTCACAACGCCAGTTTATTGAAAACTTGGGGGTTCCAGTCGTGTGGCTTCATGAGGCTATGGTATGCCATTTTTAAAAATTTGGTTGACCTAAGATTTCTCAAACCATTTCACCCTGCCCTTTATTTGATGGTGTAACTAGTACCCAAGTTTCTGATGCTGCAAACTAAGGTAGCAATGATTTTGGCACCTTGATTGAAATTCTTGCCTAGCTGGTGGTGGTGTTTGAGACTACCATGGGATTTCAATTGTGAAAGGTTTTTGAAAGATTGTGTTGTCCTGGTTTGCAGTTGCTTCCACTACAAAAGGCTTGGATATTATTATATTAAACAATTTTTCTGGTTCTTTTTTTTTAGTATCTTTGCTTGAATTATATCATTCCTGATCAATGCAGGCTATTTACTCTGGTTACTATGGAGATTTCTCAAACGCACTCGAGAACTTTCTTCAATGTGAACATTGGCAAAAAGCTCATACTATTTTGATAACGACGGTTGCTCATAAATTGTTCTTGTCAGGTAAAATTTATCTTTGCTTGGTTTGAGATATTACTGTGCTATATTAGTTCATTATCTACATATAAAAAAAAAAAAAAAAAACATTAGTTCATTATCTAATATCTATAGCCATTGCTGGGAGTGCTCAGAAGGTAGTCAATCATGTGAAGAATTCCTTTGCAACAGCCATGCTTTGTTTTGCCGAACTGACTAATACTAGAATTGTATGGCTACGGTGGACGTTATGTTCTCACTTAAAAGAAAAGGGAAAATAGCAGGCAACGTTCTTGTTTGTTTTTCTTTTTATGTAAGTAATTCTTGTTTGATGTTCACATAATTAGACAAAGGGTTGACACTCAAAAGTATATTTGGTGTGGCCATTTTGCATACGTAGCTCATACTCTTGTGATACAACCCGATGTTCATATGGTACATATATGTATTTTTGCATTTTTTTTTCTTATGGAGAATGAATTCATAACTATTTGTGAATCAAATCATTGGTCATCCACTAAAGAAAACCACAAGTATGTATTCAGAAAATTAGTGGTTAATAGTTCTCTCCATTCTCATGCCCGTACTTGTATTTGCAGTTGTCAATACAAGAAAGATATCTGGTTTTGAGTAATGTTCGATTGCTTGAGATCTGGCAAATGCATATGCAAAAAGGTTCCTGCCTTTAGATATTGTACTGCTCATTTTTTTTCTTTTTTTGGCTGAACTTTGTTAATATCTGTAACTACTCTTCTATTAGCAGAGAGAATGGGTGAACTTGCATTCTATAGTCAGCAGCATGCTTCAGTTTAGGTCATCTTTTGAACATTTTTCTCGTTTGTTGCAGCCAAACACTCAGAGATATGGAGGCTTGCTACTTGTATGGAGGACCATAAGTCAGAAATTGAGAATTGGGACTTGGGAGCAGGAATTTATATTTCATTTTATCTATTGAGAAGTTCACTGCAAGAAGATAACAATGCTATGAGTGAACTGGTATGAAGCTTACCCTAAATACTGAGGTGGTTAATTTGAATAGTATAACTTGCTTTCTGCATGAGTCTCTGTGTGTAAAACACCAAAGCAAGCTTGCTTAAATTGTGAGGTTATTATCATAAAGCAGTTTAAAGACATGCATATTCGTAATGCATATGTCCTGTGTAGGTGTTGCCATGAATGCCTGATGACATTCCGGGTTACATGACATGTGTTATTGGACAAGGTCCTCTTTCATTTTGTTGCTTTTCACCTTGCTGGGCTAATAGTAGAACTTATCCTTACCCTAAAAGGGCAAAACAGCCACGTCCCAGAACCTGTTGCTAGTAGGCCAATAGAATGGAAATAAATGATGGCAAGGAATAGCTTAAACCCTATCACTATAAGAAAAAGATAAGGTCAACATTAATATTTCTGGGAACCTGTTTCCAGAAATTATTCTTGTATCACTAAACTAGCACGCTTAGGCATTGCTCTTGTATATGTCCCGTATACTTGTGCTCTTGTGTACTCTTTTGATCAATAAAAATTTTTTTACCGATAAAAAAAATTTATTGTAAAATTCCTGCTGAATAATGATGAAAATGTGAGAATGATGGTTATATAAATATGGGGATGTTAAGATGTATGGATTCATTCAAAGGAGAGTGGAAGCTCAAACTATAGGCCCTAATTTATATATCCTCAAAATGCATTGTAATAATGACTTGTCTTTCTTTCTCTAATGCGCACTTAAGTAAACTGTAATGTCTCTTGTAGGATTCTCTTGAGAGCAAAAATGCTGCTTGTAGAGACTTTCTGGGTCGGTTAAATGAGTCTCTAGCAGTTTTCGGTGGTAGATTACAAGTTGATGCAAGGTATGAATACCAATACTTTGGCTCAATTACTCAGAAAAACAAAATTCCTTGACTCAATTACCCGGTCGAAACAATTTTGATTGTGTATTGCATATTTCTTTTCGATTAATTTTTTGTTACCAATCTTTGTACTTGTAGATCTAAACTATTGAGTTTGAATGTTGTTTACTGTGGGTTTGCAGGGTAGCTTATTCAAAAATGGCAGAGGAGATATGTGGCTTGCTTCTTTCTGACATTGGTGAAGGCTCAACATACGTTGGTCAGTTAAGCTGCTTTGACACTGTTTTTAGAGCTCCGATCCCTGAAGACCTTCGCTCAAGTTATTTGCAGGGTGCAGTTTCTGTTTTTACATGCTTTCTTTCGGAGGTGCCCTCATAGTATATGTAAACTTAAAAAAAGACATTTGTCTTGTCTTATTCCTCTAAAGTCTAAACACTACTTACTCTTTGTATCGTGTCAAGCTCTAACTTATTGTCTTATTTCACCATTAACATTGAGTTTAACCGATCAAAAAAAAAGTATATGTAAACTTGCCTCCTCTTTACATTCTGAAAAGAAAATTGGGCCAATGCTCTCTTCGCCTCCCCCACGCTCACAAAAAAGGTTGGTATCTTTTTTTCCTCTGACCCTATAATCTTTGATTTGAGAGTCGTATTATGTAGCATTGGTGGATGGACCTTTGAGATGTATCATGCATGGCGCATGGATCATGGTTGTTTTTGCATTAAAAGATGATTTTACTAAAGTTTTGAAAATGATTGAAATATCATACATATATATATATATATGTATGAGTAATGCTACATACAGTCGTGGAATGCGCAAACGTCTTGCAGTCGCTTTGAAGAAGAGTGAGATCTACTATTAAAAAATTAGTTTCTTTTCATGTGGATCTCATATATATTCACTTTTTTTAAAGTGACTGCACGGCATTTGCACACTCACGACTACAAATATCATTTCTCTATATATATATATATATTTCGGAAAGATTTTGTACCATTCTCTTTGTTAAAACCCAACAAAGAATGATTATTTTTTGTATATATTTTATTATTAACAAATTAATTTTTTTTACATGGATTTTATATTTATTCATTTTTTTTTCAGAAAGTTATTTTTCAAAAAGATTATTTACGAACTTTATAAATGTAAATATCATTTCTCTAAATTTTCTTCCAATTTCTAACTTATTAATCTGGAAAAATGGGCAAACAGTTTTTTTTTTTTTTTAAATATTATCTTGGGAGTAATTAGAGTGAGGCCTTTCATTTGGGGTTTGGCAACGTAATTTTTTGAGGAAAATGCGACAAAAGTCATCAATTCATATTTTATTTTATTTAATTGTCCAGAAATTATTTTTTAATGAATTTTTAAATTTTTTAAATTTTATTATATTTAATAAAACATAGACGCGCGCGTGTAGATTTTTTATTTTAAGGAGCGCGCGTGTAAATCTGAATTTACTGAAGTGAAGCGCTGCGGGACGGTCGGGCTGTTATAGATAGAAAATCAGCCCTCCATTGGGATAGTGACACGTATAAAAATACACAATAGACTAGATACACCCCACCACACGCAAAAGAGGCCGAAATCATTGTTTGGGCAGCGCCTTCCTCATTTCATCTTCTTCTCCAAGCTCGCGTCTGGGTCTCTTTGCACTGCCGCCCAAGATGAAGCTCATTTCCACCACCACCATTTGAGTTCGACACCGACCAACTCAGAACCATCAACTTCCTCCCTTTCTTCCCAAGCAAGTCTCCCTCTGTTCCTTCTCAGTCTGTGTGTGGAAGACCGATAACAATACCCAAAACCAAAAATACACACGCATAGCCACTTTGATCCCCACGCTTAATGATCGTTTTTCAAGGCTTTTCTCGGCCAAGAAATACGTGGAGTTGCGGCGGCACAAGAAGTCCACATGCGTACATCACGTTGATACTGTTTCGACACTTTCTATATCCAGGGACGGTTCTCTTCTCTACTCAGCTTCGTGGGATAGGACGTTCAAGATTTGGCAAACCTCAGACTTTAAGTGCTTGCAGTCTCTAAGGAATGTGCAGGACAATGCAATTAATGCTTTAATATTTTCCGGAGATGGGTTTGTTTACACTGGTTCGGCAGATATGAAAATCAAGGTATGGAAGAAGCAAACGCGCGGGAGAAAAAGCATTCACTAGTGGCTACATTAGAGAAGCACAAGTCAGCCATTAATGCCTTGGCTCTACGCAGCGATGGGTCTATGCTCTATTCCGGAAGGTGCGATCGGTCAAGTGCCGTCGGGGATGAGTGTGGGGTGGGATTTCGTTTGGGTTGGGATGGTTATTGGTATGGAAGACGAAGGAGTGAGGGAGGGGCTGTTTCGGTCTGGGCCTGTATGGGTCTTGATCATGTAAATGCAAGTATAAATTAACTACTATAAATTACTTACGTGGCGCACAATCATTGGAGGACTGTTTAATGTGGGGGAGCAGCCGGACCGCTCCCCAGGTTTTCTCTTTACTGAAACCTTGAATTTACTGAAACCTTCGAATCTAATGAATCAATCCATCCATCCATCAATCAATCAATCAATCAAAACCCAGCAGCAGTCTACGCGTTTCTGCCGCACGGTGCCCGCTGAAACACTACGCACCCACCACGTCATCTCCTTCCCATCTCTCCGACAGACAAGGCGCAGTCCCCAAACCGTACACTCGTAAAACAGAAAAAACACAATTGAGTAATAATAATTGAGGAATTATTATTTTGAAATTTAAAAATTTTAAATTATTTATTATATTTTATGTAAAAATTTAAAAAAATTATAATAATAAAATAAAATAAATTAAAATAAATTGAGGTGAATTCTGAAACGGAGATTTGGGAGTGGAATGAGACACAAAATTTTATTCTCATCTCATCTCATTATTACATATTTTTTAAATTTTCATACAAAATATAATAAACAATTTAATTTTTTTAAATCTCAAAATAATAATAATACTAAAACATAATAATATTCATCACACCCCAAACCTGATAAGATGATTTCATTTAATCATTATATATTTTATAAATTTTTATATAATATATAATATATAATTTAATTTTTTTAAATTATAAAATTAAAATTTTATTAAAATTTTATTATCTTCCAAGTTTCAAGTTTCCTTTCACAAGTAACGCCTAATCAATCTCTCTCTCATTATCTGGCGCTTGGCATAGCTGAGCTTCCGAGTTCACTCGAGGTTGGTCTTTGATTCTCCCATTCTTTATCGCTGGAATTCCTAAAGATGCGCCGCTCTGCATCCAGGAAAACGGGTCAACCAAATTCAACGTTGTCTGTCAATTCTTCACCCGCGGATTTCTTCCGCTCCGGTATTTGATCTCTCTCTCTCTCTCTGTGAAAGCTTTCCTCTGGCTCGACTTTGTTTCGTTGAATTCCGTTTTTAAGTATTTTATTCTTCTGGAATTTAGTTTAATCCTCTTTGTTAAATACATTATCTGTATAATATTGAGGACAACTCTTTTTTTTTAGTTTTTCTTTTTTTTTTAAGTTTTGATGAATACTTCATCCTCTAGAAAAGCTCAAGTGCAATAATTGTGCAAATATAAAATAAAAACTTTCCGTGTACTCGGGCTACAGTTGCAAGAAAAATTCGATTAATTAAACACTGCACATAATTTTTTATTTTTTTTATTTTTTTTCTTATCAAATGTACGATGAATAAATAAAAAGTAGAAGAAATCAATTAGTTTAAAAAGAATAAAAGTAAAATAATAAAAATAAATTGGTGTGTGCGGTATATTGGAGGATGAGTAGCAAAACAGATGGTATAATAATGCCCAATCCGGGTTGTTGTTGGTATAAATAACTGAGCGATGTCATGTATTCTACTGAATTTATGGCCATGCAAACCAAAAGCTCATTTGTCAGGAGTTCTGTTTTTCTAGCGCAAGGCAAGATCCGCAAGAAGGATTTGACTTTGAAAAAACCAGAGGGTGATCAAACCTCATTTTCCAAAGAAATTTTGGATTTCTAAATTTCAAATATCTCGCAAAAGTCCTCTTTGGCTAGAGATTAATGGATTCAACGAAAAAGGAAGTAGAGTTATTACGGAAAACAGAAAAACAGAGCACAGATAAGACAATAAAACATTGCAATTCTTCTCTCTTTTAGCCCTTGTTTGGATTCGAGACTCACCTCAACTCGCCTCACCTCAACTCATTTCATCTCATCATTACAACTTTTCTAAATTTCCACACAAAATATAATAAACAATTCAACTTTTTCAAATCTCAAAACAATAATAATATTAAAAATAATATTCTAACAATATTTTATTCAACTCATCTAAAATCATCTCAACTTATCTCTGAATCCAAATAGTAAGTCGTGAGTGTTTGGCAATACCTCTCTGCCAACCAAAATTCCCTCTCAAATAAATGAAGTTTGGAGAGAATGTCAAGTGCAAGGAAGAGAACCTTCTAAAGCTTTTTTTTTTTTTTTTTTGTTCACTTTTTTTCTCACTACTTCTTCAATATAACCAAAAATGAAATGATAAGTGTCCATTATTCAGTGATATGCTGGGGGAATTTCAAATTTTAATTTTTCTGATAATTCATTTGGAGATTTCATCGCGAAAATAATGGGTTAAATTATTGAGCAAATGAGAAGGCTTGCAAACAGCTTACTTTTATATGGTAGGCAGTTAAAATTTAGATGTGGTTGCTCCGTCTTAAGGCCCGATTAATGGATAAAGATCGACAGAGCCCAATTATGGCTGAGTTGAGCTGAGTAACATCCATTATGCATATGTTGAAATAAAAATTATAATGTAATAATTCGTGCATATGCTTTCCAAATTCTTTCATTAGTCATTTATGGATTTTAACACTCTGTTGTCAGTTAATATAATGATATGAATCTCATTTGTTCAGCCTCAAGTAAAGCAACTTCAAAAGAGTTGGAACGAGTTGATAACCTATTTTATTCTTATGCAAATGGGTCTTCTGGTATGATTGAGTAAGTCTACTCTATCACAATTCAGATAAGAAATATGTGGCTATAGTCTTTGGCATTTGCCTTTTGAATTGTGTAAAGTAAGCTTTCTTTGATTATTTGGCTTAATTAAATTGTGCATTTTTCTACTGATAATGTAAGCTTTCCTTTTTCAATCCAACTGTGTCAATTTTGTGTGTACAACTTGCATCGCCCCATGTTGATATCAATTCTGAGTTCTCCAAGGCTGATGTTTGCATTCAAAGGCATGCTAGGCTGATGTTTGCTATGCTTAAAGGTAGTTTTGGTTATCACTAGAGCCAACTAGTGAAACTTGCTGAAAAGCATATTCCTCCGTCCATTTTTTTATGGCTGCACTTTGTGCTGTATATATTGCATCTGGGAAGTTGCTGAAAATAATTTTTCTTCATTCATTGTTTGTCTGGCTTCACTTTGGCCTGTATATTTTGCGATTCTTTCTTGGATTCCACTATTCTTTTGAATTTTCAGTTTTGATCTTGAAGATTTAGCATGTTCATCCTATGTGCTACTTATATATAATTGAAATGTAATATATTTCACCTCAATTTTATGATAACCAACTTTTGCACCAAGCTCTGCCATGCTAATTCTCATGTGAGAAGCTATCCTTTCACGTGGAAAATCTAAGTACAATTGTAATATACTCGGTATTTTGTAAACAGCCCAGAGGGAATTGAAACTCTTTGTTCGGACATGGAAGTGGATCATACTGATGTGAGGATCTTAATGCTTGCTTGGTAAGTTTTGTTTTGCATTATTGGGTATTTCAGTTCTTAGATTTCACTCTCTAGCTCATTGGCTAAAACTGATGACTATGCATTCCAGGAGAATGAAATCAGAAAAACAGGGGTATTTTAGCCTGGTAAGGAAATTTTATCCACATTATTTTCCTTTATGTTCTGTTTTATCATTGTTTTCTAATTATATTTTGTCATATGAACATAATAAAAAAAAAATTTGCATTCTTCTTCTTATTCCTGTTCAATTCTTCATGTTTGTCCCACTCTTAAACTCAAGAAATCATGTTGCCTAATGATTTAAGGGCTGTAGTTTTTGGTCTCTCTTACTCTAAAAGCCCATTCCTATGCTGAGATGACGCTACTACTCTTACAGGAAGAGTGGCGAAGAGGCCTCAAAGCACTAAGGGCAGACACTGTACATAAAATAAAAAAGGCACTCCTGGAGCTGGAGAAAGAGGTAAATATTTGAATAGGCTTTCTTTCGGAAAACATGCTGGTCTTTTTTTCTTTTTTCTTTTTTCTTTAAAAAAAAAGAGTCGAAAGTCACATGTCCATAAGTGATCCCATCCCAAATATAATAAAAGAACCCTCACTTGTGGCGGAGGAATACCGTGGTGACAAAAAACCCATAAACAAACCGTCCACTAGTATCTAACATAAGGTATACCCATCCTGTCTTTACGTATAAGCCCCTTTAGTCTACCCGAAACAGAGTCCTCCCCAAAAAAATCCCAATTTCCGCCACTCGCCCCATATTTAGCTAAGAAATCTGCTACCATGTTAGCTTCTCTAAACACGAGCTTAAACTGGACATCCATAGAAGACAATAGAGAATCCCAAAAATCTCACAAATACCAATATTTACAAGTCTCCGAGATAAACCATCCCATCACCACACTCGAGTCCGATTCCACTAAGACAGTTCGTAGACCCAGCCGTTGACACAAATAAAGTCCATCAAGCACTGCTCTACACTCGGCAATATTATTTATAGCCTGACCATACAAGTGAGCAAAACCCCCAAGAACCCGCCCATTCACATCCCGAGCAACACCTCCCCCACCGGCCATCCTAGGATTCCTAGGGGAACCACCATCTACATTGAGCTTAGAGAAGACCCCTGTCGGCGGGGCCCAAGCAATCAACTTCAGATTTTTAACTATAGGCAGCACCACGGGACAGTCAAGCTCCCTCAACACTCCCAAATCATGCTCCCTCACCACTTTAAACGTTTTCATTGACCCCAAAATATCTGCAAGCAGCCCTTTTACCGTCCGAATAATAACTTTTGATTCGAATTTCATATTTTCCATCCGTGCCGTACATCGGGCTTTTCAAAGAGTCCAAGAAATCAATATAGGAATAATACCACGAAACCAATGAACTTGCGAGACTAGAGAAGTCCGACACCACCATATGTTCAAAACATCTGTCCATACTCGAGTCTGAGGTAATCAGATGCCAAAAACAGCAGCAAAAAAATCCCAGACCTTTCTCGGTCCCTCCCCATCACAAAGCACATGATCCACTGTCTCAACCTTATTATCCGTACAGCAATGGCATTTAGAAACAATCGGAATCCCAAGCTGTTGAACAATGGTATCAACGGGAATAGCATTTTGGCGTGCCCGCCAACATAAAAAAACATCTTCTTAGGGACATGATCTTGCCAAAGCCACTTCTTCCAGGGACAAATACTACCGCGAGCACGAATAATTTTCCAAGCCGACTTCGTTGTAAAGGCCCCATCCACCGTGTGCTGCCAAACCAGCATATCCTTACCCTCCTGAACATGGACATTAGATAGAGTATTTTCTGGAACATATACTCATCAACCAATGGCCGCACTTCATCATATTTCCAGCCCACCCCATCCCATAGATCCTGGACCAATAGTTTATGACTCCCCGCAACCGGTAGAAAATCTACAATAGGTCCATCACCAAGCCAATTGTCATACCAAAAATTTAAGACACCCTCTCAAACTACCCATTGTGAATTTTGTAAGAACAAAGGTAGCACCTGTAAAATATCTTTCCAAAAACAAGATCCCCTTGACCTCGCCCCTATTAAAGCAAGCGGCTCCTCACCCACATATTTTAGCTGGAAGAAGTCAGACCAAAGAGAGCCACCTATAGATCCCAGCTTAGAGTTCCAACCCAAATTCACTCAGGCAACTATAAATATTGTGTGACACACTTTATGTATTTGTATCTCTCTCATTGTAGGATCTAGGGTTTGAACAAAACTCTAAATGATTCAAATTTATTATTAAATTATTGTATTTAGAAGGAAAATTGACAACATAATTTATAGTTTTGAATTATATTAATACACTCATTTCATAATTGTCATGGGACTATATAGCTAGAGTCGACATTTTCTAAATCTACCGAATGATGAATGTCTTTTGTCATGCTAGTACTCTTGCATGATTAAATTTTGTGCAGACAACTTTGTTTTACGTAATTTGAATTGACTTCCACCAAGTTTAATACTGTTTATTGTCTAATTGTTTGGTACTTTTATTCAGTAGAGACATCTCATCGTGTTTACCTCTCTCTTTAGCTCTTATTTATTTTGGTAGTTATAAATTTTAGCTCTTTCACAAACACTATTACCCCTTAATCTTCATTCTTATTTTCAAATATATTAAGAGGAGATGCCGTTGAAACAAAATGAACCCAAGTACAAAAATTATAACATCCTTATTTACAATGTAATGAAAACTCATAATTAGTTTATATGAATGCATAGTATTGCCAAAAAACTGCTACTTCATTTTTTTAATTTAGTTGAAAGAAAAGAGCAGTAAAACAGTAGTGAGAATGTGGTACCTGGGTTAGGACGTCCCGTGCACCAATTGAAAAAATGAGGTAGAGCACTAGAAGTGCCGCCATTATAACTCTCCATTTCTACATCACACATCATACATAATTTTTTATTTTTTTTTTATTTTTATTAAATTAAAAAAATTCTTCTACTCATCATCCATACACCACACATTTTATAAGAGATGATGAGCTTATCCGTCATTATAAATAGATAACAACAACAACAACAGCAGCAATAATATTAAAGAAAGGTGGCAAAGATTGGTTTGAAGAACCATTATATATAATTTGATACCGCATTATAATAATTTGTTGTTGTTGTTGTTGGGTTCTCCAAGGATTTTGGAATTTCATATAATAAAATATTTATAATAAAATTTTATGTCTTAGATAAGATGCTACCGATGATGGAAAAAAGGTTGATAGTGTACTAATTTCTGCATTTTTTCAAATATACACTGAGAAGGTTAGGAGGCCATCGACCTTTGTGGAGTTCTATTCCTATGCATTCCAATATTGTTTAACAGGTAAAAATAGTTTAGCGTGCCTTGCAACTCAATCTTGGGACATAGTATTGTCTTCTCTTTTCTTATTTTAGTTTCATATTGCTTTTACTTTCAACCATCTGTTACTTATTCTGTCAGAGGAGAAACAAAAGAGCATAGATATAGAGAGCATATGCGAATTATTGGATCTTGTTTCAGGCACCCAATTCCGGGCACAGGTTGACTTGTTTGTTGAGTATTTAAAGGTGAGTGAGCATGTATTGCTCTCTCTCTCTCTCTCTCTCCTTTTCTCACTATTATAGTTGTTCAGTTATGTAATTTTTAACGGTTGCAGTTGATAGCCCTGCATCTCTCATGTATCACTGTGAAGGAAGGTTTCGTGTCAATTTAAGCTGCTAAATATGCATTGTCCCAGCCCCATCCTAGTTTGCCAGCTTAGTGACACAGTGCTTAGCATTGTTGTACCAATGAACTCTGCCATATTCTGTGAAAAAGGGATTGTGTTGCTACTAGAAAGCTAATATCTTTTGTAATTACTGATTGTACATAACCTTCTCCTCTCTCTCTCTCTCAGAAAAGCCAAAAAGTAAAAAAAAAAAAAAAACCAATGACTCGTTGCTTATATGTCGTCTGTGTTCCAAATGCAGGCTCAGAATGATTACAAGGTCATAAATATGGATCAATGGATGGGCTTCTACCGGTTTTGCAATGAGGTACTATTACAGTTTGGTTACTGTTTACAAGGTCATAAACATGGATCGATGGATGGCTTCACTGTTCTTTTACCAATTATTTATGCTGCATTGGACACTTTATTACATTGTTTCTGAGAGGGGGGAGGGGGAGAAATTCCACGTCTTATGTTACTTCTTTAGGTGTCTGTCTTTTTTCACTTTGGCATTAGAACCCTAGGATTAATGCTATGAGAAGGACTTTTCTCTGAAGTGAGCCGGCCGCATGGGGGTGGGGGGTTTGTTCTCATAGGGGGACAAATTTTATATTCACTTGAAACCATATCAGTTGCAACATATGGGGTGAAATTGCTTGAAGGTCTATCCATCGATGTTGGTTCCCCATAGGACCTCCCCACTTCGACTTATCAGTTTAAACTCTAACTAGCAGTGATACTTTCATGCAGATAAGTTTTCCAGACCTTAGTAATTATGATCCTAACCTTGCTTGGCCCTTGATCCTGGACAATTTTGTTGAATGGCTGGAAGCAAAGCAGAGCTAATTGATCTATTTCTGTCCAGATTGACTCTCTGCTGTAAACCACAATTATTTTTTGAAGTATGTAAACTTGAAATCCCCTTCCGTAATGGTTTATTCATTAATATTTCAAAGTGTGTCATTTTTTGATCAAGTTCACTGTTATTTATCTGTTTGCAGGGCTCCTCGGACTACACAAGTCAAATGCCCCAGGATTTCTTTCTCCTTTTTTGTCTCTCCATTTCCTTTTAGACATGAAATTCGTGCCCAAGGTCCTTACATCTAGAAGTTACTTGTTTGTATTAGGTATGATGCTTAAGAAAGTGTATTGTTAACTGTTTATGTGGTTCCATCATTTTTTTTCGATACACTGATACCACCCAAGTAGTTGTTGTAAGTTGCTGATCTTTTAAGCCTCTTATATTATGCTCTTTTTATGTTGAACTCTTTGTTCTTGTTTTTCTTTTTCCTGTTATCATTGGAAATTTTGAATTAATATATTCGGCTTAAACTTTCTAAGGAACCCGGAACCCCTATCACCTAGTGGGGGTAATAGCGGGATCCACCCATATTATTCTCATTATTATTTTATGTAACATGTTTTAAGGACCTCGTGCTTTGCCAAAGGTCAAGGTAGTAGTTCCAAATCTGTTGACAGAAAAGACTAATACAGTGAATAAAAGTAAAAGATTTGGAGAAGATGAGAAAATCGACAGCCTTCGTGGAAAATGACAGGTACATCTTTCCTTAAATTGTGGCACCATGATTAGCACTAGATTTCTATATTTTTGCCAAAAAAAAAATAATGAACATGATGCTACCCCACATTACTTACCAATACATAAAGAAGATCATAAACGCAAAATCCCTGCGACATACATATTTCTTTCCAGGCTTACAGATTGCGATGGATGTTGAGTTGAGTTTTCTATATATAGTAGTAAGTTAAGATAGTGGATTAAGTTCTACGGACTTAAGATGAGTTTAGATGTGTTTGGATATTAATATGAATTTAGATGTATTTATGAAAAATTAAAAAAAATTATGAATCTCACGTATAAACAGTTGTTGAGTTGAAGGGGACTGTAGATCTCACATGTAAAGAGGTTTTGAATTTAGATGAGTTTAGTGATTTGAGAGTTAAGTGTTTAAATATTAGAAGAGGTATAAATCTAAACTGAATTCAACTGAATAACCAAACGAGCCCAGGACCATCAATACCTCATCAAGGCCAACATCTGTTTACCTGCAATCTGGTCTCGTTAAAAAGAAGGTTTGTTTCTTTATTCAATTGAGTTCAAGTTGACAAAAAACCAGACAGCCTTTACTTTCCCCTTTTCCATTCCTTTTTTTTTTTTTTTATAGAAAACTATTCCTTAGATGTTGAACCTGTTTACTCTTTCAAAATCATTTCGTTAGCTTACTTTTCAGAGTTTGGGACTGCACCAGAGGAGAATATGCCCACAAGGCAATTGTTATGAAATTATCCAAAAAAACATACAAAATGAGGTTGTAATGTTGCAGAGACATTTCATAACTTGCCCCCAAAAAGCATGCACTCGTACAGTAATTTGCTGCATGCTTCCAAGGTTTCTCTCGGGGGAAGACCTCATGAAAAGAATGGACGAAAAATATAAAATTTTGATTTTGCCTCCTTTCATTGAGTTTTTTTTTTTTTTTTTTAATTTAAAAAGAAAAAAGAAAAAAGAAAACATCAATTTTCAAACATTGACCATCAGGACGAAGAACCCATAATCAAAGGCGAAGTTGGAGGAAGGGCACGTCTGCTTCTGCTTCTACCCCTGCGAATTGTAGAGCTAGAAGGAGAAGATGAAGAAGAAGATGAATTAGAACAAGTGAGTCTGTTTGAGTCGCTAGTGATTTTCTTCTTTTCTTCTTCACATGGCTTATCTTCGATTCGATGATGCCCAACTTTGGTTGTATTTAGAGTCACCGGAAGGACACAATTGCATAGAAATCCTACAAAAACAAATCTCATTAATTTCTGGACCTGAAAATAAGAATAAACTCAAAGCATGTTGCTCTTAATCAGTTTGTTTCTGCAGGAATGGTATTAAATTTAAACGCTAAAAATATGGAATGCTATCCAAGAGAACCCAAATCCAGATCCAAAAATTTATTCACAGAGACAAAAATCCAAAACAAAAAATGGCTCTTACCGATTCTAGCAAGCCGATTAACCCAACTCGGGATTGGATTTCCAGTGAGTCTAAGACAAGCATCATTGCAAAAATGGTTGCAGTTTTTTGTAATCAAATTATATGCATTCCCTCGGTACTCCCCCGCCAGCTCCTCCATGACTGCCCTCACTTCCGTCTGCCCCATATCCGTTTTCCCAATCAAAATTGTCTTCCTAAATGTAAATCCATCACATTGTTTTGGCTCCCCTTCAAATATTCCAGTTGTTGGGTACTCATGAGCTCCGAATGCATACTCAATACCATGGACTGAAATATATCCAACATAAAAGCCTTAATTGATAGATAGAAGATACAATATTTTAGCCCAGCAAAAACCCAGAGAGGAAAACCGAGGAAATATGAAAAGAATGTGCAAAACATTAAGAAGAGAAAATAAATTCTCTGTTTTTTTGTTTCCCGAGAGATCTATACAAAGAAAAGTAAAAAATAAGTGACTTTATTCGTTATGTTGTTGCAGATTAAGCAAATCACAGAAGTCACATCAACCATGTCATATGTTTTATCCTTGTTGAGTAGACATTTTAATGTGTACTCAACTCTGAAACACCTTCGATTTTCTTGAACTTTCTCGTCATCCAAACAAAACACCGCAGACTTCCCCCCTCTATCCTCAAAACTACAAATCCAATCAGTAACAGAGAATGAACTAAATAAACAAAAACATTGCACAAAGAAATAAGATTAAGATAAACGTCCCTTGCAGATTTGATCAGAGAGGCAATCTGAACTGGGGAAGCTAATCGAAGCATAGATCTAATATACGATGCATAGCACCAACTTCATCCAAAATTCAAAATCATGAAAAACAACCTCAAAGAAGACCCAAACAACGGATGAGGAGAAACAAAAACACAACCACCACTAACCTTGTACGCCAGAATGGTAAACTCCGAGGCCAAACCAATAGGCATACCCATTAATGGGTGTCAGATCGTACACATTAAGGTAGACCGGCACCGTTCCCGCTTCACTATTCCTCGAACCTTTCCTACACAACATGGTTTTCAGGATCTCACTGCATCAACATTCATCTTCTGATGCACCCCACTTTTCTTCTTCCCCCCCCTCTCAGTTACATATCAACCTCATATCTATAAATTCTACCAACAATACAAAATCTTTTCTTTTTTAGGGGAATCAGAACTTTCTGCTAATGGTACCACCGGCGGCAGATAGTGCCGCACCCCGTGAATTAAATCTTACAAAATGGTTGTTGATATATAAAACTGAGTTCGGAAATAAATGGCCTTAATGTTGGGTTGAAATTACGTGAATGGATGGGGTTGAACAAACAGTGAGCTGGGTCTGATTCAATTTAAAAAAGTTTGAAATCATGGGAGAAAGTAACCTTTAGTGGTTTACTCATTATGGTGCCAAGTGGGCTGTCTTTTATAATTATAATTATATTCTGATCTCTGATTAGTGGTGTTTTAGTTTTATTTTATTGTTATTTTTTAAAGGAAAGGAATATCATGATTCATGATTGTAGTGTCAAGACTGCACGGGAAAGGGGTGTGGGGACTTCCAGATGGAAGATAATTCAATTTTATTTAATTTTTTAATAAATCGAACTCCTATATTATATTATATTATAATAATGGGTCTTCAGAATTCCATGATTAAATCTAAAAAATGCTGTTGCCCAAAGTCAAAACATCGCACGGTTAAGACTGAAACTTGACCTGAGAAGGATTTAGGTGAGAGGTGAGTGAAGTTGGTCAACGTTTTGAAGGGTTAAGACTCGACTGCCTCGTTTGTTTTAGGTGGTGACAATGATCGCTATGCTTATGACATTTGCAATTTATCTTACACCTAAGCAGATTCACACCATTAAACGTGAATGTTCTTCAGAGTCTATGTTGCATGAAATATATAGGTCATCCACTTGGATACTTCTTGTTCAAACGAAGAAAAAATTGTAACGGTACTGAGTCGTTTCGAAAGACTTTAAGGTGTGGTTTGGGTTGAGAAGATGGTGTGGTTTCATCTCATCTCACTTTATACAGAAAAATCAATTATTATCTAAATGGTCATCACATGCTAATTTGAAAATGGTTTTTGATGTCTTTGCAAGACGACGAAGTTTCAAATAGTAGCTTTTCATAAGGCCAGCGGAAAAAGAGAAAAACGTTTAGCTTTTCTTTCAAATCAGTAACATGACAAAAACACAGCTGATGCCTTCAACTTCCCCAACAAATAAATATATTTATAAATAAAACAAAATCATTACAAATGCTATGCAATCATTTGTGGGACCTACATCTATTTCCTCTCTAACAACTTAAAACATCTTATATCACTTCCAATCCAAACATACAAAATTTTCAAAAATCATTTCAATTCAGCTTAACTCACAAATCTCACTATTATTCACAAACTATTTCATCTCATCTCTCAATCTAAACAAGACCTAAATGTATTATAACGAGCATACAATTATTTTTATAACTCTTTATACAACTATATTTTAAATTAAGAATATTATTATAAAATAATTTATAAAAATTACATAATTTTACATAAATTTCGTCATTTTAAAACATAATTATGAAAATGGTTGCTTGTGTATCATTGTTCAATAATATTAGTTCCTGTCTTCTCTTTCTAGATTCTACTCTAAATTATTGTGTTTTTACTTGAACGATAAAATGTGCCCGTAACATTTATAATTGTCTAGAATTTATATGAGTTAGCCTTAAAATACAATATAAATGCTGTAAGTCCAATTTCATGCATTTAATTTTTCATATTTTATTGTATTTTTAATAATTTATAACTACATAATATGTTGACTATGTATTTTTAAAACTTATTATATAGATATGAGTCATGTTTTTCAATAACCCATTGGCTATTTGAGCTTCTTAGGTCTCGTTTGGATAGTGTGATGAGATGTGAATGTTTTAGATAAAAGTTGAAGTTGAATAAAATATTATTATAATATTATTTTTTAATATTTTTATTATTTTAAAATTTAAAAAAGTTAAATTATTTATTATGTTTTATGTGGAAATTTGAGAATATTATACTAATAAGATAAGATACAATAAAATCGTTTTTATATCCAAACAAACCTTAATTTGCCTATTGTATATTTCACCTCTTTAAATAAAATGGATTTTCGTTCTTTCTACGGAAGGCAAATTGTTACGTTGAGAGAGACCTTTGCTACAGAATTCTAAACAATAAATTTTTGTGGAACTTTTTCAAATTGAAATTCAATTTTAAAATCTTGAAACTTTAGGGACCTGTATGATAATTGTTTTTCTTATTTTTTTAATTGGGTTCAATTGCGCCTGAACCTTGAAAGTTACACGAGCCTAGACGTTTACAATGCGAAAACACAATGTTTCGCGCCAGAGCCTCTTGGGTCCGATTCGGATTCGCTACGCGATCGAAAGATTCGAAACCGGTCCCAGCCAGACCATTTTGCACCCCCACCACCAGCGGCAGCAACACCACCAAACCCCCAAGCAATAACAACAGCAGTATCAGTGAAAACAATGCTGTTGAATCGAGTCCAGGTAATTATGACGAGGCGTATAAACGGCTGGACAAGCTTGACTTCGCGACTGCCTCTAAGATCCTCTTCACCGATCCTCCCAAGAGAAAGAAATTTGGGTATTACTTTGCTTGCAAATTCAGGCTCTTTTTGCATTATTATTCGTTTCGTTTCGTGACTTCTTATTGGTATTTCGTCAAACATGTCTGCTTCATTGGTCTTCGGCATGTATGAAGTGGATCGCGGTTATTATCTGCATAAATTTTAGCACTGCGATAGTCTTTAATACAATGCAAGAGAATGTAGGTAGCGTACAGCAGAGCAGGAATGTGGGTTTCCTTTTTGTTTGATTTTTGGCGCTGGGCAATTGAGAAAGAACGGGGATAATATGCTGGACAAGTGAAAGAAAAGGTAGTGAAATTAGAGAGTGTAGTATGGGTACCATTAAATTGAGGAAAAATTCATATGCTTGTTTGATATTTTCAACCGCCCTCATGCCTGTATAATAGAATCCACCTTTGCATCCTAGTGTCCACATCTCTTCATATAGGGTTTTATTTCCATGCGTCTATTGGTTTATAGCTAATTCATACAAGTAAATTTGTGTTATATATATGGTACATTCAGATTGCAGCCTAGCATTCATGTGAGTTTTTATCAGGGGTGAAATAAAATAAATCTAACATGGTTATGATGGGTAATCTACTCATTTTGGGGTATTCGTGCAATTGAGAAATAAATCGAGAATGTTTGTTGAGGAAACTGCCCAATTTATGCCTAACAGGAATGTCATGTTGAATAATGATAGCCTTCCAACTAAATAACAACTTGTATACAACTATGTAATAGAATAATATTTTTTTAAATTTTATTTTGACTTTTACTTTTGATTTGATGTGATTAAACCTAATAAAATATATTATTTTATTTAAAGTTGTCTATAAGTTGTGAATAGGTTGTTAGCCTATCACTACTCATGTCACGTTTGTCATGTTTGTGTCAATGTTTGTATATTGCAAACCATTCTCAAAGGAATTATGTACTATTCACGCCATCTATAAGACTATATCTGGTTATCCTCTTTTCATGTTCATCTCCAATATCAATTCATATTCTTACTTGTCCCTCTTCCATGGTCAGGGTTGATTTTCATCTGGTACAACTCTTCTTTGCCTGTATGCCTTCCTTGGGTATGTTAATTTACACATCATGTTTTTTCTTTTGAAATGATCCTAGGTTTGATGCTACTATCTAAAAAGCTTGCTTCCTGTGACAGCTGTATATTTGGTGGCTCAATATGCTCGCTATGAAATGAGAAGAATGGAAGCTGTAAGTAAATTTCCTTCTTCTTTATAAGCCTGCAATGAAGTATATTAGATATTAATGTTTGTCGGATTGTTTTGTCATTTCTTCTCTCTTCATTTAGAGACTGTTGATCTTTCTTTCTTTCTTTCTTCACTTTATTTCCTCAATACTTTGTTTGAGGGATGGAATTTACTTTCAATAACTCAAGGATTCTCATGGTGAATCTATATTCACTTCAACTGACATGTGGAATATCTAAAAAGCATGCATATTGTCTCATGCATCATACTTTGTTATCGGCAATGATATAACTTATTTAAGGTACGAGATCTCATGGATGTATGACACGTCTGTAGTTTGATAGAAATGTGACAACTTTGTAAAGGATAGTTATGTTTTGCTTGGCTTTTTTTTGGTTTTCTTGTTATGATCGGTTTTTCCACCAAAATTTTAGGAATTGGAGCAAAAAAAGAAGCAAGAAGAAGAGAAGGAAAAAGAAATGGAATTAAGTGTTATAGAAGGAAAAGAACCGATATCTGATCCAGAGCTTTTGGAGATGAAAGTGAGACTGGATAAACTTGAGGAGGCAGTAAAAGGAATTGCTGTTAAAACAAAGAAACAGACCATCAGCAGCGTAGCCAAAAAGGGGGGAGACGGTAGTGAGGAAAGGAATCTTGTGACAACTGGGCCACCTGACACTAAAAGTGGATCAGAACCAAGCAAGATTGTAGAGAGCGATCATCTCAATAAACAGGATCGACCTTGGTTGGGCCGAGAGAGGGTGAGTGGGTCAGCACCAGTTCCTGATGCTTCCTTGCAGGATCAGAAGGGCAAGACCCAAAATTAATGGAGGACCTTCTCAAGATGCTTGGACATGAATAAAAAAGCTTCTTCAGCTAGTGTAGATATAAAAGCGCAGAGGTTTTGTTGTGTCTTAGACATAGCATGCACCCGACTCAGTATGCGTATATTCTTGAAAAGCCACTAATTTATTGGCACGAAAGTGGGATCAGGACTGGTGGGTGACACAGAGGTATGTTGATCAACAAATTTGATTGCTTGTTAGTTGAAATTTGTACTGAATGTTCTCTTGTTGGGGGGCTTTCTCTGCTGGCAATAAGGAAGAAATATTTGATTTGTGAATGCCTTGGGGAGTTCAATTTAGATGCATTACATTGCCTACAAATGTGTCTTCCTTGTTTTTAGAGTGTGGTGTCTATTTGCTTCGTTTGTATTTCTCATCGTACCGTGATTGTTTTCGGTGACTTGTACGACAAACTGAGTGTTGTTCCACCGATCTTCTAATCCATCTTTGTCCATGCCAAGTTAAATTTGGTATCGAAAGTATTAGCTCTGATATGTCATACATAGCGCAAAAGGAGAGGCACACACTAACCAACTTCTTATACAGGAGGGTCACCGATATCAGATTCCACCGGCGGCTTCAACATCACTGTTATCACTTAGCTTGTGTGGGAATGTGGGTGGGCGCGCGCACTTGGATGGAATGGCAAGGGCACTGTGATAATTATTTGCATACAAGATCACGTCCAATTTATAAAGTTAAAAGCGCAATTTTTATTTTATTTTATTCTCTGATTCCAGGTGGATGGAAGACTATCTTTCAAACCTTACCCGTATAGTTTCAATCAGATTGGAGTATCCATGCAAGCCATACACAAAAATTGAAAAACAAATCTTTAGTGGTGAAAACAAAATACCATGCAATTCTAAAAATGTCATCTTTAAATAACTGATCTTGAGGCTTAGCCCGTTGATCCATCTAGTGGGAGATCCGATGATTTGCATACGGTATCGAGCACCTCCTTTGTCGGCGCCGGGGGTTCGGATGAAGATGGGGGATCAATAGGGAGGGAAATCCAAGTAATTTACACGACAAACGACAAGCCACCAAATTAAGAACTCAATCTATATTTACACACATGGAGAGAAACACCTGGGACAGAAGAATCACGAGATCTTAGGAATCCGCGGTAAAAAGAGGAAAACTATACTCGATGGTTCCAGATTTCGTCGCTGTCTATGCCCACCTCTCTCTGTCCCATTTGTGTTTTGCCTTCCTTGCCTCGAAATCCACTGTGAGTTTGTTTTTAATTCTTGTTTCGCATCTCTATCTCTCTCTGATTAGTGTAATCTATATTCGTTCCATCCTATTTTGACATTTAATTTCCAGATTTTAGGGTTATCTTGAATTCCAAAAACTCGGTCAGATTGATCAAGAGAAAGTCATTCACGATACCTTTGCTTGATGGCGGTTGTTCTATCCGCTCAAGTTTTACCTGTTGTATGTACTTTTTATTTTCTTCTGTCCAAAATTCATCTGGGCCATATTCAACCTGAAATGACAGGTACATAAACCCTAACCTGTGAACACTTCCTCTCCCACCATTTCATTCCTTTTGTCACACCAAAACGAATCCTCCAATGGCGCGACTAATCCAACCCCTTTTCAGAAAGAAATATCCTTTATTCTTCGTCTTCTTTTTCCTCATGTTCCAGAACCCTCCCAATCCACCTTCTCCAACCGCAACTACAAGAACCCGTTCTCAAAATCACACGAAACTCTCGCTTTCAAACAACCCAAAAAAGAGTTCACGTCTCCGAAATGCGCAACTCGGCCTTCGAAGGGCACATCCTCAAACTCCTCCGCAACGAGATCCAGTACGAGCTTGAACGTTGCCCTGCCGCACAGGTCTTTTTACATACTCTTTTTTATTGTTCTTTATTCTTCTTTCCAGAATGTAAATGGTTCTGAAGAAAAAGTAAAAAACTGCAATAGTTTTGTTTGGTTCTCTGGGATGATATTCTCGAATAATATTTTTAACTGACTCTTGTTTCTATTATCAGTTTCGAAACTGTGCAATCGATGAAAAATTCTAGACTTGGCTTCGTTCGGAATTTAAAATCATTTCAACTTATTATTACAATTTTTTTAAATTTTAATATAAAATATAATAAATAATTTAATTTTTTCAAATTTTAAAATAATAATAAATAATAATAATATTCTAATAGTATTTTCTTAATTCAAGTCAACTCAACATCCAAACGCATCCTTTAAGTACTTAGCTGAATTGTTGCTTGTTAGAATCTAAACTCACATTACCATAACAATCTCATATTTATTTGGGCTGTCTTAGTTTCAGCAATCAAATAGAATATAAGAATCCATTTATGTTGTTTGAAATTTCGTTACTAAGCTTGTGCTTTGGTTGGTTAATGAGATCTTTCTTGAATTTTGATTGATGGGCCTGGGAGGGACTAAGCAAAATCCCATGCCCAACTGAGTCCAGAAACACCCTTATTACCTGAATTCCACGAGTTGAGTTATGTTCTTCAAAAGCAACAAAATATGAATATAGTCGTATTTTACTATTTTAGTCGTGTTTTCTGCTATTTTTCTCTCTACTAGTAGGGGTGTGTAATTAGATCCGGATTCTTAAAACCAGGCAGTTAACCGTCCAGATTAATCCAAAAATAATCTGGGTAGATAACCGGATTCAATCCAAATATCCGGATTGTAACTGGATATCCGGATTTTTTTTATTTTTCGGCTTTATTAGTACTTTCTTTTTTTGAAAAAAAAATCTATTTAAAACTTAAAAAAATATTTTTATAGCACTTTTTTTAAAAATAAATTATGATATCATGTTTAAATTGCCCAGATTTTTTTAAAAAATAATCTAAACACTTTTTAATAGTTTTTTTAAAATAAAATAAAGGACAAAATAAATAATAATGCAATATAAATAATATTATTGTTACATCACAAATTCACAATGCAAAATATTAATTTATAAAAAGTAAAATAAATAATAATACATCATAACTAATTAAACTAATAAAATTTACTACTCTTCACATCTTAAATCTAGAATTGAGGACGATGTCATTGGATAGCCAGGAATATGGAAGCAGTGAATATGGAGCCACAAGTGAATATGGGCTCAACCCATCCTCCACGAGCGGTAGTGATGATAATTCTCAGGAGTTGGGCAGGAAAGCCAACAGGAAGTAAGGTCTCTGAGCAAATTAACTCAGTACTACCTCTCCAAAATATGGCTCAACTGGGTAAGAAAAACAAAACGACGAAATTGAATGGATAAGAGAAGCTGAGAGGATTGGCCGATTCTGGACTTGAGAGAGAAGTGAGAGGATTCAAGAGAGTAGAAGCTAGAAGAGACGAAATAGAATGAGTCAGGATTAAAAAAAAAAAAACTGTTACGGATAACCGGGTTACAAAACCGGATCTGGATGTATCTCACCCCACCAGGTCCGGATTCTGGATTTTAGACCAGACCGGATAAAAAATCCGTCCCGGTTCTATACCCCTATCTACTATTTCTTCTCAGCATCCATACAGAGAGTTAATATATATATATATATATATATATTTTATCTCTTTTCTATCTCCTGTAACTAGTCTTTGTTTTTGAAAAATTTTGTCCCTGGACAGTTTCACCTAAGTCAATAGTCATTTCATTATCTAGACTTTAGTAGTTAAATATATTCTCATGTTACAGCCTGTGGCAAAATTTTATTGATTCACAGTAAATGACCGGCCTGGAGAGCAATGGATTGTATTGAAAAGAAAATTTGGAGGTGAAGACTTTAAAGTCGAGGTCGCCATGTTTGATGAAGCCATTCCTGCTTCAAAATTAGGTGGTGGTGGCAGCACTATGGTTGGGGGTCCAGCTTCACATTACCTTGATTGTCAATATCACTAAATGGGAAGGTGGTGATGTATTGGAGATCGTGTGCTCGGCTTGGTCAGATAGTATAGAGATTAACAGGCTTTATCAAGTCATGTTGATAAGATGCCGGTTCAGCCTTATTCAGACCCTGAATTCAAGTATATGAATCTTTCAGTTTCTTCTAGTAATCCATATAATTATTAAGGAAATGGAGGGTATTAAAAGAAGAGTTTTGAATCATACTAGCTGGGTAGAACAAAATGACCTACTCAATTGAATTGAAAAAAATGACCAGAACACTGCCACACTTATGATCATTAAATAGTATATACTTTATTCTTTGTTTTCACATCAGCTAAAGGTTGGATTATTGAGCTTTGGTCTGATAATGCTATTTTTGTGATTGGTTTGTTGCAGGGAATTGGATGATGAATTACAAGACTCGCTTTATGAATTTTTGGAAGCAACTTGCTGCTTTCTTACATGAATACATGAAGAACAAAGATATAACTGAGTTTATTAGATGGATGGGAACTGTGAAATCTTTTTACTGAATGTCAAGGGAGGTGATTGGTTTTTTAGTGTTGTAGATGAGATTATTAGGATCATATGTGCATTTCCCAATGCCCATTTTGTTTGGCTAAGCTTTGTGTATGTATTCTTTGAGTAACAATTGTCTCCATGGAAGCATTTACTTGATTTATTAATTCTCTTTTAAGGTTTCACTTGATTTCCTTTATATTCGGAAGCGTGCCTTTTAAATCTTGGTGAATTTGATCCATGATCTCTGCTTTTATTTCAAAATAAGATCACTCGGCTAGACAGGTGCTCCCTGCAAATTGACGACAAACCGGGTAAAGGCCTTAAAAATCTAAACTTTATGCAAGAATCACTTTCGATGTTCTTTTTGTGACGAAGTTTATAGGGCGGGGGCGTAATGTTTTGGTTCCTCCTCCCTCTTATAATTTCCCAATTCTGATGGTAATTTCCATGCTAAGAAACGCAGAAAGTTTTGTGTTTGAAAGAAAGAAAACGCAAAGGAAAATGACAAATTGAGCTATCTTCTTTAACGACCGGAAGCCTATTATTGCATTTAATTATATACTTATTACATAAATTGAATTCAAGCTTTTACCTACGAATATCATGGAAATATTGCAATTCTATTAAATGAGATGAAATTGCATGCATATTGGCTATTGCATCCATTTCTTCAGAAGAACTCAGTGATGTGAGGTCCTCCGCTATTACTGTCTTATTATGCAGCAAACTGTTGAGAGTCTTGACCGCTTCTGTTGTTCATCATCAAACCAAATAATTATGACAACTTAGTTCATGAAATTAGTGATCTGTCATAGATCAAATCAAATCAACATCTAAGTAGGACAACGTTTGCTGCCCATGTTGGAGCAATTAGTAAGGCTCTTTTTATTTATTTATCTGATACAGAGATTTTCCAAAGGGTGGTCCAGCGTTTTGCAAGTGAAAAGATGTTTAAAATCTCAGTAAATCTCCACCATATTATATGATCATTATTGTGAATGGTGTCAATTGGTCAAAACTTGCATGGGGTCCTCTTCATTTTGAGCATTTTTTTTGGCCGTTCTGCATCAGGTTCTGCCACCTCTAGCTAGTACTAGGATTTGCAAAGGCTACTACATTTTCTTTTTCTTTTCTATATATGATGGCCGAGCAAAGAACGTACAGGAACATGATACGAGGAAAGTAATTGAGCAGTAGGGGGCCCCCCACCTTTTGTTTGAAGCAAATTGAGTTGATCTGTAAAGAGACTTTTTGAGTAAATGGAGTGGTCTTCGAGCAATAAAAGTATTTGTGCCATGAAATTAACGAGTGGACGTACTATACGTTGCCCGATTGTGCCAAAAGACTCATGTTTCTAAGTTTTTTTTTATGTTATTATGATTATCATGATCCTATAGAAATATATTAAACAAATTAATTAGTACTGCATCTTTTAGCTGAGAGCACGCTTATCACTACTGGGATCATATATATATGGATCACCTTGTTTGGGGTTCGAGCTAGCTAGTGATCATTAGAAAAGGAAAGGCACGTAACAATCATGTAAACTTACAACAATTAATTATTTAAATTGACTCATCTACTTGTATATCTTATATGATAGTTTTCATAATTTATTGTATCAATCTTTTTTTTTTTTTTTTTATAAATTCATATATACTCAAATTGATGGAGATCTAATGCCACATTAATTAAGTGGAATCAAAATGTACTATATAATACTATATATACACCAAGCATTTTTCAAAACAAAGTATTATTCCATTTTTAATTATTAAAAAAATTTATATAGTACTAATGATATATACATGACCACCACCCTTTATATAACTAATATTATTATAAGTTATTTTACAAAACTTTCCCTTATTTAAAACATAATTATATAAAAAATGGAAAATACTTTAGACACAAAAGAATTACACAACAGTAAATCCACAAACTGATGTAGCTTGATGTGGTACGTTAGATTGTAAAGTTATTTTTATTGTAAAGTAGATCTAACGGATCCCATAAAACCATATCAGTTTATGTGTTTACTTTATGTAATCTCTTCGTGCATATAGCAGTTCTCATACAAAATTATAAAAAAAAATAAAATTGTAAGTCTATCATTTTCTAAATTTAAAAAATAATAAATAAATAAATCTCGTCTTTAATTATCAGAAGATGGTAAGTGAGAAGATCCCTTGTTGGTTTAATTTCCCACCTAATCCAAGCAAAGTGATAGCTCCACATGCATCTTTGGTGCGTCTCTTTCCAACTGGAAATTTTGAGTTGTTTCTTAATTCAAAGGCAAAATGGAAGGCAAAGAATATTTTAATGGAAATATGGTAAGGACTAAGGCAGTATAACACGAAAAAAGTTGACAGCCCAACTGATTCACAGTAAGTACTACTGGCAAAGCAAAAGCATAATGCACCACAACTTCTTCATATTCATATATATATGTTTCATTGACAAGACTTGTGCTTGCGACTTTCCTTCCTCACAGCCCCATCTTAGTGTGAGATTATTATGATAATTAACTGTCACATAACAAGATTTCAGTTACTTTACATCTTAATTTTAGGAGATATTAATGTTGCATTATGATTGCTAAATATCATATTAGGTTGTACAAATCACAAGGATATCTGGACCCACCATTAGGTGGGCTCCACCCAGAAATATTCTTCTTGGTAAGAAATTAATTAAGACAATCAAGATTTACCCCAAAGAAAAGCTAGCTAGCTTAGGAAAAAATAAAGATTTATAACCCATATAATATGATCTATCTTATATTAATATATATATATATATATCCATATATATGTATCCTGATGTGATAGGATAGCTGAGGGTCATTAATGTGCCTTATTTTCACATGGCTTGCTACACCTACCTCTTTGATCCCAATAGAGATGGTCTATTAATTCAACTGCAAGTGGGTCAAAGATGTTGTCACACAGAGAAACCACAACCCTTCGATTAGTATAATTTTGGTGGGCCATCTTATTAAATCACAATTTAATTTTAGAAAAATGAATGACAACCATAAGCTTCCAAACATGAGCACATCTCTTGGACCATTCCTCACATGATAGTAATTAGATGGATCGATGAGCTAGCTAGCCAGCCGTTGATCAAAGAGTCAGTCACAGAACGTCACCTGGTTCAGACACCGTACGTCCCATGATATACATACCTGGCCACTAGGATCAAGTACCCCACCTTCCTCCAAGCCCAAATTAATTCACATTCGAATCCCATATGAATATGAAAAAAATGGCAAAGGCAAGAGTATGATAGAATTTAATCTCAGGCCAGATTATAGACTTTTTATTGCATGTATTGTTGAGAAATCAAATGCTAATTCATTAATGGTTAAAAGCATTGAGGAATTATTGCCCCACCAAAATTAAAGAATGTTAGCTGATCATTTTACAGGTCGATCGAGTTTTAATTTTACAGCTATAACAGCTGCTAATATTTAATGCGTGTGGTATCACATGAGATCAGCAACTTCCAAATTAATTCCACTCTAAACGAAAGTACCCATATATATATATATATAGACCTGGTAATTAAGGCTACCAAATCACTTGTTCTTTAGACAAAAAGCATTTACAAAAGTTCCATAGACCATGGGCATGATCATTAATTTCCAAGTTATGAATTGCGAAGCCAAAGCTACAGAATGATCTCTTGTTCTTTAGCCAAAAAGCATTTACAAAAGTTGAAACTGAACATAAAATTGAAAAATCACCTCTAAATCAATGAAGATCAACAAAGGAGACAGATAAATGGAAAAAAAAAAACCCAACTAACGAGAGAGAGAGAGAGTGGTCATGTATGTAGTTAGAGTTTAAGGGACAAGTCGAGCTTCTGCAACTCATCTTGTTTAGTCCTCAAACGGCCAACCCTATCCCACCAAAACCCTCCGTCAGTTGCCGGAGTGAACTTCCGGCTGCTATCGAATCTTACAGCCCCACCAGTCCCGGACGACGCCACTGCCATTCCCGTGTGAAAATTCTCCGGTGCAAGCCGCCCAATGGCTGGTTGTTGATCAATAGACTGTCTTGACCACCCATTTTGTCCGTACAGATAAGGGGAGCCAAAGTTAGATGACTGGTAGGAGGGCTTATGAATCATGGAGTGTACCTGAATCCCAAGAGACCTATTGAAAGAACCATGCAAAGGTAAAGAAGCCATGATAGGGTATCGGTTTCCAAAAGCTGCACCTATTTTCTGACTTCTTTTTGCCAGTGTCCGCTCTCGTTTATGCGCATTTTGATGCCCTCCGAGTGCCTGTGAGCTATAGAATTTTCTTTGGCAATAGTTGCATGAGAAAACCCGGGGCTCGGTTTCATAACCTTGACCTGGAGGAGTGTCCGAAGAGGTTCTCGATGAGTTGACATCGACTGAATCGATGAGATTGAGTTCTGGCTTCGAACCGTGATTGGGATCCTTGCTGAAGAGGCTTAGATCCAACACAAGATCAGGATTTGAGCCTGGCGGGCTTTTCTGATCTTGTTCTTGTTGTCCTCCCCCCTTTGGGATTCCCGAAAAGGGTTTTTGGCATGGTTGAGCATCTGAAAATGAGATGATGGCTGAAGTATCAGGGGAACGTGGTTCTGTAATTGGAAGGCCCATATGGAGAAAGTGGTGCGTGAGAACAGCTTCCTCCTTGTACTGGGCGTGATGAAATTTTGGGTTTTCAAGCAAGGAAGATGAAATATTTATTGTTGTAGAGATCGATAGATGTTCTGTACTATGTAACGAAGGACGATGTATCACTGTTTTACAGTTACAAGGTCTTAATATATCCCAACACTTGGAGAATAAGACTTAAGCGTGAGTGTGTGGGCGCGTGCGCATTTGTGAGAGAGAGAGAGAGAGAATTGTGTGCCATAAAGCAGCCTTTTGATCGACACTGATGAGGAACACCCATGTACCACCTTTCCTAGCCATATACCCCATTCAGTGTTTTTCTAATCTTCTGTTGTCTTCCCACTCTTGTCTCCTTACATTTTCTTGTCTTTCGGTCCCCTTTTTTGGATATAGTAAAGGGTAGTATAACTCATGACAGACTAAAAATCCAAGGTACGACATATAATAATCTGCTTTTCTGGATTCCATCCAGAATTATATATGCATGTAGGTGTGTAGAATGGACGTGTCTTAAAAAAGGTGTGGTTTTTGTATAGTTTCAACAGGGTTGGAGGATTTTCAAAATCTTCACACAGACTATTCTGTCCTTATCCTGCATAATGGCTTATCCATCAAACAAACAATTATGACATCTCTAATGAATCGTCCCTTAATATGGCAGTTCTTTGTTATATATACTTAACAAATGGCATATATATACCTGATCAGCACGTACAATATTTAGTGAGAATATATATATATATATATATATATATATATATATCTAAGAGTAGTACTACATGCAGCGTCGTTCATGATCAGTCGTCATCATCTCCACATTATTGCAACTCCATCAGAGAACTTTGTGTAAATTTTGAAGATCAATCTAGGTTTGTCTATAAATGCCAAATTGATTATGAAGCGCGGTTGCATTAATATCAAAGTATAATGTATGATGATCAGTACCATATATATATATATATATATATATATCATGACGATATATATATATATATATTATTAAAATATGACAATGAGAGAATGCATGATGATTGAAGTTAATGCTTGGAAGGATCATCTGGCCTCATGGGAATTATTTGAAGTGGGGTACGTACTTTCTGTTCAGCTTCTTCACTTTCAGCTGATGGATGGAATCAACAATTATATATATATTGGACGAAATATCTACCTTTTCTTGCTGATCTATCTCATCTAACTAGATCAGAGAACACATGAGCTAGCTTTTTTAACACTTTGATTAATTCATTAATATTAGAACCTGCAATCAGACCTCCCTCCCGGCCGTTCACCCAAAAAAGGAAAGAGGATTTGCAAGTACATGAGTACTCCAACAAGCTAGTGACTAGAACTCAAGATCTGTTAAAATACTCGATTAGTTATTTACTACGAAATGATATTTTTTATTAAAACAAATCAATTCTCATTTTAAATAACTCATCATAAATACTACTTTTTTTCCCGGCAGCAAAAGCTAGTGACTAGAACTCATGATCTGTTAAAATACAGTGTGTGTGTATATATATATATATATATATATATATATATATATATATATATGTTTCATGATGCTTAATTTACTTTTTGGGTTTTTGCACCAGTACTACTGCATGCGTATAATGCTATATATATACGTACATGATGATAACCTTGCTACTTGCTTTTTATTTGACTTTGGTTTTTGAATTTGAGGTTATATATATATATATAATAATAATTTACTTTAATTATAAGATCGAGTAAATGATCTGGCGGGCGGGCGGTCGGCGTGATCTCACAGCTTGCATGTTGAATATTAGTGCACTACTTGATGTTGCAAATTATGGGGAATTTGAAACTTTAGGACAAGTAAAACTTCTTTGACGTTGCATGTCTAATATTCTTTTAAATTTGTTCATTGGTTTTTGTTTTCCTTCACATTCATCATTGAGCTGATCACTTTCTCTCATCTGCAGGAAGTTAGAATGTAATTATTTTATTCCTGTTTTACTAATTTGGTACATCTTTACCACGTTAGCTTAGCTATATATAGGCAGTACTGCTTTCATATTATAGGTTTGGAGACGGGAACCTCTCACACACCATCCTAATTTAGATCGATCCATCTTAGGGACTGATCAGTGAGATCAGACTGCATGCGAACGTTAGCTACGAAAATTAGGTAAAATGTTAGTAGTTCATGATCAAGGCCTGCAGATACCTGGATTGATGATGAGATCACATGACTACAAGCTGAAAATTGTTTATTTATAGTTTGTTATTTCTTATAAAAATTAAATGATTATTTCTTATTTATAAAATGAATCTATTTTTATCACAAATAACTCGTTATAAATATTCATTTTTATTACAGTGTCATGATTTGAGAAGACTAGCAACAAGAATATATATATATATATATATATATATATAGTACTATACTGTCGATTATTTAATTTCTCGAATGAACAATATATTCATGAATATTGTCATGACAATGTCATGATCAGTACGCACTAATATTAATAGTCTTCATGAGGCTATCATGTATATTCATGAATGTCCAATTGTCTTAATATATATGCATGCCATGTTTTTTTCGAGAGATAACACGAGTTTCTTGATCGATCGTTTGTCTTTTCCATCCTCGAGTGATCTTTTTTCCCACCTTCCACCTCTTTTAGCTCCCTTTTTTTTTTCAAGACAAGTATTGTCTTGATTATATGATCTCACGTACGTCAGAAAAAATAAAATAAAATAATTGAGGCCGAATCTAAAGAAATCCTAAAAGGCAACGTACGTAGATCATTTTTAACGTCAAAAGCATGACGAGCTAGAATTCTATATCCCCGTGAGGATTCTATATATTGACCAATCAGCCACTAATATATATTTATGTTAATCCTTAAATTATACGTTCTGTCTGATCAGGTCAAATTTTGCAGTCATTTCAATAATTACCCAATTCCTTAAACACCCATATATACTCTCTCAGCTCTCTCTGCCACCTGATGATCATCGATCGATCGAGTGACATTATATTCAGATCAGAGTGTCATATCAAGTTGATTTTAAGTGAGATATAGTTGAATATTTGGCAAAATGTTAGGTAAGCCTCCACATGACTCTGCAATGCCTATTACTCATCTAATTTACATGAGTTTAGGAATCTGTTAGGCGATAGACTATAGAGTACTATAGTCAATATCTAATCATCAATAACACGAAGCCGAACAGAACAAAAGTTTCAACAGGAGCTTGAATATTTTAATTTCTTTCTCTCTCTCTTTTTAAAATATTCACGTTGCCTTAGGAAGTAATTCTTTGACATTTGATGTATAAGTGAGAACCATCTTTCAAGATCACACAAGGCTGATCTTTTGTTCGTGTTTTCTAGGGTTATTTTTTCTTCGTGAGCAAGGAAAATGACAAGGAAAAAGCAAGTTCTGTCGGTATGGTATAATTTAAAAAGTCTTAGGGTGGAAGGTAGCAATATTATATATTATTGCATTAAAAAAAGACCAACACATGTAGGAAAAAATATTAGAAAAATTCTATTTGCAGTTTTCAAACGAGGATTGTATGTGCAAACTCTTCATTAAATAGAAAAAAAATACCATTTTAATAAAAATATTATTGTAATTTTAAAAAAATTTAAAAACAAAATTAACTAGACTTGCATTACAATGCTCAAACGGAGACTGTACGTAATATTACTCATAATACTATTTGTTCTGATTTAGATGTGTGAGCTCGATCCCCAGAGTTAACGTGGAGGAGTATATTAAATTAATTTTAATTGATCATATAATATTAATTAATAGTGATCATATAATTTATAAATTTATAAATAAAATTAATGACTTATAAGAGCTGGTGCACAAATATCTGACGATCATAATTAATTATAACCATTTTATAATAAACCCTAAATATTTAATGGAAATATATTTAATTTATACAACTTCGCAGGATGGTAATTAAAGTCCAAAAATCAACATAGTTTTAGCATTTATTTGTTCTGTTATTGTATGAATTACCAAACTGACATTACAAAAAAAATGAGTATTTGTAACGAATTATTTGTGATGATAATAGATTTATTTTTATAAAAAATAATTATTTTTAAATAAAATAATTAACCATAAATAAATAATTATATATTTTCTTATAGATGATCACCCGGAATCATATACCTAGACAAGTACAACTTCAAACTGTAGTACGTACGTTGGCTTCATTTGATAGCAATAACCTTGAATTTCGGTTCAAGATATATAAGAGTTTTTTCTTTTATTTTTCCCCACATCATTTTGATCTTTTCCGAGTCCACGACAAACAGTACAACCAAAGCGAGTAATTACTCGATCATGTCTTGTACTTTTATTTGTCATTCCAAATCAATTGTTAGCCAATATTTCTTATGTAAATACTGATTAGAATATAAATTAACAATCACTTATTAACTAGCATTTTGTATTATGTAATAGGGGTGGGCAGCGGCCCCTGTCCGCCCCGCTCCCGCATGGGCGGGCTACTATATAATGATTGGCCTAAGAGGTCAAAGCAATCTAAAATAAAACTCTAATGAGTTTATATTTTTTTAAATAAAATTTATAATTATATTATATTATAATTTAGATTTAAAAAAAATTTAGACCTAAAAAAATTATAGATACAGTGAATCACTGAATTGAGGGGGGCGGGGCGAGACGGGGTGCGATTTCAACCCCACTCCCGCTACCGAGATGGGCACGGGAACCCCCGCACATGTTGCGGGGAGGGGGTGCCTCCGCCCCGCACCATGCGGGTAGCACCCCTATTATGTAATAGTTATCAATGCTGATAATTAAATCGATGCATCTGCGTACTTTGATTTACGACAATGTAGAATATCACCGTGATGACAGCGATATTAACGATTATATATAGGACAAAGTTTTCCTAAATTTCTCAAGATATTCCATGCATGCGCATTGATTTTGCATGCATTGAACTCCAATCCTCGGAATTAATGTCAACAAATATTTTGAGCTCAAAAATAGGAATTTTGTCGCATAAACATTTATTAATATTTTGTTTGTATTACTCTAAGAATATGGCCAGTGCGAAATTTCAAACTCGTAACGTTCGCCTCAAAATTATTATGCCACCAGCCACTTACGGTGATTTGCGATTATAAAATGATCTCTAATATAATAAAATCATTACACTCTTCAATCTGTATATATATTTGTATTTAATTGGTTGTACGTGAGCTAATACTAGCAGAGCAAGAAGAATGCCAAAAGTCCAAAAAGTAAAACATGATAATCAATTATAAGTATTTATACTCAAGACCAGATAATTCATCCTAAAAAAACAATCAAATATAAAATATAACCTAACATGTGTAACTGACACGTGTAAAAATACATTTTACAACTTCCTACCCCCTTCAAGATGGAGAGTAAATGGAATGAACTCTCATATTCTTAGTGATTAATTTATGAAACTATTGATGACCAAGAGGCTTGGTAAGAGCATTAGTAAGTTGATGTTGAGAAGCCAAATGAAACGTTTTAATGACTCCAGCCTGAATCTTGTCACGAATGAAATGACAGTCCAATTCAATGTGCTAATTAGTATGTTTGTGAAAATTTGGATTGACAATAATGTGTAAGGCAACCTGACTATCACAAAATAGTTGAGCACTATGAGTATGAGATATGTGAAAATCAGAAAGAAGGGTAAGGAGCCAAACAATTTCACAAGTGGTAGAGGTCATGGATCGATATTCAGCCTTAGTTGAAGAATGAGAAACAATCTGTTGTTTTTTAGTTTTCCATGAAATCAAATAATCACCAAGGAAAACACAATTCCCAATTGTAGATCTCTTGCTGTCAAGGTAAGAAGCCCAATCTGAATCTGCAAAAACCTTAAGTGTTGGTGAATTATCAGCTGGAAAAAATAGACCAAGACAAGGAGTATTCTTAACATATTGTAAAATCCGATGCGTTGTAGTTAAGTGAGGGTATCTAGGTCGATCCATGTACTGACCAAGTGTCTGAACTGAGTAAGATAAATCTGGTCTTGTAATGGTAAGATATAAAAGCCTACCAATTAATCTTCGAAACACTGTTGGATCTAGTAACAAGTCTTCATCATCTTTGCTGAGTTTCAAGTTTTGCTCCATGGGAAACGAAACTAGTTTAGATGCCAAAAAACCAGCATCTTGTAAGATTTCAAGTGTATATTTCCACTGACATAATGAAAAACCACTTGAGGATCTGGCTACTTCCAAGCCAAGGAAGTACTTGAGGTGACCAAGATCTTTAAGCTTGAACTTGGTATCAAGTAAAGATTTTAAAGATTAATTCACAGATTCCAAATCACTACTAGCTATCAAGATGCATGTCATCAACATAAACTAGTAGAGCAATGATAGAAGGACATTGGGACTTGGTAAAAAGTGAATAATCAGCCCTTGATTGCATAAAACTCAAAACAAGAAGAGTATTAGAGAACTTAGAAAACCATTGCCGAGAGGCTTGTTTGAGACCATAAAGAGACTTATTCAATTTGCATATTTTGGCCCCCTTTAGCATGAAAATTAGGAGGCAATTTCATGTACACCTCTTCTAAAAGATCCACATGCAAAAAAGTATTGTTCACATCAAGTTGAATGAGATCCCAATTCTGAACAGCAGCAATGGCTAACAAGGTTCTAACAGTAACCATTTTGGCAACAGGTGAAAAAGTTTCATAATAGTCCAAACCTTCTTATTTGGTATAACCCTTAGCAACCAGCCTTGTTTTGTATCGTTCCGCAAAACCATTAACATAATACTTGATCTTATAAACCCATTTACACCCTATGGGTTGTTTTCCAAGAGGTAGAGGAACAACAATCCAAGTATTATTGAGTTCCAAAACAGCAATCTCAGCAGTCATAGCATCTCTCCAGTGAGAGTGCTTGACTGCTTGGTGATAAAACTCAGATTCAATATCAGTAGAAATAGCTAAAGTAAATGACTTATGACCAGAAGACAAGTGATCATAAGAAAGAAAATTTGAGATATCATATTTAACTTATGAAGGAGGGGAACAAGAGATACAACCTATTACAAAAACTGATTTAGAGTGTGCAGCAGAGGAATTACAATAAAAATTCTACAGTAACTAGGGGCTCCTCGAATTCTGGTTAATCTTCTTGGAGGTAAGGGTAAGGAATCATTAGGCTCAGAAACAGGAGAAGATATATGAAGGGAAGAGACATTAGGTAAAGGTACTGTTGAAGGCACAGTAAATGAATCAAATGTTGAAGATTGAAAGGGAAATGGAAGAGAAATTGCTGAAGAAGGAGACAAATCAGATTGGGGAGAAATTTGAAAGGAAAAACATGTTCATGAAAAATAACATATCTAGATACAAAGCACTCATTTGTCTTCAGATCAAATAATTTGTAACCCTTGATACCAAAAGGGTATCCAAGGAAGATACAAGCCAGAGCTTGGGGATCAAATTTAGTTCGAGATATTTGTAAGCTATAAGCAAAACACAAGCAACCAAAGGTTCTTAAGTGTTGATATGAAGGAGAAGTATGAAACAATAGCTCGAAAGGAGATTTATTGTGCAAGAGAGGAGTAGCCAACCTGTTAAGCAAGTAAGTAGCTATTAAGACAGCATCACTCCAAAACTTAAGAGACATTTGAGATTGGAACAACAAGTCCAGAGCAATATTGAGCATGTGCTAATGTTTTCTCTCCACAACAGAGTTTTATTGTAGAGTTTTAACACGGCTATGTTGATGAATAACTCATTTGGAGGTAAGAAAATGTGATATAAAAAATTATGTACCATGATCAATATGATTTTTTTTTTTTTTTTGTACTGAATTGAGTCTTGATCATCTTGAAAAATTTTTGAATAAGAATTGGGACTTCAGATTTATATTTAAAGAGATAAATTCAAGTGGCCCGAGTGCAATCATCAACAATTAAAAAAAAAAAAAAAACTTGTAACCTTCAACAGTGGGGGTGGAAAAAGGCTCCTAAACATCACAATGGATAAGGTCAAAAGGTAAAGCAAAGAAATTATTATTATTTGGAAAGGGCAACTTTTTTTGTTTGGCTAATGGACAAACAACACATGGGTTATCAGACATAACCAAATTAGGCATAAATTTATTCAAGAAATATATTCTTGAAACAGATGGATGTCCAAATCGATTATGCCAAAGATGATACAAAGAACACTTAGAATAACTAAAACAAGCATATGGTAACAATGTATTATTGAAACTAAAAACTTTATTATGAGAAAGTAATGGCAATTGAGATTAAAGAGAAAAACTTGGTTGCTATAGGATATAGAGCCCTCCTTGTTGTCTACCCACTCCAATCAACTTTAAGGTGGTCAAGTCCTGAATTAGACACAGGTTAGAGGAAAAAAGAAAGCAACAATTGAGAGATTTGGTAAGTTTACTAATAAAAATTAATTTGAAAGTGAATGAGGGTACACAAAGAACATCCTGAAGAACAAGATGCTCAGAAAGATGAATGGTGCTAATATGTGTGACAAAGACACATTGGCCATTAGGTAATCTGACATAGGTGTTTACAACAGAAGTTACAGATGTAAAGAAGTCAACAAAGGGGACCATATGGTCTGTGGCCCCCGTATCAATAATCCAATCTAAACAATGAGGAACAAAAGGCGTATGCTTAGTAGAAGAAAAAACAGAATGCTGAAATGAAAAAATACCAGATAACGAGTAAGAAGAGGAAGCTACATCATTAACAACATGACTGGAATCGTCAGAATTATTCTGAGAGGTGATATTGAGCAAAGACAACAGTTGTTGATATTAAGCCTCAGTCAAAGAAAATGGAGATGCTGCTGAGGAAGAGTTATCACTAAGGATAACTTGATTAGCCATAGACTGTTGTTGTGGCTTTGGCTTGTATCCCAACGGTAATCCATGAAGTTTGTAGCATTTCTCAATCACATGACCAATAATTCTACAGTGTTTACATACTGTTCTATCATTCTTAGGAAATGATTTTACAGATCTTGGAGCATTAGATTTAGCAACAAAAGTATGAGCATCATCAGAAGGAAGAGAAGTAACATAGATTTATCTCTGTTGCTCTTTCTGAAAAACAAGGGAAAAAACCTTGTTGAGTGGCGGTAAGAGCTCCATCAACAAAATCTAAGCCCTAGCCGAAGAGAATGACTCATTTAGTCCCATAAGGAATTGTAAAATATGTTCTTGTTGAACATATGAGTTCAACATGTTCACAGCACCACACGAGCATATAGGAATAAGTTTGTAATTGACCAGTTCATCCCAAAAGGCTTTCAAGCAAGTGAAATAAACACTCAACAAAAGTTGACCTTGAGGAAGGGAGGAAATCAATTTTTGGATTTGAAAAATTCTAAGACCATTATTTTGAGAGAATTGCTCATTTAGATTGCTCCAGAAAGCAGTAATAACATACAATAAACTAGCAGAATTATTAGGAGAAACTGAGTTAAGGATCCAAGAAACCACCATGTTGTTACAACGCGACCACGAAGAGAAGAGAGACAACGTTGGGATTATCACTGGGGTGAACGAAGAAAGGACTCGATGCATCTTGAGAAAAGATATGTTGATTCGGCGCCATGGAAGAGTAAAGTAAAAAATGTTTGATACCATAACAGAGCAAAAAAACCTATAATCAATTACAAGTATTTATACTAAAGACTAAATAATTCATCCTAAAAATACAATCAAATATAAAATACAACCTACATGTTTAACTGACAAGAGTAAAAATACATTTTACAACTTAATAAATACTTTTCTTGCTAGGGGTGGTTAGCGAGGCCGATGCACCGCCTCGTTCTCCCCGCCCTCGCCCAGGCGGGGTGGGAGATCCACCGTAGATGAGGCCCCCAACGGAGGTGGGGGACTGAGGCGCTATATATATATGTATATATTTAAAAAAATCCCAGGCGAAACGACATTTTTTGTCATTATAGACAAAATGGTGTCGTTTGGTCTGGGTTAATTTATCCCCCCTCTCATTCTCGAAATTGATTCACTCTCTCTCAGTTCTCTCTCCGTCGCTTGTCTCTTCACTGTGTTCGGCATCCGCTCATCTCCGTCGCTCTCTGTGTCTGTGGCCGTCGCCATCGTCGTCACTCTTTGTGTCCGTTACATCATCGTCGCCAAAGGTAAGCCCCAAATCCGAACCTCTTAATTTTGGTATTTTATGTTTTTTTTTTAAGAGTTATAGAGATTGGAGGAAGGTTACGATTAAATAGAGATGGTGGATGGGATTTGTGAACTATGTGCTTTGGAGAATCTTGATTGTGCATGTAATTTGTGAATGTGAACTGTTGTGATTCGTGAATCTGTGCATGGGTTTCGGATTAGAACCCTAAATAAGTTTAGGGTTCCAATCTAAAATCCTAAATTAATTTAGGGTTCCAATCCAAATAAATACAGGCGCCTCTTTTATATGGTATGTCTTTTTATTCTAATATTGTCTATTAATTCATGTTAATATGGCTTTTTTCTCACCATTAAAACTGATTATATTGATGGATTATAGTTGATTTTAGTTAGTTAATAAATAAATCAACCTCATAACCATAGGTTTGAGATGCATTTGTTGTTTTGTTGAACTTATTAATTATGGGTTTTCTTTAGATTTTGTAATAGTTTTTATTTTACTTTTTCTCGTATGAGGGTTATAATGTCTTTTAACATTTTTCAATTGTGCTTTTGGGCTCGTGCGTGCTACTATTGGAAATAAATCTGTTTACCAATTAATCGGTTAAAAAATGTTTCAAAATTTGGCACTTGGAATTAATCATGTGATTGATTTTGGGAAGCATTGGTTTTATATATGATACTCCTTACAATATTGGCCGTTCATTATATATTTGAGTTTTGTAGTAAGCCTATCCATACAAGAAAAAAAAAAAAAAAAAACAAATCAACAATGTTTTACTAGAAGAAATATTTGTTTACTAGAGATGTGATTAGAAACTTTTCGCTGCATTAAATGATTATAGACAAAGTTATATTCTAATTGAGTATTAAAATTAATGTTATTTTCCACTATTTTCAATCCAAAGAAAATCTCAGTGTTTTGTTGACTAAAAAATACAATTTCAAGATATATTCATCAACCCACGAGGCAATGCTAATGGGTATACATTTGTATTCCTTTTTTTATGTTGTAGCCACCACTAGAAACATAAAAGGATAAAAACTCAAACAACTCCTATGAATTGAGAGCTAGAAAAATTAAAACAAAATAACATATAAGATATTGTCTGACAACATGTAAACTGGTATTGGTCCTCAAATATTCTCTGGTATATCAATGCATCAGGGGTCTGCTTCTAGTTTTGATTCAATAAATCTGGACCTACAGAGAACTTGAAATCCAAGTTGCAAAGAAGAAATGTTAGAGAATTTTGCTCCTTGTAATGCATATAGAAATATATAAAAGAAATTCTGAAAAATTCAGAGTTGATTGTGCATGCTTATAATATGATGTCTATTTTGATTGTGTATGCTTATTTTATAAACTAAATTATAATAATGAAAATGTTAGTGGCATGTTGAAATTTGACTTCGCATGCTTATTTTATAAAACAAATTATAATAGCGAAAATGTTAGTGGCATGTTTTGATTGTTGATCCCTATGTATTGATTGTTGATATTAGTGGCATATTTTTGTTTTAATTTCAGATTTGTTGCTTGTTTTGGAGAATGTCTTCCTCTACTCCCTTAGATTTCAGTGATAGTTGTCCTACCCCTACCGGGCCTACCCCAACACCTAACCCTATACCCAGCACTGACACTACGGACCCTAGTCCTAACCCCACAGAACCTTTCCCTGCCCCCAAGCCCACACAAAGCAAGAAACATGTTTTCATAATTTGGTCTCACTTTACCAAATTAGAGGGTGGTAACCCCAATAACCCCCAAGTAAAGTGTAACCACTATGGTATTGTGGCGCCCTCAACCCCCACGTGTTATTTTTGTGGAGTTCGTGACACTGGGATGATGACCACACGGATCACGCACCCCGACGACCAGTGCTCAGAGTGTGTACATTATGCAATAAGTGTACAAAATAATATACGCAACGGAAAAATAAAAGGTATTTCTTCATTAAGTACCAGAATTGTTCAAAAACAGTAAAGTAACTTTATAAGGATTAAACAGTCCTCCGACAGATAAATTAAAAACATGAAATAACATAAGGGAAACAAATCACATAATGCTGAACAGTAACTCAACAACTCAAACCTCCGGCGGAGCTAATCCCTCAGGCTCATACTTGGGCTCTGCGTCAGACTCTACGGCACCATAAGACGGAACCGTAGGGTAAAACACCACAATGAGATTATGACATTTCAGCAAGTAATTAACCAAAATAACATCCAAGAGATACATAAATAATCACGCATCCCCATACTGACATATACCACATAAAACAATACCATCTCATTTTCTTTTCCCCAAAAAATACCCTTATTAACCACTCACACCAAAAATCTCATTTTTGGCCCAATCATAACTATTAATTAATAAGCATGCGCCACGGTCTCTCATATGGACCGTTCGCATGACCAGGCTCTCATCGTCACATCACGGGTAACATCCGTGCATGAGATTTCGTAATGAATGATGCCCAGTTCCGCGCCCAGCGCGTACATGGCCAAGCATCTTCTAACCTCGCCAGCCAAAAGGTTATGGAATCGATATTAGAGCATTACCGTCTCGTCCGTTCTTGTCGTCACCCTACGACAACTCAGGAGACGTCATGTCAGTTTGTTACGCTCCCGAGTGACCAGAGGAGCTCCACCGAGATAATGCCTCATCTCGGCTTGGGGTCGTGATACACACGCACGCACACAATTAATAACAACAGTCTCAATTTTTAACAGACAACGTGACATCACTGCACAATTTAATAAAACGTTAAATATACATTTCACAATTTATTGGAATACACTGTTAAATAATTCATTTACAAAATCTCAATAAATACAGAAATACAATTTCACAGCTACACGCGTATCCTGTCCTCCAATCAGGCCTAAGGCCCAACACCAAATCCAACCATAAACACGACCCAACATTTTAACGGCCCAAGGCCCAATTTCCAACACACCAACAGTTACAACCCAACGCTTCAACGGCCCATGGCCCAAATCCAACAGATTAATACAATCAACAGTTATAACAGAAACAACAGTTTACAATTACAACAATTTTATTATAAAACTGGGAAATTACATGCACATGAAGATTGGAATAAATCTGAAAGATCAAGCGGAAGGGCGTTTGCTCAAGGCGGTGACTCAACGGTGGTAACAGTGATTAAAACAGTGGCTTTTCTAGAGGGTTCTCTCAAAAGAAATTTGGTTTAAGAAATAAAATTTGAGAAACTCAACACACGGCAATTTCCAACAATTACCAAAACAAACCGATTGAATTTTCTAAAATTTTAGAACAAAACCAAGTACGGCCAAAACCTCAAGCTCTCGGATTTAACACCAAAACTCATAATTTCAGAATCAAAATAGCACTCGGCAAAGCTACACAATCACTCGGGTTCACTCACAAATCAAAGACCAAAACACTGAACACTAAAAAAGCTTTAAACAAAAAGGAGGAGGAGGAAATTCGTAAGTCCCAAAACTAAGGAAACCGAGAACTATAAATAGACTAAGCAAGGCGGTTTGAGAAGCATGCGTGTTGCACGGGTGGGAGAAGAAAAACGGCAGCTCAAGCCGTGCATGGCGCATCGAGTTGTGTGGTGAAGCTACGAGTTGATAGCAAATGAAGGTTGGACATGCTGAAGGACACGGAGCTGCCATGGGGTGGAGGAGGTGGCCGCGAAGAGGGATGGCTTGACAGCGAGCAAAATTCGGAGCCCCACCCTAAACGACATGGAGAAGAAAGAAGGAAGGAGGAGGTGGCTCACGGCTGAAATCCGTGACTAAGGCCCACTTGGTGTCGGCAGCTGCTGCTGGAAGAAGAAGGGAGAAGAAGAAAAGAGAAGATGAAGGAAGAAGAAGAGAGGAGAAGAAGCCGTGCGGCGCAGGAGGAAGAAACGATGGAACCCTAAGGGGTCTTCTCCCAAACGGTGTCGTTTAGCTAAATGAGAGGGCTGGGTTCACTTAATGCACGAGCTGGGCCTCAAAGGTGCACACGGGTTGGGCTTCAGATGCTACACGGGCTGGGTGGCTGGATCTAACTTGCACACGGGTTGGGCCTCATCAAATCAGGTTGGGTTAAAACAGAACACACACACAGCCCACAACTAAAAACCCACAAACACAAGCCCAAAAATAAAATAGAACACTACAAATAATAATAAAATTACACAAAAATAAAATAACATAAAAAAATAGCAAGGAAATAAAAACCCAAACACATCAAAATAGATAACAATAAATAAATAAAATAACACATCAATTAAAATAATAAGGATTTAAAACACAAGCAAAAATTAGAGATCTCACAGGTATACTCTATGGATGTCACTATAGAAAATATGGTACATCACAATTAAATGTGCACTTAGAAGAACAATGCAAGTAGAGTACAATATTGAGATCCTTACAAGAGAAGAGTCAATCTAGACTAGAGATTGGACTAAAAAAAATGGCAGATGGGAGTAGTGGAGGTTCTACGTTGAAGGGATATACTAAGTATGACCCCGATGAGTGTAAAAGAAAATTAGCTCGTATAGTTATCATGTACAAACTACCTTTTCAGTTTATGGAGGGGGGTTCCAAGAATATTCCAGTTACTTGGAACCCTAGATTTATTATTCCTTCTCATCACACTGTAGCAAATGATATTAAAAATATTATCAAAATGAGAATGATTTATTGATGGGCCAATTGGCAGGTCAAGTTGTAAGCTTCACTATCGATACTTGGACATCCGTCCAAAATTTTAATTACATTTCTTTGACTGTGCATTTTGTTGATTGTGATTGGACACTACATAAGAAAATTGTGAAGTTTTGTCTAATTTTCGATCACAAGGGTGAGACGATTGGGAAGGCCTTAAAGGCCACAATAAAAGAGTGGGGCTAGCACGTAATTCAACGGTTACAGTTGATAATGTCTCGTCTAACAATGTCGCATTGAAATATCTTAAGATCTATCTTAGAGAGGTAAATAAGACAATCTTGAGTGGTGATTGTTTGCATGTTAGATGCGATGCACATATTTTGAATTTAATTGTGTTTGATGGCTTGAGAGATGTTGATGTCTCGGTTGCACGAGTCAGAATGGCTGTAAGATTTATGAGATCTTCTCTTGCTAGATTGGAGAAATTCAAAGTCGTTGCAAGGAATGCGGGCATAATATCTAAGAAGGTTCTTTGTACTAATGTTCCTATAAGATGGAACTCAACCTTCTTGATGTTGGAGGCGGCCAAATAATATAAGACAACTTTTGAATTATTGAGTGATGAAGACATCCAATATGTCAGATATTTTTATGAGTATAAGGGATTAGGAAAGGCTATTGATGATGATTGGGAGATGGTTGCTATCTTTGTAGATTTTTTAAGACTTTTCTACGATGTTACATTGAAAATATCTGGTTCTATACCCTATATCTAATGAGTTTACTCAACAAATTTGTAGGGTGAAGGAAGAATTGGATGAGATGTGTATGAGTGACCATACTAGGATGCGGGAGATGACATTGATGTTGAGGATCAAATATGACAAGTATTGGGGGGATTTGAGTAGGCAAAATATTTTGTTATATTTGGATGTTGTTCTTGACCCCCAGCTCAAGATTGATGACATGATTCACGGTTTGAGACTTATGCACGAGGCCGCATGGGTTGAGCTTATTGGGGGCATAGTTAGAGACACCATTGATAGATTGTTTGATAAGTTTACCATGATTAGGGGTGGTAGCGCACCTACACATACACCTACCCCAGCGCCTCCTCCAGAAGCTGGGGCGGGGAAAAAGCGTAGGTTGATGTGGGCCCTAAGCCTCTCACAAAACCCCCAACTAGCCGTCAATCTACAGAGGTGAAGTCAGAGGTAGACTAATATTTGGCAGGGAATCTTCTCCCATATACGAAAGGGTTTGATATATTAGCTTGGTGGAAGATCAATGTCGTGAAATATCCCATTCTTGAAGAGATAACCCGTAGTATTTTGGTCATCCCTATTAGCACCGTAGCCTCAGAGTCAGCTTTTAGTACCGAATGACGCATATTGAATCCATTCCAAAGTTCTTTATCCCCTACCACTGTTGAGACATTGATTTGCACGCATAATTATATCAAAGGGACTCAAATTCATGTTCTGGATGTTCTTGACTTTAATGAGGCCAACGAGGAGAAGGATGGTAATCAATCCGGATCTGGTTATCGTTGATTTCATCAGTATTAATTTCAAATTTAATTGTTGTAGCCATACATGATACGACGTCTACCTTCGCTACAGTATGACTTCACCATATTGCACCCCAACCCACCATTGCCATTTGCCATAAGTTTGTACAATTTTTATTGTCCATTAATTATTTTTTTGTATTTATATAGTTTTTGGTATCTAATTATTTTTTATAATTTTACTGTCATATGTGCACCTCAAGTCTCAATCCTAATTCCAAGCTGAAATTCAAATGATATATTCTCAATGTTGCATCTTGATCCCCATCTCATCACAACAGTCAACACTAAATTCGATTTCCACCCTTGGCCACCCGTCCTAAATATCAAAGTCAAAATTCAAAGTTCTCTATTGTCACTTTTATCATTTATGTTCAATTAACAATTGTATTTAGATTTTACATATTTAATTCTTTGAAATGTTGATATAATCACAATGTCCCTTTTATGTTTGTAATTTTGTAATTGTTTTCTCTTAATTTGTATTATTGTAATAGTTTAATTATTATAGTTTTATTATAAATTATATTATTGTAAATTGTAATAGCTTAGGAGTTAGGACTTAGGAGTATTAGTAATACTTCTTTAATCTTTTTTCTCTTAATTTATATTTTTTTATTGTAAAATCAATTTATTACTATTTAAAAAAATTATACATTTTTTTTTATTATTGAGTCTAAAATAGTTCAGAAAACAGTTTCTGGCCCATGACCTATTTGGGAGTATAGAGGGCGAACGGATAGGATATCCGCTCCCGAACCCCGGTAACCCGATGGGATACCTCGTCTCCGCATCGTGTATGGTGCAGGTAGTACCTCTATTTCTTGCAAACGCGTATGTACCGGATAGAATAGAAAATAAACAAAGACTGAGCACGCACTTTTCCTCAAATTTGCTCTTTCCACGGTATGAAGTTGATGATGCTAGCTTTCTCTTTCATTCTTTCAAGGAAATGAAATGGAAGTAGAGAAAGTACAGTTTCCCTCTCCACAAACAAGGTATGGATGTGCCTGTACAGAACAGAACAGAACAGAATTAGGGATGAGTACAAATGTAGTCCCACGTGCAGAAATGAAACTCAGGCAAGAAGCCAACGGGACATTCCCACATGTCAATAGGAGAGGCAGTTTTGTCGTTACATGTTGATAAAAGGCGTACGTGGGGACGGCCAGCACGACAAATGGCCGACAAGTAGATGGGTTAAGGAATCAAGAAGTTGATTTATGGAGCCTCTAAATTGCTTTCTTATGGGTGCTGTCCCATTCTATTTGCTAAAACAACTATGAATCTTTTTCATAAAACAAGAACTACCAAAGTAAGAAGGAGCCCAGACCCCCACCACCCCCACACCCCTCTCTCCCCCAGTCGAGATAAGCATCAGTTTTTTTTTGGTTTTTCTCTGAAGAAATTAGTGAAACACAAAAAGAAGGAGATACTGATGATGGATGAAGATCTAGCATAATAGAAAGTCATTGGCTTTTGAGTGCACTTGCTTTTGAAAATGTATTTTTTGCTTGTCCTAGACTCTAGTCATTGAATACCAAATATGATTCCTTGTGTTGTCTTTTGCTTGCTTTGTCCAATCAATCTGGACCCAAAATCAAAGGGAGAGATTTTCTGTCTGGGTATGTATGTGGGTGTGAATGAGTAGTTTGGAGAGAAAGTTAGGGACTTCCCATCACAGTCTCATCCACGTAAGAAAGATCTGAGGATATGCATTACTACTCAAAAAGGACAATTGTAGTCTTCTGATCTCTACTTCAAAAGTCACAGTAGAGCTCATTAACTCATTACCTCTCTCTCTCTCTCTCTCTCTCCATATATATATATAGGTAGCTAGGTTTGGCTGCCCTCCATTGTTACGCAAGCAAGGGAATTGAGACATCACATCGGTAGAGTAATCATGGTATGAACATTTCTGGCCAGATTCTCTGACCCAATTTTCTGTCTGCACGTTTTTTATTTTTTATTTGTGGTCGAGCTTGGGTATATATATCTGTAAATGTTAATTAAATACATCATATCTCAAAGTTTCAACAATACTCTGATGCTACTCCTACGGTCCTACCTTTCCAAAATTTAACATTATTTTCCAGCTATTAGTTTTAGAGCAACACTATTTTGCCTCTTCACTTTACCCATTCTATTTGACTGCTTGTTTTTTTTTTTTTCTTAGTAATTAAGAAAGTGATTTTAAATGTATTAGTATTTTTTTCTTTTTTTAAAAAAATATTTAAATGTGTTAAAAAATATTTAAAAAAAAAAAAATTTACGCTGGGCGCAACATGGGGCGGCATAGTAGCCGCACCCTTAGTTTAAATCCATTTTCTAACCTTCACTGTCATTCCTACTGCTAGCAGTAGTACTAGAAATATTATCAGGATATATAAAAGTAGTATCATAATTTCATTTTACATATCTATAGGTCGAGCAAACTTGCGCAGAACCTCCATTCTTGTACTGTCTTATATAATAATCAGAACCTCAATTAACAAGACTGTTGAATTTATGGATCATTTAGTAATTTAAATTAGAGAGTTTTTGGTTATAACCATTATCTCTCATTCATTCCTACTTTCACCCCCACCCCTCTCTCTCGTGAGAATTAACAAACACTCGTGTGTATCACCCAAATAGACAAAGTTACCTATAAATACCATAATTGAATGGTTACTTGAGAAAGAAATTTCCTTGAGAAATTACTTCCCGTAATTTTTCTTCAGGGTTTTTTTTTTTTTTTTTTTTTTTTTCAGGGGGAGTTGTTCTCATTTTATTTATTTATGGCACAAATAAATTGAAAAAAAAGAAGAGAGGATTGAGTAATGACGAAATTATGAACTTCACTGTGGAATGCAATTTGTTACGGATACAAAGAGAATATAATGCACTGCCCACCAAAAAACAAAAACCCCATCTCAAAAACAGAAGAGGATGCCCTCAACCAGAAAAAAGAGTATCAATGTAAGAATACACTAAGTTCACCACAAGCACCGGCCAGGAAAAAAGAACACTAATATTATCCTCATTTGCTCAACCAGTAGATAAAAATGAGAAATGTGCACACGGATGCAACAAGTGAAAGTATAATGGTATCCATAGACTTTTTCCTCTTTATTGCTGAGAGTATGCTATTAACCTGCACCATCATGTCAAAGTAGAATGTCAATCAACCAGACGAGTATAAACAGTTTATGTCTTTTTTCTTTTTTTCTCAGGTTTCCATGGCACGCGTGGGTGTAATATTGGCCAGAAGCTGATGGAGATTCAAGTATCACATGAAATATGAATTTTGATCCCAACATGTTTCAAATTGTGCATGAGATGAAAAAATCCTACTACTACTCGAGGACAGTAGAAGAATTCTATCTCAACTCAGCAATACCACCACCCCAGCGCCCCCGCCCCCATCCCCCCAAAACCAAAAAAACAACGTAAAAAGTGAAACAACCCAGCTGGAAGACTTTCAAGATTTTATGTTATTAACAGAACATAGTAGAAGTATCTACGAGGATAACAAAATCCACCTACCGTTGGGAGGCGGCTGCTAACATTGCTGAGCTTTGAATTGATGCCACCAAAAGTGGAACGTTGGATGACAAGTGCACCAAGTGTTGCTTGAGCTTGCGAAATCACAGTATCCACCTGCAGAATCATAGCAAGAGCTGAGAGCAGGCAATTCATTAAAAACAGAAGTTGAAAACTAACAGTTCTTCGTATATGTTTTTCCCCTCAAGTACTCACCAATATAGAATCACTTACGAAAAACTTTGTAAATGTGTCCACGATATATAATCCACATAACAGAAACCATTAAAATACAAACAACCTTCAACTCAAGGGTTCATATTATTCAGCCACTTAAACCACAAGGCTACAAGATCAGAGAGCCAGACTAAGATTGTCACCACTCCCAACATAACATTTTCAGAGAGCCAGCGTTTAATGTCTTTGCTACTTTCCTCTCCTAATGTTTTTCTCTCCGTACACTTGAGAAAAATGTTTTTTCTTCGTCGTTGTTTTGCTATCGCTGGTTGATCCAGCGTTGGTTTTTTAGCTTAGTTTTTTCTTCACAGTACTTTTTGAGTGGTTGTATTATGATGGGGTCGAGTAGGAATGTTGTTATTGATCATAAGTGCTTCGAGTTTATAAAGATGAATGCAAGGTGGTGGAGAATCACTGAGAGCAGTTGTCGCGCTGTGAATCACATTTTTATCGAACAAGACTCTTTGGGATGGTTGGCTGCCATGGTGGAGGAAGGGGTAGTTTATGAGGGACCCTCTGTGTTCATCAGATCACGTAGAAATGGCTCGCAGGTGTTGGTGTTGCAGAGGCAACGTAATTCTTATGGGAGCTATTTCTCTCTATCGGAGTTGGGCCAAGAGAAACGGCGTGGCTTACTAGTGATTCAGGAAGGGATTGGTTGGAGGAACTTTGGAGAGTTGCTGAAGGATTTTTCTGCAACTTCCTCTGTTTTGGGAAGGAAAAACAGAGGGAGTCTCCCATGGATGCCTCCTTCCCCACTGCAGGGACATCATGTTTTCTCTTCGTACAGAGAGGCCTTGTCTCGAACTCCAAAACCTGCAGAGGGGTCAAGTCTGGCGAAGGCGCGGCACTGTGAAGAGGTATGTTTGGACAGGTGCTTGTCGGGGCCAAGTTTGTCAACTCTGCAACATGCCTTGGCTGAGATGGAGACGCAAGTGGGGGGTTTACTTCTTAATATGGGAATGATAAAATGCAGTGTTGAGGAGGCTTTGCAGAGGGAGATGGATTTCGAAACAGGCTAGGGAGAATGCCCCTTAAATGGGCTGTTTCTTGTTTCTGGGCTTAAGGGTAAAGGGGTGGCTTCTGATGGGCAGTGGCCCAGCGGCTTTCTGATGGGTCTCATTCGTAGGCCTGCTTTCCAGTGGCCCAACCGCCCTCTGATGGGTCTCATTCGCAAGCTTGCTTTCCAGTGGCCCAACGGCCCAACTTTATGGGCCAGCCCGTCTCTCAGGCCCAGGGCTCGATAGTCGCCTGGAGACGTAGGGCTCCTTACAGAGAAGCCCCTTCATCATCACAACGTCCTTCGTCGACGGTGGGTCAGGGGTCGACCGCGATGGCGGTGATCTCGTCGGAGGTGGCAGTGGGTCTGTTGGAGAGTTCTGGGGCGACAGAGTTGGTGTCGATAGGATTGAGAGCCGACGTTTCGAATTTGTGTAGAGCCGTTCCATCTCCGGAATCTGCTCTGAAGCAGAAACCTTCGGCTTCCCTGACATCGACGACTCAAGTGACGGCAGCCACAAATTCGATATCCCAAGCGACGACTACTCCCGAGGTAGCCAATGGCCCTGCGCAGGGTTTTTTTGGAACTCGGGGAGTTCTTGGATGGGCCACCACCCATTGTGGTGGCATAGACTATGTCACCGGTACCCTCTGATCCTTCGCCTGACTCTCTGGTGGTGACGGCAGCCACATATTCGACATCCCAAGCGACGGCAACTTCCGAGGTAGCCAATGGCCATGCGCAAGGTTTGTTGGAACTCAGGGAGTTCTTGGATGGGCCACCACCCATTGTGGTGGCACAGACTACGTCGCCGATACCCTCTAATCCTTCGCCTGACTCTGGTGGCGAAATCTCTACCGGAGTTGGCAGTTTCTTCAGGATTGGAGATGGTAGAAGATGCTGGCACTTTGATTTTGTTTTCTGATAACAGGGAGGGGGAGGATGAACCTACTCCAATCTTCTCTTTTCATCCCAATGTGTCAAATTGGGTTATTCAGAGAGCGGTGGACATTAAGCATGGAATGTGAGGGGGCTGCATGATCCTAATAAGCGGCTCCAAGTTAGAAATTTACTTCGCCAATAGAAATGAGACATTATTTGTTTACAAGAGGCTAAGTTGGAAGCTATCACAAGACAAGTAGTTCGAAGCTTATGGAGAGGGCAACAGGTTGGGTGGTCTTATCTACCTTCAAGAGGAGCTTCCGGGGGAGTTCTCATTATGTTTGATACAAGGGTGGTGGAAAGGGTGGAAGAGTGTGTGGGTGATTTCTCGGTTGCATGCTCCTTTGTTAATCTAGAAGACGGCTTCAAATGGGCTTTCGCTGGTGTTTACGACCCAAATATTGATTTTGAGAGAAGATTTTTGTGGGAATAACTAGCAGGTGTCATTAGTTGGTGGGAGCTTCCAAGTTGCATCGGGGGGGACTTTAATACATCTCGCTTTCCAAGCGAAAGGTCGGGAGCTCTCCACATCACTCCTGCTATGGGTTATTTTTCTGATTTCATTTCAGAACAGGAGCTCATAGACATTCCACTATCAGGAGGCACGTTTACCTGGTCCAATAATCGGGATTTTCCTATCGATTTTTGCAAACCTCTGATTTGGAGTCACATTTCCCGTATGTAGCTCAAAGAAGATTACCCCATTTATGCTCCGACCACTTCCCCATCATTTTAGATTGTGGAGGCATCCAAGGGAGTAAAAGGTATTTCAAATTTGAGCATATGTGGCTTAAAATTGACGGTTTTGTAGACAGGATCAGACAATGGTGGACTTCCTATAGTTTCCAAGGCTCTCCAAGCTTCATTATGGCAAAAAAGTTGAAAGTGCTGAAACAAGACCTACAGTAGTGGAATGATCAAGTTTTTGGCAATGTGTTTCAGCAGAAGCGTTCTCTTATTGAGGAATTACAGGGTCTGGAAGGTGAGGAGGAGGCTAGAATCTTCTCTGAACTTGAGAAAATTCATAAAAGCCAGCTAGTTGCTGATCTTGAAAGGGTTACTTTGATGGAGGAGATTTCATGGAGACAGAAATCAAGGGTACTCTGGCTAACTCTCACAGGAGGAACAATGCTATTGATACACTGATGGTAGATGGGGTAGCTTCTTCGGATAAGATGGTTATCAAAAATGACATTGAACAATACTATCAACAACTCTTATATGAAGAGCATAATTGGAGACCGAGAGTGGATGGTTTGTCTTTTTCCACTTTAGACCAGCAATGCACAGGGTGGTTAGAAAGGACTTTTACAGAATAGGAAGTGGGCAATGTTATCAGAGGTATGGCAAGTGATAAGGCTCCCAGTCCAGATGGCTTTACTTTGGGTTTCTTTCAAGTTTGTTGGGAGGTAGTCAAGGAGGATATTATGCAAGTCTTTCATGAATTTCATTCTAATGCTAGATTTGAAAAGAGTCTCAATGCCATCTTTTTAGCCCTCATTCCTAAAAAGGTGGGGTCTACGGATGTGAGAGACTATCGACCCATTAGTCTTGTGAATGGGATGTACAAGATTCTATCCAAAGTGTTAGCAAATAGGTTAAGCTCGGTGGTGGAAAAACTAATTTTGAAGCCACAAAATGAGTTTGTCAAAGGTAGACAAATTCTTGACTCGGTACTTATCGCAAATGAAGTCTTGGATGGTCCATTGAAGTCTAGAGAACCTGGACTGCTTTGCAAGTTAGACATGGAGAAAGCATACGACCATGTAAACTGGAAGTTCCTCCTTTACTTACTTAAAATATGTGGATTTGGGGGGAAATGGATAGAATTTTGTATCTCTTCAACTTGTTTCTCTATTTTGGTAAATGACTCTCCGGTGGGTTTCTTCAACTCCTCTCATGGCCTGAGACAGGGAGATCCACTTTCTCCCTTTCTTTTCCTTTTTGTCATGGAAGCTCTCAGCAAGATGATTGAGGGCCTGGTGGATGGTGGGTTGCTCCATGGTTTCTCGGTGGGGAATGGCAATCTCCACATTTCTCACTTGTTATTTGCTGATGACACGCTCATCTTTTATGGTGCACACCTTGGACAAGTCCAAGACTTGAGGGCGCTTCTCCTTTGCTTTGCTGTTGTGTTAAGTTTGAGCATTAACCTTGCAAAGTCGGAAATAGTGCCAGTGGGGGCTGCCCCCGATGTGGAGATTCTAGCTACTACCCTGGGTTGTAAGATATCTTCGCTTCCTTTGAAGTATCTTGGCTTACCGTTGGGTGCTTCTTTTAAATCTGAAAGGATTTGGAACGATGTAGTTGAAAGGGTGGAGTGCAAATTGGCTGCTTGGAAGAGGCTATTTTTGTCGAAAGGTGGTAGATTGACTTTGATTAAAAGCGCACTTTCTAACTTACCCAACTATTTTTTTTCTTTGTTCCCGCTTCTCAGAAAGGTGGCTAATCGCATTGAGAAGATACAAAGGGATTTCTTATGAAGTGGATTGGGGGAAGAGTTCAAATTCCACCTGATTAATTGGTCAACAATTTGTACCCCAATTTCGGGGGGAGGGTTGGGGATTCGCCACTTGATGAAATTCAATCAAGCTCTCTTGGGTAAGTGGTTGTGGAGGTACCAAAATGAAAGGGAGACACTATGGAAGTCCGTTATAGATTCTCAATTTGGGGAAGCTTGGGGAGGATGGTGCTCGAATGATGTACGAGGTTCCCATGGAGTGGGCTTGTGGAAAAACATTAGAAGCCTATAGGGGACCTTCCGAGGTCATGAACATTTTGTTGTAGGCGATGGTTTGCGTGTCCCTTTTTGGCTTGATATATGGTGTGGCAACCACTGTTTACGAGATACCTTCCCTACCATATTTGAGCTTGCTAGAGTAAAGGAGGCTTCGATTGCCGACCTTTTGGTCTTTTCAAATGGCACCCCTCAATGGAATGTTGATTTCACTAGGGCAGCTCATGATTGGGAGTTGGAGTCTTTTACGGAGTTCTTTGCGGCATTATATTCCGCAAGTATTCCAGGGGGCTCCGGAGACAAGATGCTTTGGAATCATTCTAAGAAATATACTCTCTATCAGTTCTTTTTACCATAAGCTCACGAACTCCGGTTTGTCTATGTTCCCGTGGAAGTGCATATGGAAGACGAAAGCTCCTTCAAAAGCAGCTTTCTTTGTCTGGACAGCTTCTTTGGACAAGATTCTCAGTACAGATAATTTGAGAAAACGTCGGGTTATTGTCCTAGATTGGTGTTGTATGTGTAAAAAGCATGGGGAGTCAGTTGATCATCTGCTTCTACACTGCGAGGTGGTCAAGGCTATATGGGATGATGTCTTCTTAAGAGTCGGATTGTCTTGGGTTATGCCTTGTAGATTGGTGGACTTTCTCGCAAGTAGGAGAGGACTTCATGGAGATTCTCAGGTAGCAGCAATTTGGATACTGGTACCAATATGCATATGTTGGCGTATTTGGAGTGAGAAATGCTAGATATTTTGATGATCATGAGAGAACTTTGGTTGAGCTTAAAGCTTTCTTTTTTAAGTCATTGTTCCTATGGGCGGGGGCTATAGTTTGTAACGGATCTAGTGTCCATGATCTTCTTCTTTCTATTGTAACCTCTAGCTAGACTTTTTTTCATGTATACTTCCTATGTACCTGGGCTTTGCCTATTTCTATGAATACAATATCTTTGATTATCTATAAAAAAATTAAAAAAAACATTTTCAGAATGACATACTTGACCAATAACTCTTGACCATCGAATTTGATTAAGCAAGTATTGACCAGGATAACAGGAAAGAAACTTTTCACTCCCGGGATTAGTCAGGACGCTGTTCCCGGACACCCGGTGCCAAAAAAAAGGGGGGGGAAAGAGACTTTTCAGTTCCCACGCTAGAACAGAAGTAGCAATGAATCCACCCCCTCCCTTCCACTTCTTTGTTTTTAATTTTTTTACTTCAAACAACAAGAAACTCATTCCATCAGAAGACAAAGGAAAAATACCTGTGCCTTTATTTAATAGCATGGATGCCGTAGGGAGAAGGATGGCAGTCAGGATAGTCAAACTCTTCACACAACCACTCCCATATGTTTAAGATCCAAGCAGGTGTGGAAGTTTCTGTTTTTTAACACATGGATTATTTTTTGTGGGATTCGTACTTCACCAAGCCTACTACTGACTTATGATGTGTTTACAATGCTTAATATGCCAAAATATCAAATTTAGACATTAAAAATATTCATTTGTTACAAACAGGGGGAAAACAGAAATTGCAAAAGCAATCAGGTGACCATCCTTCTGTCTAGTCTTTGACAAGAAAAGAACAAGATATATATTGTTAGGTTAAGATTTAAGGCTACAACTTAATCAACACATAAACATCGGGTGTGAGTTTGACACATACAAATAACAACTGCTACAAACAGGAAAACAAATATTGCATTATTGAAGTAATCAGAGTAACAACCCCGCTTCGTTGGTAATAAGCCAGATATATGGTTAGGTCCAAATAGGCACAAGGCAGGTTCACCATAATAAAAATCAACCCATCCTACACCTATTTAATACCCCCCATATTGAGTATAGAAGGTGGTGAATGGGACCCTGCATTGTCGGGAAGGGAGAAGTTTTTGCCTCTTAGAATAATTTCAAGGAGCTCGAATTGTAACCATGACTACTCCTTTGGGAGTATAGGGCCAGATATGGCTTAGACTTTCCTTGAATCATTACAACTATTATAAAACTTAATCCCAGACATAAGTGTGAGACTTGAGCCATGATACTTACAATAGAATGACCTGAAGAGGATATTAGAAATATAAGAAAAATAAATACTCCACGCTGACTATAGGAGGTGGTGAATGAGATACCTCATTGATTAGTTCGTTGCCCTTTATAATGATTCTAAGGGCCTCGAATTATAATTTTGACTAGTCCTTTTAAAATATAAACCCAAATGTGATTTCCATGGGTCGTTATAACATGTCCCATCAAATTTCTTACCAAAGAAAGATTATGTCAAACCTAAACTAGGGCACGGATCGCCAGATCATTGCCATATTCCCTTACAAGCATAGGCAAAAATAAAATAAAATCACTTCATTACAAATTCAGGAACCCATCCACACATACATGAGCTGCAACACTAAAGTCTAAAATAAAGAATATACGTGTAAATTCTAGCTTGAATCCATTCAAAGGAATGAATGCAATCATTAATTGCTTTGTTAATTCCTCATTCTCAGAGATCTACTAAATTACAAAATTGATTAAATCTAATCTCACACTTCATACGAAACTTAAAATTCATCCAATAGAGGACAAGCACACACACAAAAAAGAGAGGTACCATTTGAAGTTAACAATACCTGCCCTGTATTTCGGCTAATAGATGCATGCTCTTTTAGGAGTGCTTGCTCACCAGAACCAACACCCTCTTCCAAGTCTAATCTTGTGCGATCAAACTCTCTAAAATCCTCAAGAAGTGAAGCGTGTTCCTTTTTAGCTCTAAGGCTGGAGCGAAGACGATAAAACTCCTGCACTTCAATCATGTCTAACTAAAAGTTGGCGTCTGATAGGTTCAATCTAAGTAAATAAACACTATAACGTATAGCAAACAGAATTCCCAATTGATTAATAACATTAACAGTAAAACTAAGAATGAGAAATAGATAAGCTGCTTCAGTGGCCCCTACAGCATGAGGCCAAGCTCAAAAACAAAATTCTTCTTAATATAGGGGGTTGTATGAAGCTTAAGAAGGTGCAATTGGTCAACCATAATAGTTAAATTAAATAGCCACCAATCTTTACTTTCCAGTAAACTCAGAACAAATACTGTTTAAGTTCTTCTCTCTCCTTCTTTCAAACAGAGATCCAGGGCAGAATAGATGCATGTGTTACAACAACATAAGAACAGGCCCTAAGAGTTCTTAATCCTCTTGCTGTTGATTTTGGCGAGGAGGGAGCTTATAGCCCTATGATTTACCCCTCAAGTCAGCAGAAAGCACATGAAAGACAAAAAGGACAAAAGAAAAAGATAGTGTAATCCTTTTGAAGCAATGCAAAAAAACTTCAAGACCCCTTACACAACGGCAAAAGCCCCTACGACAAAGTTTGATTCAAATTCATTTTAAATGATCCAGCTAAACATCAAATAAGAAGCCACGCTACCTGAGTGAGATCTTGCAGAATCTCCTGGTGCCTAGTCAACGTGTGAGAAACCATTTCTGTTCCCCCTGATGATACCCAAGCTTGCATCTGTGAATTAACTTGCTGTAGCTGTTTTAACAGTCGATCTATCCCAGATTCAAGATCGTTCTCTGATGTATCATTTTTTGCAGGGACCTTTGTAGAAACCGCTTTACGATATGAATTCATTTGCTCATCCAACTGAGCTTCAAGCTTCCGAGCCTACAATCACATATGGATAAAATATTCAGTGGAGGAAATTGCATTAACTACCTAGCATGAATGAGGTGAGACCGGCAAGTGTACACAAAAAAACCGTAATGCATTCCCTGCTCAATAAATGTAAATATTTTAAATGGCATGTCCAATGACAAATGGAGAACAGGCTGAAGGAACAGTTGTACAGAAAAGTGCTCAAAGAAACCCCTCCATAAGCTTATGCAATCAAAACAAAGCGTCTTCTGAAGTTTGCATGTTCTGTGATTGCATTTTTTTTTTTTTTTATAATCGATTGCATTTCATATTGGAATCAGATACCATCTCTCATGGTCTACATATTCAACCATCAAAGACAATCTTCTACGCACCATCTAAACCTAACCGTTACCTATAAATTTCTAATACATCTGCAACTAGCTATTCATTTATTTTTAAACCGACCCATTTACTATGTATTATTTGATTGACTAATCCATATATTGGAATGATGTTTTGGCAATTCCTCACGGGGAATGAATCAAGATAATTTTGAATCGGAGCTCTAGACGCTTGATTCCCTGCAAATAACTAAAACTAATGCGACTCATAAATTATCTGCCTCGCGATTTTATTACAATAACTACATCATCCCTTGAAAAAAAATATATAATTTCTTCGTTATATGCTTCATCTCACAAACAAAAAAATAAATAAAAAAATGAAGCGTAAAATAAGGTATAACAAGTTGATTTCAAACATGCATATTTCCCGATCAGAAGAACCTCCAATTCCGACTGCCGTCAAACCGAAGGAAACAAAAGCAAACGTTTTAAGAGAAAATTTTCTTACCATCACATAATTCCGATTTTTCTTATCGTCTACGATGATCTTTCAACAAGCAAACATAATTTTAAGAGAAATTTGAAAGGATGAGAACCAATCGGACCTGTTTGCGAAGGGCATCCCATGAGCTCGGCACATCCATCATTCCTCCAAATTCTCTTATCTGAGGAAAATTCTGGAACGTACTCCTGTTCCTCCTCGTTGTCCTCTTTCTTCTCCGGAGGGATTTGGTCTTGAAGGGGTTGTTTGGCGACAATTGACAAGGACAGATCCTCTGCTTTTCTTAACGGCAATTTGGCACTCAGATCGGCAGATCCTAACCAACGGAGTGATTGCGTGTTCCTAAATTTTCAGAATAAATACTATTTCCCTTTTAATCGTTATAGTTTCGTGACTTCGTCGTTTTCCAATCGGATAGCTAATCAAGAAAAATGCAATATAACAAATGAAAATGCTCACGACACGTGTGATTTCACGGACGCATGGCAACGAACAAACAGCATCATTTAAAAAATTAAAATTAAAATTGCAAATAGTATTTAATTTTGTTCGTAAATTTATTTTGTTTTTCTTAAATGAATTAATCTTAAATATAATTTTTCTACTAGTTATAATTTTTAATTTTAATGGCAATTTGACATTTAGATATTGATTAAATTTTTTTAAAACTTCGTATCATAAAAACTTCAGAAAATATAAATACCACACTACTATATACAACATCCTCACTACACTCAATGCATTGAGTGAAAAAAAAAAAAAAAAAAAAATTTGCCTAAGATGGTGCAGTGTGCGGCTGCTCCTAACAATTCTCTAAAAACTTTAACTATTACATAACTTTTATTCCGAGATTATTTTTTATTATCTCGGAAGAGCTCTCCTCTAACCACACCTTCTTATAATCTGTTTTCATAGCCGACTATACTATACTATGAGCAGCCTTATTACTAGATCCACCACTGAAGAAACAAATCCATCGTCTATAGATCCCGAGATTAGAATTAACAGCATCAAAGTAATATGCTCTTTCAATTCTCACAGTAATGTTCATTCTAATAAATGTTGGTAACGTTCCTTCTGACATTATCAAACCAGTAATATATAGTGTTAAGTTAATGTTGAGCATAAAATATTTGATTATTTATTATTTATGCATGTCTGTGTATGCCCGTAAAATTTGCAAAGTTACAAATTACAGCGTTGTTGCATAACTTTATGAATTTTGTCTCCCAACTTCCAAAAGGAGAGGTATTTTGAAATACCTCATTTTAATTCTTCTTCTTCTTCGCATCTTCTTCTCCTTACCAGCCTTCGAACCACGGTTCTGGTGGAACAAGCTACACCAAATACGTGCGAGTTACCACCGTAGTACGAGTAAGGCTGGTGCCAGCACATTGCTTATTTTATTATTTGTACAGTTAAGCCTGCTAGTTCTATTCTCTGTAACCATTGAGAATGTGGGCTAGTCCATGGGCTTTTGTTCTTCCTATTGGTTGGTTTAAATATACAAATACAAAGCCCATGAAACTTCTATTCAAATTTAATTTATCAGTATAAATCATCACATTTTTTTAATGTACATGATTCAATATTGAGGGTGAAAATATATGGAATATATTGATGGATTAAAGTGTAAATTATAAATTTGTGTACTTTAAAATAAAATAAAAAAATGGTAGTGTGTATTTAAATTTGTCTAAATTGGATTATCGAGAACCTGGCTCTGATACCATATTTAAACTAGGATGAGGGAAAACACCAGAATTGTTTGATAAAAGTCCATACACATTATCGACAATTAATGCATAAGAAGAGTATCTCATTCCTTTTCCAAGTTACAGTTTCTGTGTACATCAGCGTGTCTATTTATAGAATATATTCTGTAACAACCTTTACAAAGTGTGTCACTAAAATATTGACAGGTGGCTGTGAATAATCATTGGCTATATGTGCATGACGGCGATAGTGCTTTCTGTTGTGCAGAGCATGTAATGGTACTCTACTGGTGTACAGCTACGGGAGCTGGGTATGTGCAACAGACTGTTTTGTGGCTGGTGCAGTGAGCTGAAGTGTCTTAATAGTGTGTGCATGAAAAATAAATATTTCTACAAATTAATTATGATAATTCTACTAACCTATTTATACTGGATTATGTACAAAACAAATTTAGTTCCTCTTTAAACTTTAAAAACAGAGAATATGAATTATGAGGCTGTTGTTGGGAAGGAAAGAGAAATATGAGAATTTCATGATAGTTCACTTGGGACAAATTCAAATTATAAAGATAGAGATCGATTTTTTTTTCATTTAATTATTCAACTTATAATATAAAATATTACGATTTATCTTAACTTCATCATTTATATTCACAATTACTTGTATTACACTTTTTAAAATTATTTTACAAATAAATCATTTAAATAAAAATATTTACTTAAAAAATATGATACATTAGAGACAATTTAAGATGGCATATGAAAACAATATAATATTAAATGCCTACTTGAATATTAATACAGCGTATGTGAATAATAGTAAAAAATAATAATAAAATATTGAATAGATATCCAAACACAACCTTATCCTCTCTAATCCTAGAAAAAAAGAGATATCCATGTTTTAAGTTGGACTAAAATGAATTATTTTCAGATTCTAACGCTGAAGAACAATAATTACTAAAACAAACTTGACCCTGATGAATACTTAAGTTATTATAGTGATCTCTGGAAACTCTTTTCCGATGGAACGTACTAAGCATGTGATAAAATTGGTTATGGCATGTCAAATTAAATTTGTGTTTCTTATGACTCAAACTTAAGCCAACCCATTTAATTAAACAGTCGATCCTTTAACTATTAATTCATTAATTTCTTATTGGTTTTAAATATGACTTATGAGTTGTGTCAAAAAAATTATGAGAAATGATACTTGCAGTCGTGAGTGTGCAAGCGCCGTGCAGTCGCTTTGAAAAAAGTAAATAAATATGGGACTCACATGAAAAGAAATTAATTATTTAATAATGGACTCCATTCTTTTTCAAAGCGACTGCACGACGTTTGTACATTTCACGACTGTATGTAGCATTACTCAAAAAGTATAGTTGTGAATATCACATGTTGAGTCAAATCGCTCAACACTAACATGCATTTTAATGCTTGTTTTTTGGATTCACGCAAATAAAAAAAAAAAGAGTAATGATATTTACACAATATATTTTACAAAATATTTCATAATATACGTTTTAAAATAAAGGTATTTTTATAAAGTGATGTTATTTTTATAAGATATTTTATAAACATAATCACTATTTTAAAATATAATCAGTAATTCTACATATAATAATGAAATGTGTAAACGGCACGTAATCGCTTTGAAAAATAGTAGGGTTCACTATTAAAAAATTAATTTTTTTATGTGGGTCTTATGTTTTATTTATTTTTTTCAAAATGATTACGCGGTGATTATATAATTAACTGTTGTAAATATATTTTCTCAAATTTAATTAAGTAAAGTAATGTAAAAAGTTAGGTGTTGATCATTTTTTTCTAAAAAAAATTCCAACCTTTCTGCCTGTAATTAATAAATCCGATCATTACGGTCTAGTTAATCGTACAAAAGGCCCATATGTGGTCTCTTTGGGTCCATATGTAAGCCAAGAGCCCAACCTGAGATGATCTTTGGGTCTTTTGTGGCCCATAAATAGCCTCCCCTCAATTGTCTAGGGCTTTGACGCACACGTCCTCCGTTCCTCTCTTCTCGTCGTTTTCTCTCCCTTCCTCTTATAATCAGCCTCCTCTCTTCTACCAATCTGCTGGCTGCTGCGACATTCACCAGGTAAGCTTCGCATCTGCACCTCTTCTACTTCGGCGTCGGCCTATTCATCTTTGCTCCCCTGAACCGAAGATTTGGGTTTTAGTGGGTTTCGTTTCAGTTTTGCTTAGCATTTCCCGTTGACACCGACCAAAGTTCCGCCGCAACGCTCTTGAGATATCTTCTTATCCAGTTGTCGGTAAGCCTTCATATTCTTCTTATATGGGGTTTCGATTTGGGTTGTTTTTCATTTTGTTATTAGGAAAGTTTGAAAAAACTAAGCAGAGAAGAATTGAACAACTTTGAATAAATCGTATACAGGACAGGAAAAAAAAAACGATGGCGGAAGAGGAGTCGAAGCCGTTGGCTTACATACCAGAGATAATATTAAAGAAAAGAAAGAGCAATGAAGAATGGGCACTCAAGAGGAAAGCCCAATATGAGGAGAGAAACTCTATCAGGAAGAAAGCCAAGCACGACTTCATCAGAATGCCCGAGGACTTCATCAAAGAGTACCGCACTAGGGTAACTGTTTCTATCTGTATATGCTTGCGTTCCTGTATATCCGTTTGCTTGCGTGCCCTTTATTTTACTTTATCACAAGGTTTAAGATTGTATTGTTATTGGGAAATACTGATTTTTTTTTTATAAGTAAAAAAAAACCTGATGTAATGTTTCTTTATTTCCTTTTAAGCAGTGGGAATTGGTAGAATGCTTTTCTAAAATTTTTGTTGGTTGCTGTAACTTTTTGTTCCATACGCCAGAATGTAGAAGTTTTAGAATTGGGCATTATTTTGATGGGGGGCCATTATTATGTACCCATCATGGGGTTTGAGAGAGTTGGGACTGTTTTTTCTTTACAGACTATCTGTTAGGAGATTGATATGTTAGAAAAGTTGGAATAAGGGAATTTGAAGTTCTCTTTGTAGTGTTCTTTGGAAGAGTGAAAATCAGGGTTTCATTTATTTGAGGCGCGAGTTCTTGGGTTAGGTAGTATATAAAAAAATTAGAAAAGTAGTAAATGAGAGAATATGGCATGAGTTAGTGATTAGTTGGAAATGCTCCGCGGCTAAAATATAAGGATGGACTGGAGTATCAGAGACTATGTTGTTACTTGTCAAAAAAAAATATCAGAGACTATGTTGTTAGATGACTAAAATGTCAGGAAGGACTGGAGTATATAAAACTATGTTAAATGGACTCAGATTGTGTTCATTTAGTTCTATAACGGATCAAAAAAAATTTAGTTCTGTTGTATCAGGAAATGGAAATGTGTCTTGATTGTTGAAATTGTGATGCTTACACCGTCAAGAATAATGAGGTGTTTACGTATTTACCATGTCTGAATACTATATAAGCGCTTTCCCTGTACTTTTCTTCCAAAGTTTGGTATGTTAGACAGGCATGTTGTGCAATATCCTGATAGTAGATATGATGGAGTTTTTTATGGTAACCGAGTGAGAAGCATGCAATATTCATTAAAATGTGTATGCTCATCCAGGTGGTCAGTTTATCAGATTGGAAAGGTAGTCATGTGTGAGTTTCATTTTAAGCTTAATGTTTTCTAGGTTAATGTTTCACAAGATGCCTGTTCTTGCGTTTTCTGCTATTTAAGAATACAATCACTTGCCTAGTTGCCTGTCGAAACTCCGATACATTTCATATTGAAAACTGTTGATAAGTCTTATCATTTGTTTTCATGCAGGAACTGGACCTCATCAAGATGAAACATAGGGTAAAGAGGAAAAGACCGACATCGGTGACAACAAAATCAAAACTGCTTTTTGTCATTCGCATACATGGGTGAGATTACTATTGTATTGTGGTGATTTTGTGGTCTGTGCACCTTTTTTTCCCCTGATGTATCTGCATTTGTTTTCCCAGGAAAAGAGAAATGCATCAAAAAACAAGGAAGGTCTTGTACAATATGAGATTGAGGTCAACGTTAAGTGGTATATTTGTGAAGGCAAATGAAGGGATTATGGAAAAGCTGCAAAGAGTGGAGCCATACGTCACATATGGGTAGGATACACAAGCTTCCTTTTCTAATTGTGATGCAATAAATATAATATACCGAATAAGCTGTAGGATAAATGTACAATATCTAGAGGGCATTTGAACAATAATGCTAATAAAGCTTTTAGCTTACATTAAGGACTAGGAGTAACTACTTATAAAAAAAAAAAAAAAAAAAGGACTAGGAGTAACTAGCTTTTAGCTTTGTGTTTCTGTTGGTGTTTGCTTGTTTTTCTATATTTTGGGTTCTTTTTATAGACTATTATTCCGTAATACTCTTCCCAAAGTAACTAATCCTTTTCCAGGCAGCGTGGACAACTTTTTATTTATAATTTTGGATCAAACCATTAACATTGTCTTGGGGTTTCTACTTTGTTTATTTAAGCTCTATGTGACCACCTTCTTGGATCAGGGATGCTAATTAGCCACAGAAATCCGAGTATCAGGCTCTTTTAAGTTGATTTTCTCCTTTTATACGTGAATTTCCTTGGATTTTGAAATTCAACTGAGGAAGATTATTCTTATGATGCTCTTGCTTGCTGTGCCCCTTCTGGTGTTTTGTTATTCTAATGAGATTGCTTGATTGTAAAGATACCCAAATCTAAAGAACGTTAAGGAGCTGATTTACAAGAAGGGTTATGCAATGATAGACAAGCAGCGGGTTCCCCTCACAGACAATAACATCATCGAACAGGTGTAGATATAGTTGCTGAATCCTGGAGTTTAAACATCTTTTCAGCCTTAAGGTTCTAATCCTCTTTCTGCCTGTCTTTTGCTGCAGGCATTGGGGAAGTTTGGCATCATATGCATCGAAGATATTGTACATGAAATCGCTAACGTTGGTCCACATTTCAAGGAGGTTACTAGCTTTTTATATCCTTTTAAACTCAAGAAGCCAGAAGGATTGCAAGGATTGCGAGGAAGCAAAATGTTATACAAGCAAGGGGGAGACACTGGGAATCGTGAAGATCACATCAATGAACTAATCAGTAAGATGAATTAGCTCTAAGAAAGCATGCACTACATACTCTAAAACATCTGTAATGTAGTTTATCAACTGCCCCTCAATGTCCTGCTGTTGGACTGATCACAATTTTGAAGCTGCTGTTAATTTGGTCTGCCGATTGATATTTATCTTTTACGAAACTTTCAGTTGTTCCTTAGGTGAACAGTATCAATCTTTTTTCTTCATTCCAACTTCTAATGAACTTGCTGGGAAGGAAGTTCTGGAAATGCATGTATTAGGATTGATGGAAAGAATTTTTCTTGATGAAAGCATGCTTGTTTGATTATGATTTCCGAGACCTCAAACATCTGAGTGAGGCTACTGTGTTCCTGGGAAGTGAATCTTGATAAGAAGTGATGGCCGCCTGTTTCGTGTTCTCCATTGATTTAAGAGAAAATAGAAACTGCACTCTACTGTGCGCTGCAGCCGCACTACACTCCACTGATGGAGTGAAAAAAAAAAAAAAACCACAGCACGGGTGTGCTGCAGCTATGGGCTGCTGTCCAGAATATAGCTCTTGATTTAATCGCCATTCATTTTGCAGGGTCACCGGTTTATTTCATGTTCTTTTAAGAATGAGTTGTGCTAGCGGTCAAAACTGGGAGTCCCCGCTAGCACAAAGTTGTTTTTTTATTTTTATCTTCTTTTATTTTTTATATTTTTATAATATATTGAAGTATTTTTTTTAAAAAAATATATATTAATATATTGTAAAAAAAATTTAAATACATGAGCGAGTAGTAAACTCATATTAGCATTTTCCTTTTAAGAATACCAGCTGAGATGGATTGGTTTCCGAGTGTTGTGATCTCTCTGATCTGGACAACCGAGGAGGCCCAAGGGTGATTCATCTTTGATCCGTTCTCAAGTTTGGATTATATACATTGCACTCTTGTCTTTCAAAATATTGAAACCAAGCGTCTTTAAGCTAATGATGGAAAGTCAAACAAAATAAAGTGGAATGATAGTAACACAAGAATATTTAACATTACTCCTAGACAAAAGACCATGAGGCAGGCAAGACAGTTCCGAGTTGTTTTTTTAGTTTTCCTTCGTACTCTCACGGTGCCATAAATCGAACAAGCTGATATTTCGGTTAATGTTTTCTGTAGTAACACAAGGTGAATTTTTTAATTTTTTTTTCCTTTCTTTCTAAAAGCTGCGATACAACTATAAAATGTTTGATATTTAAAATTAGAATTTTTTTATTAATTATCTTTATATATTACACACTACATTATTTTTTATTTTTTATATTAATTGTATATTTATATATATATATTTTGTCTTATATTAATAATGAATAAAATAATTTAATTAATTTTAAAAAAATAACGTGGCGTGTGATACGTGGTGTCGCAGAGAACGCTCGATCCCACACGGGCCACACGGCACTCCTTCGTTTTCTCCCTTTCTATCTTTTTTTTTTTTTTTTTAAAATGTTCTTCACACTCAACTATTTATCACACACTCCACACACTTAGTGTATTTGAGTTAAAAAAAAAATTAATGCATGATGTGTGGAAAGTGTAGGTAGATATATAGAATTGTTTTTTTTTTTTTTTTTTTTTTTTAACACTCAATGCATTGATTGAGTCTGCGCCGGTGTAGATTGCAGCAAATATTTTTCCTTCTCGCATATCCCAGGACGCCAAAAATGCCGAACAACGACGAAGACCCCTGGTGGGCTCCTGACAAGCTTTACCACCTTCTCTTCTGCTTCTCCCTCACCATCCTCTTCTCCTCCCTTTCGGCCCGTTCCCGCTACCCGTTCCTCCGCCGCCATTCCATCTCTGTCGGATCCATACTCTCCCTACTCGCCGGTGTCGCCAAGGAGGCAGCTGATCACCTCGGCTTCTTCCAGTCCTCAGGAGCCTCAGTCAAGGACGCCGTCGCTGATCTAATCGGCGTTTTGATCGCTTATCTCATGCTATTGGTGCTCAGGTTTTCGGGTCGACCCGAACACGATACAGTCAAGGTCCGAGAAGTCTCGATTGTTTGAGTGGGTTTTTCAGATAGTTCGTGTGGTCGAGTATTTTTTCCGAATGTGTTCGAACGGTGAGTTTGGTTTTGTTCGTGCTTTTGCTGCTCGGCTTCTCGTTCAATCCGATCACAACCCGCGTCTGGTCCGAGAGGTGTTGACATCTCAAATGCGCAATAGGGTCCGAATGGTTCACAGGGTCGGGTATTTTGTAGAGGTTGTTCGGGTTATTGAAGAGATGAAGACTTGTTTGGTTGCGAGTAAATCTGGAAAAAGGAGAGGAACATATGAGAGAGTTGAATTTGGACTTTCGCGATGTCCGTATATTTGAAATTTAGATAGAAAAAATGGCTTCATTTTTAAGTGAAGGATTTTCGAGTGTTGGACATCATTCAGATTCCAAGTTTCTGTTTTTGCTATGTTTGGTTGCTGAGAGACGCAGGAATACTAAAAAAGAATCATTTTCGTATTTTGCATAATTTGGGACATGATAGAGAGCAATGAGAAAAATGCAGCTATTGGGATTAATTGAGGTATTTTTTTTTCCAGTATATTCTGATTCTTTTGTAATATTCGAAATCCAGCAATATTATTTCTTTAACCTTTCCACATTTGCTCATATACCAAGCTGAGAGTAATAATTTTGATGGCCTTTTTCTGCCTTTCCCTGTCCGTTTGTTTGATTTTGTGAAATCGTGAAATCTGCTTAGCACTGCCTAATGGGCTAATAAACGTGTGATGATATTTTGATACCGTCGTGATAATGATGCTTACTGAAATGTGGGGTTTTGTTGCTGAGTCAGTTCTATAACGTAAGAACTTTAATCTCCGAGTAAGTTTGGCTATTGGCAAATTACATAACTTGTCGTTTGATAGTTTGTGAAGATGTATACTCGGGCATTTTGCCTTCTTTTGATCAATAAAATTTTGTTTACCGATCAAAAAATAGTTTGTGAAGATGTAAATCAATATAGATTTGGTATGTATTTGTAATATTTGTCAGCGTAGTCTGAACATGGTGATTATGTGAGCAATTTCAATGAGTTGTCATCTAATGATAATGTGAAAGTATCACCTCATCCGGATTCTAGGACTATCTACTAATTAGCCCTTTTTGGTTTGTGTTTCTTGGGCTACTCAATGTGGATAGCCCTCAGTGTCTCAAATCCCTCCTCTCTTAATGGGATAAACCCCACATGTCACCCTTGTAAAGCGGGAGAGGAAACTATTGGCTGCGGATGCTAGTTAAAAGAATAGGAATTTTCAATTGCAGATCAAACTTTTAACCTGTAGAGGCTTAACCGAGTCTAAATTAGATACCAATGCCCCCAAGATTTTGAAATTGTTATGTAGGAACTCAATGTCAGACTTCCTAAAGCCTCAAATTATGAGATTTTAAAAGCCTAAATCAATTGGCATCTGCCAATAAGTATGAGCCATGAGATCGGTGAATTCTTAGGTTTATGACTTACCGGGTGCATGTGTAAATTACCAAGCAAAAAGGAAAATTTCTGTAATATTATTGCTATACCATCTTTGGATTGTCGTACTTTTGCTCAACGACTCAAGATTCATAGAGGAAGAAATATTACATTAAGATAGATAAGATCAGAATTGTCTATGCGCTTTACATGATCAGAAAGAACTATAAACAGTGTGTAAAGAGAAGATGCTTAAAAGCCCTGAACTTTGTTTTCCGCTGTTTTAGACTGCTATATCTCCACTAACCAGTTCCAATATGTACCTGTTCATGAAAGTGAGTTCTCTATCTTCTCATACTCTGTAATTGTCTTTCCCAGTATAAGGGAAATTTATTTATACATATGTATCATTGATTCGAAGCTGATTTATGAAATTTTAATGTTTTAATTTGTATATGCCCATCTGTATCTGATTGGAGTTTCTACATTATTAATGCAGGTCTGATGACTGTATTGTTGATTAGTCACCTTCTGAAGCTCCTTGTTGTGGAAGGCTTTTCATGATTATCACCATCTTCTTCTGGCAGCTTGACAGCAGAGTAGGTTCCTGCCCCACACAGCGCCCCAAGGATGGGAGCACTGAGGTACACCCATATGGCTTTGTAGTTGTTCGCCGCAATCGCTGGCCCTAGTGTTCTCACCGGATTCATTGAACCTCCTGTTGTTGGCCTATAAGATACCACAAAAGAAAAGATCTCAATAGATCATCCGAAGTATTGTGCTTGAAATTATGATACCACAAAAGAAAAGATCTCAATAGATCATCCCAAGTATTGTGCTTGAAATTATGATACCACAAAAGAAAAGATCTCAATAGATCATCCCAAGTATTGTGCTTGAGATTTTCAGGCAATCAACATCCCTTTAAATTGCATTACTGAATCCTGTTTTTGTTTTAGCTCAGGAAAAAAAAAAAAAAAAGGATCTTGTGTTTGTGACATTGAGGGTAGCTAAATAAGTTGTTTTCCTCTTACGTAAGAATGATGGTGTTTTTCCTTTCATTTCGAAGTCTTTTAGGCATTTTCTTTAATGAATGGACACACGGTGTCGTCCTTTATGCCATTTTTATGGGAAGGGAAGAAAGTATCATTTGAGTCAGAGCTAAATAGCACAATTTTTTGGCCGTTGAATTTCTGTTAAACCTGAGTCCAAAAGACACATGCAATGCAGTCGGGGTTGTTAATTATGATTTGTTGCAAGGAAATCGTCCAGCTTAGTTCTAAGAGCTAGAGATCTGACATACCCGGCCACGAGTATGTTGAGCATGACGGTAGCTCCTGCCGCGATTCCCGCCAACTCTCCCACCTGTTGAATCATGATGCAGAATAATTATATTTCATCCAGGAAAAAACTAATTTGCCTACTGCTCTACTTGACCGTTCGGAAAATTTCTTTTTTTATTTTTTTTATTTGATGATTAAGAAAGTGATTTAAGTATATTGATGTATTTTTTTTTATTTTTTAAAAATATTTAAAAATATTAAAAAAATGTGAAAAGAAAATTAAGAAAAAAAAAAAAAAACTCAAAAATAACGTGTGGTTAAATAGAGCGGACTACTTTGAGCGGCAGAGTAACCCGACTGTTTATCAATATTATCACCCCCCAACAAGTTGGCTAAAGTTAATTTCTTTTTACCTCTCCTTATCCTGAGTTTGAAGATAAATAAATACCAGCCCCCTAAAAAAGAAACAATTGTCGAAGATATAAACATTCAAACTAGCAAAATCCTGAAAGAACAGATCCTGGAAGCATTTAATTAAGTTTTTTTTTTTTTTTCTCAAACTTGTTTCGATACGAAAAGAAATAGCTGAATCCACAAAACTTGTTGGATGATTTACGGTGATACCTCATGAATTTCGCAAGTGAAGTGGAGCGGGGGATCTTGCAAAGGTATTTGATCTGATGAGTTCTGCTTAATTAAGAGCTATGAGCTAGTGTGAACTTTTACACACATACATATACATATATATAATTGAAATATAATATGGCTACGGATAATATTACTCTTCTCTCTATTTTACTGTTTAATTCTATTATTTGAATTTTTTAATTTTTTAATTTATTTAGTAATTAAAAAAGTATTTTTTTAATAATATTATAATTTTTTTATTTTTTAAAAATATTAAAAAATACATATATAAAAAATAAAAAATAAAATCCTATAACTAACTGTAGCGAGTGTGAGCTGTGAGTGTGGCAGGACTCATGAATATATATCCAGTACCTTATCTTGTCATGTCTCGGAACATGTTCTATCTTGGCCTTGATTTTAGTGAAATCGACAACTTGTACTAGGATATTATATTTATTGGGAGGAGGAACTTGCATCGTGCCGACCATTATATATTGACTCTTGTCTCTTTAGCTTAATCAGAAATGAAAAATGATAAATACATAATATTTTATATAATAATATTTTTTTAAAAAAATATTATTATAAAATATTTTATAAAACTAACATAATTTTATAAAAATATTGTTATTTTATAATATATGTTATGAAAAATATTATACAAAGCATTATATGTTTATCATTACTCTTGAGAAAAATATATTTTAAAGGAGAGCCTTGCGTCTATGGGAAGTTTTCTCAGCAGCCTAGCTAGCAAGCAGGATCCGTCTGGCGTCTAGGCAGTGAATTGAACATAATTATAAAAAAAAGTAGAAATAATTATGGTTTTTAAATTACAGCATCACAATCGTACGTTTGATTGAAAGATTTTTTTTTTTTTTTTAAATTTTGTAAATACATTTGAATATTCGTAGCTGGTGAAAAGAAATGACTTTTTTTTGTCGTTAATCCCCCATTTCTCGATACAGGGTTTGTCATGGTGAAAAAAATGGGAGGTTTCTAATTTCTATAGAATAATATCTGAATTTATTTAAAGGAAAATAAATTTGAATTGCCAAACATATGTACACATGATGATCAATGAAACGCCACATACAGAAATTAATTTATTTGTGCGTCTTTTCCACCCTTATCAGCTGCATGCATATCCATCCAAGCAGTTTGTGTTGTAAAAAAGATGCTTTTCTTGCACATATATATGTTTATAAACTTGTCTACCAAAAATGATGATTTAGAAAAGGTAATTCCATTACTTTTACTTCATGGCAGAATAAATTTATATAATATAGAAAGGAGTTTCTTACAGCTCTTGTGTCGGTGGCTACGGCGGTAATGACAAACATGAGGTTGAAGCTGATTACGAACTCCAAGGCAAAAGCTTGACCATATGTCCCTGAAGGAACAGTGACTCCCCCTCCCATTGTGGGGTGGAAAATCCCTTTTAGTGCAAATGCAGCACAGATAGATGCCAGTAACTGCGCACCAATGTATATGGGCACCTGCCAAAGTAATAAAACCTAGTGTTAGTCAAAGAGACTTTTTAGAGATGCAATGAAAGCGCATTGGCTAGCTTTGAAAAGGAATTTTGTCACTACTTGTTTCCATGGGAATTGTTTTAGGGCAGCAAAGGCAATGGTTACGGCTGGGTTGAGATGAGCTCCTGAGATGTGTCCCGTTGAGAGAATGACAATCATAACCGCAAGGCCGGCTGAAACAGCGCAGCCAAGCAGGGTTTCTGAGCCTGGTGTCTTTTGGTTCACAATGGGCGTGGCTGTTGAAGCAAGGATTAGTATGAGAGTGCCTATGAACTCTGCTCCAATCTGCAGGTTTTGGCATCAACACACCAACAATAACACGCAATTGAAATACGGGTTAGTTTGTCTCTCACTAACCTATGAAAATAAACGCGATATGAACTTGCAGAGCAGTTTTGATTTTGAGCTGATCTTGACATAGAAAGTTCTGCGTGTGTGTGCGTGCATACGTGTGCGTGTGATATACTGCCTTTTCTGCAAATACTACGTGCGGACCTTTTTTGCAAGTGGGATAGGAGGGGGTGGCAATGAGCAAGAAACTTTGGGTAAGGTGCCTTCTTCCATGCCCCATTGCTCAACGTTGAAGCACTTGCATCCCTTGAGAAGGGATCTCCTTCCATTCCCACTTCTCTCTGACTTAAACCCACCAAAGAGCGGAGCACCTGGAGTCCCTGGTGTCGCAGGCGTTGAAGGTGCCGATGGAACTTCCTCATTATCCATCACTCCAAAGCAAAACAAAAAATAGTTAAATTAATACTAACAACCAAAGTTAGAGAGAGAGAGAGATCTCAGAGCGAGGAAGGAAAAAGAGACACAGTTTGACTCTCGGTACCCTTGGTTTTGAAGAGTGTACCGAGCTTATGGTATTTATAGTGGGAGGGGAGTTGACTTGGCGAATCCCAAGAAAACAAAAAAAAAATAGAAAAAAAGAACAGAAATTAGTGGTTGTAAGTGCTGGAGATGGGGAAAGGAAGTGGCTGTACCTGTGGAAGTGGATGGTGGGACATTGCATTGAGTCATGAATTTGGGACTTTGAAAAGAGGCCGCTTTTAACATGGGACATGAATTGTGGATTTCCTGTCTCTGCTACAGAAGGATTCTCCTTTTCTTTTCTTTTTTTGTCTTTTCTACCATTCAATTTCTACACACAAATAATAGAGCCCGGCCTCATTAAGATCGTAGGTTAATTTATGCGTGACTACGAATTAAAGCGCGAGATAGATCGCGTGCATGCAAGCTGCATAGTAGGTAGGTAAATTAGTTATAACATTTTTAACCTTTTCTTCTAGATGTAAATGCAATCTTTGGATGAGCGTTTATCGTGCGGTTGTTAAATTGATTTAAGCAGGAAGAAAGGCCATACCTTTAGTGACGACTGATCATGCATATTATATAGATCATGTATAGATGGATGTTTTACCTTCACTTAATTTCCGGGGTACTAATTGTGCAATCGACACGGAATAACTTAAAGAGAAATACTGTTACATTCATAAAAAGCTTATACAAAAATAATTACATAAATTAACATTACTTTTATATAATATATTAGATCTAATTTATAATAAAATTAATTTTACAATCTAACATACCACATCAAACCACATCATCGATTTATAAATTTACTTTTATAAAATCTCTATCTTTGTGACTAAAATATTTCTCTAACCTCAATGTCATTATGATTGAACAATGGTATGATCATTATCAATTTTATTACGCAACTTCATAGATTATGATGACATATGTAAACCACGACACACACACACATAGCATGCAACATCTCTCTATAATTAATTTAGAGACACAATATACATGGTGTTGAAGACGGAAATTTTGGGTCCGGCAAACTTGGATGATCAGTCATCGTTTATAGAACAGCTTATTAATTGACATGCTTCGTTGGCTCAGTCCATTTGTAAATGATCGATCAGTACTATGCAGCATGGTCGTATGTCAGATAATTACATGATCATTGCAATAATATATACTAGTACTTAATTAATTAAATATGTATATATCATATATATATATATATAATATTGATGCATGCAGGGAATCTTTGATATTGTTGGACAATAAATTACGTATAAATTTGGAAGTCATGCATGTAGATATGCCCATCTGTAGCAGTACTACTTCAATCATGCATAATTCTACACATGTTAAACATACTTCAAAGTGGCAGCTTGATTGTCTCATCATAATATTAATTAACGCTGTTGATCTACTTCTTGGTGAAACTTTCAAACTAGTACTCCGAAATTAACAGCTAGATCATATTATATATCTTGCGCTCATGCATCGATCATATATACAAAATGTTAGGTTTCATTAATTCTTACATGCAAATGTTTTATTAAAAAAAAGTTACTTATTATTGCCAAACGCGCGTGGTTATATTTGGTCGGTGGCGAAAATTTCGTGGTCCGTTTCAAATATTTTCTTCAAGTAAATGAAACCTAGGTAGCAACCTAGCTAGCTAGCTACAAGTCTACAACGTACGAGTAATTTGTAGTACAATAGATATATAATCGATACGATTAATGAATAATAAAAAAAACAAAAGAATATAACTACTTACACTAGCGATCGATCGTGGATGTGTATATGTATAGTGGTGGGTATTACCTGCAAATTATTAATTAGGATCAATGGTTGCGCATGTATCATGATGTGCTGAGGGTACGTAACAGTAGTGGCTATAGATAGAATGAAATTAAGTTGGTGGTGCGAATATATATATGGTAAGGTTATGGCTTTGCATGCTTTTTGGACTTAAGATTAATTAACGAACTGCTGTTGGTTGGATACCAACTTTGAACAATTTCAGAATAACGTACGTACGTAGCTAGCTAGGAACCTATAATTTAGAAAAAATAACAAAAAAAATCAAACACCCTAAAGGTTCCGTCAAGGAAGAATAAATATTATATATAGGTGCATGGCATATATACTACTACTTCTTTTAATGTCCGAATGTTTGTTCTTTTTAAAATATCCCAATGTCCTCTCCCTCCTCCTCTCCTTTTTTGCCTCCCATTTCAGATTCGTTTCTTTCTTTTTGCTTGATCGATACTAGTAGTACTGCAGCTTGATCGATCATTTGATTTCGATAGGTCATGACAAACATTATAATCAGTATAGATTCTTTGAGACTACGTACTTCTATTTTGGGAAGTAAAGAATCATCAGAGCCTTAAGTTACTGCAATATAGATGCTCAAAGACAAAAATTTATAAGGAGCTGCATGTACTTAACAAGTCTTTGATATATAGTCTCCATGCAACCACCAAGAAGATCAGTACTATATTTCAATATGAGTAATTCTACATATAACCGTGAAGTGCGTAACCGCCGCGTAATCGCTTTGAAAAAGAGTCGGGTCCACTATTAAAAAATTAATTTTTTTCATGTGGGTCCCATGTTTTATTCATTTTTTTTAAAGCGATTACGCGGCGGTTACGTAATTCACGGTTGTAAGTATATTTTCTCTTTCAATATTGCCCCCATACAGTAGTTCTAAATAATAAGACAAAGGTTATTAGAGAGAGATCAATACTAATTCAATGTAGTCTATCTTGTTTGTTTTCGCAGGTGAGATGAGATGAGTTGAGATAAAAGTTGAAAATTGAATAAAATATTATTAGAATATATTTTTTTAATATTATTTTTGTTTTAGGATTTGAAAAAATTGAATTGTTTATTTTATTTTATATGAGAATTTAAAAAAGTTGCAATGATTAGATGAGATGAGTAAAAAAATTTTGTGAAAACAAACGATGTTGTGTTTAATATAATTATATATCGATCATTCAGCACGGCATATATGCAATATATTATATGTATTAACCAAACAACAACAATTACTAGATTATATAATTAAGTACATTGATCATTATCATTGAAGTTATTGCATGCTCTTAATTTCCCTCACAAATTCACAATTTGAAGGGATAAAAAAGCTAGGGATCGGTATTAGAGTTGCTGTATGTTGTATAATCTTGCATGCTTTATTGTGAAGAAAATGACGACATAAGAGAGAGGACAAAAATGGATAAAATACACCAAGTCCAAGATCAGACCCAGCCCACCAAGCCACCATTAGAAGACAACATAAAAGAGATGACAAAAATGGACAAGGGGGTGAGGCTGGTGTCAAGAGATAAAAGGCAGGAGGGTGTCAGGAGAAAATGGAAAAGGGAGAAGGGGTCAAACACGCAAAGCGAACATTCATCACCACTACCAAGGCCCACACAGGAAGAGGATCAGATAAAAAGGGAGGCCTAGACGACCTCAAATGGGTTCTTCTTCGACTTCTTGGAGAGCTCCAGCGAGAACATGTTCTCTAGCAAGTAAATCTCTAACTCCTATTGTATAGTGAGAAATGAGAGACTGTAAACAAGCATATTATACTGGATTTTCCCTCCCCAAACACCCGTGGACATAGGCAATATGTCGAACTACATAAATCTTTGTCACTTTCTCTTTATTTTCTCTGCACTTGTTTTTCATTCACCGTCATGAATGTACGCACCGACACCGAATAGCCCTATCAGACTACTATCGGGGGCTCCAAACAACACCAATCGAGGCCCGAATCATCTCAGCAGACTAAGAATGACTCTTTCTTACATGATCTGGCCTGTTGTGCAATTTTTCATGCGCCAACACAAATGGTTTGTGACTTGAATCAAATCAAGAAGGACACAAAGAACTGGATGCTATGCATCTGGATGTTTCAAAGCTAATTAGATTACTCAGCTGCCAAATAATGAAGCTCTCGGGGTCAGACCTTGGGTGGAGTTTTGTATCATTTTGTCCAGCACTGAGCTTGCACTGCATGCAGCATTAAATAAAACTGCTCAACTCAATGGAAGAATCTGGACTCGACTCCAGAAGTTCCTATGTACATAGTTTTGATGTTTCTGTTCTCCATCTATCTTTTCTAATCCTAGAAAAAAGGGTTATCCATGTTTTAAGTTGGACTAAATAAATTATTTTCAGATTCCAACGCTGTAGAACAATATATAATGAGCGGCGTCAAAGTAGCATTAATTATTCATATATAATTACTAAAACCAATTTGGCCCTGATGAATACTTTGTGAGAGAAACATAAACTTTCGTGAATAATGTCAGAGTAGCATTAATTAATACAAGTCCCTTTAAAATTAATGGAAACGAATAATATTAAAAGTATATATCATGTCATAACTTTAATTATTATGAGTTCGAAGCTTAGAGAAAGCATGACATAACTTTAATAATTTCCACTCACATACCCAAAAGGTAAATACTGGCATTAGGCTGTCCGCCCATGTTGCCGGGGCCGGCAATGCTCCCACGACTCATATACATACATACATACATACATACACACATATATGTATATACTCTACAAAAAAAATAGGTATTTTTGATTATTTGTTTGCGACTAAAAGACTATTTGTAACCAAAACAGACTCATTTTAACTGTAAATAATCATTTCACTGGAATTAACTGACTGAAAATAAACATTTTTCTTGTAGTGATATATATATATATATATATATATATATATATGTGTGTATGCTAGCAGTTGTCTAATTGAAAAATAAAATGAAATGTGACTTTAAATATTAAAATAGTCTAAGAGTAAAATTATTGTTCATTCATGTTCATCATTTATTATAGAACTTAAGTTATGTTAAAAATTTAAATTAATTAGATACTTTTATTCTCTTAAAAATGTTCAGCAAAACTTCATCATTTATTTAATGATGAAAAATTAGTATTTTATAAATTAAAGTTGATTTTAAGTGTATGAAGCAGTAGCTAAATGTGCAAAGCACGTTTGCTACATCTGCCTAATTGAAAAAAAAAATTAAAGTGTGACTTCAAATATTAAAATAGTCTTAGAGTAAAATTACTGTTCATTCATGTTCATCATTTATTATAGAATTTAAGTTATGTTAAAAATTCAAATTAATTAGATAGTTTTATTCTCTTAAAAATGTTCAGCAAAATTTCATTATTTATTTAATGATGAAAAATTAGTATTTTATAAATTAAAATTGATTTTAAATGTATGATATAATATTTATATTTTAATTATCTATTTTATGTTAGTTTAAATTAATATTTAAACTTCTACCGTTAGATTAAATCTGAAAATTCAAGATGAATGGTTGTGATTTAAAACCCCAAACCTAACATTTTCCCCTCACTTTCCCTTTCTCCCTCTCTCTCCTTCCCCACACACGTCTTCCCTCTCTCTCACCCGATCTCCTCCCTCAAGCAACCCAAAAAACCGTGCGCCACCTTGCGGCGTAATCGACCATCTCACCGGCTTCCCCTCACGCTGGCGAGCAAACCCAACCTTCGAAGCCCCTTAGCAGCTCCTCCCTCAGCCGTACGCGAGCAACCCGAAATGAGTTTCGATGCATGGGTTCTCCATCCTTGCGCCACCGCGGCTCAGCCCCAGCTCCACCAAGCACCACCACCGAGCTCCCCTCACGCCGTGGAGCACTTCCATGGAACCCACCACCTGTAGCTCCTCCCTAGCCCCACGCATGCATCCCCTCTAAATGCAAGGGTCTCTCCCCATAGCGCCGCCGTTAGCCGCCCCTACGGCACCGCACCACCACCAGCCTCGTTCTTCGCCGACGACCCCCTCCACTTCCTCATTTCCTCCGGCCGACGACCCCTGATTTGTGATTTGTGTGGAAACTTGTGTGGTGATTTTGCTGTAATTTTGTGGTAATTTTGCTGTGAGGATGTAGAGAGGGACGTAAGGGGAAGAATAAAAGCGTAAAACAAGTTTATTGTTTATTACTGTTCATTCTTGTTCATCCGTTTATAGCGACTTTTAAGTATAAGAAGGATGTGTATATACATGCTTGGAAGAATTAATGTAGCTAGAATTCTCTTCTTTGACTCCATATGTTTCATATTTTACATTATAGTTTTTTTTTTTTGCAAATCTCTCTTCCGCTCCATGATGTATATGTTTGTTGATCGGAGCAACGATTCTAAACCACTCAAACTTTCAAATAAAAAATAAAAAATAATTCAGTTTTTTTAAATTCATAAACAAAAATAATATTAAAAAACTATATTCTAATAATATTTTAATTCTGGAATATTTTTTATCCAACATTTTTTCTCTCATTTCCCAAAATCTCATAAAATAGTTAAATTATCTCACTACTATTTATAAATATCTTATTATTATTTATAAAATTCTCATCTCATCTCATTTTCCAAACTTGTCATAAGTTTCCAACTGTTCTACTTGCAATCATTGAAGTTTTAAATCCAATCATTACGATCTTGTTAATCATACAAAAAGCCCATGCGTGGTCTCTTAGGACACTACCCATATCTAAACCCAAGAGTCCAACCTAAGATGATCTTTGGGTCTTTTGTGGCCCATTAACAGCCTTTGCTCAATTCTCTAGGGCTTCGACGCACACATCCTCCGTCCAAGTCTTCTCTCATCATTTTCTCTCCCTTTCTCCGAACCAGCCTCCTGTCAGGCATTCAGTAATAGAATACTACTATACATCAGCCTCTGTAGCATTGCACTCTTCATACACCTTACGTGGCGTCCTTTTTTTTATTTTTATTTTAAAACCCAAAATGTGCTTTTTGTTTACTTTTGTTGGTTTTTATTTCCCCGATTCGAATTTGCCCCGAGTTCTTGCCTTTCAATCTCAGCCTGCGTCGATTGTGCTCTGCCCATCGCCACCAGCGACGCCGTCTCTTTCCAAGCGACACCGAGATCGTCTGCACAGCTCTGCCACACCCCTCGTCACCCAGCTCTCCTCCCTCCCCATCGCCAGCCCATCTCCTTTTCTTCCTCTCCCCACCCCCCGCGTCTCCCCCCACCCCCACCACCCGCGTCGCCCCCACCCCTACCACCCGTGTCGCCCATCCTCTCCCCCACCCCCACCCCTTGTCGCACAAACAATGCCCTAGTTGACCTGCACCACCTCTGCCCAGCACCCCCTCCCCCCCCCGGTCGACCCTCCCATCCTCTCCCCGAGTCTCCTCGTGCGGCTTCCTCATCCTCCCCGAGTAAGTTCTACTCTACATTCGGTCTTCTTCTGATGTTTGCTTCCCTTTATGTTTTCCTTGAAAAGAATATGAACTGAAAAGTTCAACACAACTAGAAGATGTGATGTTGTTGTTTTAGTCGTACCCAGATCATAAAACAGTTAATAGTTTTAGATTCATGATGGGTTTTTCCTTTTCTTGGATTTTCATGGCAACCCAATATAGGATATAGTTGTTGTGCCTTCACTTATTTGTTTAAAAAATATTTTTTTTATGTCTTCTTAATCTAAGATTAAAGAGTTTTTCCTTTCGTTTAATTTATCACATTCATCGATCAAATGAGAAGATCGCATTGTATTGTATTTTAAATAAGCCAGCCCTGTAGTAAATATTGTAATTGTGAAAATAAATAGGGGAATTGTGTCTAATAAAATGGGAACTTATGGGTGTCGAATTGATAATGTTAAGAACTTTGAATGTGCTCATATGGTATACTTGAGACTTATTCAAGAGAAAAAAAAATACAGGGGCAAACAAAGAATACGCTCACAAGGAATTTCACTAAAAGAAAATATATAGGGGCAAACAAAGAATACCTGAGACTTATTCAAGAGAAAAAAAGTAACTCGAAATCTCATTTCAGGAGTATGATCTTAATTATATTTTCTTTACCATTATTCTTGTAAAAAAGAATACTATATTTACCATTTTCTATGGTTTCTCAGCAACAATAAAGCAATATAAACAACTAAATGAAATTAAACAATGTACTGATGTGATGTGATTGAATGGTGTAACTTAGAAATATGCTCGCAGTGCAGAGGAGTTAGGGGCTTCGGGGGTGAGAATTGAAGTCAAAATCGCAGCAGAAATCGCTCTAGCATGATACAGAGAAAAAAGAGAAATGTATGCCATCAGAGGCAACATCAGAAACATCTACAGCCCTGCACCATTAGTTTCTACCAAATACATATGCCCAAACCCTGTAATCACATATTATTTATGCCCAACCAGAGAAAAAAAATGATAAAAAAAATCTCATGTATGCCCAAACTAGGGGTGATATCAGTCCGGTCCAATCCGATCTTAGGCAGTTTTGTGGACCAGACCAGACCTATTCGGTCTAGGGATTTTCCACCCTGGGCCGAACTGAGTATATTTATGACTTGGTCCATTTCAGTCCGGTCCGGTCCAAGGTCGGTCCATTCGGTCTGGACATGCCCCCAATGGGCTATTCAGCCCATCTAAATCTGATTTTTTTTTGTGTGCCCAATTTCAATTATTTTCGGCTCACTTCAAATTTTGTATATTTTTTTAGCTAAAAATACTAAAACAAAACTCAATCTTGAAAAATACAATGATAAAAGAAAACAATAAATTTGTAATATGATTAATAAATCATTTTATTAGCCTATAAGCCTATTAGGTATATATAGTTATAACTTATAGTGATATTAATACTATACTATTATAAATACATTATGCAATAATCTTATAACTTTTATGATATATTAATATATACTAATACTATATATTATACTATTATAGATTATAATGTTACTGTTACTACTACATATAGGCTTACAGTGTGTGTGTATATATATTATAATGATACAGTGATACCAATAATATATATTATATAATAATACATTGATATAAATTATTACTAATACTATTATTACCATATACTATATTAATAATTTAATAGTGATATTAATACTATATAATAATATATGGTCATAGTCTTATAGACTCATAGTGATATGGTCATAGTCTCATAGACTCATAGTGATATGGTCATTAGTCATAGACTCGTAGTGATATTAATGATTTAATACTATATATAGAAAATAGACTTCTAGACTTATAGTGATTTAGTTATAATTTATAATTATAGTTATAGTCTATATTGATTTAGTTTAATTATAATTATATCGACGATGTTAATACTTTATTACTAACTTAAAGTATGTTAATGAATAATGAGCCATTAAATTTGAGCCATATACAACTTTTAACATTTTGTATATGAAGCAATAAGCATAAATAATTTAATTATCCATACATATTACATCCATAATTGAGAAAAATACATACTTAACATACTATTATAAATAAGCATAAAATATTTAATTATACATACTATTATAAATTTATAAATTATACATATATTATAATTTATACTATAACTCTTAATACTTAATAGTATTAGTAATACATTAGAGAATATATTAATACATTGATACTAAATAGTAAATATATATAGTTATAGACTTATAGTGATTAATTATTATGAATCATGATTAGTATAACTATATAATAGTATTAGTATAAAGTATTAGACTATTAATAATATAGTATAGCTATATATTAGTAATATTAGTATGAGTATAACTATATAACTATAGTCTATACCTAATTTATAATTATAATATAGTATAATTATATATTAGTTAGTGATAGGATCAAGTTAGATGAAAATTATATAATTAATTATATATATAAATTATAATATATATACATTTTATTTACATTCGGTTAAGTCCGGTTCGAAAAATCCCTGGATCGTGGACCTGACTGAATGAACTCGGTCCTATAAAATTCAGACCGAGACCGACCGGGACTAGCCTCGGTCTGGTCGGGTCGGTTTTTCCGGTCCGGACTACCCGATGCTCACCCCTAGCCCAAACCCTAGAATCACATATTATTTACCCTCCCGCAGATCTGAAGGCTTCGCGTCGGTGGACTGAGGGTGGCTTTGCATCGTGGATTGAGGGTGGCTTTGCATCGGTGGACTGAGGGCTTCGCGTCAAATGACTTAGGGACCGAGGGTGCTTGGGGACTAACATGAGGGCTCGCGTCGTGGTGGGGAGGGCTCTGATTGGTGGTTTGTTGCTTGGCTTGATTGCGCTGAGATCGAAGACGACGGAGGAAGTGCAAAATGAGAAGACTCTCGAACAAGAATTAGGGCTGAGAGGAGAGACGATTCGTGCGTGTAAGTGAACCTGGTCCAGTGTGTTTAGTGAATCCAGTCCATACGTCAAGTGTGTTGCAGCTGCAGCCAATAGTAGGCTGATGTAAAGATTTTTCCTCAGTGATAAGGCTCTTCAAGGGGCCAACCTCCAACAAACTAATAATTGAACTCAAGGGAAATTGATATCCATTAATCAATCAGAATTACAATTTATAGACTTTGAACTTATCTACTTGTAACAAACCGTGAGAAGATAAGGGCCTAGTGGCCAACGAACTACGGAAATAACAAACATAACTTTACGCATGGCCTAATGGCCTATGACACAATAACAATAAAGGACTGGGAGCATTCACATTGGTTTTATCAAAGTCATCTTCAAAATTTGATAAAAAGTACATATTTTTCATAAATCCAAAACCTCCTTAGCCATAACCCAATATTAGATTAACTATTGAATTCATCAAAATAATAATATTATATTATTTTTTAAAAAATAATTTTTTTAATAATAATATTTTTAATTTTTTTTTCATATTTTACAATTACACTAATCATATGTTAATTAATAATTTAATTTGATTCTTACATTATTATTTCAAGACGGTCTTTGTTTTTGGGATACTGGACAAAACCAAACCTTTCTACACTATTATGGGATATTGCATGCACGAAATTGAAGAATATTCGTATAGATTAATATCCGTTGGTGATTAAACGAGAATAAAAAATTCCATTAGAGATTAAACGTGAATAAAAAATAAATTTACTTGGTGAACAGTAACCCTTTAAATTTGAATAAATTCATCCATTTACTATAGTTCAAAGTTTCCCACTTATCATTTGACTAATCTATTGCAGCAATATTTTGATGAAATTATATTTTGAAAAATGATTTAGAGCATCATCTTATAAAAATAAGATGATTTTATAATAATACCCCTCATTTAACACATTGTTGTACAATGTGTTGTAGGTGTATAAACGAGACTCTAAACTCTAGACTCTTCTAAACTTCTATATAAACGAGAAAACAATTAAGTGCAAATAGATCACCAAGTAATAATCTCTATACCTCTTCTACTTCGTCGTCGGCTTAACCATATTTGCTCCCCTGAATCGACGATTCTGATTTAAGTGGATTTCGTTTCAATTTTTCTAAGCATTTCTTGAAACAGATTATAGCTCACTCTTGTATTTCCTTGATTTACTCCCTTCTCTAATACTCTAGAAGGAAAAAGGAACATATATTTAGGTTTAATGTTTGGAAGTGTCTCTGTAAATTAACCACTGAATAAATCCATTTTCATCTAAAAATTTCTTTGTAGTTTAGAGCTAAATTAATATTTGGAAGCCCTCATATTAACACATCCCCCGCACACCCTGGATGAGAGCATATATAAAATGTTTATTTTGGCCTCATTTAAATTGAATCCCCTTTGCTCTCTGATTCATTCTTTCTCCAACGGAAACCAAAGCCCTTACAGAGAGAATGTGAGGCTTCCGAATGCATTCCTAGGGCTTGACGGAAACCACCTCTTCAAGGTCGACGGCAGCCAGCTCGACGGAAACTCTTCTAACCGATTATTCACCTGGGGTTCTTCACATTCGACCGAAACCAGCTTCGGAATCTTCACCTAAGGATTCTCTCTCACCACGCTATCTCTCTCTCTCTCTCTCTCATAGCTTGTCTCTCTGTTTTTTTTTTTTTTTTTTGTCTGAAATCAGGCCTATGATTATGAAGGCCAATGGTGATGTGATTTAGAGGTGGTTTTTTTTGGGTATGTGATAATGAATTTTTGGTAGATTATTATGAATTGGGGCTGTGTTTTAGAGTTGTTTTGTGAAAAAATCCAAATCCATAGTGTTGATGCTCTGGTTTTGTGTTGGATGCCAATGGTGATGTGCTTTATAGCCGGTTTTTGTTTGGGTCTGTGATTATGAATTTTTGGTAGATTATTATGAATTGGGGCTGTGTTTTAGAGCTAGTTTGTGAAACAATCCAATTCCATAGTGTTGTTGCTCTGGTTTTGCGTTGAGAGAGAGAGAGAAGAGATTACCTTGGTTGCAAGGGAGGAATGCGCTCTACTGACGGAGGAAAATGAGAGTATGCTCTGTTTCTAGAAAGGAAGAAGGGCGAACGAAATAGTGAATGGGGCTTCTGTACGATTTCTTGCGGTGGGTTCCGTACGAGAAAGGGCGAAGTATCTTGCAATTTTTTTTTTTTTTTTTTTTATAATCCAAGTCAGTTAGGAGAAGTAACTTCCATCTTTCCATCAACTCACATAGGCAACTAAAGAGAGAGGGAGGAGAGAGGCTCAACTTGCAATCAACAAAGCCACTCAACATCTTTCAGTCAGGAAAACCAAAAATAAATCACCAGAGTATATTAACCTCTATAAAATTTGTTCCAACCAAATGGAGTTGGTCGGGATGTCCTATCTAGTCAAGGGAACCAATTAGAGCTTCTAGCTATCGGGTCTTAGAATGTTGAGGAGACAATCGAACTGGCTGTCCTGCATATAAAAGAACAGTTCTGCTACAGCTGCGAAACCGTGGGGGAATCGTCCGCCAATATATTTAAAAAAAAAAAAACAGAGAACACAGACGAAATGGGAAGGAGGGAAGAATTCAGATTCTAGAAGCCAAAGAAGAAGAGATCGCGTCTGGGTCTGGAAGAAAAGTATGCGATTTTGGATCTAGAAGAAAGAAGAAATCGTCGTCGTCGTCAGGTCTGGAAGAGCGCTGCGTCGTCGTCTTTGTGTGGGTGTCTCGTCCATCTCTGCTCGTCTCCGCATGAACAACTGGTAGATCTCGTCGTCGGCTTCGTGTGGGTGTCTCCGTGGCTAGCTTCAGGTAAGATCTCATCTGTTAATAATACATTCAGTGTTGTGGTGGTGCATGTGGCTGGTTGGGATCTGGGATTTTTACGTTCCTTGGATGAAATGTCTATTTTGGGCCTTTATGGAAGCAAATTTCTATAACTAGCAGTTATTATAGACCGCATTAAAATGGTGGTGGGAAAAGTACTTTAATCTTGGTCACAATCCCGGTATCAATGCAAGTATGGAACTATCAAATAATTATCTAGCAGGCCATAAAAGGAAAAAAAAATGGCTGCGGTTTGGCACAAAAGTGATTAGCTTTGCTGAGTTTTGTCAATTATCAGTCGAGGCATGCTTTTTAAGGGATCCATCCACCTATGCAGCCTTGCAGATGTTAACATCCTACGAAGAGAAATGAAACTAAGAGAAGTGCATTTGCATAGATTTGTGTTCGTAATTGGACTTTAGAAAACAGCAGCTGGGCATGAAAGAAGCCTCGTAATTAAGGGCTCTTGAACTTAATTATGTAGAAAAAAATGGTGAGGTTAAAAAATCAGTCAGCTTGTTGGAATTTTGGGGTTTTGTTTTAAGCGGTAATTCACACTAGAAACCCATCGCATGATTTGGTTTTATATACGTTTTAGCAAATGTGGGAAGTTATTGACCCATGATTCTAAATGTGGGATTGCTATTGTGTTATGATCTTGTTTTTTATACTTAAACCTTTCTTATTCATTGTCTTTCCCGATATTGCAAGTACATGCATTGAAATCCATTCATGCTTGGCTTGCACATCTAAAAGACATCTTAATGTGCATTAAGCTCTTGCCTGCCCAAAGTGCGCATGTATTCCAAAACAACCTCCAATAATTCTGTTTTGGCCAACGACAATTTGGGCACTAGCATACCTTTGTCAAACATTTAACATTAAATATTTTGTCCGTAGAGTTTTTTTAAAAAATGTTATCATTTTGAGATCTAATTTTTTACATCAAATCACTAATTGATTGCTAGTCATTCTAGGAATCATTCTAAGAATCATCCCCATTTAGTTCCATATCTTCTCCATTTCAAGATTAACACCAAAGTATTCTGAAATTGAATAACATGGGTTGTTTTACTAAAACGTGTATATATAGCTCTCATTGGGATTGTCAGCATGAAAAAAGGAGAAGAACACTCATCTCTACAAACACCATCTAGCTCAAGCCTCAAATCCTCCAAGCGCGGTATGTTATAACTTTTTTTTTTTTTTTTTCTCTGGAAGTTTAATTGCTTTCATTTTTGTGCTTTAAGCAGAATGTTTGTTACCAATTTCAGTATGGGATGGGACCTCTGATTTCTCTCATCACTACAAGCTCCACAACGAGCTCAAGAGTTCGTACAGACAATACACCCGATTGTAGGGAAATTGAAGCGCCATATACTTCCTAAAGAATCGATGAGGAAAGTAAAGAGGATGGAGCAGATTCACGAGAAACCGAGTATGGCAATGTTGGGACACCTAAGTGTATCCAAATGGATGGTGGTGACATGATTGAGGAGGCAAAGTTGGGGATGGAGTTTAATTATTTTGAAGAATTAATGAGCTATTACATGCAATATGCTAAGAAATGCGGGTTTGGGGTGATGACAAAAAAGAGTGAGAGGGGAGAGGATGAGACTGTTAGATATATCACCCTTGCATATTTAGATCTCCAATTGAACAGAGATTTCAAGATTTGTACATAAATGCAAAATTCAAGGAAGTTCAGCAGCAACTTATCGGCATTATCGATATGGATCCAACTTTACACAAGAGGGATGGTGCAGTAAAGACCTATCTGGTAGATGATGAAATTCATCTGGAAGAGTTCACTAAGCTGGTTACACATTCTGTGGACTTTAGTGAGGAAGATGCAGCTGCAAAGTATTCATGTGGGTTATTTCAGATGAGGGAGATATTGTGTAGGCACATTTTGGCTGTATTCAAGTGTAACAAGATAAAATCATTGCTAGGTAGGTACATTCTAGATCGATGGAAGAAGGACATTAAAAGGAGATACATGTTAATATACAGGGGATTAGCGGGCATATGCTAATAAATATTCAAGTCTATTGAATATCTGCTATCAGATGATTATTCATGTAGCAGGTTTGAAAGAGCATATGAGGATGCAACTAATAAGTTATATGCAATGATTTACTTATATCGTGACAACCAACCAAGTACTTAAGTGTAACTGGAAGAAAACACTTCTAAAGAACAAATGTTTATGCCACATGCTTTCTTCTTAGTCATGAGTTATTTTTTTTTTAAGTAAAAATTATTGTGTACTTGGGCAATGTCTATCATTATTTAATGAAACCGTTTCAATTCTTCTAGGTACAGACGTTTTGGCGTACCAATCGACGCATGAAGATGACATGGCTGGAGCTTTATTTTTTTTAAAAAGAAGTTCCTCTCTCCTGCAATCGTGTGTGTGTGTCTCTCTCTCTCTCTCTCTCTCTCTCTCTCTCTCTCCTCTTCTGAGGTTCCTCCGTGTCTCTCTCTCTCCGCTTGATCCGCTTGTTGAGTTCCGTCATCACCTCAGCCAGAAGCTCCCCACTCCTCGATGTCGAATCTGGCAGTTTAGTTTTCCCCCACTGTAGCATCATCCTTCAAATAATTTTCTACACGAGATTACTATTGTAAATGGGAAATGACTTTAAATGAAAAAAATCGTTTAACCTTGTTGCAGTGAAGAAATGTAAATGTGAAAGTCAGGACGCGGAGAGGGAGATCGAGGTGAATTTTGTTTTTAAACCATATGGGTTAATTAACTTAATTTCTCCTTGAATTTGGTTATGACCATATTCTTCCGGTCTAAAATTATCATTTGAATTTGCACAATGAGGTTGATTTGTTAAGTCTTATTTAACATCCAAATATAATTTCTCTACTGGGTTGCTGCATTCATGCTAGATTTATTGTCTAACATATTGCAAAACGGATTTTTTGCAAGATTAGATTTATGGTAAAATGGGTTGCTGCATTCATTGCACTGGATTTTTTGCAACACTGGATTTTTTGTCTATGAATTGATGCAAAATAGGTCTTTGGAAATTCAATTGCATAGGAATAGGTTTGACCATCTGAAGATGGAAGTTTACAAATGTTTTTTAATTAAATAATGCTAATGTCTTTATTTTCCAAATTTAATTGATATGAATAGGATTTCTCGTGGTTCGGCATTAACTTGGCATAGGTGGATGAAAATTGTTGTGTTTGCAGAGGTGAGTTTTTTTTTATTTTTATTTTTAATAAATCATTTTATTAGGACTTCTATGTTAACTTGTTGGAAAATATTGACCAGATTAAAACTCAGTAAAGGAAAGCAAAAAGGTGTCTCTTGAGTATGGAAATGCTTTGTGTTAAGGCTTTTAAGTTTTAGATTGGATAACATAGTTTAACAGGGTAGGGGACCATATCTGTGTCTCTCATGCCCAAAGTATCCCATCAATATTATTCCACTTTTAGCTTTCTTGTATTGCCTTCCCCATCTAATTTTGGAGTTTAGTGGAACCCAATTTGGCTAACCAGTAATTGAGACTAATGAAAGTGTACTGTCTCATGTTAACTATGCCAGGCTGAAATATTGACTCTGTTTTACTTCGCATGATGTTATTTAATGTTTCAACTCTTACTTTATGTTCTACTATGGTCACAAATGCAACTTGACCAGGATGAGACAACCGGAAGGCGCGGATGGGACACAGCCGGAGCGCTTATTGTAGTTCTTATTGTAGTTCAAGACTTGGTGTTACAACTTACAGTCTTGTTGTTGAAGTACCTGAGAAGCTTTGTTGTAATGCTTGAACTTTGTTAGTAAAGTGGTTCGAATTTGGTGTATTTTTGTTGTTATTGAAGCTCCAGATTTGTTATTATAGACTTTGTTATTGACGTTTGAGAGGTTGTGGTGACAAATATTTTGGTTACTGAAGTTACAGTGTTTGTGTTATTAGTGACTTTGGCACTCATGGATTTGGTCCTACCCTCTCAATTAGTTTCAGATTTGGTCTACTCGATTACAATATGTTTTCGTTAGTGATGTAATTTAAGATTTTTTTTCAAAAGACTGAATATAATGGTATGCATCTCACGTGTCCCTACCATGTATGTCCCCTTGTTGTCTTTTTAGTTGTAGCTCGTAGATCAGGTAATATGGGAACACACAAAGTAATGAGAAATACACAGTATTTGATAATGTCAAATAGTTTCAATTGTTTAGATGTCAGGAAAAAAAAGTAACCATAGGAGCAACATTTTATTAAATTAAAGCAAAATATAAAAGGAAGAATGGAGCCACAAATATCCTGATACCAAAATGGGTGGTAAGAAGACCACAATTGAGGTTGAATTTCTAATCTAGTAAAGTAAGGTGGCATGACGAGGAAGAACTCATTTGTGTGGATTGAGAAGGCACTACAAGCATTTAATCAAGTTTTAAGAGTCCCAGATTTTTCAAAACAATTTGTTATGGAGTGTGATGCATCGGGGGAAGGGCTAGGTGTTGTACTTATGTAGGAGGGACAACTCATAGCATATTTGAGTCAAGCTTTGAAAGGTAAAAGCTTGACCCTATCAACTTATGAAGAATTACTTGCATTAGTTATGGCTGTAAGGAAGTGGATGCATTATTTGTTGGGGTAGTCTTTTAAGGTCTGCACTGATCAGCAGGTCTTAAAACATTTATTGGAACAAAGGATTGGAACCCCTGCTGAGCAGAAGTGGGTTTCTAAGTTATTAGGATATGTTTTTTTGGTGGAATATAAGAGTGGTAAAACCAATACTGTTGCAGATGCCCTATCCAGATTACCAACCACAAATGAACCAAACACTTCAACCCACCAAACAACCAACAACCAACCTCTACAAACCAAATCTAACACGGCCAACCAATCCAATGAACCAACCATACAAGCAGTTAGCATGATACAGGCCAAATGGATAGAGGAGTTGAAGAAAACCTACCCCCAAGATCCCCAGTTGCAGGAGCTGTTATGCAACTACCATCAGAGGACCTTGGACCTTTCTCATTACCAGCTCCAAAATGACCTCCTCTTTTACAAGGGGAGACTTCATCTAAGAACACTGGTACCCGTCTAGCAGCAGATCCTACAACAATATCATAGTAGTCCATTAGGGGGACACACAGGGGTCTATAAAACATATTCAAGGACAAGAAAGAAGTTTTACTGGCTTGGATTGAGAACGAATGTCAGGGCTTTCATCAGGGAATGTGACACGTGCTAAAGGAACAAGGTTGAAACCTTTCACCCAGCAGGATTGCTTCAACCTCTCCCAATACCTGAAAGGAACTGGGTGGACATCATCATGGATTTTGTAGAGGGACTGCCATCATCAGAGGGGTACACTGTAGTAATGGTGGTCGTGGATAAACTGAGCAAATATGCTCATTTTATACCACTGCATCACTCTTACACCGCTCTAAAGGTGGCTAGGGTTTTTATGGAAAATATATTTAGATTGCATGGGTTACCACAGACAATAGTCAGTGACAGGGATCAAGTATTTGCCAGCCAATTTTGGACAGAGTTGTTCAGAATCTGTGGGACTGATCTATTTCTAAGTTTAGTCTACCATCCACAGACGGATGGCCAGACTGAAGTGGTCAACAAAAGCCTAGAGTGTTATCTTAAATGTTTCATTAATGATAGACCCAAAGATTGGAAGAAACGGCTAGCCCTAGCTGAGTTCGTGTACATTACCTCCACTCACAATTCCACCCAAATATCCCCTTTTGAAACAGTATATGGTTTTCCCACCCGAAACTTATACCCTAAGAATCAGGTGCTACCAGAGTGCATGCAGTAGATGAAGAACTTAAAGATCGAGATTTTATCAGTAAATTGGTGAAATAAAATCTTCAAGAAGCATAAACTCAAATGAAATGGCATGTTGATAAAAAATAGAACCGATCGGGAGTTCCAAGAAGGAGACTGGGTATACTTACAATTGAGGTCATACAGACAAATGTCAATGGCCATGCGAAGGAACCTTAAGCTCTCACCAAGGTATTTTGGGCCATATCGTATCCTTCGCCATGTAAGCAAGGTTGCGTATTGCTTGGATCTACCCCAGGGAGCTCAGATTCACCCTGCCTTTCATGTTTCTTGCTTAAAGCCGAAACTGGGAGCCAAAGTACAAGCCAACACGCAGTTGCCTCAAGTGACATTAGAGGGTGCTCTAACGTCAGAACCCGAAGCCATTTTAGAGATAAGATTGAAGAAAAAGGGCCATAGAGTTGGAGTTGATGTCCTCACTCACTGGAAGGGGACAAATATTGAAGATGCGACATGGCAGAATCTTGAGGATTTGAAGAAACGATTTCCAGATCTTGTTGGCAAGATCTTTTGATGGAAGGGGGTATTGCTAGGGTTTGCAGACAAGTATGCGAAGAGGATGGCAAGAAACAAAAAGATGGTTCTGGAAGGAATGTTGTGATGCTTTTGTATTAGAGTTAGAGGGTCAATTGTGTCTTTATTTAATTTTCCAGGGACATTATTGTATTTATCCTTTATTATGCTTTATTTTCCAGTTGGATGACGTCTGGTAAACCAAGTCTTTAGGAGTAATACGTAGTGGGTCAAGTGGGCTAGTAATAGGTAGTTATTTGTTATGTTGTGTTGTGGGCCATCTATTAGGCCTCTATTTAAAGCCCATTTTACAATTCAATGAAGATCATCATATCATTTTCTCTAAGTTTATTTGTGGAAGCATTGGCTCCTCGAAAGCCATATACTAGATTTACATTCACATTCTCAAAGCCCAAATTAAACTCTGAGCATCATTGTTTCTAACATAACAAAAATTGGAAGAGGAGAGAACGAGAATCAACGAGAGAGGAGAAGAGAATGAAGAAGAATGGAGAGAGAGAGAGAGAGAGAGAGAAGGAACGCAGAGAAGAAACAACCAATGGAAGTGCCTCCCCTAAAACAAACCGTTTTATGCCCTCCCCCATTTTCGCCTAGCCATTACCGTTTAAATCTCCATCCCGCCCAAAACGTAATTCCATCCCAAATTAAACCGCACCGATTCATTAAACGATACAGGTGGGCAAGATTGGTGCGCAATCAGTACTCCAACTCGCCTTCATTCAAACTTTTCCAAATCATTTACTTATTTTTTTTTTAATTTAAAAAAAAGTAAAATAAAAATTCTTAGTCATGAGTTATCTTAGGTATGTACATTTTCTTTAACAAATCTTCTAAAACTATCAATCCTATGAGTAAATCTGACCAACCAAAATAGCCTTTAGCCATTGGGCCTTTTGCGCTTAATAAAAAAAAAAATCCATAAAAAACATCAAGTATAATTGATCTACACATTCTATACATCAAGTATAATTTATCAAGAAAAGTCACAAATGTATGTTGGAAAGTAAAACCAAAACAAAGAAGAAAAGAAGAAAACTAACCTGATCTACACATTATGGTTAAGGCCAGGGTTACACCAAATATTTTAGAGTTGAGGTTAGGATTAAGTCGCGGGTGGGTTAGGGTTTCAGGTAAGGAGACTATGTTGAAGGGAGAGTCAGAGCTTTGGTGTCTTTTGGCTTCGAAGGGGGAGGCAGAGGATCAAAGGGAGAGGCAGTGTAACACCCCCTTCCCGTAGGCTAGGAGTGTCACGTGTTTTTCATAAAATAAACTCGGCAAGAGATCTCATATTTAATAAAAGAACGAAGAATTTATTTTGTAGAAAAAATGTCTAATAAAAATGTTTTCCAAAAACATTAAATGAAATCAACTGAATAAATTCATGTCATAAAAACATGTTTTATTTTAGAAAGTCTGAACTAAAAATAAATGTTCCTTCTACTCCTGGCCTGCCTGCTCGTAATCATCATTTTCACCTGGGTGGTTAAAAACATGAAAACAAACTAAAATGAGTCGATGACTCAGTAAGAAATCTATCACAACGTAAACGTAATAAGCATAAGATTTTCATAACAACTTTCATGCTGAGCTTAAAATTTATGACTGTTTATACTGATGCTTATGCTATGTATGACTGATTTAACTAAATTAACTGACTGATCTGACTGATTTATCTGACTAGCCAACATACTTAACCCTGTGTGCGAGGTTGTGCACCGACCCCACATCCCGCTGCAGCAAGGGGAGCCGCTGATAGTATTCTGACATACTATGGTGGACCACGACTGAGTTCGTGGCTTACACATCCACCCTGAACTGAACTGCATTGGTACCATGCATCTGAATGGTCATCTTATTAACTGATTTGATCTTATCTTGCACTTGAATTTAAGATAGCTTACGTGTCTTATACACATGAGATGCATGACATAATACATACATAATTATAATTTTTGAATCTGAACATGATGCGAAATGACATGATCGTATGCTATGCTAGATGACATGTTTGCATATGACATGAGTGGTTCATAAATAATGGTTGTCAATGAACTGGCTTGAATAATACTTATATATAAACTAAACTGTGATGATCCTAATTTATGATCAAATTACTTACATCGCTGCGCTTCTTCTTGAATATCACTTCGTAACTCGTCACATATACGCAATAATAACTATTACTAAATCTGTCTAGGAAAACACGCCCTAATAATCTACTTGACTAAAATCGTACTTAATTACACTTAGATTAATACATAATAATATTATTCCAAACTCATAACATATTCCTTAATTTTCCTATTTAAAGTATAACATAATAGTTTATTAAAAACCTACTAAATAGACAAATGAAATATTAACTAAAATATTAGGCTCAATAATATACTTTAAAATAAATTCTTTAAATACTTCCTTATAAAATAGCCTTTGACTAATATATTTATTTAAGAAAACTGACTTTTAAAATATTAAGCCCAATAAAATTATTAAAACTGCTGTTGAAATAAAATAAGATCAAACCCAATTTACAATACAAGTCCATTTAAAGATCATTAGATAAATAAGTCTAGTTAAAGACCATTTAAAAATACAGTTACAACCTAGCCCATTGGAAACATTAAACACTGCATACGTAAGGCCCACTGGCCTGTTGTGAAACAAGAATCCTTCAAAACTAAAACACACGGGTAAAAAGCCATGGCCATTCGAGAGAAACAGAGGGCTCACCGAGAGGGGTATGCGACGGAGATGGGTTGGGTGGCTAGCGGGGTCACGGCGGCGCAACAGGAGGCTCGTCTTTGGTGGTGCGAAGCCGAAGGATGCGGCGGCGCAACCGTGGTGTTGCTTGGGCTGGGGAGTTCTGTTACGTCGAAAAACAACCGAGAGCGAGAACAGGGGCGACGGTCGTGGGCTATCGGAAAGGAGTAGGTGCCACGGGGAAGAGCTGGTCGGCTGTTTCTGGCATCGTGGGTGGTGCTCCGACGTCCTGGGGTGGTCGGCGGTTGATTTCGTGTGTTGGATGGTGGCTATCCGAGCTTAGGCTGCCACGAACTGTCGTGCAAGGGATCTGTTGATGTAGCGAAGTGGTGCTTCGACTGGTGGTGCGAAGTGAGGTCACGGTGGTGGAAGTATCTTCACAGTAGCGTGCACGGTTGTGCATGGTCTGGATGGTGGAGTTGCCGTGGTGGTTTGTTGTGAAGCAAGGCTGATATGTGCATGGGGAAGGTTTGTCCATGTTTTGTGTTGTATTTAATAAGAGGCTCGTGAGTTTTTATAGAGGAAAGACTGAAGGATATATGCTAGGGTTTCTCGTACGAGTTGGTCTCCTAATAGGATTCGAATTTATCAATTTAGGGTATAAGGATAAGTATGAGGTTAGGATTTCAAATTTGAAAGATAGGGATGAGGGTTACGGGTGAGGATAGGAAGAACAAAAATTTAAATTCAACCAAAACTCTAAAATCTTATACTGAAGGATATATGGTAGGGTTTCTCGAGTTGGTCTCCTAATAGGATTCGAATTTATCAATTTAAGGTATAAGGATAAGTATGAGGTTAGGATTTCAAATTTGAAAGATAGGGATGAGGGTTACGGGTGAGGAATAATAATAATAATATTAATAATAATAATAATAATATTATTAATATTAATATTAATAATAATGTTTTTAATAATATTATTAATATTAATAATAATAATAATAATAATAATAATACCAATACAGCGGTAGGGAGGATTGAACAGGTCATCTTTGTGCATACGGATAAGAGCATATTGATAAGTATGCACAATTAAAGGCAGGCGGTAGAACCGACCATATGCATGTATGATATGGAAAATAAATTATGCAAGTAAATGAATATAAACATATTCATTAATAAGCAAAATAATTACAGAGTTATAGCACAAGGTAGAGCGTTATTTGCTCTTGATAGAGTTGAGAGAAGGTAGGCAGAGCTTACAAGGGAATTGTTCTCTAAAAAGATCTCTGCCTAAGAATGAAATGAGAGACTCATTTTATAGAGGAAGGAGTCCCTGTTTACAAAGCATCCGTGAGTGACAGCTGTCATTACTGTTTAATCACGGGTAAAGCAAAAGCAAAAGTAAGTCCGTGAACAAACAGTGTTAGTACTGTTTGACCACGGGTGTCATGATTGTGTCTGGCGGCGGCTGCTGCTTTCGGCACAAAACGACAATTTTGGTAAAGGAGACCGGTCAGTAGGTCTTCTTTGATCTCAGGTAGTAGTCTGTCAAAAGGGACTTGTCATTAGTCTCTTTTGTCAAGTAGCAATTATTCTTCTTCTGAGTAGAACCCAGAGTTACCAAAGACATTGCTATAGGAAGCCTCTGATGCTGTGTCCGAATCTTCATCTTCAGACTTGCTTTGAGACTTTGATAGTGATTCTTTTAATATGTTGATTAAATCCTTCTTGTTAAGTCCGTCAAAGATGTCCTTTTTCTTTTTAGACTTAGAGGATTTGGAGGATGAACTGTCCTTTACCCCCCCGGATTTTGTTGGAGATGCAGGGGCCTGAATTAAGGGATATTCAGGAGCATTGGATGGTCCAGCCATGATCTTGGGAAATTCCTTCTTATCCTGCAGATTAGGTGCAGCTTATGGAAAATCCTTGATCAGTAAATCAACAATTTTATCAGTGTTTGCGAATTTATCCCACCATTTGGTGAAATAGACTCGTGTCATAACATCACCATTTCTTTCGTAATTCCATTTAAAGATCCACGGGAGGTGGTATCTTTTACAGAAATATAAGGAATGATGAAATTTTTTGGAGTGTTGATCCAGGGTTGAATCAACAATTTTTGAATAGTGCTGGTAAGCTGCAAAGAGCTGACCAGGAAGATTATCTGGAATTAATCCATATTGGTTCCACCATTGAATGAACCAAAGTGGAAGAGTTCCTTTGAATTTGATATCAAATTTGATGAACCAAGAGTGGCTCATGTCAGGAGTCTGGAAGAACATGAACCTCTTCCAGGCATCAATATAGTCAAAATAGGAAACAGGAGTGTCTATTTGAGCAAGTCGTTTGGGAGAAGATGGGTTTCCCCATTCTGCTTGAGTAATGACTTGATGGATATAGGCACTGTGAAAGATTAATTTGTTGGTATCAACCTTGTCATAAATAGGTTTGATAACCAAGGAATTTGTTTGGATTAAAATACTGGAGTAATACTGGAGATTTTTTGAGAAATCTTCAGGAATCCAGTGGAAAAAATTAGGGAAATAGCAGGAAGAAATTTTAAAGACATCTGTATATATTGTGCTGTTAGGCTCAATATGAAACAGATATGAAGAAAAATTCTTTTTTAGGTATTCAGATTTTCCTTTTGGGAGGAAAAACTGAGGAACAATAGCATTTTGGGTTTTTGACTCAATTGCTTTCGCATATGGGTCAAATGTAGTAGTAACCGCAGACGAAAATGTCTGTGGTTGTACAGGTTTACCAAGTGGTTTGAACCTGTTGGCAAGTTCTAGTGCTGAAGACACAGCACCAGTAGTAGAGGATCCAGCCTCATTCTTGATGAGGTTTATACTGGGCATTGGTGGTGGTGGATTCACCTTTTTCTCTCTCTCTCTTGGTTTCTTCTTGCTGGCCATGGTGGGGTTTCTGCAAGAATTCACGGGTGAGAAAGTCAGGGATAGAATTTTGTGTGCCTTTGATATAATCAATGTCAAAATCAAAAACACTTAAAATAGCTTGCCATCGTGCAAAAATATGTTTTGATGCTATGTTTTTAACATCTTTTTCTAAAACAAATTTAGCACTCATGCAGTCAATTCTGACCAAAAATTTTTGGTTTAAAAGGTCAGATTGGAATTTGGATATACATAGTACTATAGCCAAAATTTCTTTTTTAACAGTACTATATTTTTCTTGTGCAGAATTCCAGGTTCCAGAATGGAAACGAACAATTTGTTCAGACGAACCTGGTGAAACACATTGTTTCAGAATGCCACCATAACCAACGTCTGAGGCATCTGTTTGGACAATTTTAAAGGAATCAGAAGTAGGGATACCAAGGCACGGAAGTGTTTTGACATGTGCTTTGATTTTCCTTACTAAATTTGTATGGATTTCTGTCCAAGGAGGAGGATTAGAAAGAAGTCGTTTGAACAAAGGACGACATTGTTTCCTCATATCCTTGTAGAAATCTGCAACATAATTGAGAGATCCTAAGAATCTCTGCAATTGTTTTTTATCAAGAATGACATCAGGGAATTTGTCAGCAAATTCAATAGCTCTTTGGATAGGCCTGATTTTGCCTTCAGAGATGTCATAACCAAGGAATCTAATCTTGGTTTGAAACAATTTTATTTTTGTTGCCGAAACAACAAGACCATTGAGTCTAATGATGTCAAGAAACGAATTCAAATGTTTCCAATGTTCATCAATAGATTTAGAGAAAATAAGAACATCGTCGATATAGACAATGGTAAAAGCAGAGAACGAATTAAAGATATCGTTCATGATATTTTGGAATTCACTGGGAGCGTTCTTAAGGCCGAAAGGCATGACGTTCCACTCGAAATGACCAAAAGGGGTAACAAAGGCAGTCTTATACCTATCTGACTCGGCTATTTGGATTTGCCAAAAACCGGACTTAAGGTCAAATTTGGAAAAGACCACAGCATCACTCAACCTATGAATTAAGTCATTTTTATTGGGAATAGGGTACCTAATCCACTCTAAGACTTTGTTCAAAGGTTTGTAGTTGATAACTAGGCGAGGGGTACCACGTTCTAGTTCTGCATTTTTCTGGACATAAAAGGCGGGACAAGACCAAGGTGACTTGCTTTTCCTGATAATGCCTTTTTCTTGAAGATCTTGTATCTCCTTTCTGCAGTAATCCAAAGTCTTTCTATTCATCTGAACCGAAGTGGCTTTGGTTGGTATTTTGGATTCATCAAAACCTTTAATGTATGGGAGAGAAACTATGTGTTTCTTCCTATACCAAAAAGCATTAGGTAAATCCGAACAAACATCTGTTATTAAACGTTTGTTGAAATCTTTGATTTTCGAAATCAAAAGAGAAGAGGATAATTGTTCAGAAATCTTTTTATACTTGATTTCCTGTTGGAGGAAATTCAAATGTTTTTGTTTTGCAATAAACAAAGATTTCTTGCTCTTATCCGTATCAATTTCAAAACAGGAAGCAAAATGAAATTTTACCTTTTGACCAAAAGGGTCGGTAGTGATACCGTCTTTTTCAGTCATAAAGGGGTATAAAGAAGATATAAAAGGGATTCCCAAAATCACTTTGTCAGACATGTTTTTGACTAAAACTGAGGGAATCCGAAAACAAATATTATCCTGGCAAACATGAGCATTATTGAGCTCATAATTAATGGTCATCTTTGAGCCATTTGCCGAGAATAGTTTTTCGGTTGATTTTTCAAAATATTTGCTAGGAATGAGTCCTTCTTGAATGCAATTCAAGTCTGATCCGGAGTCAATCATAGCAACAACAGAGAATTGAAAATCATGAGCAACGATAATATTAACACGTGAAAACCATTTGGGAGGAATGGTATGACGAATTAAGCATATCTGGTTGTCGGCAGGAATATCCTGTTGACTAGAACCAGCCTCAGTTTGCTCATTGTCAGAAGGAATATCTTGATCAAGTTGTTTGTCAATCTTGATTAATAAAAATTCTTGTCTTAAAACTTCGTTCTCAGATTTGAGGTTGTTTATTTCAGATCTGAGTTCTACAATTTCTTTTTTGACAGAATTTATCTCATGTTGTAAATCAGAAACAGAAATATCCTTGGATTTTTTCTTTGAAAATCTTTCCAAGGTTTCTTGAAAATTAATCCTTTGGTTAGAGGGTTCTGGATCCTTACGGACCATCACCTTCTTCAGCTTTAGAAGATACTCTTCCTTAAGCTCAGGATTAGTAATTTGAGAAATAAGGGTTAGCAAAAGGTTTTCTTGTTCTTCAGACTTAGTCAAGACATTGATTGTCTTTCCTGGTGTCTTACAACAAGTAGTATTACAATTGCACCCCAGCTTTAGATCAGATGGTTCATGATTATCAGTTTCAGAGTGGTATTCTGAATCACTAGAACTGATTTCAAGAGTATCCGATGATGAAGACGATTCTATTTCTAGGAGTCGAAATAGTTCTTCTTTATCATGGTTACCAATATCCAACTGATTAAGCTTTTTCTTGATTTTTTGGGCTTTCTTGGGACATTTATCTGCAAAATGTCCAGGTTTGCCACATATAAAACATTTTCCTGAAGAAACATCTTTAGAATCTTTTTTCTTGGAAAACGATTTAAAAAAGGGTTTTTTGTGTGGTTTTTTATAAAATTCATCACGGGGTTTTCTCCTGAAACCACCATGAGGTTTATAAATTTTGTGCTTCTTTCTGGATGGAGCAATATTAGGAAGACCGAATTGTTCACAGAAAGTGCCCATTTCGTACTTGGCCTTCTTATTATTCCTCATTTGTTCACGAAGCATTCTTTGATCATGACACATACTAATGCCAAGTTTCTTAACAATACTGAAGATATCACCATAAGTGTAATTCTCATAGTTAAGTAACCCAGAAGCATCAGTAAGTTCTTCCTTGACTTTATAAGCAAATAAACGAGGTAATCCGTCAATGAATTTCTCCTTCCAGTAAGGCTTCTGACTATCATCACGAAGCATTACTCGCGAAATAAAAACATCTTGGTACCATCTATAATCAGACATCTGACGACATCTAAGATTATTCAACTGGTCGCTAACGCGGCTAGTTATATTGGATGGTGTCCCAATAAAATGTTTTAAAATAGTATAAATCAAAGTATTGATTCCATCAGGATGAGACATCCCAATTTCCTCGTTAAAAATAGGTAACCCTTCCTCATTGCGTTTTACCGCATTTTGGATGGTTTCCCTAGCATCATTGGTGAGGTACTTATCCCACCAATTTCTCAAAACACCAGTGAAACCTTGAGTTAAAATCCTGACTATATCTGGTTGCCTAATGTTATTGTTGATATAAGCATTTGCAACCATAGACATTTTACTCATGGTATTAATGATTTCTTGTTCAGAGAACCCATCAATATTCCATTCGTAAACCTTGTCGGCAGAATAAGAAGATTGGTTCTGGAAAACCTTCTCCTCAAACTGTAAATCAGGAGGTGTAGGTCTGGAATACCAGTTTTTTGTTAAACTCATGGGCATGGGCCCTTTTGAAGAAAATCTGGCAATTTCCAGGTTTTGAAAATTCTTTTCAATTAAATCAATATCCTTGTCTTCAGAAGATTCATCGTTAGAAGATTCTTCCGAAGATTCTTCAAGAACAACTCTATCACCATTACTGTTAAGAGTACTGGTGGAGGGTTGGTCTTTCTTTAGATCAGCAATCATTTGGTCAATTTGTTCCAAAGTTTTGGCCTGAGGGTTTTTAAAATCTACTTTTGGCCTTTCTTCGGGTAAACTGATCAAAGGTTTTTCAATCTTTTTCTTGGGCTGATCTTTGAAGAAGTTCAAAGGATGTTCTGTTTTAAAAACAGGGTTTGAAGTAAAAATAGGTTTTTCAACCTTTTCTTCAATCCGATCTAACTGTTCTCCGATCGTATGAAGAGCAAGATTCGCAAAATTGTTTTGAGAAATAATCTTTTTTGCTTCTTTCAGAATCTTGTCCTTTTCCGGATCTTTCGAAACAGTGTCAGAAAGTTTAAAGGGTGAAGCAATTACTTCATTTCCCTTAATAGGAATAACAATAGACCGCAAAGGAGGATGACTGGCTAGGATGACAGTCCTTCCTTCTTCTTGGACAAATTCGTTTTTAACAACATTCAAAGTATTTTTAGAAACATAAGTGTTCTCCGCAAAGTCTAAAAGAGAAATATGCTGTTGAAGCCTATTCATCTCTTCCTTCCATTTACGTTTAACACGTTGTTTTTCTGTATCAGAAAATTTTGCAAGATAGGCTTTACGCCTTTGCTTATTTTCTGGTGCAGCAAAATCTTTTAAAAGAGCAGGTAAATCGATTTCAAAAGATTTATTTAAAACATTTAAACTATGATGAATAGGTGCAACAGGGGCTTGCATATCTGAAGCTGTTGGTGACATAGAAGACGTATCTTCTTTGTCTGCTTCATCATTTATGCCCTGGTTAGAAGAACCAGCTGCTCCTTGTGCAGTATAGAAAGCAGAAGTAACTTGAGAGGACGTAGAGAGTCCTTTCAATTTTAAAGCAGGTTTAACAGGTTGAACTGTTCGTACCGAATCTTCAAGGAACTGATTGAGATTAGCATCATCCTTTGGATTCTTCCGATCAGTATCAATAAGACTAGATCTGGAGCCGGCAAAAGAATTTCTTCTTCTACTAGGGGCTTCGGATCGATTAAAAGAAATTTTAACAGTTCCATTCAAATACTGTTGGATGATATCAACATTAGCATCCGAAACAATATTTCTAGGAGGGGGCATGGGTATTTCTTGTTCCAAAGTCCATTCAGTGGGAAGGGTTATATCTTCCCAATAAATCCTTTTTGGAACCTTTATGTCAACATCTGAAGAACTACTCTGGATCAGGAGAGTATGTTTTCCAGATGGTTTTGCAATGGCTTTTGGATCTAAATTCGTTTTTAAAAGACGATAATAAATCCTGAAAATTAAAGCAAGAGGTTGACTTCCTTCAAGCATTTGATAACCTGAAGTAAGTACGTTTAAAATCAAACATTTTAAAATATGTTTGTCATTTAGAGACAAAGTTAAATTGGGAAAACAATCAAAATGAACAGGTCCTTCCGAAAGGGAGGATTGAATCATTCCGAGAATGCTATCCTCAAAATTGAGGAATCTGCCATCTCGTAAACAAAAAAGAACAGAGGCGTTGATGCCTAACCTTGTTAGAGGTTTAGCAGCAACTTGAACAGAACCTATATGTATATACTTATATCCCTCAGCAATATAATTCAAAATTTGTTCTTTTTTGAAAAGAAAATATTTTTCTTGGGATTTTGATATACTATAAGTTTGTTCGACTGTTCGAACATTCAAGGTTTTTGAAAAAGTCTTTTTAAACCAAGTGGTTCGATAAATAGAATCTGGATCAATCTCTGGAATCTTCCACGATCCCAGAGCAGGAGATAGCTCTTCTCCATAAGAGCAATCTTCTTCATTGACTATATCAGCAGGCATAGTCGACCTGGAACTAACTGAGGAGTTGGACCTCCCCCACATTCGCCTATGTTTGTCCGCCATCTACAGGGTGGATATCATCTCTCTCACCTGGGAACTTACCGTTTGAGAGGCTACCCCAACTGAACCACTATCTGCCCAACATGCCAACCTAGGCTTCTCAAGGGACTTACCTGGATTCAGCTAAGCTACTCTGACCCGATCCTGAACACAGGGTACAAGAAACAAACTCGCACCGAGTAGAATCCAGGTAAGTCCAGGTAGGGAAAGAAAAGGAGAAATTGATAAGTATGCACAATTAAAGGCAGGCGGTAGAACCGACCATATGCATGTATGATATGGAAAATAAATTATGCAAGTAAATGAATATAAACATATTCATTAATAAGCAAAATAATTACAGAGTTATAGCACAAGGTAGAGCGTTATTTGCTCTTGATAGAGTTGAGAGAAGGTAGGCAGAGCTTACAAGGGAATTGTTCTCTAAAAAGATCTCTGCCTAAGAATGAAATGAGAGACTCCTTTTATAGAGGAAGGAGTCCCTGTTTACAAAGCATCCGTGAGTGACAGCTGTCATTACTGTTTAATCACGGGTAAAGCAAAAGCAAAAGTAAGTCCGTGAGCAAACAGTGTTAGTACTGTTTGACCACGGGTGTCATGATTGTGTCTGGCGGCGGCTGCTGCTTTCGGCACAAAACGACAATTTTGGTAAAGGAGACCGGTCAGTAGGTCTTCTTTGATCTCAGGTAGTAGTCTGTCAAAAGGGACTTGTCATTAGTCTCTTTTGTCAAGTAGCAATTATTCTTCTTCTGAGTAGAACCCAGAGTTACCAAAGACATTGCTATAGGAAGCCTCTGATGCTGTGTCCGAATCTTCATCTTCAGACTTGCTTTGAGACTTTGATAGTGATTCTTTTAATATGTTGATTAAATCCTTCTTGTTAAGTCCGTCAAAGATGTCCTTTTTCTTTTTAGACTTAGAGGATTTGGAGGATGAACTGTCCTTTACCCCCCCGGATTTTGTTGGAGATGTAGGGGCCTGAATTAAGGGATATTCAGGAGCATTGGATGGTCCAGCCATGATCTTGGGAAATTCCTTCTTATCCTGCAGATTAGGTGCAGCTTGTGGAAAATCCTTGATCAGTAAATCAACAATTTTATCAGTGTTTGCGAATTTATCCCACCATTTGGTGAAATAGACTCGTGTCATAACATCACCATTTCTTTCGTAATTCCATTTAAAGATCCACGGGAGGTGGTATCTTTTACAGAAATGTAAGGAATGATGAAATTTTTTGGAGTGTTGATCCAGGGTTGAATCAACAATTTTTGAATAGTGCTGGTAAGCTGCAAAGAGCTGACCAGGAAGATTATCTGGAATTAATCCATATTGGTTCCACCATTGAATGAACCAAAGTGGAAGAGTTCCTTTGAATTTGATATCAAATTTGATGAACCAAGAGTGGCTCATGTCAGGAGTCTGGAAGAACATGAACCTCTTCCAGGCATCAATATAGTCAAAATAGGAAACAGGAGTGTCTATTTGAGCAAGTCGTTTGGGAGAAGATGGGTTTCCCCATTCTGCTTGAGTAATGACTTGATGGATATAGGCACTGTGAAAGATTAATTTGTTGGTATCAACCTTGTCATAAATAGGTTTGATAACCAAGGAATTTGTTTGGATTAAAATACTGGAGTAATACTGGAGATTTTTTGAGAAATCTTCAGGAATCCAGTGGAAAAAATTAGGGAAATAGCAGGAAGAAATTTTAAAGACATCTGTATATATTGTGCTGTTAGGCTCAATATGAAACAGATATGAAGAAAAATTCTTTTTTAGGTATTCAGATTTTCCTTTTGGGAGGAAAAACTGAGGAACAATAGCATTTTGGGTTTTTGACTCAATTGCTTTCGCATATGGGTCAAATGTAGTAGTAACCGCAGACGAAAATGTCTGTGGTTGTACAGGTTTACCAAGTGGTTTGAACCTGTTGGCAAGTTCTAGTGCTGAAGACACAGCACCAGTAGTAGAGGATCCAGCCTCATTCTTGATGAGGTTTATACTGGGCATTGGTGGTGGTGGATTCACCTTTTTCTCTCTCTCTCTTGGTTTCTTCTTGCTGGCCATGGTGGGGTTTCTGCAAGAATTCACGGGTGAGAAAGTCAGGGATAGAATTTTGTGTGCCTTTGATATAATCAATGTCAAAATCAAAAACACTTAAAATAGCTTGCCATCGTGCAAAAATATGTTTTGATGCTATGTTTTTAACATCTTTTTCTAAAACAAATTTAGCACTCATGCAGTCAATTCTGACCAAAAATTTTTGGTTTAAAAGGTCAGATTGGAATTTGGATATACATAGTACTATAGCCAAAATTTCTTTTTTAACAGTACTATATTTTTCTTGTGCAGAATTCCAGGTTCCAGAATGGAAACGAACAATTTGTTCAGACGAACCTGGTGAAACACATTGTTTCAGAATGCCACCATAACCAACGTCTGAGGCATCTGTTTGGACAATTTTAAAGGAATCAGAAGTAGGGATACCAAGGCACGGAAGTGTTTTGACATGTGCTTTGATTTTCCTTACTAAATTTGTATGGATTTCTGTCCAAGGAGGAGGATTAGAAAGAAGTCGTTTGAACAAAGGACGACATTGTTTCCTCATATCCTTGTAGAAATCTGCAACATAATTGAGAGATCCTAAGAATCTCTGCAATTGTTTTTTATCAAGAATGACATCAGGGAATTTGTCAGCAAATTCAATAGCTCTTTGGATAGGCCTGATTTTGCCTTCAGAGATGTCATAACCAAGGAATCTAATCTTGGTTTGAAACAATTTTATTTTTGTTGCCGAAACAACAAGACCATTGAGTCTAATGATGTCAAGAAACGAATTCAAATGTTTCCAATGTTCATCAATAGATTTAGAGAAAATAAGAACATCGTCGATATAGACAATGGTAAAAGCAGAGAACGAATTAAAGATATCGTTCATGATATTTTGGAATTCACTGGGAGCGTTCTTAAGGCCGAAAGGCATGACGTTCCACTCGAAATGACCAAAAGGGGTAACAAAGGCAGTCTTATACCTATCTGACTCGGCTATTTGGATTTGCCAAAAACCGGACTTAAGGTCAAATTTGGAAAAGACCACAGCATCACTCAACCTATGAATTAAGTCATTTTTATTGGGAATAGGGTACCTAATCCACTCTAAGACTTTGTTCAAAGGTTTGTAGTTGATAACTAGGCGAGGGGTACCACGTTCTAGTTCTGCATTTTTCTGGACATAAAAGGCGGGACAAGACCAAGGTGACTTGCTTTTCCTGATAATGCCTTTTTCTTGAAGATCTTGTATCTCCTTTCTGCAGTAATCCAAAGTCTTTCTATTCATCTGAACCGAAGTGGCTTTGGTTGGTATTTTGGATTCATCAAAACCTTTAATGTATGGGAGAGAAACTATGTGTTTCTTCCTATACCAAAAAGCATTAGGTAAATCCGAACAAACATCTGTTATTAAACGTTTGTTGAAATCTTTGATTTTCGAAATCAAAAGAGAAGAGGATAATTGTTCAGAAATCTTTTTATACTTGATTTCCTGTTGGAGGAAATTCAAATGTTTTTGTTTTGCAATAAACAAAGATTTCTTGCTCTTATCCGTATCAATTTCAAAACGGGAAGCAAAATGAAATTTTACCTTTTGACCAAAAGGGTCGGTAGTGATACCGTCTTTTTCAGTCATAAAGGGGTATAAAGAAGATATAAAAGGGATTCCCAAAATCACTTTGTCAGACATGTTTTTGACTAAAACTGAGGGAATCCGAAAACAAATATTATCCTGGCAAACATGAGCATTATTGAGCTCATAATTAATGGTCATCTTTGAGCCATTTGCCGAGAATAGTTTTTCGGTTGATTTTTCAAAATATTTGCTAGGAATGAGTCCTTCTTGAATGCAATTCAAGTCTGATCCGGAGTCAATCATAGCAACAACAGAGAATTGAAAATCATGAGCAACGATAATATTAACACGTGAAAACCATTTGGGAGGAATGGTATGACGAATTAAGCATATCTGGTTGTCGGCAGGAATATCCTGTTGACTAGAACCAGCCTCAGTTTGCTCATTGTCAGAAGGAATATCTTGATCAAGTTGTTTGTCAATCTTGATTAATAAAAATTCTTGTCTTAAAACTTCGTTCTCAGATTTGAGGTTGTTTATTTCAGATCTGAGTTCTACAATTTCTTTTTTGACAGAATTTATCTCATGTTGTAAATCAGAAACAGAAATATCCTTGGATTTTTTCTTTGAAAATCTTTCCAAGGTTTCTTGAAAATTAATCCTTTGGTTAGAGGGTTCTGGATCCTTACGGACCATCACCTTCTTCAGCTTTAGAAGATACTCTTCCTTAAGCTCAGGATTAGTAATTTGAGAAATAAGGGTTAGCAAAAGGTTTTCTTGTTCTTCAGACTTAGTCAAGACATTGATTGTCTTTCCTGGTGTCTTACAACAAGTAGTATTACAATTGCACCCCAGCTTTAGATCAGATGGTTCATGATTATCAGTTTCAGAGTGGTATTCTGAATCACTAGAACTGATTTCAAGAGTATCCGATGATGAAGACGATTCTATTTCTAGGAGTCGAAATAGTTCTTCTTTATCATGGTTACCAATATCCAACTGATTAAGCTTTTTCTTGATTTTTTGGGCTTTCTTGGGACATTTATCTGCAAAATGTCCAGGTTTGCCACATATAAAACATTTTCCTGAAGAAACATCTTTAGAATCTTTTTTCTTGGAAAACGATTTAAAAAAGGGTTTTTTGTGTGGTTTTTTATAAAATTCATCACGGGGTTTTCTCCTGAAACCACCATGAGGTTTATAAATTTTGTGCTTCTTTCTGGATGGAGCAATATTAGGAAGACCGAATTGTTCACAGAAAGTGCCCATTTCGTACTTGGCCTTCTTATTATTCCTCATTTGTTCACGAAGCATTCTTTGATCATGACACATACTAATGCCAAGTTTCTTAACAATACTGAAGATATCACCATAAGTGTAATTCTCATAGTTAAGTAACCCAGAAGCATCAGTAAGTTCTTCCTTGACTTTATAAGCAAATAAACGAGGTAATCCGTCAATGAATTTCTCCTTCCAGTAAGGCTTCTGACTATCATCACGAAGCATTACTCGCGAAATAAAAACATCTTGGTACCATCTATAATCAGACATCTGACGACATCTAAGATTATTCAACTGGTCGCTAACGCGGCTAGTTATATTGGATGGTGTCCCAATAAAATGTTTTAAAATAGTATAAATCAAAGTATTGATTCCATCAGGATGAGACATCCCAATTTCCTCGTTAAAAATAGGTAACCCTTCCTCATTGCGTTTTACCGCATTTTGGATGGTTTCCCTAGCATCATTGGTGAGGTACTTATCCCACCAATTTCTCAAAACACCAGTGAAACCTTGAGTTAAAATCCTGACTATATCTGGTTGCCTAATGTTATTGTTGATATAAGCATTTGCAACCATAGACATTTTACTCATGGTATTAATGATTTCTTGTTCAGAGAACCCATCAATATTCCATTCGTAAACCTTGTCGGCAGAATAAGAAGATTGGTTCTGGAAAACCTTCTCCTCAAACTGTAAATCAGGAGGTGTAGGTCTGGAATACCAGTTTTTTGTTAAACTCATGGGCATGGGCCCTTTTGAAGAAAATCTGGCAATTTCCAGGTTTTGAAAATTCTTTTCAATTAAATCAATATCCTTGTCTTCAGAAGATTCATCGTTAGAAGATTCTTCCGAAGATTCTTCAAGAACAACTCTATCACCATTACTGTTAAGAGTACTGGTGGAGGGTTGGTCTTTCTTTAGATCAGCAATCATTTGGTCAATTTGTTCCAAAGTTTTGGCCTGAGGGTTTTTAAAATCTACTTTTGGCCTTTCTTCGGGTAAACTGATCAAAGGTTTTTCAATCTTTTTCTTGGGCTGATCTTTGAAGAAGTTCAAAGGATGTTCTGTTTTAAAAACAGGGTTTGAAGTAAAAATAGGTTTTTCAACCTTTTCTTCAATCCGATCTAACTGTTCTCCGATCGTATGAAGAGCAAGATTCGCAAAATTGTTTTGAGAAATAATCTTTTTTGCTTCTTTCAGAATCTTGTCCTTTTCCGGATCTTTCGAAACAGTGTCAGAAAGTTTCGAAACAGGTCATCAATTTTACCTTTTGGTCAAAAGGTAAAATTTCATTTTGCTTCCCGTTTTGAAATTGATACGGATAAGAGCAAGAAATCTTTGTTTATTGCAAAACAAAAACATTTGAATTTCCTCCAACAGGAAATCAAGTATAAAAAGATTTCTGAACAATTATCCTCTTCTCTTTTGATTTCGAAAATCAAAGATTTCAACAAACGTTTAATAACAGATGTTTGTTCGGATTTACCTAATGCTTTTTGGTATAGGAAGAAACACATAGTTTCTCTCCCATACATTAAAGGTTTTGATGAATCCAAAATACCAACCAAAGCCACTTCGGTTCAGATGAATAGAAAGACTTTGGATTACTGCAGAAAGGAGATACAAGATCTTCAAGAAAAAGGCATTATCAGGAAAAGCAAGTCACCTTGGTCTTGTCCCGCCTTTTATGTCCAGAAAAATGCAGAACTAGAACGTGGTACCCCTCGCCTAGTTATCAACTACAAACCTTTGAACAAAGTCTTAGAGTGGATTAGGTACCCTATTCCCAATAAAAATGACTTAATTCATAGGTTGAGTGATGCTGTGGTCTTTTCCAAATTTGACCTTAAGTCCGGTTTTTGGCAAATCCAAATAGCCGAGTCAGATAGGTATAAGACTGCCTTTGTTACCCCTTTTGGTCATTTCGAGTGGAACGTCATGCCTTTCGGCCTTAAGAACGCTCCCAGTGAATTCCAAAATATCATGAACGATATCTTTAATTCGTTCTCTGCTTTTACCATTGTCTATATCGACGATGTTCTTATTTTCTCTAAATCTATTATTATTATTATTATTATTATTATTATTATTATTATTATTAATAATATTATTATTATTATTATTATTAATAGGATCGGGTTGTTATCGGCAGAGCTTTCGATTTCGTGTCGATTTCGAGTGGGAAGGTGGGGCTTTTGTGGGAATGGAGGGAATCATGCTTGAGGAAGATGAAGGTGAAAGATGGAAGGGAGGAAACGAGTTTCGGGTAAGGAGATGTGGCAGAGGATTCAATGTCGATTTCTAGAGCTTTCGGCTTCGAAGGTCCTTCGTCGTCAATTTCATGTGTCAATTTCGAGTGGGGAAGGTGGAAGATGAAGGAGAGAAGATGGAAGGGAGCTCTGGAAATGGGGGAAAGGAGTGTCAATTTCAAGTAGGAAGGTGGAAGAGAGAAGATGAAAATAAAGAATTCTGAAATGGGGGTAAAGGGGAAGATGACGAGGTGTTGTTTTGGTCTTTGAAAGAGCAAACAATATCGTTTAAATTTTACCACGTGAGATGCAGTGCCCCGCGGTTCTCCTAACTAGTTGCCTGCAGAGTTTTTCATAAAAGAAACCAAGAAAAACGTGAAGAAATGGATATCTTGCAAAACAACTTCTTAAACATGGCCCGCATAGAAATATACATGATGCCGATAGATATGGCCAATTAAAAAACTCTCATTTCAAAACCTGTAGTTATTTTTCTCTTTTTGGTCAAATCCTTGAGTTATTTGGGGGTAAAGGGGAAGACGACGAGGTGTTGTTTTGGTCTTTGAAAGAGCAAACAACATCGTTTAAATTTTGCCACGTGAGATGCGATGCCTCCGCGGTTCTCCTGACCAGTTGCCTGCAGAGTTTTTCATAAAAGAAACCAAGAAAAACGTGAAGAAATGGATATCTTGCAAAACAACTTCTTAAACATGGCCCGCATAGAAATATACATGATGCCGATAGATATGGCCAATTAAACAACTCTCATTTCAAAACCTGTAGTTATTTTTCTCTTTTTGGTCAAATCCTTGAGTTATTTCTTAATTTTTCATATCGAGTGGATATTCTGTCCATACTCAATGCCTGGTTTCCGAGAACAGTAGCATGTTAATTCCACTTGTTCTCTCTTTTTAATTTTTCCTTAATTATAGAATATGAGCAAACTACCCATAGCTCAATATAAGCAATACCTGCTCTCTCCACTTCCAACAATTGCAGAAGCTTGTTCAATTCATCGTCAAAGCAATTGCACAACCTCATTAGATACTTCATGCTTGATATTACAAAGGATCAAGAGGTAAAGTTAAAAGCAAAAGTTCGTGAAGCTATTAAGAAAGCATATAATTATAGATATCATGATACATAACAATTGGAGATCGCCATGTCCCAACAATCATGTTGCACACTCACTGAAACATGCCCCGTTCAAAATAACAACAAAAACCAAAGCACGACAGCAGCTGGTTAGCTGGGTCTGCATCCCATGATATATGTAAAATCAGAATCCATATCCATGTTGAGCAAACATAAATGAGAATGGTAAACAAGAGTGTAAAACCAAAATAAAACGTTGAAATAAGTACACTCACAAAAAAGTCCGCCTCCAATTACAGAAAAAAGTCAGAATGCATGAAGGAAAACCCCAATAACACCACTAGAATGTGCTGCATATATAATGTTCCGAAGCACAAAACTCAGTAATTGCTATAATCTAAAGCAGTGGAGAATACAAGAGAAATATCCACAAAAATATATCCAAAGAAGTGTACAATAGAAATGTGGGTATACGAGGCACAAACATACAGTTAAAACAACATGATTTCTTATCTCTTTATCTTTTTCTTCTTCTTCTTCTTTTGTATTTAAAATCTCTCTTTTCAATTTGTACTCTGTCCACTGTCAACACCTAAACCGTACAGCACGCCGGCATACTTCTCCAACGAGCCACTAAAGAAATTTTCCTTCAACTTCCTGAAGGCACACGACGTGAGCAAACTATCTGACCCAGCCTGGTGACAAACCCCAACTCGCTCAACCTCCAACAATTCCGCCAACTTGTTCAACCCACCGTGCAAACTATTGCAAAACTTCATCAAATGCTTGATATCATACACCGTCGGAAAATACGTGTTGATCAAATTAAAGAACTCCACCTGGGTATCCGGTAGATTCTGACACGTCAGAAGCTTGAGCAAGTACCCGAAGTCGTAGCCGCTGTGGAAGGTCACCCAGTGGACGCTGTTGTTCAAAACGACACCAGAGGACATGAGCAACTCCCCGAAGCGCACCGCATCGACGCCTCTCTCGTTGTTCTTCCGGAAATCTATGTCACTCTGGCGCAGGAGCTCGATCGACTCGTTGGCGAAGGCGTCCGAGTTGGGATCGAACTCGCGAAAATTGAACTGCCAGATGAAGTGCTGCCCGGTCCCGCAGGTGGGGAGGTTGCCTCGCTCGTCGGAGAAGGTGAGCCCCAGCTGGATCAGCTTGAGCACATCCACGTTGGCTTTTAGGGTCTGGTAATGGTACTCGTAGCTGGACCCGAAGTTCCCGACGGGCCGTAGAACGATCCCGGGGAACTCTGTGTCCATCGCAACATACGGGAAGTCGTCGACGATCTCTCGGATCAGGGAAAACTCCGATTCGAGATTATCGGCCCACACCTCGCGGATCTGGATCGTCTCGCTCTTGGGTAACAGCGGCATTCTTTTTCAGAAGAAATCCTAAACTTCGATCGGAACCGCCGATGTCTCGATTCCACAAAAAATTTCAAGTAAGATGAATAGCTATACCCGATAAGAAGTAGTGCATTTCTCAGCTCCAAGCGACAACGATCGAATCAGCTCATAATTTCAACAGGTCAAAGTGAAGTTAAGCGCAAAATTAATGAAGTTACGCAAGATTGTACGAACGATTCAGAGGAATGGCTGGCAATATATTGGATCTGACCCTGGAATAAGGAAACTTGAGTCTTGAGGGATTGAGATGCAGATTCGAGGGAGAGAAAGAACACCAAATGGGCTTTTTTCGGCCTGTTTTAGTATTATTGAATTTGTCCTCTCTCTCTCTCTCTCTCTCTCGCTGTCTGAGTTTGTTTGCAATATATGGATGATGAAGGCGGCGGAGAAGGAACGAGACAGAGATGTTTATTAGGTTAGAAATGGTGGTTCCAACTTCCTTCTTTTCCGGCTTTTATTTTATTTTTGTTTTAAGAAAGATAATAAATAGCATAAAGACATAATACAAGAAAGAGATGGACCTAACAAACTGTCCCAAACTTCAAAGCCCGGAAAGGATACCATATCAAATCAACTGTTCGGCCCATAGGAATAGGTCGTTGTTCCAAATACCAGAAAATGACGGTTATCAACTGTATTGAGACCATAACAGAACATCTTCGTATTAACATCTTTTTCTTAATATATCCCCCTTTTTTTTTTTTTTCTTTTTTGGGATAAAGGGGATGCGGGTTTGGAACCGAGATTTTTCATTAGAAAATCGGCTCATATGCTATCAGACCATTAGGTTCTTGGCAAAAGTTTATTTCTGATAGAATACATTAGATTATATCCTACTATATCTTTAGCTTCATATATGAATTTAAATTATAAAATTTAAATAATCAATTATTTTTTAAATTTTGTTAGTAGACTTCAAGTAAAAATACTAACGAGCTATGGATTATATTATTATTTGGTCTTGGGTTGGAAAATCTGTAGAAGAGCTCAATATTGGGCTTAAGTTGTAGTGTCCAGAATATAAAATGTGGCGAGCCCAAGAGCAGCCCATTATCTGGGCTGGATCATAACACCACCCAACGTACTCTTGATATTCTAAAACTAGGGACAGATCCGTAAATTAGGATCAATGAGTAGGGTTTTAGGGTTTGCATCATAAAATCCGTTGTTTCGTTCGTCATTTCGTTTAGCTTCGACTAACGCAGACACCTTTGTGTGCTTCGGCCGCTCATCTTCCAGGTCTTCTTTATATTTGGCATTATAGATTGTTCTTACTTGTTTGTTTTTATTTTTGGAACTTTATCAAAAGAGGTACCAAACAATTAGCTGTTATTATTTGGAATCTGTTTTTCTTTAATCAATTTATACCTTTATCTTATTCAGGAACGAGAAAGGAAATAATTTTCAAGCATCAAGAATGTCGGGGTAAGTAATCATTTTCTGTTAAGAATGATTACTAAGACGGATTTTCCTTTACCTGGTTTGCTCATATGCTTGTATGATAAGAAAGCAAATTGGCTTTGAATGTGATTTTTGTAAAAATAATAGTTTCAGATACGTAATGGTTAATGATAATGCTTTTTTTTTTCGTTATAATTTTGAGCTGGTTCTCTATTGGGATTTGTTTGCATCATAAACATCTGAAAAGAGTTAATATTTTTTATTTCTTTAATAAATTTGACCAGTGATGAGTAATTTGGGGGCGGTTCAATCTTTGGACATCAGTGCACCAGAAATTGAAAAGGGGTAACAGACAACTGAAGTGTAGGGGAGGATTTAAATATTTGCATTAGACTACTGTTTGATAAGAATTTATAATTTCAGAGTGAATCCAGTGTTAGAAGTCTGGATTTTTTTTTTCTACGGATGGTTGTGGATTCAATTTATTTATACCCAGAGATCCACTTGAAATAACTTGCTGTTAATTTTGTTTATAGTTGTCTGGTTTGGAAATGAACCCATATTTGAGATGGGTAGTACCGGGTTATATGCTCTGTGGCTTACACTGGTTTGATATCTATATCTTGTACAGTGAAGAGGCTGCTGTTGTGGTGGAGACACCTGCCCCTCTTCTAGGGGAGGCCATGGACATCATGACAGCCTTGCAGCTCGTGCTGAGAAAATCGCTTGCTCATGGTGGGCTTGCCCGTGGCCTTCACGAAGGTGCGAAAGTAATTGAGAAGCACGCCGCCCAGCTTTGTGTTCTGGCAGAGGACTGTGACCAGCCCGATTATGTTAAACTGGTTAAAGCTCTCTGCGCTGACCACAATGTAAATTTGATGACAGTTCCTAATGCAAAGTCCCTAGGCGAGTGGGCTGGTGTAAGTATATTCCATTTCATAAATTTTGTTGCCTTTATTTATTTGCTTTCTTTAGATACTTTTATACTTCATTTAGAAAGTTAAATGATTGTTTATTGTTTTCCTTATTTAAGATTTTCCAAGAAATTTATAGCTATGATCAAAGTTTATCTTAGCTGGACATTGAAAAACAAACAATATGTTCTGCTACTTGTTCTTGTAGAGTTTAACATAGAGACGTACCCCCTTCTTTAAGCATTAAATCACCATGGGTAGCAAAGCTGTATAAGTGTTGTTGCAGCATGTTCCGACTTCATTTTCCTGACATACACCTGTAATTGAAATGCTCCAATTTTGTAAGAGAATGTATCTAAGGGAGAAAAAAAGAAAAAAAATGATTATTATGAAAAATTTTACATCTTGTACGATTGAATAAAGAAACTTCACTTATCAAAAATTATTTTTTCTGACACGGAACCTCGTCAAGTTGGAACCCTTCGGACCCACCCCTGAGAAAGTAAGCCCTGGATATGCAACCTCGCCCATTAGAATCATGTATCAGGTTTTCCAAGGGAACTCCTAGTATGGAGTCGAACCTAAGATGCCTTAACCTACAGTTCATCTCAGGCTCATCCTTTGACAATTAGGTTGCACCAGGTAATGGTCCCACTAGGTGTATAAGTAATAATTGAAGTAGTAATTGCTGTTCATGCATTTGGTTTCTACTTTTCACTGTCTAACCTACTCTGGTGGTTAACACCAAGGTGATATTTAGATGATATTTAAGTACTCGCTTTTTTGTTTTTACTTATAAGAAATGCTCATCGCTTTGGATTTTGGCTTTTATTTTAAATTATTGTACTTTCACTTGAAGTGATCACTAGATCTGATTGGTTCATAGATCAGCTAACTCTATTGTGGTTCTATGTGCTCTCTACCGTGGATTGGTTTCTCATGTAGTTGTGCAAGATTGATTCTGAGGGGAAAGCCAGAAAGGTAGTTGGTTGCTCCTGTGTTGTTGTGAAGGTAAGAACCCAAGTAGTTTTACATTTATTGGTATCACACTAGCTTAGCTGTCTATAAAATGGCGTCAATTAACTTTTCCTACTGCCTTGCAGGATTTTGGCGAGGATCATGAAGCTCTTCATATTGTTAGGGAGCATGTCAAGTCTAACTGAGTGGTAATGGATCTAGATTTAATGGGATTTGATCCAATGTGATGTTTTGCCCCTGGAGACCGACCTTTTGTTCTTTTGGCGGAATCGAGTATTTAGTAGTTACTATAACAAGCTCTATGGTTCTCTCCTTGTTCGTTCTTTTGAAATTGTATTTTAATCCATGCCTCTTTAACAGGATTTTGCTCTCGTTTTGTTTTATTTCATGATACTCGATAAATATATCGTATTCGTATGTGATGCCAGAATTCAAATTAAGCAACCCAAGAGAGAGGGATGGCGATCGACAATCTAAAATTCTAAATAATGGGTCTTTGCTATAGGAAAGTTTTTTTATTTTCAGCTTTTGGCATCGTTTCTTTTTAATGAGAGGATAGAGGATATGTTTGATGTGAAAACTAGTCACACCAATTAAGATGAAAAAATATTTGTATTTTGAGTGCATTTTACATAGAAATATTGAATTAATGGGTTCAGGTATAGGTTACATTGTGTCGTTGAGTGCATTTTAGCTTGGAAAACATAAAGGTTGCTCGTGAGAAAGATGATATGAGGTGTTGAGGATGAGGTTTCCTCGCGTGAAAGATTCAACCCTTTAAAAGCGTCATGCAAAAAGTCACGGGAGTTTTAAGCATTATTGCTTTCACCATGCTCGAGATCGATGCCCTGCCAATTAGCACTGTTAAAAAAGCACGATGCACTATTTAGTTGGCACATGTACATATTCTCTTATGTATATGTGCCAACTATATGTATATGTGCTCTAACTCTTGTAAATTGCATACAAGAGTTAGAGCATCCTCGTCTGATTTCTTATAATTTTCTCTAAATTTTAGTTAAAAATCATATTTTCTATAATTTTCTCCTAAATTTAGTTTATTTTAAAAAAACTCCTACGTCACATTCCTTATCATTTATCCATTATATTAAAATAATCTTTTTTTACTCTTTATTTATTATTCTTTCTACTATTTTATTTTTACATCTTTTAACTACTTTCTATAAAATATGGAATATTCTATACACCATACTACCATCCCACTAAGTATGATGTGGTACATTTAATACCATTAAATAATAATTTATTGTATACTTCTTTATCATCTAATAGTGATGAATGTGTCACATACTATTTAATATGATCAAAATAGGATGAGAGTGTGGTTTATAGCATTACTCATAAAATATATATATAAAAAGTGATTTAAGGGATGAACAATAGCTCTCCAAATATAGGGACTCACTGTTCACATCTTAAACATTTTCCTTAAATGGGGAACTAGATGAAGCGTGTATTAGGAAAAAATTTCAGATATAAACCTTATAATTTAGGGAAAAACACATGTTTTAGGGAGTCACTGTTCACATCCTAAACTTTTTTCTTAAAATGGAGAACCGGATGGAGCGTATATTTGGAAAAAATTCCAAATACAAATCCTATAATTTAGGAAAAAACATGTTTTAGGGAGCCATTATTCACATCATAAATATTTTCCTTAAAATGGGGAACCGGAGGAGCGTGTATACAAACTTTATAATTTAGAAAAAAATATGTTTTAAGAAACCAGATGAAAATGTTCTTATAAAGAATGTGATATTATCATAATTCTTATTATTGTTTGAAAGATAGAGCCTTCATCAAATTTAGTGGATGTTGGGGAGAAACTCCATTGTAGAGGGAGGACTTGAGAGCTCAATTTGTAATCTTCTCGTTTTAAATAGATCTATCATTTTTGGACTGTCTATAAACGTGACTTTTGGTGCAAAACCACAACCAACACAATCTCATTTAACTCTCACTATTCTCTTGATCCAATCATCACTGACTATCGCGATGGAAAAATGACATCAAGATACGTTAGATTATTATTTGCTATGATTATGTTCAAAATTCTGTATATCTGATAAGAAGTAATAGGTTGAAAATTGAATACCTCCCCCCTCAGTCCCCTCCCTACTTATGTATGAGATGGGTTTGCAAACTTGGCGTTGAACTAGTAATTATTGATTTAAAAATTGCTTCTAAAGGAAATTGGACCATGGTTTCACTATTTAGGCCTTGCATGTTTTCGTAGATGAGATGAAATAAGATGAATTAAAATAAAAATTAAAAGTTGAATAAAATATTGTTAGAATATATTTTTTTAATATTATTTTTGTTTTAAGATTTAAAAAATTTTAAATTCTTTATTTTATTTTGTATGAAAATTTGAAAAAATTGTAATAATAAAATGAGATGAAAATTTTTATAAAAATAAACAAGACCTTAGTTGTCAGTTGATGGTCCAATCAGACCACAATTTTATAGGAGTTTTAGTTATATATTAGCTAAAAAGAAAATAAAAGAGATTTTTTTAAAAAAATTGTTTTAAACGAACTATCTATTTTATTACATAATTATAAAATATTATTATTAATAAAAGAGAAATTCTATTTATAGCCTCCACTTAAAGATTGTATGTACAGGCCCTTTATTAAAATCCATAATGCCAAACCTTAATCAAATTTATGGTTACATACGTCCTTTTATTTCACAAAAATTATTAAATAAAGATATCTGAATTATTATTATTATTATTTTGTTTGAAAGGAATTATTATTATTATTATTTGAAATTAAAAAGCATCGGAATTCTTATTCTCACATACAAAATTTATTACGAAAATTCTTATTAAAAGGGAATTACGAAAATTTATTCAATGTAGTAAAATAGGATTTAAAAGTTGAATGGCATTCTCAAAAAAGAAAAAGGAAGGGCAGCACTGTAATTCGCAGGGAAGACGAGCGCAGACATAACAACTTGGGCAGTCTCAAAACAGCAATAAAGCGCCAATGAGAGAGCAACAAAATGAAATCAAAATGCGAAAAAACGGAAAATCCTGTACCGGAATTGAGACCCAAAATTCAGCCAAAATTGATAAGATGGGCGGAATACGAAACTGCCCCATTTGTAAGGCTCTGCTTGACTGCTTGCATGATCAACACTTAGCTTAAAGCCCCTAAACTCGCTGTGCTGAGTTGTGAGCACTCTTGGCCATTTCCTCTGGTCATTCAATTCCCCCCTAGGGCTTTATATGGTGTCAGTTTTAGTGAAATTCTGCAAGAGCTTTCTGGGGTCCTGAGCTAAAAATGACTTCCTTCGAGGGAGACCTCGAGGAGCAGCTTAAGGAGGCTGGGAATAAGCTCATTAACCCTCCTTCCTCCATTGATGAGCTCCTCAGTCTTCTTGATGTAATGACCCTTTCCCTTCCCTTATACGTATATAATGCATTTACCTTTTGGGTTCTTATAAGTAAATTAATTTATTGGAATGCTGGTCTGATTATGAGTAGTAATATGGGTTTAGAAGCAGTTGCTTCGTCAATTTGTGGGTGGTGTTAGATTGGTTTTCCCTCCATCTTATTATTTAATCTTTCAACTGGGCATATGCAAACCTGGATAAAGATCTTTTTTTTCTAAATTGTAGTGAAGGAGGAAGAGTTTTATTATTGCAATATCGAGTAAGTGATGACTTGACATGGTTTAATTATGGCTTCTCTAATCAATATTATGGTTTTCTCGGTTAGGTGCCTATTGGCGTTGGTACGGGTTTTCTTTTCTCTATTGCTTATTGTAATGTTCCAAATGAGTACATATACGAAAACACAAAATTTTGGAACATTGATTCAATTTTCTTTGGGCTACGCCTACTTCATCAATGAGTATATATAAAATTCTGTTTTACCTATCAAAAGAATTATTTATGGATTTTTTTCCTTTATATACTTTAGTACTTTTTAGGTCTTTTTCTTGACTTTATAAATCTGTTGAGTGCCAATTTGAGCTTCTAATCCATGCAGCAAAATTGTTAATGTGTTAACTTGGAAATGTTCAGCCTTTGTCTTGACATTTTATTTCCTTCTGGTTCTGAAGATTCTTCTGCTAATAGTCATTGATTTTCCCTCAATTGCTTTTAGAAAGTTGAGAATCTGTTAGCAAATGTGGAACAAGCGCCGTCAGAATCTATGAAAGATGCACTTTTACCCTCGATGAAGGCACTGATCACTGTTGAGCTTTTGAGGCATTCTGAAATGGACGTGAAGGTTTCAGTTGCATCTTGCATTACCGAGATTACAAGGATAACAGCGCCGGATGCCCCTTACAATGATGAGCAAATGAAGGTACTCATAACAGTTCAAAACATTCTTGAATCTAAACTCAAGTTTCATTATTAAAACAGCGTTGAAGGCAATAAAATCTCATCAATATTGATTTGGTTTATTTTTTCTGGGATCTTAAATCGACTGCTTATCTAATTCATTGATGCTCAGGAAATCTTTCAGCTGACTGTTGCAGCATTTGAAAATTTGTCCCATGCGTCCACTCGCTGTTATACAAAGACGATTGCAGTTCTTGAAACTGTTGCAAGGGTCAGGTCATGCTTGGTGATGCTGGACCTTGAATGTGATACATTGGTTGTTGAAATGTTTCAAAATTTCTTAAAACTCACCAGGTATGAGCAATATCAATGGTGTTTATTATTCTCCTAACCCTCCACAGTTGCTAATACTTAGGTGGAAAGAAGATTTTTGGTTTTCTTGACTTTTGAAAATATCTTGAACTTCCACAAACTCTTGTAATATCATATCATGTCCAGAGTGATTTAATTTGAGTAGAGTTTCTTTTCACGAACTTATGGAAAGAAAGAAGTTTAGCATGCAAATAATGGTGATGTGTAAACTTAATTGCATAGAAGTTATCTTATAACATATTTACTCATCGAGCATTACATGAACAATCATATTGTTTTCCTTGTATGTTTTGGTATATTATTGTGCGTAGGTCCTGCAAGTGTTGATCTTTGTTTTTTTCCCAATGCCGCAAGAGATTACTCTTTGATGCCTTAGAATGTTTACATTTTTGTGTAACCTCATTCACCTTCTGCAAGTAACTAATAACTGTGGGTTTGTTCTCGTGCAACTCAAGGGCCAACCATCCACTCTCTGTATTTTCAGCCATGGAAACAATTATGACGATGGTCATAGAGGAAAGTGAAGAAATTTCCTTAGATCTTCTCGTTCCACTCCTATCTAGTGTAAAAAAGGAAAATCAGGTAATCTCGTCTGCATAACATTTGCTTCATATCATTTTCCTTATCAAATGGGATCTTATGTATCTTTTATTCATTTGTTTCAGACTGATTCGCCTATTGCATGGCAATTGGGAGAGAAAGTTATTACTAATTGTGCTGTTAAGCTTAAACATTATCTTAAGGAAACAGTGCAGTCCATGGGTATTGCTTTGGATGACTATTCTCAAATTGTCACTTCTATATGCCAAAGTGGACCCAACCTCCTCGAACATGAACAAGTCAATGGCTACAGGGAGCATTCGGTGTGTTTCAAAATTCTCATTTATGATATGATCTCAAGCTGGCCATTAATTCGTCACCTAGTTAATCTATAGTGATAGTCCTTTTGAATTTTGACTCAACTGCTAGAGCTCACTTTCCTTGCAGTTTTTACCTGCAGTAAGTTCATGACTATTCTGTAAACAGTGTGGATAGGTGTCTTTAACGGCCATGCATGGAGTTAGAAATTGGCTTGCAGCGAAAGATTCCACCAAAGTGAGGATCCAAAGGACCAAAACAAATGAAAACACACAATTGTATGAAGAACAATATATTCAAGAGAAAATCACATGCCAGCACTATTGTACTAATGATTAACATCTTCTATGCCTCTAATGCATAAAAATGCACAAACAACCTTTGGTCATATTTCTCGGAAGAGGAAAATATCTCGTACCCAGTAATGTGCTTACAAAAATCTTGAAAAAAAATATAGACAGAACATCAACCGGTAGTATTCCACATCACCATTACTGTAACAAGGTGAATTATTTTATTATATTTTTCTTTTATCTGGCATTGTAACCATGTGTTTATTCTCCTGTTCAAATTTCTGCATGAAAATGAACTATATTGGATTGTGAGTTGTACTACAAAGCTGCCTTGAAAATTTTGCAGATTTAACAGACGATTGAGTAGTCGGCCATATTTATGTCCAATCTAGTTATGAATTATTCTTCTTCTTTTTTCACTCTTTCTCGTCCTGGGTGTATTGACTGAAATGCTGTCAGCCCTTTTTTTTTATGCATATTCATGTAACATTCTTTTTCCAATTGTATGTGGTCTATAATTTGGTATTGGGATCAAGCTGAATGAGTTTTTTGTCTGTGATTTTTATTAAGATCTTAGAGTGGTAGTTCTGATTAATTGCATTTATGTGCTTCAGGCCCATGAGAATAAGTTAGGGAAACAGCCAGGTTCAAGTGAGCCACCCCAGGTATGTAATTTCCCTCATCCCCAGTTCATTTTCTATTGAATTTTGTTTTGTGTTTCCGGTTATTTGTTTTGATTACTTAATACTTTACAAAATTTAGATTTTTGTCAACCAGGTGATCAAGGGTCTTGCTCCAGATACTGTGTGTTGTACCAAAATTGGCCAATCTGTGGATAGTAATTTTGCTAAGAATGATAATACTTTCAAAAAAGAAAAAATTTCAAAATCATTACAGCGTCTTCTTACTAGACATTCCAAAAGCATCAGTGCAAGAAGCGATGCTGAACCTGGCAGCGTGGACTCTAAGAAGGCAACCAAATCAGAAATTCAGCGAGTCTCTCTTCCAAAGAAAAGGAGTAGGAAACCTAATTTTGTAATGAATCCTGAGGAAGGCTACGACCGTATTTTGATTTCTACAGGAAGAAAAACTACAAATGTGCATCGCAGAAAGTCTCATGATGGGGGAGTTGATGATTCACCCTCTGAAAACCTAGATCCAGGGAAGGTCACTTCATCACTTGAAGATGTGACTGAACTTTCTGATTTTCAACCTAAAATTAACAAGATAGTAATTGCTGCTGCACCATTCACAGATCATTCGCTTCCTGATGCCAGCTATCCTAAAAGGAGCCGGCCAAAGAAAAAAGGGAACACGGTTAATCAAGATGCCAACCCTAATTCCCTATCAAGGTCAAAGGGAAGGTACTTGAATTCTCGGGTTGGGGAGAAAGCACCACAATCTGCAGATCTCAGTTTGAAAAAGGAATCTGAAGTTTTGCATAACTCTAACACAAAGCCACATGGACACACGAGAAAGATTAGAATTGCTATAAAGACCAAAGAAGAGACAACTCTAGCTCTTGGATATGTAGTGTCAGAGAAGGAAGTTGCTGTCCCTTATGTTCCTGAGGAGAAACCATTGCGGCCATCAGCTATGAATAGTAGGTCTTCAATCCGAATGTTTGTCAAGAAAAGAAAGAGGGATAATGCCACTTGTGAAAAAGATATTACTGAAGCATCTAATAGAAAGGTACTGCTACTCCTTTCTAGTTCTACCAATTGAGATGTATGTTCAACTCCCCTATTAGCTCTCTCTTTCACAAGCACACACTTTATTTTTCTCCTTTTCCTTTTAGTGTTTTGTTGATTGGTTTTCCTCCCTCTCGTCACCACTTTATAGACGATTTCTAAGTCTGCAAGTAAGTCAACCAATAGAGATGCCAGTTACTTGGAAGAAACCTCAAAAACAAAACTCAGGAGGACGCATACTTCCACAAAGGAAAAGGTGTGAATATGTAATCAGCTTTATGACATAACTTGTGTCTGGTTAGTAAAACATTGACATATTCCAGTTATAATTTGGAACTATTACTCTTAATAGAATTAATCTAGTACTTTCTTTTTGTAATCATTTAGCTAAAAAGAAATCTTGGGAAACTTCTCAGGTTTGTTTGGGCCCTTTGTTTTCTTTGAGTAGTTGAAAATGTTCACTTATGGTCTTAGTTTATGGTCAGTTTTGCTACTTGTAATAGGTTGTGGGAATATAAGTGCCTGTGTGCTATTTATTTGAATAAATTTTGTTATTTGAACTGAATATGCCCTTATTTCCTCATTGTGATGTCCCTGTAAGCGACATAGGTATAAGAAAAAACTAGATTATTAATATTGCAACTTAATGTTCACAATGTAAATTCTGATTATCAGACTCAAATCTCTCTCTCTCTCTCTCTCTCTCACAGATAGGACATGGTAAGGAAAAATATTCATTCAGGTTTTGCCTGTTTTCTGTAATTGCCATTGAAAAGCTTTTGCAAAGTCATAGGCCTCGATTGTTTTCACAAACCATCTCATCTCATCTCATCTCATTTAATCATTACAATTTTCCCAAACTTCCACACAAAATATAATAAACAATTCAACTTTTTCAAATCCCTAAACAAAAATAATATTCTAATATATTTTATTCAACTTTCATCTCATCTGTGTAACCAAACGTGGCCTTGTTCATATGTCAAAATTCTGGAGTTATACTGAAAGGCCAAGGGATATGCAACACATTAGGTTAATATGCTCCTCCCCCCCTCCTCCACTTTGTCGTTAAGCTATATGATATATATTACAAGTTCTGGCCTTTTTAACTTATCTGTGGTTAATTTTTCTAATGCAGTCTTCTAAAAAGTCTGATCTTGGTGAGCGATTGGTTGGTAGCAGCATAAAAGTTTGGTGGCCGCTGGACAAGATGTAAGTATGTAAGGACTGATAATAGAACATTCCGCTTTGTAGTATTCTTGTTAATCCTTAACTTTATCATTCCATCTTTCCAAGTTGGTTGTGTTTCCTGGATTCCAATTATTACCGGTCCTTTTAGACCTTGATAAAAATTCAGGCTCAATAAATTGTAAGATACTTATAAGAAAAAAATATAAGTTCTGTGTATTTTGATAAATAAGACTGCAGGTTGCAATGCTTTATATTTCTTTACTAATATTCTAATCTTTAGTTGAGTTAGTTCAACGGTGATAATGCCCTCTTTGGTTAATAGTTGTCCAAATGGTGGTGATCTGGTATTTGTTGAACCTTGTTATGGCTCTCAACTATAAAAATCAACTACAAGAGGGGATTAGTTGTTGAAGAAGTCAAAACCAAAGCTATAAGCAACAATAAGGACCTAAGAGGGATATAGCACAAGATGAAACCATCGGCCATTCATCAGATGATGACTAATCGAGGGAAGGAATCTAAAGAAGAGAAACTTTTGCACACGATGTGGAATTTGGAAAAGATGTACATGGAGGAATGATTGATTGGGAGAATGATTTTGATTGAGATATGGAGGAGCTAGTAACTTACTATTCGGCAGTTGACTTGTGAAATGTATTTAGGCACGCGGAAAGAGAGGGAATATGATGATGATATGGTGACATTTTGAGACTGGTGAAACTGGTAGTCAAGAGATCCTCTTGTACTTTTACTTTGCTGAAACATTTGTAGGGGCTGTGGTAGTCTGGAAGAATTTTGGAGTCTGGTGTTTCCTTATAGAGTTGTGAAAATGAGGTTGAGATCAAAGTTAATGCTGCTTTTGAGTCTGTTTCTGCCTATGGGCAGAGGCTATCAAATAGGAAGCATTTATGGGTCTATTTGGATTCCCAAGATAATTGAGCAAGATCATACCTATTTTAAATACTCACAGTAGTAGCAGTGTAAAGGCCATAAGTTGTGGGGCTGCCTTAATATAATCTTTATATTTCAGATCATTCTCTCTGTCTAGAGATATCTAGAGAGGTATTTTCTGTGTTGTCCCAAGGACCCTAAATATGTGATTGTTGAATTTATGACCATCTTTTCTGCATGATTTTTTGTAGTCATTGAGCCTTTAGACCTTAAAAAAATGCACCAGTGACATTCCCGGCACTTAATTAAAAGGTCTTCTTTTGTTTTCTTACAAGATAGTTCTTATTTTGCAGGTTCTATGAAGGTGTTGTAAATTTTTATGACCCTGTGAAAAAGAAGCACCAGGTGGGATATCTCTCACTAATCCCGACATGCAATTTTCTGCCTCTCTCTCTCTCCTCGTTGCATGATGTCTTCCAATTACTTGGGCTTCGCTCTCTGTGTATTCAAACCTACGTGTTTGGCTCCTCTTATGCAATCACAGTCCATTTTTGTGTTCTCTCAGCCTTGGGTGACCATGCTCTGTTTCATGCTCCTCTTGTCCTTGCTGCCAGATCAAGGATAAGAGGATCATTTTAATGTTTTTTTCTCTGCATATCATTTCTTTTCTGCTTGATATAGTTCTTAAATTTTTCTCTACTGCATAGGTGTTATATGCTGATGGAGATGAAGAAATCTTAAACCTCAAAAAGGAACGCTGGGAACTAGTTGGGGATAATGTTTTGCCAGGAGTGGGTTTTTTTGGTTGTATTTACTTTTGTTTTTCTCATTCTTAACTTATTTTAGAAAAACAAAAATGAAGTAATTCTCGTATACTGTTATTATGCCGAGATTATTAACAGGGCCAAGGGACTGATCTTCCAGAACTATATGCTTCTTGTGATCTGTAAGTATTAATATCTTATGGGTTTTTTCCTTTCAAAATAGTCTCTTATTTTGCATAGAATGGCAACCAAATTTGTTATTTGTGCTTCTAAGTTGTAACTATACTGTCATGCAAAATTGACACCTTTGGCCATTATTTAATTGTAATGTGAAGCAAGTGAATAGTTTACCTTTAATTTACTTTATTAACCTTATGCAGTCCATTCCTGAATGCCATGGAAATGAAAATAGATAATTAAAATGCAAAAACAAACATAATTTGCATGCTGTGTAAAGACTCCGCATTTATCATTTTCCTTGATCCACAAGAGTTGATATGGTGATTGAGGTGTACGTTGTTTCATTATACTTGTTAGATCTCATATATATCTCTCTCTGGGGTGTGCATTTTGAGCAGACCAGAAAAGAGTAAAGGGAAAGTAAAGTCAGAGTCAGCCAAACGACAAAAGGACGTTGATGCTTCTTCAAAAAGGTTGATATACATTCTATCGAAAACATATGAATGTTTCCTTTGGTTTATTTGTCCCTAGATTGAATTCTGATTGCTTTACAGGATTCCAGCTTCGGATGGTTTATTCAAAGTCGTCAAACCTACTAAATCTGTGGATGACCCTTCAAAGGCAGATGATGGTCATAAAAAATTTACTGGCAAGTTGAGGATTGAGAAGCTAAAGGCCGGTACCAGATTGAAACAGAACATGCCTAAGACCATAACGTTGCCCAAGGGATTCCTCTAAGTTACAGGTAAATATTAGAAAGTGGCCAAAGAAATGGAGGTAGTTATTTGACCTGTTTTAGACAAGGTTATGTATAGAGTGAGTGGTGACACAAGCTCGAAGGCTGATAATTTTGAGTTTAGCCAGAGGGTAAGAATAAGTTATAGTCTCTTTTTGTTTTGTTTCTCATGTAATCGCAGAAGCAAGCATGGGGATGGTTTTTGCATTCAAATGCTGGGTTATGCATTTGAACTCTTGACTACAACTTGTTCAAGTCATTGCCCCGATCTGGGTTCGGCTCATCTCCGGTTAGAAATTCTCAAGCTTGCTCCAAATTAGTCTCATCAAACCTGACATGTCGGACTTTTGTTAGTTTAACGATTGACATTTAGCGATTAATAGCACGTCTTAGACAATGTGGTGCGGTAAGGTTAGATCTACACGACACCATAGAAGCCAGCCTGCCTGTCTTTTGCTTCCATGACTGAAAAGCGGTCTTTGAAAGCCACAAGGGGTTCAAGTCGTGTGCAATGATAATGTCAGTCTTTGTTTAACAAATTATTCAAAATTTTAATTTCGGATAAAACTGACATTTTGAGCTTATAAATTATTATTATTTTTTGTAAGATTATTAGGGGTGTTCATCCGGATCCGGATCTGGATGCTAAAATCCGGGCGGTTATCCGTCCGGATTAATCCGGATTTAATCCGGGCAGATATCCGGATTGTAACCAGATATCTGGATTTAATCCGGATCCGGATTAAAGCCGGATTTAATCCGGGTTATAACCGGATTTAATTCGGCTTTAATTTTTTTTTAAAAAAAAAAGACTTTAAAACTTAAAAAAATGTTTTTATAGTACTTAATTTTTTTAAAAAAAAATTCTGATGATAAATTAACAAACAAAATAAATAAAAAAGCAAAATAAATAATATTGTTACATCACAATGCAAGACGTAAATTTACAAAAAACAAAAAAATAATAATACATCACAACTAATTAAACTAAAACATAAATTTACAAATAACAAAAGAAATAAATTTACAAAGATCAAAATTTATTAGTCTTCACATCTTGTATTAATCCAATGCCATTTTGGAAGTAAAACTGAAAGATGATTCTTAAATGCAACCCATATTCCCTTGCAAAGACAAATGGTGCAATCCCTTGTGGAAGAGCTGCCTCTGATTCAGCAATAATATGATTATAAATCCAACAAATGGAAAGTTTTACAATCATAATTAAAATCCATCAATCTCTCTCTCTAGGTAGTCTAGCATATATATATCCATGCAAACAAACATGCATGGAAACCTTCTACATTGGCACAGCTCTCAGTACTGATGACACACAGAAAACCAATGTGATTCAGTATCTAAAATGACAAGTTTAAACCATAAAAACAATTACAGATCTTGGTTCTGCATAAAAACAACTAAAATGACAAGTTTACATCTTCCAAGCATAAATTAGTTGAGATAGTAACACCACCGAGAGATATGAAACCATGCATAGATTGCACACAATTATGTAGAGCAACTGTAAGAACAATATAGTAATAAGCAACCAAAACGATGTATACAATGTCAATGTGATAATCCTAAGCATGCATGAGCACATACAGAAAAAGTACCTTCCTAAACTTTATTACACACCTCTAAAAGGATACAAGTGAATTTATTACACACCTCTAAAGAAGATGTTTGTTTGTGGAAGTGGGTTTGCACCAGCACCCAGTTTGAGGGACCAATAATATCCGGCCTTGTAGAAAGGGATTGACCAACTGCATCAGCAAGCAAAGGCATGTAACTAGTATATTGGTAATCTTGTATCTAGTTAGATTACTTTTGTCCATACTACCAAAAGATATTAGAAGCTCGCTCACCTTAACTCCTAGTTTCATCTTGAATCCAAGGAGACATCCAAGACCTGATATGACACCCTGCACTGCATCTAAGAATATTGAAATGGCAAGCAGAGGTGTCATTGCAGCAAATTCCTTGATGATTGTAGTGCTGCTACTGAACAAATCAGCCCATCAACCTAATATACCACACAAGGCAGCAAGACAACACATTACATCTTGATCGAGAAAAAGGGTTGGAACAAACAACAAAGATTTCATGAATCATTATTGAAGGCTCACTTAGAAGACGAAGAGTGTTCTGAACTTCAAGGCCAAGGAAAGAATCTGTAGTGAGCTTCACTTGATTCCATTTGACAAGCTATTCTCATCCGGGAAATTAGAATTTCCCTCAGTTTGTTCTAAAGAAATATTTCAAAGCCATCCCAATTAATAAAACAAAAAACTATAATCATTATTTTTTATATGAGGTATGCAACTGAAATAGTCAGCTCAACAAATCCATTAAAAGTTCACTACCTCACCTCTTTGTAATAGTCATCCTTCTCTGACTTCCAACATCACAAACATATTAAGCTGAAGTTGGAGTTGCTTAAGTTGCTGAAGTTGAAGGAAGAGGGTTACCTTAAGCAGAAAAAAATGTAAAAGTTAAGTTAAATGGATAAATTAATAATAAAAAATCAAATTTAACAAATAAAAGTGTTTACCTCCGGTGTCAACGCGTTCTACATGCTCCTCGACTTCCCAAGAATTAAGTGGTTCACAAGTCAACCAATTTTGCGTGCAAATTAGTGCTTAGACAGTCTCCGGAGCTAATGAGCTTCGGTATGGATCTATTACATGTCCACCAGTGCTGAATGCGGACTCGGATGCGATGGTGGAAATAGGGATGCTCAATACATCACGTGCGATCTCCGCAAGGATGGGATATCTAAATGAGTTCTTCTTCCACCAATCCAAAATATCAAACTCGGGTATTTTTGGTTCAATCACATCCGACAAATACCTATCCATGTCCGAGCTAAGTACTGAACTGTTTTGCTTCTCAAGATATTGCTCTAGAGCTGTATCAAAATGTTCAGAGTCCAGATCATCACCAATAATACTTGAGGAACTTCTATGGGCCATATTTAATCTTCCACTACCTAGCCCATAAAACTTGTGGTATTGCTCAATCAAACGATTCATGAGCAATTTTACTTTGGCCTCAATTCTATCTCCGCATTCATCCCCTTTGCATATTTTTAACCAATATAACAAGGCTGTAATCTTATATCGAGGGTCAAGGACAAAAGCTACATAAACAATCATGTTCATCCTATCTGTTTTCCCCCAATATTTATCAAACTTAAGTTTCATAATAGAAGCCATCTTCATCAACATATCATCCTCACTCTGACCCATGTTGTTCAAAGTGTTCTCAATTGAACAAATTTGTTGAAATAACATATTAGATGTCACATACAATGAGCCAGAGATTTTTAAAGTAGCATCATAAAAAACTTTTAGAAATTTAATAAAAATACGAGCCATTTGCCAATCTTCAAACAGAGGTGCCAAAAGTTGTGACTCCTTCACTCCCATTAGTACGAAAGCTCTTTCGTATTTTTCAACAATACTAAGCATTAGGTATGTTAAGTTCCATTTAGTAGGAACATCTAGACACACCATTTTTCCACACATAATATTCAGCTCGTTTGCACACGTTTTAAACATATCAAGCTTTGCCGGTGAGGACCTCACAAATCTAATTGCTTCTCTAATCTTATTTACAGCATCATGAATAATTTTTAAACCATCACATACAATGAGGTTTAAAATATGTGCAGCACATCGCACATGTATGAACTCACCTCCCAAAATTGTGAACTCATTATCTCTTATGTTCCTCCTCACATGATCAATAGCAACATTATTGGATGAGGCATTATCCATGGTGATCGTACAAAGGCGGTTAATCTCCCAATCCGCCAAACAAGACTCTAACATCCAAGCAATGGTCTCACCCCTATGATTAGGAATCTTGAAAAACATTATAATTTTCTTGTGTAATACCCAACTTTGATCAATATAATGGCATGTAACACAAATGTAATTCTTGTTTTGCACCGATGTCCATATATTGGTGGTCAAACTCACTCTTTGACTACTTAACAATGCCTTCAACTTTTGCTTCTCCTCATTGTATAAACTAATACACTCTTTTTGGAAGGTGGTTCGGGATAACAAAGTGTGTCCAAGCTCTAAATAACCCAAAAGTTTAACAAATGCCGGATGCTCTATAACCTTGAATGGCAATTCACACTGGATAAACAAATTGGAAATCATCGCCTTTAATTTTTCACGATCATATTGTCCTAACACTTGAGGACTAGATCCTTTACCATCCATCCTAACTCTAGTGTGTGATGGTGATTTATCCTTCCCAAGATTTTTATTCTCTCTAATGGGAGAGTTCGGACAAGAATATCTTAGATGGTGTGACATTGATGAAGTACCATTTTTATAATGGCATCCATAAATCTTAAAGCAATAATTGCATTGAGCTTTGGGTGCAATGGGATCAATAGGTTCAACCCTTGTAAAATATTGATCCCATACAATAGATTGGTTCGTAGCCTTCTTGGCTCTTTTTGACTTTGGGGGGAGAGATGGTATGGGGTTTTGGGTATTCATAGAGGAAGGCATTAAAGGACTAGTGTTTTTCTCCATGTCCAATGAAATAGGCGCTGATCCACCAACACTACCATTAAAACTACCTTCCATCTGTTTTAAACATAAAAAATAATGTATATACTTCAGCATTGTCCAATGTAAAACAAATGTAAAAGGATGTATAAAACAAATAAACAAAAAGAAATGGGATAGAAAACCAGAATAAAATAACAACTAAGCTTTAAAATATATTTCTGGCATGTGCATGCAGATCAGATAAGCATTAATTATTTTTAAAAATGATATACAAATTCACCAAATTTGTTGCTAGGCATTGGTTCTTCCTTGGGGTATAAGCTTTTGGACTCTAAATTAAGCAATAAGCAAAAGGATCATTTTCATGGTATATAATCTACATATAATCTCAATAGGATCTTGGTTGATGTTCTCAAGAAACTCTTTTTTTTTCTTTATTAACATCTGTGTTGATGTTCTTAAAACTGTTAATGTCTTCTAGATTATGTCATCTACCAACCAAAAACTCTTGAATTGGTGGTTCTAACTTCTAACCTTTCCTTGATTTAATTAGTTTTTTTTTTTTTATTATTATTGTGCACTGTAAAAAGGGGAACAGAAGCTTCTGCCTTCGGTAAATTGTGAAAATTACCAAAGGCAGAAATCATGATTGTTGACCCCATGTCAAGATAAAATCAAATGTCTTAATCCTTCAAATTAGACTTTTTTTTAGTGCAAAGCCCCCACTTACACAGCTGGTTACAACCCATGACAGAATCTAATCTACTAGATTACATGATTTAGCAGTTAACAGTGTGCAATTGACATGACCCAAATGTAATTTATAAGTAGAATTGCCAAATTTCCTGTAGAATTGATGTCATGTTCTTGATACATAAAGACAAAATATCCAACAGGATGGATAATGAAAGGTGGTAGCTAGAAAAGAAAACTCTTCCTCTCTAATTAGCACTGTAATTGCTATATCTTACATGTGGTGCTTTTAATATTTCTGCACCAAAAGACATTTCTGATTTTGGGATATTACACTTGATACTTCTAAAGAGAATAAAATAAAAACACCTCAAAAAATTTGGACAACAAAATCACATTGACGGGATAATATAATACTAAAATAAAGGGAAAAAATGTTCAGTACTTCATGAGACCATTTTCTTTCAAACCAAACAGCCCACGCCAAGCAAGAAGGGACTGCCATATTTTCAAACAACGAAAACCCCCTCCCACCTTCACATTTCCTACTTTATATTGGGCTTAATCGAAGAGACTCCGAAGACTAACAACAAAGACAATGTAAAAGTGAGTGATCCACGAAAACCCCTCTCGCAAGTACGTAGAACAATGTTAATCAGAACTTTAAACACAACAAAACATAGATCAAACAAAAATCAAACCCAACAACCCAAAAACGAACCAACAACCCACACAAATCAAAACCCACTTACTCAAATCCAAAGTGTATCTAACTTTAAACACAACATAAAAATATCTATATAAACCGAGCAAGAGAGATGAACATACCGTAGGTTTCGGAGTTGAGAGAGAGAGATGGGGCTCGCAGTGACGGCTAGCGGCTAGGGTTTCACTTTTCAGCTCAGTTGAGATAAAATGAGAGGTAGAGAGGCGCTTGAGGGGTGCAAACCAGTGAGATGAGGGCTAGGGTTTCACCGTTTCAGCGACGAACTCAGAAAGAAGTATGAGACGAGAATAAATGAAACTTAGGAAGGTCGATGCAAAGAAATGAGGATTAATCTCAAGGTTAAATGGCGTAGTTTTCCATTAGCAAAAATGACGCCGTTTTAAATCAAAATCATTGTTTTCAAAAAGAAGCAGGCGGTTACGGAAACTGGGTTAACAACCGGATCCGGGCGGGTACGAAATTGTTTTTACCCGCCCGGGTTTAATCTGGGCGGATAACCGCCCGGATCCACCCGGATTCTGGGTTTCGGACCGGAAAAAATCCGGCCCGGTTGAACACCCCTAAAGATTATTATTTACCAAACAAAAGAAAACCCCAACTCCAGGAAATAGTCTACTGCTGAATAAATAAATGGGCTTTGAGATGAATTTCTCTTTGGAAGCTTAACGAATTGGAAAAAACATGTGTTCAAAATTTAAGCCCAATAGTTTCCGATAAAAGAGTGCATGCATTTTGAGCTTTGGCGGAGTCAACGGCCCTATAGTTTGACTTCAACGTATGTCCGAAGGATTTCTCAAGAAAAGCGTCCAAATTATATTAAAAAAGTTAAAAGACGCGTGTATGGCTGGAAACATGGAATTTCAAGGATCTGAAGTTTGACCGTCGTTGACTTCGGAAAGGATGAGATTCGGAATCAACGACGAATGCAAATGAAAAACGAAACGCATGTAAAAAAAGCCCGATCGCGGTACTTTATTTCCCTTCAACGTTGGTGACATGTCAAGTGGATTCTGATGTAATAAGGTTTGCTTGTCTGGTTCCTGCCCTGATCTGATGATCTTCTAGATGCCTGACGACAACAACACGTCACACTCACCTCATCGATCGGCCTGCCCTAAATGAATCAGTAAAGCTACTCTCACCATTTCCCATTTTACTATTTTTTTTTTTTACTTAAAATTAATTAAATAAGTATTTTTTAATGATATTATAATTTTTTTATTTTTTTTAAAAATATTTTATAATATTAAAAAAATACATATATAAAAAAATATAATATTTTATACTCACGGTGGCTCTAGCGGGAATGAGAGTTGGCTGAAGACCCCCCTAAATGAATGGCTATCCTACACACATTATACGTATATCGCTTAAATTAATGGATATTTTTTAAGAAAAGGTACACGCACGTAACTTTTTCCGACACTTTAAGCAACAATATTTTAAAATAAATGATATTTTTATAAAATTATTATTACTTTTTATAAGATGTTGTAAAAGTAACATATATGTTATGTATATTATTAAATAACATTATTTTAAAATATGTATTATTAAATATATTATGTAGATATCATTATTTTTTTTTTTTTTTTTTCCAAAACAATAATGCTAAACCCACCAATGAATTGTCCCGAGGATATTCACCGATTTTTTCTTTTATTTAATGATTAAAAAAATGTTTTATTAATTATAATAAGACTGTTCATCTGGGCTGAGTTTTTTCCTGGTCCGGTCCAAAATTCGAGAAACCAGATTCCAGTTCTTGGTTCTGTATTATTTCTTCTTGTTCTTCTTCTCAATCTAGACTACATAGACTACATACTATGAGAACAACCTTCAAACCAACAGGTCGTCCACCATAGGTCCATAGCCAAAGTACTGAACCACATGCATACAAGCTTTTCTGCCATACTTGCAGACTACCTTCAAACCAGCAGATTCTCATATTTATTCCGTTTCATTTTTCTTTTATTGCTTTTGAATTTCTTATTTAGATTTAAAAAGTACAACGGAATTGGCAAAACATATCATAGTATGTAGTTTGGATTGAGGAAAAAATGAATCGGGTTCTGGGTTTAAAATTCGGATTCATCCGAGTTTCGGTCCGGGTCTAACCCAGTCAGGGTTCTGCCCTAGGTCTGAAACTCAAGTTCTGGTTCGGATATACCCAAGTTCTCGGGCCGGAATTCGAATGAACAGTCCTAAATGATATTATAAATTTTTTTTTAAAAATGTTTAAGAATATGAAAAAAAATTATGAAAAAAAAAGGTGCAGCACGGCTCTTCCCCAAAATCCACATGCCACGTACTTTGAATCTTTGATCTTTTCCAGCTTCTCCTACAAACTAAAATGGCACCTTTTTTTCTCTCAAGTACCGCTGACTTGATTAATGAGTTGTATCTACTACGAACTGCTCACAATTGACCGGACGGGAGAGACAGACCACACGCCTAGACCTATCCTATTAGAGCGGTGGAAGTTGGGAGCTCTGTTAGTAATTTTGAAATAAATATTTTTTTTATATTTATATATATATATATTTAATATATTTAAATATATTTTAAAAAATAAAAAAATCTATAATATTATTAAAAATTACTTACTTAATTACTAAGTAAAAAATAATAATAATAAAAAAATAAAAAATTTACAGCAATAAAAAATTAGCTATAGAAATGAATAGGAAGAGTAGTATTTTCCGTCCTATTATATAATTAGTCAAAATATTGTTCATAAAATCAAGAGCCTTGCAAACAAATCCTTTAGATAAAAATTCAATGGAAAATTCAACTTGTTCGCAAGGCTGCATAGGCGAATCATATTGCACTCTGAACTTATTAATTTTTCCTATAATATTATTGAAGAGAAATGGTCCAGACTCCAGAGTCTATACATACTTGGATTTTCTCATGAACCAATAGCGGCCAACTACTTCAAAGTTCAATTAATGTCCGTATTTAGATAAGCATTTTGACAAGTAAACCCTAATTATAATTTTCTGCGTTTCTAGAGTAGTACTACGCATGCATGCCTGATCAGAACGGCGTAGTTCAAGATAGACTGGTCTGGTCTTGTGTCTTTTAATTGCTAATTGAGAATATTTTTATACTAGTCCAGGTCCTGTTTTTCGAAGTTAATATAGTTATAACTTATGGCCAAACCATCTTATATACGCTAATACCTGTTTTAATTTATTGTTTATTATTAATACATTTTTCATGTAGGGTTACACGATATTATCTGAATCTTCGAAAATAACTCAGTGTTGAAGTTTTTAAGCTTTTTTTTTTATATATATATATATTGGGATCTAATAATTGTCATCTGAGTCAAAACAACTTCTGTTTAATTAATTTCTGATGATCTATGAAATATCATTTTCATTGTTGCTGATGAAATTTTAAACATTCATGTACTAACGCAAATAATAGATTAATTCCTTAGAAAATTCACAAGTCATCCATCCAAATATATATGTAAGCTGCATATATATATATATAGTCAGTTTCCTTTCAAGTACGTGCATTATTGCATATATATATATATACAGATCTGTGGGACAAGTTGACTTTGAAACAAATGTCAAGATAACATTAACCAATGCAATGATATCATATGATTAGAAAGGCACAGAGTAAGCTGTTTAATTAATTTATTTGAATTTTTTGGTCTAAGGTTAATTTAGTGGATTCCACGAGATCCATTCATTTAATTAGTTGGATGTATCATATATATGGTGGAGAGAAATTCTGATGATCTGTAGCTAGGTCGATCGAACTATATACCTTAAATTATATTACTTGCACTAAGAGCTGGCATATTGATAGTCCCAATATTGGAAGTTTTCCTGGGACTTCGATCTCCACGTGAAATATAAATATATATTTCTTCTTTAGGGAGAAAAGTTGGTTAATAATGTCACATGTATAATATTGATCACTACTCACCTACCCAAAATTAACATGCATATATATATATATAAATGATACTTGCAGTCATGAGTGTGCAAGTGACGTGCAGTCGTTTTAAAAAAAGTAAATAAATATGGACCCACATGAAAAAAAGTAATTTTTTAATAGTGGACCATACTCTTTTTCAAAACGACTGCACGGTATTTGCGCATTCCACGACTGTATATAACATTACTCATATATATATATATATATATATATACCAATCTTAATAATATTAATATTAATATACAATTAATTAAATTAGTTTGGAGGATAAATGGGCAAATTAAGCAAAAGTCAAGCTGGGATCGACATATGCCCAACTTCCATGAAATGAAGAAAAAGATCAGCTACATATATAAGATTATATATATGACGTGCAAGAACAGGTTAATTAATTAATTACACGAATAAGTATATGTATGTTGGAGTTAGTCGGGGACCTATTTCCTTCTGACAACGTCTTTGCTTATGATCACAATTCATCTTATCTGCTCTGATATGTGACGTGAGGGTGGGTTAGGTAGCATGCATGCATCATTATCCTTAATTGCGCAAATTAATATGCACGTGCATATTAAGGATTGCTTGAAATCGTATCAATCTTTTTTATTTATTATATTATATATATATGCTAAATTAATATTAATTAATTCTTATCTATTTAAATACATAATATAACACGAATCTTTCTATTTAATTTCTACTACTTGCTAACTAATTTGGATATATTCCTCCTGATCCCGGCGGCCACTTCTAGATATATACGTACCCACTTCACTGAAGATCTCTAATTAGGGGATGATAGTTATAAATATTGTTGATCAGCTAGCGTAAAGTATTATCCTTAATTAATTCCCTGTTCGTGTGAAGGAAAAATACGACAACGTCGTATTCATTAAGACTTATAAGGACTATATATGAGGTGACCGGGCCGTTTGAATTTGTAAATGTTGGAAGAAATTATATCGGATGTTGTATTAATTATTCTCTATCGTGTCATGTCGGATTAAGTAGAAAAGAGAAACTCCGATAAGATTTGGTGTTTGAATATAGGCTGCATGCAGGAAAACTCTAGATCAGATCGATCAGGGGTATTATAAATATTTCATATTAATTTTGTTTGTTTATTTAATTTTCTTCCTTGTCAATTCTCTTAATAAATTGCTTAATTATTTTTTCTTTTGCAACCTACAACTAATACCTGCCCGTCACCTGCAACGTACACTAATTTAATTAAGTACTAGTCATGAAAGGTGGCTGCATTCTACTGATTAATAAGTACTGTGAGGAATAAGACATGAGCTCCAAATGTACAAATTAAGCTTTTTGTAAAAATATGGACTCTATAAAAAATATTTACATTTTTTTCCAAATGAGGTCTACTTTTTTATAAAGAACTTGTGCAAAGCTTGTGTATCATCTCTCATGATACCATGCATATTAGGTATATACGTAATTAGAGAATCGGCACTTGAAATGACATGTGTGTTGTGGAGCTGATATTTGCTCCGTTCACACTAAGGTAAGGTTTGGATAGTGAGTTGAGATGCGATAAGTTGAGATAAAAATTGAAATTTGAATAAAATATTATTATAATATTATTTTTTAATATTATTATTGTTTTCAGATTTGAAAAAATTGAATTGATTATTATATTTTATGTAAGAATTTGAGAAATTTGTAATGATTATATTAGATGAGATCAACTCTGAATCCAAACAGATTTATAGACACATGAACAATCATGTTTATAAGTCTATTAATTACTGTATACGGATGCTCGTGTCTTTATCATTTTTGTTGGCAACTTGGCGGGCTATCATATCATATACGTTGTTTAATTACTAGTTTGGCAGGTGTGAGTTTATTGCAGGTGTAATTATATATCATGAACATGTTCGTAATTACACAATTAGGGAATTAGGCATAGGTCGCTTTTAATTTAAAGATTTGTCTTTCAAAGTTTTCAAACTTTTTTTTTGTATGCTTTCCAAAAATTTCCAAACGCATGCATGACTTTTCTCAGATTTCTTAGCTAGGGATACAATACAACATTTGAAGTTTATAAATTATCAGAGTATTCGATTTATAGATGATTTTTAAGAGGGTAAGTGCTAAGTTTATAAAATAGTTTTATAAAAGTAAAATAAATAAATTGATTTTCTTTACAATAAAATAATATTTTCAATTTTATGTATTACAACAAACTATATTAATTTATAAATTTATTTGTATAACATCATTTTGTAAATTTAACATTTTATCTTTTAAAAATAGGCCTTTTCTTTTTTAGATATGGTAAATACTATAACTACAAAGGGATTGCACAAAAGTAATTCTACAAACTAACGTGAATTGATATGGTTCATCAGATTATAAAGTTACTTTGATTGTAAAGTAGATTTAACAGATTAGATAAAAACACGTCAGTTTATTAGTTTATTTTTATATAATTTTTTTATAGATATAACAATACTCTTCGAGATTAAAGAGACTTATAGGCCGTTTAAGAGCATTAGCATTAGTATATGTATAAGAGCATTAGCATTAGTATATGTATATGAGCGCATATGCAAAATTACCTCTTTTACATATCCACTTTGCTATTCAAACAAAATTTTTACATTGGCTTATACATATTTGAGACAAAATAATAATAATAATATATTATTTATTATTATTAATTTTTTACTAAAATCAATTTTTTATATATATTTTGCAATTAGCATTCACTACATACGTTTGACATTAATAATACAAATGCAATAATAAAAAATATAATTTTTTTATATATTATATTAAAAATATAATAAAATGAAAAAATATATATAATATATTATAATAATAAAATGAATGTGCAAATGAAGGTTTGTTGTGTTATTGAATGAGAGAGAAAATGAAAGGATTGTGAGAGAGAGAGGGAGGAGAGATAAATAATGATTAAAATATAATTTGTAGGGTGAATAGTGGTTATCCAAATTTAGATAATTATTGTTCATAAGTAGCTAAATATTTAAATATGCATAAATCAATGTGGGGGATTTTATGGTCATATTATATAAATATGACTTTACATATATATATATATATATATATATATATATATATATATATATATATATATATATATATATATATATATATATATATATATATATATATACACCAACACTAATACTTTAACGGATACCATCTCTAAAGGTCATTGAGAATTATTCTCGGACATATAGATTCAATCCCTTTTTTTTTTTTCTTCTCTATTTATGAAGTCACTCCATCGTCACCCATTATAATGGTAAGATCACTCAGAGGGCTCAATCGTAGTTACATAAAGAGCCCTAATTAAATACTATATAAATCATTCCAATCGACTAGAACAAAGAAAAAAAGGTATAAAAAATATTAATATAAATAATTAAAAGCATAAAGTAAAAAAGTAACTGATTGGATGGGCACTGATTGGAGGTTTAGTTTTTTTATGGAACAGTTGTGATAATATTAATCTTGATACTTATTCTCAGCAATACATTTCTTTGGTTTTAAAGAAGGAAGAAGATAACTCAGAAATTCTACTCACTGGTTTTTATGGAAGCCCTCATACTTCTAAAAGGAAGGAAAGCTGGAATTTGTTGAAGTTATTAAAGCCTACTAAAGAGTTGCCTTGGTTTTGTTTTGGAGATTTCAATGAGATCCTTCTTCAGCATAAAAAGAAAGGGGCAGCTATAAGGCCATACCAACAAATGGAGGACTTTAGAGAGGCAGTGGAGGTTTGTGGTCTTTGTGATCTTGGTTATGAAGGTCCTAAATATACCTGTTGCAACTTTCGAGAAGGCACTCAGTTTACAAAGGAAAGACTGGATCGTGGACTGGGTAATATTTCCTTAAAAAAATCATTTCCTAATTGCAAAATATGTGTCCAAGCTGTGTACTCTTCTGATCATTGCCCTTTGGTGTTGTGTTTGGAAAATGAAGAAAGGCAATTTGCTTTTGCAAGGAGGGGTAGGAAGATATTTAGATACGAAGCAAGTTGGAACCAGAGGCAAGAGTGCAGTAATTTAATAAATGAATATTGGTCTACACAGCAAGGTAGGGTTGGCACTCAGTTGCAGTTAGTACAACAAAATCTGTTGAAGTGCAAGAATGCTTTGTTCCAATGGAGTAAGACTACTCTTAGACAATATAGGAAGGAAATACAAGGCAAAATGAATCAGATTGAAAGACTGCAGACTATAAATATGGGCTCCTATACAGTAGCTTTAAAACAGATGCAAAAAGATGTAGATTTTCTTTTGGAAGAGGAGAAAACTAGATGGAAACAAAGAGCCAAACAATCTTGGCTCAAAGATGGGGATCGAAACACAAAGTATTTCCATCAATGTGCAAGCCAAAGAAAAAAGACAAATGAGATTAAAAAAATTATGAAAGAGGATGGAACAGTGGTAAGTAATATGGAGGCAGTTTCAGAGACTTTTGGGCAGTTTTTTCAGCAGTTATTTACTACATCCAATCCTGAAGGCATTGATTTTTGTCTTAACCATATGGTACAGAAGGTTGATGAAAACATGAGTAGAGATCTGTCTCTCCAGTTCACAGCAGATGAGGTACAAGAGGCTTTATTCCAAATGAAACCACTGGGTTCCCCTGGTCCAGATGGTTTTTCTGCAATTTTCTATCAAGCACATTGGGATATAGTAGGAAGTGAGATGACCAAAGCTGTCCTTGAGGTCCTTAATTCAGATGGGGAGGTTAGCCACATAAATGAAACTTACATTGTGCTCATTCCTAAAATAAAATCTCCTAAGACAGTGATGGATTATAGGCCTATTTCTTTATGTAATGTTCTGTACAAGGTGATTTCCAAAGTGCTTGCTAACAGGTTGAAGAAAATTTTACCAAAGATAATCTCCCCAAATCAAAGTGCTTTTGTACCAGGAAGGATAATTCTTGATAATGTTATTGTAGCTTTTGAAGCAATGCACTCAATGTCTATCAAGAAAAGAGGGCAGCATGGGTATATGGCTTTAAAGTTAGACATGAGCAAAACTTATGATAGGATTGAATGGAGTTTTTTGGAAAAGGTTATGGAGAAAATGGGCTTTAATGAGAGATGGATAAAGTTGGTAATGGGGTGTGTTTCCTCAGTCTCTTATTCAATTCTTTTAAATGGTTCTCCTCAAGCTTTCTTTCAACCATCTAGAGGTATTAGACAAGGGGACCCTTTGTCCCCTTATCTCTTTATCTTAATTTCTGAGGTCTTGAGTTGTTTACTAAACCAGGCTGAGGTTTCAAAGGAGATTCATGGTTTTCCTATGGGAAGAGGCAGGGTCAGTATAAACCATTTATTATCTGCAGACGACAGCTTGCTCTTTTATAGAGCAAATGCAGTAGAATGGTCCCATCTCCAATGTCTCCTTGATATTTATGAAAAGTCCTCGAGGCAGAAGCTTAACAAGGAAAAAACTTCAATATTTTTCAGTGCTAATACCAGAATGGAGACTAAGGAATATGTGTTAGCAATTGCTGGAATAAGATCTACAATGAGTTATGAAAAATACCTAGGACTTCCTTCTCTCATTGGTCGATCTAGGTATACTGCTTTCAACAATATTTTGGACAAAATTAGAAGCAGAATTAGTGGATGGAAGATAAAGTTGCTCTCTTCAGCAGGGAAGGATACTCTCTTGAAGGCTGTTATACAAGCAATTCCCACGTATTGTATGGGAGTTTTCAAACTGCCTAAATCACTTCTAAGGGAGATTAATAGAGTGATGAGTCAGTTCTGGTGGGGACAACATCAACAAGACAGTAAAGTGCATTGGGTTTCTTGGCATCAAATGGGGAAAGCTAAGAAAGTTGGAGGGTTAGGATTTCGAGATCTAGAATTTTTTAATCTAGCTTTGTTAGCTAAACAAGGGTGGAGAATTTACCAACATCCTGAATCTTTGGCTTCTCAGATCCTTAAATGCAAATACTTTCCTTCTACTACTTTTTTTGATGCAAAGCTGGGTGTTAGGCCTTCTTTTGTATGGAGGAGTATTTATGCAGCCAGGTTTTTAATTGAAGAAGGTTCTTTGTGGAGAATAGGAAATGGAACAAGCACAAAAATATGGAAGACAGATGGGTGCCTCAACCATCATCATATAGAGTTCAGGTTCCTGTTAAAACCTTGCAAGTAGATGCAAATGTATGGGAGCTTATTAATCATGAGAATAAGCAGTGGAAGAAAGATATGCTAGAAGACATTATGGGACCTGAGACAGCAGCTATTATTCTGAAAATTCCAATCAGTCAGACTGGGGCTATTGACAGATTGATATGGTTAGGCACAAAGGATGGTTTCTATTCTGTAAAGAGTGGATATCATTTTCTTCAAGAGAGACAGATCATATTCAAAGGGCAGACATCAAATAATGTAGCATTACAAGAAAAATGGACATGCTGTTGGCAACTTAAGATCCCTCAGGCTGCAAAGTTTTCATGTGGAGAGCATGTTTAGAGTCACTACCTACTAGAGTGAATTTGCATAAAAAGAAAATTGTTGATTCACCTATGTGCCCAATATGTCAAAATGAAGAAGAATCTGTAGAGCATGTCTTATGGAGTTGTAAATCAGCTATGGATGTTTGGAGCCAAGGACCTACTGTTATTCATAAGAGTTCAATCAGAGCAGAGAAATTCAAAGACATTTTCGAGAACCTCAGTGCAACATGTGATCAGCAAGTTCTGGAATTTTTCATTATAACAACAAGAAGTATATGGCATAGAAGAAATAAGTGGATTTTTGAGGGTTTATTTCAACATCCAACTCAGTTAGCCTGCCAATCAAAAATGTTATTAGAAGATTTCAAAGCAATGCATGACAGGCCTAGAACTGATACTAGAAGTACACAAGTGATGCAATGGACTCCTCCACCTTCTGGTTTCTTCAAAATAAATTGGGATGCAGCTATTTCTGAGGAGAAGGGCAGAATTGGATTGAGAGTAGTTGTTCGTGATCATGGAGGTAACATAGTGGCTACAAAGAAAATTAATCAACTTGGCTTTGATGATTCCCTACTGGCAGAAGCACTTGGTGCTTTTCAAGCTGTTTTGTTGGCAGCTGAATTAGGTATGACCTATATTCTTTTTTAAGGAGATTCGTCCCAAGTTGTTAACACTTAACAGTCTTAATTCCAATCTTGAGAGATGGGATAGAGTAGGTATGGTTTTATCTGATACTCGTTTGCAGCTTTTTAATTTCTCTAGTTGGAAGTTTTTGTTTGTTAAGAGAAGTGCAAACCATCTAGCTCATACTTTAGCTAAATCCTCTCTTCTGTTTAATGAGGATAGTGTTGTTCTGGATTTATGTCCAGGTTTTAGTCATGTAATTCGGGTTGTTTGATGTTAATGCAGGTTTCTTTGTTGTTTCAAAAAAAAAAAAAGAACTGCATAATTAAGCATCTCTATGAAAAAGACAATTTACTAAGGACGGTGCTCCTCCCACAGCGCTGGAGCTCCCGTTGGGCTCCCGTCTGTTTTTTTATATTTTTATATTTTGATTTTTTTAATATATTTTTTAATACTTTTAAATATTTTAAAAAAAATAAAAAAAATCATAATATTATTAAAAAATATTTACTTAATCATTAAGTAAAAAAAATAAAAAATAAAAAAACAATGACTTCTAACGTAAAGAACGAATGAAAAGACTAGCATTATCTTTTAATAAAATTACTTAATTGCTGTTTAAATATTACGAAAAGATAAAACATAATGATATTAATAACTTGATTGTTTTCCGCTTATTCTTCTTCTTCTTTTTGGAGACTTTGAAGTTAATCTGTGTTAATTATTACTAATTAGATCAACGCAGTAATAAACATGTTAATTATTTGGACCATTAAATTAAGTGTGATAATCATGTTAGTTCGATCATTAACAATCCAATAAAGTTCACAAATTACAATCCCTTGTATTTTTGGAAGGAAAAATATTTACTGCAGCCTACAGCCGGTGCAAAGTGTAAAAAAAAAAAAAAAGATCATGTGAAGTGTGCACAGCTATAAAATGATGTATAGCAAATCTCTTTTTGAAAATGATCGGTCACTTTACAATTTATTATTAAAAAAAAAAATCCACGACTTTTTCAAGTTGTATTGCAAAGATAAATTATATTTTAAGTTTTAAAAAACATAAATTTCGCTTACTCTTTTTAAAAAATTAGATAAATTTAAAATTTGCATAAAAAAATAATTTTTTTGATAATAATTTTTATTTATTTTAAAAAATATATACAATATTTATAGAGAAAAGCTCAAAAAAAAAAAAAATATTAAATGTCGCACTATCAGCCAGAGGCAGATGATAGTGACGACATGTCACGACAGTCATTTGGAAGTTGAAGTTTTTTTTTTTTCCCTGTAGAGTATAAACAGTTTATCCGTGGTAGGTGAATAAGGTAATTAATTACAGGGTTTTGTTTTTGGTTTTTTTTATTTTATTTTTGCTTATAAAAAGCATACACACTTGTCCATACTTTCCTCATGCCTAGCCCTCGTGATCTTTTCCATTCGAAACGCAAGTTGTTTTTCGTACTCTCCCTTTTCTAACCAACTCAAACAGTACTGAACACGAAACGGACGACACAAGAATCTCTCTCCAAAGAAGCCCCAAGATGCCAATTGATTCATCGTCAGTTTCCGGCCAAACCATATGCGTCACGGGCGCCGGCGGCTTTATTGCCTCATGGATCGTAAAGCTTCTTTTGGACAGAGGCTACACCGTCAAAGGGACTGTGAGAAATCCAGGTAATTAATTAAGTTGGAAAAAGGATTTACGCCAATGGTTTTCTATCAAACGAATGATATCTCCTCCATATCTGCCCGTTGCGATAAATTTACTTGCAATATGAAGTCCAGATAATCTTCTCGGTTAACGTAATTGTTCTTTCATTAAATACCATGTAATTTTTTTATAATTTTGATGCATATTGATAATTGTGTATTCGACTGGCTCGATCTGGCTGTACGTACACAGACGACCCAAAGAATGCTCATCTGAAAGAGCTGGAAGGAGCGAAGGAGAGGTTAACTCTATGGAAAGCTGATCTTCTTGATTATGAGAGCCTTAAGGCAGCCATTAATGGTTGCGATGGAGTTTTTCACACCGCTTCACCTGTGACTGACGATCCCGTGAGTTCCTTTAAAATATTCACCCCCTCTTTCAATATTAATTATTTCCTGTTCATTCGTTGCTATATCTACAAATTGATTTTTTTGAAATAATATATATCTACAAATTAAGTGCCTGGAACGAACGCGCGAGAAATAGAAAAGAAAACAAATGTTGAAAATAAAACATGGATTCGCTAGGTCGACTCAACTGCACCATACATTCTCATGGAATGTGACACTCCATCGAAAAACATTTTGTGGTGGTGAGTCCCCGTCAACTTTAAATTTAGTAAAATTAATGGCCACTTATCCTTCCACACTATGTTTTATATATTTTAAAATTATTTATTATTATTTTATTTTATTCTTGTTAAACTAATTGAGTTGTTCTATTGGTCATTCATACACTACATACTTATAATAAAAAAATAATTAAATAAATAAATAAAAGGTATTTAATGTAGAAATGATAAGTAAAGTCATTCATGTAGAAATATGATATATTGCATCATAATTCTTAAGTACCAAACATGATTTGGACATGTTCGGTCGAATTTTTTTTTTAGGACGTTGATATTAATTAGATGAGAACTTTCAATTTTTAATTTTAGGATGCTGAAATGGCCCCGATTGGATTGAGAAGTGATCTCAACTTATCTCATTTATTCTCATCTCATCATTACAATTTTTTTAAATTTCTTCACAAAATATAATAAACAATTTAATTTTTTCAAATTTTAAGATAATAATAATATTAAAAATAAATATTCTAATAAAATTTTATTCAATTCATCTAAAATCATCTCAACTCTCAATTCAAACCTTAAGAATAACATTATAATCTTGATATGTTCTCGATTTATTACTCTTTAGCAATTTATTGCTCGAAATCTTTTCAATATTCTATTAGAAATCCCTTTTATTCGATTTGTTGTGGAGCAAATTAATTAACACGCGCGGCTTGTTTAATTAGGGAAAGGGAAAAATTAAATTATTAATGGTTTGTGGCTGTGATTTATAAAGGAACAAATGGTGAAGCCAGCTGTGGATGGAACGAAAAACGTAATTATTGCAGCGGCAGAGGCCAAAGTTCGTCGAGTGGTGTTCACATCATCAATCGGTGCGGTATACATGGACCCCAATAGGAGTCCAGATGTTGTGGTTGACGAGTCTTGTTGGAGTGACCTCGACTTTTGCAAGAATACCAAGGTTTCATAAATTAAACTTGCTTCTTAATTTCTTCTGATTGGTTTAACTCTCTTCTAAAATGTCTTAATATTCAAAGACACAACAGTAGTTTACCGAATAGGACAAGTTTCCTACAGTACTGAAACAAATTTGTTTGGAGAGCAACTATGTTGACATTTTTTAGATTATTATAAAAAAAAAAAAAAAAGTGAGGGCTAGAAATTTCAACCAAAAGTCCTAACAAATACGAAAACTATTTTAAAGAAAATTAAATTATACATCATCAACAAAAGTGACTATGATTTTTTATGTGACATGATCTTGACTGCTCTGATACATATCATGTTGCTGTTGGAACTTAAAATAAAAAATGCCGCAATCGAATAATTCAATTCGGTCAGGCAACATAGATCGATCTCTATTGATACGATGACTTTAGAGATTAAAGGTTTGGATACTAAAAGTTAGTTGAAGTAATTTCAGAATATTTTATTATTATTTATTTATTATTATTATTTACAGAATATTTGAATTACTCTCACTAGAATTAAAGGGAGAGAGATACTGTACACTTATAATCATAAACGAAGGATTAGAGGTTTCTTAACTTGGGACCACCCTGGTTTGCTTTTGGAGTCGATAATTAAAGGGAGAGAGATTTTATTACAATGGGTCCACGTAGAAAAGGAGAAAAATTACCATATCGAAGTAGTAATTTGCTAGATCTAGTGTCAACTTACAGAGGAATCGTGGTGAATATATTAATATGATGGAAAATATGAATTTGACTTGCAGAATTGGTACTGCTATGGAAAGGCTGTTGCTGAGCAGGCGGCATGGGAGGTGTCCAAGGAGAAAGGGGTAGATCTAGTGGTGGTGAACCCAGTTTTGGTGCTTGGACCATTGTTGCAACCCTCTGTGAATGCCAGCATCGTTCATATCCTTAAATACCTAACTGGTTCTGCTAAAACATATGCCAACTCCGTCCAAGCTTATGTCCATGTCAGGGATGTGGCACTCGCCCATATTCTCGTTTTCGAGGCTCCCTCTGCGTCAGGCCGCTACCTTTGTGCCGAGAGCGTGCTTCACCGTGGAGATGTGGTCGACATTCTTGCCAAATTCTTCCCAGAGTACCCGATTCCAACCAAGTTAGTTTTTCCAACTATTCATCGTCATATATGGTCATTAATATTGTTGTTGATGTTCCTCCCTCTTCACCTGCAAAAAAATCAGGTTGCCTACTGTTTCATAATTAATGAATATATTATATATGTGAAATATTTTAGATATAAAACAAATTTATAAATTCATGTATTTTAACGTGATAAAAAAAACTTATTATAAAATAAATATAACTCATTAAAATTAGAGTAGTGCTACTTAACCGTCACAGACTCACAGCTGCATTTGAACGCTAGGTAAAATTGAATTTTTTTATTTTTTTTCAATTTGTTTATTCATATTTTTTATCATTTTAAAACATTTTTAAAAAATATAAAAAAAAAATCAATACACTAATAGTAAAAGTTACTTCTTAATCATTAAGTAAAAAAAATTAAAATAAAGGAAGTGTCCAAATAAAGAGTCAAATTTAATAGCATTTTTCTTAAAATTATATTAATTTATAATTTTTTTTTTTATAAAATTTCTTTATTAGGTATCATTTCGATTATATATTCCTCTATATAATCACGGCTGTATAATTAAGTCAATAAAAAATGTCATCCGGTCTTATCTTATCATGTTATGGATGCATTCGTATGAGTAGGCCTCATCATTAAAGGATTGCATGACTTATAAGACATATATTGGCCTGCAGCTTTGGGACTGATTACAATGAAATTAATTTCTGACGTTGACATCTTTTAGAAATAACAAGTTTTGCTAGCAAATCAAAACAAGTTTTGGAACCCCTGCCACAAGTTCATTTGCTTGCAAAATTTTGTAGTGACTGTATTCTTGGACTTTTGCTTCTTGCTGTTTTTTTTTTTTTTTTTTTAAACTATTTTATTCTCGAGACACGTTGATTAGATAAAGAAAAATGATGATCATACATTTACTTTACCACTTTATTTAAAATATAAAATAGTTATGTAAGATTGGATTTTTTATTTATTTTTTTAATGAAGAGTCATAATTACTTTAATTAATTTTAAAAAATAATTATAAAGGAATATGGTCCCTGGAAGTAACGAAACAGAAAAGTAAACACGAAAAACACGAGAGCTAGATCTGACGTATTGCTGACGGAAACATGACATAAGTATTGCTATCAAGTGCATGTCTACACAATATATTTTTTGTTAATTTTATTTTTTTTAAAATTAATTAAATAATTCTACTCATCTTTATATTTGATAAGAGAAAACAAAATTATGTATAGTATATAATATAAGAATGATAGTATAAATTTTCTTATCTTAAAATAGAAGTAGCGAGAAAATCTTTTAAAAAAAAAAAAAAAAGGAATTGTGGACGTGGAAAAAATAGCATAGCCAGATGAAAATGCAAATGAGAAATGATACATATACAACATTCTTTATAATATATGATGTAAAATAAAAATATTTTTTATAAAATTATGTTATTTTTATATGGTATTTTATAATAATATTTTTTTTTATTTTAAAATATGATTATGAAATATTATGCGAAAAGAATCGCGTGTCTATCATTTTTGAGTGCGCAAAACCACCCCGGGGCAGTAGGTGTACCAACTTCACTTGTTTACGTAAACTGCTGAAAAAGAGTGTAAGAATGATTGAATCCACTACTTTACCTAACCCAATGTCACTGTCGGACTAGGCCTTCCCCTGTATGATTGATTGAACCCTACTCATTGAATATTATATGTGATTAAATAAATAACTTGTGGAAATGGAGAGTCTCTTTACATATCACAATATCTTCGTCTGATATGGACCTCGAAGTGGATGACATCCTTTTGTCTGTGCTTTGAGTTCGGAGAAGTTCCTGTTTTGAAATACATGGCCGGCATCTTAAGAAGGGTACTTGTCATGCTTTTTTTAGTATACTTTTGCTGTACAATTCTCGTTATATTCCACACTCTATAATATTTTAAATTTATTTTTGAATTTATTTTTTAAAAATTATTTCAAATTTTTTATTCATTATTTATATAATAAATATTTAATAAAAAAATAATAAAAATTTAAAATAATGTTAAATGTTAAAAAGTTATAAAGATTTTTTGTTTTTAGCATGGTGCACGTACGTGTAACTTTTAAGACAAATTAAAGATGGATTGAGAATGTGGAATTAGACATGAACAAATCTTGCTCAATAGGGTTTAAAATTAGATAATTATAAGTTTACTACATCCTACCACTTCTTTCTTTATTATTTTATAGTGAATTTGAAATTTTTATTTTTATTATTATTTTTTAAGTATTTTTTTTAATATTCTTAATCATTAATGGTTAAGTATTTTCTTGACGTTTTCTCTCTCTTTTTGGAAAATCAAATAGACTCACTGATAAATTTAGTTTATATATATTTTTTAAAATACCAATTTTCTTGTTTTCAAAGCTAACGAAGTGTCTCAAAATTGAAATGCGATGTAGGTGCTCGGATGAAAAGAACCCGAGGGCAAACCCCTACAAGTTCTCGAACCAGAAGCTGAGGGACTTGGGCTTGGAGTTTAAGCCGGTGAAGCAATGCCTTTACGAGTCCGTCAAAAGCTTGCAGGAGAAGGGTGTCCTTCCAGTCCCTAAACGGCAAGATCAAGATTCAGTTCGAATTCAGTCTTCTTGATTGTCTTTTCTTTTGGGTGTGAATTACTCGATCGTCGAAATATGAAGTGCTGGCATATATATATATATATATATATATATATATATATATTGAAGACTGTATAATATTTATTTTAATGCTGATTGACAATTTGGGTTAAAAACATATATGCCTGTTAAAAGCAATCATATATCTAGATCATGGTGCATGGTTTTTGTATCGGAGAGTCCAAAGCTACAGAAAACAGCACATGATTCGAAAATAAAAAACAAAAACTCTCAAATTAAGAAGAAAATAACAACATTATTGACAAAAGATCGATCGGCAATTGATTTTTGTTCTTGTTCTTATTCTTCATGTTGTTTTTAGATAAATGTTAGGATGTCCGTCCATTTCTCAACCATATTTCCTCACCTAGAAAGTGAGATATCGACGTCATTTTCACCTTGCCACCTTCCTTCCATGTTCTCGACTGGAAGTGGTGTCTTTCTTTACGTTATCTTCTCCTCCTCGTCTTTAGGTCTCAATTACCTTGTTGTTAGGCACTCTCTCTCTCTCTCTCTCTCTCTCCCTCATTTTAAGTTTTTTATTTTTTGTTTCTTATTGCTACCCAAAGATTCGCACAGAATATTTTCGACTGTAACCCTTATTGATCATGTGACTTCAAATTATCATTATACATTAAATAATCCATACTCGTCCACGTGCAACATGAGCAGTAGGCGCTGCAGCTAATTAGAAACATATGAAAAATGAAATTTATTCTAGCTAACGTACTCATGTCTCCATGATCTCTAGACATTAATTAGCTTATAACTACAAGTCCTAGAGTTTGTGTCTTTAAGTACTACTCTAGCTTACCAACTAACCATCAGTCAAGACCCTCTGCATCTCTTCTTTGAGGCAACTGCATGCTGACTATATCTTCTCTTGGTAGAGAATACATGATTGATCCATTACCCGTCTCATTGCTCGTTTGTCCATTTTCAGGCGTCATTAATGCCAGAAGGTGCGTAGCCTTATTGTTGCTGCGGAAAACCAGATATGCAATCCCAGCTAAATAAATTGCCATACCTGAAAATCCAAATATTCCAAGAAACACAGCAGCTGCAAGTTTCATGTGGTTATGGAAAAGCAACTTGATGAAGCCCGTCAGGAGATAGTATATATTTATGGCCATAATAAGGGAACCAATTATCCAAGTCACAGCTGCAATCTGCAATAGAAAATGACACTAATCAAGAAGCGAAAACTGATAAGACGCACAAACGTAGGACTAGGCCCTCCCACTCTTAATTACTTTCTAGGTACACGTCACAGTCTCACTGGTCAGAAATCTCTCCCCTTTTTCCGAACATCATCAAATGCATTAGAGCAGTATCAACCGCAAGAGACCGGTCCCCAAAAGAAAAATTCTTTCACTTTTTTTTATATTCTTAAATAAAATTTACAACATCACTAAAAAAAAATAATTCCTTAATTATTAAATAAAAAAATTAAAAAAAAAATTATTAGGACCCAATCGGGACCCAAATATCGATAACTCTAGCATTTTTCAATGCGTTATTAAGAAAATGCTCGGGCCACCTACAATTTCTACCTCTACCGATAAATTATTCCGATTTTTTTTTTCTTTTAAAGGATTTGTATTTATTTATATTGTATTGTGTTTTCTTATTTATTTTATTGTAAACAAATATCATACCAATCACTCAGTCTTGATATGGCATTATAAGGTCTAACTCCACTAACTCAAACTTTTGAATTAGTGTTGTATAAAAATGCTTGTCAAGCCCCACAAATAAAGCCCACAAGTGTTACCATCCTCACAAAATACCCAAATGTCCCAATAATTTCAAAGAATCCTCACCGAAAGGCTTTTTTTTTTTTTGTTTTTTTTTTTTCAATCATTTTTTAAAACACTTTAAACATTTAAAAAAATACAAAAAAATCAAAAATTCATTTAAAAACACTTCCTTAATCATTAAGTAAAAAAAATAAAATGAAAAGTATTTTCCTATATATATATATATATAGCAAGCAGAAAATCCACCGATGTGAATATGATTAGCTAGGCAGCCATGCATTTTTTAAAACAACTCAAATATACCCAGCCTAACCCTGGAATCAAATATGCAAGGGAATAGAATAGGAAGATGAGTTGCTACTCATAATAAACCTTACCGCTCTGGAGTTTGCATGAATCCCCATCTTATTCTTACTGCTGGTAAATTTGAGGAGTGGAATGAGAGCAAAAGGAAGCTCAAATGATAAAATCATCTGAAAACACAAATCAAAGTTAGGCTGCAACACAAACGAGACAGAAAAGAACATCCAATTTTGCGAAACATTGCATGTTGAAAAATGAGATCACGAATGTCATTTTAAACCACAAATTAAGCCCATCAATGACGTATATTATGATCATTTAGCATACAGTCAGGAATTTTTATATTGTGTGCGGTATAGGTGCTGTTTGGATATAGCCAAGGGACCATAAAGGTGAATTAAACAATGGTAATTGGTAAAATCAATTTATTTTTCTTCAGAGTTTTGTTCAAGCAGAAAGAGACTGCTTTCCCTTCCAAAATGTAATTTTCCAATACTAAGATCATTGAAACATTTGGGCAAATGTGAAAACCATTTGGAAGTTTTATTGCTGTGGGGGATCCAATGTCTTTTACAATATTCCATTCAAAGGCAAAAATAAAGTCATAACAGATCAGGCTATTTTACTAGCAATCATGAATTATTCCTTTGAAACTAACTTGAAAATAAATCTAATTCAACTGCATTGATTTGTGAATATAAACATGCATTTTAGTACTAATATAGGGTTCAGATCTATACAAAGCTCAGGGCATCTCAGTATATTCAATTAACTTTGGAATAGTGATCACATATTCTGGAAGAAAAAGGTAATTGACAGACAAGAATATCTTTATCTTACTGATGCAATGATGATCAGCTTTCCAGCCCCAGCAGAGCCACCAATAAGTGAAACAATTAAACTAGGGACTATAGCCAAGCAACGTGTTAAAAAATTTCGAAGCCATGGCTTCAGTCGTAAATCAAGAAATCCCTACCAAAACAAAAATATAAGATGAGTCAGGTCAAAATAATTAGTGTGATGATCTCGTAATTCAACCAAGTTAGACAAAAGTATATTCATGATATGAGACTCCCAAAAAATAAATGGAGGCCATAAAGTAATTGCTTAAAAGCATCCAAGTAATTCAGGCATTACTTCGAAGTTGAACTAGTAACAAAAACAATTCAGTTAGAATATGAATTCCCAATCACTGATCAAGGCCGTCATGAAGCAAATATCCATAAATTAATTTACCAATACTTTATGATTAGAAATATAATTTTTCTATTCCCTGGTTGTTCATTCTATAAGAGGAAACCGACATAACTTATCTGTATCCTTTGAGATTCAGAGACAAGGCTAGATATAATAGATTATTCTTAACTTTAAATTTCAAATCTGAAAGCTTTCTAAGGTAGAAGTTTAATACTGCCCTTTGGATAAAAAGAAGAATTGGGAAATGCTAAGACCTGAAAATATATATGGTCAATTAGCAAAGTACCTGCATAACATATTGTCCTGCATACGTTCCTGTTATGGTAGAACTCTGACCGGATGCCAGCAAAGCAATTGCAAAAAGTTTTGAACTCCAACTACCTAAGACATTCTGTAAACAATAAATTAAAACCAAGATTACAAAGCATGTGGATTAATAACCATTGCCATTTTCTGTGAGAAAACAAGTGCCAGGGCCAAGAAAAAAAATGGGAACATTAACAAGTTTGGATGAATAGCATACTCTTAATAAAAATGAGGCCTTATTCAAGTCCAAATCCTCGCAGCTCTTCTGATCTTCCGCATTCAAATTTGTGGAATTACAAACTGCACCACTTACGGAAATAACGGACACATTAATGAGGAAAGCCACCATTAGTGCAAAGGCACTTTCTATTAGATAGAATCTGCAGGCCTCCTGTGAGATAGCATGCCATCAGATATTGTTCTTACAATATTTCCATAATCTACTTCCAGGAACCAAAATTATCTATTGTTGCAAACAACACCATTGACTAAATAATTGTTCTTTAAACAAGCCATAAAGGAGCTGGTTTCATTCAAGTATGATTTACTAATTGAAGTTATATGGCTTCTAACCAAAAGAGGCAGAGAGAAGGAAAAAAAAAGTTATAGCAGAGTATTATGTGATTAAAACACATTTACTTTTTATGATGAGGACTCCCAGCGACTGTATAAACGCAGCATGTCTTTAACCAGTTAAACCCGAGGTGCGTGTAACGTGCACACATCACATAGATCAAGTAAATCATCGGCACTGATGGGAGATGTGGCCTCCAAAAATCATTTGCACCCAAGGTTCGAACCTTAAATCTGGAGGGAACATACCCCTAAGACAAAGGCTGTTACCACTTGAGCTGACCTGACCCCTAGGGTTTGAAACACATTTCTATCTGGATAAAGTAAAATGGTAGAAAACTTGAAAGAAGGAAGAGCAGTTTCAGCATTACACATACTTATTATACAGTACAGAGTTTTTTGAGGATATTACCCAGGTGGCCACTGTATCATTTCAGTCACTACAATAAGAACATGCACAACAGAACAGAAAAATTTTCCTCCTAAATTTTCCAACCATCAAATCTCTTTATGCAGAGACTAGATGGTAAGGAAATAAAGAACTCTTATTTATTTGGCTAAATGCTCGATTAAATTTTGCAATTAATGTGCAGAGCAGTGATATTTTGAACATGGTTTAAAGTTCAAAACTTGTCCGCCAAAGGTAAAATGTTTACTTGGATGCCTCGAACGGATCGTGGTATCTTCCTAGAGAGCACCAATGCTGAATGGAGGAAGAGATTGTGTCTGCGGCAAGTAAACAAAATTCAATGAAAATAAGCTAAATACTCAATGGAAGCTTATGTAATCTTTGGAAGACATGAAAAACGTACGGCATAACCATAGCACCAAGAAGTGAAATCGCAAGGCCAGTAGCACCATTTCCTTTGAGTTGGGGAACAAAAAGACCATTTAAAACCTCAGTAGCAGCAGGCTTTGCGTAGCCAAGCTCCGCAAAAAAACATGCAGCAATTGTAAGTACAAGAAAGGTAATCAAGAATTCAAGTTTCCTGACCTGTAAACAAAGGAAAAAAGGAGGTAATAATCTTGAAGCATTACTAGCTTTTATCTAAAGGTTATCTACATCAAAAACTGTTCACTACCCCTAAATCTATTTTTATCAAATAGATAAGAAATAGTCTTCCAAATATACTCCAAAGCATGAAAAATAGGTCATCAAGCAGGAATCAAAGACTATTGAAAATATATCTGGATACCCCATATTGCTGCAAGGCTAGAAGAACCAATGTACTAAGCCCTGTCAGAAGAACACCGCACCATAGAGGAATACTGAAGAGCATATTCAATGCAAAGGCTGTACCAATAACTGGAAATAGGAAGAAGCAGAGTCAGAATAACATATACATCTATAAAATGAACAAAATTAACACATTTCTGCTTTCTAAAAAGATTAAAATAAAGTATTTTTGTTTTCTGACAAGTAGAAAAAATCAAGAGTGAATGACTAAAGAAGCATACATAAAGATTTGTATAAATCATTAAATTATAAATTGGAAGCCTGCTGCCACGAAGTCAATCTCTAACGAAAAATATTATCCAACCAAATTTCAGGATAGGTAGATGCAATGATGTTGGTGTTGTGCCATGAATTATTCTGATATTGATAGGTTACACTAGGGTAAAAACATATGGCATGAGACTAATATGAACACTATGCACAGCATGGAAACCAACTAAGAAAAATAATCAAAAGAGAGAATTCTCTTTCTTCTAAAAATCCTACAGCTCTATAAACCAAAGAAATCACCAGTAAGAAATTTATCGTCTCAGAATTCTTACTGCCAGATTTTTCTATTATCACTTACTATTACTATCTCCCTCAGAAAGAAAACCCAAAAAAGAATTATCATATACTAAGAGTGTATATATGGATGGTGAATATTTAATAACAGTTAATCCAAGTTGAAATTCCTCAAAACTCTTAATAATCGACAATGATTACTAACTCCTTAGGAAACGTAGAAATCTTATTTATGCATCTTACCGTTTTTGGGTCTTTACCATAAGTTGTAAACAATGACATCCTTTTTTTTAATTAGCACTCAAAAGATTTTATTAAAAAACACAAAAGGTGTATGACATCTTTTCAATCTTACTGGTTCAAGCTACATTCCTTTTGCCCATCCCTTGCCCTTTAGAGTCATCAACTTTGACAAATTTCCAATTTGACAATATATGCACCTAACTTAGCCAGCAAGCGGTCCTCGTGATAAAATGACCTGCTAAATCCAGTCTTCCAACATATACATTTTCCCGACGCTTTCATTCCAAACTTCTAATTCCTCTTGTTCATGAATGCTTCAACTAAAATTTGTCCAATACTAAAAAAGTCTTAGAATTTCCACATGATCCCTTAATTCGAGTTCAATCTTCTATTTTCACCAAAATTGGAAGCACATTATTCTCAGTAGAGCTAAAAAATTGATCGAAAAACAGGAAAGGATATGGAGCTCCTCATTTATGCCAGTCACCTCATCCCTAAGTACTTCAAAGCCAAAATTTTGTAAGCAACTCCCCTTATAGAAACAAGGTGGAGGGAAACTTACCAGTACAAAAATATTGTCATAATATTGACATAAGAATTAAAAAAATAATAATAGAAAAGAGAAGTTAATATTCAGATGGCAGAGTTTAGGTCCTTAAAAGTTTAGTACACAAGGCTGAACGCTCTTCCAATAGTAGAAAACGAATTTGGTGGTGAAAGTCAAAGCCATTCATTATGAGCCATTCAAGTGCCAGGGATGATATAGATAAAGTGAAAAAAAAAAAACTTGTAAGAGACCTGGTTGGAGGTCACGAACAGCATTCATGATGCTATAGAAATATATCTTGTCCTTAGTTATTTGATACACATACAGCTTAGTTAGTGTCTTCTACTATAGCTGCTTTTAATTTGTATGGTTCAATAGCAACACCACTTTCTGTGTATTCAATTTCAAAGTAACAAGCACTCATACCTTCAGGAATGTCACACGCAACAATAGCAATTTCAGCAAGAACCCAGAGGATGAAGTTTGGGACCCTAGGGTATTCAGCTCTACAGTGCTCTGCTAAATGCTTTCCTAAAATTACAAAGCAGCTTTTAGAAGGAGAAAAGAAAAAATCAGATAGCAGGGTAGTATAGATAAGCAGGGAGGACACGTCTAGCAAAAAGTATGCCATCAAATCACTTGCCTGTGACAACCCCAAGATTGGCTGCTAGGGACTGAATAACGAGAGCAGCACAAGAAGCCATTAATATGATCCAAAGTAGCTGAGTAGAAAAATAAGAATGATAAACAAATGATAATGAAAGAATAGAAAAACCAACCCACTTAAAAAAACATGTGTGCACATACACACGCAGAGAGAGGGGGGGTCCTTGGAAAAGAGTAGATGCTGTGATCTTATAGTCAAAAGTATGTAAGGTTAGAGTGACTATTCTTCATGCATAAGTCATTTAATTAAATGTATCATCACCAACTCCATATCCTGATTTATATTTCACAGAAAAAGATATGGACAAAAAGTCCCATTGTTTTTCGTGGATGGCATCTATAAGGAGGCAAACCTAAAATGATTGAGCTCCTAAGAGTAATTGGCACACAATGTTAAAAAGTACCAAGTTCTACTGAACTTCATTGGGAAATAACTGCGCTAGAAGATAACATACGCACCTCGTACTTGAATTGTGCTCCTGCCTGAAGATCTGTTTCAACTGTGAGAAAAAAAATATAGAATGGTATATGTGTTAGTAAGCACACGATTTATGGTGGCACCTAAGGAAATGAGATATTAAAATCTTACAATTTCCAGGATCAATATATGCAATAGAAACAAGAAACCCGGGACCCATGTATGCAAATAAGTTTTTCCAGCTTGTCCTCTGCCAAAAAGAGATATAAATAGGCACAAATCAATAAATCTCCCATTAGATGTGCTAATATCAACGGGATCTCCTACTGTAAAGCCCACAATCTAATCATCAGGCATATTCACACATAAACAGCCTTCGACAATGAAAGAAAAAAAATGAACACCAGCTGGAACAAAAATGAAAAAGAACACCAGCTGGAATTCATGGCACATTTTGCTTGAAGCTGAATGAATCAAAGATTTTCTCGCAAGCAACATTCACAACGAGCAGCTATGTAGAAGAAGTGCATTAGGTTTAAAGGTCTAAACACTCACTGATTCATTCACATCACAAAGTGTAAATAATCAATCTGTGCAGTACATTGGCCAGCTCCTAGTTTAGATGAGCCACAGACCAAATCGGACTCCAAGCACCAATCATATAGTGATGATCTGTATATTCATTACAGTGCTTTGTTTGACATAAAAGGAACAATCGTTGCAATCCTTGAATAATCTGCCTAAGTGATGCAGCATGACAAACATAGATAGTTGTACCATGCCTGACATGTAACATAAGCATTGCAGGAATCTTGCCAGGGGTTTCTCACATTTTCCATTATTTTATCCTCTTTTTTCTCATTATCTAGATATTAAATTGTAGTCATCATTTGGCCAGATAGGTTTTGTTTTTCTTGGAATTATCATCATCAGGAATTTGAAGATATTTCCCACTGATTTCACCAATCTATGGAGCATTTCAATCACTTTTCCAGCGGCATTTCGATGACAACTGAGTTAGTAGTAAGATAGAGTTATCAAAGAAACCCAATGTGACCGTATTTCAGTTTCACCATCCAGGTCTTTCTAAGGATTTGCTTCAGTTTACTCAATCCTATGATAAAAAATGGACAAAATAAAAGCTGAAAATAACTTGTAAGCATAATTCGTCACAGCCTAATACAGTCAACCGTTAGCTTTCTCGAATATCAATCAATGTTCTATCAATTGGAGTATGCAAGTATGCCTACGAGCCAAACGGTTGGTCTCAGGGAAGATTGTGTGAATGGTAGATATCACATATCTGAGCCCAAATTCATAGATTTATGCTTATGGTTTAACGTGTTTATAACTTTATTTCAAGCAAGACCTTGCCTCATCCGGAGACTTTCCAAGGATATACTTCTTCCAGTATTATGCACAAAAAGTATCGTATAAGTCCAAGCTCTCGATGATTATTTGACAAGTATTATAATTAAACTCACATCAGGAACAACAATCTGATCATAATCCGAGTTCTCAATCAGCGGCGCATTTGAAAAACTCCGGCTTCCAGTGCTCGCAATGAACTGTGGCTGTCCAGATGTCGTACCTGTCGCAGCCATCTCTCCCTGTATATAACACTGTCACGACGAGAAAGAAAAGCTTCAATTAGTTAATCATGTTAACAGTAACAGTTCAACCAGTGCACATCATTTGTAGTGAAACTGAAAACAGGTTTTTGAAATTTGAATTTTAAAAAATAAACAAAATCAACGGACCAAAGAAGAAAAAACAGGTCCAGTTACTGTTTGATTGGCAAAAAGTGAAACAAAAACCGCATGGATACCATAAACCAAAATCCTAAAACACTTTTTACAGTGAGAACAAGAAAACAGGGCGTGAAAAAGATAATGGAGAGCCCACATCTGCACCAATGAGTCAAAAAGGACTTCTAATTTTGTCTGTTTTCTACGTTTTATGGGGAAGCAAACAGAGGGTTTGGAGGATGAGTTGACGATGGGACAGAAATCAAGAACAGGCATATAAAAATCGATATGCTTGAAATTTCAGACGTGCTTACAGAAGAGAACGGTTCACGAAGGAACAAAAACTACAGTGTCCCCTCTCTCTCTCTCTCTCTCTCTCTCTCTCTCTGCCTTTCTGTCTAAGCTAATCTCACCAGGAATTTGTTTCCAAGTCGTCCTTTTATAGCCTCTACGGTTCTACCCAACCCCATTGCTTTTTGACAAAATGAACTAAGATTTCCTGTATCAGTAACCACCCGTAAAGGGACTCGGGGGACCTAGTAGCCGTTTAAAGGTCAGATTAGGAAAGCTCATTAACCAAGACAACCAGCAATAAATCCTAATACATTAATAAAAGGAAATGAAATGACATCACTTGAATTTATTATAAATATATTTTGCATTTGTTCCAATATATACAAAATTTTATTGTGTTTGGTACGATAAATTTATAAATATTTAAAAAAAAAAAAACAAAATATTTTCAGCCAATAATGAGAATGTTTAAGCATATTGATAAAATCGTGATCAATTTTCTCATATTAGCATTAGAAAAGGTCGTATTTATCACTATTCTTCACGTGTTTTGAAAATGTTGTGCAGGATTAAACATGCATGCGTGTAGTTGTTACTCATTGACTGTTGAAATTATCATGGCGGGCTTTGGATTACTAGCTAGCTAGCTGCTATATGTTGATTTTCACATGCTGACTTTGTGAGTCATAATGTGATCCAATCCAATACATATCATCTAACATAGATTGTTATCTTGATACGTAAAAATATTCATCAGTCTATCTTCAAACAAAAGGATTGGGTCCCTTGGGTCAATTGTATTAAATATAATACAATATATATTACGTAAAATACGGCAATTATATGTAGAGTAAATCCTATTTGTCTGTAGAGAGTTACAGTAATGGATTAGACCATGTCAGTCATAAAGAAATTTGTGTATTGAAAACTTTAAAAGCAATGGTTAGCTTCTATTCTATATGTCTCATGTCTAAATTGTAATATCTTATTATGAATAAATAGAGTTTGTTCTACTTTAAAAAATAATAATTTATCTAATTTTGATCTGATAGAAAAATAAAATAACTACAATATTAAGTACTCGAAAGCAGTTAATACTATATGAAATATTTATATATGAAATACAACCCTTTTAGTTTGAAATTTTCTAGAATTTTCATATTCAAACGTAGTTCTTCTTCGGAAAAAAAGATAAAAATAATTTATAAACTTAATAATATTAAATGTTGCAGAATTAGAAAACTAAGGCTGCGTTTGAATATTGAGCTTAACTCAGTTCTTTATGAATAGTAGTGACTTGAGTAGTGGAGGGAGTTATGTGGGACTCATTTAAACAGAGTTTAAAGTATGTTTGGATATTAAGATGAGTTTAGTACCTTTTATGAGAAATTGAAAAGGATTGTGGATTCCACGTATAAAGATGTGTCAAGTTGAAAAATATTATGAATCTCACGTGTAAAGAAGTTTTCAGTTGAGATGAGTTAAATAATTTAAGAGGTGAGTGTTTGAATGTTAGACTCGGTTTAAAATTAGACTGAGCTCAACTGAGTCTTGAACCAAACGCAGCCTAAGGTTGAGTTTGGTTCTCAAACTCAGTTGAGCTCAGTTGAATCTAGTCAGTTGAGCTCAGTTGAATCCAGTCTAATTTTAAACTGAGTCTAACATCCAAACACCAAACTCTCAAATTACTAAACTCATTATAATCCAAAACCTTCTTACACGTGAGACGCACAACTTTTTTCAACTTAAAACATTTTTATACGTAGAATCCACAACCTTTTTCAATATCTCATAAAAGTATTAAACTCATCTTAACATATAAAAATACTTTAAACTCAGTTTAGATAGGTCTCACATAACTTCCTCCATAACTTAACTTATTACTATTCATAAAGAATTTAACTTAACTGAGTTTAGCTTAACATCCAAACACAACCTAAATATAACGAAATCTAATTTTTTTCTCAAATTGTAAACTCTTTTAAGATTAGAAAATGATTGAATCGTGATCGTTCATTTTCAAGATAAATATATGTCACGATAAGAGGCGGGCGTGAATAAAACGCTATTTGTGCGCCACGTCAGAAAAAGATTGTTGTGGAAGATTGTTGTGGGACCCTAAAAGTAGCACAGAAAAGACAAATGGGCGGGTGCGACTTTTGTGTGGGTCTGACTGAGGTTTCACTGGAGACAGCAGCAACAAATACGGACTCTACAGAGGAACCTTTGACCAGGTGTGGGGTCTGGGCATCTGTACTTCGTTCGGACGGTTGAGCTTCTGCAATGTGGCTGCTCGGGGACTGGGAGCTGACTGGACGGCTGAGAATTCGCCTTGGGAGTGTCAGATTGTGTCAGTGGAATCAAAATATTCTTCTATCTTCTTATGAAGGACCCATCTCTTCAAACTGTGTTTGATTTTCCTCCTAATATTTTATTTAAGAATAGTTAGATTCTCCGGTAAGATTTATTATTAATAATTTTTTTTATTCTTTTGTCTTTTCGAGTTGATATGAAATAATAAATAGATAAATATAATTTAATAAATAATATTTTAATTATTTAGGATCGGTTTGTAAACATAATTGTTTTCAAATATTTTTAAACTATTCACTACTATTTACAAATAATTCACTACTATTCATAAACTATTAATTACTATTATTATTATTAGTTACAAATTATCTAATACTCTTATTGTATTTGGTTGTTGAACTAAACTCAACTCATTTCAAATTAATCATTTATGAGATCCATTATTTTTTCAATTCTTATAAAAAAATTAAATCAATCTCAACCTACTTCATACATTTCAACTTATAAAGTTAAATTCAACTAAGTAGGACCCACAAAATACTAGCATTCATAGTCCAATTCAATTCATATAACGTATAAACGCACCCTTAACATCTAAATGGAATCTTAGTACCATATGAAAATAATAATGGTTAATAAAATGAATAATATTATTCGTCGTTGTATTTTTCTTTTTTTTTTATAACAAAGATAACTATATTAACTTCAAACTTCAGAAATTACATGACTAAAACTTGGACTCAAATCCAGAACAACCGTATCCTCATCAAACTGAAGATAAGATTTTGCTAAACTATGAGCTAGATGGTTAGCACTTCTCTTAACAAACAAAAACTTCCCGCTAGAAAAAGTAATAAGCTGCATACGAGTATCAGTTAACACCATCCCTACTCTATCCCATATCTCAACGTGGGAATTAAGGCCCTTTACAACCTGGGATGAATCTCCTCAAAAAAAGACATAGTCTATTTCTAAGTCAGCTGCCATCATAACTGCTTGAAAGGCACTAAGTGCTTCTGCCAGTAGGGGATCATTAAAACCAGAATGATTAATTTTTTTTGTAGCCACAATGTTACCTCCATGGTCTCAAACTACTATTCACAGTCCAATCCTACCCTTCACCTCAGAAATCGCTACATCCCAATTGATCTTCAAGAAACCTAGAGGTGGAGGATTCCAATTGATATTCATCACTTGTGAACCTCTAATATTAGTTCTAGGACTGTCATGCACTTCCAATAATATTTTTGATTGGTTGGCTATCTGAGTTGGTTGTTGGAAGTAACCCTCAAAGATCAACTTGTTTCTTCTATGTCATATACTTATTGCTATTATAATGAAAAACTTCAGGACTTACTGATCACATATTGCACTTAGGCTCTCAAATATGTCCTTGAATTTCTCTGCTCTGAGTGAATTCTTGTGAAGTACAGTAGGTCCTTGACTCCAAACATCCATAGCTGATTTACAGCTCCATAAAACATGTTCTACATATTCTTCCTCATTAAGGCAGATTGGGCAGATTGGGGAATTTACAAGTTTCTTTTTATGCAAATTCACTCTAGTAGATAGTGACTCTAAACATGCTCTCCACATGAAAACTTTAGCAGCCTGAGGAATCTTAAGTTGCCAACAGCATGTCCATCTTTCTTCTAATTGTACATTATTCGATGTTTGCCCCTGTAATCTGTTCTGCCTCTCTTTGAGAAAATGATATCCACTTCTTACAGAATAGATACCATCCTTAGTGCCCAACCATATCAACCTGTCTATTGCCCCAGTTTGACTTATTGGAATTTTCTGAATAATAGCTGCAGTCTCATACCTCATAATGTCTTCTACCATCTCTTTCCTCCACTGCTTATTCTCAGGATTAATAAGCTCCGCTACAATTGCATCCTTTTGCAAGGTTTTAACAGGAACCTGAACTATATAGGATGATGGTTGTGGCATCCATTTGTATTTCCATATTTTTGTGCTCATTCCATTCCCTATCCTCCATAAAGAACCCTCTTCAATTAAAAACCCGATTGCATAAATACTTCTCCATACAAATACAAGCCTAACTCCCAACTTGCATTAAAAAAATGTTGTAGAAGGGAAATATTTGCATTTAAGGATCTAAGAAGCCAAAGATTCAGGGTGTTGATAGATTCTCCACCCTTGTTTAGCTAACAAAGCTGGATTAAAAAATTCTAGGTCTTTAAAACCTAAACCTCCAACTTTCTTAGCTTTCTCCATTTGACTCCAAGAAACCCATTGCATTTTACTTTCCTATTGCTGCTGTCCCCGCCAAAATTGATTCATCACTCTATTAATCTCCCTTAGTAGAGACTTAGGCAATTTGAAAACTCTCATACAATACCTAGGAAGTGCTTGTATGACAACCTTCAATAGAGTTTCCCTTCTTGCTTGAGAAAACAGTTTTATCTTCTATCCACTAATCCTGCTTCTAACTTTATCCAATATATTGTTGAAAGCATTGTACCTAGATCTACCAATGAGAGAAGGTAGTCCTAGGTATTTTTCATAGCACATTATAGACCTAATTCCAGCAATAGCCAACACATATTCCCTAGTTTCCTTTCTGGTATTAACACTGAAAAAAAAAATTGATGTCTTTTCCTTATTAAGCTTCTGCCCCGAGGAATTTTCATAGAGATCAAGCAGATAATGAAGCTTGGACCACTCTACTACATTTGCTTACAAAAGAGCAAGCTGTCATCCGCAAAGAATAAATGGTTTATACTGACATTGCCTCTTCCTATAGGAAAACCATGAATCTCCTTTGAAACCTCTACCCTGGTTCAGTAACATATTCAAAATCTCATAAACCAATATAAAGAGATAAGGAGACAAATTGTCCCCTTGTCTAATAACTTGAGATGGTTGAAGAAACCCTGAGGAGAACCATTTAGAAGAATTGAGTAAGAGACTGAAGAAACACACCCCATTATCAGCTTTATCCATCTCTCACTAAAACCCATTTTCTCCATCACATTTTCTAAAGAACTCCATTCAATCCTATCATGTGCCTTACTCATGTCTAACTTTAATGCCATATACCCATGCTGCCCTCTTTTCCTGATAGACATCGAGTGCATTGCTTCAAAAACTACAATAACATTATCAAGAATCATTCTTCCTGGTATAAAAGCACTTTGGTTGGGAAAGATGATCTTAGGTAATATTTTCTTCAATTTGTTAGCAAGCACTTTGGAAACCACCTTGTACAGAGCATTACACAATGAAATAGGCCTATAATCCATCATTGTCTTAAGAGATTTTATTTTAGGAATGAGAACAATGTAGGTTTCATTAATGTGGCTAACCTCCCCAGCTGAATTAAGAACCGCAAGGACAGCTTTGGTCGCCTCACTTCCTACAATGTCCCAATGTTCTTGATAAAAAATTGCAGAAAAACCATATGAACTAGGAGAACCCAGTGATTTCATTTGGAGAAAAGCCTCTTGAACCTCTTATGCTGTGAACTGGATAGATAGATCTCTACTCATGCAGTCATCAATCTTCTTCTCCATATGATTAAGACAATTTGCAATTCCTTCAAGATTGGAAGTAGTAAATAACTTCTAAAAAAATTGCCCAAAAGTCTCTGAAACTTCCTCCATATTACTCACCACTGTTCCATCCTCTTTCATAATTTTTCTAATCTTATTTGTCTTCTTCCTTTGGCTTGCACATTGATAGAAATACTCTGTGTTTCTATCACCATCTTAGAGCTAAGATTGTTTGGCTCTTTGTTTCCATCGAGTGTTCTCCTCTTCCAATAAAAAGTCCACATCCTTTTGCAACTGTTTTAAAGCTATTGTATGGGAACCCATATTCATACACTGCAACCTTTCAATCTGATACATTTTGCCTTGTATTTCCTTCCTGTGTTGTCTTAGAGTAGTCTTACTCCATTGTAACAAAGCAACCTTGCAAATCAACAGATTTTGTTGCAAATCAACTGAGAGCCCTCTTTTCCTTGTTGTGTAGACCAAGATTCCTTTATCAAACTACTGCATTCATGCCTCTAGTTCCAGCTTGCTTCATACCTAAAGATCTTTTCCCTTCCCCTCCTTGCAAATGCAAGCTGCCTTCCTTCATTTTCCAAGCATAACACCAACGGGCAATGGTCAAAAGAGCAAATAGCTTGAACACAAATCCTGCAATTAGAAAATAAGTTTTTTAATGATATATTCCCCATGGCACGATCTAGTTTTTCCTTAGTGAACTGATTGCCTTCTTTATTATTGCACCAGATATATTTAGGTCCTTCATAACCAAGATCACAAGGGCCACGTAACTCTATTGCCTCTCTAAACTCCTCCATTTGATGGTATGACCTTGTAGCTGCCCCTTTTTTTTCATGCTGAAGAAGAATCTCATTAAAATCTCCAAAGCAAATCCAAGGCTTCTCCTTACTAGGCTTCTCCTTACTAGGCTTCAATAACTTCAACAGATTCCAGCTTTCATTCCTTCTAGAAGTATAAGGGCTTCCATAAAAACTAGTGATTAGAATTTCTGTGTTATCTTCTTCATTCTTTAAAACCAAAGATATATGTTGCTGAGAATAAGAATTGAGATTAAAACTATCACAGCTATTCCATAAAAAATCTATACCTCCACTAAGACATCTACTTTCTATCAGAACGGTACAATCAAAACTTACCTTGTTCCTGACCTCCTCCACTTTCTTTCTACCACATTTGGTCTCTATTAGAAAAACAAAACTGGGACACTTCTTCTTCACCAACCTATAAAGCTCTCTAACTGTACGAGGGTTCACAAGCCTTCTACAGTTCCAACTACGGCCTATCATTGTTGTTCGTGGAGCTGCAAAGTAGCCTCCACCAACTCAGGATTAGACCTGTTAAATTCGAAAGTTGAAACTTCCTTCCTCTTCTTTGAATCTATTGCTTGTTCCACTTGATTGGTTAAAACCCTCTTTTTACTATCCAGATTAACAACATTTTCTTTCTCTGTTGTTGAACTGTTAACATCCCTAGCCTTCTTTTTCCACGTGGCACACCTTTTACTGTTCACCACTTGAGGTCCACTTTGTACCACAGATCCAACAATCACACACTTACCTCGAGGGCTAATACAATTGGAAATTCCATCCTGTATTATTAAGCTGTCCATATTATCATTGTAATGTTCAAGTTCCATAAGGCTAGTTAATTCCCCCTTTTTTTTTTCAGAAAAAAGCCTCTCTATTAACAGGAATCATATTCAGACTCTCCACCCCCTTTAATGAAGTCTTTGTGCACTAGTTCTCACTGTTCTCCATCTCTTCCTTTGACTGAATTAATGAATCCATTTGCTCTTTTAAAACATTGATCTTGGTTCCATACTCCTCTTCTCTAGCATTTTTACCAAGCTTTATCTCATCCTTCTGCCACCCTTTCTGGTAATCTGTATTGGCTGCAACTCCATATTTTCGAAAGTCAAAGATGGAAGAGTTCATAGGTTGGGCCCTAAGCCAAGAGCCAAATTGTAAGTCTATCAGTTTCTCCCCTTGACTATTAACTCTCGAGTTATAGCATACTCTTCCCTTATAAGCCAGAATTCCATATTGAAAACAAAAGTTTTGTAAACTTTCATATTTGAAAGATATCCAATACTTTTGGTTCCCTACCTGCAACCACTTCCCCCTTACAAGAGGCCTTTGTAAATCCACTGCTATTCTTACTCGAAGACTCTTTCCCCATGCCAATCCTTCTGAATTTGCATCAACCCTTATCACCTTTCCAATAGAAGAACCAAATTGCTCTCCCATCTCTTCATTCATTACTGACATAGGTAGGTTATGCATTTGAACCCAAAAGGGTTCAAACTTAAATTGTACTACACTAACTGGAACTTCTTCATTCACTTCTTGTAAAGATAGCATGTTTCTGTAAAAAAACCAAGGTCAACCCACAAGAACTCTTTCCTCATCAGGTAAATTTTGAAACTCAATTAAGAACATGTTATCTCCCATTTCCTTAAACTTCACTCAGCCTTCCAGCCTCCAAACTTGTGATATAGTTACTCTAAAAGCTTTCTGATTAATATCCTTGTCTGTCATCACCCCTCCAATAATACAGAGTTTTCCTCGATTCCCCATATCTTTCAACCCCTCAGTAGAGACTAGGAAGACATCACTCTCCTCCCTTGACAATTTAAGTCTCTCCCACCTTTTTGCAAGCTCCTCCTCCTCCATGACCATAGTACTACTCTGGTTTTGCAAGAAAAAACAGTAACACTACACCTTACACTATCTCGAAGAGAAACAAAGGACCACCAACTTAGAAGCCGACTTAAACTCCACCTCAGGAGACTCCTTATTCGTCGTTGTATTGTATTGCTAACAACTTGATAAAATGAATAATATTAGGTTTTTAACAATATGATCTCCTTCGCGGCCAGTTTTGGATCATGGGTCACAGCTACACGGGCTTAGATAACCTAATATCATTTTGGATGGGCTAAGTTAGTTTTGGCTGAGGCCTTATTTTGGTCCATGTGAACGGGCTCAGATCCTTCTTTAGAAAGATTAAAAAAAAAAGGCCCGCGACACCAAGATCGCAAAGGGCAAAGATGATCCAAGGAGGATCTAAAAAGTCTCAAACCCACTAAAGTTGTCGAGCAACAGTCAAGAGAATAGATGTGGGGTTCTTGCGTGTTAGAGTTATCTTCTCCTTTTCCTTTTTTTTTTTTTTTTTTTTTTAATTATTATTCTGTTTCCTGTTAAGTTATATTCTCAAACAGGAATTTGAGAAATGCATTCCTTATCCTCTCATGCAACTAAAAAAAAGCTAAGAATGATACTAATAAATAATAAATGATAATCATCAAGGCCGGAATATAATTTTGGAGGAGTCCAATACTTTTAGTTCTAAAATAAATAAATAGTTGAATTGAAAATTTTTAGGAACACATTTAACAAATTGATAAAAAATTGAGTAAAAAATAAGAAGGAAAAGTATAAATTTTAAACTTGCGTTCTTCTTGAAATAAAATAGAAAAAAAATGATGTTATCAAAAAATTCTAAATGAGACCAAATTCTAATCTAACGAAATATAAGAAAGATTTATTAAAAAATTGTTGACAATTTACAAGACATTCCTTCAAATTGGCCATTTAAGAGCATTGCATTGATAAGTGTCGATTATGAGTTGTGGACAAGAATAAGAATAAAAATATCAAAATCTAAAAAAAATTAAAAAGATTATAATATATACATATCTCCTTATACCTCCTTATACTTATTTTTATTTTATTTGATATATTTGGGGAGGGGGTTTCGAACTTCATACCTCCATTTTGGAAGTTGGGAGTTATGTTAATCAGGTCACAGGTTTTTGGCATCTTCTTATACTTAAAAGTGTCTATCGGTGAATGAACATAAATGAACCGTACTTTTGTTTGACACTTTCTTATTCCACTTATGTCCCTCTATACAACCTCACAGAAATTATATTTCTCACAAAATCACCACACAACAGAGCAAGAGAGAGGTAGAGGCTTGACTGGGCATGGAGGAGTAGGGGAGGCGTCGTGGAGGGCTGGTGGTGGCGTTGTGGGCTGTAGGCGGATCTAGGCCGTGTGACGGCAAGAACCTGTGAGATAGAGAAATGTTTCGTAAGAGAGGGAGGCAGATCAGGGAGTTGCATTGTGGGTGGCCTCATGGTGGCTGCCAGAGGCGGCATACGGTGGCGTCGTGGTGGTACTACGGCGGTGGATTTGGGATCCCGTGAAGAAAAAGGGTATGAGAGGAGCTGGGGCTTCAACTAGAGGAAGGGGATGGCTCGTCGGTGAGGGAGGAGGCTGGTGGTAGTGGTGCGGTGGTGTGGGGGTGGCTAACGACGGCGCTACGAGGAGAAACCCGTGCATGTAGAGGGGTTGCGTGCGTGGAGCTAGGGAGGAGTTACGAGTGATGGGTTCCAAGGAAGTGGTCCACGGCGTGAGAGAAACTTGATGGTGGTGCTTGGTGGAGCTGGGGCTGAGCTGCGGTGGTGCAAGGGTGGAGAACACATGCGTCAAGACCCATTTCGAGTTGCTCACGTGCAGCTGAGAGAGGTGCTACCAAGGGGCTTCGACGGTGGGGTTTGGTCGCCGGCGTGAGGGGAAGCCAGTGAGGTGGTCAGTGACGCCGCAGGGTGGCACACGGCGACACTGGACTGCTTGAGAGAGGAGATTAGGTGAGAGAGAGGGAAGACGTGCGGCTGCTAAAGGGGAATAAGAGGAGGGAGAAATGAAAAGTGAGAGAAAAAGGCTAGGGTTTGGGATTTTAAATCCCAACCCTTCATCTTGAATTTCCAAATTTGATCTAATGATGGAAATTTAAATACTGATTTAAACTAATTTAAAATAGATAATTAAAATATAAATACCATATCATACATTTAAAATCAACTTTAATTTATAAAATACTAATATTTCATCATATGATTAAATAAATGATGAAGTTTTGCTAAATATTTTTAAGAGAATAAAACCATCTAATTAATTAGAGTTTTCAACATAATTTAAATCCCATAATTAATTATGAAGAGTAGTTTTGTTTGACACTTCCTTCTTCCACTTATGTCCCTCTGTACAAATAATTAAATGATGAAGTTTTGTTAAATCTATTTTTAAGAAAGTAAAACCATATAAACAATTAGAGTTTTTAACATAATTTAAATCTCATAATATTCTTAATTAAATAAAATTATTTAGATAAATTGACTTTCTACAATTATAATTTTTTTGGGTTGTCAAAATATAAGAGGCTTACTTTAATGATGAAAGAACGTTAGAGCAGGAATAAGGAGGGTGGATTTGCTTCATATGAGCTCTCTATTTTTTTTTTTTACAAACTCACTACATCTTATGCATGGTTGGAGGTAACATGACATGCATGCATTGATCTCTACCGTCAAATATGATTAATTTGTAGAGCTGAAACTTCCATTCAAAGTTTTAACACGTGATCGTGATTAATCTTTCACGTACGGATGATCAACCCAAATGAAATGTTTAGAGATACTGCAATTGGAACAAACTCTTCTTATTAAAGTAGAGAAATATAGAAATTCATAAATACTTGCTTATATTAGATTTTATGCTAATATGCATTAGACTATTTACTAATCTATCTTATGTACTTTTTCAATCTTGATGATTGTGAACTAACAACTAATTCAATTATTCAATATTTTGTATTCCATGTAAGGAGTCACACTTTATTTGCTGTTTGGACACATTATTTTCAAGAATTTTATTTTTTCTTTCAATTAGGCAAATGTGTCAAACGTGATTTGTATGTTAAACCACTACTAGTTCTTAAAAGCATTTATCTCCTCATAAACAATAATGAACAATGTTTTATGTTTAACAATTTTTTTCCATCAATGCCCCTAATAGTTGGGTCTTATTACAGACTTTTACTTGCTTTTATGTTTATATATATATATATATATATATGTGTGTGTGTGTGTGTATATATATATCTTTATCTCTTATATTTTAAAAGTGTCTATATGATATGAACATGAATGAATAATAATTCGTGTTTGACACTTGTTACCCACTTCTTTCATTTATGCCCCTGTCTTGCTTGGTCTGGGTTTGGGGCTTTAAATTCTAACCCTTCATCTTGAATCTCTAGATTTGATCCAACAATGAATGTTAAAATATTAAAAAGAAACTAACTTAAAATAGATAATTAAAATATAAATAACATATCATACATTTAAAATCAACTTTAATTTATAAAATATTAATATTTCATCATTAAGTAAATGATGAAGTTTTGCTAAATATCTTTAAGAGAGTAAATCCATCTAAATAATTAAAGTTTTTAGCATAATTTGAATCTCATAATATTCTTAATTAAATTAAAATCATTTAGATAAAATGATTTTTTACAATTATAATATTTTTGTGGCTTCCAAAATATAAGAGGCTTCCTTTAATGATGAAAGAATGTGAGAGCGACATAGGAATAAAAGACTTTGTATTTTTTCAGTGCTCCCTGAGTCATCGAGTAGTGTGGTTGAATTTTTATTAATCGTGAGATAATTTTTTGTTCATGCGATCAAATTTTGCAAAGTATCTTCTCTTGTCATAATTTGAGTATATTTTCTTGTTCTTGAAATGTAGAAATAGAGAGGGGGATTTGCTTCATACGAACTCACTACATCTTCTGCATGGTTTGAGGTAACATGACATGCATGCATTGATCTCTACCGTCAAATATGTTTAATTTATAGAAATGAAACTTCTATGCAAACTCTTCTTGTTAAAGTTTGCCTGGAAATATTTGAAGATACTGCGATCAGAACAAACCCTTCTTATTAAAGTAAAGAAGGATGGAAATTCATAAATGTTTTCTTATATTAGGTTTTATGCTCCTATGCATTAGCCTATTTATTAATCAATCTTATGTACTCTTTTAATTTTGATGATTGCGAACTAACAACTAATTCAATTATTTAAGATTATGTATTGCGTGTAAAGAGTCCTTCTTTATTTAATGTTTTGGTACATTATTTTTAATAATTTTATTTTTTATTCTAATTAAGTAAATGTGGCAAACTTAAATCATTGTTAGTATGTGTATATATATATATATTATTTTTTTTAATAAGAATTAATAATAATAATAATAATTATTAGAAAGAGAAAAGTAACGTTCTTCAAAGTCGTAAAAGCATCGTTGACAAATGAGGAGTTGGATAGATTGAATAATTATGGAAGATCTTTCTACTGTGACCGATACAGTATTTTGGAGACAAGTGATTGAGATAAGGTGAATTTGCGTGTTGGGATAGTGATACGTAGTAGTAGAATCCTGGATAATGTTAACACCTTTACAGCTAATCACCTCTATCCTTATCTTTTGGTTGTCAATCCAACTCTCGGACAATTTTACATTCATTCAGGATAGAAAAAGTCTACGTGCACTCGGGAGGAGTAACCGCCGCATATACGGGCCTCCACATAGATAAATAAAAAACTACATTTCATATGCACCCTCTTCTCACATGCAAGCAAATTCTCTTCACTTTGTCACAAATACAAAGCAAGTTTTTCTGCTTCCCCACTCACATTTTTGCGAGGGTGATTCTGCTTCCCACAAGCCACGAAAACAGGTTATGCTTCTTAACTTCATCTTCTCTTCTTCTTCTTTGTTTTTCGTCTTTGCATTCGTGGATCCAACTTTGTACCTCCTTGCCATCATTTTTCCCAATTTTTGAAAGCCCGGAACCCTAACCCACGAAGAGTTTTATTTTAGCGAAAGCGCACACAACTATCTCCAAATGCTTCTGCCACAAATGAACATTCTCAATCCCATTATGAATTGCATTACAGATATCAAGCGACTTCACACTCATTTTAAAAGAATTCAGTTACCAATCTGTCCAAAGGCGGCTTTGAGACCCATACTATGTTTTTCACCAACATAATCCTAAATTCCTCCTGCAGCAGACAATGACATCTAAAAGCTTCCGTATCCATGCAATTGAGAGCAACTCATCGGCACTGACTTCTGAAAGGTCATGAAAGCGGTCTCTAACCTGTTTTTGGAACAATTCAAGCTCAGATTCTTAGGCACTGAGTTCGTGACTTGATTCCATGGAGGGAATCTGTTCTCACCTTATTCTCCAAATCGAATGGCTAAGGGCGAAGAAGAACCTGGTTTATTGGTAGAGGGCATTGTCATAATATTCGGAAAAAATGCGAGTCTACAAATCCAAAACCAAAATCCACCAACTTTCAAAACCTATCAATATAATTCAATTAACAATCCGAACGCAGAAGGTTATCGGTAAATCTCAGCATAATAATGTCAACCAAATCAAGATTTTTAACTAATTTTATCTGAGCCAGATCCCATATACAAAAAATCTAAAAACCTAACTTCAGTTACGATTGGATGAATCATACCGAAACCCATTAACTCTTACCACTGAGATTGAAAAATCTTGACTCTCAAATCAAGAAATTTGAAAAACCCAATGGTACGAGAACCCAATACTCAAAACACGACGATATAACCAACAAATTGGCAAAGAAAAAGTTTACGTCCACTTGGGAGGGGTTTTGACGGCACGATGGGGATCATTAATTTGGCATCGGGTCATCAAAGAATGCTCATACGCGTTGCTCAGATGGCCAATGAATGAAGACAAGTGAGATGCAAGAGATGAGTTTGCGTTTCTGAAATCGATTTGCTTCTTCTCCTCTTTTTTGTTTTTTTTTTAAAATAATATCGACTGACGTCGATTCCCAAAAGGTACCCAATTGTGGGTACCTGTAGCATGTCTGTTGGAACAATCCACCTTCATTCACTATGAAACTTACATTTGAGGACATATTTTCTTAAAAAAGTAAAATAAACTGGATCGCATTCTTGTCTCTATCATAGGCATCCATGTCAAACAGTGGAGGCTCCTTGGAGGCCCCCATCTTGATACCGACACCAATTAGATATGGTACCAGCAATTCAACCTCCAAACAAATTAGATATGATAAAGCTTGCAACAATGACCAACAAAAAAAAAAAAAAAAAAACCAACCAGTCGTCGTGATTTTTTGAATTTCAAAATTAATTAAATAATAATAGACTAAATATTTCCTATTAACCATCATCCATTTATTACTCTTTTAATTTTTTTTAATAATTAAGAATGTTAAAAAATATTAAAAGAACATGATAAAAAGATAAAATTTTAAATATTTTATAAAATAATAAGAGAATGGTAACCTATCATTATCCAGACTAATTTACAAAGAAATTCTCATCCCCTCACCTACTATTCTTCACTAATCACACATCATACATTCAGATTATATACATATGCCACTGTTGCATCAGAGCTTTTGCAAGACAGATTACAAAAAAACTGCATTACAATCTCCAAGCCCAAAAAACAAAAAACAATGGATTACAACTCTACTAATCTAATTAGATTAAGAAGTCTTAATTAGTGACAGGTACTCTCCCCCTGCCAGCTCCAAATAATGTCTTTGAGTGCAGGCCTCACATCCTCCTCACAAAATTTCTTGTACTCGAGAGTATCTCCAGCAGACTTGGACAACTCTACCACCGCCACCTCCGGTGCCACCTCGAACACCTCCGCCGTCACAGCCAACTTTCCTTTCCTACCATCCACTTCACCCTGCATTTTCATCTTGAAATCCTTCAAACTCGTCACCCCGAAATTCAGCCTCTTCGCAACAGCCGCCAGCTTCGCCAGGATCCCCTCTGCCGAGCACTTGGACGTGAACATGGACCCGGATTTCCTCTTGCTCTCAAACAAGCTCGACAAGTCGAACCCGGAAGACATCGACGAAATGAATTCAAAAGCGTTATAAAAAGGCGGTGACAAAGATTTGGTTTTTACCGATTCCATGAACGCCTCTTCGTTATTATCGTCCTTCTCATCTTTCTGATCTCCCACCGGTTCTTGGATTGAGAACGCAATTGGCTTTGTAAATCCCTTTTGAAACCAAGGACTCTGCATTATCTCCGGGATTGAAATTCTCTTCGCCGGATCAGGAACAAGGAGCTTGGATATCAACAGCTTTGCATCGGTGGAAAACCATGGAGGAAACTCATATTCGGCCTTGAAAACCTTCCTATACATTTTCATAACGTTGTCGGCTCGAAATGGCAAATACCCAGCAAGCAAAACGAATAGAACTACCCCACAAGACCAGATGTCAGCCTTAGCTCCATCGTACCCTTTCTTCCTCAACACCTCGGGCGCCACGTATGCCGGCGTGCCACACTGGGTGTGGAGCAACCCGTCATTCCAGAGCTGCTCCGGCAGAGCGGACAAGCCGAAATCGGACACTTTCAAGTCCTCGTTATCATCCAGAAGGAGATTTTCGGGCTTCAAGTCTCGATGCGAAACTCCCCGGCTGTGACAGAAATCGACCGCGCTCACCAACTGTTGGAAATACTTTCGTGCCAAGTCCTCCTTCAGCTTTCCTTTTGCTACTTTTGCAAACAACTCGCCGCCTTTCACGTACTCCATCACGAAGAATATCTTCCCCTTGGTGGCCATGACTTCCTTCAGCTCAACAATATTTGGATGGCGAACCAAGCGCATGACCGAGATCTCGCGCTTGATTTGCTCCATCAGGTCTTCTTTCTTGACGTGGTCTTTGTTGATGACCTTGATGGCAACGCTCTCGTTGGTGATGAGGTTCTTGCCATGGTAGACTTTGGCAAAAGTGCCTTGGCCTAACACCCTCCCCATCTCGTACTTTCCGAAGAGAATGTTTCTTTGCGGACTGAGCAGCTGCTTGCAGTTTTGTTGCAAACTCGGTTCCTCTTCCATCTCACTCAAAAAAGAGGGAACAGTTGCGGGACTGTTGAATTATTAAGAAATTGGATCGAATTAGGCCGCGAAACTTTTCGATCTGGTAAAATAATCAACGACCACGATGGGGAAAAAGGAGATTTTCCAAGAAAACTGAAAGCTGTATCAAATGTCTGAGAAGCATGCTGGGAGGATAAAGGTAGTCATGCCCGCATATGGGAAAAAATAGGATTTTTTTTTTTTGTGGGAGAGAAGTAATTAGGGGATTGGAGGTTGATGATTACAAAGTCGATCGGTGGTAGTGAAGTGGTTGAGATTTAATGTGAAAAAGCAGTGATTGGGGGCAGGAAAATAAAGGCAGTGGAGGAAGTAGTGATGACAGGAGAGTAGGTTGTCCCATAACCATTGGAGGACATTGTTTTGGGCTTCTTTAGGATTTGTTTGGATTGATCCGGAAGGAGCAGCAACTGGCAAGCACACGGAAATAATAGAACAGTAACAGAAACATCTTCCTGTTTCAATAATCGTAAAATTTTGGTCAATTGGGTTAAGCCACGTTGAAAATATCAAATATATGGGTCCAGACTAGATTTGACCAGTCACTGGGCTCCACCGCTCCAGTAGCTTGATTTTTCAAGTAAATTTTCGCAGAAGATCAACGCTGCATCTATCGAAAATTTGTCTCGAATGTTTGTCTCAAAAATACATTTCATCTTTTTATTTTTTTTATATCTATTTTTAATTATTAAAAAATATTTTTTTAATCATTTAATCATTAATTTTAAATATTGTTTTATTCAGAGTATACGTTGCATTGGTCGCAAGCAGGACTCTTGTCGTTTAGGGTTACACACACAGGGAGGGACAATAGGCCATAGTGAAGCTTCCGGTTTGGTCACCGATAAGGCTTAACAGCCTTTTTATTTTTTCATACATTTTTTATTTTGATATTCTTAAAAAATTTTAAAAATATTCAAATTCATTTAAAAATATTTTTTTAACAATTAAATAAAAAATAAATAAAATAGTAATCGGTGAATTTTGTAGTGCATCCACGGATGCAGCAATTTCCTTTGCCAAATTTGTACTTGCCCCCCAGGTTCAGAAGCATGCAGACAATGAGCTTTGACTGACGGTGTCGGCAAATACCAATCTCTAATTTTGAGAATCTGATCCAAATTCAGCTGACATTTCACTGTCAGAGCACAAGAGTTTAAATTTAAAATAAAATCCAACATTTTTGTCTTTCCTAGTCACATGGGTGTCGTGTCCATCCAGAGATGCCACTCCGTGTTTGAAGCAATGTTAAGAATATCATTTTGATGATTATTTTGATGGAACTATTGAAATCAGATATTTTAATATTGATATTTTTTTGAAATAATCTATATATTTTATATTTTAAAATAATAATTTATATATAAATAAATTATATACAAATTATAAATAGTTTAGTTTGAATTGAGTCTAAAAAAAGCTTAAATTTTGAAAAATTAAAAAAAAAAAAAAGGTAGAAGTCAAAATTTGTATATAGGCCAAAATCTGAAATATCGGCCGGTACTATTAGTATGGGTCGAAATATCGGTAAATGCAGATTAAAAAAATTAAAATTCTAACCGATACGAAACTATATCATTCTCTGTACTGACTACCCTGCCAGGACTCTATATTTCGACTGAACCGGCCGAAACAAAATTCAAAACCTTGGTTTAAAGTTTGGACTCAATTATCCGGGAAATTGCAATTCGGGGACAGTATAACTTGAACAGATAAGCTCAGCTGTTGCAAAATAAATCCTAACCAGTAACCCTCCTTGTGCGGTTGAATATAATTGAAAATCACAACAGACCAACGAAACCAGAGTGGGCTAGACAACTAGACTAGATTTAGGTTATATTTAGATGCTGAGTATTTGTAAATATTATTAAAAAAATAGTGAAAAAAAATAATGAATAATAATAAACTATTTAGAATTTTACTATATACAGTTATTTTTATGCGCTCTTTATGTACTTCATTGATGTGATTGGTTGCGTCAATTTTCTTTAATTCACATCCAATTATATCAGTAAAGTGTATAAAGAATACACAAAAATAACTACGTGTAAAATTTTTGTTATAAATAGGGCACTACTACACCCAGGAGGGTGGGTCTCAAGAAAAACTACCGATAAGTATAATTTTTTTCAAACATTTCTTTAAATTTCTAAAATATTTAAAAAAAAATGACATACTTATTAAAAAATACTTTCTTAATAATTAAATAAAAAAATCACTATTGGTATTTTTTTTCAAAATTTACAGTTGAGAAAAATATTGAAAATATATTTTTTAAAATAATAATGAATAAAGTTAAGAGCTTATCGAATGCAGCCTTAAGTCATGCAGGTTGAGAATTATGTGGACCTAAGGAAAATGCTATAGACCCCACTTGTTGATCTCGCTTTCTCTTCCCGTTTGACGTGGCCCTTCCACGTTGCACTGCTTTTACCTTTTTTCCTTTTTTTTCACCTTGTGTAAAACACATCCCCCAAGCTTCGTCTCCTTCTCTCCAGCCTAGGAGTGGGCAACGGGACCCCGCCAAACGACGACGACGACTCTCTCTCTCTCTCAGACGCTAAGCTACCTTTCGTCTGCTTTTGTTTTCGTGTTTTTTTATTTTTTTGAAATCTCAAAATCGGCACATCCCATGCATTTTCAAGTTTTAAACCTTAAGAGAAGTCTTGAACAAAATACAGTCATATTTTCAATATAAACTACTAAACTGAAATGTAGTTTAGATACAAACAAAATATAAGAGTGCGAAACTGGTGATTCATGATCAACCATTGCCTCCATAACCAAACTCCTCATACCAAGCTGCTTACTTCTCTGAAGAATTGGGTCCATGCTTCTTCCCAAATCCAACTACGGTGGTGATGAAGCGGCGATTGTATTGCCTACGCTTGTGGGTGCGGCCTCGCAGCTTCTTCTTCTTCTTGTCCTGCTTGGCCACCTTTGAAGTCTGACCCCTCACCTTTCCGACATGTGCCAGCGATCCGTGAACCTTATCCATGAATTAGTTTGCGTCTTGCTGTGATGGAACCGCTGGCAAACACTTGACGAGTGAGAGGGATCAGATCGTGAGTGTGTTGTAGCTTTGTTCACGTGTTTACCCTTAATGTTATGGTAAACTCATCCCAAGTATTTAACTGGGCTGGAATCCATGAGCCATGAATACCATGAGAGGGCTTTACCCTCCATGTGAAAGAATGCTATTTTAATCCTTTGATCATTTGGGGTGTTATAATAAGAGAAAAAATGTTCTGCCTTTAAAATCAATTCATTAGGTTCAGTCCCATCAAACTTTGGAAATTCTAGTCTAAGAGACCTTGCCTGAATACCCCCGTCCTTCTCAAATAAAGGATTGTTACTAACCTAGTGATGCTGATTGGAAGATCCCTCTCCCGAATTTTGATTGCCAATCATCCCTACAATCTGTTCATAACTTGAAGCCAAGTTATTTAACTGCTGTAGTATCGCATCTAACACACCTTTTTGTTTCTCTTGTTCTTTTCGCAGGCGCAGACTCTCCCCTTTCAAAGATGCCATAGCCTCAGCCAACTGTGTTTGCCTAGTTCCTTCAGCCATGTCACAGGAACATGGCTCTGATACAACTGTTATGTGTTGAAATAATAGTGTAATAGAAATATTAGGAAAAGAGATAATTGTTGGTAAATTCGAGGTTACCAGGCCTCCTTTGCTCTTTAAAATTTTTGGATAATCAATGCTCCTTTCATTGAATTCAAAAACATAAATAGGCCATGGATAATGACCAGACTCACGACGTGGGCATAACCCACTACTTAAGAAACAAATAACTGACCCACCACACTACAGGCAGACTTGGACTAACTACCCACTACGAGCCCCAACGGCCCATTATACTTGACTCAGTAAAACTTGACTTTAAATAAAAACGACGCCACTTCACAACTTAAAGACAGATTTCGGGTTTTTAGGAGCCATAACCCTAATCTCATAACATCTCTATTCTGGGAGGTTTAGGGCATGCGAAGAAGAAGATGAGAAGAAGAACCTATTTTCGTCTTCGTGTTCGTCTGTGCAAAGTTGCGACCACTTGCTCTGTTCTTTGGGAAGACAAAGGGAAGGAAGGGCAAAAATGATATGAGGTCGTTTGGTGTATATGAAACACACAATTTCATTTGTACACGTAGATGCCGGTTACGCGAGGGTTGCCCTAGCCGGTTGCAACAAGAATTTTTCTTTAGAAATTGATTTTTCATATCAAGAAAAATCACACATTGAATTATGCATTTTTGAGCCAAATTAATTAATTAATTTTTTTTTTATATATTTTACAATTAGAACCACTGTAAATTCTATCATTTAGCATCCACTAAAATTTTTTTCCTAAAATCCTATCCGTTGGTGGAGAGAGAGGGGGGAGGAGAGAAAAAAGAGTAATAAAATAAAATTTGAAGAGTGAAAATTGCATTTTCAAATTTGTAAAAATATTGTTCACAACTATATAATTTTTTTGATATATATAATCTAATGCAGTCTAATTTAAGATTATATTATATAAATATGTAGATGCATAATTCAATACTAATACTTATCTCTAGTCTCTACTCATATATAGCAACAGCGTGTTGTCACTTTCACGTAGTTGTCGTATGGCTGATTTTAGCGTTGCGAGATCCCTGTAAGGATTATAACGAGTCAAAGTTTGGAATGAAAACCAAGAAAATAACGCTCAATACTCTTTTTAGTGAGCGTAAATTTTGTATACTCTTTTAAAATAGGTATCATCTATTATTAAAAAAATATTTTTTTTATTTTCCATTTTTTGTTAAAAGGAATATATAGGCATTGCACATCTTAAGACTATAAATATCATAATCAAACTAAGAATTGCGACTCTCTTTTTAGATTGGATGATTCCATTTTAAAGAGAAAAAAATATACAAAATATAAGAATATTATGCCTATATTAATTTTCATACAATATAGACCCACACTCTCTGGAATTAGACTATCTAACTTAATTGTAAAACTAAAGACACCTATAAAGTAAACTTCGTTTTAAAACGGATGCATTTGTAATTGTGGCTACTTTTTTTTTTTTTTTTTTCTGAATCCGAGATTTGGTTTTTTCTTGGATGAGGCGGTGGCATGTGAGCAGATGGAAAATGATATTTACAGTCGTGAGTGTACAAGCACCGTACGAGATCCATATTATTAATAGTGGACTTCACTCTTTATGACTATATGACACTTGCGCACTCTACAACTACATGTAATATTACTCGTAGACAGATAGATACCAGGGTTGTGGGCTGGTTTTATGGTTCTTTTCTTTTGAGAGGCTACATTACTACTATTCAATCATGGACTAGGCTTATGGATTTAGGTTTCTGTTTTGGGCCTCTCTTTTTGTAAGGTTTCCTTTTTTATTTATTTTTTAACTCCTGATTCAGGCCCTATCACGTAGTGGAGAATCTACAGATCCATTCAGTTAGTAAATTACTATATCCTCGTTTACTAGTTCACAATAAATTTTGATAAAGATAAAAATATGAAATGATATCATTCTTCTTGAAAATCCGAATATACTTGTTTCGGCACTTTACGAGGGTTATATTAAGCTATGACCCAGGGAAAAGGGAAGGCACTCTAGTTATTCTAATCCAATGGCGGATTAAGATGATGGAGATATCATTTTAGAAAGCAATGAAAGATATAACCTAAGGATGTACAATAAGTGAATATTTTTATTTATGTATTACTTTTTTCAAGGAGTTATTATGAGATTTGTACACTTTTAAATCTGTATAAATTATTGAAAAATGATATTTGCAGTCGTGATTGTGTAAGCGTCGTGCAGTCGTTTTGAAAAAAGTGAATAAATATAAGACCCACGTAAAAAGAAATTAATTTTTTAATAGTAGACTCCACTCTTTTTCAAAGCGACTGCACGACGTTTTTACATTATACGATTGTATGTAGCATTACTCTAAATTATTTTTCTTTAGTCCAATGACATGACTACATATTAATAGTATCCAAATGGCGACAGACTTGGTAATATTTGGCGTGTGAAATAATTGAACTAGCCTCGTATCTTTCGTCTAATATGTCATCCACACGAGGGTCGATGTGAAAACGAGCCTTGATCTTTACAACATTTAAATTTCTGTAGATCATGATAGGAGTAATGTTATACACCACAATTTTTTCTTATTTTCATCCCATTATTTGATGATTCTTTATTATCTCATAATAATAAATATGTCATATTACATCTATGAAACTTGTTCCAATATCTTGTTCGTGCTGTGAGATAAGGCATAACATTATAGGAGAAGTTTCTCTTGTTGAAGATAATATCAAATATTATTGATTTGATCTCAATATAATTTTTTTTTTATAAATAGGGATGTATGCCTTGTATTCAATAAAAATTGAGAAAGCAAAAATTTAACCCTCAAAAGTCTCTTGCCCTCTTTCTCTTCCCCATCTTCTATTATATTATATTTTATTTTCTATCATGGTATCAGAGCCCTTGACTAACGTTAAACTTGATCATGTGGAATATTTATTCTTCCGCTAGGTTTACCTCTCACAAATTTTTTATCGCCGTTCAATTACGTATCGTCTCAAATTAATACATTTGGAGTATCTCTATTAGTTGTGAAACTTTTTTATTGGATTTTGTTCTGATGTGAGTATTGTTTGAAGCCTCAAATCCAATTTTGGCCTTTTGATTTTGGTCCAATAATTGATCAAGGCCATATATAGCCCATTGTTGGCCACAACTCCAGATTTGATGGTCCAATTGCCAGCCACTTTATCACCAACACTATCATCTTATAAACTATCAATTAGTGAATATGAAGCTTACTTTCAAATTTCAAACTCAAGATTTCAAAATTATCTACCTTAAGTTTGAGGGAGAATGTTGAAGATAATATTTACTTTGATATTATATTGATTTGATTTTCATAATTATCAAATCACTTTGATTTGATATTATTTTGATTTGATTTTCATAATTTTTACCTTATCTTATCTCAATATAATTTCTCTATAAATAAAGATATATGCCTTATATTCAATAAAAATTAAGAAAATAAAGATGTAGCCCTCAAAAGTCTCTTGTCCTCTATACCTTCTCCATCTTCTTTTATATTATATTTTATTTTCTATCACCTCATTGAAGGGATGTAATGATCATATTTTGCGCAAGGGTGGTAATGAATATTCCACTTAGGGCTAGAGAAGATACCATCTAATCTTATTGATAAATATCATACAACCCTTTAATGATTTATACCTTGCACTTGGGTTATAATTGAGAGAGCTTTGGATAATGAGTTTAGATGAGATTAGTTGAGATAAAAGTTGAAAGTTCAATAAAATATTGTTAGAATATTATTTTTTAATATTATTATTGTTTTGAAATTTGAAAAAATTGAATTGTTTATTGTATTTTGTGTGAAAATTTAAAAAAGTTGTAATGACTAGATAAGATGAGATGAGATATTTTTTTATCCAAACTTAGCCGTTCCTAAAATTGCACCCAACGAAAAACTATGAAAATATATCATTTCCTTTGATCGAGGGTTTATTATGCATTTAACCACTACTATTGTCATTTTTGCTCGGAGTTCCTCTTTGGAACACACCGGCTGGCCTCATGGGATTAACAAGCTCCAATTAGAATGAGACACGTAGGGTACTTCATAAAAGGTAAAATAGACTTTTTTCATCTAATTATACCCGTGAAAGCCCTTCACTCATGCACCTCACTACCTTTAACGAAAGCGGACCTTGGAGAGTGCAGAAAAACCAGACGTCCTTCAAGCCGTCTACACCCACGGCCATCAGATGAATAAATGGGAAAGGACAGTCCTCAAGAATAAATTGAAGAATGTTCTCTCTGATAAACAAAGTTGCATCTACACCCCCATGACCATCAAAGACCTGCAACAGGACAATAATGATCAACAAGCTGCATTGTTTATTTATTGATATAATACTTGAAGTAATCGACAAGTCAGAACTATAATTTCTAAATAGACGAGTCCGACAATTTATTTACAGACCCCATAGAAAGCTCCAGGAGAATAAAAGTGTTCAATTGGACCTAGATGTATTAAATTATTAAGCCACGTGTAGGTTTAGTTAAGTTAGTTAGTTTGTATATAAATAGACTCAGACGGATTGTAATGTACATATTTCACTTTTCAGATTTCAATACAGTTTTGGAATACTTTTCTTTTCTTTCTTGCATTTCTTTTCTTTCTTGCACATTCTGAGATGGTATCAGAAGGTGAAAATCCTGCTCCCGCAAACTCTACTCGTATCAATTCTTTTATTGAAGACTTTTCAAATCCTTACTTTCTTCATCATGGAGAAAGTCCTGAATTTGTTTTGGTTTCTCAACCTCTGAATGGTGAGAACTATTATACTTGGAGTCGGTCGATGGTGATGGCCCTCAATGCCAAGAACAAGACGGGTTTTATTGATGGAACCTTTTCTTGTCCTGCAAATCGATCTAATCCGCTTTATGTTCAATGGTTTAGATGCAATAATATGGTTCTTTCTTGGATTTTAAATTCTCTTACGCAAGAGATTGCTGCAAGCGTTATCAGTTCTTCTATTGCTGCAGAGGTCTGGAACAATTTAAAGACTAGGTTTACGCAAGGTAATGGCCCGAGTCTTTTTCAACTTAAGAAGGATCTTTCGTCCTTGGTTCAAGATCAAAATTCTGTTAGTTTGTATTACACAAAACTCAAAGCATTATGGGATGAATTCTCCAATGTTAAGCCCATTCCCAGTTGTATTTGTCAGCCAAGTTGTTCCTGTGGAGCTTTGAAGACAATCATTGATCAACATAATAGTGAATATGTTGTCCAATTTTTAATGGGCCTTAACGATTCTTTTACACACATTCGGGGTCAAATTCTCTTAATGGATCCAATTCCATCAATTGACAGAGTTTTATCTCTTACTCTTCAAGAAGAGAAACAAAGGAAAGTTGTTGGATCTTCAATCTTGTCTGAATCTGCTGCTTTGTTTAGCAAGAATGTGACCCCTGCATCGAATTCCTCAACTAATGTCAAGAATTATCAAAAATCACGATCAAGACCAGTTTGCACTCATTGTGGTCTCACTGGACACACGGTTGACAGGTGCTATAAGCTACATGGATATCCTCCAGGGTATCGACAGAATGCAAGGCCAAGAACATCCTCTGTTAATCAAGTTTCATCATCTTCGAATAGCTTTGATGAAGCATCTAATGGCCCAAACTCCACTCCTCAATTCCCTTTCACTCAAGAACAATGTAATCAACTTCTTTCATTTCTTCAAAACTCCTCACAACAATCAACAGCAATGAATGCTGTAGCAAATCCATTGAGTCTATCAGGTATAGTTAACTCATCTGATCATGTTCTCAAAAATTCAAATTCTTGGATAGTTGATAGTGGTGCTACTGATCATATGGTCAGCTCTCTTTCGCATTTCACTACAATTATCTCTGTTGCACATACTTCAGTAAAACTGCCTAATGGTCTATGTGTTCCAGTAACACACATTGGAACAGTCAAATTATCATAATCATTGATTCTTGATAATGTTTTGTATGTCCCTTCTTTTTCTTTTAATCTCATATCAGTCAAAAAGCTTACTGAAAAATCTTGTTGTTTTGTTTTTCTTGCTGATTTCTGTTTCATCCAGGACCAACACTCTTGGAAGACGATTGGAGTGGCTAAACAAGTGGCTGGGTTGTATTTGTTTCAGCCATCTGATATATATTCTGTTGCTAATTCTAGTAAACTTTCTGTTGCCAATTCCGCTGTAAACAACTCTTCTTTTGATCTATGGCATTTTAGGTTGGGCCATCCTTCCATGAAAAGAATCCAGATAATTCACAAATTGTTTCCTGATGTTACTACTCCTTCCACTTTTGATTGTAACACTTGTCCATTGGCAAAACATAAAAGATTGCCATTTAATACCAGTGATTCCATCAGCAATAAATTTTTTGATTTGATTCATGTTGACATTTGGGGTCCCTTTGCTCTTGAATCCATCACTGGTTTCAGATATTTCCTTTCCATTGTTGATGATTGCTCACGATGTACTTGGGTATATCTAATGAAAAATAAATCTGACACTCAATTTCTCCTTAAGTCATTTTTTAATCTCATTGAGACTCAATTTGATACTCATATCAAAGTTATTAGAACTGATAGGGGAAATGAGTTTCATATGTCAGATTTCTATGCTTCTAAAGGAGTAGTTCATCAACAAACCTGTAGAGCTACACCTCAACAAAATGGTGTAGTTGAGCGTAAACATCAACACCTACTCAATGTGGCACGATCCCTCAGATTTCATGCCAATCTACCCCTCAATTTCTGGAGTGAGTGAATTTTAACAGCAACTCATTTGATCAATAGAACTCCATCACATCTGTTATCAAATAAAACACCATATGAAATTCTCTTTTCCAAGTCACCAAATTACTCAAATCTTCGAGTGTTTGGTTGCCTATGCTTTGCATCAACTCTATCTCATAATCGCTCAAAGTTTGCACCTAGAGCTCATCCTTGTGTGTTCATTGGATATCCATATGGAACGAAAGGGTATAAACTCTATGATTTGGAAACCAATGTCATTTTTCTATCTAGAGATGTTATATTTCGAGAATCTGTTTTCCCATTCAAAACAGGTTATGAACTTCCTACAAAATCAATTGTTCTACCTGTACCTCAAACAGATAATGCAACTTTTGATTATCCTCAAACTCAGACTTCTTCACATTCAATTCCAGAAAATTCTGAGTCAGTTTCTATTTCGATTCCAATATCTTCTTCACAAATCCTGAGGTTCCATCACAATCTTCAACTCGAAAGTCTACTAGAATGCATAAGCAGCCATCTTATCTTGCAGATTATCATTGCAACTTAGCCAAAATTGCAGAAGCCACTTCATCATCTAACATGAGTGAAGGTTCATCCTCAGGTATTCCATATCCCCTTTCTTCTTTTATATCATATTCAAATCTGTCTACCTCACATAGAGCTTTCACACTTGCTATATCCTCACATAAAGAACCTAATTCCTTTAGAGAAGCCATCCAACACAGTCAGTGGTGTGATGCCATGGCTGCTGAAATCAAAGCTTTAGAAGATAATAAAACTTGAATTTTCACTCATTTACCTCCTAATAAACATGCTATTGGATGTAAATGGGTTTATAAGGTGAAATACAACTCTAATGGATCTGTTGAAAGGTATAAAGCCCGATTTGTTGCTAAGGGCTACACACAACAAGAGGGTTTGGATTATATGAAGACTTTTTCACCAGTTGCAAAACTGGTTACTGTCAGGGTACTCTTAGCTATAGCAGCATCTAAAAACTGGTCATTGCACCAATTAGATGTCAACAATACATTTTTGCATGGAGACTTAGAAGAAGAAGTTTATATGTCCCTTCCTCAGGGTTTTTATTGTAATCAAAATAGTGCTGCAGCCAAGGGGGAGTTCATGCCTACTGTCAAGACAGATTCTGCCAATCAGCTTGTATGCAAGCTCAACAAATCTCTATATGGCCTGATACAGGCATCAAGGCAGTGGTTTTCTAAGTTTTCTAATGCTTTGTTGAAACATGGTTTTATCCAATCTTCAGCTGATCCAATTTTGTTTACAAGACAGAAAAACAGTTCCTTCATTGCTTTATTGGTGTATGTCGATGATATCATCATCGCTAGCAATGATGATTCAGCAGTAAGTGACTTAAAGGAATTTCTTCATTCTCAATTCAAGCTCAAAGATCTTGGAGCTTTGAAGTATTTTCTTGGTCTTGAAATTGCAAGATCAACAAAAGGCATAACTGTTTCACAGAGAAAGTATGCCTTAGAAATACTATCAGATTCGGGGTACCTAGCTTCTAAACCTGCTTCATTTCCAATGGATCAAAATCTTAGACTCTCAAAAACAGAAGGAATACCTCTTGAAGATCCACTCTGTTACAGAAGGTTGGTGGGTAGACTTGTTTATTTGACAATAACGAGACCATATTTGTCATTTGCAGTTCAAATCTTAAGTCAATATGTAGCAGCACCTACTGATGTTCATTTGGCAGCAGCTCATCGAGTGTTGAGATATATCAAACACAATCCTGGCCAAGGGATATTTTTCTCTTCATCAAGTGACTTGCAACTTAAGGCCTTTTGTGATGCAGACTGGGCTACTTGCAGAGACACCAGGAAGTCAATTACTGGTTTTTGTATTTTCCTTGGACAATCACTTGTTTCATGGAAATCCAAGAAGCAGAACACGGTGTCTAGATCCACAGCAGAGGCTGAATATCGTGCGATGACAACTACTACGTGTGAAATAACATGGCTGCAACACTTGCTCAAAGACCTATCTGTTTCTCAAATCAAACCAGCTTTACTTTTCTGTGATAATGAGGCTGCTGTCCACATATCTGCCAATCCTGTTTTTCACGAGCGAACCAAGCATATTGACATAGATTGTCACATTGTTCGGGAAAAACTCTTGGCAGGAACTATCAAGACCTTGCATATTTCATCCATTCATCAAATAGCAGATATACTAACTAAACCTCTTGGTTTTAATTCCTTTTCTAATATTCTCTCCAAGATGGGTGTTATTGACATTTACACTCCATCTTGAGGGGGAGTATTAAATTATTAAGCCACGTGTAGGTTTAGTTAAGTTTGTTAGTTTGTATATAAATAGACTCAGACGGATTGTAATGTACAGATTTCACTTTTCAGATTTCAATACAGTTTTGGAATACTTTTCTTTTCTTTCTTGCATTTCTTTTCTTTCTTGCACATTCTGAGAAGATGTTCAAGAAGATTATCTATCCAGATGTCCTCATCCTCCATATATGGCTTTGGTCCAATCTCCGAACAGCTTCCAGAGCCAAAAATAGGTTCAAACATGGTATTTTCATCTGATGGTGACATTGTTTTCTCTAGGTTTGGTTAGGGTGGAAGACGAAGGGGGCACCGAAAATGAAAGCTTATTTTCTCTGGGTTTGTCTTTGCGTTTGGTCCGTATGGAAGGAAGACGACGAGGGGCATGGACTTGTGGAAGAGTTTTTGATCTTCTGTAGAATGGGTGCAGGTATTGCAAATTGAAAGACTTACGTGGACGCCTATTATTGGAGGACTGTTATTTGAGATTGGACAGCCCGACTGGCTTGAAGGCATTCTCTTTTGCTAAACTCTCACTAGAAGCACAGTCGACCAAAAGAGAATGAGGACGGCTGGAGAACAACCGCAAGCGGCACCATTCCAGGTAAATTTTTTTTTTTTTTTCACTCAATGCACTGAGTGTGGTGGGAATGTTGTGTACAGTAAAGTGATATTTATATTTTCTGATAATAAAATCCTTTCACTCGAGTTTTGTTTAAGTACTACTCATCTAACTATTTTTGAGCGAACTCTTTGTTTTTATCCTTATGACTGACTAGTCCTCTATCTTGTATTTTTGCCAAATTAACCTGCAAACTCAAATTATATAAGCTTGCTCACTATTCGGATTCTATCATAGATGCAAGTTAATTTCACTGGACCAACGTCGTGCATTAGATCATCATGTTGTAACGAAGAATCTCGATCCAAGCTATAATAAGAGATAAGTCAAACCTAGTTGTTGCTTGCTCTCATTTAGATGTTGAATTGAGTTGAGATGAATGTAATTTTTTTATAAATAATAGTTAGTTGAGATGACAGAATGAGTTTTGTAAAGCCTACCTAAGCTGCGTTTGGATGTCTGAGCTGCTTAGCTCAGCTCAGCTCAACTCTTTATGAATAGTAGTGAATTGAGTAGTAGAGAGAATTATGTGTAGCCTATATCAACTAAATTTAAAGTGTGTTTAGATGTTAAAATAAATTTAATACTTTTTATGGGAAGTTGAAAAAGATTGTGAGTCTCATGTATAAAGATGTGTTAAGTTGAAAAAAATTGTGGATTCAAGTGTAAAGAAGTTTTGAGTTGAGATGAATTTAGTAATTTGAGAGTTGAGTGTTTGGATGTTAGACTCAGCTTAAAATTAAACTGAGTTCAGCTGAACTCAGCTGAGTCTTGCAACTAAATGCAGCCTAAAATAAGTTTAAATATATTTAAATATTAAGATGAATTTAAATATATTTATAAAAAAATAAAAAAAAAATTATAAATCTGATCTGAGTTAAAAAATATTATAATTACCAAGCGTAAAAATGACTTAAGGAGGCGGCCTAAGATTGATACCGTACGTAGTACGTATTGCAGATGCATTTCTGGTCCAATCCCTCAACTTCTATCGCACGAAAAGGACCCCGCTAGCTAGCTACGTACAGCCATATTTGAAAGTCTAGCTTCAAGCCTAACCAGTGAGCTTCAAAAACAAGGTTGTCGATCGCCAAATCAAGCAAGCTGGAAGAATGATTTTTTCTCAAACACGTGCTGAGAAGTAAGACCACATGAGCATCTGAATTCCAAGGTTTTTGTCTTTGGATTAGAATATTTCGTAATTCTGGTCCTGTAATTAATTGGATGTGGACATGAAGAAAACCAGTTCATGAATGTGAACATACATAGACTCGATATCCCTTACAGGTTCGGTGGACTGACTCGCAGACGTGTACTAATTATTAAGTCGGTCAAGGTCCATGGCCGGTATGGCAAGATTACTATTGTCTTACTTCAACTTTGGATTAGGTTGTTGACTTTTAAATGGCTATGTGACGTCGTCCGTGACCTAAGCACCACCCCCATCCAGTTTAATTTGAGCCATCTCTTTTAATCATTCACGGAGGATTGAGATTATAATTTGCATATAATTAGATCGATTCCCAATCATTATATAATTAACGAACAATGGCAGAGCATCCATTAATATTGCTTATGGTTCTCATTTTTGTTCGAGTTGAGGGTGAAATTATCACTTATTTTATAATTTTAATTTAATTTAATTTAAATCGATAAATTTAATTATTTATATTATATCATGACAACATAATTTTACCTAAAAAATAAGTGAATACATTATGGTGTGTTTGGTTAAGAAAAATCTTGATAAATGTTTGGAAATTTTTTAGATTTTTTTAAAAAATTTATTTGAATTTTTTATAAAGTTATTTGAATTTTTTTTTTATATATTTTATTGAAACTTAAATAAATAGTTAGATGAAAAGTTGAAAAATTAAAAAAAGTAGTAGTGATAATACATGCTTCTGAACCTAGTATATGTATTTAAAGTTTTATATACTAATACAGTGGTATGTATACGTGTAGAAAACGCGTGACGAAGACAAAACAAAAAGAAAGTGTTGTCAAGTCAAACCAGGACGTGAACATGACCAGTCACCACACGTGCTCTTATCCGGACATAAACACACCACGTGTGACACTCTTTTCACGCTGTCAAATTAAGTGCGCGTCGTTTACTTACTACTCTTTTGTTTTTCAGCTCCCACTTGTACAAATTTAGTAATTTTCAGACCAATAATAATAATAATAATAATAATAATAATATAATAATATTATTATTATTAAGAAAAATGATTAATATATAATATTTTTCACAATATATTTCATAATTATATTTTAAAATGAGCAGTATTATTATAAAATACTATATAAAAATAATACTATTTTCCAAAAATATCCTATTTTACATTGAGTAATGTTATATACAGTCGTGGAATGCGCAAATGCCGTGCAGTCGTTTTGAAAAAAAGTGGAGTCCACTATTAAAAAATTAATTTCTTTTCATGTGGGTCATATATTTATTCACTTTTTTCAAAACGACTGCACAACACTTGCACACTCACAACTGCAAGTAGGGGTGTAACCGGTCCGGTCCGGTCCAGTTTTGGACAAAATCTAAGACCGAACCGATATGTACTGGTTTTGTATTTTCTAAAACCGATTACGCACCGGTTACCCTCTTAAACCGGTACTTCTGGTTTTACCGATTTTCGGTCCGGTCCGGTTCAATTTTTCAATTTTTTTAAATTTCATAGTTTGTCATTAAAAATTTGTTTATAAAAAAAAAAAACTTTTAGTATTAATTATAAGTATTAGTATTAGTTATAAACTTTTAGTATTAATTATAAGTATAACTATAGTCTATAGTCTATATTAAACTATCAGTATTATTTATATACTTATATATTAGTATTAACATTTAATGTAATAATTTATAATTTATAATATGAAATTATTTCATATATATGAATATATATGTATATGAAATTATAAATTAACATTTAATGTATAAATTTATAATTATACATTATATATAAAACTTATATATATTAATATTTAATATATATATAAATATTTTTTTTAATCAACCGGTCCGGTCCTGTCCAAAAAATTTCGAAACCGGAATCAGCCGGTTTTTATATTTTAAAAACTGGTTCCGGACCGGACCGGTTCAAAACCGGTCCAGACCGATTTTTCGATTTGAGTTTACATCCCTAATTACAAGTATAATTTCTCTTTTATATTATGTATTATGAAAAGTATAATATGTATCGTTACTCAGTAAGAAAATCCAAACCAGACAATTGTATTAGTGCTGCTGTTCTGATTTCGGCTGAATTATAGTGGGTATTCATCCAACATACTTTAAGCAATTCAAACGTTTTGGGATTTGTCCCTATTTTGAAAAGAAGAAAAAATAAATTCTCTACCCAAAAAAGAAAAATGAATAATAAAGAAGACAAATATGTCACTACCAATTTTTGTTTTTTTTTAAAACAATGATTACTCCTTAGATTGGAATAAGTGTAGAAGAGAAGAGATGAACACCAAAGAGTATGATGCCAATCATATACTTCCAAAAGAACATGAAAATCACAAGGCCGAATTGATGACGTGGATGTTTGTACAACACGAGCCATCACAAAACTACTAATGCGTTAAGCTTGTGCCGCTTATCTCATGCATGGCGTCAAGAAGAGGGCTGTGATCTGTATTTGTGCCTAAAAAAGGGGGTATAATTAATTGGGTGAAGAATGCAAGTGTGTAAATCAAAGGGTAGGGGCCGGCCGGCCGGGCAGTTGGGATTTTTGGGTATTGGCCGGGTTCTTATGCTTGATCGATCTCGCGCGTGTAGTAGTACTACACGTCCTGAATGGCTCAGAGGTGGCTTCTAGATGCGGAGGGCTCTTGTTGTTTGCTTAAATTCAACTAATATTTGACTGTTTAACTCTCGTGGCCATCTCCATCAGAAAATGAAAACCATTACAACCTATCATATATGGAAAACCAGTTTTGCACGCCAAGTATGCCTTGCGTGGTGTGATGTAAAATTCTATGCATCACATTAACATTTTACTTTTTATATAAGAGATGTGACAAATTTTATATAATTAGATAATTTTTTATTATATGATTATTTATCATCTAATGATAATAAATATGTCATATCTTACATAATTAAATTAAAGTATAGTGTAAAATATTACTCATACACAGTGGAAGAACTACGTTGGACTTTGGGGGGCCACCCCCAACTTTTTGAAAACACAAAATACCCTTAGATTTTATACATAATTCTATAAATATAGAAAATGCCCCTAAAATTTTTTTTATAATTTTCATACACTCTCTAAAATTTTGTAAATTCTCAATATACCTAGAAATACCTCTCTCCAATTTTCTTTTTCTTATAATCCCAAAATTTTGTTTAATTTCTACATATTATCTATTTTCAAGGATGTGACATCTCCAAAATTAAAATTAAAACTAAGTTTGGGAGAAATAATAAACTTATTAATATAGATTCCAAAGTTTTTTGTTATCCATATTGAGCTTCCTAATATGGAATCTAAAGTGAAAATACAAGAAAAATAATTTAAGGTAGATGATTTACGTGGAAAATAGTTGAGAGATTTTATCCTCTAGACTTCATTGAGCAAGAAAATATTTTTTTTAAACTCTCAATTATAGTATTATATGTTTAATGTGATACAAAAATATATGATTTTGCATGAAATCTGATAAAATAGCTTACATACTATAATAAAATATGACATTATAAATGATCCCTTGATAGTTTATATGAAGAAAATAAATTCTAAGTATTTTATTATAAAAATAATAATAGATGAATATTATTTCATAAAATATTATTGTCAGAAATTTGAAATATATATGATTTTGCATGAAATCTGATAAAGTAGCTTACATACTATAATAAAATATGACATTCTAAATGATCCCTTGATAGTTTATATGAAGAAAATAAATTTTAAGTATTTTATTACAAAAATAATAATAGATGAATATTATTTCATAAAACATTATTGTCAAAAATTTGAAATATATATTAAGTTGTGTTTTTAGAATTTTATTTCTACATATATGTAGCAAATTACCAAGATATAATTTTATATATAGTTATGTTTTTATGATTTTTCAATCTCCTTTTAGTTTACATAAGAGAAATTATATTTATATATCACATATTTAATAAGAGAAAAAAAAAATATAATTTGTAGTGTAAATAATAAATAGAATTTTTCTATATAGCTCGCTTGACACTTTCTTATTGAGACTTGATTAGGGTGCGTTTGGATGTTAAGTGAGTTGAGTTGAGTTGAGTTGAGATAATAAAATATTGTTAGAATATTATTTATTATTATTATTATTATTTTGAGATTTGAAAAAGTTGAATTGTTTATTATATTTTGTGTTGAGATTTGAAAAAATTATAATGATGAATTGAGATGAGTTGAGAGGTAATTACTTCTTGGTAAAATATTAAACTGTAACTTGACTCTACATGCATAAAAAAAAAAAAAAAAGTACTCTACGTGCATGCAAATTGAAAATACATATGGTGTGAAAATCGAGAAAAATATTAATTCTTAAGTAATTCTATATACAAAAAGCTGCCGAATTTGATTTAGGTCTATTTAACATTTCCAAATTATAATGCAGTCAAATTAATATTATTTAATTGTTAAAATGAATTTCAATCTTAAAAGGTAGAGGAGGGCCGAAGCTGGTGGCCGGTAATCGAGAAAGGGAAGAGCGATTAAAAAAAGAATAAATATAGATAAAAGTTATTATTAAGAGTAACAATTTTATACATATAATGTGATATTATATAGACCACATATCTCTTAAATCTAAAAAAAGAAGTAAAGAATTAAAAATAACCATATAGTGAATGTAAAGTATATACAATTACAGTAACTTCTCTCTAACATTACTTAATAGAAAAAGATTAAACGTCTTTCACTTTTTATATTCCAGCAAGATTTCTTCCACTGGTACAACTAAATTTTGAATTGACTTCCCACTAATCAAATTAATTATTAATTAAAGTTGATTGGAAATGATCTTCAATCGCATCGTGAATTTCAATTAATACCTTTGTCATGATTGTTCTCACCTGGAAACTTGTTTGATTTGAAAACTAACTAGCAGCTTTCCCGTCGTATGTGATTTGATCAAACGTCATTATTTAATCGATCATTTTATATATCTTGTGATAATTACAAATTAATACTCATCCATATACGCCTTTGATTCTATATTATTATTATTATTACTATGATTAATATTATCATTTGTTTACCCTCTTTTTTTTTTTCATTGTCGTCTAGCTTGTAGTGGACATAGGAACGCCCTTTGTCAAACTTAATTTGGTCCATCTTATTATTCCTTCTGATGTCCTAATACTAGATCATCATAGTAATATGGGGACCTTTGGAGTTATAAAAGACATTAATCTTAACTTGTTCCTATTTTTTTGTCCACATCCTGTCGTAATTAGGTAATGAGGGGAGGAGGCGGCAAATGTTAAGTTTGATGAAAGAAAGCATCTTTGGACAGGTCAATCCGATAGAGTTGCTTTATTGGACACCAATGGTAAGATGACACTTCAGCAATGCATAAAATTAAGAGGATCGCTTTGGAGCGGTCTAGTTGTTTTTATTAGAGAAGCAACCCTCCTATTATGAGTTGCCACATCAAATATCACACCAAATAGAGAATAGATGCACCCACAATTAATCACAAACCTAGGTTACCAGAGCCCCTCCCTTCTGTCTTAATTCGATATTAAACTCACCATCACTTCATCGAAGCAACCCTCACCATCGCGATTCGAAGCTCATCTCTTCAATATTTTTGCTTCGCCGCCCAATAGTTGTTCTCGTTCCACTGCCACCTCCCAGTTCAATGTCGACAGGTTACAATCGAAATCCACCTCTCACAATCACTACTCGTTGCGAGACTTGGAACCTTTTTGTTGGAAAATCGAGCGATTCTCTTTTTTTTTTTTTTCGTTCCAGAAACAATCCATCGAGTGTTATGGGATTTCTTATGACTTCTTTCAAATATTGAACTAGCTCTCCAATTTACATTTTACGTATAAACACATCGAGAGATCTCAAATCCAATGTTTCTTCAAAATTGACTAAAACAGTCGTGCATACAATGGCTCCTTTCTCTCTCTTTTTTGGGCAATGGATTACTCGCTACATTTTCCTTGTGCTTTTTTGTTTACTTTTTCTTCCAAATATTGAACTCCCTCTGCAGCACAACTTCATCTTATATGTTAGCATGGCAATATTCGATCGACACCATCAATCTAGAGTGAAAGCACTACAATTACCACTGCCTCCAAGTCAGCTCCACGCAAGGTCTTCTCTGCGCAAGACTCCAACTCAGCATCACAACGAGATCTCCAATTATCCTTGTCAACAGAATCCTCTAGAATATCTTCTCTTTAATTCTGTTTTCATTTTTTTGTGAATTGTATAAATGAGTGTTTTCTGTTGTGACAATCTTACACTGGGTCTAGAAACACTAACCACTGGTTTGTTGGTGTGCCCAACTTGTGCAGTGCTCTTTTGTTCTTTAAATAGGTCTATCTATTTAGAATATTTCTCAAGACAAGTGAGTATACAAGTCTTCAATTTTACATAGAGCAACAAGTTTATAAATTTCAAGCGGGACTGTAAGTGACAAAGAGCTTTCATGCAAGAGGGGCGAAGTGGATGACGAGGAATCGGGTGAAGTGCAATCACACCATCACTAAGTTGTGAAGCCTACGTGACAACCAACTATTGGAGGGCTGTTATTTGTAGGTTATAAGCCCAACCGATCCCAAGGTTTTCTCTAAAATTAAAGTCTAGAACTGGTTGCACCATAGCAAATTTTTTTTTCTTTCGAGTCTGCCCTCACCCCCCACTCTTCTGTCTCTGTCTCTGTCTCTCTCTCTCACATTTTCTTCTTCCCCCCTGAATGCTCCCTCCTCCTGCAAAATTTTGTTTCCCCTGTTGGTTTGTGAAAGTCCATCTTTATTGGATGGGTTCAAGACAAGAGAGAGAGAGAGAGAGAGAGAGAGAGAGAGAGAGAGGTGTTGATAAATAGAGAGCACGACCCGTCAACAGGTTGAATTTGCTGTGAAATTCACCATGGCTACTTTTCCTCGTCCACGACTAGAGAGAGAGAGACAATCACAGTTAGAGAGAAAGGTAAAGCGAAAGAAGCCACACCAGCATCTCACGAGAGCAATCAAACAGTCAAGGAACTCCATGACAACACTGTGATGGCTGTATCCATTTTTCCATCGTTGATCGAAGAGATCTTGTGTAGGCAAAACAGTAGTGTCACCGAATTGAATGGGACACAAGTGATTTGGGGGGAGGAGATAATCGGGGGGATGCCGTACGCCGGGGGTCTGGGCAACCGATGAGAAATCAGTACAGAGAAGGAGGGTTTTTTCTTGGAGGCACTCGGGGGAGGAGAGAGAGAGAGAGAGTGTGTGTGTGTGTGTGTGTGTGTGTGTTGGGGGGGGGGGGGAGGGTTGGATCGTAGACCAACGGGGGAAGATATGTTTTTTCCTCTGAAATGCTCCCCACAATAGATATGGTGTATGACCTACGTGGCATTTTTTGATTTGTCTCTATTATATAGAGAAAAACAGATTGACCCTGTGAGAAGTTATTCTCTTGATGAAATGAGAGATCAATATTTTATGATCAAGGAACTGACTTAAATGATTTACTTCATCATACTATATATATTTCTTAATTATGATATAAGATCATCGATGAAGATAATTTGATGACATTTGAAAGCTGACAGCTTATAGTTATGCATTTTCATAATTTACAAAGATCTTCAAATTCTAATTTTGTACATGTTTAAGACTAGTTTGGATTCGAAAAATGTTTCATCTCATCTCATTATTATAATTTTTTTAAATTTTTACATAAAATATAATAAACAAATCCATTTTTTTAAATTCTAAAATAATAATAATATTAAAAAATAATATTCTAACAATATTTTTTTTAATTTTTATTTTTATCTAAAATCATTTCATCTCATTTTTGAATTCAAACTAACCCTAAAACGACTAATCATAGAATTTTTTAAAATTATGATCTTGGAAATAGAATCGCACGTTGTCATGACAGACTGTTGACATGTGAAATATCGCAATCTTTTACTCTCCAAGATTCATTTTCGCCGACTCATGAGCCTCAATAGTCAATATGGAAGGAATCTTAGAAAACTATACTGTTCATAACTTCATATATGTATATATACTTCGTTGAATATTTTGGAAAGGAACTTGCTACGTCCAAGAAGATTTCTACAGAAATCTTATACCGAACACTACAAATCTTATTTTTATATTTTTTTTTTATCTTTTCTTTAACTATTTTTTTAAATTGTTTAAACATTTTTTAAAAATAAAAAAAACACATATCCATTTAAAAACACTTACTTAATCATTAAATAAAAAAAAAATTAAAAAAGAATTTCGGTTGTTTTTTTTCTGTGAATATAGTGTTTTCCTTTTAGAAATGGAAGGGAATATTATAACACCAAAAAAAGCATCTAAATTGTTTACACGACAATTTTATCAGGCCGACATAAGATGACAAAGAATCCCGGCCCGTAGACCATAGTTCACGTTTTGTCGCTTTTGTTGCAAGTACTCAAATCTTTTTCTTTTTAAATTTATTTTTACGTAGAGTCGTTGCCCAAACAACCTTTTAAATTTTTAATTAGTTGAACTGGACAAACGTTCTCAGTACACGTGCTGAGAAATAAGACCACGAGAAAAAATATCCATTGACAACTTTTTTCGTGGTGGGTCATGCAATTAATTATTTAAAATTAATTCGACGTAGGTGGACACAAATAAAACTCATCCATGAATGTAGACATGCACGCGCGCGTGGACATTTTTTATGGTTCCAATTCAATGGACTCAAAGACGGAGTACTTAAACGTTACTTGGTCATGGTCCACATGGTGGAGTCTTGCTTTTCTTTTTGTGTTTTGGTTTCTTATAATAATATAAATGTTTTTTTTTTTTTTTTTTACCAAGGATTAGGTATTTGACGTTTTTTGGGTTACGTGACCTCGATATTGTGACGCAGTACGGGGGGCACCGTCCAAATCAATATACATATAAGATAATGTCTTTGTACGTCTACTAAAGCTTTTTAACTACCAGCAAGCTAGCTAGCTAGCTTGCAATATCTCTCAAGTGCCCCATAAAATGCATTTTTAAAACATGTCTGTTGCCAATCTATTATTGCTTGAAAGTGTGCCTGGCATGTCTTCGATTTTCTTCCATGCTAAACATGTGCTAGAGTACAGCTCCTACAGGAAAGCAATGTGATATCAAAACGATCGACCATACGTTTCCATTTTCTTGATGATTTTTGTAAATGGAGACCTGGTTAATTAGTCACGTGAGATATTTTAAGAAACTTTACTTAAGTTTGAGGGAGGATTAGTGTTGTTTTTTGCCTTGCCTTGTCAAGACCAAAAAAGTAAACTTTCGAAAAGAAGAAAAAAGGGTACCAAGTTGTCTGCGACGACCCGTACTGACGAGGTATTAATTTGGTTCAAGAGATTATCACCCAATGTACACGTATTGTCCGTAAATTAAATTTAAATTCGTAGGAAATAATAGTGATCATGCTGATGATATTTAGACGTTATCTCCAATTTAATATAAGTTGAAAATCCAAAGAGTCACACCAAAAATGATATATAGTGATCCAATGCTTAATTATCAACAAAGTAAAACCAAATGAGTTTATTAAATGTGTCCAAGTCATCAAATATTGTAGAGCTAGATTTCGTTCCGTTCATTATCTGACTAATCCTAACGTCGCGTCCCATGCATACACCAGGCAGGGCATCCTTTAGAAATAAATGGAAAATGCTAAATTTATTTAAAAAAAATTTACTTGATCTTCACGTGTCAGTTATTGATAGGCTGAAAATCTTAAATTTTTAAATTTTAAAAAAATTTTATAAGTAAAATTATAAATAAAAGTTTAAGTACATGTGATCATAAATAAATAATATAATATATTAATAAAACTGGACATTAGAAAATATTCAGCACAAGGATAATCAGACGCGGGTTTCTATAATTGAAGGTCCTAATTTTAAACATGTGATATTGATGTGATTGAACAATATTCATATATTATCCTTCCTCGATCGATCGGCATACAAAAGAAATATGCAACAAAGTCAGATGCACATAATTAAATATTCTCATTAAAATATTTCATTGGGCTCCCAGCAGTGAAAAGACTATTATTTTTATAGTCTTCGGATTTAATAGAAATAGACCCATTAATGGAATTCTATCAAGATTACCGTTAAATGTGTTTATATAATTAAAAAAAGCAAAAACCTTCCGGTCGGTCATGAAAGCTAGTGTCGACATCCACCTTTTTTTCATTTTAATTAGTATTTCTCATAAATAAATTTTAAAGAATCTAAAATTCCGTTTAGACAGTGAGATGAAATTGTATTAAATGAAAGTTAAATAAAATATTATTTTTTAATATTATTATTATTTTAAAATTTGAAAAAGTTGAATTATTTATTATATTTTGTATGAAAATTTAAAAAAATTATAATAATGAAATGAGATGAGATAAAACCGTTTATGTATCCAAACTGGACCTAAATATTAATTTGTAGGTATCTAAATTATGGAAACTTATTATTAAAGAATGTCTACAAACCCATGAGAATTTACATAAATCTTAAAAAAGCATATATAAGTGAACATTAGGAGTTGCATTTCGCATTATATAAAGGAGATGGCACGCACGTGTTCAATTAAGGAGCCATATAAGAAAATTAAGGGAAAAAAAAACCACGTGGTGAAAATATAATAACAATTTCAGACATTTTTATAACCAGAGAGGAAATTACTTACAAATTATAAAAAGAATAAAAAAAAAACAGTGAAGCAGGCAATCTGTCTGTGAAACGCGTTGGACTGCAGCCAGCAGGTACGAGAAGCCCCGTGCAAAAAAAAAAAAAAAAAAAAAAAAGAAATTAATATAAAAAGAATAAAATAATGCATGGAACGTGGAAAATGCTCCAAACAAATTTAACAAAGTAAAGGGCCATACATGCCCCCCGTTATAAAAAAGTAGATAAGCTGGAAAGGTACAGCAACGGGTCAACATAGAACTTCTTTTTTGTGTCTTCCCAATTCCTATTTGAACAGTCCGCCAAAATACCATACACAACCCATTGTTTATTTCTCCTTATTCCATGGTGTGCTTGACTTTGAATCTTTTGCTGGAAGAATTTCAACGCAACCGCCACCTTCCACCTATCAGATTCTTTTCTTATTTACCAATATTTGATTATTTAAAACTAATAAAGCACACCAAACCCAAACCCAAATTAACCCCATGCACTCTTACACACTAGTACTATAAATATATGTTTGTATATTGAACTTAAAGCTCATGCCAGCTCTTCTTCTAGTCTTGTCTATCTTAACTGGATCTCTTCCCAGTTTCCACCAACCTTCCTTTCCTTTGCAACTTGGTTTATCCTTTTTAAGCTGTCCTCTATATATATGCTTTGGTTAACTTGGCCAATTTAACAAGTTCTGTACAGCTTGAAAATTGAAACCTTGGCATCGATTGCAGCTTTTTGATTGGTCAAACGGAGACTGCTACCTAGCTTCTGGTTGTGGAAACTTTTGTTTTGGGTTTCGCTGGAACAAGGTTGAAGCTCGATCTAGAAGGAGAAGATCATTATACACAGGACGTACGTGCGTGTTCGATCGAGTTAATTTGACGGCTATGGATTATTCTTCATGGACAAGTACACGTTTGGATCTTAATTCTAATCCTACAGGCCATGTTCTTGATGAGGCTTCGGTACGTGAAAAACTAATCTGGAATAATGCCCAGAAGTTCTTCATTAATTATGGTATTATTCACTTAAATCGATGAACTTAGAATTAAGTTTTTCTTTTTCTTTTTCTGTTTTTGGTTTCAGAACAAAGAGGTGGAAAGCAATTTTATAGACTTTGAAAGGAAGCTTTCAGTAAAACATGAAAAGGTCGGTTCCTCTTCTCTCTTTATATTCATGATTGAGTATTGATTAATCCCTTTTCTTGGCTGTCAATTGAAGTCCAAGGATTAGTACGTTTTAAGCCAAACAAAAAGAAGAAAGTGAAGTTTAGAGTGATTATTGTGTGAAATATATTTCCAGGATGAATGCATGATGTTCTTAACTACGTATACGGTGCTAAAGTTTATTGTGTATTAATTTGTTCAGACTGGTGCTTTAATGGAGGAAATGAACCGTGTGAGCGCGGAAAACAAGAAGCTAACCGAAATGTTGACGGTGATGTGCGAGAACTACAATGCTTTGCGAAGCCAATTGACGGATTATATGAGCAAGAACGTCGTCGAAAAGGAACCCAGCCCAACAAGGAAAAGAAAGTCCGAAAGCAGCAATAATGTCACCGGAATTCATGGAAATTCCGAGAGCAGCTCAACTGACGAGGAATCGTGCAAGAAACCCAGAGAGGAAGTCATCAAGGCAAAAATCTCAAGGGTTTATGTCAGGACTGAAGTATCCGACACAAGCCTTGTAAGTACTTGGGGTGAACTCTACAAGTCTTAGACATACGTACATATACAGATGTTTTCCTGACTGTTTTCTTTACTATATATATTGGGCATAAATTGACATGATTATCCTTTGCATGTATTTGCAGACTGTAAAGGACGGATATCATTGGAGGAAATATGGACAGAAGGTCACCAGAGACAATCCCTGTCCTAGAGCTTACTTCAAATGCTCATTTGCTCCAAGCTGCCCTGTTAAGAAGAAGGTGAGTGAAATTCGGTTATTAACTGTATATATTTCCAACCTCAAATCTCATAAATTAGCATATATATATTTCATCCAACTCTCAGAGAATAATAATAATTATAATGAACCACTTGGGACTTTAATTATCATGAACCACTTGGGACTTTGAGATGTTTTATTGTGACTTAGCATACTTGAAAGTCTTTCTGAATTGAATTTGCCAAGTGTGTTCTGCATTTTGTCTTTCACCGGCTGGTTCAATTTCTCTGAGACATACAAATACGGCCACAAAATCTGTTTTGACTCAAATCCCACCATCCATTCTCTTTTAGTAAGAATATCCGGTAGCAAGCTAAGGTCTTTATGCTCCTATTTTGGATCTTTCAGGTACAAAGAAGCGTGGAAGACCAATCTGTTTTGGTTGCAACATATGAAGGCGAGCACAACCATCCCCATTCTTCTCAACTCGAGGCAACATCAGGCTCGTCTCGCTGCGTGACCCTTGGTTCGCACCCCGGGTCAGCCTCTCTCAGCTTGTCAGGACCAACCGTGGCTCTTGGCTTGGCAAAATCCAAGTCCAGTAGTATTGATACAAAGCAATCAAAACCCAGAATTGATTCGCCGGAAGTCAGAAAATTCTTGGTGGAACAGATGGCTTCTTCCTTGACCAAAGATCCCAATTTCACAGCAGCACTTGCCGCGGCCATTTCAGGAAGAATTTTACCCCAGAATCCAACGGGAAAATGGTGAATTCCAACATAGAATTATAATGAATACCGAGTGTTTTATTCTTCGTGAACCTATTTTGAGGTTTAGGATGCTCGTGTAAATATAACGTTGGATAGGAGGAGAAAGGAGTTTGGAACCTATGCTATTGAACTTCCTCAACTGGGAGGAATATTGTATCTTGCAAACTGCACTTTTATCTGGGAAGGTTAAATGCTAAGCAAGCCTTCAATTGAGCCAGCGGCATAGGTTTCCGTAGTTTCATGTTTGAGCATTAAAATGAAAAATCTTTAGAGCAAATGGAAACTCCTGGTCACAGTTTCTGAAATCTTTTTGATCCTTCCACTTCTTGAATGCAATAATAATAATAATAATAATAATAATAATAATAATAATAATAATCATGATAACCTATTGTGAAAATTGGAGATAAAAGAAGGTTGGCAACCAAACGCTTTCTTTTTCAATGGTTTATAATCATATAATAAATGATACAAGTTGTGAGACGGGGACGTACAACCACCAAGAAAGGAAGCATATAATGTATATGTACGACTCTCAAATAACCTTGATTATTATTTCTTGGTGAAACTCGAATAATCCATAGCTCTTGCCAGTCCCGAGTGAGTTGTGTAATTTTGTCTGAGAAGTGATCTCAATTCATCTCATCTTATCCTTACAACTTTATCAAATTCTCATATAAAATATAATAAACAATTCAACTTTTTTAAATTTTAAAATAATATTCTAATAATATTTTATTCAACTCATCTAAAATCATCTCATCTTATCTCTCCATAAAAAAAAAAATCCCATTTCTTAATCGCACCACTAATTTTATTAAAAAAAATTTACTTACAAACTCGTTTTTTGGGATATTAAATACACAATTGAGGTAGAAAGTTTGTCATATCAGATGTCATTTATTAGTCCAGCTACCTAGACGAAGGACTAGATCTAACACATTGCGGAACTCTCTCCCTGGCTAGGTCTTTGGTTATCAATTGATCTGCTTTGAGAAATTATAAATAGAGCCTTACACTACACTTCCATCTGATTAATATATGATTTTTTATTTTTATCATTTAATTTTAATATTTAAATATATGTATATTTAAATAAAATGATAAAAATAACAAATAATAGGTTAATTAAGTAAAGATGTGTGGTGCAAGACTTCTTTATAGAATAACTCGTTCTGCTTTAGGCGTCTTCAATTGAGCCAAGCGAGGGTAACGGAATCGACAAACTATATGCTCGTGTTTCACAAAGTTCCATATGAAATTGCTGAAGGACCCAAAGTACTATTCGATTACCTGCATAATAACAAAGTGGAACAGGAATGTTGTCAAGTTATTCACAAACGTTGAATTTATGTGTTACCTCTCTCTCTCTCTCTCTCTCTCTCTCTCTCTCTCATTGCTTATCAGGGGTGACCATAAGGTTTGAAATTAATGTGAGAAGATAGTTTTTCTACGGCACCACACTGGCCAACACCTCTCTGCACAGATACAGGGAATGCCAAACAAGACAAAGTTAAAACCCAGAAAACGCTAAAACCCATTTCAAGAAGAATAATGGTTGTAGATTTTCAAAGGTAGCATGGCCGGCAGGAGAATATTCTGTTGAATATTAGCTTAAAGCAGGAGATTTGATGGAATATTATGCTGACAAGAAACATAGTACACAGTACATAAGACAGATCATCACTTGAAGAGTACGACTAATACCTAAACATATTCATTTTATTAGGACTTCCAGGCCATGTAAGTTTAGCCAAAGCACCTGATACGCTGAGCAATTGAGACAGTCTCCAGCAAGTGTCAAGAATACATGGGGACTGATAAAGCTATATCTGATAATGTGAACATTATTGCAACGATACATACTTGTCATCATGGACCATGACTCCCCATTCCTCATCATGAAAAGCAGCATGATAACGAGGATCTCTTTAAGAAAGGAAAACGACTTATCACTTATCAATTGGTATTTTAGAGGGTGAACATCAAAACAGGTATGTAAAATGATTGTAATTGTTATATAGAATTCTCAACTATCATCTGGATAGACTGGATTATGTGTGTTACTGTTTCATGTACTCATATTCCAGGCTTCCAGGTTTGGATCATTCCATACATATATATATATAAAGACAATGGCAACCACAGGTGAAAAGAAGCATTTGTATTTGTAAAGAGTCAAGCCTCAAGTCACTTGTTTTAAAAAAATGAGATTCACAGTTATAGATTCCGCAAAACTATGTTTATTTTTCTCCTTTTTGTTTCTTTTTTTCCGTTATTATTTTTTTAAATCTCTCCCTTTCTTCTCGAAATTTGAAGCCAAAACTATGACAGAATCCGAAAGAGGAATATTTATTATTTGCGATACTTTGTTTCATGTACTATTGTGGTGTGTGTTGTAGATATGATAAGTGAATTTTATCTTAAAAAAAAAAAAAACAGAAGACAGAAATGTTACTGCAAGGTAAACAATCCGAAGTAGACGAGTACATAGAAGGACCAAGCGCTGATGCACAACACCCTTATTTTGGTGAAAAGTATGAATTAACTTGACCCCTTCGGTCAAGAACAACATGCTGGTTCATGAATCAGCTGATTATTCTCCAATAATTGCATAGGAATGAGGATTTGAGAAATCTAGCCACAATAGTATGATAGAACAGATCCACCATGTCCACCCGAACAAGACGACAGAATATTGTGGAAAGCCTCACAAGGCGAGTTGATTCATGAAACTTAATCTTGGTGCAAGTAGCATAATGCTACGAGGATATCATGCTCGTGTTATAGATCAAGCCAAAACAAAGTTTCTTTTAGGAAAATAATGTGATCAGTAGAAACATGCAAAGCAAGCCCCTTGAAGGTTGTGCGCATACAAGTAGATGGATCCTAGGACTATCTTAGCAGTTGGTGTGATCACTAGATTATCTTTGCACGAGTCGATAAATCTTCCTTCGATTCCAGATGAATCATGAAGATATAGCCCAGTGACCAGAGGAGAATGTACTGAAAGGGCACCAAAGAAATACATGCGAGAAGACTCATAATGCTTCCTACATACTGAGGATCTTTGATATACCCAAAAGGGAATTCGGTCACCCAGGGAATGTTCTTTCCAAAGCGTACTCCATAGTAAGTGCCAGATTCCCCAAGCAACTGATACACCCTGTAATTCGGCCGTTTCAGTACGACAAATAAGAGAGAGAAAATGACAAACACATAGCACCACCACATCTACTCAATCCAAACATAGGAAATACAAACCAACCAAAATGTGTTCATGGAATGCGCATATGTTGCCAGCTAAATTTGTTGCATCTATGAAATTTTAAAAATGAGGGTAGTTACCATTGGAGCATAAGCGATTGAGATTTTATCTTGAACATCAATGGCAAAATCCTCCAAGATGAAGATAACATTCACTTGCCCATTATATTTGTGGGTATGAGTTTCTAGAACATAGTCATCATGCATGCTCTGGCCATTCCATGGTATGCATCGCCTTGTTATGGCTACAAAACTAAGCATTACATTGTTTCTTGTTTTTGTTGTTGTTGTTGTTGTTTTTTAAAGGGTAATTATACTTTTCACCCCAAACTGCTACCTATTTTTCATTTTGCACTCTAAACTACGAGAAGTTTCAGTTGGCACCCTTAATTAAGACCTAACCATTAAGACGAATGAAAAACTTGCGACACAATCTTAATGATCAAATTTGAACGAAGGGTGAAAAGTGAAATCTATTGGTAGATTATGGTGCAAATGGAAACTTTTTGTAGTTTATGATGCAAAATGAAAATTGTGTGGTAGTTTGCAGATAAAAAGTGTAATTTTCTCCTGTCAATATCCTTAGTCGACTTACAAGCATGATATAACAGCTCTCACGGTTTCTTGGCTAGTTCTGATTTTGGTTGAGACGAATTAAGCATCAGAGATACAGATTTAACAAACAACAACAGTAGCCTGAGAAATTGTGGAGTCTACAAAGTTCAGGTAGACTTATTGGTCATCTCTGTTAAGATTAATTCCACATATTTTCTCAGATAATAAGACTATTTTTATATGCTACCAATTAAACAACTCATTCTGCAAGTTCCTAAAACCACAACGCATAAAACTTGTACAAAACACATCCGGAAATTTTTATCTAAAACACATCCCATTCTACCCACCCACTTTCACAAAATCTAATACAAAACACATCTCAAGCTTGTTTTTTTTTTTTCCCAGAATTCCAAAAAATTACATAAATGTTTTTTTTATAAGTAAGAAATTTATTAAAAAACCACGTAATTAGGCATGGCCCAAGTACACATGAAGTATACAAGAGAAAACACCTAATTAAAAACTAAAGCTGAAAAACAGCACAAAAGTCATTGAAACTAAATCCATCCATTACAATAACCGAAGCCCAAAGCAACGAAAGTATGAAAAAAGAAAGCCCTAATCCCATCCACTGAGCGTTCTCTATTATCAAAACAGCGACCATTCCTCTCATTCAGTGGTGGAACCACGTTGAGGCTAGACCCCTCTAGCCTCCCAAAAAAAAAAATCATCATTATTATTTAAATCCAAATAAAATTTGATAAAAAATAATATTGATCTCAAAAATTTAAAAATTTCTTAAAATATTTTAAAAATATGAAAATTTTCTTCGAATCCCATCTAAAATTCTTGAGTCTTCTTAAAATTATGAAAAAAATAGTTTCTATATTTTCTTAAAGTTCATAATTTTTTATCAGTAAACAAGATTTTATTGGTCAAAAGAATAATTTTAGCATTCAAAATATAAAAAACGAGTATACATACATAAAAAATACTAACAATATCACCGAAAATTTAAAAACTAGAAAATATGAGTTAAAAAATATACAATCCAAAAAATATTTCTTATAAATTGAATGAATATGAAATTAAATTATGTCTATAATCAGGGGTGTAACCAGTCTGATCCGGTCCGGTTTTAGACAAAATTTAGGACCGAACCGGTATCCACCGGTTTTACATTTTCGAAAACCGATTACGTACCGGTTACCCTCCTAAACCGGTACCTCCAGTTTTACCGATTCCAGTCAGGTTTGGTCCAGTTTTAATAAAATGCAAATTTTTCATAAAAATCTGTTTATATATATATATAAAAAACTGCTTTAAAAAAATCGGTTTTATTAAAAATCTGTTACTATTTACAAAAATCTGCTTTATAAAAAAAATCTGCTATAAAAAACTGCTATAAAATGTTATTAATATATATATATTTTATGTTTAAAGCATATGATCAAATAAATTTTCATGTTTAAGATTAAAACTTTATGTTATAAATTATAACAACATTATCTTATATATACATATGATTTATATTATTATATATATATAAAAAATTAATTTAAAATATATAATATAGTGAACCAGTCCAGTCCTAAAAAGCATAGAACCAAAACCGGACCGGTACTGGCCGGTTTTGGAATTAAGGGAACGGGTCTCGGATCGGACCGGACCGGACCGCTTCTACCTGTTTAGGCTGGTCGGTCCGGTTTTCCGGTTAATTTTTACATCCCTATCTATAATGTATTTTCTTATAATTATAAACAACAAAGTGTATAATATATACATACACATACACAGGCATGTATGCAAGTATCGTCTTATAATTATAAACAACAAAGTGTATAATATATACATACACATACACGTAGGCATGTATGCAAGCATCGTCGTCATTGCATAGATCAATATGGCCCCCCAACTTAGAATTTATGGTTCCGCCACTGCTCTCATTCCAAATACACCACATAAGACAAAGAGGAATCATCTTCCAAACAGTCGCTATTTGATGATTTCCTTGAATCCCTCTCCAACAGGCCAAAAGATTCCCCATAGGCATCACCCAAGAAATGCTAGACTTAAAAAAGACCTCATCCGACAAAGCCCTCGACACATCACAATAAAGAAGAAGGTGATCCGCTGATTCTCCACACCTTTTGCACATAAAGCACCAATCCATTACAATGATTCCACGCTTTCTCAGCTTATCAATAGTAAGTATTTTCCCATGAGCAGCCAACCACCCGAAGAATCGGACCTTGAGAGGCACTTTGCATCTCCAAATATTTTTTCAGGGAAAAAAATCACTAGAAGAATGGGGCACCAAGAAGCACAAAGATCTAACCAAAAATTTCTTATTACCAAGCTGATTCCAGATTAATCTATCCTCCCCTCCAGATTTTAAATTTAAGGCATAGAGCAAGCTTTAAAAATCAGTTATAGCCCCCACCTCCCAATCTTGGGCATCTCTAATAAAACTTACTGACCACTGAATAAGACCGGCAGTGTTGCTCATACAATCAGCTACAAAAGCGCCTTTATCCGAAGCAATTCTAAAGAGGGAAGGGAAAGCAATCTTCAAGGCCACGTCTCCACACTATAAATCATATCAAAAAGTGATCCGATTACCCCTACCCACTTCAAATCTGAAATTTCTGAAGAACTCCCCCCATCCATTGCCTTATAAAAAAAAAACTCCCCCCATCCATTGCGAATGAATTTCCACACTCCCACTCCATAAATTCTTACATACCAAACATGCCCTAAATGCTCCGAGGTAAGAAGATAGGAAATACCAATAGTCAACAGTTATTTGACCGTTGCCAATTTCCTTTTGCAATCTTGAAAGGGATTACTCTACCCTAAGATATCATAGTATGTTTACAACTGATACGAAAAAAGTTGATATTCTTACATTGAACGATAGTTAATCTCCCATCATACTGCTCTCTCTCTCTCGTAACAAAATATTTTTAAAGCTTTAAAATTCACATTCACAGTGATCACTTACACTGAGAACGCCATCAATAAACTACGGAATCATAAATAAACACGCATATGATGTATTATCGATAAAGAGAGAAATAGACAGACCTGAAGTTGAGGAACTGGCCAAAGGCAAGGAGGGGCCAGAAGTAGAAAGGGGGAGGCCAAGAGAGGGACGACACGGAGAAGAGTGACACCAACTGAACCAGCTTCAGGAGATGCGAGACGTGGGCCATCACCTTAGATGGATCCCGCCCCTTCCCACACAGGTCCACCCATGACTGTGGCTTCGTCCATAGCCAGTAGTAAAATGGGAACGGCACCAAAACCCCTACCGCTGCCACCATCCCCATTTCCTTCGCGCCCTCTCTTCCCTTTCACTTTCTCCGTTTCTCGTACCTGCGTTTGCGTCCGGGAAGGGCGACACAGAGAATAGTGTTGTGCTTTCAGATGTTGGGCCCCAATAGAGTGGCTTAAGATTATCTACTGTGACCCATAGTTGAGAAAGCTTTCTGGCCTGGCCATATATTGGGCCAGGTCTTAGAAGTGGCTAAACATCCAAACATCCGGCCCAATACATAAATTTGAGCAATGCTATTTTTCTTTCTTAATTTTATCATCTTGATAATATTATTGATTTAATACATTTTAAAGTGTTATTCAGCATCGATTTATGTGACGAAATACGACAAAATTCAAGATGATTGATATTTTTCTACGAATTTTGATAGTTGCATGTGCAATATTTGCAAGCTGTGAGCAAAACTATAGTACTGATGAAAGGATAAACAACCTAAGATAGTGAAGTACACATCCTTTGTCGGATGTCCAGTCCAGAGAGAGAGAGAGGATAATGTATTTAACTGTATGATGCTAATTAATGCTATATATATATATATGTCGCATACACACACATATATGTGCATGCATGTGTGCATTAAAAGATATATTTGGGCTTCTAATAAATATTTACAAAAACAAGTAGTAGTAGTAGTAGTAAAGCTTGACAATGATTGAACTAAGCATTTAGACCATCTAATTGTATAATGTAATTAAAGTTGGGTTTCTAAGGCAACTTGCATAAATTCCTGTTCTAATTTTATCCTTTTCCTTTTTCCAATTTAATATTTAATAATAGTCCCATCACACCAAACTTCATTCGCTACTTAATTATATATATGAAGGATCGTATAATATATATGTATATATATATTATCTTGTGTACGTACCATTCTATATCTTTTCTGTTTGCTTCTAATTTGGAATATGGACGTCATGGAATATAGTCAAAATAATCTCTGATAATAAACCTCAGAACCGAATATTTACTTGTTTTTGAAGCAGTGGCATGCATGCAATGCAAATTGCAGGGACAAAAAGTCAGTAAATTTACGAGTGGCACTGCAATAGGAATTATGAAGATAATACCATGCATGCAGGTTCGTTCTTTGTCGAACTTTATACCATTATTATGAATGCTCAATGCAGGCAATAAATAAATATACACATTTCCAGAAGAAATCTCAAAAGTGAGAAGAAAAAGAAGAGGATGATCGATCGAATCGTATTTTCCCAAGATCTAAAAGATCATCTTTCTCACCAAAACAATATATTATAGAAAGAGAATATGCTTCACCATGTATATATGTTTTAAGTTTTCTTAAACAATATATATTTAATAATATTTGCCCATCAATGCACCATTCATTTTAATAAAACAATTCTTCTATAGACAACCGGGTTGAGGACCCGGCGCGGAACGGGCTGACACTTCAGCTGATAAAATAATTTAAAAAAAAAAACCATTACATGAAATATAATGTACGCGGATTGGGAGGGAAACGAAAACAAAACAAAGGAAGAGAGATTTCGAGCGAAATCGAAGAGAGAGATCGCCGTGCGTCTGAAGGAAGTCCGTTCGCCCATTCCGGTTGCTGTCCCGTGGTCGCTGTTGTCACAGCCTACAAGTCTCTAGGTCACAGCGTCGTGGGTGAGAGAGAGGTCTGCGTTCCGCCGTGAGAGTTTCCGTCGGTTCTTCAAGCCGGTGAAATTTATTAGGTAATCAAAAGTTTGATCTTCTAGAGTTTTGTTTGTTTACTATCTCAGTGGAATCTGAGTGAAATTGAAGTGAAATGTTGCTGCGATGTTTGTGAAGTATATATTTACAAAACAAAAACACAGGTTATATCTTTGCGTTGAAGGAGAGATTCGAGAGCTGCAAATTAGTTGGAAATTTTATACCATGCTTTTTTTTTCAATGGATACTGAACCTAAGAAAGTTGCTTCTCTGATTTGTATGATGAATCTGATGCTTGTTTGTCACTAGTGAGAGCTTGGAGAGTGTAAGACAAAGATTGGACTAACAATACCACTCTGTTTCTTTAGTTTTTGTTAGGGAAAAAGAAGAAGAAATGGATTTTCAAGGGTGAGAAATATATGTTACTGTGTGTTTAAGCCAATGTTATTATCTTTGTTTTTCATAAGTAAAATGGAAACACTTTATTCTGTTCATTAAATGTGGGTGGTATAGAAAAGTTACTCACCCTTTGGAGAAGCTGTCTCTTTTATTTTGCTCATTCCTTGACGTGACTGTATTGTCTTATATGCTACAAGGATGAAGTTCATTTGTTTCTCCTGGTGTCTCCACTAAGCTTGACATTTTTGTTTTGTCTTAATTTTCACTTGATGTGTGTATGAGATTATATATTGATGCTGAAATTTACCTATAAAAAAAGTCATTGATGCTGAAATTTATTAATACCTGTGTATACTTAATGACTTTATTTATGTGTCATCATGGGAAACGGGAAAGTTTCCTCAATATTGGAACAAACAATCTGGAAGTTGGATTTGAATGTTTTTCTTAATGAAATGATCTTCTATGAGGCTATAAGCTGCATGTTATCTTGAGAAAGTAGTTGAATGCAAAATGTAACATTGTTTAATAGGAAATGGCCACACAATTGCAACCATAAAAGTTCCAAAGTTAGTGCAAGAATCAGAACAGGGAATGTGGGTAGGCATCATTGTTTGGATTGAAATATATTCCCAACTAGATTTAGATGGCTGGCATCTTTATACAAACACTTACAAGCAGTACATGACTTTATGTTCTACAGTACATGACTTATTTTTTTTTCTTTGCGTTACAAGCAGTACACGCTATTGTTCTTGTTACTTAAAATAGAGTAACGAATGAGAATGTACCGAACTTAATATGTTCATGCTATATCTAAGAATTTGTATCTACTGAACTTAATATTGTCAATATCTCAGCATGGGAAACGAGAAAGGACATCCATCTACGCTAACACCATCTAGCTCAAATCCACCATCCGCGGTATGTTATTTCATTTAATATATGAAAAGTGAATTAGAATTTGTTGAGTTAATATTTATTTCCAAAAAAAAAAAAACAATAACTTAAATGAAAAATGATGGCAGGACATACCATCAACTTGTCCAAACATCCCAAATTACATACCTGGTTACTATGGACCAGTGTCTGCGTGGTCACCGGCTTTTCTGCCATATCCAGTTGGGAACTAATATCCATTCAACGTACATGTTATTTAATTTAAATAAGTTGGCTTCTTTTCATGAGCTTTATTTCCCTTATTTTTTTAATGTTTTTTTCAGAATGTTTACCCATTTCAACATTCGTTGGAACCTCCGACTGGTCTCACCAATACAAGCTCCACTACAAGCAAACCAGTTGGTTCAGAAGATAATAGACTCGATAGTAAGAAAATTTAATAGAGTTGAAGAAAGTAATGAGGATAGAAAAAATTCACGGGAAACCGAGGATGGCAATGCCGAGACATCTCAGAATGTGCAAATGGATGGTGATGATGTGATTGATGAGCCAAAGTCGGGGATAGAGTTTAATTCCCTTGAAGATTTAATGAGTTATTATAAACAATATGGTAAGAAATGCTGGTTTGGAGTGATGACAAAAGGACTGAGAGAGGTGATAATGAGACTGTTAGATATGTCACCCTTACTTGTGCCTGCGGTGGGAAGGCCCGAAATAGAACTTTGAATGTCGCCAACCCACGTCCGACAAGAAAGATAGAATGTAAGGTAAAGATTAATGCCTTAAAATCTGATGGAAAGTTTCGGTTGACTACAGTGCATAATATCCATAACCACAGTCTTAGTCCAAGGAAATCCCACTTTTTTCGATGTAATAGAAAAGTCAATGATGCCGTAAAAAGGGTTTTAGATACAAATTATTTGGTTGGGATCTGAATGAATAAGAGTTTTGGATCTCTTGTTGTTGGCGCCGATGGATTTGAGAATCTTCCGTTTTTGAAAAATGATTGTCGTAACTACATCGACAAGGCTAGACATCTACGACTGGGCGCAGGTGGAGCTGGAGCACTTCAAGAGTACTTTTTACGGATGCAGTACAAAAATCCTGATTTTTTTGCATTAATGAATATAGATGATGATTGGAGGTTAAAAGTTGTTTTCTGGGCATACCCCCGTAGTAGAGCAGCATACCAATATTTTGGTGATATGGTCACATTTGACATCACGTACCTGACAAATAGATATGGGATGCCATTTGCACCATTTGTTGGTGTAAACCACCATGGGCAGTCAATTTTGTTGGGAGCTGCCTTGATTTCCAGTGAGGATACCGAGACTTTTGTTTGGTTATTCCAGACCTAGTTGCATTGTATGGATGGAATGGCTCCGAAAGCAATTATCATTAATCAGGATAGAGCGATGAAAAATGTAATCGCTATTGTCTTCCCAAACACACGACATAGGTTTTGCTTATGGCATATACTGAAGAAAGTCCCCGAGAAGCTTGGCTCCTATGGATCGTACAAAAGTGGGATAAAAAATGACCTGATGAAATGTGTTTATGACACCCAAACCATTGAAGAGTTTGAGAAAGATTGGGGTCAGTTCATATCGACTTACATCTTACATGAGAATGCGTGGTTGCAAAATTTATACGATGAGCGTGTACATTGGGTGCCAGCATTCTTGAAAGATGTTTTCTGGCCTGAAATGAGTACAACACAATGGAGCGAGAACATGAATGCCTTTTTTTACGGTTATGTTCATGCTAAGACAAACTTGAAAGAGTTTGTGGACCAGTTTGACAACGCGTTGAAAAAAATATTGTGAATGAAAATGCCGCAAATTTACACACATTTAATGTCACAATTCCCTGCATATCTAGATCGCCGTTTGAGAAGAGATTTCAAGATTTGTATACAAATGCTAAATTCAAGGAAGTCCAGCAGCAAGTTACCGGCATACTCGATATGGATCCAGAGTTACTTAAACATGATGGTCCAGTAAAGACTTATCTACTAGAGGATGAAGTTCGCTTGGAAGAGTTTACTAAGCTGGTTAAATATTATGTGGAAATTAGTGAGGAAAATGGGTCTGCAAAGTGTTCTTGTGGTTTATTTGAGATGAGGGGAATATTGTGTCGGCACATTTTGGTTGTACTCAAGTGTAATGGGATGAGATTTGTTCCAGTTAAGTATATTTTAGACCGATCGAGGAAGGATATCAAGAGGCAATACACGTTAAACCAGAGCAGCTATGATGGAGAGAATTAATGAGTAGATTTTAATAGATATTCAAGTATGTTGAATATCTATTATCAGATGATCACTCATACAGCGGGATCGAAAGAGCATACTGAGAATGCAACTACTAAGTTATATTCTATGATTGACTTGTATCGTGCCAACCAAGAACCCCCATCGATGACCCAAATGAGTTCCAATGTTGGTTGTGCGACACAGGACACAACTACATTTGGAAGTTCTAAGCAAGTACTCAGTCCACGTGTTGTGCGAGGGAAAGGTAGACCCCCATCTTTGAGGAGAGCATCCAGGATGTAGACAGACATGCGGTAAGCTAAAACGAAGAAAAAAAGAGTTCAAGGAAAGGGGAAACGTAAAGAGGTGCAGATATTTAATGACATTTTATTTATATTTTATAACTACAAATATGACTAATGTATATTGTTATTTCTTATGTGATTAGTAGCGTGATGGAAGAGATACACTAGCCGTGGGTACTTGCAGAAATTTATTTGGTATTTTAGAGGACGATATGACACATGTCCATGATGTGCAGGTATATGAAGGGTTAATATTTGAATTACAATATTGAAATGTTTTCTAACGAATATATATCACCAGGCTGTTCCAGACATACGGACCACCGAGAAACAGTGATTGCAAGTCAAGAAAGTGTAAGTTTATGTTTATTTCTAAGATTGGACTAACGATATTACATTAATATTTGAATATTATTTGTTACAGATGCAATTTGGGTTGGAGGGATCACAACCGGTGCAAAATATTGGGTTGGACGGATCACAACTGACGCAACCTTACGGGGATGGATCACAATCGGCACAATTAGATGGTATCATTTCAATATCCATATACTTTTTTTGTATTGAATGTAATTCATGAGATGGAAATTGTTTCGAAACATCCCCTTAATTAGGGTCTCCAAGATATAATCATACTAGTTTAGTAGTTGGATATCATGTATTTTTTATTTTTTTTTTATTTTTTTTGTTGGTTGCCCTTCATTTCTGTCTACTTTAAAGCTCATTAAAGCATGAAATGTATTTTACTATGCCGAATGCAATATGACAGTGAAAATTAATATTTATATGAAGCTGAATAGATATTTCTTGTTCTACTAAGTTATTTGCCTCTTTGGACTAAATGATCTCTTTCCCGCAGGAAACAAATGATAATTTGGAGGATGCTAGCAACGAATTGATTCTCACTAATGAGGAGGTGATTCGGTTCCAAATAGGTGAAGTCTTGGCCCATGTGCCGAAGGAAGAAGTGGAAGGCAGGATAGATAGGGATGAGTTGTAAGTTTTGTATAATTTCATTAGTTATGCTCCGATGAAAATCATACTTGACTTAATTATGTTTACGATAGGTTTGGATATTACAGTTATGTAACCATTGTCATTAGATGTTGGAATTTATAAGTGGATGTTCATCAGTCTTCTATTGTCTGTCATGAATTGGTTTATGTTTTCTGGTTGTAGCGTTGGAATTTATATGTGGATGTTCATCAATCTAGTTGGCTTATGTCATGAATTTATTCAATTTTTTGGTTGTTTAATAGGAATTTATATGTTCATCAGGATGGATACAAATTTATATGTCAGCTGAAATGGTTTCTGTTTTCTGGTGCTGAATAATAACGTACAGGTGCTGAAATCTGATCCCTTTCTTTCATAATAACGTGCTAAATAAAGGGTACAAAACCAATACCTTCTATTTCTATTTTTTGGTCCTGAATAATAATGTACAGGTGCTGAAAAAATAAAACTAAAATAGATATATTCCATCTAGCTCAAAATTCATTGATATCAAGGTTACAATTTATGATGAATCAGGTATTTAAGCTAAGTACATATATACCAAAATTCGTTGGTGAACTCTAAGTAAGCACCAACTAAATTAGTCTAACATAAGCCTACAAACTTCACAACATATACCAAGTTCCAAAATCACATACATAGTACTACATAACATGACACAATAACTACAAAAGCCCGATAAAGACTGAGTAATCTGCGTGAACGACAAATTTCAACTTCTTGCTTTTGAAACCCCAACTCTCTCTTCTCAGTCTCCTCCGCTCTCTTACAAAGCTCAATCAATTTCTTCTTGATGTCGTCAAGTTTCTTCTCGAGCTCTCTTTGACTCCTTAACAATTCATTTAAACATTCTCGAAGCTGCAGTTCATAGTCGTGATTACCATCTGCCCACTTGAAAAATTTGCAATAAGGTAATCCCTAATGATTATTTACATATAGAAAATGTTAGATGTAAATAAAATTAATCATTATATTTAGAATCTCACACTACACATTATGTAGTTACCTCTGTGTTATACTTTGAACAACCTAAGAATGGTCGTCCTGGATTTCTGCCAGTATGTGAGTATCTCAATGTGGCTGGAACCTCACAGTAGCAGAATGGTTGACCGACAATAGGTTTAACAAAGGATGAAGAAGTCATTGATGATGATAATGGTGATGATGACATCTGGACGAAGGCCATCTCAAAATGTGAAAGTAAGCAGGAAAGACCAATTGTTTTGATAAGTAAAGGGAAAAAAAAAGTTTGTATTCATATTAATTGTGATTTAGATGCTAAATTAGGGAAAAACAAAAACAAGTTGATGCTAAACAAAAACAGGTTCCTCTTAGACCAACAAGGTTTAATTAAACTGAAAAACTGGAAAATTGAAAAACTGAAAAACTAAGAAACTAAAAAACTGAAACATTAGAACGACAAATTGTAAAAATTGATGTAACATTACTTGTGTTTTTTGAAAACCAAAGAACAATTACTTGTGATTCATATGCTAAACCAGTTGATGTAATTTGGGAAACTAAAATGATGTCCAAATAAAAACAGGTTCTAATTAAACCAAAAAGGTTTAATTAAACTAAAAACTGAAACATTAGAATGACACATTATAAAGATTGATGTAACATTACTTGTGTTTTTTGAAATACAAATGTCGACATGTTCTGATTCATATGTTAAACTAGGAAAAAACAAAAACAAGTTGTAATTCATTAAACTGAATTGATGCTAAACTAAAACAGGTCCTAAAAAGTTGAAAAATGTTTACTTAAACTGAAGAATTGTAACTTTACTTGCAACATTGTAACCAAAAAAATCTAATTCAGAATGCAACAATTAAACCGAAAAACTATAACATTACTTGTAACATTGTAAAGATTGATATAAAAGTAACATTGTAACATTTACATTGTAAACAGTTGATATAAAAATTAATTAAGAAACTGTAACATTACTTGTAGCAGAAGGCAGTTTTTGGAACATAGGTATTTTGTTTGGTGGCTAGGAAAATGTAAAATTGTGTTAACTACATATGACATAAATTTACAAACGTCCACATTAGTTTTATTGAGCCTTTCACAAGCATATATTTGTTATGTTATCGAGAACAAAACCCATCAGCATCACTACAAATGTAATTCAAATCTATGCTGGAAAGTAAAACAATCCATCGAAAATTATCAAGTACAATTGATATTTAAAAGAACCAAAAACTCTACATACAAAAACTATACTCGAAAGTAAAACCAAATCCACATGATCAAATTGTAGGATAACTAACTTGATCTACACAGTGGTTGATGTTAGGGTTAGGGTTACACGCACGATTTTGGACAAGTTAGGGTTAGCATCGAAGGGACTGGGGTTTCAAGTGGGAAATGGATTTTGATGACCACGAATGAAGGTGAAATGCCGTGATTGAGGAAGAACATAACCACGGTTTCGTGGGTCAATTTCGATGGAATGGGTGAATCGAAGTAGGTCTGTGAGGGGAAATCGATGGTGAGAGTTGGAATGGGTGAATTGAAGGAAATCTATGAGGGGAAAGGGGAAAGGAATCGAAGGGGTCGGGGGGAAAGGGGGGGGGCGATGGATAATGGAGAGAAGCATAAGGAGAGGGAAAGTGAGATTCTGGAAAGGGGGAAGGAGGGGAACGCGGGATAACGAAAAAGTAAAACGACGCATTTTCGTTTTGCCACTCTGGCGGCGGTTCCGCGCCGGGTCCCCAAGCAGGTTGTATGTAGAGTTTTTGTTAAGAAAAAAGCTATAACTTCATCCACAATTCTTCAAAACAGTCCAAGTTCTAGCCAAGACCGGCTCTTCCATTAGGCAGGTTTGGCAATTGCTTAAGGCCCCTAATGGAAGAAGGCCCCCAAAAAATATATATAAAAAGTAGAATTTTTTAAAAAAAATTATATACCCAATAAAAAAATTTAATTAACTCAATGAGAATGAGAATATAAATAAGATCAAATAAATATTATATTATTATTAGTTTTTAAAGGTATCACATATAATAATTATTTTACCTATTCTTCTTCTAAGAATACATTTCTCTTTTGTCATTATTAGTTTAATATATAATTAATGTGAAAATTATAAATAGTAAAATTTAATTTTTCAGTGTTCATAAAAGGTCTTTGTATAATCATTTGAAGAGGTAAGGGCCAGTTTTTTTTTTTTTTCAAATGTGTAAGTTGCTTATAGAACTTTATTGACAACAATGATTATAATTGTATCTAAGAGTCTAAAGTACTTGTAAAACTAGATTTGATAAAATTCTCTTTAAATAAAAAATTTCCTAATAAAGATTAAAGTCAGTTAATAATTGAAAATGTGGTATAAAATCTTAATCAATAATTTTACTTTACAAAATGATAGCAATTATTTTTAAATAAAAATAAATTTATTTAATTTTACTTTTTTTTTAAAAAATGCCTCTCTCAAAATTTTAGCCTTAGGCCCTGGAAGGTATTGAGCCGGCCTTGGTTCTAGCCGACTCACTACAAAAAAAAAAAAGATATTTGTGATAAATTATTTGCAGTGAGAATAATTATTTGTGATGAAAAGGCCCAAAGGGTATAAGTTTGAAATAAATAAATTTCGTATAAATCTTTTATAAAAAAAGTGAAATTTTGTATAAATCTTTTATAAAAAATGTGAGTCTTATTACAAAAGAATGGTTTATATATATATATATATATATATATATATATATATATATTTCTTTAAGGTAAAATCCATTTTTTTATAAAGATTTTATTTATGAATTTATTTATTTAAGACTTGTACGAAACATCAGCTTAGAAATTTAATGAAGGGAATTGAAGATTTTAGGAACTTAAACATCATGATGCTGTTCATGTTCTTTCATTAAAAGAGCACATTAATGCGAGCTTCTTCTTCTTTTTTATTTTTTTTTAAGCATAAACAAACAAACAGATAGTACAAACACTTATATAATCATCATCATTATTAGACCATCCACATGCTCATAAAAAACACGTGGCGTACCTGTACACCATGATCTAGCTAGCTACCTTAATAATTGGTGAAGAGAAAGTAGTATAATAGAGGAATGCATGCATGCTGGCCTGCCCTTTTCTGAGATTAAGGATTTCGGCTACATACACTGGGTATCATTTTGCACACATGGCACATAATGATTGTGGGTGTCGGACCAAAATACCATCCACATGAAGTACTAAGATCGAACCCAATGGGGGCGCTGGAGCGAGCTAGGAGGGGAAAATAAAACTTCAGCTCCATTTAATAACAGTATATATAATGCTTGTGTTTTAGACTTGGTTCACTTTATTTTGATTCTTTCTAATTATAATTACTACCTCAAAAGCTCGGAAATTTTATGATTAAATCATCAATCTAAAGCAATTTTGTACATCTACCGGCCGGCATCTTACCATCATATGGTTCATGGCATAAATATTCACTTGTGATCTTCCTCTCTCTCTCTCATACTATGTTTATGTATATATATATATATAGACATATTCAAGCAATCGATGGAGTTTGTCACAGATGTCATGCCTGGCCTAGCTGTTGATAAACATGAATTGTCAGTACAAAAAGGAGCAAAATGAAAGACACGTTGTGTCCAACACTCCCAACCACCAGATGCATGGATATATTAATAGTACTACGCAATTAAGCACTTGCCCTGAGTATTTGGCACTTATATATACAAAGACTAGAGCTGTGATTTATGACTCGTTTGTTTTCCCAACTCCTTTTAACTTATTTTATCTAATCATTACAATTTTCTTAAATTTCTATACAAAATAAAATAAACAATTCAATTTTTTAAATTTCAAAATAAAAATAATATTAAAAAAATATATTCTAATAATATTTTATTCAACTTTTAACTTTAATCTCAACTCATCTCATTTCATCTCATCTGCAAAAACATATTTTAACAATGTCATCATTATCATCATTATATACGCATAATAATCACCTCGACACTACACATGTTAAAACTATATATAACTTTGTTTTTTTTTAACATTTTCTAGATACATATGGACCATACTACTAATAAAATCAAGCAATAATTGAAAGAATATCTGCTAATTCTGGCTAGTGATAAGAGTACTATATTCAGCCTTTCATCGACTATTCGAATGCATGGAGAGAATGTTTATACATATATAATAATATACATGATCAGTACATTTTAATAAACAAGTCCACTGAAACTGGTGGAGTTGCCACGTTGGCATCCCACCTGTTGTATATAAGGAGATGGAGATCATTGCAGCTAGCTATAGCTAGCTCAGAGAGCACAAACAAATTAAAGATATTCATCCCCGGCCCTCTATCTAGTACTATAATTTGTCCATCATCTTTTGTCTTTTTTTGTGATATGTCGGTGAAGATAGCGTCCGAGTTCTTGCCAGAGCTGCCACTTACAGCAGTGGGGAACTTGGTGGCGGTGAGAGAGTATGAAGAGAGAGATAAGGTGGCGGTGGAAGTGTTGGAAAGACAGTGTGAAGTGGGGCAGCAGGAGCAGGGCAAGGCCTCGCTTGTCACTGACCTAATGGGCGACCCCTTATGCCGAGCCCGCAACTTGCCATTACACATCATGCTGGTATTTGATCTCATCATTTCGTCATTAATTTCGACCGAACGTTGGTTGTATTTTATGAACTACTATATTGGGAAAAAAAACTGTGTGATGTAGACGTGACTGATCGATCTTTTGTTGTGCTGTATACATTTGTCGATCCAAAAAGCTGTCTGTACTCAAGTTTGGAAACGTACAGTACTCTGTTGTCATGTATAATATATATATATATATATATATATATATATATATGGAAGAAAGTTACCGTTAATCTTATATTTTGAATTCTAAAACGGACAAGAAAGTTAATTGCAGAGTTGGATATTTGGTAGTACTGTATCTTTTTGACTATTTTGTAGTTATGTTATTTTAGATCTAATTATTGATTTCTGTTCTCTGAGATGAACATGCAGGTCGCGGAGTATGGAGAAGCAGAGATTGTGGGGGTGATAAGAGGGTGTGTAAAAACCGTGACAAGAGAGAATTCAGTGTACGTAAAGTTGGCTTATATTCTGGGGCTACGGGTCTCCCCCACCCACAGGTTTTCTCTCTCTCTCATCTGCGTGCTTTCTAGATTCTAATGGCATTGCCATCCCATAATAAAAAGACGAAAAGAAGGGAAAAGATTAGATTCGACAATAAAGAGATCAGCGTAATCTTAATTCCTAGTATCAAGGAAACGATCGAAAGCAGATCAGAAAATGCAGCTGGCTAGCATGTCATTATTCATAGAAGAAGAATCCGAGAATTGGAAAAAAAGAAGAAGAAGAAATAGAAAAGAAAACCCGAAACAAAACAAAACATTGGTGGACCGTACCGTGTCTCTGATCTCCCTCTTTGTGGGACCATAGCCCTGGCGAACCAATTTAGCACAAGTACGAACAAGAAGACAGAGACAATACAATATCTTATTGTTTGATCTTTGTTATTAATGTAGTATTGTTATCAAAGTCATCATCTTTTGAAGGAAAAAAAAGAAAAAAAAAAAAAAGAGAAGAGAATCCTTTATCTAGCACAGGGCACAACAAATGATTTAAAACCCCACGTCTAGTGGGGTGTGTCCTAAATAATTGGGATTTCTTAAAATTCTCCATTGAGTGTGGACTGAGATCATGAAATATATGCTGTTTTTTCCATAGTACTCTGCAAATTAAATGTTATTTTAAAGAAAATGTTTTCTGTTTCTCCAAAGTAAAAAGCCCCTCGAAAATGCCTCACATTTTAGTCATTTAAATATGTTTTTCTCGACATGCTCCAGATAATGGCAACCGTTTTCTAATCAAATTCCGCATTAGAAGGAACCTTGAGATGACCAACATTCTTCAGTTCTCTCAAGCACTTTCTCTAAAAACTCAACCACAATTAATACTTCTAACTCATGATTTGCAACTTATTTGCTTACAGGAAGCTTGGAATTGGCACAAAACTGGTTCGAAAATTAGAAGAATGGTGCAAGCTAAACGGTGCAGAGTATGCATACATGGCCACCGACTGCACCAACGAGGCCTCTATCAATCTATTTACCAAAAAATGTTCATACATGAAATTTCGCACTCCCAGCATGCTAGTGCAGCCTGTCCATGCTCACAAGAAAGCAATTGGGTCAGGCCATGCAATTGTTAAACTCACACAACAAGTTGCTGAATCAATTTATCGTGCCATCTTTGCGAATTCAGAGTTCTTTCCTAGAGATATAGACAACATATTACGGAACAAGCTCAATCTGGGCACATTCATGGCTCTCCCCAAGAAGTTCCTTCCTAAATGGGATCCAAAAACAGGCACTCTTCCCCCAAGTTTTGCAATCCTAAGTGTGTGGAACACCAAGGAAGTGTTCAAGCTGCAAGTGAAGGGCGTGTCGGCCTTAACATACTTGTGCTGCATGGGGACTAGGTTGTTGGATGCATGTATGCCATGGCTAAAGTTGCCTTCATTTCCCGACGTTTTCAGACAATTTGGGGTTTACTTTTTGTACGGGCTACACATGGGAGGTCAATCTGCATCCCGTCTCATGAAGTCCCTATGTGCATTTGCACATAACATGGCTAGGGATGATGTTGGATGTGGGGCCGTGGTGGCCGAGGTGGGCCAGCGGGACCCAGTTCGGGAGTCAATCCCTCATTGGAAGAGATTTTCTTGGGCTGAAGATATGTGGTGCATTAAGAAGCTTGTAGATGCGAAGCAAGATGCAAGTGATCATGAAAAATGTGAGCCATCTGATAATTGGATCAAATCCCAATCGTCTTCATCAGTGATTTTCGTTGATCCACGTGACTTTTGACAACTTTTTTTTTTTTTTTTGGCTTGATCATTGACTCTTGTATCTTGCATATATGTTTCCTCAAAGGAGAAAAAAGAATGTCCGTACGTAGTACTGTTGGAACATGTTTTCCAGTTGTATGGTGGAAGCATCTAATCAAAGATTAACGTTCTTAATTACGTACTTCATGTGACTAAGTTGTGACATGTTGTCCAGTTGTAAGGTGCAAGCATCTAATCAAAGATTAATAAAAACAGGTTCCCGATATTGGTAATTATAATTAATCATGGTTCTGTTTGTTTGATATTTTTGTGAGAAATATATCAATGATTCCTTGATCAGTTTAATTTCACCCCTCGCCCTTTTGTGAAAAGAATATGGTATAAACCCATCGATGAGTATAATAATTAAGATATCATATATATATCTCCCCAAATCTATTCTTCGAAATTCTAATTAATGAGTAGAATATCCAAATAACATGTAACCGTACCAATTAATAATTATGGGAATATATATATATATATATATATATATATATATGGTGGCCGGCGCATGGGATTAATATTATTGGTTCAAATACATGATTTTTTTTTCGGTTTCATGGGTTCCGATCTTAAGGGGAGAGAGAGAGAGCCCATGACTAGTTAATTGCAATTCATGTCTAAGCTATATATTAATTTGACTAGCCAACAGATCAAGTGATCATGCATGTTAACACAAAAATGGTGGATGTGGTCAATGTGCGAGCACTTTTACTTACGGGTTGTTTTTAATACTCATATATATAGTTGAAGGTAGTGTACAGTACGTAATATATATATATATAGCTTGATTAAGTATGTACTTAGGAAAGGTAATTTTCTTGGTATCAACTATATATAAAGACATTTTCTGACTTTCATATGGACAACTTGCAACCCCCACACACAAACACACATACTTCATGAGGACATGCCGTTCCACTTTCAATAAATACATATCGGGAAGAATATATATGTTTTAGTCATAAAGAGATCTCACAAAAATAAATTCATACACTGACATAGTTTGATGTGGTACATTAGATTGTAAAACTATTTTTATTATATAATAGATCTAACATATCATATAGAGTCATATCAATTAATATATGAGTTTATTTTTGTGAAATCTCTAACTTTGTAATTATAGTATTTATCTAAAAAGAACATTAAAGGATCAGAGAATTAGGAAGAGAAACCGACGAGGGAAAATATGCACGTGTTGGCTACTAAGCTATAGATCAGGCAAGCTGAATTTTTGAATTCTATAATAATAGCACCATACAGATCACACATGACCGCGCGCTAGATATATATATATATATATATATCTCCACTAGCTAAAGTAATAGAATATTGTAAACCAGATTACTAACTAGAAACTAATAATTATATTATGTTAAGTACTAGAGCCTTAAATATATAATCATAAACGTACGTGTCATGATAGAATCACTCAGTCTTTAGGTCCCCACCTACTCAACAAAAACCCTTTCGGCAAAAGAAGATCAATACGAACCCAATTGTGATGAATTAGAATCAAATTAATAATAAAATCAATATTCTAAAACAATTTATTATTATTTTTTTACGAAGAATAATATTAATATTAATGTGGCTGGCTGGCTAGGTGTCTAACTTTAAAATCCACTAGGAATGCCCTAGGCCTAGTAGCAAACAAGTGTCAAAATGTCACCCGAGAAACTGGGACCAAGCTTGCACTAAGGCAGGTCCAGCGCCTAGTTGGAAAAGGCAACCCATTTTCCCTCGTTCGTGCTTATTTTAGGCGTTGATGATCGATCTCTATGATCAGTGTCTTTCTTTCCATGCATGCAAACTAATGCACCGCAAAAACTGGCAAATTCACATGCATGCACCATCGAGTAAAATAGTTGAAGTTGGCAGAGAATATTGTCCGGGTTTTTGATATATGGTTGCGTCCGGAACAACAGCTAGCTAGCAGCCTTCCCATTTGCCAAAGGGAATTAGCTGCATTGGGGTGAATGGTATCTTGCTATTATATAATTACTTATCGGCATACATTATATAATATATAGGATTCTAGCCCCCTGGCCAATATTTATTTTACTTATATCTCCTAAGAAAGGAATGCATGGGGAATGGACAGGTGGACGTTGTTTGACTAGCATGTGTACGTATAGCTATGATAGACTAAGATCTCGTTTGGATGTTGAATTGAGTTGACATGATAAATATGTGAATATTAGTAAAATTATTTGAATTAAAATGTTTTATTGAGTTTTGAGAAATGAGAGAAAAAAAATTGAATACAAATATTATAAAATTAAAATATTGTTAGAATATAATTTTTGTTTTAGGATTCGTAAAAGTTGAATTGTTTTTTATGTTTTGTTTGAAAGTTTGTAAAAGTTGTAATGATTAGATAATGAGATGAAAAAGTTTAAAATTTGAAATTGAAAAATGTTTTTGTTTGAGTGATATTTGAAAAGAAAATAAGATGAGATGAGTATTGCTCTCTATGCGAGCCAAGCTCAAAGTGCCTTGAGATCATGTGGAGTAGCATACATTTCAAGATAGTTTGAAGAATGAAATGAATTTAGTTGAAAAAGAAATAGAAGGAAATGACCTCGATTCTTGTGAGGGGATGAGAACTGAGATCAGTTCACAAAAGGCGCATGTTGGTTAAGGTTCAACTTTGAAGAACATAGCAGAAGTAGTGATAGGTAAAAAAATTACGATTATGATTCCTTACTATCTTTATAAAGAGTTATTAATTGGAGCAAATAGATAATTCGTAACATAAACAATATATAGCGTTTTGTTTTTTTTTTTTGTTTTTAACTATTACACTTAAGCGTTTGATGTTGATCTCAAAATCTGAATCCATGCATCTTCTAAATTTCATTAACTACTCCCACGAAAGCAGAGGTGGAGTGTTTTTCTTCTTGATGCTAGTGAAGTATCGCATAAATACTCTACCAAGGTTTAAGGACCACTCTATAATTTGAGAATGTTACCTAAAAGCTCCTATTCTACCAAGTTATGCTAAGATACGGGTCAAAAAGCCTAAATTTCATCAAAAACCTATATGCTCTTGATAATGCAATCTTAATTTCTAATGAATGTTCGATTCGTCTTTTGGGGTAAGCAATGGGAAGATAATTTGTTCTTTAAGAACATTCTGTTTATTCGGCTCAAATAAAATCGGGTAAATACATCTCCCTAAATCGATGAGATCAACATAATTAAACTTCGGTGGAAGACACGACAAGGATGCATCTTTTGTCATGTTCTTTGTTCTATAGGTTGATTGCTTTTTAAGCTATCATTTTTTGTGATTCCTTGTTAGTCCCCTCAACATCAGATTTTACTATGTAACTAAAAAGTCGTTCCTAGCATTCAGCCACAAGGCTTCGTTAGGTCTTTTATAACACAAATCGTAAAAAGTTGACTACCATCTCGATGATTGATTTCACAAAATTATTTGTGACTTCATAGGAAGAAAACCGTTAAAAGGTTAAACTCGGAATCTCAATATATTATTCAATTCATTTCAAAGGTTGCACCTTTTTACAATTATGAATGACACTGCATCCCCCCCTTCATCAATACGGTGACAATATTAGCGCATGGCACCTGACGTGCTGGAGACATTAGATTTGCAGTTATCTACAGTTAAAAGAGAGGACACCAATGGGGTGGCACGTAGGCACGCCAGAGGTAGTACGTGTGGCTCTCACAGCATGTCAATGGAGGAATAACGAGTTGCGGGGGGCAAATAAGAGGATTGGGAAAAGGAGAAGAAATTGGAGGAGAGGAGAGGAAAGGGAGAGAACCCACCCGATACAGGTAGAGGAAAGGAGAGGAGAAGTCTCACGAGGGAGATCAGGAGATGCTCCAAGTAAAGCTCAGCTGCGAAAAGAGATTACTTTCTACGTTCACTAGCATTACTGAAGGAAAACAGGGAAAAAAAAAAAAGCAGGCTGCATACGTAGTACCCTGTTAATATGTTACGATCACTTGCATAAGAGGAGCCAGTTTCACGCACTAATTTTAATGCAACACTTACAATTTATTATTATTTATTTAATAGAAAATGGTAGGGAAAATGGAAAGAGAAAGGATGAAATGAAAAAAAAAAAAAAGTGGCAATTTTGACGCAATTCGAGGATGGTCAACCTCCAAGACAAGAATTCACTTAACTTTTCCGAATGAGAATTCATTACAAAGAAATTGGGTATTCATACATGAAATGGGCCACTGATTCTTACGAAAACTCTAACTTCCCTCAAAATCGGGCTTCAGAGAAGGAAAAAAAAAAAAACTGAGCCCAAAGCGAATATAAGTCCGTTAGAAGCCGCTTTATCTAAAAACTCTACGTAAGTCAATGGGTCGTTAGATAGGAGGAACTCTGAAACCCTTGGATTCAAAAGAGATGAATAATAGAAAAACTTCCCCCTGAATTCCACACATGCGGGGCAACAATTATTACGATGCAACCATCCCCCCGGGGGTATATGGCTTTCAATTGTCTGTAACGGGAGAATTTTGCCTATATGAGCCATATTACCTCCTTCCTTCCATGTTATGCTTTCATTGCTTTACATCAGTTTAATCTCAAATAGCTAGCCACATATGATGATATGCATATTCACAAGAAAAAAAGCAAACCCAGTACTGTATAATCAGAGTTTTGGAACGAACAAACCTGTTTTATTTACCAGAGTAGGGTCATGATCAGGAGGAGACCCCACCATGGTTGTGATGAATCTGATGATATAAGCTTCTAACGGTCACAATTGAAATGATTTAGCACGTTATAGAAATTTAATATAATTGCAAACAAGTTACGCTTGGTTTCAGGTACAAGTTCTGCAAGAAGCGGACCAGCTTAAGAAACCATATCCTAAATTTCAACAATGCTGTTGCCAATTCCAGGTTGCAAATGAGAAGGGATTGGAAATCCCTTGATAATTTACCTAAGTTCTGATTACAGATCTGATCTGCTTTGTATGTCTCAAGGTGCATATTTGTCAACAACGAGTGCAGTAGTGCTTGCTGTAATACTCACATTGTAGAAGCCTTAGCAAAACCTGAAAATCTGGAGAACTCGTCTCGTAGAAGAGCCTGGGGGTTACCCTGTTCGACCTATTCAAGGGCAGAGAACAAGGAATATGATTTTAAGAGGTTTATGCGATATAAAGTGGCAAGGAGGCGTTTCGCCAATGCTACCAATTAGATGACATTTCATCAAATTCACAAATGATTGAGACGTGCCCCTTTCTTATACTTATTTTACTAACGTAAAGAGCATCCTGAAACTGGATATATCAGCCCTCAAATGTGTGGAGGAACATAGGGACCTGTTCATAAACTTGATCACCAATTTGGTTGGAAGAGCAGTTGACATTCTTTTTGAGGCCCCAGTTTATTCTTATCAAATAAAGCTGGATAGTAGTGGTAGTCCCGCATTGTGCATCAAGAGACTACCCAATATGGTGAAGGTCGAAATTGTTTAGTTATTATGATTTATTAGGCTCATCCTCAGCATTTAGTAGCTGCTATCAGAGTCCACTTAACAAGATATCGATGTTAGCTAAAATTCGAACAGATTTCTTCTCATTTGGGAAATCTAATGGATAGGGAAAAACAAATGAATCAACAACAGCTGGAGCAGCAATAATAATAAATGCACAGAAGCAAGTTGCACACTGATGCATACTAAGGCACACCAAGATAAAGCATACCAGGATCCCATTGTCAAGAATCAGAATGTTGTCCACGTTCACAACCATTGAAATGCGGTGAGCAATTGTAATCACTGTCACACCTCTGCATTCAGTGGAGATCGCATTTTGTATTGCTGATGCTGTTTGGGTGTCAATATTAGCCGTGCACTCATCCAAACACAAAACCTGAAAATCTTGATAGTGTCAGTAATTTACATATTTCTCTACATATGATCTCCCCACCCCTTTTCCCTACATATGATAGTCCCTTCCCCATCCTAAGAAAATTAAAAATAATCAACCATCCATCCACCCACAAACATATATAAATGCTACTTCAAGCGTACAAAAAACATTATGGCCCTCTATTCCTTAAGTTTCCCACTCTTCTATTTTCATCTATTGTTTTGCTTTAAAAAAACTCATCTGTTCAATTTCTCACGGCTCACAGAGAGAATGAACATGTCAAATTATAAAATAGATAATTAAATGAACTTCTTCCTATCAGTATAGGCTTTTGGAACAATTGGTAATTTAGCATGGTATCACAATACAGTTCCTGAGTTTTGATTCCATATTTTGCATCCATTTTAAACAAATATTTCATGTGTTGGGCCCACGTGCTAAGGGATGATTTAGCTGACACATGAGGGGAATTTTTAAAATATAAGTAAATAATTAAATTCACATCTTACCATTAGCTTAAGTTCATGGTACAAATGTTGATTTGTAAGAAACATAGATGATGTGAAAGTAATGTAGTCAGTGAACTCAAAACGCACCACAGTAGGAGAGCTGATAGGAAGTACTAATGATGAAAACTCATGTAAGTTTAACATGACCCGCAAGGAACAGAAATTTCTCTGAGCAGAATGTTTTCAAAAGAAGAAAGAGCCAAAATCTCTGGAATATAATGATTCAACTCAAACTATCATTGTTACCACGCTAGATGGACATGCTGGATTTCTGTTGCAAACCTAAGGAGTAGGGTTAGACATCTAAGATCCATGGAAAGGAATCCGGTTCTTTATATTAATTTAAATCATGAAAAAGCAAATGTAATGCTTGGAAGATTTATAACAGATTTTTTTTCCTAAATCATTTATAAGTGCCTTTCATGCTTAAATTAATTCACCCTAGGACTTTCAGCTTGTAACTGAAGTACTTGGTGTTGCTTCTCAATCAGGAAAATATGACCTTTGTAGACTTGAGAAGTGCACGAGCAAGGCAAAGCAGCTGCCGTTGCCCGACAGAAAAGGACATCCCAGCTTCCTTTATGCAAACATCCAGCCCTCCCGCTGCTTCTACTTCATCCTTGACATGGCATTTCTCCAAAACCTTCCAAATTTTGAAGTCTTCATTCACCCGGAATGGATCTAGATTATCCCTAGAGATTTGCAAGAAAAACACTAGTGGGTGTGACCAAATGATAATGAAACCAGAACATAGATAATACATATATATCTGAAAGAAAACACAACAGCAAATATCATATGAACATAAGACATAAAATTGCATGGAACATATAGCATTTCCATACATTACCTTATTGATCCGTCAAATAAGAATGGACTCTGAGGAACAACAGAGAAATGTGAACGGAGGTCTCTAACAGGAACGTCGGCTATGTTTATTCTGTCCACCAGAATACATCCACCACAAATTGGAGTAAGGCGGAAAAGGGCATTCAAGACACTGGATTTTCCAGCACCTGTTCTGCCAATGATTCCAACCTGAAAAAGGATCAAGGGAAAATGTCAATGATATGGTAAGAATAAATCAAGTAAAGTCTGAGGATGGATTTTTGTGGGCATTTGCAGGGGTTTATGGTCCAAATTCAGACATTGATCGTAGACTTTTGTGGGATGAATTAGCTGGAGTATATAGTTGGTGGGATCTTCCATGGTGTATTGGCGGAGATTTTAATGTAACAAGATTCCCTAGCGAGAGTTTCGGTAATAGAAGACTACGGCCAGCTATGACTGATTTTTCGGAATGTATTTTTGAGTTGAATCTTGTGGATCTACCTATGGCGGGAGGCTCAGGTACATGGGCTAATAATCAGACATGGTCTCGACTAGATAGATTCTTAATTTCCCCTGAGTGGGAAAGTCATTTCCCTGACGTTTGGCAAAAAAGAATGCCTAGATTATGTTCGGATCATTGGCCAATTATGCTGGATTCTGGTGGGATTCAAAGAAGACGTAGGTATTTTAAGTTTGAAAACATGTGGCTGGAAACAGAAGGTTTTGTTGATAGGGTCAACCAGTGGTGGTCATCTTATCATTTTCAGGGCACTCCAAGTTTTATACTGGCAGGGAAATTGAAAGCTTTAAAACAAGATTTAAAATTGTGGAATAGACAGTCTTTTGGAGACATTGGGGAACAAAAGAAAACCAAGACAAGGGAGATCGCTGAAATGGATAGGATACAAGAGTCCAGGTCTTTATCACAAGACGAAATGATTAAAAAATTAGAGTTGGTTGTAGAGCTGGAAAGTATCATTCTACTAGAAGAGATATCGTGGCGGCAAAAGTCGAGAGCACTATGGTTGAAGGAAGGAGATAGATGTACTAAGTTTTTTCATAGGGTGGCCAATTCTCACAGAAGATCTAATAATATTGAGATGCTGAAGATAGATGGGGCAGATTGCAAGGATGAACAGAGAATTGATGATCATGTAGTTGGGTTCTTTGAACAACTACTTACTGAATAGGAGGTTTGGCGACCGAAGCTTGATGGATTAGCTTTCGACTCTATTGGGCCTAGGGATGGTATTCACTTGGAGAGGCCGTTTGAGGAAGGTGAGGTTTTTGAAGTGGTGAGGAAGATGGCCAAAGACAAGGCTCCGGGTCCTGATGGGTTTTTTATGGGTTTTTTTCAAACTTGCTGGGAAATACTAAAAGATGATCTCATGTTGGTGTTCCAGGAGTTTCATGAAGCTGGACAATTCGAGAAAAGCCTAAATGCCACATTTCTTGTTTTGATTCCAAAGAAAGTTGGGGCTGAAGAAATCAGGGAGTTCCGACCCATTAGCCTTATAAATGGGGTTTACAAGATCATTTCTAAGGTTCTTGCAAAACGCCTTAGTGAGGTAGTTGGAAAGATAATCTCAAAGCCTCAAAATGCCTTTGTCAAGGATAGACAGATCCTAGATGCTGTCCTTATCGCAAATGAATGTTTAGACACCAGACTGAAAGCTGGTAGTACTGGGGTCTTATGCAAACTAGACATGGAAAAAGCGTATGACCATGTAAATTGGGAATTTTTACTAGACCTCCTAAGGAGATGTGGATTTGGGGAAAGATGGAGATCATGGATCCGTTGGTGTATATCTACAACAAAATTTTCAGTTCTGATAAATGGAAGTCCAACGGGTTTTTTTAATAGTACACGAGGCCTTAGACAAGGAGATCCGTTGTCACCATTACTATTTGTCATTGTAATGGAGGCTTTGAGCAGAATGATTTCAGCTCTGGTTGCAAATGGGTGTCTGAATGGGTATTCAATAGGATCCCCGGGGAGAGGATCAATTAATATTTCACATTTAGTGTTTGCAGATGATACTCTTATTTTTTGCGAGGCAGACAACAATCAGATTCGTGTTTTAAAGGCCCTTCTCATTTGTTTTGAAGCAGCTTCAGGGTTGATAGTGAATTTGGATAAATCAGAGATGGTGCCGATTGGAGGTGTGCAAAGGCTAAGACAGTTGGCTAATACTCTGGGGTGTAAGACTGCTTCTCTCCCTATGACATACCTTGGTCTTCCATTGGGGTATGTCTCACGAGCGACTCCTATATGGGATATAGTGATTGAGAAAGTAGAGCGTCGATTAGTAGGATGGAAGAGAATGTATTTGTCAAAAGGTGGTAGGATTACCTTGATAAAGAGTACGTTATCTAACTTACCGACATATTTTCTATCCTTGTTTCCTATCCCAGCAAGTGTGGCAGTTCGCATTGAGAAACTACATCGAGATTTCCTATGGGGAGGAATGGGGGAAGAATTTAAATTTCACCTAGTCAGGTGGGAAAATGTTTGTAGACCTATCTCTTCTGGCGGGTTGGGCATTAGAAATTTGAGAATTTTTAATCGGGCATTACTTGGGAAATGGTTGTGGAGATATCATAAAGAACCTGAGGCTTTATGGAAACTGGTGATCGAGAGTAAATATGGAGAATTATGGGGGGGATGGTGTACTAATGAAGTGAGTGGGGCATATGGTGTGAGTTTGTGGAAACATATAAGAAGAGGATGGGGGGTCTTTTCCAGGCACACAAGATTTTGTCTTGGAAATGGGACTAGGATCAAATTTTGGTATGATAATTGGAGTGGTAATGGGGTTTTAAAGGATCTATTTCCTATTCTTTTTAGGGTGGCAACTGATAATGATGTATCTGTGGCGGAAGTTATGGTAATAGTGGGGGAACAAATTCAATGGAACATTAATTTTAGCCAGGCGGCACAAGATTGGGAAGTTGATAATTTTGCAGCCTTTTTCAGCTTCTTATATTCTCTCAAACGCAGCAATCATCAAGCTGATAGGTTGTGGTGGTTACACACGGGGAAAGGTTTATTCTCGGTTCGTTCGTTTTATAAATCTTTATCACAAGAACATCCAACCCAATTCCCTTGGAAAAAGATTTGGAGACACAAGGCGCCTCTCAAAGCAGCGTTTTTTGTGTGGACCGCTTCTTTGGGTAAGATACTCACAACAGATAATTTGAGAAGACGAGGGGTGATCATCGCTGATTGGTGCTGCATGTGAAAGAACGAGGGTGAATCGGTGGATCATCTTCTATTACATTGTGATATAGCTAGAGGGATCTGGAATAAAGTATTCAGAAGATCAGGCTTGGGGTGGGTTATGCCCGAGTCCGTAGTGGAGATGTTGGCTAGCTGGACAGATTTAAGAGGTAACAAACAGATCAAGGCTATAAGGAAGATGTTGCCTATTTGTGTCATGAGGTGTTTATGGCAGGAGCGTAACGAACGGACTTTTGAAGACAAAGAAAGATCAATAGAGGAACTAAAGGCTTTCTTGTTTAGAACTTTATGTACTTGGGCTAATTCCGTTATCTTTAATGGCCAAGATTTCCATGCTTTCCTTATTTCCAATGTTCCTACTTAGCTAGGACATTCTTTGTACTGAACATGGCTTTTGCCCATTCTTTTATTAATATACTTACAATTATAAAAAAAAAAAAAAGTGAAGTCTGAGGATCAAGGGAAAAATGACAACGACGTAGTAGAAATGATCAATCAAAGGGTTTTAAATACAGTACAAGATTGAATAATCTACACCCAGCAGAGCAAATGAACTGACCTGCATCCCTTCCCCAATTGTAAAAGTAATATCACAAAGTGCAGCAGGCAAAGATGGCATGTATCTCAAAGTAACCTTTTTAAATTCAATCAGTCCTCGACACGGCCAATCGGGATTGAGAGATTGGGATCCATGCAGTTCTTCTTGAGGAATGTCCATATACTGGAGAGAATATAATCAAAGTATGTCATCAGAAGGAAAGTATCTATGGAAGGAGGTATATTGTATTACCTGAAGAGTTCTTTCAACAGAAACCATTTCCTTCTCTGTTTCAGTAAAACTTGTTAAAAAGCTCCCCAACAAAGACACTATTGGAGCTGCATAGGAGAGAGCCAATCCTACCTGTAAAAGAACACATCACTTTCCATTCTCTTCAGGTTGTCACAATGTACGAGGTATTCAGTACAACACTTAAAGCATCTAGTTGTTTGAATGTTAAAGGTAGACAGAATTGGAATGTAAAAGGATGGTTTGAAGATATATGAGGAGCAGAACATACCAGCCCTGGGGTGCCAAAACTAACAGGTAAACCACCATGAGATCCAACAACAGCCATCAGGGCAATAAATGAGATGATAACTGCTGCTAACAACTGGAAGAATATGACTGGTTACCATATTCGTCACAACAGGTTATAGATATTATCTTACAACAATAAGCATACGGTATAAAAGGTGTGCTTTCCATTTTAAATGTTTCCATTTCTCCATTTTGAAAAGTTAATACCAAATTATAACTGTCATTCTACACCACAAACATAAATTTCTCTCAAGTATTCCTCGCTATAATGTTTAACCACCCTTAAGCTAAGCACTGAAAGGCTAATATTTAAAAAAGGTGGTAGGATTAACCAGTTTCAAGACATTGATTACAATCAGTTAATTATTGACTTTCTCAAGAGGATAATAGCTGTGGGACACGGGTGTTTCAGATCCTGGATGCAGCCTAATTAATAGAACATCAGAGTAAACTAGCTTTTAACTGCACAATATCAGATGTCAGTAAACAAACTGTCCTTAAGTCATTTAAACTCTAGTGATGTACCTGAAGCCGTAGGGAAAGCCACAAACTTGCTGTCAATTCTGTGTAAGAAGTTTGCTGATACAAGGCAACATGTCGAGTGAAGGTGGCCAAGAAAAAGTCCTACTCAAAACCAGCATTGATTGATTTTGTTAGGATATCAATAAAATAACTAAAGCCAACTCTTTCCATGAATTCAAACTTTTGGGGAAAAAAAATGATAATTTAGCATGGTATAAAAGTAGTAATCTTGACTTTGAACCTTGATTCCACTATAATCCTCATTTCATTTAAATATTCCACATGTTATACAAACTTATTAAGAGAGTGTGATCCACTCGTGAGAGAAATGTAAGAATATTAATTATGCTTAATTCATCTTTTTTCATAAGATTAACTTTTTAGGACAATTGATAATGTGACTTCCAAAATTTTATCCATTGTGACTGTCAACAAGAATTGTACATCATACTCAATACAAATGAATGTGAAAACAAGATTGGCAGAGTAAATCAATTAAAAAGGACCACTGCCTGCTTAAATAAGAAGAATAAAAAAAAGAAAATAACATTGTAGCAGTACAAAAAATTTACCATACCTATGACAACTATATTTTCTATAATATTGAAATTTTACAACATCCATAACATATGAACAGAGAAGGAAACTACTCAAGGGTTGAGTTCTCGCAATCTTTTCATATTCTCTCTCTAGTTATCAATGACTCATGGTATCAAAGCACCGATGCAAAACCAACCCTCAGTTCATAATTTTTTTCATCTTTCATTCTTTCCATTTCTCTTCACCTTTCTCATTAATCTCTCTTCCAAACGCTAAGAAACTTCAATTACGATGATTCGAAGAGATTCCAATTGTAGCATTGACCAACCTTTTGTAATATAAACTTAGATGAGACTTGCGTTTTCCTCAAGTTGTTACAAATTGCATGAAAGCCAATCTCAGCTAGAAGTGTGGGGCTTGAGTCATGTTACTTGCAATGGAATAGCTTGATAAAGACATCATGGTTTTAAGGAAGGAGATTGGCTTGACCTTTTTTAGTACAAACCCAGATGTTGCTTGAGTTTTCCTTAGGTCTTTACAGTATAGCTCCCTCACACCAAGACACAACAATATTTTATTTGCACGAGGCATCATACACAGTGGTTTTCCCAAGGCAAGGTTGCACCTAATGTTGTAATCGTAAGGCCAGTATGAGTTGTCAGTCTTTCTTCACATGTTCGTCGAGAAGTTCCTCCAAACCTTTATATTTTAGAATTTGTTGCTTAAATTACTAAACTTTATAAGGCTAAGGTACCATCATTAGATCTAACAAATATAAAGCTTACAGAACTTTGTACAGATGAATTATAAAAAATAAAAAAAATCAAAGTGGTATTTACTAAAGCATATAAATCGCTCTTGTTTATATGTGTCTCAAACACATAAGTAGTCCAAGATCTTCTACTGAACCTCAAAAGAATCCAGAGTTTAAGCAATTCCGTGAACATGTTTGTAAATTGTAAGCATCTAACATGTATGTGCGTGTTTGAGTCTTTCTTCTTCAATTCCTTTTTCCCCTTCTTGTCATTCCAGGTGACTGTTTATCTACCACAATGATTAAGATAGATTATATGAAAACAACATACACATATCTACCTCAGACTTGAATCCCCTTATAGTTGACGACCCATCAAGTGTCTCTGTGAAGGATGCATATATGGGAGATCGAGAAACACTGTCCAGCCTTCGCAGTTCCCGTGATGTTGACCTGTAGAAAAACTGAATAATTTCTACTAAGTTGACAGCTTGGTAGTCTAAGACTTATTTTTTTCCTTGTACAGAATGAGTTGTACCATAAAATTCACTACAGTCATTCATCACATTAAATTTCTTTTTTCTATAGTGCTAAATCAAGTCAGTTCTACAAATAAAATATATTTGAACCATGAACATCATTCCCATGAATTAAAAATATGATACAAATAATTCTCATCCCCAATTATTTCTCATCCTTGAATAAGCAACTGCCGTAATTACATAAGAAGCAACTTTAGAATGCAGCACCTAGTGTCTTAATCTCATACATTGAAGTTGCTACGTAATTAGCATTACACAGAGTGAACTACCAAATAAGATGGTTGCATGGAGCACTGGAATTTGTACAGACATTTTTTGGAACTACTTTCTGCCAAGGTACACACTTCCCCCCCCCCCGCGTTGATAGATTGTTAAAAAGCAAGCTCAGATAAATTCTAGTTTCCAAAACTTAATTGAGCTTCCTTTTCTGCCTATCTAAGACATTTCAATGCCCATTCAACAATATGTAGGCTATATCTTCATCATTAATTCTAAGCAGTCCCAAATACATTCTTGTAAAACTTACATCAACCACGGATGTATATAACCTAAGTGGTGATTTAATACGGTATCAGAGCAAAGGTCTTTGATTCGAACCCTGACTTGACACTGTACCCCATTTCAATTGAATATTCACGTGTTGAACCCATTTATCAAGGAGGAGCCCAGCTCATATGTGAGGGAAGTTTTTGAATATAAATTAAATGATAAATTTACCTCTTCCCATTACTACCAAAAAAAAAAAACTTTCCATCAACATGAGCTTTTAGGACAAGTAGTGATTTTTAAAATATCAACGTACTTAATGATATAGAGAAGCACCTGAAGCTTGCTGTAGATATACCAAAATGGCAAGAGCAAGAGCAAGAAGAGAACCTACATATATACAAAAAGCGTTCAATAACATTTTTTAAGATAGTTAAAAGTGGATTTCTGGAAGAGCATACAAGCAAAGTGGACAAACTTGTTGGATACCTGTACATATGACAAAACTATAGCAATTCCCAGCAGGCCAACAAAATTGGCTAGGAGAATGTTGAGAATGAATGGAAGGGAGTCATCAATTGTGTAGAGATCAGAAGAGAACCTACAAAAATAAAAATAAAAAGCCTGGGGGTATATATAAAACAATCTCCTGAAGGTATGTTATTCTAACCTGTTGAGTATCCTTCCGCCTGGTGTCTGATCAAAGAATTGGACAGGCGCATTGATAAGCTTATAAAGCAGTGTGTCATGCACCTTCACCGCGGCTTGTAAGCCCCCAAATGCAAATGAGAATGCCCTCACCAATGTAAGAAAGGAATTTATCATACAAAAGATGAAGAGTATGACCTGCACAATCAATTACAAACATGTCAAGAACAAGTTCCCCAGAATTCTCTTATGCTTCCCCTCATCAAAATTGAAATGATGTACTGAAAGAAAAAAGCAGAGATGTGTAGCAATATACATATTTTGCCAAAATTGTCCAGACTGTTATCTCAGCAACTTCATTGTCTGTTAAGTTACCACAGCCTAAGGCTTTGTTGGCTGAGCTTAGCATCCTTTTTTTTTCTTGACAGATGAGCAAAAATTCTATTGGTAAGGAAGAATAGGCATAACCCAAGTACACAGGTTGGCTGAGCTCAGCATCTTCAGCCATATAGTGCATTATTTCGGGAAAATCTGTTGCATTTATTACTTCATAGTTTTCTCCCTAAACTCCATTCACGCTTCAGTTCTGACATTTACTTGTAGAATAAAAGTTAGCGTCATTTATAATTTCAACAGTTGCGTAGAAAAATGCCAAGTTAAAAATTTTACACACGATATACAACTACTTTGTTTAAAAAAGGGGATTCAAAATCTTGTCTGTTTGGTAGCTAGGGGAGATATTATGCACTTAAAGAACTTGGTTCCCCTTTGCAGTTCATAATCTATATTGGCTAGCCTAAAATATTTCTATTTTCACCCATGGATTGTATTGCTTTCAAAAAAGTCAGTCTCCCATTAACTTCTTCATTCACTAGCCCTTGTACAGTAACTGACATGATTGTACATCATACTTGCAAAACTAAGTCATGCATATACGGACCTGAAGAAAACTATGGAAATCTCATGTGTGCGCTTGTGATTTTGAATGTGTTTATGAGAGAGAATATATATCTTTGCCACGATTCACATATTTCTAGTGCCAGTCCTCATAGTAATGTTTTTTTTTTTTTTTAATAAGTAAACAAATTTTATTGATCAAAGAATAGGCAAAGCCATATACATAGTTCTAGAACAAAAAAAATGCCTTAAGCTATGTAGGCCCATTATAGACAAGGCCTCATACTAATGTCATATAAAGATAGAAAGAGAAATATAATTATTTTTAGTAGTTACCCTGTCACTCTAATATAATTATTGACTTAGGATCTAGATAGTATTGACAAGGACAAGATATAACAAATTGTCTGAGCATCTGTGAAATACATCCACATAGACAGCAGACAGATTGATCCTAAGACCACTTGCTGTTTATATTGAAAAGAGGAGAAGCCGAATACCAGATAAAAGGAGGTTGAGTATTCTGTCTGACTACTTCCTGTCGTTGTATCAACCCAAAATGACAGCCATAGATCATTTCCATTACGAGAAGCTTGCATTAAAATTGCTGACAAGCATATTACAACAGTAATAAGCCAACCAGAAAATGCAGCATAATTCCTGCAAAAGATAATAATACCAAACTGAATGTTACTGATAAATATCCCTAAACAACTACAGTTTAAATATATTGTTATCTCATATATGCAGCAAGAATTGAACAGTAAATATTTTCTCTCACTTGTATACATCAAGTTCAACACTGCCCTCTTTTCGTAGCTCAGTTTCAATGATCTTTTGTGCTTCCTCTGAAACATGGGCGGCATCTTTTTCAAGGAGGAGATCTTGTTCGATTTCATTGTTTGTAGCCATGCTGCCTTCTTGTCTTTGAATGTGCAAATATGTGTCGCATTCATTTAGCGGAGAGAATGCTGAATATGAAGAGACAGACAAGTCAGCTGAACTTCCCACCCACTTCACGTGTCCTTTTTCCATTTCAACAACCAAATCCGCAGATGATATTGCCTGGGAGTGTCATATGAAACTAGTTTAAGTTAATGGAAGCTAAAGTATGCCTCTCTCACCCCATTAACTTGTTTCTTACTTATCAAAAAATGGAAGCTAAAGTATATATTAAACTGTTTTCTTATGCTGATATGCAATGTTGAGTGAAGTCATGCATTGCTATGATGAATTTCACATACAACAAATACTCAACTGGGTTATTTCCTGAAAAACTAAAATAAGAGAAACTCAACACTGATCGCTGAAGTGACATTGAGGATTATTTTCCAAAGGTCGAAATCTACACCAGTATGTGTGCCGACCAAATCTATGAATTTCATGCATCACAACTTTAAAATTATAAAATCGACAAGCTTCAGTAAACTGTGAAACAAGTGCATCTAAGTACACAAGGACCTAGTCTTTCTTCATTTCCTTTCACATATAATTTAGCAAAGGTTGGTTTTATTAAAGGTGACTGTCAGAATGTAAATTAAATGATTAAATTCACTTCTTTCATTAGCTTAAACTTTTGGTATAATTGATGACTTACATAATATCAAAGCAGAGATATTGAATGAGAACTACTTATTAAGTGAGAGTTTGGCCTACATTTGAGAGAGAGTAATGTAAAGTAAATTAGTGATTATTCTCGCCTATTCCCATTAGCTCAAACTTTTAGGACAAACAGAAATTTAACAACAACAAGAGATACTCAAAAATGAATTCCATTGTGTATGCAGTCTGTGCTAATAATAAAGCTTCAATTGATGACAGCAAGTGTTGATTCCAACTTCAGTTAGGGAGGAAGAAAGTCAGAACTTAAAGTTTCAGATCAGGTGGACTATGACCACACTTACCAAGAGAAAAAGGAGTAAGTCTACAAATTTAAAGTATGTTTAAGGAATATAGGAATAGATATGGAATACGATGCGAACGGAAAGCCCGAAGCCACCAAAAAGTGATACTTTCATCATATGGGTACAGATGGTCTGGAAAGAAATGCCAACATAGGACTCCATAAAGCAGAATGGAGTCAAAGAACTAGTTCAACTGAACCCAACAACTGGATCAAGGCTCAGTGGGACCTGAGATGCATTAATTTTATACCATTGGTTAGTTTAGCTCTTTATCGTTGCCTTCATTAGATAATCACTCCCTTCAATCAGTTGCTATCTAACCACAGTGATAGCAAATATTCCCTTGATCCAATGATCCCGTGGCCATAGTATCAATTTAAGTCAAATGTTTACTTAACTCGTGTAAAACCCTAAAAAAACATAAGAATTTGAGGGAATCACCTGAACGTTATGGGTACAAAGTACACGCGTATGTTGCTTCATAAGAGGACCCAAGATAGCATTATGTAAAATCCATTGAGCAACCTGAGCATCGACGGCACTGAGGATGTCATCAAGGATAAAAATATCAGAGCCATGATAAATAGCCCTGTTCATAGAACAAAGTTACAAGTCAGTTTGATATTAATCCCTTCAAAAATATGAAGGGCAAGAAAAACATGGTAATTTTTAAAGATGCTATAACCTGGCCAAAGCAAGACGAGCTCTCTGTCCACCTGATATGTTCACTCCTTTTTCTCCAATATAAGCCATGTCTCCTCCAACCATTAATGAAACATCAACATCCAGCGTGCATGCCTGTAAAGTATCTGAGTATCTGCTCAAGGATAGTAAAATATTGTTCATTTGGGGAATACACCTTTCAAGACTTCTACCTTTTTCACTTGTCAAAAAAATATTTCTAAACCTTGAGGACTTAGAACAGTCAAGGATAAATAAAATTTGTAAATAACGACCTTGAGATTAAAGGGTTGTATGGGAAGTTAGATGAGATCATCTCATCTCAAAACTTCTCATAATTTCCTTCCCTCAAACACAAAACACTTTTCAATTTCAAATCTTCAACTTTTTCATCTAATCATTACAGCTTTCCCAAACTTCCAAAAAAACACAAAAAACAATACAAAATTTTCAAATTTCAAAACAAAAATTATATTAAAAATTTATATTCAAACAATTTTTTAACTTTATAATATTTGTATTCAACTTTTTCTCTCTCCTTTCCCAAAACCCAATACAAATCTTAACTCAAACCATTTCACTACTAATCAGAGAATTCTCATCTCATCTCATTACCCAAACATGCCAAATTGCAGATGAACAGAAACTCTTTACTGCTGATAGAATTATAAAATCATAATAGAGTCAATGAAGTCAATAGGTCAGGAAAAGATGAATCAGACTTTTTATTGTTGATATATTACACCTTCTAGGATCATAATTCTCTCCAAACAAAATATTATCACGTATAGTTCCAGATAGAATCCATGGTACCTACAGTTTCAAACAGCAAAGGCCAACATAAGAAACTTTCATTTTGACAATACGTAGGGAAAACCATCATGCAGAAAAGCTTTGAACCTGTGGTACATATGCTATAGATCCACTTGACTGTATTGATCCATGGAGAAGCCGCATCTCTCCCAAAATTGAATTTAATAAGGACGATTTACCTGAACCAACCTGATTACATGATCTTAGCTGGGAGAAGAATAATACGGGCTGGTTTGCTTTCATAGATAAAACCCAAAAATTTGGAAACTCAAAACTTCTCATCTCATCATTACAACTTTCCCAAATCCCCAATACAAAATAAAATAAACAATTCAACTTTTTCAAATCCCAAAACAAAAAATATTCTAACATTATTTTATTTAACTTTTTACCTTTAATCTCAACTTATCTCATCTCATCTCATCTCTAAAAACAAACGAGGATCTCATTATAGAATTTTTTTTTTCTAAGTAAACGGTAAAATTATATTAATATGAATAGGCATGGCCCTAGTACATGGGGTATACAAGAGATAGCACCTATTTAGGAGGAAGAAATAGAAACAAGAAAATCATGATAGAATTTTTAACAGTGAATGATGGTCAATTCAGCGATTTATACTAATCAAAGTGCTAATCTCCATTTCATTATCTGCATATACAACAGGTAGAAAAGCATTATGTTTATATTAATAATTTACTATTCCATATGCTGCACTGGAAGATCATGGGCAAGAAATTTCAGACAAGTAGTTGTAAAGCAACTTCTTGAGTTTTCCAAAACCATCATTTTCCAGCACTATTAGCAGCAGCCCCCAGGTCACAAAATGAAATGTAAAAATTGCCTGAAAGTATAATGCTACTCCAGATATTTTGTAGTTGAAGATTTGAACAATATGTCACAAGCTGAGGAAAAAGGTTATGGATTGCAATGCAAACAATTGACAGACGGTGCAAAACATTCACAGACCTTGGATTCAGCATTATGGTGACAGGCATATGGAATCATATCATTTAGAATCATATGCAGCACCAGTAGCACGACAGATTCGAAGAAAAACGTTGTTACTCAGAGATGGCATCCACAAGCACACGCACACAGGTGTTACTAAAATACTACTAGATATGAAGTAATAATGGAAAAATAGAATTTTGAAAAACTTCAAGCAGAGGTCTGACCTCTCCAATAACTGCAACAAAGCAACCCTTCGGGAGGTTTAGAGTCACATGATTCAACACCATATTCCATTCCTTTTCATCACTGCTTGACCAAGCGCAACATGCATCACGCATAGCAATAGCCGCATCTTTAGAAGTAGCTTCAGACTGTTCATTCAGAAAACTTGGTGAAGGTGAATCTGCTGTCTGTTCCAACCTAGGTTTGAACTCAGAGCAAGAGAGGAACCTGCTCAACCGCCTGGTAGATATAATTGCCTGGCATAACATATATAAAAGTCAATAAATAATTATTGAGTCTAAAAAGGTGTCTGCTTCAAAACTCGTGGTATTTAGAGAGCTCACATCAATGAGTCCATTAATGACCCATGGGAATGAATTTAGAGGAGAGATCAAGGTATTAAACAGAGCAAGACAAGTGAAGACCTGCATTTAAGGTTGTCAGGGAAATCAACTTTATTGGCAATAACCACATTGATCAAATGAAATGCACAGCTAATGAAGGAAAAAAAAAGTACAGATACTTGAGAAACAGTTAGTATACCGTTGCAGCATCAAGTGGATGCCCCATGAGTGTAAAGAGTCCGAATGTGAACAGTGAGAAAAGAGTGGGTGTTGTGGCCCAAAAGAATACGCACCATGCATCCAAGTACTTCCGCGTCTAATTAAAGAAGGAACAAAATATTAAAATTCCAAAATACTCTAGATATGGGCAAATGAAGTCGACTAATCAAATGCATAAATTTTGGGTACTCAAAGAACACAAGTCATACAGTCAGGTGTTTCACTTCTGAAGATCTCGTATCCATCAACCGGCTAGAAAAAAGCAGCTCCCAGCCGTACATCTTTAATGTGCGAATATATGTCAAAACTTCACCCGTCTTCCTTATCCTATTGAGGATCAAAATAATTGAATTTAGATATTTTTTTAATCATGAGATTTACTGCAAAACACACTGCATTCAATTATATGATTGCAACAACTAATGCTAATGGTTGTAATTTTTCATGTTCTCATTGTTACTGCCAACTCAACCCAGCTACTTGAGGCTGACAGCCCAAATCAAGCCATAAATCCATGTCCTGAATATAGCCTTATGTTATTAATCAAGCACCAGCTTTCTGTTGATTATGCGCATAAAAGGCCAAGCGCTGGACAATCATTGAATCATTCGAGATATATAACCATAATGTTGCAGGAAAAGAATAAGAGAAACTAGGTTTTGCTAAAGTAGCCATAACATCACATGCTGGCCTTTCCTTGTAGCTAATATGATAGAGTGAACCAGAAAAGAAAAATTAAAAAAATAGTTAGAAACAAAAGCCAGTTGTATGATTAGCCTAATATGGAAGAGTTTAAGGCTGCATTTGGTTGCAAGACTCAGCTAAGCTCAGTCTAATTTTAAGGTGAGTCTAACATCCAAACACCCAACTCTCAAATTACTAAATTCATCTCAACTTAAAACCTCCTTACACGTGGAACCCACATCATTTTTCAACTTAACACATCTTTATACATGGGACCCACAACCTTTTTCAACTTCTCATTAAAAGTATTAAACTCATCTTAACATCCAACACACTTTAAACTCAGTTTAGATGGGCCCCACATAACTCCCTCCACTACTCAACTCACTACTATTCATAAAGAACTGAGCTCAGCTCAACTTCCAAAAGCAGCCTAAGAGTTTTTTTTTTTCTGGAAGACTTTATTTATGTGGACCACTGTTATAGACTTTAATGGTCTCAACTTTCATGATTTCCTTGTAACCGTTTCTAATTCCTAACTAGGTGTAATCATATGTATACTTCCTGTGTACTTGGGTTATGCCTATTTCTATATCAAGAAAATATCTTCTTACTTGTAAAAATAAAATGATTAGTCTGCTCCTATACTATGTCATTAAGTAAGAGTTATGAACAAACGGGAGAGAATATTTGATTACTAAAAAGTAAGATAACATTTTGAACAGCCAAATGTCATTGGTATGACATCTATTTATGGACAACAAATCTCTATTGAAAAAACAAGGCACCTCTAGGATAAATACAGAAAAAATAGGCATATGAATTGACTTCAAAGGAGGAATTCTTAAAGGGGATAAATGCACAGCTTCGTGCAATAAATACATTCACATGGAGAGAAAAATCATTATAATAAAGAAAAAATAAAAAAATAATAATGATAAATATATAGCTAAAACAGAAAGCAGAGCCACAAGCAAGCCTTCACCTCATTATTTCCAAATCTCTATAGAAATACTATACCTACTTCTGATCAATTGTAAACCACCTTAACTCTAATTCCGTCAAGCAACTTTTAAGGATATATATATAGTGCTATAGAGAATCAGAGATGAAAGATATATCTACCTCTCATCCTTTTGCTTCATCATTTTTTCAGTAGCACTCGCAATCAATTTAGAGATCCATTTATTGACTGCACAACATGAAGAGATGTAAGCAGCAAGATACTAGTGCACAGTATCATAATAGCAGCATATCAACACCACAGAGTTCAATCGTTCATGCAATGTTTTCAATAGGCCACTGGAAAAGGAGACTTCACCACAATGAAACAAAACCACAAAATGGTCACAAAATTAACCAACATAAACTGGTATAATACTATAATTTCCACTAAACAGGTCACATGATAGCACAAAGGAATCAGAATATTAATCTTGTTAAGAGAGAAGCGTAAGCGTAATGATGCAACAAGAAGGAGCCTAATCTCTCAAAGTCTGAATTGGTACCGGTGGGGAATGTTCCCGAAGCAGCGGTACTAGCCTCTCTCTTGGGATGTAAGGTTTCTTCTCTACCTCTTCAGTATCTTGCCTTACCCTTAGGTGCTTCCTTCAAATCAAAGCAGATTTGGAATGTTGTAATTGAAAAGGTGGAGCGCAGGTTCGCATCTTGGAAGAGGTTGTATTTATCGAAAGGTGGTAGGCTCACGTTGGTTAAAAGTACTCTCTCTAACCTCCCCACCTATTTCTTGTCTTTGTTCCCGCTCCCTGCAAAGATTTCCAACCGTATTGAGAAGCTACAACACTTGTGAAGTGGTTTGAGGGACGAGTTCAAGTTTCATTTGGTCAATTGGTCCATGGTGTGCACTCCATTTTCTGGGGGTGGATTGGGGATTCGTAACTTGATGAAGTTCAACCAAGCCCTATTGGGTGAATGGTTGTGGCAGTACCAACAAGAAAGGGGGGCCCTGTGGAAGTTTGTCATAGTTGCGCAGGTTGGGGAAGCATGGGGTGGTTGGTGCTCGAATGAGGTACGAGCCTCACATGGGGTGGGTTTGTGGAAAAACATTAGGAAGGATTGGGAGACTTTCAGGAGACATACACATATTGTAGTGGGTGATGGCTCTCGCATCAAATTTTGACACGATAAATGGTGCGGTGAACGATGTCTCAAAGACACTTTCCCTGCCAAATTTGAGTTAGCACGAGTAAAGGATGCGGCGATAGCGGATCTTTTGGATTTTTCTAGTGGCTCCCCTCAATGGAATGTGGACTTCACTAGGACAACCCAAGACTGGGAGTTGGAGGTTATCACAAACTTCTATGCGGCACTGTATTCCATACATATGACCGAGAGTACTGTGGACAGGATGTTTTGGAGCCCTTCCAAGAAAGGTAAATTCACGGTCATATCATTTCACAAAGTTTTATCGAGTCCAAGCATGCCCACGGGCCACATTCACATGGAAGAGCACCTGGCAGACAAAAGCTCCTTCAAAAGCAACTTTTTTTGTTTGGACAACAGCATTGGGCAAAGTCCTCACCACAGATAACCTAAGGAGACGTTGGTTAATGGTGTTGGACTAGTGTTGCATGTGTAAGAAAGATGGTGAATCAGTTGACCATCTGTTTCTACATTACGAGGTGGCCAAGACCATTTGGGCTGATTTTTTTATAGGACTTGGATTATCATGGGTCATGCCCCATAGATTGGTGGATTTTCTAGCATGTTGGAGAGGTCTCCGAGGAAATTCACAAGTTGCAGCAATCTGGAAAATGGTCTCCATATGTATGTGTTGGTGTATTTGGTGGGAGCGAAATGATAGAAGCTTCAAAAACCACGAGAGAACAAAGGAGGAGCTGAAAGTTCTTTTCTTTAAAACATTGTTTTCTTGGGTGGGGGCCATTGTTTGTAACGGACTAAATATCCATGACTTTCTACTTTCAGTTGTAAACTCTAGTTAGGTACTTCTCTTGTATACTCCTTGCGTACTTGGGCTTTGCCTATTATCATGAATAAAATTTCTTGATTGCCGATCAAAAAGAAAAAAACAAGAAGAAGCAGACTTAAATGGACAAAGTTGACGTAGAAAAATGTATCAAGCTCCAAATTTCCATCTACATATTGAATAGGCTAGGGTTGCAAAAACATGGATTCATTCCAATGCATAGAGATGTTTGGAGCTATGTTGATAAATCTTAAGTACTCTCTATTATCAAACTTAATGAAGTGTACCATTAAAGTGGAAGAAAAAAAAATATATACTCTAAGAACCCATATTACTGATTGAAAAAGAAAAAGAAAACTCATAAAAACCAGCAGCCAACTCAAGAGGTTATGTAACAACCCAAAAAAAACACATCATATCTGGGATTATACTCCAAAGTACTAGTCAAGAATCAATCAGAGCTAATTTGAATCACTAAGTGTCTTTTTCTCTCTCCTAAAAATTTTTCTCTCCGTACACTTTTCTCTTTTCTTGGTTTTCTTGTGTTTTGCTGCTGTGTTGGTATTTTCTTGTGGTGATTAACATGCAGTTACAGTGGTGATTAGAATGTAGTCTTGTGTAGAATTTAGATAACTTGCTTTTAATGGTGTTTGTGGGAGTTTGATCGTGGGATCTAGTTTAGCAGAGGAGGATTCTCTGCCTTTAAGGGATTTAATCCTAGTATGAGATGTTTTTCAATATTGAATCAAAGCTTTTCGAGGTGGATAGGAATGGCAGGTACGTGATTCTTACAGAGAAGGGGTGGAAAGGGATAAAAAAGTTGAACTTAAGTCTGGGAACAGTACGCTGGTTTTTCAATGCATTGGAGGTATGCTTGAAGAAGGAGGGTAAGGGCTTTTACTCTGCATATAGGGATGGAGACAGGGGCTACATTGCGCAACGGTGTTCCAACTCGCGGGGAGAATACATGGCACTGGTGGAGTATTGTGGAAGGGGTCGTCGAAACTGTGTCTTCATACCAGGGGATAAGGATAGAGTTGGATGGAGAAAATTAGCAATGGAGCTGAAGGAAGCTGAAAGTGGTGGTGGTGTTCAGTTACCACCAATCACAACTGTGCAGAATTCAAACTTGCGCTCATACAGTGATGTTTTGCGGGGGAGCAGAGAAGTGGAGAAGTTTCAAGATGTAAACTATGCAGAGAAAATGGGTTTGGTGAAGAAAAGTCCCGTCACTTCTGCGGGTAATGACCTGTTGCGGGATGGAGTTGGCAGAGATGTTGTCGCACTGAAAGAAGAAAACGTGTTGAAGGCGTTAAGTGATATGGAGGAGCAATTGGGAGAGTTAACAAATAAGGTGGGATGGCTAAAACGGTGTGTTGAACTAAAAGGCATATCGAGACTGGGCTTGGATCATGGACGGGATAATGAAGATCAATGGGCCATGGAAAACGCCGGTAAGGGGAAGGCTAAAATACTAGGCCGTGAAGCTGGGTTTCAACCCAACAAGACCCAAAAGCAATCGGGCCCTTTCTGGAGGCAGACATTCAACCGGACCCGAGAGGAAGTTGGAGGTCCATCGGGTGATGGAACTGTGCCGCCGCTTTCGGTGTTGCCACAGACAACCTCGTCGAAGGTGGGAGTCCCCACGGCGGAGGTAGTGCTACAGGCAAAGGTTTCGAAAATCGCACAGAAATGTGCGACGGAGGCTAGCGATTTTACGACGCTGTCTCTGGGGCCTGAAATTCATGTGAGGGAGGAGATGGGTCCATCCCACTCGAATGGGTTGTTACAGGGGTCAACGAAGGGGGATTCTCAGACGCATTTGAGTAACGTAACAGTGACAGAGCTGCTTTCGGAGTTGCCTCAGACAACTTCGCCGAATGTAGTAGATGCTATGGCGGAGGTAGTGGTGCAGGAATTTGTTTCGGATATCGCACAGAAAGGTGCGACAGAGGCAGAGAGACTTATGGCGACGTCTGTGGGGCTTGAGATTAATGCGAGGGAGGAGTTGGGTTCATCACTCACGAGTGGGCTGTCACAGGGGTCAGCGACGGGGGTTATACAGACCTCTCTGGAACAGAAATCTACGATGGAAACTGGCGGCACTTCTAAGAAGCCATTGACGGCGGGTGGCACTGGTTCAAGCTCTACAGATGGATTGCTACAGATTTCAGCTAGTGATGGAGTTGGGCAGAAATCAAATTCAAAGGTTAATGAATTAGTTGGTTCAAATAGTGATGGAGAAGCAAGTTTTGTGAAGGAGATTGATTGGATAATAGAGAGGCTGAACCATTAAGAATGCTTCCTCCTAGCCTCAATTCTGACATTATCCCTGATTGGGTTCTCAAGAAAGTGGATGAATTACAATTATGTACTGGGGTGTCTTGTACAGGTTTTGAAGAGTAGTTTTGGGCCCTCATTATAGCCATTGAAGAGAGTAGATTGAAGTCGGCTACAAAGAGAGAAAGGGAGCTTAAAAGATTACAATGTTCTATAAATTATGAAGGGAAGGAGGGTAGTTGTAGTAGGGATAGAACGAAAGGGAGGGGTATGACCATTGTCCATGAAACCTAAAATTCTATCTTGGAACGTGAGGGGGCTTAATGAGCGCATCAAACGCGCCCGCATCAAAACTTTGTTGAGAATGTGGAAGGTGGATATAGTGTGTCTTCAAGAAACAAAATTAAGATATGTTGAGCGAAGTTTTATTCGTAGTATTTGGGGATGTCCTTATGTGGGATGGTCATATTTGGCTTCGGAAGGAGCTTCTAGGGGGGTGCTCTTGATGTGGGATAAAAGAATTGTGGAGGTGATGGAGGAGTGTGTTGGGACTTGCTCGGTGGCATGTTTATTTAGAAATGTAATTGATGGGTGGGAATGGGCATTTGCAGGCATTTATGGACCAAATCGATATAGAGAAAGAAGAAGGTTGTGGGAGGAGTTAGCGGGTGTATATCATCTTTGGGATGTGCCGTGGTGTATGGGTGGGGATTTCAATATCATTCGTTTTCCAAGCGAGCGATCAGGGAATAATGGCCACTCAATAGCAATGGAAGAGTTCTCCGAGTTCATGTTTGATCTGAATCTTATGGATCTCCCCCTTGCAGGGGGGGAGTTCACATGGTCTAATAATAGGGGTTGGTCAAGACTGGATAGGTTTCTTGTTTCTCCTTCTTGGGAAACCCACTATTCGGAGCTGTATCAGAAGAGGTTGGCCCGGGTTTGCTCGGACCATTTCCCAATTTTGTTAGATTGTGGAGGTATTAATAGGGGTCGTCAGTATTTCAAGTTCGAAAATATGTGGTTAGCAGTGGATGGCTTTGTTGAGAAAGTTCGTTCTTGGTGGTCTTCTTATCAGATCTCGGGTACCCCTAGTTTCATTCTCGCTGGGAAACTTAAGGCATTAAAGCAAGATCTAAGGAGATGGAACATAGAAGTTTTTGGCAATATTGAAAATCAGAAAACTAGTCTATTAGAGGAGCTTCAGGTCTTGGAGGAACAGGCGTTAAGGGGAAATGCTTCGGAAGAGGCACTACTACGGAAAAGGGAAGTGGTGACTGAATTAGAAAGGGTCTTGTTGATGGAGGAAACATCGTGGCGCCAAAAATCCAGGGCTCTTTGGTTAAAAGAAGGGGATAAATGTACGAAGTTTTTTCATAGAGTGGCCAATTCTCATAGGCGTAACAACACTATTGAGTCCCTTCAGTCAGGTAATCAAGTTCTATCTTCTCCAACTGATTTAGAGCATCATATTGTGAACTACTATGAGAATCTGCTAACAGAGCCGACTGGTTGGAGGCCAAAGCTCGATGGTTTGCCATTTCAGTCCATTGACATGCAAAGTGCAAGTTGGTTGGAAAGACCTTTTGAAGAAGAAGAGGTACAGAAGATCATTAGTAGCATGGCTAAAGACAAAGCACCTGGACCGGATGGGTTTTCGATGGGGTTTTTTCAACATTGTTGGGAGATAGTGAAATGTGATGTTATGCGGGTCTTTTCTGAATTCCACACCTTCCAAAAATTCGAAAAATGCTTCAATGCAACGTTCATAGCTCTTGTTCCGAAGAAACAGGGAGTGTTGGAAATTGAAGATTTTCGTCCCATTAGTTTAGTGAGTGGGATTTATAAAATTATTTCAAAGGTGCTGGCTAATCGTTTAAGTGTGGTTATGGAACAAATCATTTCAAAGTCTCAAAATGCCTTTGTACGGGGGAGGCAGATACTTGATTCAGTTCTTATTGCTAATGAGTGTCTAGATCAGAGGTTAAAGGAAGGTAAATCAGGTATAATTTGTAAACTGGATATGGAAAAAGCCTATGATCATGTAAACTGGGATTTCCTCCTTTACCTTCTTGGGAGATGTGGTTTCGGTAACAAGTGGATCTCATGGATACGATATTGCATAACTACTGTGCGTTTCTCAGTGCTTGTTAATGGTAATCCGGTGGGTTTCTTTCTTAGTTCACGCGGTCTGAGGCAAGGGGATCCATTGTCTCCATTTCTTTTCGTTATTGTTATGGAGGCACTAGGCCGGATGGTGAAGGCAGCTGTTGAAGGAGGCTATATAGCGGGTTTTGTGGCAGGCAATGGTACTTTTGGCTCTGTCATGATATCACATATTTTATTTGCAGATGATACACTTCTCTTGTGTGAAGCGGAGGTGGATCAAATACAAGCATAAGGGCACTCTTGTTGTGCTTCGAGGCGGTGACGGGTCTAAAGGTTAATTTGGGCAAATCCGAGATGGTGGCGGTAGGAGTGGTGCCTCATATCAATACACTAGCAGAAACGTTGGGATGCGTAGTGGGTTCTTTGCCAATGAAATATTTGGGCCTTCCTTTGGGTGCCACTTTCAAAGCTAGAGGTATATGGGAAGGGGTTATTGAGAGAATAGAGAAACGATTGGCAGGGTGGAAACGGTTGTATTTATCGAAGGGAGGGCGGCTCACTTTGATCAATAGCACTTTATCCAATCTACCAACTTATTTCTTATCATTATTCCCGTTGCCGGTAGGGGTGGCGCATCGTATCGAGAAATTATTCCGGGAGTTCTTGTGGGGTGGTCTGGGGGAAGAAACTAAATTCCATCTTGCTAGTTGGAACAAAGTTTGCTCTCCAGTTTCGGGTGGTGGTTTAGGTGTGTGCAATTTGAGGACTTTCAATAAAGCGCTTTTGGGAAAATGGTTATGGAGGTATCAAGAAGAAGGGGAGTATTATGAAAGGAAGTGGTAGTTTCGAGACATGGAGGTGCTTGGGGGGGATGGTGCACTAATGAAGTAAGGGGGGGTATGGTGTGGGTCTATGGAGATATATAAGGGGGGGATGGCAGTGCTTTGAAAATAATGTTAGATTTGTAGTTGGTCAGGGCACTCGCATCAAGTTTTGGCAGAATGTTTGGTGTGGAGAGCGTTCTTTGGAGAGAGCCTTTCCAGCTCTATACAATATTGCGACTAATAGGGAGGCTTCTATAGCAGATCTATGTGTGATTGCCCAAGACTCTTTACAGTGGAACATTTTATTCACTGGGGCTAATCATGATTGGGAGCTGTCTATTGTTTCAGAGTTTTTTAGCATAATATATTCCTCAGAAAGATTAACGACACAAGATGAAAGGCTACAATGGAAGGGCAAAGACAGTAAGAAGTTCTCAGTCAAGACATACTATAAAATTCTGGTATCACAAGGTAATGAACATTTTCCGTGGAAAAGTATTTGGAAGTCACGCGTACCTTCCAAAGTGGCTTTTTTTGTGTGGACTGCGGCACTTGGAAAAATTCTAACCACGGATAATTTAAGAAAGAGGGGACTCATAGTAACGGACTGGTGTTATTTGTGCAAAAAAAATGGAGAATCAGTGGACCATCTATTATTGCATTGTGAGGTGACGAGAGAGTTGTGGAATGGAATATTTCGTATGGTAGATGTCGCATGGGTTATGCCGGCAAAGGTGGTGGACTTGCTTGCTTGTTGGAAGGGTCTAAAAGGCTGTACACAAGTAGCTGCAGCTTGGAAGATGATCCCGCTGTGCATTATGTGGTGTATTTGGTTGGAAAGGAACGCACGGTGCTTTGAAGATAGGGAGCGATCGATGGAGGAGCTTCAGAATTTTTTTCTACACACTTTACTATTATGGTTTTCAGCCATTGTTCTTAATGGAAACAGTGTACATGAGTTCCTAGCTCAATTTTAGTTTTTGAAGAATGTATTTAGGTGTTTTCTATTGTATACTCCCTGTGTACATAGGCCTTGCCTATCTTCATTCATATTAATGAAAATTTACTTTTTACTGATCAAAAAAAAAAATTTGAATCACTATAAAGCTCAATTTCACCAAGGTAGGAATCAATATTTGACTTGACACTTCTTTTATAAGTAATAAGAAATTTTAATAATGTATACAAGAAAGACACCTATCTAGAAATCAAAAGTAGTGCAAGAAAATATGAATTTGAGCACGTTGAAGTCTTTAGAGGCTGTTCACAGGATAATAGTACACCATGTGTACTTGGATTGCACCCTTTGTGCTCTTATTAAAAAAACAAAGAGGTATCATAGAGTAAGTTATTCAAACTTGCACTGAATGTGTTGTTGACAACACGAGAATAAAACAATGCCATTTGAGAATTTGGACACTGCATATACAAACCTGGTATCAATAAGATGGTTATTGCAATTCCTGAGACAAAAGCGAATCTCACTTGTGTATACAAAAGACACAAAGCCACTCCTATTTGCAAAGGCAAGCTGAAACAGTCATCAAAGTAGAGTTGTTCCAAAAATTAAATGAGCTTAAAATCTTGATTATATGAGATAGGCACAATTATAAGCATAAGGAAAATGGGATCACAAGCTGCATTGATAAATAACAAAAACAAAAGCAATGACATGATGAAATAAAAAGAATTCCAGAAAAACAAAAGCACTAAATGGATCTATGCTGCATTGACATAGTTTAAATAGACGGTACAATCAGATCTTCTAATACTCTCTGAAATGGTTTTGTAGTTTTTCTCCACCTAAAACATTTCGCTGCAAAAGAAAGATAAAATAAAAAATAGACATTGAGAGATGTAAATCTGCAAGCAAGGAAAAAATTAAATCTACTTCATTCTTACTGCAGGTAGGCAATAGCACTTATATTGCCTATTATCATTTCACAGACATTCTTGGCCGTGTCTCAACTGTAACAAGCTTTTTTAACATTTTCGTTTTTAGCTTGTAGCATGGTATTTGAGGCCCACAGAAATATTATTGGAACTTTTGAGCACCTCTGCTAATAAATTGAGTGCATTACAGGTCTATTGGACGGACCCAAGTGTCTCAGCCCAATTTTGCAGTCAATGCTAACATCAACTATCAAGTCACTAGAGGTTTCCTAAACCAGTGTTTAGATTTATATTATATATATATATATATATATATATATATACTGAATACAGCAAAAAGGAACTTGTGTTCTTTCTTTCCTCGGCTGTGAATATGGACACACGATGGAAAAGCTTAATTTTCTTTTTCAAAACTCTTCGTTAGGCAGCTGTTAGAGACTTTAATAAGCTGAGTTTTCATGCCTTCTGCTCTTGTATACTTCCTGTTTGATTACTTATTTGAAAAGGAATATGGACACTCTTGGCTGGCCCTTTTCTTTTCCCCAGGGGAACGGAAAACGGCCATGATGGTGACAGCACAAAATGTTAAACTTTATATCTCTACTTTATGCTCAAAGATTATCAGATTTTGTAATAAAAAGAGGAAAGCTGCAACAATACATACTTTTGAGAGAGGAAAAAAAAAACAAGAGGCATTACCTCCACATGTCATGGAAACTGTTACACAAGTTGACAGTTCTATCAGCATCTATTGACATGAATGTCTGAATTTCCCCCTCAGAAAATTTTGATCGCTCTGCTAGGCTGATGCATAGACACTGTAAGAAAGTATAAAACTTCAAATAAATCAATCGTGTGAGTTTTACCTAGTTAACTACGGGCCCAGAAATAGGAGGGGAAGATAGGAGGGACAGGACCAAAAAGTAAACAAATCATGAAACAACCAGAAATCAACACTAGCAACACGCACGCATCTATATGAAACTTCAGTGAGAGAAAAAAGAGGGGGGCAAAGAGACAACAGCAATAATACTAAATGAAAAGCATTATCATGGATTTGATTTGACAGCAAGCAATCCATTACCACATAAAAGAGAACGGGCTGAGCACGGAAATGAATCATTTTTTTTTCTTTTCACGAGATCCGGTAGAATCAAAATGGCAATCAAGTTATTATTAAACATTGTAACTCAATTGAGTACCAGGAAAGAGTACAAGCAATTTTATATCGTGAATATAAAAAGAATATAAGTTTCAAACACAATGCTATTTACCTGATTTACATTTGGGTAGTCCAAGTGGAATTATAGGTCTTCGTTAGCCAGACATTTTAACTAGTTCTTCTCATCTTACGTTCAATACATAAACCTACATGGAGACCATGAACATATGGAAACTGGATTGAACCTGAACTAAAGCGCCATGTTAAAGCATCCAACCCAAGAGCGTATGCTTTTAGATGGAGAGGCAAAACTAATACATAGCTTTGGGATTTTCTCAAGGTTGAACATACCTATAATTCGATAAAAAAAAACCTATAGCAGGCAGGCCATACCAGTCAATCTTTCCATTAGAATCTAGCACCCCCTCCCCTCCGGCGTGATTAACAACCATTAGAAATCAATTTCCTCATCAAGCTTCACAATCAGTTGACCTTCATCTCGTTGGTTTTATGTTCCAAACAGAACTCTTTTCAGCAAGCCTACGGACATGCTATCAAAGTGCAGAAGCTTCCATAATCCATAGGTTTTTATAAATCTAACGAATCTAAGTGTCACTGATACTTAAAAAATCTGGTACAAAACCTACTCATAATTACATGTCACAATAGTTATCATCAGTCAATGCTTTCCAACCAAAGAATTTTAATGAAAATATGCTGTGTTAAAATGAAGGCCATCTTTACAAGAGTGATGAAAGTCAATTGTTTGAGAGAATAAATACCTTTCGGTAGATAACAATCATAATACTGGATCTCATCTTTAGCTTCAGATTGGAAAGATGGAAAGTGTATTGTGTATCGAAAAAGGATCTGCACAATTGGGACAAGAATTCTACCTATATCACTGTCAATAGTAAATAGCATTGAGAGCACAACATTTGACAGCATAAGATATGTATTTATGAGTGAGAGAGAGAGAGAGAGAGAGAGAGAGATTGCATGATATTAATCTAGTATACGGTAGTGAAGGTGAAAGGAGCTACATGCTTGTCCCATGCACACATATCATGTCTGCCACAAACCTAAATAGAAACGTAAAACTAAATCTCAAAGGAAAACAATATGGTACTTCTCACATTGCAACATATTAAGAAAAAATACTTTTCACATTGTTGATATTGTGTTAAGAAGAATAAATAATGCATTTAATTTTCTACAAGTGACATAGCTAAGTAGAGTAGTGAACCACCGTAACACAAATATGACTGCCAAGGATACAGATTAATAAAAGCCCTACATCAGACACAGATATCCAGGACATCAGAATTGACAAAACAAGCAAGGTCCCCTTTGGACGTAATAATAACTAGGTCCCTGGTGGATGTTGATATAACTATTTGATTGAATCTGACTTCTGAATTATTACTTGTCCAAAACTATAATGAACATGTTCTTTTTTTAAAATTATAGCAAAATCGGATTAGTCCTGTTTCTTTTCAAAATTGTTTATACAATTAAAATTAAGTTACAGACAAATTCTTTTGTTAAATAAGTAAGAATTAAGAACAAGTTCATATAACAATACAATTGACAGAAGTTCTTGCAAATGCAATGCACAAGAGAGAAAAAAAATATATCTAAAACTATCATTGAAAGTTGAAGAATAAGAGTTACTTAAGGACAGATGTCAGCCCCAAGGACATAGCAAGAACATAGCCATCCAAATTCCCAGAACCTGAATAATAAAAAAAAACAGTGATAAATTCCATCACCGTTAGTATAAAATCAATTAAAAACTTCATAAAGAAGTCATGAAAAAGGATCTTATAAGGAGAGATATGATAAATAGAGATATGCATACTTTTTTTTTATAGGTAAAGAAGCATTTTATTGATGAAAGAAATAGGCATAGCCCAAGTACACGGGACATATAAAAGAGCAACACCTATGTGAATAGATTTTATGAAGAGGGATATAATAAATAGAGATACGAAAAATATATTTAGATAGCACAGAAGGTGGGAAAAAATTATTGCAGCCAATCTCAATCAATTGAAAAAGGATTTTTAATACCATAGAAGTGTTTGCAGATAGTTTCAAGAATCAGAACTAAGAAAAAGTAATCATTTCAGCAAAACCTTGTTGAAGAAATCGAATCAGCTTATTGAGAAGCAACGGTCCAGCAAAACCAATACAATCATTAAGCACCTAGCAGCATGCCAATACAATATCAGCATTATAAATAAAAAAATATTAAAAGAATGATAATTATAGCAATTTTAACAAGTGAACAAATCGAAAAGAACAAGCCTATATGCTACATGATCTTATCTAACTTAAGAAAAATACTACAGGAGTTAGAGGCTGCATCATAAATTTAAGCAAATGGGAAGAAAATGCACCTCACAATGTAGAAAATACCTTTAAAAAACCTAGGCGAACATATGGCCACCCATATGCACAACAGATTGCTCTAAACAAGGATGGATTAGATATATTACTAATCTGCTGATCTTGCCAACAGCTTAACAATGCATTATGACAGGAAGATGGTTCCATATCAGCAGGGAACTGAAGCAAATCTTCAAAGTCCAGCTGCTTTTTCGCACCGCAATTCATCACAGAAGTGATAGATTTGAATGTCATAAGATCCCAATAGCTCTGTGTGTTTCCCTTTAACAATCAAATTAAACACAAAAATTAGTATAAATTTTCAAATTTTGGGAAAAGGAAAGAAAATACATAATAAGCAGCATCCAGAGAGGGTTGTCTCATTTTTGGTAGAGGCTCGCCTTGAAGGTAACAAGTGACATTGTACTCTTCATTATAGCTGCAATGTTGGTCGAAATTCTTGGAATAGGCATGACATGTAAGGCCACATCCCAACAGAAAGAAATTTCAAGGCAAAACAGAAAAAACTTATAAAAAAACGTTGAGAATCGCCTTATGAATGACTAGATGATGTTGACAACATAGAAATTTTGAAGATTTTCTCACTCTCAATCCAAAAGTCCTTACACCAAAACAATCTCAAAAAATGATTGTCATCAAAGCATCTTGCCTCAATTCCCAAAAAACCAACTTAAAACCAACGATCTTTAAATTAAGAAAAAAATTCTATTTAGAGAAAATAAAAATCTTCACTTAATCATTTAGAGAAAATTCTATTAAGAAAAAAATTTTATTTAGAGAAAATAAAAACAACTTTCACAAAACTTTAAATAAAAAAATTAAAAAAAAAAAAAAAAAAAAAAAAAAAAAAAAAAAAACCTCTCACAAAAATATTCTTCCCAAACATATTCTCAGTGAGTCCCACCACTTTTTCAACTCAATAAAAACATCTCTAAAAAGCTTTCTCAATCCAAACATTCCCACTATTTTCACAAAACCCCATAAAAACGTTCCAACTACTTATTGAAAAAGAAAAAGTTTTCTCAAAATTCAGAAATTGTAATAAACTTCTTACCTCCAGACATTCCTCAAGGAAACAAAAGGATAGTGAAAACAAGTTCCGCAAGAGATCCAGTAATGATTTTAATCAAATTAATAAAGTTTCCCATATGTCATTAAGCACTTCCAGATGTTTGGCTAGGTAATTTCCAACAGACATCCATGTCCATTTTGGAACAAGTTTATTAGTTTTGGGTAAGCAATGCCAAAAATGAAGCATAAAAGGTTAAAACTGAAATATAAACTTCAGAAATGGGTATACTTTAGAGTTTCTTTGTAATGTAACTTTTTGAATAATTACATTTAACTTCTTATTGTGGAGGGAATTTATCATCAACCATCTTCAACAACATGAATATAACAAATTAAATAATTCAAACAAAAAAGAAAAGAAATTCCTTGGAGGTAAAACAAGATGTTGGCATAATACTTACAGAATTCTTTTGACAACCTTCCTCAAGGTCCATGTCAGTGGAAAGAAGTGACTCTTCCAATGAACTACGATTTGGGGAAGACAGAATTGTTAGTGGATCTGACTAATAATAGGAACTGATTAGAGGGAAGTGTTACATACTCTCCACATAAATTACAATTAGCCATCCAACGGGCAAATGATGCTAGCTTCTGCTCCCTAGCTAGGTGTTTTCTCTTGTATACATCCAGTGTACTTGGCTACGCCTATTGATATTAATAAATTTTTACGTATGAAGTTTAACAACATTACCACTGTATGGATTAGAAGGGAGAATTGGAAAAGTAATGTGTGTGTGTGTGCGTGCGCGCTTTCAGTGCTTCAACTTAAATTACAAAAAACAAGGGCATAGGAGACACGCAATGTCCAATATATTTGGTTAAACTGAATCCCTAAAAGGTCTTTCGGGCTTCTCTCTAATCCAACTGTTTTTATCTCATTATTCGGCTAACAGGTAATAATTATGAGGAAAGATTGAAACCATGTCCAGTAAAAGAATGTTTCCTCTTTCTTTTAGGGGAAAGGGATGGAGAAAAGGTAACTGTATTCTCGACATTGGAAAGAAAATTACAAAATCCACTGTCCTCTTTTTTTAATACTGTTCTATCTTATAATCTTTCTTGCATTCATAAAATGGTTTTTACAAAAATTATCCATACATACGATTTTTTCTTAAGGCAATACCAAGCACAATGCCAACTAAATTATACATACTAATGTTCTGGATGTGACTATAATCCAGAAAGAAGTGGGTAAACGATAGAATGATTAAGCATATAATACCTGCTCTTGGAAGGCAACCGCTTTATTCTGATAATGTTAATGGATATGCCAAAGACAATATCCAACAAAACGATACTGCTCTCTTTAAGACATCTCAAAGTCTGTCAAAGGAAACATGAAATAAAGAGTGACTCCATCTACCAAAAAAATATGACACCAAATGATTTTACGCTACCTAAGAAATTAAGAATTTATGGGAGTTAAAGTTGATGGCACCCTTTTGCAAACCTGTATAAACCTAATTTTTGGGGTGTCAATAATAAAACAAGAGGCAAAAAAAAAAATTCCAAATTTCAAAGTCTTATTTCTTCTACATATGTTGAGTGGATGACCAGAGTAAATGCATCTATGGAGAAGCATTGGGTGTCATTCTATGCCTCCATAGGTAGCTTTCTTTGGATAAGATTGTTGCAACTGAAACCCTTATTAAGAAGAAATATATTGTGATGTGGTATGTTCAACGCACAAATGCAATGGTGAGATAATGAATAAATCTCATGCTACACTGGGCAGTCATGAAAGAGTGTTGGTCTGATCTCATCACCCTATTAGGAGTCAAGCGATCAATATATTAGCTAGTTAAAAAGGGAGATTTGAAAGGCAATGTAGTGTTTTAGTTTTATGGAGCCATTATATTAACCTTATGCAGACTCTCTAGTTTGAAGGATCTGTCAGGCATTAAAGCATATTTAACTGCCTATGACCGCAGTCAAGCTACCTTTTGAGTTATTATTAAGCTAGATGTCTATTTCATCTAGCCCGTTTTCAGGTTTCTCATAGGTTGATGATCTTCCATGGGTTTAACCCCTTTAAGCTAACAATAGCTCGAAAAGAAGAAAACAAAAAACAAAAACAAAGTGTGCAAAGGACATGGAAAATATGAAGAGATATACTCTTGCTGCAACTGTCGACACCTGATTATCCAGCCGTGTTTCTTTGTGAAAATTTACAAACAAATTAAACAATGATAATTCTTTGTGAAAGTGACTTTGCTATGCAACTATTGATGCCTGCATTATGTGGTGCAAATCACATAAAACATGCACAAATATCCTAAATAGGAATAGGCATGTAATCTGTAGTGCAATGGAAAATTTGCAAGCAGAAAAAGGCATACAACAGTACTTAGAAACGTCCACCAGAGAAATAGTACCTCAAATGAAGAACATGTTGCTAGCAGATTGAAGATGCCCAATAGTGGCCTCACTATCCACCAGAAGCATAGGATCAAGTTGCAAAATATGTACCGATAGTTGGCAGACTTTGAGAAGAATAAGATAGTTGTCTACATATTTGTAAAAGCAAACACTAAGAAAACCTACACATAGGTAGCATGAGAAACTAAGCTAAAACAAGGTAGCCAACAGCTAGAAGTCAGAAAAGCTTACCCAGACAGCAAACTGAGAGCATCTGAGAAACCACTTGTGATGAACAATGAAGTCTCCATGCAGTGCTTTGTTTAAAAGTAAAGCCAGATCCAAAAATGACAAACACGCTCCAATGGTAGGAAAATAATGCAAGAAAATTTTTTCTTGCATGTTTACCTGAGCAATCTTCCAAAAGCATTAGTGTACCTAACCACATCTTCTAGTGAAATTTAGAAAGAAAAAAAAAAACACAAACACACGACAAAGCCCTTCCTGCTAAAAATCAGAATCATTGAAGAAACCAAAATATGTACTTGATACACAATTCAAAAAAAAAACTGTTTAGGCATAGACATATTTCGCAAATAAATTATTTTAGGGTACTAACAAGAGACTAGCCAAAAATACTACAAATACTAGAGATAATAGGACCCTAGTTAAGACATATACAGGTTATCGGATTCATGATAGTGTAATTCAATGAATAAGTTCTACTTAAATAATTAATGAATTACATCTCATGCATTCTACCATTAGTTCCATATAACCAACTGATCGCATTCTTTTTACAAGTACTGTCTGAAAAAATTAAGGGAAAAAGGGAAAATTTAGAAATAATGTTTGTCACTTAACTAAGAAACCGAAAGAACTCTAACATTTAAGAGGGAATAATCTAAATGCAAATGAACGATATCAAAGATTAGTAGAAGATGTGGAAATGTTTCGTAGGTGTCATCTTGTGCTTATATCTTTATGCGCTAAAACTGATAGATTTTTTTTTTTTTTAATATAAGTAAATGTGCTAAAACTGATAGATGAAACTGTCAAATTCAATATGATATTTCTCGTTCATCAATGTAGAAGATAATATTTTTTAGCTTCTTTTTGTTTGATAAAAATGGAGATTTTGACATGATGCAAATTAATCAGTTATCATTATGACGAAGGTTTAGCAATAAATGCACACTCAATATGAATGCAGTTCCAGGGGAAAAATATTACTGTGGACATATGTATTTCTAATCTATCTATCTGTGTTCGCATGTGAGTGAGTTAAATGCGTAGAAGTTCCCAATATAAGTCAGTTAAACCGTAACCCTTGAGATCTTAATCGAAGGGGTATAAAGTAGCGTAACCAATGCGACCTGGCTACCCTATTTACTTTATCTTAAACTCTTTAAGCAACTAGCAAAAGCCTAGATGAGAAAAAGGAATGTAACAAGTCTTGGAAACTTCAACTCAAAATAGCCAAAGCCTAGATGAGCGTTTAGAACTCAGGAGTCAGAACCTACCGTCCAACTTCGTCCGGCACTCCTCTGAGTAATTCCAACCACAAAAATCATAACAAGAGTCGCAGCATTCACTCCGAAACCTAAAACCGTATGCATTGTCAAGAAAATGCAATTTTCCAAAACGTTAACTATCTTTTTATACTAAAGTGTAAATTAGCACCACGAATAAAGCCTTTGATCATAAGGATATATGTTATCGAAACACTCGGACGTTCGATTTCCATCCCATACCTGAAAACCAGCAAGGAAAATGCCAATTCATGGTCAGATTCAATCCCCTTCTAAGTTAAATTACTCAATTAATTCCATTTGAAATCGGGGGGGGGGGGGGGGGGGGGGGGGGGGGGGGGTGGGGGAGGGGAGGTGGGGTGGAGAAACCGAACTAAACCAGTAGCATTAGCTTCAGTCTTGCTTAACCCGAGTTTTTTCCAGTTTTTTTCTGCAACCAAACAGATTAGCAAATCTATGTCGAAACAGAGTCCAGTGCATGCTGTCTATCTGGTCACTGAGAGAACCGAGGAAAAGGGGGGAAGGCGAACTGGAACTGAAAAAAGAAAAGAAATACTTTCACCCCCAGCAAAGCCATTTGCGCTGAACTCGATGAAACAACTTCTTTTTCTTGGGGTCCAAGTCTAACACAATTAAAGAAGGAAAATAACTAAGGCTCCATTTGTCTCGACCTCAAATTTTTTCAACAGATAATGCCAAGAAAATTGGTTCGTTTTCTATTATTTGGTTGACTCTGAAAATAATTTTCGAACGTTTGATTACACCAAGAAAATCTATGTTAAGATCAACGGAACCACGTAAAAAACTGGTAGCAGTAATTGCTCTAGCTGCAGTGATGGGAGAAGTTCGAGGAGGGTAGAGGTGACAGTGAGAAAGCGGGAGGGAGGTGGTAGCCTGTGGCGGTGGCTTTAGAGGCTTCAGAGGATAAATAAAGCACAATAATTTTCTGTTTGGCAGCCCAAGTCAACGAAGAAAAACAAAAGATATCAAGAGATTCAAAATCTTTCGTCAACGTGTAGTTCGATTTTCCCTCCTTTCGTCGAACTTTTCCCGGCTGCCAAACAGAGGGCAAATTCGAGTCCTTAATAGACAAGATGTTAATGTATTTACTGAAAAGACAGAATCTGGGCAAAATAGGGCGAGAGAGAGCTCACGGAAGGGGAATTCGGGCAAATTAGGGCCATGAAGGCGTCCATTGGTCGTCTGAAGCGAGGGCTCGCAGTCAATGCAGAGAGCCAAGCAAGGTGAGAGAGCAACCGAGCGTGACCTTTTCATTCATCCGTTAACATTCTTGAACAATAACGAGACGAGACTTGCGCGGAAAGTCATTGCCCTGAGCCGACGTGGCAGCTTTTAAGAACAACGATTTTTTATCTTTTTTTTAGTTTTGAATAACACCTTTTTACCCGATCTAATCAATCCCATATCATGATCTTGGCTGATTTTCATGTAAGATTTTCTAATCTTGAGAAAATAAAAATTGTTACGTATTATTTAGTTTTGAAAAATGCTCAATGAAAGTTTGTTATGTATTTTATTTTATTTTTTTATTTTTTTAATTATTAAAAAAATAGCTATTAATAAAATTATTTTTTTTATTTTTTTTAATGACTAAGGATATTAAAAATATAATAATAAAAAAACAAAAATTTTCAACTAACGATATGCCCAACAATAAATGCCGGTCAGCCCGCTAGCAACATCCTTTAGTTTTACCATGTGAGAAAATATAATTAAACATCTGATTTTTTACACATCTAACACATTATTAGTTTTCACATTAGTTATATTAAAAATTATTCATATTTTAATTTTCTTAAAGTTATAATGAACTTCCTCATAAGTGATGTGCTAACAGTTAGATTTATGTATAACAAAACTCTAAATATATTGGGAGTTTAAAAAAAATTAAAAATATTTTTATTAGCTTTTGAGAACATTTTGAAAATTACTGAGGAGAAGAGAATAAAATTTGTGTGAAAGGTTATTTTAATTTTGTAAAATATCATGTTAATACAATGATAATATCACATCATTGCATAAATGCCCAATAAATTTTCTTATGATATTCGTGCAGTTTAGTAGACAGGCGAGGAGATAAGCTTACAAGAAAAAGAGAAAAGATTCCTGAATTCAATGCATTTGTAAAACGTACTTTACCAGTCCCATTGAAAAAAGTAACGTATATGAGTGTGCGATCCACGTCGCCATCTACTCGGATTTTGGAATAAAGCTGCACAAATGTATATCGCATGGGTCAAATAATATTAAATCGGCTTTAATTATCTTATTGTCTATCTTTTGAGAAAATAAAAAGGTAGAAGGAGTAATATAGATAAATCTATAATTCATGTAAAAAATTATTTTTAAAATGAAATATCCAAAATTTATATATTTTAAAAAGAAATAATATTTGTAATCGTGAGTGTGCAAGTGTCGTGCAATCATTTTGAAAAAAATAAATAAATATGGGATCCATATTAAAAAATAATAATTTTTTAATAGTGAACCCCACTATTTTTCAAAATGATTATACGATATTTGTGCACTTTACGACTATACGTAGCATTTCTTCATTTTAGAATTACAATTATGCTTGTATCAATTGTACAATATGCCTGTAGTTGTGTGACGTGGCAGTTTCAGTAAGAAATTAAAAATAAAAAATGAAAAATAAGAAAAATAGATCACCATGTTCATCTGCAAATCATTTCAAAATCAGAGGTAGAAAATTTTCAACGAAAAACGCTGGCCAGTGTTACTCTAGTAACAATTTTCAGATGAACATGGTGAATTTTCTCCCAAACTCATTTTTAGATTTCAGTTCAAAAAATGCTGAATTTTATTTCGACGATTTCGCAAGCAGACGATTTCACTTCTCTCAAACTCATTTCAACGATCCTAAATTTTTTATTATTGCTTTTTTTTAATGTTAAAGCACTCTATTTGTGACTTTGCTGGTGATTCTTTGTAAAGTTTTGTGTGTTTTGAAATTAAATAAAACACACCATTTTATTAAACACATCCTTCAAATATTTTCCCGCCCAAGTCTTCAAGTTCTTTAATCTTCTCGCCACAATGAAAAAATGCAACAATTTCACATATAAAATAGGATTGTTTCATTAAGACCCGTTTGGATAATGAAAGTATTTCATCACATCTCATCTCATCTTATCATTACAGTTTTCTAAATTCTTACACAAAATATAATAAATAATTTAATTTTTTCAAATCTAAAAATAATAATAATAATATTAAAAAATAATATTTTATTAATATTTTATTCAATTTTCAACTTTTATCGAAAATCATATTATCTCTTCTTATTATTCAAACTGCACCTAAATTACGTGTCCCACCTTGTTAGCATTTGGACCCCGTTTGCGCCTGGCGCTTGCCTCCAATGTTTTTCTTAAGAGTTCCTCTTCAGAACAGCCCATTTGCTAAATGCAGAATAACAGCCCGCCAATTACAGCAAGACACGTAAGATAGTGGCCTAAATGCTCACTACAAAACATACACCTGATTAAAGCCCTAGACAGTTGAAAAATCGCTTCCAGCAAAGATAGAACCTTCTCCTGCAAGAAGAGAACGTATAAATGACGTATTTATAAGGACAATTAAGTCTGGAATGTACAAACAACAGCTCCGAGGAAAACATTAATTTTAGAAATTGCCAGAAGTTGTTGACAAAATAAGTCTGGTCTTCTTCTAGTCTTCTTCCCCGAGGATAACCATTCCATTAATGGCAAAAACAAACTTTTCACCTCTCCATCTTCTTCCTCTTCATCGAAATCCGGAATTAGAAACAGCAGCTACAACTTTATCCTCTCTAAAGCCCAATACACCATTTCCATCTGCGCCTTGTTCATCTTCATCACCTTCCTCCTCTTCAAACTCTGTACTTTCGAACACACCACCATTCCTCGGCCTCCAAATTACATTAACAACCCCAAATACAAACCCAATAATATAACAAGAAATTTATATGTCCTAAAATAAATTGCCGAAATGAATATTATTAAGTACATCTAGATGATAAAAAACCCATACAGCTAGAGCCACAGATCCGGCGGGAGACAGCGACAGAGGAGATTTAATTGCGATCAGAGATGGAGTAGCCGCCTGAAGAGAATGAGCAAAAACTGGGCATGGGAGACAAACTAGTGGGAGACAAACTAGTGGAAGACAAACTGGGCACGGGAGAAGATTGAGGAGTTTTGTGAGGAATTGATCTGGTGTGGGCAGGTGCAAGACATGTAAATTAAATGAGTTATGTGAAAGACTGTTATTTGAGTTTGGAGTCTGGACAGCCGGACCGGCTGGAAGATTTTCTCTTTTCTTAAAAGTAGGGGTGGGCAGCGGGGCCCCGCCCCCGCCCGGCTTCCGCCCCGTATAGAGAGGGCATAGCGGGGGTGGGGGGCGGGATGACCCCAGCGGGGCCCTCTCTATGCAGGGATAATGGCAGGGGGCGGGGCGGATGAGGGTTTTTCCCCCGCCCCCGATGCGGGTGGCGGGGAGGGGGTGCCCCCACCCCGCACCATGCGGGTAGCACCCCTACTTATATATCTAATATTAGAATTTCTTAAAAACGATCGGGCTTATCTTCCCCCAAAAGTAGCCATCCAATAACCTAAGTCCACGTAGGCATTCCATTAGAAGTACAATGAGACCGCACATAGGAAAAAACTCCAAGAGACACACAGATATGATCCTCTTGAGATCTCTTCTTCGACCAAAAACAGCCCCTCGATCTCCCTTGTGTGTCACAATCCCCTTTGTTTTTTCTTTTCCTTTTGGTTGGTTTGGCCTTCGACGGCGACAGGAAAATTTATGCGGAACTCGGTCGGAGTGAGATCAGAGACCTTGGTGACACTGTGTACGACGCCAGGGTCCAGCTTTTGGTGTCGCTTTGCTCGGCACAGGTTGGCCTTGAACACGCCGAATCTATAGTCATGCTCCCATTGGCTGGCATAGCTCGTACCGAACCTGGCCTCTAATTCTATTTTTTGTCCTTTAATTTTTGAAGTCAACCTTAACTCTCTCTTTCAAGTGGCATGGAAGCCCTCTCGCCTATGGATGATTTTCACTTTCATTGATACATTTTAAATTGTTATCATACTTACTGGTCGTCGGGTATGAGAGGTAGAGGGAAGAAAATGTGGCGATGGACTAGTCGTTGTTTTGGAATTTTTCTAGGTGGACGAAGAAGAGATCTGAGAGGGGAGATATGTTTGTGGCTGTTTGCGTAAAAGATTTTTTTTTTTGTTTAAAAAAATATTATTTTTCACCTTTATTTTAATATGTTGTAGTTTCTTCTTGAATGTTAGTTGACATCCTTTTATATTTTGCAGTTTATGAGATCTGAGCAAGAGGATGAGATATGAGAGAGAGGATGAACGAGATCTGACACTACGTTTTCTTCTTCTTCAGATGAAGCTCGAATGAACGAAATGGTGTTTTCTTGCCGCTGCATTTTCTTATTCTTTGAAGCTTGAAGGAATGGAAGGATGTACTCTGGGTTTGGCAGGTTGAATGGTAACTGTTTTCTTGTTTGCCAAACCAGAGTGTAGGCGGAAATGAAAAGTGGAGTTGGTGAGTTGTAGTGGAGTTATAATTTGGTGATGACTGGTGGCAGTGGAAGCTGCTTTTCTATTGTGCAGCGGTGAAACTGGAAGCACAGATCGATCTTCCTATTGTGACTGATTCTATTCTTTTGTTTTCCATGTGAACGAGTGTATTTAGAGTTTAGTGTAATTTCTGAAGTGACAACATATAAGTGAAAGGCTGTTAAACAAGAAAAAATGGCTCGATCGCTTAGAAGTTAGAGCGGTTCTGATCTAATATTACATGGTAAAAACGAAGGCACGTGGTGGATATCTTTCATGAGCAACATGCTACCCAATTCAACCTTTAACGATTCAAACGTGAAATATGGATTTCCTTCGAGCTCGAAGGAGTCCTGACTCCTGAGTCCACCCGTTTATGAGCTGGGCCGCCTGGTCTTGTCCCCTACAGCTCATTCAACATTGGACGGATTTGGGCTCATATTGGAAGCCCAATGGATCAGATTGGCTTAATACCAAGATATTAGCATTTCAAAAAAAATTATCTGTATTTCTGATTTTTTTTTGTAAAAATAAATTTAATTTTTATATTTTATATTTTCTTAAGATGTTGGAATCATAAACTATTAGATTAAATTTTAGTAGGAGAGATGAAGAGATACTTTGGGTCAGATTGGCTTAATACTAGATAGTAAGAAGATTAAAAAAAATATCTGTATTTCTGATTACGTTTTTTTTGTTGTTGTATTAATAAATTTTATATTTTATATTTTTTGAAAATGTTGGAATCATAAATGGTTACCTCGTTTACATTCAAAACCCACATCAACTCATCTCAACGCATCATTATAACTTTCCCAAATTTTCACACAAAATATAATAAACAATTCAACTTTTTCAAATCCCAAAATAACTTTATCAAATTTTCACACAAAATATAATAAATAATTCAAATTTTATTCTACTATTCACAAACCTAAATCTTATTAGGAGAGATGAAGAGATACTTTGGGTTAGAAATACTTCTGTTGAAAATTAAAGAGAGATGAAAGATGGAATATCTTAATTTAATCTAAACTTTTTAAACTTGGTTATTGCCTAGTTCAATTAGTAGATTTGTATCACGGCATGAAACAAGAGAGCTAAGATCAGGTTCTGTCAACAGTTTTCAGCAATGGATGTTTGCTAGGTCACGTGGAGGGAACTCAATAATTCGTTTGTTTTTACAGATGAGATGAAACAAGTTGAAATTAAAATTAAAAGTTGAATAAAATATTATTAAAATATTTCTTTTTCATATTATTTTTGTTTTGGGATTTGAATAAGTTAAATTATTTATTTTATTTTGTGTGAAAATTTAAAAAAATTATAACAATCAAATGAAATGAGTTGAGAAGAGTTTCTAATCTTCCATCTAGCCTTAAAGGTTTTGACGAAATTTATGTACTTAAAAGATTAAGATATTATATAGTTTTTATTCAAATTCTAATATCTAAAATGAGGAATAAGTAAAATACATAGCCTTACAAATAAATATCGTTAAATACATTCAGAATGAATTTTATGAGATAAAATAAGTGTTATAAAAATCAGGTCCGTTGGAACTTTGACTGAACTGAGATCAACTTAGTTTAATCTAATTTTAACCTGAGACTAATATCTAAACACTCAACTCTCAAATCACTAAACTCATATTGACTCAACACCTCTTTACATGTGAGACCCACAATCTTTTTCAACTAAACACCTATTTACAGGCGAGATCCACAACTTTTTTTAACTTCCCATAAATATATATAAACTCATATTAACATCCAAATACATATAAACTCATATTAGGTAGATCTCACAAAACTAACTCCATTATCTCAATTCATTACTATTCATAAAAAAGTTATCTCATCTCAACTCAATTCAACATCCAAACAGGGCTTTCATGTCTCTAAACCAAGGTCAATTAAATTTCATGTTTAAACTATAGAGTTTAAAGTGAAAGGAAAATAAGTATATAAAAGTAAACTCTACAATATTTATTAAGTAATGTTAGATACGGTTGTGCAAATCACACGCATTTATTTTGAAAAAAGTTAGGTCAATCATTAAAAAATAAATTTTTTTATGTGAATCTTAAATTTAATCACATTTTTCAAAGGGAGTTATGCGAAGTTTATTGTGATAACCCGGATCAAAATCTAATTATTTTTCGTTGCCTTAATATTATTTTAAGTTATAGATTGATAGAAGCTTGGACATGTAGTTTAGCATAAAGGTCCACTCGGGCCCTTGCATTGTAGTGGAAAGAACCAAGGATATAGTGGGAAGAATCAAGAGTGGCGCTCCAGGTAGTCGGGTGTGAAATTAATTTTCACATCAGCCAATCATCAAGTGCCACGTAAGCATCCTAAAAGTAATTAAATTGGACACGCATACACTCGATCGACCTCTCCCTCTCCCTCTCCTTCCCCCTCCCCATCTCAATCATGTTCGTTGTACAGTCCCACTCTGATATCTCTCTCTCTGAGTAAATTGCAACCCACAAGTTCGAAATCCATACTTTAATATACGCATAGAACTTTTTTCTCGCTTTTTCATTGCTATAAAATTTTGAGCCATTGGTCTGTGATTCCAAGCACAAAAGGCAACTATTTTTTTAAAGTTTTAGCTTGAAACCCATTTGATTGTGGACATTATCGAGCTGATTCTAGGTTCAAAATTTCAATTTTACACAGCTTTAGTCCATCTCTTTCACTCATGTGATGGTCACTGATACTTATTCGAAGATGGGGCCCGATATTTCGTTGCGATCGGTTCTCCAAAATAACGATTACGGAGAGGATTTAGAGGTGTTGATTAGAGGGCAAAGGCGGCAACAGGAGGAGCTGACTGACATAGAGGTCGTTGGCCTTCCTTCGGCGTCTTGAGTGCAGATGGGGGAGGGAGAGGAAGAGAAAGAAGGAGAGGGAAAGGGAGCTTCGGCGTGATGGAGCTTCAAACAGAAGACGATTTTGCAGGTGCTACCTTCTGTCGGTGTCGAGCACAAATAGGGGAGGGAGAGGGAGCTTCGGCTTCATAATTTTTTTTTTTTTTGGCCTTTAGGGCTTCGTGCGTCTTGCAGATGGTGGAGGGAGGAGAGAAAGGAGGGGGAGACGTTTTGAAATGTATGCGGCTGTAAGAACATTGGCAATGGACTAGCCAAACGCCAATACAAGTCTAAAGTTTAGCTAGATGTGAGAAAAAACCTCCATATTGGACTAGCCAATGCTCCAAAGCTCAAGACTTGAGCTACAGTAAAAATAGAAGACTAGCCAACATTGGTGAGTCACTATTCACATGCCAAATATTATTTTATGATTCTCAAACCCGCGTATACATCGTTCCCTCGTTCTTTTCTCTCTCTTCAGATCTGCATATACCCTCGTTTGTCCCTCATTTTCCTCCATTTTTCTTCCTTTCGCCGATTCTCTCCATTTTCTCCCCTGTTTTCTTCCTCGATCAAGATTTCTTGAGTCTCTTTCGTTGCTGGGTCCAGATTTCTTTGAGTCCCTTTCCTCCAGATTTTTTGATGGTTCTCGTAGCCAACGGTTGTGCGATTTCCTCCGCTTTCTTCTGCTACAGGCAGAGCCGCTATGTGCCAAACCATGAGCAACTTCTTGGGTATGGAGCTCTCAACCTCCATAGCCAATCCCTCTTTCTTCTTCAACCTAAAACTTGTTACTTTCCTAATCATAAAAAGTGATGAATACAAATTTATGATTGATTCCCAAGTGTTTCTAGCAATTAAAGAAAGGTTTAAGTATGCGTCTCTTCTTTTGGGGGCAGAGGGGAATGGGTTTTTCTTAGTTCTATCTGTACTTTGTTTTGTGTTTGTGGGTCTCTAAGAACGGAAAATTTTATGTTTCAGATGTTCAACTCAGTGACATAGCCGTAGCTCAAGTGAAAGAGCCAGTGGACGTTGAGGTTGCAGAGGGTTACACCACAACTCGGTGACTCTGCTTATGTTAATTTTGCTTACTTTCTCAACAACCAGACTGTGGGTTAACAATTAAGTATATATATATATATATATATTTTTTTTTTGGGTTGAGGTATTATTCCCGTTCTGTTTCATCAGGAGTGAGTATTGCAGATTGATGATGATAATACCTTGAAATATGTGGATACATTAGATGTTGCTCAGGTTGGGTTTTGGGTATTTCTTGGGGAGTTTGTTTTGAATGCATTTGTGTTATTTTATCGGAAATAATTAAAGATACAGAGGTTTATTTAAGAAAATTTGTTGTCATCATCAGTGGGTGCTTTCTGTTGCTATTAGCATCAGTTGTGCATTTGTGGTTTCTATGATGTTGCTTGTCTGCTGGGTGGATCGGAACAAATCTCGGCTTCTTACATCTTATGGTGGTACTTCCTAAACTAAGGCATTTTCCATCAAGCAAGCAGATTATTGGGATTGTAAGAAGTTATGAGGATTTAAATTTGCTCATAAATTGATAAATTGGTTAGGAGTTGGTATTAATTTTGTTCCCACATAGCCAGATAGTAACATGTTAGTATTAATTTTGTTGTTTTAATAAATAGCAATATAGCCAGGTACCACCATCTTAAATAAAAATTGAATTATTAATTAATATATGATGTGTATTTGTAAAATAAAAATAAAAATTGAAAAATATTATTAAAATATATAATATTATATTATTATTTTAACTTTAAGATGGTTAGTCTAATATAAATTCATCTAGTCAAAATTTAATCCTATAGCCAAAATTTAGAATTCTAGCCAAATTTTAAACTTCGCAACTAGGCCGTTGCTAATGCTTTAATAAGAATTTCTTTCTATAAAATGCCTACGCGTTATTATTTTATTGGTCGGTATGAAAATGAATCTCAATCCCATCAAACCAATTGTACACGTATTCCCATCCGTCGAGCCAATTGTTCGTTATCTTCTAATCCACTTTTCTTCCGCCCTCTCTCTCGCACGCAGACGGCCAGACCGGACCCACTAAGCCAACCTTGGAGACGGCCATGCTCGCATTCATGGCCTTCTCATCTCCGCCTTACACGCTCTCTCTCCTCCGCCCAACCTACAACCCTTCTCTCTCGCCACCGCTCTTCGCTTCCCCCACCTTTCAACCCCATCTTCGACTATTTCAACTCTTCTCTACTTCTCATTCTCTCCCCAAACTCCCACTCACTTCCAAATTCCAATGCATTAGCAAAGACGAAGCCCGGCCAACCTCCACGTCCGATCCCAAGGCCGGAGTCTCGGTCTACAAGCCCAAGTCCTACCAAGTTTTAGTTACAGATGCAGCAAATTCTCTTGCTCGTGCTATTGAGGACGGCAAGACCCGCCTGGAGATTGATTTCCCGTACTTGTTCTCTTTCACTGTCTTTTGCTATGATGTTTGAACTTTCGCGTTTACACTTCATGAAAAATTCTTTTATTTTTGTCAATAATTTGTGACCATTTTGTATGCTAATATTTGGTTTATTCCCTGCGTTTTTTTCTTCGCTGCTTGTGTGGTCAGGCCCTTGCCTAGCAACATTTCTTCCTATAAGGTACACCCTTCTGCGCTCATGCCTCTTTAGGTGATTAAGCCCCTGGCTGGTTATGAATCCCACTGTTCATGCAATCACTGGCTTTATATAGCATTCGTGATTACTTTTTATAATGCTGGAGAAAAACTCGTATCAACAGTTTTTCATTATATTCCATATGACATGGCACAATCGATGTTATTCTTTGATGCAATCTTATTATTGGACTCGAAGTTGCTTGTTAATGACAAATTGATCTGAATACACGATACATGATTTTCTCAAATTCCTAAATATGTGAAGGGATCTTCAGATGAGTTCATTGATGCCAACATTCAACTAGTCTTGGCTGTCGTGAGGAAGCTCCGGGAAACAAAGGAAACCAGAGCTTGCATTGTAAGAAGGGAACTTCTTTTCATCTAGCACGCATATCTTTGACTTGAAACCATGTTAATATTTTGTTTCTAATTTTAGGTGTTTCCTGATAAGCCAGAGAGGCGCAGGGCCTCTCAACTTTTTAAAGCAGCTCTTGACTCGGTAATAAAGTAACTCATTGTGAACTTACCAGTTGTTTAGTTTGACCAAATATTGGTGACTTGTTTCCATGAAAATCCTTTAGTAACTAGAGAACCTTCAATGTTGAAGTCCTTGATGCTTTATCTAAGTTTAATACTGGATTATTCCTTTCAGATTGATGGTGTAACCATAGGTTCCCTGGATGACGTCCCAAGTGGTCCTGTCACAAAATTCTTCAGGTCTATAAGGAATACTCTTGATTTTGATTTTGAAGATGACAACGAAGGTTAGTTCTACACAATCAAATGATGTAGACTGATAGACTGATAATGGATCTATATGTGCGCATGAATTTGTGTCTTTTTGGGACTATATGTTAAACAATACCTGTAAAGTAAATGCAGAACTCATGGGGAAAAAATGTTGTTTAGATTTAAAAAAACCATTAGCTATGATCATCTGAACCCTTAGCTATTATAGTTTTAGCATTAACCATATTGTTTATAAAGTGATATGGGCTTGTTTTGTTGTTTAAAGATCCTACGCTTCTTATGTTAGAGTTTTTGATGCCATGTTAATTGAATTGTGCACACCAACCATCTTATGTTAACTTTCCACTCTCTGTCGTCTCTTACAAATGCAGACCGTTGGAAGTCTAATGAGCCTCCATCCATCTATATATTTATTAACTGCAGCACACGAGAACTTGCGTCCATAGAGAAGTATGTGGTATGGCATCTTCACTGTTAGAGTATTATCTCTCCTACTCTTGAATCCCTGACATAAAAATTGGATTTCCATAATATGCTAACATAGATATATGTATTGTTCTGTTCCTTGATGGTTGTAGACTATTGGGTGTCGCAACCTGATTCATCTGTATTGATTTTTTCTTCAGTTGAGAATGCACATCATAATCACAATAATTTTGTTGATAGTTATGTTGCTATCATAACCACGTCCCTTTTTCACATTTCAAAAACAATGTTGGAGGTGGTGTACTCGGGTTGCACCTTTGCACTGATTAGTTAAGATCTTTTTACTCATAAAAAAATGTCGGAGTGGGTTCCTGTTTCCTTCATGACTCTTTTTGGGATGTGCAGGAAAATTTTGCTCAATCAACTCCTACACTTCTCTTCAACCTGGAACTTGATACATTGCGGTTTGATTTATGCCTTTATTTAGCTTTGATTGACACTTAATCCTTGTTATACTGAATACACTTTCCATTGTCAAATAAAAGATGTTAACTTGGCAGTGCTGACTTGGGCATTCTGGGATTTCCGACAAGAGATTTGCACTACCGATTTCTTTCTCAATTCACTCCCGTGTTTTATATCCGAATCAGAGAATACTCAAAGGTACTTGTTATTTTGGCAAGCTTCTTTACTCATTAATTGTTTTCTCAATCCAAGTTTGGTGTATCTATTTGATCTTTAATTGAAGACAGTAGCAGTAGCACCTTACATTGTGAATTACAGTGGAGCACTTTTTCGCCAGTACCCAGGTATTAAAATTATTTCCCTGAGAATTAAAACTATGTTCTATACCCAATTACATGCGTTGTTTTGGAGAAAATATTGTTCTTATCACGCTGACCAAGTCTTGCATCTCTTGAGAACCACATTCACATTTTTGTCAGCAGGGGTTAGAGGTCCTTGATTTATTTGATTGATAATGTCCAGACCTTTTATTTATTTATTTATTATTATTATAAAAAAGGACCTGATAAGAAAGACTGCACCACCAAAACATTAAGTTGCATAACTATGTGACACCGAAATGAGAAAGGTTGAAGGTAAGATGGATGGATAACTTTATAAAATCCTAGATTCCATCCACTGGGAAGTGCCCGAATGTGTCAGGAAGATGAAAAGAAAAACCATAGGAAATACTAACGATGGAAACAATGCTTTCAAAAACATTATTTTAGCTCTCAATAATTTAGAGGAAGCTCCTTCTATGTCATGCTTTATTTTCATATCCTTTTGCATAGCTAGTTTCAAGCCCTTATCCTTTTTAGAATCGGTGCAGGACCTTGGCAGGTGATGCTTAAACAGGCAGATGGTTCTTATGCTTGTGTAGCTGAGAGTGCAACACGCTTTACACTGGGTGAAGTACGCATCTTTTTTTAACTCCAAGCCCCACTTCTTCTCTTAATTGTTAAAAATAATTGGATATGCTTTTGTGCTAATTAGTTCATATGACCTAGACCAAAGAAGAACTGTTGAGGGTGCTGGGACTGCAAGAGGAAGAAGGGAGTTCACTAGAATTTCTCCGCAGAGGCTACAAGGTCCCTCTGATTATCTAAGTAGTTTCTTTCATTTGTACTTAGTTGTAAATGCTTAGCAATAATATAGACAATTTCTTTCTTTGTAGAGTAATTTCCTCCCATCTCTCCCAATAGTTAGTTTTGTTAGTTGTTCTAAGAAGCTTTATTATGAAAGATGGTGACTTGAAAATCTCTCAGTTGTATGATCTCTAATCTTGCAGGTTTCCACTTGGTGGGAAGAGGAAGTAGACATGGAAGCATCTTCTGCATGGCGCAGTTAACAGACAGATGTTGAAGTTCCAATTAATCAGGGTCACTCAACACTACAATATTCCAGAAGATCCAGGCATAAAGCTTGCACTATCATTTCTTCTCTTATTTCCTTCCCTTTTTTTTCTTTAAATTTTGTCTGTGTAATGTATTATTTTTTCCTTTTCACTTTAAATGATTGACTTTCTCCTCTGCGAACCGGAGATTTTTCTTTCGTGTCCTGTTTGATTGTGGAGTGTGTAAGAAAAGATGGAAAAATAAATTGTAGCGTCGTAAGAAAAAAAGGAACACGAGTTCATATTATGGGATTTAAATTGGATAACTTCATTGACTTTAATGAGCTTTTACTTAATGATTAAGGAAATGAGTATTAATAAAATTATATATTTTTTAAATTTTTTCTTAATTAAATACATATAAATAGTAAATGGATAGTAATAAGGAGTAATCCTGTCACTATCCGCCAAACAGACTTTACAAGAAACGATTCCTCAATAAAAAGTCAAAAATAAAAAATAAAAAATAAACCTTTGGCACCTTGCAGGGAAAAAAAATCATTAATAACACATTTTGAAGCAGAGATACCGGACGCAATATACAGTGTACAGAATGAGCTAGGAATTCAGCCCTTTGGTTTTTTAACATCTAATATCATAAAAAGCATACTAGTTATCTGCATCAGAACGAGTGAAGTCAGGTTCCGGTGGCTTCTGCAGTTTCACCAGGTTCCCCCTACTTGGGTTGCGAAGCCTATGACCACGAAGAGCATTAGCTGCAAAGCGGGAAGCCAAGATAGTTGCACCAAGCCTGGAGCTACCACCACTTCGCGATACTAATGCCCTTGCATCATCGTCGACTTCATTGTAATATGCTTCTTCTTCTTCTTCTTCTTCTTCTTCTTCTTCTGCCTCTTCTTGACGGCGGCGTTCAGCAGATTTTCTCTTGGCATAACGACGCCAGGCAGCCTGGATGAAGCAGGCAGCCCACGTCCTCCACTGCTGTGAGTAGAAACGGAAGGTGTGCTGAACTTGCCTGCTATGAAGGCGCCTAAACTGAGAGGCAACAAACTTCGTTTCTTCTGATTCCAAAGCAAAGGCTTCCACTTCAGTTAAAGCCTTCACTGTCCGAGTAGATGTGGGTAAGTTGGAGCCAGCTTTAGGGTCCAGTGCCCAAGTCAAGAGCTCTTCTCCACAGAAGTCCCCTTCTTTCAGTATACCTCGATTGAAAAATCCACTCCTCCCACCATCCGTAGTGACACTCTCCAGGCGACCACGGATGATAAACAGCATCTCGTCCACGGGGTCTCCTTCTCGGACTATGTAGGTGCTCTCTGTGTATAAACTTGGCTTTAGTCGCTCACAAATGGCATCAAGCAGCCGCTCGTCCATATTGGCAAACAAAGGAACCTGCACACACATGATTTTATAGAATTGACACTGCTGGAATAATTTCTTAAGATACAGAACTCCGGCAGGATACAAAACTGCATACTTTTGATATTGCAGCCCCAAAGGAAACTGATACATTATTTCACTTACCCTTCTCACTAAATTCAAACAAAGATGCCGCTTGATATCCCTCCTGAGATCTTTTGGTAAATTCTGGACCAAGCTCTCTTCATCTACTCCCCGTGTTTCCAACCACTTGTACTGGTCATATCGCCTAACTCGCTCCCTAAGATCCTGTGGAAGCAAGCGGTGATGCATCCACTGCTCGGAGTCACGCCTTTTGATCCTCATCTCCTCAACACGAACTGTGAGAGACTGGAGGTAGGTCTGTTGCAATCACATGACAAAAATAAAAACAATAAGCTTATTATATCCATTTACTTTTCACCGTTTAGTACCTAATAATTTCGACTAACATGAGCAGAATCTACAACGTACAGCATCTTAGGCATCCAAAACGAATTTATTCTATAAAGCATTAAACTCACCTGCATGTTTCCAATCAGAAGTGCAAAGAGTAGGAGCCCAGAAATTGCTATAAATATAGAAAAGAGAACTTCTCCAGGATAGGTACTCGTTTGAAGGCCCTGACCAAGAGTGCTGTGGAAATTGAAATTGAAACGAACTTAAACTAAGAACGTTGGGTGCTCACAAACCAAGTAAATTAGCATTTTCAATTGTACTCAAACTTCGGCCATGAGTAATGTGGTTAAGAAAGGAACACTATTGGGTGATGCAATAAGCTACCACAAATCAAACATCAGAAAGTAAGATACCTCAAATTTTGCAGGCCCCACCACAAACAGTAGCAACATTTAGAGAAGAAAGCCCTGGATGCAACAATGCCTGATGCTACAGCTTGCGTGTAAATTCCATAATTAAACGCTGAAAAATCATCAACAATAGAGCACCGATGAACAAGAACTCTCTCTCTGATCTTTTGCCACTCACTGTAGCCTCCCATATGTTTATTCCCGCAGTACAAGTAATTTATGTCACATTTCCCGCTATCTTTACAGGCTCTCCGCCAGCAAGTGTCATTACGCTCAACAGCAAATAAGTACCAGAAAGCCCCGGCTATCTGTTAAAAGTCCAGATAATATTTATTCAAAGTGAAATTGTGTTCAAGACCAAAAGGTTGCATGTGAACATATGTTCATTAAACAAAATATTGACCCAATATCTGGGGATAATTTCAATAGAAATGGTGAGATACTAATCAACAGTTCACAAGTTCCATTCTTCAGACCTCCTTCATTCATTACTTTCTCAATCTTATCACACTCCTTTATTTTATAATTTTAATTAGGTTTCAGGCTAATGAAATCTTTTACCTCACATTAAATTTACAACTCACGTACGTCAGGGTTGCTGACAAACACGTAAAAAAGAACTAGCGACAACCTAAAAGAAACGCTTACATGGCTAGAAAGCATATACCAAAGCAAATAGTATGCAGCACCAACCAAAGCACTTTCAGCAAAAACACCTGCAGTCTTCTTGAGTTCTGCATTCAAAGGAACAAAGCGGGCAAATCTTGGAATATACTGAAATAAGACAATACGTAGCAATGCCTGTTTTGTAGCCAATACTTCTGAACCCTTTGACTTCTGAAGAAATCCCCACACCACAATCTGCGGACAATGTGAACAAAATAAAATAAACTAATGCTTTCCTTCCCGTTCCAAAACATGTAGCAATCCAGAAAAGATGATAGATGAACATAGCTAAAACAGTGAACTCTATAAATATCAGCAAATAAAATGGAACATGGGGATGCGAAAAAAGGAATTAGGCATATTAGAACCTTTCATAATTTTGTAATTTAAAACAAAAAACTAATGCCAATGAGATTTAATTTTGAGAGACAGAAAGCTGTAGCTAGTGGAGCGAAGTTAGCATAGCATGGCTTCTCGAACCTGTGGTAGGGGCAGCACAGAAAGTAAATCAACAATAAAATATCGTCGTAGATATCGCCTAGCTATCTTTGCAGGATCTATCACAAGTTCACCTCGTCCAAAAACCCGAGAGGATGGTGCAATATAAGCTGTGCGAAATTGAAGAGCCATACGAATAACATAAAAAGCATCAAGAATTGTCCGCAGAGTCGTAGTTGTGACTGCTAACTTTGTGTCCATACCAAGGCAATACGATGCATGATTGAAGATAGGAAGATAGAAAAACAGAGGATCAAGAGATACCGAAAGAATACAAGATATGACAAAAAGCCTAATCCATAACAGGAGGGATTTATCTTGAGGGTCAAATATCTTTTTCTCAGATATTTTAAGATCTTCATGGAACACTGCCCGGCTAACGCCAAACCTGAGTGATCGCCCAAATGTCCTCAGTCCATCTGATCCCATTTTCATGCCGTGCTTGAAAGATTTCGACGCATTTTTCTTTGCACGGCCGGGAAGAGGTAGCCCCTCCAAATTAAACTTAGATCGCTTCATTCCAACTGTATTAGAAGGCATAGACAATGTAGAATCCAACTCATCCAACCTACAGGTGCCAACAACCTTGAAATCAATCACTGCTTTAATTTTCCCATTTTTCACGCTGAGAAAAATAACATACAAGAATCATGAAAATAATCAGTTCACTATTTTTAAACCTTTTTCTAACACAAAGCTACAAATCTGTGGTATCTAATAGGATCTCATATTGTTTACTCAACAAGTGTATTGTGCAACTTGCTATCATCTAAAAGATGCTATATTGCAAAGGCCATTCAATACTGAGATATTGGTTCAAGGATTATCTCCTCGAGGATTTATCTGAAGGGAAACGCAATACTTTTAATCAAATTCCTTGAGAAAATGTACAATAGAAATACTCGGAAAGAAACAATAAGAGGGCTCAAAATCCAGTGGCCTCGTTTTGCATAGGAATGTGTTCATTATTAATACAAATCACAAGTCTCACATAAGACATACGAATCTACAAAGAAAAATCGTAATCTATAAAGTTCAGAGGGAAGAGAAATGAAAATCTCTTATGCCAAAGAACACCATGTGCAATATAGATCTGTACCTCACAAATTTCTCCTTCTGACCACCAATGTACTGCGACTTGTAACCGCAATCAAACATTGTTTGGATTCAAGTACATAGATAACAGATTTGAATGGCAGAATTTCAGGGCAAGCTTCAAGTAAATCACAAAATGGGATATATATATAATATATATAGATATATAAAAGGAGAGCGAGAGATCAAATTTGATCATCGAAATTCCTGCTCTGCAAACAAAAATAATGTGAGATGCTGGCATTAAAATCATAGCATATATCAAAATACTGTCTTATTAAGTACGATTCTGTCTCTAAGCGATAATAAATCATGTTTTAACCAAAAACAGAAAGGAACATAATTTAAACCACAAATAAACCAAAAGAAAATCAGATGAAAGGATTGTTTTTGGAAAAATTAAATCTCATGCTGATTAAAATTACATTAAAAATACACAAAAAAAAAAAAGGCAAAAGAAAAAGAAATGCGGAGAATGAAAGATGGAAGGAAAAACTTACAGTGATCATCATCAGTTGTTGATTCCACAATAATTTATTCCTACGTTTCAGAAAAAGGGGAAAGAGGGGGGTGTTTGATTAGAGGGAATTGGGGAGAGCCAGACCGTTATTACGGTTATGCGGAAGTACAAGTTCAAAAACGAGTTTTGATGCGCGGGCCATACCCGACGGGTTTCTCAGGACCCGGCGTCAATTTTCAATATGTTCTAACTTTTAACAAAAACAAGACCCAAACCTTGTGGCATGTACGTTACAAATACTTGCCCAGTTTTGGAACTCCCCCAAGTAATGGAGCTTGTATCGGGCCTAAGTAGAGGTTTGGATTTAAAACTCACCTCAATTCATCTCATCTTATTATTACAATTTTTTCAAATCTCCAAACAAAATATAATAAACAATTCAATTTTTTCAAATTTCAAAACAATTTTCTTAAATTTCCACACCAAATATAATAAATAATTCAATTTTTATTCTACTATTCACAAATCATATCAACCTATCTTAACTCATCTCTAAATCTAAACCTCATCTGATAGAATCAGAAGGTTGTGGGAGATGATGGATGAGATAAAGGTCGAGCCCACAAAAACAGGCCCGAGTCCAAATATCGTGGACTTCAGCTGAAGCAGAATGGTCTCAGGCCTGTTGATAATGGGCCTACTTAAAAAGAATCTGCTTTTGCACTTCCTGTGAACAAAACTACATCACTTTATTGCAAAATATGATGACCCTTTTTCTCTTTAGCTGTGCCCAACCCTTTTATGAGTGGAGTGTAAGCTTTTGGTCCCAATTAGCCTTTTAATGATGTCTATTAAGCAATTTAATTAAAAAAATTGACATCTATATCGAACAAATTTTTTTTTTTTTGAAAATGTACAAACTTTACATATAAGCAGACAATTACTTTGGCTCCATGTGATTTTTCTGAAGTAATTATATTTCTTTTTTTTTTTTGGTCACTGGATATTTTATAAGGAGAAAGATTATTTTAAATATATTTTTTTAAAAGAGAAATGATATTTTATAAATCTCGTGCATTTTTTTTAAAAAAATTTTTAAAAAAATAAGTAAATTTGAGATTCATATAAAAAATTATTTTTTTAATAATAAGTTTCACTTTTTAAAAAAAAAAAAAGAGTGCGAAACTTATGCACCCAAAACCATATCTAAAAATAATCTTTTAAAAAAAAACTCCACCGAAAGATAAGATCCATGATCTACATGTTCATAAAAGCAACTAGCATGCATGACGATCGACTTTAATCTGTGCATGAAAAGAAATTGGCATAAAAAAGAAGCAAAAAAAAGTTCACTACCACTCGGTCCATGTACGTACGCTTTCTGGCCTTCACACCTAGAAAAAAGAAAAGAAATGTGTATCCAACATAGTGTTAGATGAGATTCCATTAATGTATAAAAACACAATCATGCTTTAACATATCTAATCGATTCTTTAATATGATTTGATGTGGTTGGCATGCATTGATAGTGTCACTTCATCACTTTAAACCATATAAAGGCAACACCATCGATCACAGTAAACATATATATATATAATCGAAATCATAATCAAAGTCAAAAGTACCCCACTCTCTTCTAGTCCACAATTTTATTTTTTTATTTTTAAATCATATATATTAGACGTGACAAATAGGAGTACTGTTATTATACTGTATATTAATTATTAGATACAGAACAATTAGAACTTTCTGATGAAAAAAAAAAAAAAAAAACTAGTTAAGCTGCATGCCCGACGTTGCACGATATGCATCTCCCCCAAAAGTAGGTTGCGTATCCTCTTTGGAGTTGAATTAAACCATCCACTAAATAATGTGTCACGTTACGTATTAATTAGGACATATTATTGATATGAATTATTTTATTTTTAAATAAGAGTGTAAACATATCAGTTAAATGATAATATTTGATTTGTAATATTTAAATTTTAAAATTTATTTTTTAAATTAAATTATGTCACGAAAACAATATGTAGTGTAGAGGTTTTAAAATAACAGTGCTCTATTAACATCATATTATATATATATATATATATAATGATGTAAAATTCATAATTATACACGTCAATTAAGTTCTAAAATAAGAGCACTCTCATTGGATTGGCTAAAAGCTAAATCCAATGAGTATTTAGCTATTAGAGAGCAAAATACGCTCACAATGAATTAGCTAAAATCTAAATATTTAGAATTTAGCTACAGTGACTTTCAAAAGTTTTTTTAAATTTGAAGGTTAGTGTACATACATCAAATACATATTTTATTAATTATTTCTCTCTCCCTTTCTTTCTATCACATATTTTATCACAATTGGTATATTAATTTGAGTTAGTAATATATATTTTTAATAAGAATATGATTATTAATTAATATATAATAGATAGAATAGTAAAATATGATAAAATAAAATAAATTAATAATTAAAAAAATTAAATATTTTTAAAATTATTAGTTATTCATTACTATATAATGAATAAATATATAATCTAATGTGAAAATTTGATGTGAATAATTAAAATTAAATTCATCTTATATTATTTTATTGTTATATAATGAAAAAATAACTATTCTAATGTGGAGAGTTATGTGAATGGAATAGCTAAAAGTCAAAAATTTCTTCCATTCATAAAAAATGTCTTTTAATTTTGACTAATTCAATGAGATTGATCTAAGAGGCCTTCCACGCTGAAGCTCCTATGATTGTCCGCCCCAAAATGCAATATCGCACTTCATGAATCATGACTCTCTGAATTCGGTTTACGAAAATAGGGGAACGAGTTCGAGAAAATTCTAGATCTTCTTGTTTTTTCCATTATTATTATTATTATTATTATTATTATTATTATTATTATTGTAATAACTATCATATGAGAGGATAAAATATATAACATGTTGATATTGATACGTAGAAATATTATAAAAATGTTTAAACGAAATATTTAGATCCACCTCTTTCTATCAATTCAAAACTGAAAATAAATTAATAATAAATAATAATCTAACACAATATATATATATCTAAATCAGAGCATATATAGTCTTAAATTCAAAACAAAAGGAAAAGGGTTAAGATGTATTGATCAAACATGATTATATTCATGCATGGCCAAGAACATAAAAGCAAAAATCAGGGTCTCAGTAGACAGTAGTACTTCTGCACAGTTATCACCTTCCCTTTGGTGGAGAGAGTGACGAGAGACCCCACAATCCACCAGCAACCATGTTATCTGCTCAATAGCTGTCGAGCGCACAAAACAAACTTTGAGCAGTAGTAGGCGCGGGCACTATTATCACAAAAGCAACGTCGCAACCATATCTCTATATATATAGATATATAGCCTCATGATTTCTTTCTTTCTTTCTTTTGAAACTGGTACATTATCTAACAAGGATATGGACATATACCTCAAAAACAGTTGCATATATGCCCTCATTGCACGTGTAAAGTTGGTAAAAGTGTCGTAGAGAATGTGCCTTTGGGGCTCCACGGTTGGCATCACATAACTACACAAGGATTGGTGTCAAGATCGGTACTACATACTGGTCATCATGCATGACCCATCAAGATATATATATCTATATATATATGCATATTATTATATGCTATTACAGTATTATGTCTGTTCTTTTGTGGATCTCGTTTTAGATCCAATCCCAAGTGACAGTAACTGGAACAAAACAGGATAAAAGGAGTTGCTAATTATTAAGATTAATAGCAACGACAACCCTACGCATGCAGTGACACCACAGCAGTATGGGAATTAAGGTGCAGTACTAAGAAAGAACAAACGAGCTGATCTATACATGTCGTACGTACGTGGCTGTTTACCTATTCACGGGCCGCAAGTCCCGGTTGTTGGTTAGAAAGGTCATCGATATGAAAGGACAGTATATACGTGGCTGGACATATATAAAACATCCTTAATCAAATTAAATATAATCATATTAGCCATCTAATTAATTATTTAATCTGGTCAAAAACACTCTCTCTTTAAACGAGACTACACGCTAGCTAGCTCTCCCTGACAAGCGCATTATTACCCTTTTTACATTTTTGTTACAGCTTTTTACGTCTTTATCTTTAAACATTGTCTTTTTTTTGTTCTTTTTATGGGTACGTAGGAAATATTAATTACAATCAGTATATTAATTAGTTTCTCACGATCAGATCCATCAAAATTCCATAGTGCAAAGCAAACAAAAAAGGTTAACGTATGGACCTTTTTAACTACAATTATTGCTTATTACTCATGAGAACCTTAAAAGAGAGATATAGGATTGAGATTCACCTTTCTAATCATTTATCAACCATTAGAAAATTAGTGAGTTATTATCTCAAGTTTAAAGATAATAAAACTGCGTATGCGTACTATATATCAGAGAATCAGTCCAGAACTGATCAAAGAGCTTTGAGTTTCTTCCAAAAAATGGAATCGCACCAAATTAATCCGGAATTAAAGCAATTGTTACATCAAGTTGTTGAATTTGATTAGAGGTGTGGAGGGAACAATAAGCGAAGAGCTGGATTCTACGAGATGATGACTTGTAATTAATTCAAGAAGAGAATGTTAAGGGAACAAAGCAATGGATTCTATTGACATGTGAACCTCTTTCAGTCAAAGACAAACAAATTGAGACACCCTTTCAGTCCACTGTCTGAACACGTGCCACGTGCCCTGCCCCACTCTCATCATGGCGCGTAAGACAAAACAACAACTTTCTCCACTCTACAACTGTAACCCAACTCCCCCTCCTTTACTTCTTTTTCCTCCATTGTTATGACTCGCGACTTTTTTCTGCACATTTTTTTTTTTATCTTTAGGTCTCGTTTCATGGTAAAATGAAATGAATTGAATTAAATAAAATATTATTTTGTAATATTATATTAATTTAAAATTTAAAATTTAAAATTATATTTTATATAAAAATTTAAAAAATTTAAAGATAAAATGAGATAAATTAAGATGGTTTCTTTATCCTAACCGGCGCTTAGTCAAAATATCTGCCTTGGGACCTCCCTTCCCCACATAATCACATTTTCCGATCCTCATTTCCCAATCACTAAACTTGTTATCTAATCTAATATACTAACCGAGATGTTTTTTAAGGAAAGAAAAAAAAAAAGAAAAAGAAGAAAATCAAACCTAACAATCCCTTTCCTCACCAGTCACCATTAAACTCATCATAAAAAAATCCAAGGAAAAACAAAAGATTATACTAGTAAACGAGAATTAACAATGCCAATATGATTATCCCAACCCATCTGTAAAGCAAACCCACATTGGATACTGATGCACACATCCATGCCTATTTGCTTTCCTTCCTGCCCTCCTGCATCCAAAGCCACTAACACTAAAGACCCAGAAACACAAACCAACCCGCCATGCCTTCGAGACCTCTAGCTCCAACTCCTAGCTCTCCAGGGCCAAGTTTCTTCACCAAAACTAGGGTCTTGTTCTTGACCCTCACCATCTCAGCTTCTGTTGTTATATTGGTCTCAATCTTCTACTTTCTTTATCATATCTGGCACTCCCTTGTGCACAGAGCGAAAACCATTCCCTTTGACTCCAGCGCTCCTCTTAAGCTCCAGAGATTCTCATACAGAGAGCTAAAGCAGGCCACCAATGGCTTTGACACTGCCAATATCATTGGCAAAGGCGGGTCAGGTACCGTGTTTAGAGGAATTCTAAGAGATGGAAAACTCATTGCTATTAAGCGTTTGGACGCTCTTTCTCTGCAGACGGAGAGAGAGTTTCAAAATGAGTTGCAGATTCTTGGTGGCCTACGGTCGCCATTCTTGGTCGCGCTTTTGGGTTACTGTGTTGAAAAGAGCAAGAGAGTGTTGGTGTACGAGTATATTCCCAACAACAGCCTGCAAGAATCGCTTTTTGGAGATGGGTTTTTTAGTTTGAGTTGGGAAAGGAGGTTTGACATAATCTTGGACGTTACTAAAGCTCTAGAATTCTTGCATCTTGGATGCGATCCACCGGTGATTCACGGGGATATTAAACCCAGCAATATTTTGCTCGATTCGGAGTACCGGGCAAGGATTTCCGATTTCGGGTTGTCAAGGATTAAGGTGGAGGGTGAGTTTGGGGTGGATTTGTTTAGCCAGGACTTGGGGAAGAGTCAGGAGCTGTGGAAAAGCCAAGAGCTTTCAGGGAATTTGGCCGCGGAGACTCCAGCAATCGGTACTCCGGTGGAGAGTGCTCATGAGGTAGATTTTGCTCTTGCTTTACAAGCCTCTACTTCATCCAAAAATAGTAGGATATCTTATAGTGTTAGAGCATTGAACACGAATTCTTTCAATTATAATGCTAACATGGCGAGTGAGAATGATGGCAAGACTAGTAGTGCAAAGGGGAAGGAGGTTTCGGTTGTAGACGTGGGTGGGGATGATTGGAATAATAGGTTTGTGCCTTATGATGACGAGTTCTCCAGCATTGATCACAGTAAGGAGTTGAATTTTAATGCATCTTCGGCTGTTGACGAGGATGTGGATACAAAACAGTGGGGAAAGAATTGGTGGTGGAAGCAGGATGGGAGTGGTGAATTGTGTAGTAAGGATTATGTGATGGAATGGATAGGGAGCCAGATTTGCCCCTCTTCAAATCCTGATTGGGATGAAGAAAAGAAGAGTGTTCCTGAGCAAAATAACTTGGATAATTCAACACCATTAGATAAATTAGAAGACCTGAATGAAGCCCAACCACAAGAAATTGGATATGAAAACCTCAATACAGGGCATGAGAAGAAAGAGTCAAGGGGCAAGAAAAATCGTAAGAAGAAACAGAGAAAGATGCAAGAGTGGTGGAAAGAAGAGCATCTTGCTGAAATTAGCAAGAAGGGTAGTAAGCTTAAAAGGCTTGAAACCAAGTGGAGGGCTGGCTTCAAAATGCCACATTTTGGTTTGGGAAGACGTTTTCGCTTTCGCAGACGAAAGAACTTTGGGGAGCAGAATCGGAATGAGTGTGATTTAAATGGGGAGTTCAGTTTTAGAAGGGGATGGAAGAAAAAGAGCACCCGGTCTATTGGTAGTGACATGTGGAGTGGAGATCTTTTTAGCCGCGAGCTCAGCAGTACCACAAGTATGAGAGGGACTTTGTGCTATGTCGCACCGGAATATGGTGGCTGTGGGTACTTAATGGAGAAGGGTGATATTTACAGTCTAGGGGTTTTGATACTTGTGATTGTATCTGGTCGAAGGCCATTGCATGTTCTTGCCTCCCCTATGAAGCTTGAGCAAGCAAACTTGATAAGCTGGTGTCGGCACTTAGCTCAAGCTGGAAACATTTTAGAACTTGTGGATGAGAGGTTAAAAGATGATTATAATAAGGACCAGGTAACCTTGTGTATTAACCTGGCACTCGCCTGCTTACAGAAATTGCCGGAGCTGCGGCCAGATATTGGGGAAATTGTAAAGATATTGAAAGGGGAGATGGATCTCCCACCCCTTCCACTTGAGTTCTCTCCCTCCCCATCTTCCAAATTATACAGCAGGTCAAGAAGAAAACAAAAAGCCAATGCAGAGTAGTATTTGGATCAGAAAATTCGTTTAATTTTCTTTACCTTGTAATGTTGGGGTGATGCTGAGTGTAATATACAGGAGTGATGATTTGTAGCTGTTATCAGAGAACAGTCTCAGGGAATTGAAGGTGTGTGTACTGTGAGAATTGTTTTTATGTGTACATTAGATAAATAATTTTTTTTTTTTTGGCCACTTGATGAATGCAAATATTGATGGCGCATGTTCTTGCTTTGCCACTCATTTTTTATCCAGCCAATGCAAGCTAAGTTTACAGGGTAGACTGGTAGCTTCCACAAGTTGCTTCAAAGTTCTCTTCCTTTATAAAAAAAGCCACAAGAAATCAATGGTTATCTTTCCTTTTCTTTAATAATCGGTTCTGGAAAAATGGTTCTCCATCTTTCCTTTTCTAATTTAAAGGTTTTACCATTCAGAAGTAACCTCTATTCGTCTTCTCCAACTTGCTTTCCTCGGTTTTAAGATCTTCAAAAAGCATTATTGTAGATCCTCTCCTGCAATTGTTCCATTAAGTTCATTGTCATCTTACTACCAGTCAACTGCACCCTTGGAACATCAGGAAGCAGAACCAAAGCAAGCTGTGATATTTTTTCCTCATGCTCAGCTTTGAGACACTAATCTTCTTGCAAAGGGGAATCACCATAGTCAGCATAAATTAGTAATTACCGTGATATACGCTTCAAACCATCAAAAGTGCTTCAACGTTTGGCAATGAATTCATGAACAAAAAAGACTTCAAGAGTATGTTGCAACAAGGATGTTAGCAGGTGCATATTTCCTATTAATATTAAAAATATGAGTATTTAAACAGAGCAGCCACTGTAGCTGTGCATACATTACACATACTACATGGCTGCTTCTGGTCCTTTTGTTTTTGTTTTTTTTGGTGCAAAACGCACCAGACCGCTTCTCCCCCCTCTCTCTCCAGCGTCTCTCATCTTTCTCTCTCTTCAGCGGCTCTCTCTCATCAGCTCTCTCTCGTCGGCTCTTTTTCTCACTCATCATCTCTCTCTCTCTCTCTCCTCGATTCTCTCTCTCATCCCTCATCGTCTCTCTCTCTCCTTGACACTCTCTCTCTCGTCGTCTCTCTCTCTCTCATCACGATAGTAATTTCGAATTTGGAAGATGTGTGGTTTGGATTATGCCACATAGGGTATACAAAAGTGACTGCTGTCAATAATGGCTGCTATCTATATTTATTCTTTTCCTTTTACATTTGTTCCATTGCTCCTTCGATTTAACACCTTGATGAAGTGGTAAAGCATGTATAAAAACAAAGCTCTGCTAGCCTGCGAGCCAAAAACTTGAAATCCAGTCCAAAATGCCTCCCATGTTCATGGAAGGACAAACGGCTATATATTTGTTTTTTTTTTTTTTTTTTTTAAAGTAAACAAATTTCTATTAGAAACATAAATGATGATACATGAAAAGTGGGTGGAGTTTCTCAACAAACGGTTCAGTACAATAACTACAGTCCAAAAATGGTAAAAAAAAAATAAAATAAAATGGATTTTGAGAGAATTTCTTAATTCTCAACCATATTCTATAAAGAGGGCGTCATCTTAAAAACTAGCAGTTCGCAAACTAATGTGAACTATGGTTACTTCCGGCTGTTAGATATTTTAACATGAACATTAATAAAAGGATCTTTGATTTTGTATGATCCACAATAATAAACAATAATAGTGAAAGACGTACCTTTCTCAATCTGTTTGATGAAGAAATAAATCTGGCTATGAGAGAAGGATCACCCTAGCAACTTGGCCTCACTAGTGTCTCCCGATGGCTAGAGGCACTCTAATGTTGTAGGTGAGAACCCTTTAACCCCTCAGTCCTATTTATAGATTTCTGGCCATCATGAAATCTAAGTCTTTGAGTTTGACTATAATTAGAGATAATAGTTAATCTTATCTCTTAAGAGTTTAAATCTCATTATAACTCTAACACTATTTAAAACTCTATCAGATATGGGTGAGTGGGACATAGAGTTCAAATAGAACTCTTACATTCTCCCACTTGGCCCATACGCCCATAAATGATATTTTTCGTTCATGAGTTTATTATAGGAAATTAACCATACTGCGCAAATTCATTTCCTGAAATTTTTCATAGCTTAATTTACATTTCAAGAGTTCCGTAATATCAATGTCAAACTAGATACTAATGCGAGTCATGGCGGTCCTCTGTTATATAATCAACAAATTCCCTTCCATGTACCACAACATCAGTAACTTAATTTAACATGATCTTTGATTGGGATAATTAAGGCTAATGCTATAATGCCTTGGGTTCCAATTCATGTCTATTGTTGACATTATCTTGTCATCATTCATCCACCTCATTTAATGTACATATAAAGTGGAAAGACAAGAAAACAGAAACAAAATAACCATAATAGATATCATTAAGTGTCAAAATAGAATTCAAAACATTTACAAGCTCATTAACATGTTCACATCATAAGACCCATTCTATCAACATGTTCCTTAAATAGCTTTGCTACTAGACCCTTTGTTAATGGGTCTGCTATCATAAGCATAGTACTAATATGTTCTATGGACACTGTTTGTTTCTGTACTTCCTCCTTAACGTTTAGGTATTTGAGCTCCATGTGCTTGGCACCTTTAGAATACCTATCGTTCTTGGAAAAAAATACTGCAGAGGAATTATCACAATAAATTCTCAGCGGCCTGGCTATAGAGTCAATAACTCCAAGCCCTGAAATAAAGTTCCTCAGCCATAAACCATGTACTGTGGCCTCAAAACATGCCACAAACTCAGCCTCCATTGTAGATGAAGCAGTGATGGTTTGCTTCATACTTCTCCATGAGATCGCTCCACCAGCCAGTAGGAAAACATATCCTGAAGTGGATTTCCTGCTATCAGAGCAACCAGCAAAATCAGAGTCTGAGTATCCAGTTACCTCCAAACTGTCAGTTCTTCTGAAGGTAAGCTGGTAATCCTTAGTTCCTTGCAAATATCGCAATACCCTATTTGCTGCTTTCCAATGAGACATCCCTGGGTTACTTTGGTATCGCCCAAGCATGCCAACTGCAAAACTAATATCTGGCCTTGTGCAAATCTGTGCATATATCAAGCTCCCCACGACTGATGCATAGGGGATTTTTGCCATCTCTTTGCGCTCCCACTCATTTTTAGGACACTGAGATAGGCTAAACTTATCACCTTTTGATATTGGAGTGTCCAGTGATGAACAACTTTTCATGCCAAATCTCTCAAGAACTCTTTCTATGTAACTTTTCTGAGACAATCCCAACAGTCATTGTTTTCGATCTCGAAAAATTTCGATTCCGATCACAAAAGATGCCTCACCCATATCTTTCATTTCAAAGTTCTTAGAGAGAAAACCCTTGGTTTCATAAAGTAAGCCAAGATCACTACTAGCTAACAATATATCATCAACATACATAATCAAAATTATGAACTTACTCCCACTGACCTTTAGATATATACATCGATCAACAATGTTTTCTTTAAATCCAAAGGCAGTAATGGTATCATTGAACTTTAAGTACCATTGTCGGGAAGCTTGCTTAAGCCCGTATATTGATTTCTTAAGCTTACACACTAGGTGATCTTTGCCCTTTTCTGAGTAGCCTTCTGGCTGCTCCATGTAGACCTCTTCATCCAAACTTCCATTTAAAAAAGCAGTTTTCACATCCATCTGGTGTAACTCTAAATCATAATGAGCCACCAAAGCCATAATGATCCTGAAAGAGTCCTTTTTAGATACTGGAGAAAATGTCTCTTTGTAATCAATGCCTTCTTTCTGAGTGAAACCCTTGGCAACAAGTCTGGCTTTATATCGTTCAATATTGCCTTTTGAGTCGCGTTTGGTCTTAAAGACCCATTTACACCCGACTCTTTTACTCCCTTCAGGCAATTCAACGAGATCCCAGACTTGATTTTGATCCATGGATTTCAATTCTTCTTTCATGGCATCGATCCATTTACTAGAATCATTTCCCTGTATAGCTTGTGAAAATGTTAGTGGATCTTTACTTGTCCCAATGTCAAATTCAGATTCCTGGAGATACACCATATAGTCTGTTGAAATAGCAGGTCTTCGATCTCTCTTAGATCTGCGTAAGACAACCTGTTCTGGTGACTCCGAACTTGGTTCTTCAGTGATATTATCATTCTGAGATGGATAATCATTTACATGTTCCAATGTATCATCGTGATGATCAATTAGAGGAACTATTATCTTTTCTGAGGATGCAGGTATAGGGACATCTATCCGTACTTCCTCAATTATCACATCTCTGGGTTCAATTCTCCCACTGATCTCACCAAATTCAATGAATTTAGCATTTCCTGTTTCCACTATTCTCGGACTGTGATTAGGACAGTAAAACCTATACCCTTTGGATCTCTCTGGGTACCCAATAAAGTACCCGCTTACAGTTCTAGGATCCAATTTCCTTTCATGTGGATTGTAAAGTCTCGCTTCGGCTGGGCAACCCCAAACATGCATGTGCCTTAAACTTGGTGTCCTACCAGTCCATAGCTCGAAAAGGAGTTTTTGGAACTGACTTACTAGGAACTCGGTTTAAGATATACATTGCCGTCTTAATAGCTTCACCCCACAGTGATTTGGGTAAGGTAGTATTGCTTACCATACTTCTGACCATATCCAATAAGGTCCGATTACGCCTTTCAGCAACACCGTTCTGCTGTGGCGTCCCGGGCATCGTATATTGTGCAACAATGCCACGCTGTTCAAGAAGTTTGGCGAATGGGCCAGGGTTACGGCCCGATTCATCATACTTTCCATAATATTCGCCACCTCGATCTGACCTGATGATTTTCACTTTTCTATCTAACTGCCTTTCCACCTCCATGAGAAATACCTCAAGTACTGAAACAGCTTGAGATTTCTCATGTAGTAGGTAGATATATCCAAACCGTGAAAAATCATCAATAAAGGTGATAAAATATTTTTCTCCACCAAAACATTCAGTGGAAAATGGTCCACATATATCGGTGTGAATTATTTCAAGAAGCCCTTTACTTCTTGTGGCACCTTTCTCAGTATGTTTGGTTTGCTTTCCTTTAATGCAATCCACACACACTTCAAGATTAGTAAAATCAAGATGCGGAATTATCCATTCTTTTACTAATCTTTGTAACCGTTCTTTGGAGATATGCCCCAATCTTTTATGCCACAAGTCATAAGAATTTTCATTCATCATGTTTCTTTTAGTTCCAATACATGTTTCATGGTACTGGGTATAGGTATTTTTAATAAATGTATTATCGAGACAAAGTCGATAAAGACCATCGGAAAGAAACCCAGAACCAATAGATAAATCATTTCGAAATAAATTGAAACAACCATTATGGAACGAAAAAGAATAACCATCAGTATCTAGTCTGGATAAGGAAATCAAATTACGCCTCACAGAAGGCACATATACTGTGTTATGAAGGTCTAAAAATTGACCGGTACTTAAAACCAAACGAAAAGTTCCTATGGCTAAAACTTCAGCCTTATTATCGTTTCCCATAAAGATAAAACGTTCACTGGGGCTTGGTGTTTGGCTTGTAAGGTATCCCTGCATGGTTATAGAAACATGAACATTAGCACCTGAATCTAACCACCAAGAGTTAGTGGGAACATTTACAAGGTTCGATTCAAAACATACAAAGGTAAGTGACTTACCCTTCTTTTCAAACCAAGCCTTACGTTTCGGACACTCAGCTTTCATGTGTCCATGCTTCCCACAAAAGTAGCATTTACTACTATTATGTTGAACCTGATTAACTTTCTCAGGCTGCTTTCCTTTCGGTGGTCCAATTCGTTTCATCTTGCTATACTGGTGCTTTTTCTTTCCGGCTTCTTTGGTCACAAAATTAACAGAGTAATGACCTTGTTGTTTCAGTCTCGCTTCTTCCTGAACTACCATACTTGCCAACTCATTCACATTTCATTTGTCTTTAATTGAATTATAATGCATCTGGAATGGACCATACTGAGATGGCAATGAGTTCAGAATAAATTGAACAATGAAGGACTCCTCAACTTTCATTCCAAGGGTTTGTAATCTAGTGGCAATATTGGTCATTTCAAGGATATGCTCTTGCATTCCTTTAGCACCATTATATTTCATGGTGGTAAGTCTAGCCATAAGTGTTCCTGCTAAAGATTTATCTGCGGACCTAAATCTTCTCAGCATTTTTCAAGAAAATTTGGGCTTCCTCAGCACTAGGGAGTGAATTTTTTTATATTTTCGGCTATGGTCATTTTCATGAACATCAAACTTAGCCTATTTGATCTCTCCCATTGTTTAAAAGACTCTTTCTGATCTTTGTTACTATTCTCAGTGATGGGTGGTGGTTTTGGACTTGTAAGAGATGAGTCCAAGTCAAGGACTCCCAAGGTGAACCTAACTCTCTCAACCCATTCAGAAAAATTAGAGCCAGTCAGAACAGGAACAGATGAAGTTTGTGAGTGTAGTGATGTAGATACGCTTACTGCAAGAAAATTTTATCACATAATGCTTTGAGTTAGACACTTATAAATAATAATCAGAATTTAAACAATTATGGATAAACTAATAGTATCATCAAGACCCTCCTTTGGGAGTAGATCTTAATACACAAAATGTTCTCACCAATATTAAATTCTGTGGATGAACTAGTTGTATCATCAGAATTCTCCTTTGGGAGTAAACTCTGATATACAAAGTGTTCCCTCCAATCTTTACTTTTGATGGATGAACTAGAAGTGTCATCAAGACCCTCCTTTGGGAGTAGATCTTGACACACAAATTGTTCACTCCATCATATCCACCTTACTATGGGTTTAATGATTTATCATAAAAATTAAAAAATCTTGTACCTTTGGGCAACCAATATTTTCTTAATTTTTGAAATAAATCATTTTGCCCTATATTGGATAAAATATGCATGACATAATAATAGCCAAAATAAACAATTCATACATGTATTTAATAATATGCACAAAATCTAATTAATACATGTATATAATAATAACATGTTAATAAATTTAATACATGTCCTTAACAATAATATGTATAAAATTCAATTTTATACCAACAATAACATGTTAATAAAAATTAATACATGTTTTTAACAATAATAACATGCATAAAATAACAGAAAATAAATTCCAGAATTTTTTTTTAATAAATAAAATAATAATAATATTATAATATAATATAATATAACCGGTCCGGGTCTGGACCGGACCGTACAGTAACCCGGGCCGAAACCCGGTTCAGTGATAAGGCCGGTTAACACAATAGGCCAGAAACCGGGCCTACTGTACAGGGCCCAATTCGATTTTTTTTATTTTTTTATTTTTTTTATTAATACTGGGTCTTTTTCTCTCGGGCTGGGCCAAGGCCCACGGCCCAGACCCTTATTACAGAACATAAAAAAACTCTCGGGCTGGGCCAAGGCCCACGGCCCAGACCCGTAGCCTTTAGAAGAAACCCTACGGTTTCTTTCTCTCCCGCCCACAGTGCGACAACACTTCCTTGTTCTGTGATGGCGCCGCAGCACACACAGACCAGCTTCATCCCGTAACGGTGGACGTCGCCGGCGAGGAAGAGACATAATGGCTTCGCCACATCCTCCCACCGCCGAGGTCCATCTCCACTTACAGTTCCCCCTTTTTTTTTTTGCTGCTTTTCTCCACGAAACCGCCGCTGACAGTGGGCTTGAGAGCCCTCTGCCGCCGTTACAGAGATGCCGGCGAGGAGGTTCTCAGCCTCCTCGCGGCGCCGTCCTTCCTTAATCGGCGGGACTTTACTCAGGCAGGGACAGCACCCATACAAGGCTTTACAACCCCTTGTGCCGCCCCTTTACGCTGCCGTATGCATTGAGCTACCGGCACGGTGGCACCAACCACCACACACGACACTCTACCCACACACAGCAGTTCCTCAACCTTCTTCCTCCACAGTTCCACCAGAGTTGTTATCGGGATTTTTTTTTTTTTATTCTACCAACACGCATCAATGTAAACAATGCGTAATTTTTGAAATACACTCAATCAAAACAGATGCAAGTAATCGTAATAGGAGAAATAGGTACAAAATCGAAATATATTAATAGTTGTCAGTGCATCATATTACACAAAATCAATCGTTATAAAATTTTCCTCAGATTGTAAAAACAATGTTTTTAATCTTTTACAGATTGATAAAATCATAATATATGAAAGCACATGTTTTCTGTAAATTTCATTGAGATCATAAAAATCTATAACCTGAAGCTCTGATACCACATGTTAGATATTTTAACATGAACATTAATAAAAGGATCTTTGATTTTGTATGATCCACAATAATAAACAATAATAGTGAAAGACGTACCTTTCTCCATCTGTTTGATGAAGAAATAAATCTGGCTATGAGAGAAGGATCACCCTAGCAACTTGGCCTCACTAGTGTCTCCCGATGGCTAGAGGCACTCTAATGTTGTAGGTGAGAACCCTTTAACCCCTCAGTCCTATTTATAGATTTCTAGCCATCATGAAATCTAAGTCTTTGAGTTTGACTATAATTAGAGATAAGAATTAATCTTATCTCTTAAGAGTTTAAATCCCATTATAACTCTAACACTATTTAAAACTCTATCAGATATGGGTGAGTGGGACATAGAGTTCAAATAGAACTCTTACACCGGCGTCATGAACTGGGTAAAATGTTCTTCAACTGGGTAAAATGTTCATGTTTTGAAAGGTTACTTCCGGCGTCATGAAGTCTAAACTGTGCCTGGAAAAGAGTAGGTCCGCCATAAAAACCTTAGTAATTAAAGCGATTTCTGTTCACCTGACAATTTGGCTCCCTCATTTAACTACGGAAGATTGTCTCCCCTTTCTTCCCCTTTGGTGTTTCTTTGACTGGATAGAAAGGCAAAGAAGCCATAATCACGGGATAAAGTTACTCAAACACTATAATATGCACATCATCAGGCCACGAGGGGCTGAGACTAATTGCATGATTGGGCACAAGTTGTATATTTCCATATAAACAAAAAACAATCTATCCAGTTGACTACCATTCTTTCTTTCTTCCTATTAAAGAAAAAAAAAAGGAAAAAGAAAAAACAAGTGGCATGAATGAAGCATATTGCTTCATCAAGAGGCAACCTTTGGTCGGCACTCAATTGTCAAGCATAAAAGATTGACAGCTTTATTTGGTGTTGCAGCCCATCGACAATCATTGTAGTCATTCTTCACTTCAACACATGAACAAGGAACCCCAGATTCATGTTCTCAACAATTACTTCTCGGCCTTGGTTTCAAAAACCTTTAGAGTTCTTCTTGGCTCTGTCGGTAATGAAACCAACCCACTTATTTATTTGTTATTTTTTCTTTTAACTAGCATTTTAGTATTTATCATTTTCCAAAACACAAATAAAAGCTTGTTTAGACCATCTTTACGCCTGCAGAATGACGCAACTAGTGTTGATGATCCAACTGAAGCGTGGCCACGACTGGATATTGTCCTCCTACCACACAAAAAAAGTCAATGGAAATTTAAGTCTTCCATATATTTTAAAGAAAGAAAAATACCATATAATACACTCATCTCAGTTTTTTTTATTTTTGGTATTGGAATGATAGTATTATCATTGTTAACGTCATGTTTCACGCACCCTTATCATTGTTAACGTCATGTTTCACACACCCTTATGTCAAGTTCTAACAACTCAGGTATTAAAAAAACGAGTCCTGCATAGAGAAGAATATACTATAGCTTTGAGAGGGTGGCATTGGGACCAGGGAGCCTCTGATGCCAAAGTTAGTAAATGTTCTTGGAGTGTAGTAAATAAGTAAGAAGTCTAGGGATCAGAGAGAGTTTCCTCATACCTGGGATCAACTATTTATACTACAGGTCTGAAGAGTAGATCATGTCTGCTTTCATGAAGTCTAGGTTCCCCGTATTGTTTATTTTGTCAGAATTTTTAAATGCGGCATGGCTCTGGGACGGCCCCATTAATGTTGTGTGGATCTGCGATGTTGTCATTAATGTGGCGTGTTGTTTGGGTGGCGGAGCCATTAATGAAGCGTGGTTCTCCAAGCATATTCTCTTAGCTTGCCCTCTTCCTGGTCCGTTCGTGTGTTCTTTGTCAGTAGATCAACGGCTCTCCGTATGTCACACATGTCGTGTGGGCGAGCACTCAATAACTAGACACTACCTGAGGAACCTTAGACCGACGAATCTCATCTCCTGCTACACCATCTCTCCTACATGTCACATGTACAGAGGATTCTCCCAGTGGGTTGGGTTTGTGGCTTTTCGTCTCAGGCTGGGCTTGGTTGGCCCTTGAGGGGAAAATTCCCTTATAGTTACCCTGCTAATTCTCACTGGAAGAGTATGGTGGGAATTTATCATGATTTAATCCCACCTTCCTGCCAAGGCTGAGCACTCTATTTAGGTTCTCTGACGTCTAGGAAGCTTCTATTGGTTAGCCACTCTCGACGGCGTCTTTCCATGATGGGCTCACCTTCATTTCATCTTTTCAAAATGATTAATGATGGGGTGTCAAGCGGCTTTTCGTATTGGTGTCGCTTCATGAACCGTGTTTCTTGAAACCGAAGTAGTGAGTACCCCAGTTGCCTCGATGTTTGAGAGTCTAATCGTCACTTCTTTTATAAAACGTGGGAATGAGACCTGACTTCTCCCCTCACATTGTAATTATCCCACCATTCCTGTCCTCTTGATTTTCCATCTTTTCGACTAGTCGCCTCTGTTACTTCGCGTTCTAGTATTGATGACTTCTGACAAATCTGTTCAACTTAGTGTTCCTGCCGATGTCAAGCCAGTGTTTTTGGGTAACGGATGGCGCTCGACTACTTACAAGTCAACATTGGCTTCTTTAGCCTTCACCTATCGAGTGCCAGAATCTATTTCCTTTAAAGTTCCTAGCCCTGATAAAGCGCCATTGATGCATAGGACCACTCCAATAAGGTAGCCCTATACCCTTCTATGTTTTCGTGCGGTTTGAGATTGTCATTTCATCGCCCCATTCATGACTTTATGGACCGCCTTGGTCTGACTCCTTCCCAATTACACCCGAACGCCTGGCGATTATTGATTTGCTGCAGCATTATCTGGCAGCGGGCTTTGTTGAAATCCTACCCAGATGATGCATATCTCACCGGCAACGACTTTCTTCTTGCCCACAGGGTGTTACGCCTAAAGGGGAATGTATGCAGCTTCAAGGCATCCCATGCCCTGGTTACCTTGGAGCTGCGGTATTGCAAGGTAAAAGACTAGTCCCCCAAGTTCTTCATTGTTTCTAGTCGTGGTTGGGAGATTTCGATCGGCCAGGTGAACCGCCAAAAGTTTCCCATACGGACATATTGGGGAAAGATTCCGGAGGATAGGGTTGTGCATTCGACGACCACTCCTTATGAGTCGAAGCGTCTTGCGATAGTGCGAGAATGGGTGCAAAAGCATCCCAATGGCGTTCGTTCCGAGGAGAGTTCTTTGCCTCGACTGGGACACCTTCCTTTTGGTGATAGGCCGATGGTTATACGGTCACAGGTTGCTCCATTCTGGAAGCGTTCCTTGGACCTTCCTCCTCTGGATAAAGGGAAGAAAGCCCGTCGTGAGAGCGTTCAGGCTGAGGACATACCTCTTCCCAGGGTTTAGGACCCTTTGATGCAGGGAACGACTACTTTGGAAGCTATCCATCCGATTATTGAAGCAGCCCCTGCGCTGGTTGTGACGGGCGAGCCAATGGGTAGTTTCCCTACAATGCCCTTTCCCGCGATGATTGGTGAGGTGTCCCAGGTTGAGGTTGAGATGGGCACCCTCCTCGAAAGTATTTTCGCATCTTCCCCTCATAGGGAGGGGCAACATTCTTCTTCTTGGATTTCTCCTTTTTCCTCGTCTCGTTCGGCCGCTAGGAGTCACTTTCTCGAGGCGGTCGATGAGGGGGCGAAACCTTCTTCCAGCAACCGCTCGAAGGCAAAAGATTGCACAAGAGGTCAATCTCCTCCAAACATTGACGTCCTCGGGAGCTTCACGAAACCTGTTGTAGATCCTCTTGTTCAGACCGACGATGGTTCGAGGGGTCCAGTCATCGATCCACTTGTCCAGGTAGAGCCTCTTGCAAGTGGCGATTCTGTAGGTGATACAACTAGCGAGGGTTTGCATGAGGGACCGCTCACCCTAGCTGACTATCCATCGGCAGACAACTTCCCTCCGGATGCTGCAATCGACCCCCTGTCGGGGCATTCAAGTGTGGACCCACCTGCTTCTCCTAAGGTTTCTGGGGGACTTCCTGAATTTGCGAGTCTTGCGGAGGCCCTTCCTTCTTTGTCCTAGCTAGCCATGGAGGGGAGTCGAGGGGAAGCTATTGGCCGGGTTGTTGAATGTCTATCGGCTTTCTTCCACGAGGTTTGAGTGTTCCTTTCTCGCCTTTTACTTTTCTCTTCCTAACTCCTCCCTTTCCCTTAGTCTTGTCTTTACTTTGTCAGCGTGCTTCTCAACTTGCGGCTTTTATCATGGATGATTAGGAGGCGGTCGCTCAGGAGTGCTTGGACCGCGCTCGCGGCGACAAGGAGGAAAAGGAACGACTGAAACTTGAACTTGAGACTTCGAGGCTTGACCTATCGGACAAGCGCAAGAGATCAAATAAGTTGGAGCGTTGCCAGTGGAAGCACAAGCAGAAGTGGGAAGAGGAGAAGACCCAACTGGATCAACTCAACCAAAGTCTTCGGCTCGACCTATCCCGAGAGCAAGAGGAGAAGGGGTTGTTGCGGGAAGAGAAGGATCGGTTGGGACAGTTGAACACAAGTTTTCAGAACACCAACCTCTCTTTACAAAAGTAGCTAAAGTGGTTCCCGACTCTTCGTGATAAGGCATGGGGACATGGGGTTGCTGAAGGCCACAAATCAATGCGGTCATCTCTTCTTCAGAGTCCAGAGCTGCGTTCAAGGTCTTTCACCAGGTACCTTCAGCGACTTGTGCATGACGATATCCCTACCAACGAGGCATCCTTTAAAACCAACCGCGATCTAGGAGGGAGGAGATGCCGAACGCTTTTCTTGATTCAACCGCGCTCGCACCGGTGATAGTGGATCAGACCAACCTTGTTCCTGCGGCCGTTGAGCCAGACGACCCCACTTCTGTTGCCGTTGAGACCAATGCTCCTGGCGCTGAAACTTAGGGACTTTATGCTTCTCATTGCATTCTCTTTCTTTTTTTTACACATATCTACATTTTGTTATTCAGCAGCCTGTACATAGAGGTATACTGATAATGCACATATATTTAATTGTCATGCCTTCGCCTTTTCTTTTTTTTTTTTTTTTCCTTTGTTGTCGTGTGACCGACCTGGGAAACCAAGGTAAAGGGGTCCGCAGAGCCCTTGCCTACCCTCTTAATTGGTCACGTTGCGCTTGTCTCTCTTTTGTGGATAGTTGTTCCTGGAATGCGGCTGTTGTTGTAGTTGTTATTTGGGTCTTTGTGTCCGGTCATACCTTTGTAGTTTCCCGGCCTACCTCACTAGGATCCTTCACTTTGTTGGTGAAGATTCCACTGATGAAAATTTTGTCTCCGGGTGACCAAGGGTCGACTCGCTCTTTTCCGTGAGTGGGACAAGGCAACCTTCTGGGCTTACCTTCCCTTTTCGCTTCACGAAGAGGTGCGTTGTTGATGGAGTTCCAGCTTAGTGGAGTTGGTTTTGCTGATTGAAACTAGTTGATTTTTGCACCACATAAAATGATTGTGTTAGTGAAACATAATTCACACAAGTTTTTAAGAAAACAAACCGGAGTGTTTAACTGCGGCGGTTGACTTTTGCTCGTTGTTGCTTGACTTTTCCTTTCTTCCTCTTCTTTCCCCCCCTTTTTTTTTCTTCACATTTTTGGGTTCTGAGAGCTGCAACGGATCGTCAGGCTTTCTCACCTTGTTGACTACTCTGCGCCCTTAGACTGGGTGATACTTAGAAAACCAGGTGGGCTCTAAGTAATAGGGATAGATCCTTTATAGTTACCCCGCTAATTCTTTCTGGAATAGTCCGGGAAGAATTCTTTTCATCACCTCCTTCATTTACATTCTGTCAACTTCCCGGCTTGCCTAGTCGCATGCTTAGTGATCACTCGTATTTTACGTAAGTAGTAACACAGTGCCAGTTATGTTTCCTCATTAAATGGGGTCTCTTCAGTTTTTGCATTATGGCTTCGTTCTTTTCTATCATTAACTCTGCATGTTGTATCAACATATACGTTATGCAGCGGTTGCAATAATCGAGAGATTCTGGTTCTCTGGGGAGGGAACACATGGTGCCTTGTGGCGTTTCGTGGAGTTATGACACTTGGGCAGGTCAAGAGCCCACCCCGCCTATATAAGGACCATTCTCCCAATTAGAATTTCCATTGTACTCACCTATGCCTCTCTTTTCTTCTAGAGCTCCATTGAATCGTTTTTCTATTTTTCATAGTTCTGATGGATGCTTCGCACCCTAGTGGGCTATAGGTCCTCTGGTGGCATTCAGGCCACTACTGGCTGTGGCGGTCTGAGCATTGGAGGGTGGAGCTGCCCGTCCATCGTTGTTGGGGTCCTAGACCCTCTGTTCTCGTTCTTGCCATTTTGTTTATTATGCTTCCTCGTTCTCGCCCTTTTGCTTACGGGGCTCAACTTTAAAACTCTTCTCCATGGATGCCTGCTTGTTCACAGTGGAGAAGTGCTTTGGTTGCTATGGTGAATGGATTGGTTGCCGTGGTTAGGGGTGTAACCGGTCCGGTTCGATCCGGTTTTGGATAAAATCTAGAATCGAACCGGTATGTACCGGTTTTGTATTTTTCAAAACCGATTACGTACCGGTTATCCTCCTAAACCGGTACTTCCGGTTTTACTGGTTTCCGGTCCGGTCCGATCCTGTTTTTCGGTTTTTTTAAAATGTAAGTTTCACAATTTGTCATTAAAAATTTGTTTAAAAAAAAAAACTGATTTATACTTTTATTAATATATTAGACTATATAATAGTATTAATATTAAACTATTGATATAGTTATAAGTTATATATTAGTATTAGTTATAAACTTTTAGTGATTTAGTATTAACATTTTATGTAATAATTTAAAAATTATAATAAGAAATTATTTCATATATGAATATATATAATTATATATTATATATATAAATTTCACATAAAAATTTATAATTATACATTATATATAAAACTTACATATAAAAATATTATTTTTTATTTTTTTTAATCAACCGGTCCGGTCCGATCCAAAAAATCCCGGAACCGGCCGGTTTTTAGATTTTAAAAACCGGTTCCGGATCCGGTCCGGTTCGGACCGGTTTTCCGGTTTGAGTTTACACCCCTAGCCAAGGTGACCATCCTTCGTTCAGTAAGCGATTCTCAGAGTCAAAACTAACTCCGAGATGTTTTGATTCTTGGCGCTATCTTCGTTGCTATCTACAACACGGATGGCTGCAGACTCCGAACTCATTCCTTCCACAAAAACGTGGCCTGCAGTGAACCATCTAGTTTCCTTGCTGCTAAGAGCACCTTTCCACTAGAACACTTATCCTCCTTGTAGCTCGTGTGGTTGTATGCGGCCTTATGGTATAACTTGTTCCTAATAGCCTTACGGCTTAGTGATGTAATTTTTTCCTTGTAATCATGCATGATTAATAAGACACTTTTGTGCATTCGTCTATTCTGTTTACGTTTTTTTGTGAAGTTGTGACTTTATGATGTAATTTATCTTTTGTAATCCGACTTCGTGATGTAATGTGTTCCTGGCGGCTTCATGTTGTAATTTGTTTCTAGAAATTTCATGATGTAATAGTTTTTCCTCGTAATTTTGCGTAATTAATAAAACGATTTTGTGTATCCGACTGTATCCTCGCATTTTCCTTGCCGTATTATTTCCAGTTTTCCTTACAATATTATTTCCATATTTTCCTTGTCTCTAGCACTTCCCGCCTTTTTTTTCTGTCTAATCCTACATAAGTAATAAAATGATTTTATGTATCCGGGTTGTACCTTATCCGTATTTTCTTTGTTCGTTGATGCTTTGTGCGGCCTTTTTTGCGGCGCTTTGCTTCTTTTCTGTAGAGTTTTCTTTCTTCGGGTAGTCATAAGAGTTAAACCCGCACTCCATTGGGGAAGGGTTGGGCTACCTCAAGTTAGCTTGCCCCTTTTTGGTTCCCCAAGTATGTAACTTCTTCAAGCTGCCATTGGGGCAGTTCGCTCTTTCACCGTGATAGGAGTCGGGGTAAGTTGTTCAGGTCGCCTCGCAGGTGGAGCCCGCTCTCCTCTGCAGGAGACCCTTTTGAGTCCCACAGGGAGGTAGGTTGTTCGGGCAGTCTGTTACTGGACTAGCTCCCGCTCGTTGACATCACAAGAAAATGTAACATTTTGAGTCAAGCTGGTGCTAGACCCACTCTTCACTCATAATGGAGGTCGGGGTAAGTTTTCGAGTTGTCGCGAGGGCCAAACTTGCTCTCCTCCGCGGGGAGAATAAGACAACCTTTTAGGCCTACCTTTCCCCTTGTATCTCGTAGGGAGGTAAGTTTTTCGAGTAGTTTGTTATTATATCCGCTCCCGCCTGTTAACATTCATGAGGAAGGTGATTTTTTCTAATGTCAGGTAGCTGAGGACTAACTTGCACTCCGTCACGGGAGGAACAAGGCAACTTTAAGGCATACCTTTCCTTATGGTATCCTGCAGTAAAGTAAGTTCAGGCAGCGATTTAGTTGGCCTCTCTTCGCCATAATAGGAGTCGGGGTAATTTATTCGGGAGGGTCGTGCGTCGGTCCCCTCTCCTCTACAGGAGGGATAAGGCCACCCTTGGATCGACCTTTCCCTATAGTATCCCACGAGGAGGTAAGTTTTCAGGCAGTCTATTACTAGACTCGCTTCTACTCGTTGATATCACAGGAAATGTAAGTGTTGGGTCAGACTGGTGCTGATCCCTCTCTCCGCTGTGACGGTGGTCGAGGTAATTTATTCTGGAAGGCCGTGTGCTGGTCCCGCTCTCCTCCACGGGAGGGATAAGGCCACCATTGGGTTGACTTTTCCCTATAGTGTCCCGTGGGGAGGTAAGTTTTCGGGGAGTTTGTTACTGGACCTGCACCTACCTGTTGACGTCTACAAGGAAGATAAGTTTTATCTTTGGGCCGCTATCGGCTGACCCGCTCTCCACGGTGGGAGGGATAAGGCAACCCTTATGCCTACATTTCCTTATGGTGCACCGCGGTAAGTTATTGATGACCTTGTCGCTGTGAGTCTTGTTAGCTGCGTTTTTTATTGTTGGTGCCGTACTGATAATACGAGAGCATGTAGCAGTTGTTTTGTGTTCCTTGAAAAGTTACATTTTATTAAGTAAAAGAGAATGTATAAGCTTAGTGTAGAGACGTTATAAAATTTGAGGGGCCTGGGATCCCGATCCGGGGAGGTCGTCGCCCGTCCTCTTTTCCAAAGTCGTGCACCATCTCTTTCCCCTAGAAACTTGGCAAGGTGAATTGTAAACGGAAGCCTGTCGTAGTTTCTTCGGCGATGCCTAACCTATTTTGTCCTCTTGGTGTTGTCCAAGGCTGGTTCTTCGCCTTTCTGCTTTAGCTCCTGCACGTAGCACTCCCTCGCCTACACTTGCTCCCCTCGGACTTCCCCCACTCCCTGAGGTGTTGAAAATTTCATTTTGAGGTGGTAGGCCTACGTAATAGCCCTTAAGCAGTTGAGGGTGGGCCTTCCAATGATGGTGTTGTATGCCGACGAAGTTTTCACTACCAGGAAGTTGGCCATAACAGGGGTCGTGCAGAGGCTACTTCCCACCAGGACAGATAATGTGATGGTTCCCACTGGTTGAACAATGCCTCCGAAGAAACCTTTTAAGGGCATGGGGGCTGGCAACAGCTGGGAGGTTTCAATACCCATCTTGACAAAGGCTTCTTAGAACAATATGTCTGCGGAGGTCCCGTTGTTGATGAGGATTTTTCGAGTGGTGAAGTTGGCGACGAGCATGATGACTGGTGACCACCCGGGCGCCGTAGTGGGGGTGCAAGACCTTTTCTTCATCAGCCTCCGCGAACGAGATTACGGGAGTGGGGTCACCCCTTCATTGCTTGGCGGGATGATACTCAACCGAGAATACCTTGTAGTATCGGGCTCGCTTGACATGGGCTTTCTGTCCTGACAAAGTGATGCCCCCGCTCGCGAACCCTCCCGCTATGGTTCGAATCTCCCTAAGAGGGGGGTTGCTGCCTTGGTGGCGACCGGGTGCGAACTGGCGGTGGCCCCCCTACCGCCAACCTTTGAGAGTTGTTCTCCCGCCGGTGCCGGTCACCTCGGTCCTAACTCCCTTCCTTCAATCTTCCCATCAGCTCTTGCCCTTGTCTCCTGGCCGGGTAGTGGCGACGTCCCTATTGTTCTGCATATTCCTTCCTTCCTCCAAGGGCGCGACAGTCCTCGGTGTTATGTGAGGTGGACCGATGGTACGTGCAGTATCGGCGCATTGCTTCCCGATTGTCCTCCTTTTGAATGGTGAACATGGGTCGGTCGTACCTTGGCCTAGGTTACTTTGCCGGGACTTCATCTCGTTGCTTCTCCTGGGAGTCCATTTCCCCTTTCTCATGGGGCTTGGTCTTAGTTGGGGCCTTCCCCTTCATTTATGCGCACTCTACTTCCTTCATTTGCGGCTTTGTCAATGCTCGAATGGTGTCTTCGGCGTTGATGAAGTTGTCGGCTTGATCTATGAATTCCCGCAATGTCGAGGGAGTCCGTCTGGCTAGTTCGACCATAAACTAGGAGCGCGGCCAGACGCCTCATAGGAGCGCCGCCAAGGTGATCTTCTTGTCTTGGTTGTCAATGGTCATGCACTCTTTGTTGAACTAGACCAAGTAAGACTTCAAGCTCTTGTCCTCCGTTTGTTTGATAGTGAGGAGGTACGCAGCCGGGCGCTGCCTCCTCCGACTATACATGAATTGGGTTAGGAACAGCCTGGCTAGCTCACCGAAACTGTCCACTGATTTAGGTGTTAGTGACCCAAACCATGCACGTGCTGACCCCTTCAGGGTTAGCGAGAATGCCCTACAAGCAATTTTTCCAAGAAAACCATGCAGCGTCACGTGAGTCCTGAAAGTTTCCAGGTGCTCGAGGGGGTCCCTGCCCCCGTCATCCATCTCCATAGCGGGGACTCTGAACTTTTGTGGCAAAGGAAACGCCATTACCTCTTCAGTATATGGTAGACCGGTGCTTGTGAGCAATTGGTCCATCGTCATTTCCTCATACTTCCCCTTGAGGTTGTAGAGCTCGTCCTACATATGTTTCTGCTCCGCTTCCTTCTTGGGTCCCACTTGTGTATTTTGGGACCCCATTTACTTAGTGTCGTTGCCTTCCCCGCCCTCTTACTCGCGTTGGGGGTTTTTTGAGTTCTGCGTTCTCCTTGCGGAGTGTTTCCACCTCGCCAGTCAGTCTTGTCACCCACTCCTCCATGACGTCTCCTACGTTTCTCCTAAGTTGTTCGGAATGGATTGTCGCAGGCATGAGATGGACACGCGAGATCTATTACTATCCTACAAACGACGCCATTATTAACGTCGTGTTTCGCACACTCTTGGGCCAAGCTCCAACAACTTAGGTCTTCGAAAACGAGTCCTGCACAGAGAAGAATATACTACAGCTTTGAGAGGGCGATCTTGGGGCCGAGGAGTCTCCAATGCCAAAGTCAGTAAATATTCTTGGAGTGTAGTAAAAAAGTCTACCAGTGTGTTCTCTGTCAGTAATCAACGGCTCTCTATATGTCACGCATGTCATGTGGGCGAGCACTTGATGACTAAACACTACCTGATGGACCTCAGACCAAGGAGTCTCATCTCCTGCTGCATCATCCTTCCTACAAGTCACATACAGAAGATTCTTCTAGTAGGTTAGGTTTGTGACTTTTCATCCCGAGCTGGACTTGGTTGGGCTTCTTGGGCCTTGAGGGGAAACTCTCCTTACAACCATAATAATTAATGTGAGATAAAAACATAGTATAATTTAAGATATCAGTTTACCGCAACCAAGCTACTAGAAATTTAAAGATTATAGACACATCCAAATTGGATACTTAAACACATATGTAGAGAAGGAAATAGAGTAGCTCCCTTTCTTGCACAATTTGCTATTATGTCTAGTGTCCGGATAGAAGATGGCTGGGTTTTTTTCTATTGCGTTACTGGATAAAATTTGTAATGATTATTTTACTTATATATGAAAGATGATGGATTTCTTGATTAAAAAAAAAAAAAACTACTAGAAATTTAGTACATTTGAAGACGTTCCCAATATTATAACTTAAACCAAACACTAAAATCCAAAAACAAACACCAAACACTTCAGAAAATTAAACAGACAAATAATACACTGCCCTCAGCTAGACCATCTTCAAAAGAATCAAAACAAAGCCAAAACATCCGGCTAGCACCACATCCACCCAGATCCAAGCCAACCGATAGCAAAAGACACAATGAAAAACCCGAATCCTCCCTGTTGCAGAACCACCGGGGCAGCAGAATCCGATAAGGGATTCAAATGAGCGATGGAGGACGATGGGGGCGGCGGCAGAGGATGGACAAGAACAGATACCTTCATTCCACTATAGCACTGACCATTGCCACAAATGAAGTAATACCTCTTGGCATCATTGAGGGGTATGAAATCTTTGCCACTGCTCCAGTTTCCAACTGCACCTTCAGTGGTGCAGTTGTCATAGCCAGTCTGGTTTACCTCAAACACATTGTACTGGTTCTTTTGGTACCTAAATGCTGTACAAAAACACACAAACCTTCACGTATAAAAAAGAGAAACATACAAACCTAGCCACATAATACACGGGAAAAAAAATGTAAAGAGCTGACAAAAGAAAGTGAATCTTGCGTGTATTGAATAAATTTCTCATTTTTCCTTTCTTGAATGAATATGAATTGAGTTTTGCTTTAGTAGTAAAACAGAGGGCGGGTTTACCCACAAATACAAAATGTGTATCTAGAACCTGCATATTTGGAACAGATCTAACATATATACGGAGAGAGAGAGAGAGAGAGAGGAGTTACAGATAAGGTCGCCAACATAGAAGGTATGGTTGTTGGCCCAAAGGGTGTAGTTGAAGCCGGGGTTCCAGCCGCGGTTGGCACCGACAATGTGGTCGGTGGCATGGACGGGACAAAGTGTAGCAGCGGCGGAGATGAGCAAGAGGGAGAAGATTAGGTGGGTTGAGCTGGACATCATCATGTTTTTCTCTTTTTCGGTATCGGTTGAGATTTGACACCCGCTTTTAACGGTGAGAGAGACACTCAGGGCATAGTATTTTTTCTATATGCATTCTCAAAATTATACTTTTTAAAAATTGATTTTACATATTAAAAAAACTCTCGATTTATATAATTTTTAATCAAATAATAAAAAATATTATTATTTTTAATTTTTTTTCTTAAGGTTATTATTATTTTTTATATATTTTACAATTAGCACCATGTACTTAAAAATATAAATTTCATATATCTAAATATTATTAATTTCATATATCAAAATGACAAATTTTATTAATAAACATTAATATGTACTAAAAAATATTTTGTATCATCAACTTAATATAAATTTTATATATCAAAATCATCTTAATATAAATTCTATAAATTTGATTTTAATGAATAGGAGAGAGAAAAAAAATAAAAATAATATTTAGAGAGTAAATAGTGCTTTATAATTATGTAAAAATTTAGAAATGTAAAATGAATTTAAAGATATATTATGTAAATATAAAATTAAAGATAAAGATAAAAATGAATAAAAGAGAGAGAGAGCTGTGGATAATTTTCTTTGACTTGGTCCAAGAAATTTTGAAAATACCTGGTCTTCTGCAGATAGGGTCACATGCGTTTCCATCAGTAGTTGCTTGCTATCCATTTTACATTTGAGTGGGGTTACTACCAATTCATTTAAAATTACTTTTTTATTCATTAAATAAAAAAGTGAGAGGTAAAGTAGCTTCTTTTCTTTTACATTTTTACTTGATGAATTATTTTTATTTAAAGCAGTCCACACACAAAAAAAAAAAAAAAAATAGAAACAATGAAAATGATTTTTCTTGAATTAAAGCAATAAAGTGGAAGTTAATAATGTGTAAGACTGTCAATGGCACACCCTTTCATTCATGAAGAAGCAATTTTTTAATCTCAATTTGTTTAAAATCTTAAGTGGAACTTTTTTTTTCTTTTTAAATGAGAGGGGGCAGATCTTAATTTTTATTAAGAAACTCTCATTTTTAATAGAAAAATATTTTCTACAAATAAGAATTTGAGAGTTGTAAAAATGATTTGAATAAAAAATAAGTAGCTACCAGAAAATATATAGAAACATGCAGCCAACTAGCTTAACAGATTATTTACGATTAGCCCTTTTTTATATGTTTCATCTCCTCTTGTCATTATAATTTTTTAAATTTTTATAGAAAATATAATAAATAATTTAATTTTTTAAAATTTTAAAATAATAATAATATTAAAAAATAATATTCTAATAATATTTTATTTTATTTTCATCTAAAATTATCACATCACATTCCATCCCACTTTCCAATCCGCACCATAGTGTATGGAAGGACTGCCTTACCCCCAACAGAAAGTAACCGTTGATATTTTTCGGAAAAGATTATTACTTTACTCCTATGTGGACCTTAAGGTAATGCTTTTTTCTCCTACTCATGAGCTTTTCCTTGCACCTCTGGCACCCTGGTAGTTTGACCTTTTCGTCAGGCCATTGGCCATTGGGATTGTCAGGCATCCCACGACTCAAAATGCATATCATTAAATACATTCCACCTTTTTGGGCACCCAACTCTATTGTCGATATTAATTGGGGAAAAATAGAAGGGAAAAAAAAAAAAAAAAAACAGAGGACCCTTGGATCCCTGATTTTCGTTTTCGTAAGAGCAATGAAACTCCATAGTGGCCAAAAGTACACATACTCTTAAATCTGGGATGCAAATGGTGGTGGGAATTAGACCCTCCCAAAACAAAGCAATCCAAGTGTTGGATAAGGGAGTCAATATAACTTAAATCAGTTAAAATGGACAAACCAAACTTTCAAGGTGGGGAACTGGGGTATCCTTTTTCATCTCCTAGAGCATGAGGAAGTGGCACTATTATAAGAAAATTCCAATAAATTGGGATTTAACAGAAACTCATGTTTGCTCCACATTCAACTTGTGTTTTCTTTCCATTATTTTGGGTAGGGAAGAGGAAGAGGGGGGAGGTCTAAACAATCCAGAAGACGTTAAAAGAAATGTAAAGACTCAAAACAGTCTAAACATACGTTGGGCAAAGCACTTAATTGAAGAAAAAGAAAAGAAAATGGTGGCAATGAACCTAATCATCAGCTCCCGAAAACAGATCTCCAGTCCAATCAGAGAAAACAAGAAGCTTATGAATTGGAAAATCATGTTTCTTTAGAAAAAAAAAAATTTCAGCATTGTAAACTCTATATGAATTGGAAAATCATGTTACTGAACCAACTGCCAGATGTTTTATCTCCCCAGTCATCAGAGCCTCATGAACCACAATGATAAAAAGAATAAATTAAAGGAAAAAAAAAAAAAGCATACCGGAAGTATATGGCAACAATTTGAAAGCGTTGACTCTCAGATGTTTGAACACTGGGGAAGAAAATTTTCTTGTAAAGAGAAAAATGACAAAGCTGCTTTTCTCTAGGCATGCCAAATCAATTGGTAGGTTATTGAGAAGTGAGAACCAGATGGCCTCATAAGACTCCTCCCCAAGCAAACCTCTTGAAGCAGGAGGTTCTTCAGTCATTCTTTCAATATTTACAACCAGCAAAAGCACCTCATTTATCATACTAAATGGCACTGATAACTCGTCATGCTTTTTATGTCCAGTCAAAGTTCCAAATTGGACTTTTCGATTGATTTCTTCTTCTTTCTTGATTGGTGGGTATGATTTGTCCATCTCATACTTCTGCCTTTCCTATGATTCGCCCTCTCATCTCTATTAACCTGTTGGACCTGTCGCTTCCCTTCATGTACACTGCATCGGACTGGTTCCTTCAAGAGCTTCTTAAGCTTTGGGTCTTCTAAAAATCCATTTGATCTCATCTCGGCATAGAACTCCCTGGCCTTGATCAACCACCCACACGTTGCCAGCCCTTGTACCAGCACCAAGTAATGCGAGGAATTGGGCACTATTTCATACTGTTTCATTTCCATAAATACCTTCAATGCATGGTCAGGTTGCCCCAGTTTGAAGAACTTGCCAATAATTATTAGAAAGGTATCCCCAGTAGGACCTAAACCAGCTTTCTTCATTCGGTTAAGAACTTCCAATGTTCCCTCAAAACCTGCACTCCTAAGAAATGCATGGTAAGTCTCCATGGTTGGACGGAGATTCTCCTGCATCATGGTGATCAGTATATTTCTTGCCTCCTCAAACCTTTTTGCTTCACACAGAGGGTGTATCATTGAGTTGTAAGTGGTAGAATCCGGTTGCAAACCTAAACCTTTCATTTTGTCCAGGATTTTGAGAGCTTCCTCAAAGCAATTCTCATGAGTTAGTACGTATATTAATGAATTGTAAACCTCAAGGCTTATGATCCAACTTCGTTTCTTCATTTCATCATAGAGTCTAAGTGAATCAAAGAGATTCCCAACCTTTGAGAAACAGGAAATCATGAGGGTATATGAAGTTGCATCTGGTGTAATACAGCATTTAGACATTTCTCTCCAAACTCTCTTTGCTTCAAATACATCTAGAGATACGTTACACCATGCATTGAGAATAATGTTAAAGCCCTCAGTCTCCAGTGGGAATAACTTCTTGTTTACAAACATAAATTCTTCAGCCTCCTCAATGTTTCCATATTTACAGAGTGCCTTCAGAACGGTGTGGAATGCTTCCTGATCAGGGGTCAATCTGAACGTCTCCATTACGTGGAATGTCCGAATGGCCTTGCATGGATCATTTGCAGATGCATATCTGACTATTACCAAATGGAAACATAGAAAGAACAATAACTTGAATTAACATTTGTGTATAATTAAGATAAAGCATAATATATATATATATATATTTTATCGATAATCAAGAAGTTATATTCATAGAAATAGGCAAAGCCTAGGTACACAGGTAGTATACATGAGAAACACCAGTACTCTCCTGCATCACATTTAATTATTGAGAATTGTCACTCAAACATTAAAATAAAAACTTCATAAGAAAAGCTTCAGCAAATCCATCTTCATGAAGTATGACATGTTAACAAATTGAGAAAAGCAAGAAAGAAGGAGATCATAAAACTTTGTGAGGAAAGTTTTAAACTAATCGCTTTGGTTTTTTTTTTTGACACCACGTGATATTTTTTTCTTTTCTTAATTATTATGTGTTTAATATTTTTTCACAAGCAACCCAATACAAATAAGAAACTACAACAAAATAACTAAGAGAAACAAAACAAATATTTATGCGGTTTGACCTACGTCCAAATGAACGGGAAACTCAGCAAAAGAAATACAATCAGAGATGATCCTGAATTCTTCTAACTATATTATGAAACTTAGCATAATATATATGGATCTAAAACTCTTTGAATTATACAAGAAAAAAGTCGTTATTCAGGAATGAAAAGAGAAATTAGTGTGAAAGTCTTAGAACTTTTGAAGTTCAAATCAACTTGCGTGGATGCACCAAAGCAAGAACTTGGACAACCAAATAGAATCCCTTTTTAAGCTTTATATGGAAGAAAAACTGCAGTTAGTATCTCAAATATCAGTTTTACAACTACAAATACTGTGAACTAGTAGAAAAGCAATATACGTATGTTTATGCATACTTGTAACATACTTATATCAATCAATGACAATATACATGTAACATACCATACTTAAACAGAGTAGAGTGAAAGAAAAACACAACCTCACCTATCAATCATAATAAGCATTGCCCGACGAGTGTCCATTTTAGAACGGTGGGTGTGCATGTCCCGAATCAAACACCAAGCAATATTAAACTTTCTATGATTACCCAAAACCCATATCATCAAATAGCAAGCTTTTTCATCAGTGCAGCCCCATTTCTCACCCCATTTGAAAGCCAAAAATGCCAGTCTCCACTCTTCCCTCGATTCCCAAATCGCAGAGCAAACAATTTCTCGATTCGCTTCGATGCCTGACTCGTCAAGAGACTCGATGGCCTTCGCTTCTGAGGGACACTGGGAGACTCCTCTGAGCATCTCAAGGAATAGGGGAAGACCCGGGTCGTGCGTGCCGTGGGTGGCTTTGAATTTGTAATTGTCAAAGTCAAATGGATAGTGGTAATTTTGAGCTGAGAAGGGTTGGAAGGTTGAGAAACGGCGGGTCTGTGGAGAGGGTAAATGACGTGTTTGATGAAATGCGCGAAAGAGGTAACTAAGGAATGGCTGTAGTATAGCCGTAGCCGGAGAAGGAGAGGGTGAGCGAGTGATAGGGTGGAGCATGGAGAGGGGTAGGAAGAAGTGCGGATCCGTTCGTGGCAGTCTCCTTGCAAGGGAGGGAAGATGTGCCATCGGGTCTACCAAAAGCAGTGGTAGACATTTTGGACTAGTTAACCGTTAATTTATGGGAAAAGCTTCAATCCTTGCATTTTACACCGTTCAACAAAATTTAGACACGTAGGATATTTATACATATTATGGTGGGTGTGAGTTGAGGGAGACTTTCCTTCTATTTCAGTTTTCCCTCTCCCCCGAGCTCTCCCTCTTCTCTCACATTTCCCTTTCCCTATCTTCTCTCTTCTCCCCCCTCACTCTCCTCTCCCTTTTAGAGATAATATTTTTATATTTGAGAAGAGAAAGGAAAAAGTTAAGTAGTAGGATGTTGTGCTTCGAATTTGGATTTATTAATGCCCAGAAACATTTCCATATTTCTCCAAAAAAATGTTTCTTCAATTGTTGTGCTTAACAGAGGACTGGAACTTGACAGGGATTATTTTCTTTTTCTTTCGGGCTTGAGAGAGAGAGAGAGGGGGGGGGGGGGGGGGGGGGGGGGGGGGTGGGTTTGAGATACCCACCTTTCGAAGGGGAGAGAGAGAGTGATGGGTAGGAGAGAGAGAGAAGAGGGGAAAAAGAGATACGTAAAGAAGATGATTTTGTGAGGAATAGTCTACATGCAATTCTATTACTCATTTTGCTATAATCCATAATGTGTCATGTGTCTATTAGTGGGTGTAAAACAATAATTCTCACTCATCCGGTTCCTAGCGCCTAGTGATAGTATCGAATATATTTCACCGACCAGTTTTAATACCTATTTTACCAGGAGTGTTGCTTTTGCATGGTAAACAAAATAAAAAACAAGAAAAAATACGTAAGTAGATCAATGATTTGTAAATAAAGTTATTCTATTCTTAAGTCCAGAACATACTATCTACATTATTTAAATAAATAATATAAAATGTAATTTATAAGATTTAAATTTTAAAATTATCTTCCAAATTAAATCATGTAAATATTTTACTAGTTATCTCGTAAACAACAAGTTTTTCGTGTAAAAAACAAATAAATAAGTTTTGGGGATGCTCGTAACTTATCATATAGCTCGAGGAAGAAATGTGGGCATCAGCCGGAAGCCTCAACACACTCAACGCATTGAGTGAAAAAAAAAAAAAATATTCTGTGAAGTGTGTTGCGGCTACAGGCTGGTGCCCAGCAAACCTCTAGCCCGAGTTTCATTTATTTGTCACATCCACCAAATCAAGAAGGAAAAGCATCTTCCCAATACACTCGTTTAACATCGAGTCCAGGAAAACCTCTTCGCAGCACCCTTTACCATCGCTGGATTATAATCAATATTAACTTCCTTCAAGTCTGTTGTAATCAGATGGAGTTTTTACAATACATTCCAAAATAAAATTAGATGTATTAAAATCACGAGTCATAAAGAAATTTTGACTTTACCCAATTCTAAAAATCGACACATCATACTGCCCCATTTATTTCCATATGTGAGTGTGACTAAGCACGCTGCACATCACATTACCAAAGAACATAAAACATGTCTATTAAGAAAGTACATAGTGGCAGACCTTTTCCACTACAAAAGTTAAACAAGCAATGGGGAACTGAGAGCGCATACCGGATCTTCTAGTGCAGACCAGCTTTTAAGGATCTGGAGAAGCATTGAGATATTGTGGATTATAGGTTGAATTCTTCAATATTCAGAAAGCAGAGGCCGCTGCCATACACGGGTGACTCGGCTTGGAGAACAATCTTCTCAAATCTACTACCCACTGCTACTTCTCCAACCATATACTCAACGGTTCACTTCTCCATCCCAACTATAATCAGGGTGGTGCCCCGCCCTTCTAATACACATTTGATAGAAAGGGACGTTCCTCGCCATATTATACAATTAATGGACATTCTAACAAAATTTCTTACAATTGAACCTATATTGACTCAAAAGAATTGCTCTAAAATAGAGAGCCAATATCCACTATAATAGCTTCTAGAGTACAAAGGTAAAACAATAATGACCTTCTCCTCTGTACTTTCCTAGTTGTGGTCTCGTGTCAAATTTACAGTTGCATTAGCCTTCTGTGCTTGAAGAACCACACGAATGCGCTGAATATCACAACCCCAATAATTCCTGTGATTACAAGTACCCACTTAAATGCACTAGTGTCATCGAATAAGGATATTGAAAAATTCATGCCAAAGATCCCTGCCACCACCCCAAAGATCGCAACAACAAATGTAGCAGTTGTGAGTAGCAGCTCAAATTGGATCAGCTGATTCCGAACGTTATCCTGCATGCATAAACCTCATATTAATTTCCCTTTTTAAATGCTTGTTTTAGTATAAATGATGTCATTGGGGTTGAAGACTCAGACAATGACCTCATCATAAATCTTCAAAATAATTCTGTGTGGTCTGTTTGTTGCGACTTGTATGGTTTTTGGCTTTCACTAATCTCATTATCACCTTGAATTTTCTATTGGCTTCTAGATATATGTTTGTATTATATTTTTAGGGGTACTAAAAGCTATTGATAGAGATCGTTTACTGTAATGGAATTATTGGGTTGAATAGATATCATCACCCTTGATGGAGGTCAACCAAAACATTTTCGACAGATAATAAGATTGTTATGAAATTTTCTAAGAGGATGCCTCCTGGTATGCTTATGAGTGGTGATCGTTCAATGTGGCATTGGAACCTTTTGACATAAAGATGAATGCCACTAGGGTTTCCTGTGATGTTCTTTCTGTTTGGATCGAGTGCTTGGATTTTAGTACACGCTTCTATACCAAGAAAGGGGAAATTAAAAGGAAAAAAAGTACCAGCTGAATATTGATGAAATCTTCTGTGTCATCGATGTACTCCTTCAACTGAAACAAGTTTAAGAAAATTATTTTTAGTCGCTTAATCCTACACAAGAAAATGAGAAGTAAAAATACTATTTTTTTTATTAGTAAACAAGAATTTGTTTGATGAGATAAATAGGCATAGCCCAAGAACAAGAAGTAAAAATAGTAACATAATGTATGCTGTAAATACCGATGTCAACTTGTTTAGGGTGCTATCAATGACAACAAAATATGCTTCCAACAACATCTCAAGCTCTTCTATACTTTCTGTGGCACTCTCAGAACTCCTCATGCTCTCGTGTCTGCTCCTTACAATGCTCAAGCTTTTCTCAAGTTTCCGGGCTTCACGGGGTGAAGAAAAAGGAGAAACAGGAGCAGAAACAGATGTACCATCTGTTGATCTGTATCCCATCAATGACAGATCACCACAAAATGATGTTTCCATCCTTTTTTTCTTCTCCGTAAGATACATTTCAGCCATATCTCCATCATCATCCATGAGTTGCTCTATTTCATCTCTAACCTAGTAGATGCAACTAAAAAATGAGAGCAGTAGGAAAGGAAGGAAAAATATACTGTTTGCAAAATTTTATTTGGATAAGTAAAAAAAAATAATGAATAACGTGAAAGATATAGGGCTGTCAATAGGTGTGGTCAGGATATGGTCACTAAACTGATCAAAATTTGATTAGCATCAAATAAGATAAAACAGTTCAAGTTCAAATATGGTACTTCTTAAGATTTGGTCGTTATCAGGTTGAAGATAAACTTGGATATTTGATTGGATTAAGATCTGATTCTTATTATAATACAAAGTAGAGAAACATATATATATACATACACACACATCGATAAATTGTTTCAAAGATAAATTCGTCTTCTTAACAAAGAATGAATAAACATGACAGATATATTACAGAAATACATACTCGAATTACATGTGCTTTTCTGCACTTCTATTTGAATTTGAATTTGATTTCATCTTTCTGTATATCTGTGTTTTAGGTTCTTAGGTTTCAAATTTTTAGTGTGACCCTGCCAGACATGTACCAAACCCATCAACAGCCCTAGCAACTATACAGTACCTTCTGCACTCTTCGAGTCAACGCAACAAGCCTGCTTTTCAATCTACGTGCTCGTTCCAAATTGAGTGTACTGATCTTTGATGTAAGTTCATCTAGTAATGGATATGCTTCAATTTCTAATTCTGCTGCCTTTGGAAAATTCAAATATCAAATGAGTTATGAGATATTCATGTTAACAGTTGATACACATGCTCCAAACCAATAAATACATGATGAAACAAGCTTATGTGACCTTCACATTAACAAAGAGCACAAGCAGTCCCACAGAGGGGGGGCAGATAGTTATCACAGAAAGACCCATAAGAGCTCTGATTTCCCCTACAGATTTGAAGATAGATTTGGAAGCATTGTGAAAGAGAAGAGTCAAAACCTAAACAGGAGCTGAACAATTCTGCACAAAGTAAATACTGTTTGAACACAAGTATCACCATCAAAACTTCAAAGGGACCTTACAAAATGCACAAACACAAATGGACCTTCACCAAATCCATTAATCATTAGAATCTAGTGAACAACAATCTTCAAACTGCTGCTATAAGTTAAGGATGAAATAGAGAAATTATTATCCTTATATCCTTTTAGTCCTTTTTCAATTTTTTTCATGGCACGATTTGAACCCATGTTTCTTTTTCTTTTTCTTTTTCTTTTTTTCCCCTACCAACCAAGACACCAGTGCACATAGTGTTGCCTCTGGTGAACTACTTTTCCTTCTAACTTTTATTTTCCATGAGAAATGTTAGCTCTCAACTCCTTCAGGCTTCTAAAAATAAATCTCTATGTCCTGTATTTATAGTCTCCAGCCCCTCTCATATTGAGAGAACCAAATTCTTTTTGTTTCACATGAATGCTAAAAGGCCCAGTCCATACCCATAATTTTTTGTCATCTCTCCCATATGTGGGCAAAACTGATGACAGGAACAAGAACCAAACTCAGCAGATTGAAGTCCAGGAAAGGGATGACTTGCACTTCTACAGTTTGTTTAATAGTCAATGAAGTCTGCCAAGCCCATGAACAGGTATAGAAAGGATATATGACTTGGGTGAATATTTTCAGAAAATAAGTCTTTTACTAACGGTAGAAAGCACTCATCTTGGCCAAAAGTTTAAACACCCCTCATATAACTCTAACAAATGCACTGACAAACGAGGGAGAGAGCAAAGACAAACAATGAGTGAATTGTACATTTAGAGTTGTTCCTGTACGCACCTGAGAATCAAGAAATGTACAAGCAGCCTCCAAGGCAACTTCAAGGGCCCTAAACTCAAACGGCAAATAGTCTGGTGATGGGCTCCCAAACACAACATTTTCCAAATTTCTACTTCCCCTCCTTTGGTTCAAGTCAGTGGCATCTGACTGCCAGACCTCACTCACAGCATTTGTTGTCAATCGACGTTGTAGCTCCACCACATAATGCAATACAGAACTATCTAAGGAATTTAATAAAAGAACCTCATCGGCAGTGATAATACAACGAATTTGCTCCAAGTTTACAACAATAGCCTTCTCCCTACCCAGGATTGTTGAGGGGTAAACAAATAAGGGATCAAGCAGTCGCAGATCACGGGCAGGAAGATCACAACGCCGCATCATAGTGAATTTGTCAACCTCAATGACTTGGGAATTCCCAGATGCATCAACACGAATCCAAGATCGAAGGCCTTGGCCCCGCTTCTTCAGCCCCAAAACATCCATACCCTGAAAAGGTTGCCGCCCACTGGCTGGAGATCGATAAGCTGCATCCCTAAGGTTTATAGCTGAATGAGGTTTCGGAGGGAGCAGGTGTTCTTTAAGATCCGCCATTAACAATGAGTTTTTAACCACCACAACTCCTTAAACAGCTGAAAAATCAAATGCACCAATTGTTTTAATGGTACAGTTACAATTACAAGTTGCAAAGATGAGATTTAAAATCATATCAATAAGGCACTTGTTTGCCTTGAAGAAACGTTACCCGTGATTTGTAATGATGCAACTCATTCACTGTAAGCATTTTGTATTTAGGTTTTCAGTATATGTAATCGTGTGGTGGATTATCTAAGAAATATGTGTTTTTTATAAGTAATAAGTTGAAAGATGTTGCATGGTACGCAAAAATCAAACCTTCAAAAAGACTATGCCTATAACTTGGACTGGCTAAACAAGATGCCTTAATCCTCTTGAATATTGGCTGTGATACATAAGACAAAAAAAAATGAGCATAGCAATACGATTGTGCATGCTTATGAATTTCATGGCTCGTTTAAACTGAAATCGTCCAAAAATTGAGACCCATAAAAACTAAAACTCCATTTGGCTAGGCACAACACAGAATTCGACTTCTTCAACTAACTTACAAGGTAGCGCATTCTAATAGAGCTAAAACAACATGATACGTCATATTTATTCATTCTTTCACTCGATCTATCCGCATACAAAAGGAAGGACGAGTATCTTTCTTCATGATTTGAAGAAGAACTTCAAGCACTCAAGCAGCGTGTACACGCACGCGCGACCATGTATATTAGATGTACATGCTTTTACGTAAATTAAATCGATTATTAAAAAGATTAAAAACAAAGAAGAATCATACTCGAGCTGTGTCCCAGGAAATAACGGTAACTACCTGCGACAAAGAAATTAGGGCGTTCTTCCCGGAATGATGATCTGGTATCTTGGTTGAACGACTGTCGCTGATCGTACAGATCGGTCATGCGAAAACGTAAAGCTAAAATACGAAGAGAAAAGAAAAGATCATATGAAAATGTAAATGTAAACAAAAATTCGGGAAAAAATAAGAGCCGTGGATTTACCAGAAAGAGAACCCTCGCTGAGGAAGAGCGACCATGATAAAAAGATGTATAATTTAATGGAATTTGGGTGTGCTCGAAGCAATAGAATTCGGAGCTGGAATCTAGAGAATAAAATTAATATGGTGGTGTGATAAGTTATAATCGTTGTAAATGTACATAATTATTTTTACAAAATAGATAAATTTAAAATTAATTTTTAAAAAAATGTCAAATATTATATAAATATAACGTAATCCTTGTAAAAAATAAGAAAATTCATTATCAAAATTTTATTTTTTTCCATGTAGGTTTGATATTACTCATTTTATTAAAAAAATTACATGTTTATGCATGACTGTAAATACTATTTTTAAAAAAAAAAAAACATCACTTATTTAAATAATAAATTTCAGGAAATAAATCGGGACTTCGTTCCCTTGTGTTTTGGACTCGGGTACTTTGACCCGAGATACCCAACGGATCCTGACTAATTTGGATCTCTTCCCTTTTTGGTGGGTGAAATACATAATTTATTTTTCTTTTCTTTTTTAATAAATTAAATAACCAACTTATCATTATGAGTTCTAGGATATACAGGAAGAAAGAAAAATAATTACGCAAATATAAATATAATGACTGATATAATATATTTTAAATAATTAGTATTAAAATATATCACGTTAATAAACTATGAAAATTATATGTAAGAACTGTCTGCACTTTTTCATTAAATTATTCAGCTTCAACTATTTACAAGGGGAGAGGGAGAAATGAAATTATATACACAAATCAACAGCCATTTTTGGTTGAAAGGCGTCGGTCCAACTCTTATATGATTATTAATTACAACTTTCAAATATAAGGATTAATGTGAGACGAGTAGTCACGAATTCCTGCTCCTTCCCATCCCATCCACTCCTCCCACAACTCCCAATCAGGATCGTTCATTCCTCTCATCGACTCGTCTATATCGTCATCGTACGACTCAGACAACGCCATCGATTCCCCTCTCAAATTACTCATCACAGTCTGCATATAAATTCACACACAAAAATTAATCAAAACCACCGCTCACTACGAATCAACAATTCCAGGCTCAGAAAAAGAAAACATAAAAGATTCAGTTGAATCCAGAGGATAGGATTAGTACGTACATCGTAAGCTTCATTGATTTGGTGGAACTGCACACCACAATTGCTTCCTCTGCATACGTCTGGATGATACTGAAATATGAAGTTAAATCAATTAGAGAAGAAGGCCTTAAATTAATAACCATAATCAGAAAACTCAACAGGGCTAAGAAACCATATCTAAAAACATAGAATTATAGAACTTCAAAGTTCATACAAAACCAATAATATCCAGAAAAGGAAGAATCGGATAAACAAAGTTTTCCTAAAAATAAAACCTGCAAAGCAAGCTGTCTGAAAGCCTTCTTGATCTCAGATTCAGAGGCACTGGGTTGGATCCTCAGAGTCTTATAGGGGTCCATCACAGAAGAAGATGAAGATGAAGATGAAGATGAAGATGAAGCAGAAGAAAACATAACCCTATTCACCATCTTCTTATTCCTCCTCTGCCCATTTCCGAGCTGAAACCAAGAAGAAGAAGACGACCCATTACCACCAATAAATCCAGTCGCAGCAGCTGCAGCCATTGATGTAAAAACTCAATACCACCCGTTCAAAGCTCCGGCTTTAAATAAAGCAAGAAAACGTTGCCTTCGAAATACAAAAGGAATTCAAAAGGTTCTTGCTTGAAGACGATCCAATGGACAAGGCAACCCGATTTGGAATAAATATATATAGAGGCCTGGCCTCGAGGGAGGCGGGTTTGAACTATAAAACTAAAAAGTTTTCTTGAGGAGTGGAAGATGTTGATGAGAGAATATAATAATAATAATGGATAGAAAAAGTTTTCAAACAGGGAATCTATCAATCTCACGTAGAATTGTTAAATTTACAGTGGGCAAAATCCTCGAGGGTTCTTATCCAATGGGTCAGGTTTGTGGTGCGGACGTTTGTTGTCGCATTTTGTGGAGTGGAGTGGAGAGAGAGAGAGAATCCGTGCTTATCTATTATTTTCCTTTTCTTTAATCGGTCCTAGTCAGCAGATATCAAGACTTTTGTTTTGGGTTTACATATTCTCATTTTCATTTAATTGTTTCTATTTTTTTAGCCCAATAAAAAGAAGTTATTTGGGGATATTGACTGAGTTTTTGGACCTCTTGCATATCTCTATTTTTCAATATTTTCTTAATAAGATTATATACAGAATTGATATCATTGTTCATATGATTAAAAAAAGCCTTTACTTAAAATTCAAGAAAATAATTCACCAATTCACCATTCTCTAATGAAAGGTTTGTTTATAGATTGTTAATAAACAATAGATGTCGACATTTGACCACTTGTTTCTGAGGGTAGTGTTCTGTGCTTCAACCTGTTGGCAATTGAGCATTTCTGGTCATGGACCAGGAAAAATATATACATACATGTATGTGTATTTGGTATCTAACATGCACTAGTCCCCAAAGGAGGGGCATATAAAAATGGATCCTGCTACTGGGACCGATGATTTAACAGAATAAGTGGACCGATAAGTGCAAATGCACTTTTTTATTTTTTTTCTTTTATTTTAGAATAAGAGAAATTCTATTTGCAGTCCTCAAGTGGGGACTGCATGTGCAGACACATTATTAAATGAGAGAAATCATCATTTTAGGAGGAATAATTTTGTAATTTTAAAAAATTTTAAAGTTAAAATAGCCTAAGCTTGCATTGCAATCCCCATTTGGAGACTGTACCTAGCATTGCTCAAACGGTCAGTCTCATGTGTGACTCTAGTATTGGCAGCCAGCAATCTAGCTTTGAATCCTCAATTGTCCTTTAGATTCAGCATCTTCATTTTTTAGATATAAAAGAGATACAATACATGTGTTTTTTATGCGAAATACACTAGCTTTCAATATAAAGAAATTTATGTATGTTTTAATACATAAATCAAAAGCTAAAACAAATTAGCTTAGAATACATTCTAAGAAAATAAAACTTCCATTGAAGAGAAGCAAATGAATTCTCTTTTTAAAATTTTTTTTTCCCCTTCCCAGGGACTCGGTGATTATTTTCTTGCACATTCAAAGGATAATATAAGTAATTTCGATGGAAGTGCTCAAAGTCTCAATATTTTCATGCACAATCAAAGTTCACTCTCAAACTTGGATTTGGGTTGGAATTGGAACCATCATAATTGATAAACGTGCCTGTTAAAAGCAATGTGTTCTAATTCCAACGGTTCCAATTTCGAAATTAGGCCCAAGGTTACATGGCCATAGTTACATTACAGTTGTCATCTCATCAGATCAGAGATTCTTCTATTTGATTAAATAACATAAAAGGTTGAAAAAGTAATGTTAGGTAATCTAGTTATACATCAACCTGATTAGAAAATTAGGATTTCCCGTTATTTGTAAATAATGAAATTCGAGTTTCCCACTTATTTTAAAATTCCAAACTTCAAAGTCATATTTGGACCCGACCCCGGGCGTTTTCGGGATGCTTTCATTATTTGTGGGTTTAGTAATTTCAAGTCAGCTCTTTCAATACATTAGCATACATTCCATAGAAAGTTCAAAACCTCTCTCCAATCAAGAGAACTGCAGCACTTACCAAGTATCAAAGTCACCACACATGCAGCCTGAATTACTCATCTCGGTCGTAATAAGACGGGGGAGGCCTAGTGAGTCAGAACAAGCAATAGATTATAAAACTTTATCGTCGAGATCTGGTTGAAGTAGATGATTCCAGAATACTAGATCTATCGCATTATCCCAATTACAGTGGCAAGACACTTTCCAACTGTAACATTTACGCTGTTTCTTTTAGTAGTATAATAACTGCCCATTGGCGTGCTTGATCCGGGACAAGTGGTAAAAGGCAAGTCTCTTAAAAATCTAGAGACCCCAGCAACATATACAAGAACTCAAATAGCTGATCCGCTACCTGAAACATCCTAAACATTTACAGCCATGTAGTGAGAATTCACTTTCTCAATGAATTCAATCCAGAATTCTAGGCTCTGCAGAGCTTCAACTTGCACGAGAATTTGTAGCCAAGTGTACAGAGTTACTGCTACTTTGATTAAGTCTCCAGTGAACTTCTATCAGTCTCAGTCTCAGATGGTTGATCAGATGACGAAGGCTGCTCCCCTGCCATCTGCTTCGCAACAGAAGTATTATCAACAGGCTTTTTGAACTGAACCAAAATCATGGTCATATTGTCACAACCCTCGCCACCGGCCGATGGTGCCAAACACCTGTCAAACACTCTCTCGCAAATGACTGAAAGTTTACTGTCCTGTATGATTTAAAAGAAATCTATGTTACTTCTAACGCAAAGTACTCCAGTAATCTGAGAAGAGGGGAAAAAAAAAACTCACGGTTTTCAACTGTTCCCGCACATAATCCACTAGTTGCTGGCTTGACAGGCAATCCCTAGTGCAAGAGAGAGACAGACAGGTCTTCATCAAAGAACAGTGAACTAACAGAAAACCAAAATGCTTGCAAAAGTTTGAAGAGTAAATTGTTTTTGGGGGCTGGGATCAAACCTAATTATGACACAACTAAAACAAGACTATATTTTCCCTAGCAGACATCTGGAAAGATGCTTAGTTACCCTTGCCAAGGCAATGCCACTCCAACTTGCAGTACCCTATCGTTATTAGAGGACGTTGACGCCTCATAGAAGCTTTAAACTTGCACGAGGGCACTTTAAATCCACAAGTTGTTAGTAATCATTGTAAACCACCATCAGAAACCTCCTATTGACTTGAATTTAAGTATGGCTAGTGCTTGGGAAAAAAACAACTATAAATGAAACTGACGTGTATGGGGAACATTGAAAAATGTAGTGCCCAACCATAACTCACCTTAATCTTCCTCTATCTTCCCTTTGCCAAACATCACAACCCATAACCTAAGATTCTAACCAGTCCATTGAATTAATTTTCCCTGTTCCTTCCCCTCTCATACAAGAATTGGACGTATAAGTATAGCTTTAGAAATCACAAGATAAATGAATTATCTTATAGGTTAAAAAAAACTCGATTACAAAAATAATTGAAATTAACTCAGTAAAATTGGACTACTAGTAGTATGAAGAGATTTAGTTGGAATAACACTACAATATACTCCCGTAGAAGGTTCAATGGCATATAACTCAAAATTGATTAAAGTACTGGGCTGATTCTTTGCTTGAGTGAGAGACAGGAAAGATAATTCCTAACCTTATCAGTTGGGAAAGTTGGGAGGGATCTCATAAAATTTCTTTTTTCCCCCTCTATCCCTCTGTCTTATACGCATGTAAAAGACTCAAAGGAAAGTTGACTTGTCAAAACAAAAACTTACATATTCCAGGAAGTCCTTCCATCCATAGCAAAATTGGAAACAAGAATAACAAAAGGCTAATTGAATTTAATAAGAACACACATCTTAATTAACCGTGTAATAAAATGTTAAAAAAATGGGGAATTAAAGTTATAAAAAACTGATCCCCAAAAATGCAATCCAAGAAACAGAGCTCAACCAAATTAATGAGTTTCAACCATAGTTTTGAATTCAGTTCCGCTTGGACTGGAAACTATACCTCCTTGTTCTATTTCACTTCAAATCCTGTTGTTTGTTTTTTATCAGGCTTCAAATTCCGGCTCGTTCTGGCCATTACAGCCAGAATTTGCATTACAGTCCAGAATATGTTCGTGGCAGTTTTGTAATTTTCTTGATCCTGGACAGCATTTATGTAAAATTTGAACCTGGATGGCATTTTTGTAGTTCTGAATCTGATTGCATTTCTGTAATTAATCTAATGACATTTCTATAATCATGTTTGTAACTTTAAATATGCCCCTCTTTTTTCTAGATTCCATTCTTTTTAAAATTCTTGTTTGCTGATAAAAAAAAAAAACTTTCTTAGATCTCATTTTTTTCTTTGCTTCTTTAGTGTGTATCTGAACTCAAAGTTTGTGATTTTTTTTATTTTATAATATCACTACCTTTCTTTTTTATGGGTTTCAACATATATTTATTTTATAAAATGTCAATCCCGAAACGGTACACCGGAACACACTAGTACCAAAATATTTTGTTTTAGTACCTAAACTAGAATGGTGACCGGAACAGAATTTAAAACTTAAATTCTGGTTTCAACATCCAACGCTCCATTGCATTGGATGTGCCTCTTAAAACTTTTAAGAGCTACCAAGAATAGTAAGGCAGTGCCAGACACCTAAGGCTTAATCCTCCGACACAGACCATCTACATCTTCACCAGATACACAAACTTTTGAATTCAAAAACCAGAGTTCCAAAAAAACACTTTTTAGGTATTATTCTCACCGCATTAGAGTAAATTTCAGAGGGGACAGCATATTTTGAAAGAAGAGCCACATCAGTGTAACTGAATCCAAGTTCTAAAATGTAAAGTCAATTATATAAACTAATGTAGAGACAAACTTACCAAATCCCATCACAAGCTAGAACAAGAAACTCATCATCATCACAAAGCTCAACCTATTTCATGGAGAAACAAAGATATCAAATTAGAGCTTGGAAAGAAGAATCTCTTCAAGTGACAATATTTATCACCAGTAATGGTGTTGCAAAACTAGATAGCAAGCAATAAGCAGCCTGATGTTACTTATTTAATGAGTAATGAGCAGCACGATAGTCTCAAAGTAACTTTATCTTATTCAAAAAATAAATTCTTAAAGAGACAGGAATTCAACAATTTTTTCAAAGTAATGGAAGATACAAAATAAAATAATATATGCATCCATGTGTTATGGGAAGATATATTCAGACAATTAAAGCTAGCCTGGGTTATGCCGACCACTGTGGTTGAGCTTCTAGCCAGTTGGACAAATCTAGGCGGTATTCCACAAATCACAGCTGTGTGGAAGATGGTTCCTATCTGTATTCTGTGGTGCATATGGCAGGAGCATAATGACCGGATGTTTGAAGACAAGGAGCGCTCATTGGAAGAGCTTAGACTACTTTTTGTTAGAACCTTATTTTTATGGATCAAAGCTGTTGATCTCAACGGCCTTGATTTTCATGATTTTCTTGTTTCTATTTCTCCTTCCTAGATAGGTGTCACCTCTCGTATACCATCTTGTGTACTTGGGCTATGCCTATTCTTTTTAATACAATCGTTTACTTATAAAAAAAAATAAGTAACTACATTCAAATATTCAATCATGAAAATTAAAAAGAATGAACATACTGCATGGTAGTATAAAAGCAACATACAAAAAGAAAAATAAACAAGAAAGTGCACAGTAAAAATTTAGTAGTCAATACGATACATACAGTGGTTATGTCTGGAAAAGCAGTGATAATCTGCTTTTCAGCTGGCATATGTTTGTTCTGCTTGAATTCCACATCTCCTGCAACCATCCCAATTGTGAACACAAGAAATGGTACAAGAGATTAAAATCTTACCATTTTATCCTTTAAAATTGGGATTAAGATTTAAGAAAGCTTAAGGTACCTATGGCTCTTGCCAAGTTCAAACTTCCATTGACCCGACCATATTGGATAAAACCACCAGCTTTCAGAATCCTATCCTTCTCGATCTCAAGGTCAGGTTTGTGATCTTTAGACAAATTATATGCCTGCACATGAAAGCTTTGATAGAGCATATTTTGATAAAGATTATAAAATTCTAGGTACCATGGATTCCCTGGCACACCCAAAAAAGAACTCCTTTTGAATGATAATTAACCCCACATTATATGGGCTTATACAAAATTTAAGCATAGAGTTAACTAGGGCAAGGAACAAGCATTGAGATGTCAGATTCACCTGAACCTTCAAAAGTAATGGACACGAGGGCACAGAAAAATCATGTGTCCCGTTTTCCTTCAATACCCTGGCCAATCATTGAGGTTCCATGCGCATGTGCATGTGGCACCAATTGGAAAGGGTTCCAGAATCCCGTAGGACCTCAACCCACAATTGTCTTGTATGGATATGCAGGAAGGAATGCACCCAGCCCAAGCATTGAGGTTGTTTGTTCACAATAAGGGATTCCATGTGTGTGTAATTGACTACAAAGATGCATGTAACAAAACTTCACAAAATAAAATTTCCTCCCGCTGGCAGACATTCTCTGATGGGTGTCTACATCACCTCCATGTCATACGTGCCATACTTCATTCACTTTGAAGTTTCCATTCAATTAAGCTTTACCATCCATTCAATAATATATCAAGTAAACATTTCAAAAGAATGCACATAGATAATGCCCAATAACATATAAGGACAGCCACTAGAATATCTTAGCATTTCCATAATGGAATCAAAAGACCAATAAGAAGTAAGCACAGATTGGCCATGCATGTCATGCGACAATCCTCACCATTTCAGATCAAAAATTGAAGAAGAGCATAAAAGTGTTTTATTACAAAATTCAGCAGAAAAGTGCTTTAAAACTTATCAAAAAGGAGGGACCAATACCTGACCCTTCTTGGATATTACACAACGAGAATCACCAGCATTTGCAACAACAAGTTGATTCTTTCGGATGATCGCCACACAAGCTGTGCTTCCACAATTTGGTCCGTCAAAGTCAGAGTGAGGCCCCTAGTTTGCAACAAAAACACACTTCATAGATTAAATTTCAGTTCCATAAATTTTCTAAAGAATGAGTTTTTCCATATGTTGAAGCTTTATCTTTTACAATCCTACACTTATTTCAGATAATAAGCCTTTACGACATTGTTGCGTATGTTGTGAGCCGGAGGGTGGGGGGCGGACTTCATCAAAGCATCCATTCCTGCTAGATCTTCATGTCTGATAATGTCCCTTTTTTCTCTGAACCTCTATCATCTCTTGCCCCTTTTTTTCTTTTTCAAAAGAAAAAATCCAAAGCAATAGTGGATAAAGGGATCATAGGAAGAGAAGATAACTCTTCCAATAATCTTCGGACTTAAGCCCAAAAGTGCTTCACTCTCACACAAGCAACTATGTCTTTTCAACCAAAGGCTCTATCTAATCATTGCAAACATTAGCATTGACATTCGATACTTCATCCCGATATCCCATTAAATGAATGTTTCAAATTTCCTCCAACTACCATTTGAATACACTCACGAAGATTTTTATAACTATATTTCTTTCTTTGGCCTCACTTATTCAAGTAGCCTTGTTTATATACACCAGCAATTACGTGCTTGTTGCTTGTCGTTCTGAGCGAACAGGATCGGGCTGTAAAAGCTTGTGCATGAAATAACTATTAGACAGCACTCAACTTGAGATGATCACCATTGAGCTATCGCCTAAGCTGATCAGTACTGGACTATCAAAACATGATTGAAAATCCTAATTCAGTAACCATCGAGTATCTTACAAACACGTCAAAACCATTAATTTTTTTTTTGACAAATGCAATATTCTATGACAAAAATGAAACGCATTTACAACTTCTACCAGCAACTTCACAACTCTGAAATGTTTTAGATGCTGCAGTAATAGTCTTCTGTATATTTCTAATTGAGTTATGCTTTCCAGCTTGGCATTCTGTTATCTTCATTCAGATTCATATTCCTTGCAAGTTCCAAAATGCTACACCTAATCGTATCAAGCTAAAAACCTCCATTTTCAGAAAAATAACCTATTTTCAGGGTTAGAAATAGATTTGCATAATGGTTCACAAATATAACAGTTCTTTTATACGACAAACTGCGTGACAAACTTTAAATGACTTGTGATGAAAGAAGATTTGCTCACAATTCGAAATTTCACCCAGACTATATCATAAATAAATCGCATAGATATTTCAAGAAAAATAAAAAAGGAATTTGGGAAAACATGTAAAGTTTAATTCATTAGCAGAGGTCTAATAGCCTGCGTCAAATTTAAACATAGTTATGGACATTAAAGCACGAAATTCCATGTAGATGTCCCATCAAAATATTTCTCATAAGCATATGTGATGACAGTGATCAGTATAGAAAAAAGGCACAATTACTGTGCCAGTGCTACGTTTTTAAAATTACTAAATGAAATAAAAGAACCAAAAAGACTAAAAACCATTCTGCTGTTATTATTACCTCCTCTGACAGCCAATTATCATTATGGTTATTGACTTCACCACCCCTAGGAGACCATATCAACCCTTCTATCATACCAGAGAACTTTTCCATTTTATCTCCAAGTATCGCTAATTCTCTCCATCCTCTTTGCCCACACATCATCTCATCCATTCTGCACCAACCCACAGCATGGAAATAAAATAGTGAGCAAGTATTCGATAGAGAAACCCGTCTAAATCACCAATTAAACCATGAAATGGGACATTACCATGCCACCTGAGACCTGTATACCATCCCTTCCCTCATATTTAATTTGTCCAATTTCCTATTAAGGATGCTACTTAATATTTTATACTCTCAGAAGTATAAGCCAAAAAAAAAAAAAAAAAACATTCCACAACAACAATAAGCACAAAGGGAAGAAATCATATAACAATGGCTTGTAACAATATATGTATAGGCAGTTAGGCCATTGAAATGATGCGGCAATAAAGGCAGCTGGTATAACAAACAGCTTTGTTACAAATTCCTGAGATATTCATAACATCCTACTGACAGGTAAAAGACACTTTCCAGCTGGCCTGTGGTTGATTTATGATTCTGTAAAGGCATCCACTGATAACGATGAAGTGATGATTAAGAATGAAAAAATGAAGTTACCTTAGAAATGCTTTCTGTACTGCAGTACCTAAATCTCCAGTTGCATATGCGTCATGCTTGACCACCTGTTGGTGAAGATACTTGGCACAGAACTTAGCAACTACTTTACCTGAAAATGCATGGACTTCATTAAGCACAACTGATGCAGCCAATGAAAACAAAGCTCAGTTTCTGTAATTTCTATGGTGAACTCTGAATCCGTTGTAGTCTAGTTGGTTAGGATACTCGGCTCTCACCCGAGAGACCCGGGTTCAAGTCCTGGCAACGGAAATGGCATTTTTTCGATCGGGGGCGTCACTCGGCGGGAATTTTAAAAATTATTTCTTTATTTTAAACCGATAAAAAAAAAAATTCTATGGTGAACTAACTAGAGCATGTGTGGATAATGAAAATCTTGAGAATACTTTTTAAAAAAAATCGAGATGTGTTTTTCAATGGGTTTGGTGAAAGTGTATAGGAAAATTGAGAAGAGGTTTACTTATCAATAAAATTTGTTTACTTGTAAAAAAAATTAAAAAAATAGAGAAGAGGTTAAAATATAAAATTTTTGAAATATATTTATATCAGGGTTTGCGAAAGTGGGCAGGCACATTTGAAAACTTGTTTGGACAAAATTCATGAGGATTTTTTTGTTTGGGTTTTTGTGAAAATTATTTTAGTTGTGTTTTTCCCAGAAACCTAAGGAAATGATCAGATGAGTTCTTTTTTGAGAAAAAGAAAATTTTTTGGGACTTAAAATACGTTTGGACTGAAGTTGAAGAATTTTCTTTTTAAAAAAGGGTGTATGTACAGCAACATCTATGTAATTTCTGCAATTCTTATGAATTAAAAGTATCCTGCTAATTAATCCAAGTCATGTTAACATGAAAAGGATCAACTGACTAATAAAATCTTGTAAACCAAGTCATAAAATTTAGTATTTTCAGTACAAAAACAAAGTATAGTTAAAAGAAGTTTTTGATGGAGAAGGAATATAAAACATATGAAACTTATTAAATTCAAATGCTGACCTCCATGGCCATCATAAACACCAAAAAAAGACGTGGAACTGTCCAAATCTGGATAAGCTGCATGCTATAAAAAACAATTTAAATTTAGCAAATAATCAAGAAGATAGAACAATCCCTGGAAAATCCTTACGAGTCCATCAGATAGACCAAATAAAAAGACAACCATATCATCTCTAATCCACATGACAAAGACACCATCTGAAGAGAAACCATAACCCTGTCAAATACTTGACTGTCCTCTGAACAATTGGACATTTGTTAGATATAAAGAAAGCAGTTTTTTTTTCAAACATTAGATATTCAAAACTTCAAAAGTTTTTGTGCTACACTGCTACTTCAGACAATTATACAGCCCGTTTTGGCAAGTACAGAACTGTTTATTTTATTTACTCCCAGGGTCAATTAGACTTGAGCTTAAGACCTGTGCCAACTCCAACTCACCGTCTTGCAAACAAGGACAAAGAACATATTTGTAATTGTGGTTCACCAAATCATATAAATCAACATAGAAGGACAAGCACATTTATGTCCGCAACTCCAAGTAGACCTTTAGCCCATCTTAACTGGAAACCTCCCAAAGGATAGCGCCACTGATTGTACAAAATTAAAATTTTTATGGATCTTCAATGTTTGTTCCTCCGGATGGATTAACATAAATACAATGCCAATATATGCCAAACTAGTTACTATTCTATACAAGTTCTCTTTTTATTTGTATGCAGTTTTATCCTGTACAGGCAATTATTTCTTTTTCGGCTTCGGTTGCTGCCTTGCACTAATTAAGAATTTTTTTTATCAAAACACCAGTAATATATATATATATATGCAAATATTTATTTCGGATCATTTCTCAATCCAGGTAATAGAAAGTGCATGTCAAGAAAATATTAGATAGTTTGTCATACGAGTGGGATGAGAGTGGGTTGGTGTGATATCTCTTAGCTCAACTCTTGCCCAAAAACAAAAAACTCCAATGCTACTACCATGTAAAGAAGCATTAGCCATGATCATTGGACGAGGACCGAATTTTACGAGGATATACAGTGCACACAGGTTAAACCAAAACAAATAGAAATAACAAGAATACAAAGACTACTCACAGCATCTTCCATGGTAGCACGCCACCCTTGCATTGATGAAAACCCATATCTAAGTCTGTCATTTTCACCATCTTCTGATACCTTTTCAGTCTTGGGGGCACTGAGATATATCCCCATTCCAACTGGAACAATACCATCAATCACCGAACCCATCCCACAACGATTAGGCTCAATGACCGCATTATCAAATTATACACACAAAAATAAATGTACATTTATATGTGCAGAAGCATATAGTTTTGTTTACCGATAAAAAGAATATATGCAGAAGCATATAGATGCATACACACACACATATACATAAATGCATGCATACTTGCGTGTACACAAGCAGATTTTGGGTTGTCCCCTTCTATCATCAAACCCAGTATTTATCTTGGATGGAATCTTGGGACATGAAATGACAAAAATACGCCTGGATATGCGTGGAAAATTATAATATCATCCTCTGATTAATTATGGATAAACAATTAATATCATACAATTAGTTTTATGCAAACCGACAAGATTTCCCCTGATAATTTTGGGCAAAAGACTGAGCAACCCTAATAGTGATTGTGAATTTTCAATTCAACAATTAAGTGTTTATTTTGAGGAATGGGTGGGTGTTTTCAGTGGATATGTTTGACTGTCAATGGGTAAGAGTTTCGATTCGGCAAAGGCGGCTGAGTTTTGAGTTTATGTGTGCAGATTTTTGCTTCAGGGGGTGGGTGCTTGTTTGAGTATTCTGTTTTGACTTTTGGTGAGGTAAGTGTTTCTACAGCTTAGTGTTCAGAAACTTAGGGTTTGATGACCTATTGTTTAGCTGGTTGGCACCATAGCAAGTGATTGTGTGGGAGCAAAAAAGAGTGATGAAGCCTTGATTTTTCCCTGAGGGAGACAACAAAGTTTCATAATAACAAATAATTTAGCTTCAACAATCAGTCATTTAGTCTACTTGCCTTTCTTTGCACCAAAATTGATCTGGCATCAATGTTCAGTCAGTTTGTCAAAAGTTACGAGCATGCTTGCACATAAAGGTTGACACAGATGATTAACTCTTTACCTAGGCCACCACGTCTACATTAGGGCAAAAGCACGAGACCACATGATGGCTTTTGATACGTAAGATTATAACATGGCATTTTTTATAAGCTTTTGAATAAGCAATCGAGAATTTGATTAAGAAAATGCAAAAGGCATAGCCGAGTACATAGGAAGTATACATTTTTTTATAAGTAGAACACGACTTTATAATATGCTCATAAAAGATGTTTTGTATCCTGTTAGTTCGTTCTACAGGTAGCATTATATGCAGATTATTTTATTCAATTCAGGCTTCCTTCATCTTTGTTCATTAAGCTAATTGATGTGTGGGCTACAAAACGGTTTCAGTTGAGGGGGGACCATGGTCTCCCTTCCTGCTCCACCATTGACAAGGGGCGGGTTTCGAGATATAAGTAAGACAACTACAAATAGGGGAAATAATAACAGTTGGGCGTTTCATTTTCAGCTTTAGTGCCAGAACAGTGCGTTTAGGAGGTGGATGTCAAGAAATGGTACTTTGCGGCCCATATTAGGAGCATTTATGTCTCTAAAAATGATTGTAAACTCAACTTGCAGTGTTTTCTATCCAAAACAATGGTTGGATTTGAAGGAAGGAACAACTCAGAGCAGAAACTTGGATTTTGTTCGATAGTGTGCTTGAAAAATACACGGTAGTTTAGGCAGGTCATTTGTAATTTATCCAAAAAATAGAGCAATTACAAATCTGACGTTTCTTAGCACGGCGACTCTTCCATGCTGTGTCTCAGGCAAATCGAATTTTCCATAACCAATCACTACACCCTTATCAAGCCACGATTCCAAACCCACATCAAGAAACAAAAATTAAAGGCTCAAACATGCCTCGGACACTAACCCTGACGAGCTTGTCGAGTGAAGTGGGCTAAGTCGGACATAAATTGTCAAGAAAGTAAAAATTGGAAAGACTTCATTTCCGTTCGATGTTTTCGTTCCTTTTATCGGCAATCAAATATACAGTCTAACCAGAAATTAAAAAACAAAGAAAAAAATAAACTACAATTGAAAACAAAGAAAAAGTAGACACTCGCAAAAGCCTTCGGATAATCTCAACAAAAAAAAATTAAAAACACAAAGAATGAAAGGGTTCTAGGGTTTGCAATACAGACTCACTTGGAAGGCTAATCGGCGGTGCCCGTGCACTGATTTCAGCGAAGCGAGAGAGAGAGACAGAGAACGATAGAACAGGCTAAACGGCCTTTGATCATATATCGTTGCATCTGCTTCTTTCTTTACTTTCGTGGGTATTTGGTAGCTTTTGTCGATACGTAGGTTGTAGGCAATGATTTGTGTCCCGAGTTCAAAAGGACGTGCCTTTAATTTAACCAAAATAATGTTACATAAAGTTGTAAAATGTATGAATATCGTGCGGCTATTTTAAAAAAGAATAAGATCTATTATTAAAAAATTATTTTTTTTTTATATAAGTCTTGTATTTATTTATTTTTTTTAAGTGATTACACAACACTTACATACTCACGACTGCAATTATCATTTCTCTTAATTAAATCAAACAATTAAAAAATTTATTCATCTTCAATCTCATCCTCTCATGATATAACATTAAGGCTAGTTTGGATCTCAAACTCATCTTATCTAATCATTACAACTTTTCCAAATTCTAATAGAAAATATAATAAACATCTCAACTTTTTCAAATCTCAAAATAATAATATTAAAAAATAATATTATAATAATATTTTATTTAACTTTCATCTTAACTCAGTTCAACATCCAAACGCAGTCGAAATAATAAATTCACAAATAAAATATAATAAATAATCTTCAATCATTTAATGACACATCATGAGATAATAACAGGATAATAAAAATTAAGATGATAAATAGCATTACTCATCAAATAATTACAAACCCAATGGCCGCCCGAAATCGAGTTTAGACACAACGAGACATCGTTTGGATAATGAGATTATATGAGATAAGATAATAAGTGAATAATAATAAAATAATTTTGCTATAAATAAATTTGTTGTGAAACACACTATTTATAGTGAGACTCATTATAATTTTAAAAAAATAAAAAAGACTGATCATTTTTAAGCATAGTTAACATGGAAACTTTTCACATCAACATGCGAGGTGTGTTGAAAAAATGTGTGCTAAATAGATTTTCTCGTAATAAAATAGTTGGTAAATAATAGTAAAATAGTTTGAGTTAATAGAAAAAATTGAATAAAAATATTATAAAATTTAAATACTTTTATAATATTCTTTTTATTTTGAGATTTTAAAAAGTTAAATAATTTCTTATGTTTTGTTTTGAAGTTTTGGAAAATTATAATAATTAGATGAAAAAGTTAAAAATTTGAACTTGAAAAATATTTGTGTCTGTGGTATTTGGATATTGAGATAAGATAGGAAAATCTTGCTATCCAAACGATACCTAGATATCATATGACTAAAACTTAATATTTTTAAAAAAAACTAAAGAATTAATATTTTTTGTTCACTAATAAAGAGATTCTATAAAAGTAAATTTACAAACTGACATTTTTTTGTATAATACGTTAATCTACTTTACAATAAAAATAATTTTACAATCTAACGTATTAGATAAAACCACGTTAATTTGTGTGTCTATTTTTACGAGATCAACTAACGCATTTTCTTTTTTCACTAATAAGTAATGAATATCTAAACTCTTATAACATACAAATTAAGCCTTTTAATGTGACAGTTTTAATAGCTCCAAATATGAATCAAAAGTATCCTATAATTTAATACTAGAAACTATAATGAGCCTGCACATTTGGATGAAGTTATCGACACGATAATTTTTTATAATTTATTTTAAATCAACTAATATAATTGTACTACTTTTAAAAAAAATAATTTATAATTTTATATGACTACATTTTATTTTAAGTAGAGTTGTGAAATAATTATTGATTATTATAGATTTAATCATTTTTCTTTGGGTGATCGGCCACACCGAAATTGAGTTTAGAACTAGTGAACTTATCCTATCATCTTAATTATCATCATTCTCTAATGTGACATTAGATGATTGAAGATTATTTATTATATTTTATTTATAATTTTATCACGTAATGTCATATTATTAAGGCGATATAGAAACCAATGATAAGGATATGCATGGAAGGTTGAATGGTGGTGAACGATTGGTGGATTGGTGGTTCATTTTCAAAGTGAAAAGTCAGGGTAACGTTGACAAACAAGTCTACGCAAAAATAACGTGGATCGAGGCTAGATTTTATCACTCACACAAGCTCACAAAAATCCAACAAATAATACTTATCTGAAAAAAAAAAATCCAACAAATAATGAAGCAAACAAAAAACTTAAAAAAAAAAAAAAAAAGAGTTTTGCAATAGTCTTGACATGTCAAAGAATTTGAGTTGTATAGGCCAAAACAGCTTTGGTATTTTTAGTTTTATTTTTTGAAAAATAATTTACCTAAAATATTATTAAGGTACGTCTGGCAATTGGAAATATTCTTAATTATTGGGAAATCTTGAAAAACAATATATATATATATATATATATATATTTATAGGAATAGATGTATTTATATTGAATCTTGTGAAAGTGGATAAATAATAAAAATAAGAAATTGTCTGGATTATTTTTTTCGGTGTTTTCTTGTATTTGAGATTTGTGAAAAAAAATATATATAGGTATACTTAAAAAGTACTTGTTTGAATAAAGTTTTGCCAAAAAATAAACTTTTTTAATTCTTTGTTTTTATGCTTAAAAAAAGACAAATATGAAATAAAAATTTCCAATATTTAAGAGATATATAGAGTGAATAAAGTCGAAATATTTTTTTAAACAATTATTGAGAATAAGAATTATGAGTCTTGAAGTTTAATTTCTTTTTTCAAACACTTATTGAGAAGAAGTATTTGTCAGTGATTAAGTAGTACAAGATTGAGATAAGTTATTTTTTCCTTATCTCTCTTCCCAGTCACCCTCCCCTATTTCTCTTCCTGAGTCTGACAGAGACCTAGAGTCCCGCTGTCACAGACAGCCCTCCGCCATGGAGAGTTCAAATGAGACATAGGTTTTGCTCACTGCGTGAGTTGGCTCTCCGACCTAGGTGCTGTAGTCTGCCTTTGTGTGTCTGTCCCTGACGTAGGGTGGGTTTCAGAACAATCCAAGTGGAATGATTTCTGAATTGACTTAGCTTCCATGACCATTGTTTCTTGTAATGGATTTGAATTTTTTTTTTCTTTGGCTAATGGTTTTTTGAAAACGTTTGTTGTCAATTCTTCTAAATTTGTAAATATCATATTGATTTTGGACATTGTAAATGGTTGATGGGGAGGAAGAGGCCCAAATCTCAAGCTTGAGTATATTATGGGCAAAAATCCCCTCCACAGGCTACTGATGCTTCCTATGCGAAGTAGTATGCCGAAAATCAAAAGGTTAAGGGATGGTTACTGACTTCTATGTCACCAGAGATTATGAAGCGCTATATTCGATTGTGCATCGCTCGTGAAATTTGAAATGCTATTGCTAAAACTTTTTATGATGGGTCAGATGAATTGCAACTATTTGCACTGAATCAACGAGCCTTTTCTACCAAACAGGTTGGTCGCCCTCTATCAACCTATTATGGTGATATTGTAGAAATCTTCCAAGAGCTGGATCATCGTGATAGGATTGTAATGAAGGATCTCGATGATGTTATCACCTATAAAAAATCAATTGACGATTGTGTGTGCACATCTTCATGAATGGGCTAGATGCAGAATTTGAACAAATCCAATGTGAGATTCTCAGGAAGGATCCCGTACTGGATCTTGAAGAAACCTATGTGTATGTACGTCGTGATTCTTTTCGCAGAGCAACACTGAATGGAGAACCTGATCACCCAAAGTCATCTGCCATGGTGGCTCGCCGGGACAAGCCTCAACAATCGCAAGTCATTCCTAAACCAGATTGAGTATTTGGTCCACCGAATCATACCACTGACCAAAATGGGTCATCTGGATCACAAAATCATAGCTATGAAATAGGAGCTGCACGATCAGAATGCGTGTGTACTCATTGTGGTAATACCGAACATGCTAAGCCACGATGCAATGAGCTGATCGAGTACCCAAAATGGTGGGATCCTGCCAAGGCACCCCGCAAACAGAATTCAAAATCAAATCACCATGCCTCTGTTGCTATGGCTAAACCTTCCAACAACACCATTGAGGAAGCCTCTTCTTTAATTGCTACTTTAGGTAATATTGGTAAGGCTCTTCATACCTCTGCTCCTAATAGTAAAAAGTGAATGGATAATTGATTTTGGTGCTACAGATCACATGACCTTTGAAAATAGCCATATTCAGTCGATGAAACTCTTTGAACAATATATAATGTCCACAACTAATGGTACTCCCTCTCCTGTGGTTGGAGAAGGTTCAATTACTCTTATTGATGAATTTGGTTTCTGTTATGGTCGTTCCTGCTATCAACCATAACTTATTGTTTGTTGCTCAAATAACCCTTGCTTTGCATTGTATTGTGATTTTTTGGCCTAACCTTTGTGTTTTTAAGGACATTTGCACTCCGAAGACAAATGGTTTTGGTACTAGAAGAGGGAAGATCTATTATCATGATCTAATGCCGGCAAGCTCCAATCAGTTGGCTAAAGTTTTTTCGGTTGATAAGTCTGACAAACTTCAGCATTCAGAAATTTGGTTGTGGCACCGACGCTTAGGTCATGCATCTTTTGGATATTTAAAAAAATTGTTTCCAAAGTTCTTTTCTCAATCATCTGTTTCAGATTTCAAGTGTAACATTTGTGAACTGGCTAAAAGCCACTGTGTTCCTTTTCCAATTAGTATGAATAAGAGTCAAGTTCCGTTTATGGTTATTCATTTTGATTTATGGAGCCCAACAAATACCTCTTCACTTAGTGGTGCACGTTGGTTTGTTTCATTTATTGATGATCACACTTGTATGACTTGGGTTTGTTTAATGAAATCAAAAAATCAAGTCAGTTCACTGTTTCAGAAATTTCGCAAGATGATAGCCACTCAATATCAATCTAATATACAGGTTCTCTGCATTGATAATGGTGGAGAGTTTGTTAATCAAAACCTGAAACAATACTTGGACTTACATGGCATTGCTCATTAGACGACTTGCCCCTACTCCCCCTTAACAAAATGGGGTTGCAGAGCACAAGAATCGTCATCTTCTTGAAGTTGTATGTACATCCTTGTTTGGAGCTCACATGCCTACCAGTTACTGGGGCGAAGCCATCACCACTGTATCCTACCTCATCAATCGTGTACCTTCCAGTTCACTGCAGTTTCAGACCCCCTTTAACATTTTCATGAGGCTGTAAGTGCTCCTACTATGCCGAATCTATCACCTAGAATTTTTGGGTGTGTAGCATTTGTGCATATTCACAAACCCTTGAGAAATAAGTTGGAACCTCGAGCTCTCCGGTGTGTATTTGTTGGCTATGCCTCACATCAGAAAGGCTATCGGTGTTATCACCCCATTTCTCAAAAGTTGTATGTTACCCTTGACGTTGTATTTCACGAGGATGATATGCATTATTCAGTCTCCGCGTCTACACTTCAGGGGGAGAGTATAAATGAATTGCAGACTCTCAATCACCCTTTGGACACCTTGGATATTACAAGCGGTGAATGTCCAAATGGTGAATGTGTAAGTAATGAATGTCCAAGTGGTGGCAACTTGGATAACACTGGTGAATGTCCAGATGAGACAAATGGGCATATTTTGGAGGATGAGAATAGTCTGGATTAGCCATCTTCCCTCTTTCACGATGTACCAATTGACCAATTGCTCTCTCTAGCCGATTTCATGTCTAAGCCTCAGGTAAATTCTGAACCCCACCTAAAAGTGCTACCTGATCGAGCCCCAAGAGGAACACCTAAAGTTAACTATGAACATGTTCTTAACTCCAAACTCAAGTATCCCATAAGTAACTCTATGTCTTACCATAGATTGTCAAAGGAAAGTGAAGTATTTGTGAATTATGTTATATTTATTCCTAGTAGTGTGCAGGAGGTCTTAAAGATCCTAGATGGAGGGAAGTGATGAATAAAGAAATGAAGTTCCTCCAAAAGAACTCAACGTGGGAAGTTGTTGACTTACCTGAAGGAAAGACACTTGTCGGCTGTAGGTGGGTCTTGACAGCCCCAAAACAGCCTCACGGGCATGCCATGGGCCTTGCCTTGACATGCAAAGGATGCCCAGTGAGGCTGGTGACCAAGCCAGTACATTCAGCATGGCCAGCGCGTGCAGCCCAGCACGCACGCCGAGTGCAAGCGCCCCGCGCACGCAATGCGCAGCAATCCCGCGCGCACGCCCAGCGAGTACGAGCCCCAGCGCCCCAGTGCCCAGGCACCCTGCCTGGGCCATACCAGCCCTGCCAGCGCCCAGACCAGCCCAGGGCCATGTCAGCCACATGCCAACAGCCATACCAACCATGTCAGCCATGGGCCAGCCTAGCACACCCAAGGGCTCATGCATGCCATGGGTCAACTTGGTCCATGCCAACTATGTTATTTTTTATTATTTATTTTCCAAGGGACCTATTGGAGGTTTCCAAGTTGTAATCCTTATAAATATGACCCTTAGGCTTTGCATTTACATCTTTTGGCAAATTCCCTAATGGGTAGACTATTTTGTTCTTGAGATCACCATTCGGTGCTAAGGCACTTGGGCTCTTTGGGGTGCAATACGTGAATCCCCTAAGAGAGAATCACACATTGCAATTCGTGAATAAGTATGGTTCAATCTATCAATCTTGTTCTTTTTATTTTTAGGGTACAATTCGTGAATCCCTGAGAATTCATCAATCTTATGAGTATTTTCCATTTCATCTCTTGTATTTCATTTTCAATCCTTTGATCTTATTATTTTATGTGCATTGTTCTTGAGTTGTTCTTAAGTGTCCACAATGTTCATCCAATCCATTGCTCATTTGATCTATTCCATACCACATACTCGACCACTATATTGTTTGTCATCCTTTCCATAAGTTTGTCACTTTCCATAATTGGTTTCCCATCATCCAACTTGCCTTAGCCGAAATACACATAATTCCCACTCCCACATACACCATTCGGCCAACCCTAGTGTTGCCCTACTTTCCATAATAGGTCACATTCCCATAATTGTCTTTCATCCATCATATCCATAAAACCCTAGCCATACCATCCACTTACCAAATTCGGCCACCCTAAAGTCATCCTCCATAAAACCCTAGCCGCCCAACTCAATGCTCCATAAGGTGATCATTTCCTTTTAGGAGTCTTGACTTCCTCAAATTCAAATTCAAATCCCAATTCAAATCCTTTAATTTAAGGAATTGCAAATCCTCTTCAATTCCTTAAATCACTTTTCCTAAAATCCCTCTAGTCAACTATTGACTTATCATCTCAATTCAAATTCAAATTCCCTTCTTCCCTCAAAGATTCCCTCCACTACAAACCTTCCATATCCATTTCCGAATCATCCAAAATCTAGCCAACCTTGCAAAGACCAAGTCAAACCCAATCCGTCCACCTTAGCCATCCAACATCCAAAACCCTAATTCTTTACCCTTAGCCACTGCAACCCTAGCCATCCAAACCCTAGCCTCACTCTTCCACCTCATTCCCAAACCCTATCATCATCGTAAACTCCAACCCTAAGCCAACTCTTCCAAATCTCGAAATCCACCCTAGCCACGTCACAAAACCCTAGCTACACTTCACCATACCTACCCTAATTACCATCCAAGTGGCCCAAACATCAAGGGTAACCTTCAAGTCATTCCCATTACATCAAACACCTATATTGCTAAGCCAATACTTCAAGATCACGTCAACCCTAGTCCTACCATAGTCCACGGTAACCCTACTTGCCTCCAACCCGTAACCCTAGCCTCATCTCATCCATTCAACCCTAACCTCCATCATCTTAGCACATCACTCAAGAACAAGTCTAGCCACCCACATTGATTTACCTTAGCCTAAACACTTAGCCTACCCAAGTACATCATCATTCCATCACTCAAACACCATCCTTTTGTGGAAGGCCAAACAAGTTGGCAAGATCACTCGGTCATCGTCTTCACCAAGGCAAGCTAGTGGACCTTAGTGTTAGGGACAAGACCAGGGTCCCTAACAATCTTGCACTACATGAAGTCATCTCCATGAAAGGAAATTCTATCTACAAAAGCGGACAACTTGGTTATTACAGGTGTTCACATAAAAATATATCTGCAAGTGCACAAAATCATAAAAAGTAGGGGTGTAACTGGTCCGGTCCGGTCCGATTTTGGACAAAATCTACGACCGAACCGGTATGTACTGGTTTTGTATTTTTCAAAACAGATTACGCCCCGATTACCCTCCTAAACCAGTAACTTCGGTTTCCGGTCCGGTCCGATTTTTCAATTTTTTTTAAATGTAAAAAGATATATAATAAAGTGTTACTTATTATTATAAAATGTTATTAATAATTTAATATATATATTATACTTAAAGCATATGATCAATTAAATTTTCATCTTTAAGATTAAACTTTTATTTTATAAATTATAACAACATTATTTTATATATAATTATATTAATAACATATGATCAAATAAATTACAAATGTTCATATTTAAAATTAATATTTTATGTTATTATTTATAAATTATAATATGTAATTTTTTTTATATATGATATATAATTATATATATCATATATAAAAATTTAACATATAATTATATTATATATATAAATATTTTGTATAATATATAAAATTAATTTTTATATATTTTTTTCCAACCGGTCCGGTTCGGTCCGGTCCCGGAAACTATGGAACCGGGACAGGACCGGATCCGGCTGGTTTTCATAAAATAGGAACCGGTTTCATACTGGACCGGTTCAAAATCGGACCAACCGGTCCGGTTCGATCCGATTTTCCGGTTTAAATTTACACCCCTAGTAACAAGTAGTAAAGTGGTTTAAAGAAAACAGAAATAAAGAAAACAAACGATGAAATCCAAAGAAAAATTCAAACTGCTTTTCATACAAATTCATAATCAAGTCAAAACATAATATTCAACAGCCAAGAAATAGAAATAAAAAATGTCGAATACCCTCACACTCAGCCGTTTTCAATCATCTAACATGGAAAAAAATGCAAAATAGAGAAATGGAGAAAGGAAAAGTGATACACAGAACATGAAAAATGAAGAAGAAATATGGAGCAAAAGCACAAAAAATTTCGAACATAGGAGTGTATGTGAAGTACCCTTCTGATTCATATTTTGTAGAAACGAAAAAATAGGAACAGAAAGGGGCATACCCACACGGCACCGCAAAGACCAACAAACAAATACCCAACAGCAAATGTAAGTTTTTTTTTCGGTGCCTCACCTTCGAGGTTCCTCTGATTGATGGTAAAAACTGAAAATTGAAAACCCCAACCTCCTCTCCAATTCATTTACAATCAGTGCCCTTCAACACGATCAACACAGAAAAAATAAATGAAAAATGAAAGAATGGAGAAAGAAACAGTGAAAAGAGAATGACAAAAATGAAGAAAAAAACACAGCAACATCCAAACAAAACAGGAGTGTATAGAAAGTACATTTCAGATCCAAATCTCGCAGAAAGGAAAAAAAATCGAAAGAAGTATACCCACAACGCACCGCGAAGATCAACGAAGAAAATCAATCAAGATATACCCAAGATCGAATCGAAGCTTTTCTTCGACGCTTCACCTTCGATGTTCCTCTTGCAACCCTCCCATCAGTTGATGTTCCTCTTGCAACCCTTTGAGAATTGAAAAACGTAGCCTTCAACTCTCCCATCAGCCGTCCAATAAATTTACTTTTTTTACAACACATCACACCACCACACTGTGCAAAAACCAAAAGTGCAAAACTAAATGCAAAATAAACCAATTTCGTTCAAAATAAAAGGCCAGCAATGAGCAACACAAGAACGAAAGCTACGCGGCTACACCCTGTCAGGAACAAGCGAAATGTAAAAGAAACAAATTCAAAGCCAATAACTGCAGTCAACAGGGGCAAAAACACACATATAAGATAAAGTAGGGATAAAAAGGTACAAAAACGATAAGACAAATCATCAAACAAGGGCAGAAATTGGTAAATAAGAGAACGTTGAGGGATAGAAACGGAAAGCAAAGAGACAAAAAGGCACAAAATGTCATAAACAACAAGACAAACCAACAAACAAGGGCAAAAACATAAATAAGAGAATCATAGAGGGACATATATGGAAAGCAAAGATCTCTTAAAAAGAATTGTTCATTTATGGATAGACTTTTTTATAATAGTAGTAGATATATATATATAGATATATTCAGGTGTAATTTATATTTTAAGCACGAGAATATCCTGATAAATGATATTTGCATTCATGAAGTGTGTAAATATCGTGCACTTCTTTTAATAAAAGTGAGTAAATATGAAACTCACATGAAAAATTAAATTTTTAATGTGAACTCCACTCTTTTTTAAAAGGAAAATACTAAATGAGAGTTAGATATTTGGATGTTAGACTTAACTTAAAATTAGACTAAACTAAGTTGATCTCAGACTCTTAATTCAGTCCAAGTTCCAAATGGGACCTGAGTTTTATAACATTTATTTTATCTCATAAAATTCATTCTGAATATATTAAACGATATTTATTTGTAAGACCTATTTATTTTACTTATTCCTCATTTTAGATATTATAATTTGAATAAAAACTATATAATATCTTAATCTTTTAAGTACATAAATTTGGTCAGCTTAATTCGTTTGTTTTCACAACTCATCCGATCTTATCTCAAATAATCATTACAACATTTTTAAATTATCACACAAAATAAAATAAACAATTTAACTTTTTCAAATCTCAAAAAAATAAAATAAAAATAATATTCTAATAATATTTTATTCAATTTTTAACTTTAATCTCAACTCATCTCATCTCATTTGCAAAAACAAACGAGTTATTGAATTCCCTCCACATGACCTAGCAAACATCCATAGCTGAAAATTGTTGACAGAACTTGATCTTAGCTCTCTTGTTTCATGCCATGATACAAATTTACTAATTGAACATAAACATATTCCATCTTTCATCTTTCTTTAATTTTCAACATAAACATTTCTAACCCAAAGTATCACTTCATCTCTCCTAATAAGATTTATCTAACCATTTATGATTCACATTTTCAAAAAATATAAAAATTAAAATTTATTTTTACAACAACAAAAAAAATGAAATTAGAAATACAAAATTTTTTAAAAATGTAAATATCTTCTTACTATCTAGTATTAAGCAAATCTGACCCAAAGTATCTCTTCATCTCTCCTACTAAAATTTCATCTAATAGTTTATGATTCCAACATTTTAAAAAAATAAAAGCTATAAAAATTAAATTTATTTTTACAATAAAAAATCATAAATACAGAATTTTTTTTACAATGCAAATATCTTGTTACTATCTAGTATTAAGCCAATCTGACGCATTGGGCTTCTAATATGAGCCCAAATCCATCCAATGTTGAATGAGTTGTAGGAGACAAGAGCGGGCAGCCCAGCCCATAGACAAGTGGACCCAGGAGTCAGGACTGCTTCGAGCTCGGAGGAAATTCGTATTTCACGTTTGAATCGTTTGAAGGTTGAATTGGGTAGCATGTTGCTCATTCAAGATATCCACCATGTGCCTTCGTTTTTACCATGTAATATTAGATTGGAAAATACTTTAATCGGTGATTACACAAAAATAAATCTACAAATTGATGTGGCTTGATGTGACACATCAGATTATAAGGTTACTTTTATTATAAAGTAGATCTAATGGATTCTATGAAACGACATCAATTTGTGGGTTTATTTTGTGTCATCTATTTGTCTCTATAGCAGTTTTCTATTAGATATACTTATAAGAAAAATGTTGGTGGCAAGAGCCAAGGCGCAACCGGCATGCAAATGCTAACATGGTGCTACGTAATTTAATGAAATGATCGCGTTTTATATGTGAAATTGTAGCGTTTTTTCACTATGGCCAGAAAATTAAAGAATTTGAAGACTTGGGCAGGAAAATGCTTTAAGGATGTGTTTGGTGTGTTTTATTTAATTTCAAAACACACTGAACCTTACAAATAATCACCAATAAAGTCACAAACTGAGTGCTCCAATATCAAGAAAAACAAGCAATAATAGTTCAACCAATAGAATGAGAATTCCAAGCCTCTTTGATAATTTTGAAGACAGAAGGATCCCGAAGTTAGAATTCTTCAAATTTGAAGGATTTGGGATAACTCTTCCTATTCGTTGTATCTAAGAGAATGAGAGCATGATCAGAAGAGACCCGTGTGAGGTAGCTTGAGGGAACATATCAATCCAAGAAATATTAGCAATACCTCTGTCTAGTCTCTCCTTAATATGATGGGGACCAAATCTATTATTGGTCCAAGTGAATTTTGGGCCCGAATAACCTAGATCCACAAAGCCTAAGTTTTCCATGAACAATTTGAGATCTTTTGATTTTGAGGATTGAGCAAAAGGATTACCACCAAATTTTTCAGATTGTGAGATGATGGAGTTGAAATCACCTAAAGCTAAGGAAGGATCAGGAAATGAAGTTGTGATATCCGAGAGAAGGTCCCAAAATAATTACTTTTTTCTATAAGGGGCAGGACAATAAACCCAATTGAGGAGCCACAATAGGTGACTAGGATCAAAGTACACCAAAACAAAGATTATATTACTAGAGATATGTACAGTTTCTATATCAATTCCAGGTCGATACAGAAGTAAAAGGCCCCTAGTTACCAGTAGTAGGAGAATCCACAAAATAAGCATAACCTAACATATTAACAGTATGAACACAGTTATTAGAAGCTAATAAACATTCTGAAAGAAAATTAATATCAGGGTTGTGAACCCTGATATTAGTCTAAGTGATCTGATTGCACGAGGTCAGGCAATGCCTCGGCAATTCCATATTAGTATTCTCATGGTTCCTTTGGTGGTAGTGAGGACCTTGCCACGTCAGTCATTGGATTCATAGGGAAAAGATTCATAGTCTGAGATTGAACTTTGCTACCTATAGCCTTCAAGTGTTGATTTTGATATGGTGTGTATCTGACTATTGTTGAACTCCTCGTTGGGTGTTTTCTTTGAGTTCGATCTTTCTTTGGCTGCTGGGTTCCTTTGCTCTGTGCTGGAAGGGTCTTCGGATTGACATTTCCTTCTTCTTCCTTTTGAACTTCATCTTCCTCTTCGATAGTCACAGGGATTGTAGTACTTAACAGACATTTTTTGAGGGAATTGAGGAATGAGCTCTTCTCTTCCAATGGAGTTTTCCTCTTCTTCATAGTCTCGTTTTGGAGAGAGGTTGGGTATTGAGCTCTATGACAGAGAAAGCCATTTTCCTTTTTGTTAGGTTTTGAATCGGGGAAGAGGATACGATTTGGGGATCAGAATGGGTTGGGTGGGTTTGATGGGTTGGGGAGAAAATGTTGGTTGGGCTCAGTTGGATGGTGTTTATGGCAAAACAGGCCTTACCCAATGGGCTAACCAGAAGGGAAATGTTATGGCTTGGGTTTTCGAATCCTTTTGGGTTTTATTTATTTATTTATTTTAAATCTTTGAGCTGATAAATTGACTGATGAGGGAAGTCTTGTGCTTGAGATCAACATTAAGAGGCCCGGTGGATTCCTTATCTGTGTTCGAGAGTGTAAGCCTCACGGGATTGAGAGAGGTCATAGGGGCTTATGGGAAGTTTCTGTATCTAGTGTTGGCTTTATTGGGAACGGGTGGGACACTTGGAGGAAGGGGCACACAACAACAGACAAAGCTATCGAGGTGGCAGCGGTTATATTGTTGACATTGAAAGATTGGCGACCCTCCTTAATTGAATCTGAAGTCTTTGTTTGGGAACTTGGATCACTACCATGTGGTGATTGGATTTGCTTGCATGATTTCTTACGCAGTGCTTTTGGATGAACAATGTCATCTTTTAGGGTTTCTCTACCGAAAACTTGGCATTGCAGAAAATAGCTTCTTGATGCAGAATTCCTTCTTTTGTCCTTCAATGTTGACGATGATAACTTTTCCTTTCCCAAGATGTTCAACTTTGTTATTCTTTTTAACTGGGTCAAAAGTTATTGAACATTCGTGGTATGAAGAGATTGATGGTTCTCTGATATGTACTGGCTGGAGGGAGGTCGGGATGTGGTTCATTTGATCTAATAGTTGTAAAACCTAAGTGCTTTGTTGATTTAAAACTCTTTGGGGTTCTTCAAATCGCAACTGTCTTCTTGAGTCTTGGGGCACCACTCTCATCCAAGGACTGAAGAAAGGCTCATCTACCGGGCTGATAAAGATGTGGCATGTCTGTAGAAGATGGCCGAGTCGTCCACAGCCATAGCAAAACTCTTAAAGCCTTTCATATTTAAAACTAACCTTTGCAGGTTGGTTGTTGGGTCGGGGTAGGATGAACCCTTCGTAAAAAGGCTTTTCCGTGTTGATTTATACTCTAATCCTGAGAAATTGTTTTACCCCATTGCTAGGAAGAAATGCTTGATCAATTTCAATTAGACGACCAAGAACTTTTCCTATTTTTGTTGTATTGCCTTCGGTCATCATTTCAAGAGGTAGACCATATATATGAATCCAAAAGGTAGAGTGTGTGAGGTCTATTTCTGGGAGATTTAGGCCTGGAGGTCATTCTTTGAGCATCATGTGGAAGCTCTTGAAATTCGAGAACTTCGAAAAAAAACTCTATTTTTCTCGATCGATGATGGGAAAGTGAAAAGGAAGATGTTGGGTCCTAAATCTTCAACAGTGAGGCTTTGAATAAAACTCCATACTGTACGGATTGTGGAGTGAAGGATATGTTTGTTCAGATTTTTAGTATAAACCAACCTACCAATCAGTGCATAGTTTGAAATTTTTGTAACTGTTTCTGATTCGGGCACTAATATGATGTCATCCCATGTTAGAGCCTTTCTTTGATTTGATTGATGGGAGATTCAACACTAGCTTCCTCTTTTTCTGTTGAAAGTGATTACGGTTGGAATGGTTGGTGGGGTAATGATTGTGAAGAAAGGCGGGTGGAAATAGTATGTTAGGTGGGTATCGTAACGGGAAGAGATTACGAGGAGGAAGAGACTCATCTTCACTCAGATCAGAGAGAGAGAGAGAGAGATGTGTTTCCGAAAGCTGCCTGTTGTTGATAACTTGATTGACCAAGATCAGTTTAACTACTTTTGGGTTTGATAGGACGAAAGTGATCAAAAGCGGTAGTACAATGACATTGCAACAGAAAGTTCCGTGTATTTGCTCCTAAAAATGGATAAATCTATTATTTATAAGAAAAAAATATATTTAACGATAGATTTCACCTTTTTAAATTAAATAAAATCTGCGGTATATAATTTTTATTTTTGAAGCATATTAAGATATGTATTTTCAAATTTCATCATACTATTTCTCTATTATTTACAAACAATCTATACTGTAATCCATAAATTATTTATTATTATTTTACTACTATTAACAATTTATTTATTTTCAAATATGATCATACTACTTCTTTATTATTCACAAACAATCTACACTGTAATCCATAAATTATTTACTATTATTTTACTACTATTAACAAATTATTTCACTGTTATTTATAAATGATTTGAGATATTCTTAACATCTAAATAGAGGCTAATTCTTCATGTGTCCTTAAATTATATGTGTCTTTAGATTATATATTGATGTATATATTTTAATTCTTTTGAAAATAAATTTTTAATAATCTAGTATAAATTAAACCTTAGCACAGATGTTGTCACTAGGTCATGGATATTATTTTATTTAAGGCCTATTCGGGAGAATTGTGTGAATAATAATGAAATGATTTGAGTTAAAATGTTTCATTAGATTTTAGGAAATGTGAGAAAGAAATTTGAATAAAAATACTATAAAGTTCAAAAATTATTAGAATATTACTTTTTAATATTATTTTTTATTTAAACTTTTAAAAATTTGTATTAGTTTTTGTATTTTGTTTAGAAGTTTGAGAAATTTTTAATAATTAAGTAATGATTAGATAAAAAAGTTAAAAATTTAAAATTGAAAGATATTCTATATTTAAATGATATTTAAGAAATAAATTATGAGAAGATTTGAAATAAAAACAAATTTCTTATATCATCTTACTTCCTAAAGAACCCCTAAGTCCTGTGTTCATTTTTACCATGCAATGATAATTCAATTACAACCAATCTACTGTTTAATAATAGAATATAATAAATTTACAATTAGTTTACAATTATTTTATTACTCTATTTAAAATGAAGGCTGATTATGTAAAATTAAAATTAATTTTGAATGAAGTGTTACTATTATATTGATTAATTTAAAATAAAACATAAAATAATTGCAAAAGAATGGTTGATGTATCTCTAATTTTTAATAAAATATATAATATTTAAATTTAAATATATCGAATAAAAAGTAAAAGTGAAAATAAACTTTTAAAAACTGTTATTTCATTAAATAGTTGTATCGTTATGATTTCACGATGTGACAGCGGGACTCGCACTCAATACGTCCGAACATCAGGATTGCTTGTCTATATTAATAGTTCTGGACCCCTTAAAATTTGCCATGAATTAGGTGCTGGCCAGTGGCCAATGGCAATTGGCACCTGAGCAATCCGGGCAGGGGTTGGTTGGCGGTATAAATAGTCTGGACCCCTTAAAATTTGTTATTAATTAGGTGTCGGCCGTGGTTTGGAAACGTGGCGGAGACTCGGAACAGTAGGTTGGAAATGAGACGAGTTGAATAGAATATTATTTTTTAATATTATTATTATTTAAAAAATTAAAAAAATTAAATTATTTATTATATTTTATATGAAAATTTGAAAAAATTATAAATTTGATATGAGATGAGATGAGTTATATATTAAGGTAAGTTTTGTATATTATTTTTAAAAGAGTAATGTTATATAATATATATTTTTAATGTATGTAAATATTTTGTATTTTTTTGAAAAAAATTGAAATTTATCATTAAAAAATTATTATTTTTATACTATCCATATTTTTTAAAAAGAGTACGCGATATTTGTATACTCTAAAATTATAAATATCATTTCATTTTTTTAAAAAAAATATATAAATTTTCGATCGGTACGAAATACTAACTTTTAATGGCGGATTGTACTTCTTTTTTAAGAAAATATAAGACTTGTATACTCTTGTAGTATTATCTTTAAAAATTATTCAAATAAAGAAAAGATCCTTCTTATTCAAACATCTTAGCTCTGTTTAATTGCATATAACAAATACTAGGTTCATATGTTGACACCGTTACATGTTGTGGAGTTAGATAAGTACGAAATATTAAGGTTGTATTTGTACGTTGAATTGAGTTGAGTTGAGTTGAGATGATAAACTATTATTAGAATATTATTTTTTAATATTATTATTATTTTAAGATTTAAAAAAAATAAATTATTCATTAGATTTTGTATTAAAATTTAAAAAAATTATAATAATAAATTAATATAAATTAAGATGAGTTGAGATTAATTTAGTTACCTAGCGAAGTTTTTGACGGTGGATTGTACTGTTTTTTTTAAAGAAAATATAAGAACTTGTATATTTTATACCTGAATGTAGTATTATTCTTTAAAAAACAAAGAACCTTCTTATTCAAAAATCTTAGATCTGTTTAATTGAGGGTAGAGATGCATATAACAAATACTAGGTTCATATGTTGACACCGTTACATGTTGTGGAGTTTGGGCCCACAAATGCTACTTGTATAACGATTTTTTAAAGTTGCAGTCTACTCTGCATACCTGCAACAATTAAAAGACCAGTACTCATAATGCTTTTTTTTATTTATAAGTACCCTCTACGATTCTCGTAGCATCGGGCGGAGGGGGTACTGTCCGCTAGCTCTCTCTCTCTCTACGAAGGTTGCTAGCATAGGAGAAACTACTACTGCAAGCACTGTCGGCCCTTTGGTACGTCGTTTCTTCTTGAGCTCACAAAACTAGCTCTAATTTTCTGCCTTCTGGTAATCCTTTCCAGTTTCCGGTCCTTTTATTTCTCAAGTAATGTATGCAGTGGAACTTGAGGATGTAAATATTGTATAGTTTAAAAAAAAAAATTATTATTAAAAAAAAATTATTTTTATAATAATCTTATATATATATTTTTAAAATGATTAGGTAACGTTTAGAATCTCACAGATACAACTATTATTTCTGTCCTTTTTAGTTTTTTGGTTGAAGACGAGAGTCACGAGACCCAATACTCTTTTTCTTCTTAGATCAGCATGCATGTTTGTCTCGACTCTCGTGATAATGACCAAAAATTAATGACCCAAAATTGTTGTATATTTTACCGTTGAGCCATCTTCTCAACTTGTGTTATTAATTCGACGAGAATGGTTAAGGAAAATATTTTATATAATTATGTTTTAAATGAAGGATATTTTTATAAAACATTTTATAAAAATAATATTATTTTATAAAAATATCCTATTTTAATACATTATTATTTTATAAAAATATTTTCATTTTAGTACATTATTGTAGAATGTATTATATAATATATTGTGTATATATTATTATTGAATAGCTAATAAATCACTTCCAATAAACTCACGTATTTAATATCAGAATCCTCCGTATTGTCCACTTCCACAGATTTGCAGTATGATTGTCAAGGTGAAGTCGTCGACGACGGTGTGTCCAGACGGGGAGACCCCTCGGTCGGCGCTGTGGAATTCGAACGTGGACCTGGTGGTGATGCGCTTCCACACCCCAAGCATCTACTTCTACAGGCCAACCAGGAGCGGTGCTTCCAACTTCTTCGACGCAAGAGTGCTCAAGAATGCCCTTAGCAAGGCCCTTGTCCCCTTCTACCCCATGGCCGGCCGCCTCAAACGGGATGACAATAGTAGGATCGAGATTGATTGTAACGCTGAGGGTGTGCTCTTTGTGGAGGCCGAGATCAGCACCGTACTCGATGATTTGGGCGATTTTGCACCCACACTGGAGCTCCGGCAGCTCATTCCAGCTGTGGACTATTCCAAAGGGATAGATTCTTATCCTCTCATGTACGCGCAGGTATTGGCTTCCATATCCAAACGTGAATAAAATTTTATTCTTAACCATATAATTATTCTTTTCTAATTATATATACATAAATGTTACTTATCATTTTTGTACAACACAAATGGTGAAGATTGAAACTCGTGGATTTTAAAACTCTATTTCACAAGCATCTGCCATAACTTTTCTATGGACCTACAACTTGAAAAAAATATCTATGCCAGATTAGAAATAAAATCGCAAAAATTCCAACAACAAGATTGCACCAAATAAGGAATAGCTGGTTTGGGGATTTGTTTTCCTTTTTTGTACGTTGTGGTGGACATAATTTCTACATATTTTGATTTCTAGGTTGTTGGATACAAGCATGAAGCTGATTTTATACATATTTTGATATCTTATATTTGAAATGAAGTTAATGTAGGTTGTTAGACGGGTTTTATATATTTTGTTATATGTGTTGTTGGAAATTATGAAAATAAATATAAAAAGCATTTAAATAACAAATAAACAAATATGCATTAAAAAGTAGATAAATAATAAAAATAATAAAAATAGGAAAATGCATTAAAAAGGATGAAATTTTTAAAATTCTAAATTTGAAATTCAAATTAAAAAAGAAAATAATGATAAATTTTGTCACCTAGTATGTATAATATTGTGCATAAAATTATGGATACGTGTAGTACTATTCATAATAATAATAATTTATTATTATAATGAGTACTGAGATGGCTAATTTAATAGTTGTTTGGATAGTGAGATGAGATGAAATAATTTTAGATCAAAGTTGAATAAAATATTGTTATAATATTATTTTGTAATATTATTTATTGTTTTGAGATTTGAAAAAACTGAATTGCTTATTATATTTTGCGTTGAAATTTGAAAAAAATTGTAATGAAGAGATGAAATGAGATGGATTGAGAGTGTTTCTCAATCCAAACAGTCCTTAATATGGGTTCATTTTTTTTTTTTAAAGGAATTTCATTACTCCAAAATCAATCAATACATGGTTTGTCTAGTAAAATAACAGACATTACTTCTGGAGGGCCTTCTCCAAGCCAAACAGACTCATCTTCTAATGACATGCCTAATTCTGCAGCAGCACATGCTGCCTTGTTGCTACTCCTTTTAACAAAACCCAGTTTCTACCTTGCATGCCTTGATAGGATGAACTGAATATCCTCAATCAACTGCCCCTTCCAAGAACAATCAGCTGTGTGAGTATTAACAGACTCAATTACTACTTTAGCATCTCACTCAATAATCACTTGATTGAGTCCCAATTCATGATACAGTTGCAATCCTCTAATTAGAGCATAACATTTTGCATAAAATGCATCACATACATGAACTTTTGGAGCAGACAAAACACCCTCGGCCTCACCTCTGTTGTTCCTTAGCACAATACCAATTCCCATTGTCTTCTTTCCAGCGTCAAAAGCAGCATCAAAGTTTAGCTTATATAACGGATCCATTGGAGGACACCACCCCATATCAGTAGCTTGTTGAGCCTCTCTGTCTGCAACAATATGTGAAAACTTATGTACCTTATGATAAGCTTCAATATCACTTAATGCTGACCTCATAAGCATAGAGGGACTTATAAAGTTGTTATTAAACACCAGACCATTCCTCCTAGCCCAAATTTTGTGAAGAACAGCTACCACCTGATTCAACTCCTTAATCTCCAGTCTGCTATATAACTCATTCCACAGCATGTTAAAATCATTAAAACCAGAATGTCATTTCTTAACAGGGCTATCATTCTCTCCCCACACATCCACTACAGTAGGACAGTTCCAAAGGACATGTATACCTGTTTCCTCATGTTCTTTTGCAAACTGGACACAGACCATCTTCAATAATTTGTTTTTGCTTCAAAGTAAATTTTGTAGGTAAGATATTATTAAGTGCCTTCCAAACAAACTGTTTAATCTTACCAGGAACTTGCAGCTGCCATAGCTTCCCTCCACTGCACATCAACTTCCCTGCCATTGGATGCCTCTCCTTGGTACTGATTCCTCATCAAACAGCCCAAGAAATAAGCACTTTTTACTGTAAACACTCCCTTTTCAATCCTTACCCAAAACAGTTTGTCATTGACAGCCCTCAAACTAATAGGGATACGACAAATTAACTTGGCCTCTTCTGAACAGAAAATTTCTTCAACCAAATCAGCCTTCCACCTATGATTAGTAACATCAATTAAATCTGCCACTTTAGTACTTGGCTCCAACCGGTGCATAGGAGTTTGTGCACTATGAGTGGTTAGTTGAGGTAGCCATTTGTTATACCATACTCTTATACTCTTGCCATCTCCCACCCTCCAAACAGCTCCTTCCTTGACCAAATCTAGAGAGGACCAAATACTTCTCCAAATATGAGAATGAGAGGATCCTACCTTAGACTCCATCAGCTCACAATTATGGAAAGACTCGTGCCACCAAAGAGGAAGATTCCTGAATTAATCTCCATACTTGTTTTGCCAACAAAGCTCTATTAAAACTGATTAAATCTCTGAACCCTAATTTCCCTTTGTTTTTTACTTTGCCTAGCTTTGCCCAACTATTCCAATGAATACATTTTTCAGATTTCTTATGGCTCCACCAAAACCGAGATAACATGGCCTCAATTTCCTTCAATAACCCAGAAGGCAACCGAAATACACTCATGGTGTAAGTTGGTATTGCTTGTAACACACTCTTAATGAGGATTTCCTTACCTACTGATGATAACAGTTTAGATTTCCAGCTACTAATCTTCCTCCAATCTTTTCCTTTAAGCCCTTGAAAGTGTTGTACTTAGACCTTCCTACCACAGTAGGCAGGCCCACATACCTGTTGTAATTACCACATACAACTCCATTAGTAGACAAAGTGATAAGCTCCCTTGCAGCAGGATCTGTATTCGAGCTAAACAGAATAGAAGTCTTTTTCTTATTCATGGTCTGGCCAGATGCACACTCATACTGCCTCAAAATATGTTCTACATGAAACCACTTCTCTTGCTTGGCTCGACAAAATATAACACAATCGTCAGCAAATAAAAGATGGTTAATGCTTAAACCACCCCTTGAAGCTGCCACTCCTTTAATGGTGCCATTCGTCTCAGCTTGTTGAAATAAAGAACTTAACCCCTCAGCACAAATAAGAAATAGATATGGAGACAAGGGTCACCCAGTCTTAAGCCTCTTGAAGGAAAAATAGTATCTCTAGGAACATCATTCACCTTTACTGAGTAGCTTACTGATCTAACACAAGCCATAATCAAAGCTCTATTTCTCACCAAAACTCAACTTCAACATTATTGCCTCTAAGAAGTCCCACTCCACCCTATCATAAGCTTTTGACATATCCAATTTGATGGACATGCTTCCCACCCTACTTTTTTGCCTTGATTGCATAGTATGGGTTCAAATTTTGAGTGAGAAGTTGAAAGTTAAAAAACGACATATTAACTAAATTTTGACTTAATTTTTGCCTAAACCAATGCTCGCGTTTCTCAAAATAATTTCCTCCACGCAGGTGACGTATTTCAAATGTGGTGGTGTCTCACTTGGCATTGGTATCCACCACATTGTAGCAGATGGATTTTCTGGCCTCCACTTTGTTAACACATGGTCAGATATGGCTCGGGGTCTTGATCTTTCCCTTCCTCCATTTATCGACCGGACCCTTCTCCGTGCCCGCGACCCGCCTAAACCTGCGTTCGAGCACTTTGAATTCCAGCACCCTCCTCCTATGAAAACCCCTCTCCAATCTACAACTTCAGGTCCCGAGAGTACAACAGTCTTGATATTCCAAATAACCCGGGACCAGCTGAACAAGCTCAAAGCCAAGGCCAGAGAAGATGGTAACACAATCAACTACAGCTCGTATGAGATGTTGTCGGGCCACCTGTGGAGATGCGTGTCTAAAGCGCGCGCACTTCCCGATGATCAAGAGACCAAGTTGTACATTGCCACCGACGGTCGGTCCAGACTACGTCCCCCACTCCCGCCTGGTTACTTTGGCAACGCGATCTTCGTCGCCACCCCAATTGCTTTAGCCGGCGATCTTCGATATAAACCAACCTGGTACGCTGCTAGCAGGATTCACGATGCATTGGCACGGATGGACAATGCTTATTTAAGGTCAGCCATTGACTTTCAAGAGCTACAGCCTGATCTATCTGCCCTTGTTCGTGGGGCTCATACTTTTAGATGTCCAAATCTTGCTATAACTAGTTGGATGAGGCTGCCAATCCATGATGCTGATTTTGGGTGGGGTAGGCCCGTTTTCATGGGACCCGGTCGGATTCTGTTCGAGGGGTTGTCGTATTTAATACCAAACCCAACTAATGATGGTAGCTTATCGATAGCCGTTTCTCTGCCAACTGAACAAATGAAAGTTTTCGAGAAGCTGTTTTATGAAATTTGAGGAGAGGAAATGTCGTCTTCGGGTATGCAAGTTTTTTTCCCATGGATAGTTGTTCATGTGTTTTTGACACTTATTTCATATGCATGTGACATTGATACTTGAGTAACGAAAGTCACACAATACATTTTACAACTTATTTCATTATAAATGTTGTGAAATAATGTATTTTTATAAAATGATGTTAGTTTTATAAAATATTTTATAAAAAAATATATTTTTTTAAATATTGTTATATAAAATGTTGTGTTTCATTTTTGTTTAAATTCTAATACGAGTATTTTTTGGATTAGGAAATTGTGCTTAATTTTCATGCAGAAGAAGAGGCAATTATCATGTGTTTCAGTTAAGACTCTTGGGTCATTCTGTCTTGATTTCGAGTTGTACGTTGCTTTGATTGTTTTCATGTTTTGCTTTGTTTGCGACCTTTTATGGTCCGGCCAGGCGTGACTCGTGAGTCATCAATAAAGATTTTTCGTTTTTCGGCTCGGTTCTATTTTTATTTTCCAATCAATATTATTCGTTGGAGGCGACCAAGGTTACAGGTTACCAAAATCTTACTCTCTTTTTTAAAATAATAATAGTAATAATAACGCTTACTATTATAACCATTTTCTTTTATAATTGGTGCGTTATTATTATTACTATTATAACAAAGTTAAATCCTTGATAATTGGTTTGTCATTGGCTTTGATCTTACGTTTTTAATTTTCAAAAATGCTACTCTTCCAATTGGTGGTTCCCGTCGAAAGTTATATTTTTTTATTTATTTTTTACTTAATAATTAAGTAAATATTTTTTAATAAATTTTTTATTTTTTATTTTTTAAAAAATATTTTAAAGTATGAAAAAATACATATAAAAAAAAAAATCAGAAAACAGCTCACGGAAGAGCTCCCTAATGTGGGAGTAGCACCACCCTTTGAACTTTAATTTTTGAGAAATTTTATTTATAGTCGTCATTTGAGGGCGGCATGTATAAACGTTTTATTAAATGAAAAAAATATTATTATAATTTTAAAAATAAAATTAACTAATAATTCTCGTTTAGAGACATTACTCTTAATTTTTTGTGCGGCCAAATGCCAGCCCTAATTAATTGCTCCCAGATGATCTCGAATTGATTAAAATGTCGGCTCCATCTGGTCATGGCATCTATCATAAATAGGGAAAGTCGTGGCACTTCGGTTGTCTCTTGATGCGTTCAAATCTCGATAATAAATTGAGATGAAATAAGATGGAATTTTATAAAATAAAATTAATTAAAATAAAAATTATAAATTAAATTAAATATTATTAAAATATTAATTTTTAATATTATTATTATTTTAAAATTTTAAAAATTAAATTTTTTATTATATTTTATATAAAATTTAAAAAAAAATATTATAATAAGATGAAATAAAAAAGAATACTATCTCGAGTCAACAACAATGTATCGGTCCAGAGACGTGTCCCTCTTCGTCGTCTATCGGTCGACAGATGTGGTGTCCCTTCATTCTAGTCTACCCTGTGCTACATGGCATTATCTTAAATAAATATTTGGGGGTAGACTCAGTACATAAATTTTATAAATTAAAAAAAGTGCATACATGATTCTTTAAAGGAAATACTATGTATTTCGAGGATCTATCGAAAATGGGTCCCGAATCAATGCGACAAATTAAGTTATATTCTCATTCATCAATGTTATAAATCCTAGATCGGAGTATATGGATGAATTGTTATAAATTTTCGTTTGTATTTGTTTTTGTAGATGAGATAAGATGAGTAGAGATTAAAGTTAAAAAGTTGTATAAAATATTGTTAGAATATATTTTTCTAATATTATTTTTGTTTTGAGATTTGAAAAAAGTTGAATTGTTTATTTTATTTTATTTTGTGTGAAAATTTAAAAAATTTATAATGATTAGATGATATGAATGGAGAAGAATTATAAAAACAAACAAGACCAACGATTATTGTTTGTTCGAGTTCATCGTTGTTGATATTAGAGTGTAAAACATGATAAAAATAAGGACAACACTCATATTTTTTATAGCATGTAAAGACTAGATAGCACAACACTTGAGAAAGAGTTTATATATATATATATATATATATATATATATATATTCACACACATATAGGAAGCACATCACTATGAGGGGGGAGGGGGGGTTATCTATATATATTGCCTCTCCAACTGTAACCCCCGTTAAAGGCTAATCATTAAAGGGTAGTGATAGGGTTACAATCTATTTACTATCCATTTACTACTTATAGTCTATTTATTTTTTTATCATTTTATTTTAAGTATTTTTTTAACATCCTTAATCATTAAGAAAAAAATTAAAAATATATATAATTTTACTAAAAGTCACTTCCTTAACCTTTAAGTAAAATAAAAATAAAAATAAAAATCAAATACGAAGAAAGTAATAAATGAGTAGTAGGAGAGTAGTAACCCTATCATTTTCCATAATTAAAACCCTTGAAGTAAGCCACTTCATAACCCTTGGACGTATGATAGGGTTATCTATATGATGAGGCACTTTTTTTTGTCTTTATAAATATTTTTGTGCATAATATAGGAATTTAACGTAGAAAATGCACATGATTCTTTTTTCTGGTTGATTCTGCTAAATAAAGGAGATGGATCAAATTAGCGATAAAACTTTCAATTTCTCAAGATTCACACCCACTATCCTATGCCTTCATGACACATTTTAGTATGTCATCTCTCCACTTGAGAAATATTATTACCGAGTCAATAGGTAACCATCCGACTAGGGCTGAGCAAAAATCTGAAAATCTGACTCCGAATCCGGCTCCACTACGGAGCCGGAGTCAGAATTTTTTTCCCCTGGGAAGTCAGAGTCGGAGTCGTTGGTAGAACGACTCCGACTCCACTCTGATCCGACTCCAACAATCTGACTCCAACTTCTCCTCCGATATTTTACATATTTTATAAAAATGTGTTTTTCTATATATTAATCATAAAATTTTTATATAACTATATCTTATATAGTTAGTTAAACTCAATAATATACTTGCATGAGCTAATTATTATAAAATAATATATTTATACATACTATAATATATATAGACTAAATTGACTAATAATAGTTTAGTATATGTAAATATCATACTATTACAATATTACTACCATGTAATACTAAATTACTAATGTATAAATATAATAACATGTAATACTAATGGATAAACACTAATATATAAATTTATAATAAAATATAATACTAATGTATAATAACTAAAGTATTAATCATATAAATTTTATATAACAATATCTTATATTAATTACATTTTTTTACCTAATAAATTCTCAACATATTTCTTTTGATAAATACATTAGTAATACTAATATACATTAGTATATTAATTACATTTTATGGCCTAATACTAATACTATTATCAATCCACTTTAAGTCTATATATAAATTACTATATAAATTACTATAGTATTAGTTATTCTAATACTATATCACTAAATGATACTATTAACTATAGTGATATAGTAATACTAAAACTATTAGTATTAGTAATATAGTTATACTAATATTTATACTAATACTATTATATAGTTATACTAAATTAAAATCACTATAACAAATAATAATATATAGTTATGCTAATCACTATAACTAATACTAATATTTATACTAATACTAATAGTCTAATCTAGACTATAGTTATAACTTATACTAATATATATAGTTATACTAAATCACTATAACTCATACTAATATAGTTATACTAATGACTATAATTATATATAGTATTAATATCACTATTAATATAGTATATAATATTACTAATAATTCAGTATCAATGTATTATTATACTCCTTAATGGATAGTATATATATACTAATTACTATAATAGTAACACTATAATATATGTAGTAGTAACACTATAATAGTATAATATACAAGTACTAGTTTATATTAATATATTATAAGAGTTATAATATTAAGTATGATATATGTATAATAGTATAGTTAACTTAATATGTTAGTATTAATATCACTATAACTATATAGAGTATTAATATCACTTTAATATAGTATCTAGTATTAGGATTACTATTAGTATTAGTATAGTCTATAGTATTAATAATACTATATTATATATAAAATAGGCCATAAGGTGTGGATTACTAATAGTATTAGTAATATTCATATATATTAATATATATAATAGATTCATAGTATACTATATAAATATCATAGTATAATATACTATATATAGTTTATATTTATATATATCATAATCATAGTATACTATATAGTGTATTACACAAGTATTTAAAAAACAAAAAGGAAGCCTGGGCCAGAAAGCCCAGAACAAATGAAGAAGCCCAGCTGCCCTGGCCCCAAATGAAGCAAAATGGTGTTTGATTTGTGGTAATTGGTATGTGGTATCCGAGATTTAGGGTTTTCGAAATCTGGTAACTGGTATTCGTGGTAAATGGTATCCCAAATATTACTTTGTATTTGATTCTTGGTTTAGTTGTATGATAATAAACCGTACTATTTTGTTTGTTTGTTGTGTCCTAGTTCTTAAATCATGGATGTATGAGTGCTTATGCCTTCTAACCCTCGCCTTTCACCTAGTAGTAGAAATCCTAAGAATATGTCTGAGGTATGGGCCCACTTCACAAGAGTGCCCAATTGTGATCTCAAAGAGCCTATAGTTACTTGTAACCAATGTAGGAGGCAATGTAAATGCCATCCCAAAAGGCAAGGCACTTTGGCCATGAAAGTACACATCTAACTTTGTCCCAAAAATCTTAAAAGTAAGTTGGACAAGAGTTAAATATTCTTGGTCTTAGAAGCAAGAAGTGAAGCAGGGGAATGAGAGAAGAGCATAGGGATGACCAAGTACAATGAGAAAAAAATATGGGCTGCCCTTATAGGATGGTGATAGTGGATGAGTTACCCTTTAGAGTTGTTGAGGGAGAAGAGTTTTGGGAATACACTAAATTCCTTGATCCTAGGTTTCCTATTCCTTCTCGATTTACCGTAGTTCGTGAACTGTATGAGACTATTCTTGAGAGAGAAAGATAGCTTGAAGAAAATATTTTTGACCACCAAACAAAGAGTGTGCATAACCACCGACACTTGGACTTCTATCAAAAATATTAATTACATGTGTGTGACCGCTCACTTTATTGATAGTAGTTGGAAGTTGCATAAGTAGATCATTTTATTTGTTCGGATTAGCGACCACAAGGGGCAACTATTGGGAGGGAGTTGGAGGAGTGTATGCTTGATTGGGGCATTGCCAAATCCTCACAATTAAGGTGGACAATGCTATATCTAACGACTCGCTATTGATTGGTTGAGATCAAGAGAAATAGGTAGTGAGGATTGTGTTACAGCTCACGAGTTTATTCACATGAGGTGTACGACATACATCTTAAACCTTGTTGTGAGTGAACGTTTGAAAGATGTTGATCGATCATAAGGGTCCAAAATTTGATTAAGTATGTGAAGTCTTCTCTCCAAAGACTTGCCACTTTCAAGTCTTGTGTTGATAGGTCAAAAGTTTCATGTTATAGTTTCTTAGATCTTGACATTCTTACTAGATGAAACTCGACTTTTTTTATGTTGTACGTGGTTGAAAAGTATAAAAAAACCTTCCAACTTTTGCTTGATGAGGATCCATACTCACAAGTTTATTTGTCTGAGGATGGGCATGGGAAAAAGGGTTTAGGAGCTCTTGGGATTGATGATTGGGAGACCATAAGAAACTTTTCGAAGTTTCTTCATGTATTTTATAATGTCACATTGCGTATTTCTGGTACACTATATGTCACATCAAATTTGTATTTCCAAGAGCTTATTAATATTCACAAAAATTTGAATGCTTTTTGTGACAATAATAATCGACGCTTGAGTCAATGACTTTGAGAATGAAGATAAGTATAATAAATATTGCGATGATCTTGAAAAAATAAATCGGATGTTGTTTATTGATGTCATTCTTGATCCACGGTACAAATTGATTATTCAAGCATATTAGTTCAACAAAATATTGGGCGATGAGAGAGGCGAGGAATTTGTTGCACACCTCAAGAGGGATATGGAATATTTATATGAACAATATGTAGAGTTTGGTGGTGGGCGCATAACTGGGTCTAAGTTAACTCAGAGTGGTGAAGGTAGTGCATCAATGGGGAGTAGTAGTAGTACCTTTACAATTTATGATCCTTTAGACTTTTTGATAAACTACCATAAAGAGCGGAAATCAGCATCCTTGATGGATTGTAAGTCGGAGCTAGGGTGGTATTTGTTGGAGGATGTTGAGATTCATACGGAGAGTTTTGAAGTTTTAATGTGGTGGAAAGTCAACTATACCAAATATCCGGTTCTTGCTTTAATGGCAAAATATATCATGGTCATTTCGATCACCACCGTTGCATCTGAGTCGGTATTTAGCACATGAGGCCGTGTCCTGAATCCGTTTAGGAGTTCTTTGGCTTCTAGAACTGTAGAGGCTCATAAAACTGGTTGAAGTTCACTCCTATATGCTTGAGTCAAAATTATTTAGATACCATTGATGATGCAGAGAGCTATAAGTTAGACTCAGGTAATGTATTTAAAGATTTTCTTAAGTTGTTATATATGTTGATTTTGACATTTTGTGATACTAATCTCCTATATTTTAACATCTTAATGTAGAATTAACCACTTGTATGGCCAGCTTACTTCGTGAAGATGATTGCCAATTTGACACATTGAGGTTTGAGTTATTATCCAACAATCTTTTAATTTATTTTATATATGAATCTATCTTTAGGGTTGTTTTCCATACTGATGTTTTCATATTTTTTTTCAAGCACAACTTGAAAGTTTGAACATTTGGAAATTTGTAACATTTACTTTATTATTGTTGGGAACATTTGTTGGGCATTTAAAGTTTGTAATTTAATTTATTTTGGTGCATTTGGAAGTTTGTAATTTGTTGTTGTTGCCTTGTTGGGAACATTTAATTCGGTTTGCACTTAGAAAATGTTGGATATCTTTTTATTTTTTATTTTTCACAGCATGTTACTATGTTACTTGTTTTTAGTTAGTTGTATTTTTTGTTATAACCAAAAATGAATTATTTAGTTTAGATTGTAATTTTTGAAAAAATTGAAATTTGGAAGCCCACACAAAGTGTTTTTTTATTTTTATTTATTTATTTATAAAGTGAGCCAAATATGAAGTTAAAAAAGACAAAAAAATCATAAAATCCGACTCCGCTCCGACAAGTTGGAGTTGGAGTTAGAGTCGGAATGGAGGAAGTGCATCTCGGAGTCAGAGTCTGAGGTCGGATTCGGCCTCTGACAAAGTCGGAGTCGGAGGTTGGCCATTCTGACTCTGATCCGGTCAATGCTCAGCCCTACATCTGACTTCTAAACCTCTAGGAATTCTTATTAACACCATTGTATTCAATGGATCTTGAATCAATTTAAGTATAGATTTCACCAATATCGTATTTAAAGTTGCAAAAAAATCTCTTTGAGCAATAAATGAACTATGTGATATCTTATAAACCAGTTAGCCATATATCCCATTTGTTGCTTACTCAAGCTTTTCTATTCTTCAATTCATTATAGAAGATAAAAGAAATTTGCTAGAAATTACTTTAGCCTAAAACTTATATTGCTTATGGTCTAAAACCTATCTTGTATCATTGCAACCATAAACAAGATTTTTGTTAGAGGTCGTTTGTTTTCAGAGATGAGATGAGATGAAAGTTAAAAAGTTGAATAAAATATTGTTAGAATATATTTTTTAATATTATTATTGTTTTGGGGTTTGAAAAAGTTGAATTGTTTATTTTATTTTGTGTGGGGATTTGGGAAAGTTGTAATGATGAGGTGAGATGAGATATTGTTACTATTCATGTAACGGAAGAAAAATATTTCAGGCCACACACTACAAGAAAGTTGGTCTATACCGACGAGTTATTAGTCGCCGCAAAACAATTCGTTGGGAAAAGTATTATTTAACGGCGAGTTAAAAACCGCCGCTAGTTTTTAAATGAAACACGACCGATCGTATACTGGGTCCATAGAAGATGGCTATTGCAACGATTTTATGGTCTATAGGGGCGGTTAAAGTCGCTGGTAGAAAATTTTTCTATAACAACGCTCTAAACTTCGCCGCAACACATTGTCTGGGCGCCAAATCGACATCCAGGTTTGGGGTCTTAATTATTTTCCCCCCAAACACATTTCCCCCCAACACCCACCTTCTGCACTTCGACGAACCCGGCGACTATTGCACCTGCTTTCCGCTGCCCTAACCAGTGTTTGCCCACGGCGTCAGCTCCTTCGCGTTCACTGAAAGCGGGTTTTCACTGTCCCATTTTTTGACAATTTTCTCCCTTCCGTTGTTGGTTCTTGATTTTCAGCTAGTAAAATGAAAAAATCCACTCCCCTTCATTTCCACTAGTAACAAGCCAAATCCCTACGTTTCCTTCCCTTACAATATTCGTTCTCTGCCTCCATTTCGTTTCCCAAGTTGAAGATTTGCCGCAGTCAAGCATAATCGTTGGCGGCTCCAGGGAAGGGAACTACCGTATAGGTATATGTCGTTGCTAATTTATCTGTTTTCCTCCCTTCAATGAAATCTAAAATTCGTTTTTGTGCTTATTCCAAAATTCGTCATTTGCCAAATGCACTCTGATCATGTAATTAGTTTAGTCTTGACTATGTATTTGGTTGGAAATGGTTATTTCTCATGAACACTGGACATGCAAAATTTGTGTTTTTTTTTTCCAATACTTTTCTTTAACTTGCGAAACAAATGTGCATGTTCCTATGTAACTTGAATTTGGAGGAAGGCGGAGCGTTTACGTTCAGTGGGGCTGAGGATATTCTCAAAGCTCTTTGAATCTGGTCAACTGGTAAAAGTGTTGAACCTTGTAGTGACAGTCGATTTCAATGTGGCAACCATTAATGGAAATTCTCAGTTAGTATCAGTAGAGCAGTCCCAAGCGGCGCAGCGTGCAGCCCTACACCATGGCAGCGTTACACAGGCGCTGCCTATGCGCACCAGTGCAGCACCATGGGCCGAGCAGCGCCATGGGAGACGATCTAGCTGGTGCACGTAATGCCATGCGCGGCGGAGCACCTAGTTGGTGCTCCCACGTTGCAGTGCTCGTTGCACTCACTTGTGCGCGCGCGGCAGCTGCAGTGCACGCAACTCCTTGTGCAGCACTGTGTGTGTGACAGTGCTAGTTGCTTCACCACGACGCACCACCTTGGTTTGAAGACCCAGCCACGTCTGGTCTTGGCACCGATTTCTGTAGTACAAAAAAAAACCAGGGTAGCGGTGCAGCACCGAGAATGGAACCGGAACATGGCCAAATGGGGGTGCGCATAATGCCTTCTTTAGCGCAACACCAGTGAGCACAGTGCCATGGGCGGCGCAACACTTGGTAAGTGTTGCACTTTAACAACGCAGCAGCAAAGCACCCAGATGCTCGCTGTGCCACCTATATCGCGCAACACAGGCCAGGCGGGCGCGACAATTTCGGTGTGTTCAGCAGCCTCAGGCGTGAGCAACACCATGGTGCTCGGTTGTAAATTCTTGGGTTGGTCCGCACTACTTCACACAGAGAAAAAAAGAACGCCCTGGGCCTCACGGAGGTGCTCCCAGCACTCTAGCACAGGAGAGGTTTGGATTCAAAATTCATCTCAACTCATCTCATCAGTACATATTTTTTAAATGTTACATAAAATATAATAAATAATTCAATTTTTTCAAATCTCAAAATAATTTTTCTAAATTTCCACACTACATATAATAAATAATTCAATTTTTATTCTATTATTTATAAACTACCTCAATTTATCTCTAAATCCAAACATGTTAGTAAGGTCAACGCAGTGCATCCATGTGAAGTTATTTTGTGTCCCTACACGGTGCACAACCACCTCTCGGATGGCCGTGGTTACGGAGAGAGAATTTTTTTTTTCATCACATGCGAAAATATTTCCACAAAAGAAAAAGCATCCTGACTTAAATTTAGAGAACTGACGGGTGAATCGATAGTTTTATTGTTCGTTTCGGAGCGTATTTTTTTTTATCGAGACCGATTGAATGTATTTATATATTTTTAAATATTATATATATAATATATTATTTTATATAGTAAATATATAAGTTAATTATATAATTTTCATTTAATAGATTATTATTGATTATATATATAATAAAATTATTTAATATTCATTAACCTTATATAAAATATTAAATAGATCATTTAATTTTAGTTTTACTAATTTAATTAATTTTTATGTTAAAATAAGAAAAAAATATTCATAGATCAAATTGGACAGAATGGACGGACCGGATCGATAGCTAACTGTCGAGTTTGGCAAAAATGATGGATTAAAATTTTTGATCCGTGACCCCCTGACCGAACTGATTACACCACTAGTATAGAAATTTTAGATCAATATATAGCGGAAGTGTTTAATTCGAGTGGTAAATGTTGAATCTGATATGGTTGTTCAACATATTTTTTCATGATTGTTGCTTGTATGAGCTCATACTTGTCAGCAGTGGAATGTGTCAAGCGGTAGAAATCAGGATAAAAAAATTAAAAAAACGTTATTGGGTAAAAAAATCTGGAAAGCAGCCACCATTTGGGGAGCAGTTGGATCACATCTTATGTGACTTAAATGAAATGACCAAAAACTCCATACAACAAAACCCACGTTCCACACGTTCCCTCTCATTTCATATATTTCAAATTCTTTTTACTTTCTCTCCCCCTAAGTCGCTAAGCCCATCCTCCCCTCCACCCCCTGCCCGTTGCCCATCCTCTCCCCCCACCCCCACCCCTACCCCCGCATCGCCCATCCTTTGCAGGATCTGAAAGGGGTGGTCATGGGGAGGCTACTATGGAGCTGGTGGTGCCGTTGACTGTCAAGGTGGTGACACGGTGGTCCAGTGGTGCAGATCTAGCCGCAAGGGAGAGAGGACCCGTGTGGGAGAGGGCATGTGAGGGAGAGAGGAAGGTCGACGTGGGCTGGGGAAGGAGGATATGGCCGAGGGGTGGAGATCTGGTGTGCTCGTGGGCGGCGACGTGTGGCCATAAGTGGTAGATCTGAGTTGCGATGTGGGGAAACCGTGTAGAGAGAGAGGGCGTGCGTGCGAGGGAAGATGGAGGAGCTATGAGCCTCGGGCTGGAGAAGGAGGAAGGGCTCGATGGTGGTGTTCGGTGGCTGCGATGGGAGGCCTAGTCGACGATGGTGGCGAATCTAGGCTGCGAATGGGACACGCGTGAGAAGAGAGAAACGAGAAGGAGATGAAGAGGACTGCAAGGACAGATTATTAAAAAAAAAAAAAACAGTCACGTAGAGTGTACAATGTGTGTAATAGCGGATCATAATGTACGGAACATAGGTTGGTGGGGAGGAGTGAAGGGGAGTAGGGTTGTACAAAAAATTGAGAAACCGACCTAGACCGACTCAGACCGGCCGCCGGAGTTCAGAACTGGCTGAAACCGGTGAAGAACTGGTTGGCGTGCGGCAGAAAATAGTGTAAACCGATATCAGTCGGTTCGGCGTCGGTTCGAACTTGGTTTAAACCGTTGAATCGGCCAATTAAAGAAATTAAGTAGAACGACGCCGTTTGGTCTAAACCAAACGGCGTCGTTTTAAAATTAGGTCGTCTTCTTCCTCGGGCGTCTTCTTCTCAGTGACGCGATCGCATTTTTCATCCCCTCTCTCTCTCTCCTCTGCGACACTCTCTCTCTCTACTCTCTCAGACGAAACTCGCCAATGAATCTATCGTGAACCGCCAGAGAACTGCCGGTGTCGAGACGGCCGGTGTTTCTTCTCCCCATCGATCGGTTTCGGCCGGTTTCCTCTCCCAAAAATAAACTATCGATCGGCGTCGATTTTACTCCAAAACCGCATCGATGGGGTCGGTTTTCACCCTTAAAGGGGAGTAGGCCTGAAAATCGATATTATCAGTTCGGTTTCCTCATGAAACCGACCGACCGGCCCATTTTGTGAGTGAAAACCGATCGAAACCGACTGGCTTAAGGGCTGAAACGTCGGCCGGTTTCCGGTCGGTTTGATCGGTTTTTACGGTTTGGGTTTTTTCTTGGGCCTTTCTTTTGGGCCTCAATTGGGCCAACTCAACAAACCGTTTTGGATTTTTTTTTTCTCATTTCATTATCCAAGTTTTTTTTTAGCTTTTTTTCAGTTGATTTCATTTTAAATTTTAATAGTAATGTCATTTATAATTTTCTACTATTACTAACTAACTATATTAATTATTACTTACTACTTATTACATAATTAAAAATAACTTTACTAGATATTTAGTATTACTTAATACATATTAAAAAAAACAAAAATAAAAACAAATTGTCTTAAGCATAGCAAAATGCAACTAAAAAATATAACATAATTAAATGACAACAAATTGAATAGTTGCTACATGCTTCTTCAACTTCAAGCCGTCCACCTTCAATCTTCAATACTTGTCATGTTTGATTGTGTGCCCAACTTTATATACAAATATTAATAAATATTAATAATAAGAATAAAACATCAAATGTTAGTGAATTTGGTTTATATAAAATACTAAAATTAAATTACAATGAAAACAAATAAAATATTACCTGATTCTACTATGAAGCTCTCCACATTATCCATAGCCTCCCGGATATCAATGGTTGTTGCTTGATGTCTTAACCAATTTTGAGTACAAATCAGTGCCTCAACAGTTCTCAGAGCCAATGAACTCCGAAAAGGGTCAAGCACACGACCTCCCGTACTAAATGTTGACTCAGACGCAACTGTAGAAACAGACATGGCCAATAAGTCTCGTTCAATCCTCGCGAATATAGGATAGTTAGCCTCATTAATTTTCCATCAAGTCAAACGATGTGAAGAGTGCTTCACAACCATCTGATAAATATCAATCTACTTATGTTTTGGCAATATTAGATCCCATGGCGGAAGATGCTTTATACTACTCGTAGAACCATTTGGTCTCACGCTTGCCATCACCATCATTCATGGTTCTAGATGTCGGAGGGGCACATGTTCTTGGCTACTCGTGGTGGAGCTGAATTCCACATTATATTCTGCATACAAATCTTTCAATACCTATTTCACACTCAACACCAACTCTTCAGCACGAAACTCATCATGAACTTTCTTCAAGTGGAAAGTAAGAAGTCCTAACTTATCTCGTGGATCAAGCACAACTGCAACTAACAAGAACAAGTTCAGCCTGTCTAATGACACCCAATACTTATCATACTTTGTTCTCATATTTATGGCCATACTCCTCAAGCAACTATTAGGACTCTCGCTCAACTCCATTAACTCATTTTAGAGATCACAAATCTCCAGAAAACTAGTGTTGGCTGTCACATATAAAGACTCAGAAAATCTATTAGTGGCATCATAAAACATCTCAAAAAATTTAACAAAAACCCTCACTGTCTCTCACTCCCTAGCTTTAGGAGGCCCCATGTGCCCAGACCCAGGGCTATCATCTAAATAAGAGAGGTAATTATAATCCTCTCTCTTCATCCGCCTGAAAGCCTTCTCAAACTTCTCAGCCGCCTCCAACATCATATAAGTTGAGTTCCATCGTGTCTGTACATCAAGACACAACATTTTCTTACAATTAGTTTTTTCTTTTTCAGCACATCTCTTAATTTTGTCTAATCTTGCGGGAGATGAACGCACATATCTAATTGCATTTCTAACCATTGTGATAGCGTCATTACACTCCTTCAAACCCTTATTCACAATAAGATTCAATATATGAGCACAACATCTCATGTGCATATACTTACCCCCCAACAAATTTCTACTCAAAAACTGTTTCAAATATGAAATTGCAGTATCATTTGAACTTGCATTATCAACTGTCACAGTAAATATTCTATCAATGCCCCAATTATACAAGTATGACTCAACATATATCCCAATAGTTTCCCCTCGATGATTAGTGATTAAATAAAAGTTAATGATTTTTTTTTGTAATTTCCAATCTTGATCAATGAAGTGTGTAGTTAGACACATATAAATCAAATTATGTATTGATGTCCATGTATCGGTCGTCAACGAAATCCTCATGCCACCATTTTTTAACACTTTTTTAAGTTTTTCCTTTTCACTTTCATATAATTTCATATAATCTCTTGCCACTGTGACACGACATGACATTTTAAATCGAGGTTCAAAAGACCAACACACTTTCTTAAATCTCTGTCCTTCAACAATTTGAAATGGTAACTCATCGACAATTACCATCTCTGCAATCGCCAACCTTACAACATTTTCACTATATTTGTGGGTTACAAGACTCCTTAACATACCATCACTCTCTCCAACCCCCTCCTCAAGTGTTGCCTCACCTGTTAATATTTTTTGATACCTATCCAAAGGATAACATTTATGAAGATTTTTAGGATATGAAGGCAAATGGTTTTGCATTGTTGAAGTCCCATTCCTCTTTGAGTGGCAAGCATACGTCTTGCCACAATAATTGCATTTAGCTTTTGGATCATCTATAGCACAACCCTTCACCTTCATAAAATGGTCCCAAACAATAGATGGATCAATGACTTTTCGTTTCTTAGGTAATGGACAAGTAGTACTAGTAGGGGCACTAGGGGGTTTTGATGACTGGGTCTCCCTCACATCATCTCCCAAGTTAATGGTTGGTGTTGATGCATCAATATCAATCGGAGACGACGAAGAATCCATCTAATTATAAAACAAAACATAAATATTACACGTTAATACTTAATACGTTATCACGTACATTATAACAACAGCTAGTTTGCAACATAGCAAATATCACAAGTCTAATACTCTAATCTAAATTTAGTTCACTCATCACATTTCATGCTTTAAATTCATTGATTCAAACTTTCAAAGACTGGTAAGAAAATAAAATTAACAAACATAGCCCACAATCCACAAGTCTATCACAGACGCACGCACACAAATTATCACAGTCTGTCACAGTCACACTGTAAGCATTAAGCAGTGGCACTAAGCATTTCGGGCCTTCGGCATAAGCTCATTTTGGCATTGCTCCATCACACACGACACAATGTCAATCACAAACCACAATATTTTTACTAACCAAGGCAAAAACAGAGGCAATATTTCATCTTCCTCCCAAAAAATTACTCAAGAAATTAACAATAACAACGTTCAAAAAAATGAACCCAGAAAAGATGAATTACAGCTCTGAAAATATAAAACTTATAGTGGGATGTGGGTCGTGTGGGTCGTCGGTGACGAGAGAGGAGAGAGGGTTGTGGGTTGTTGGCGACGAGAGAGTAGAGAGGGATCGACGGGAAAGGAGATTTAGGAGTTAGGAGAATAATGTGTACATGAAAATCCACTGGGTCTGGGGAGAGGGAGTCTGTAGCACTGGCCACGGGGTCCGGGGCGAGGGAGAGGGAGAGGGAGTCTGGGTCCTGGGAGGCTGGGAGTGGCTCACGAAGAAGACGAAATGAGGAAGGAGAAATGAGAATTAGCGCGGGAGGGGGGGGTTCTAACACTAGCAAAAAACGACGCCGTTTGGTTTAGACCAAACGACGTCATCTCTAATATTTTTTTTTCCATAGGTTTAAAAATAAAATGATGCTGTTTTGTATAAGAAATATATTTAATATATATATATATAAGACGTCGGCCGGTTCGTCGATTTAAATCGGGATTGAACTGCAGACCGAATCGGCCGACGTCAGTTTCGTTAATTTCCTACCGCTGGCCGATCGGTTCTCTGTCGGTTTCGACCGGTTCCTGAATTCGATAGTCAATCTGAGTCGACATTGGTCGATCTGAGTCGACTGCGGTGGTCCGGCCGGTTCTAAAAGGGAGGATGGCTTCACTCGAGCCTTGAGGTCACTATCTTACCAACTCCCCAGTCGCTTTCTCTACACGATATTAGAGTTTACTTCATTCATTCATTCTTTATTGGGGGCTGAATCATTATCCTTGAGGCTGAGTGGCTGGGTGGTCATGGTCAACATAGTTGGCGCGGTAGGTAAGCGACGCAACCCCGCACTTGAACCAGTGGGTGTTTCTTCTTAAGCCGTGACAACCAAATCCTAATCCCTTGAAAACAAAATCGTCATAATTTCATATTCCTCTTCCTTTTTACTGGTATTTCTTCTCCTCCTAGTTTTCTTTAATTTTATTCTTCAATGCACGACCCGTTTCATTTTTTGTTTTGATCCTTTCTCTTCTTCTTGAAAATGAGAATCCCTGAACTTCTTAGCGGGGAAATATGCAAGGGAGAATTTGAAGTTAATCTGTTTCTTGTTCTGAGCCTTGAATGGGTTCTGACCTGTCGGAGAGGATGAGTGCGCAAGAAACCATTAATGGCGTGAAAATAAAACCATCCTTAATTTGCTTTCTCTAGATATGCTAATCAAGCCGTCTATAAGTTTACAATCCGGATTCCGGAGGACAATTATTTCTCCGACCTATCAGATGCCCTAGGCAACTCTGGCAGGTCAAGGACAATATTGAATTGAAAGACAGCTTTTTGGAAAACATAACTACCAACAAATTTTTTATTTTTGCTGCAGTAAACACTTAAAATGGGTTTCCGCTATTATTTTTACAGTAACTTTAAAAAATGGGTCTTTTTACAATTCCCCTTAAAAAGTGTTGGGTCTCTCCACCAACAAATCCATCTAGTTAACGCGCGTTATTGTTTTCCCAATACTCGTGTAGGTGTGGGTTGGTCACTCTCCTCCTGGGTCGCACGAGAACCGTCGTAGGTTAGCCAAAGCCAGAAAATGATCATCAACGTTAAGGAGTCCACGATGGTGCGGCCAAGCGGTGAGACCCCCCGGCACGCGCTGTGGAACGCGAACGTCGACCTGGTAGTGCCGCGCTTCCACACCCCGAGCGTCTACTTCTACATTCCAACTGCGGGTGCATCCAACTTCTTCGACGCAGGGGTGCTCAAGGAGGGGCTCAGCAAGGCCCTTGTCCCCTTCTACCCCATGGCCGGCCGACTCAGACGAGACGAAGATGGTAGGATCGAGATTGATTGTAACGCCGAGGGTGTGCTCTTCGTGGAGGCCGAAACTACCTCCGTCGTCGCTGATTTCGGCGATTTTGCGCCGACGTTGGAGCTTCGGCAGCTCATTCCGACGGTGGATTATTCCAAAGGGATTGAGTCTTATCCCCTCTTGGTCTTGCAGGTATGCAAGAATTTGTCTGTTTTTTTTTGTTACTTCTACTGCTGTCGGATACAATTTTGGTTAACTTGAATTGTCTGTATGTTTGGTAGTAATCATCGTGGTATATTTGGTTACTTGAAACACATCATCCTTGCTTACATGGATTCTTGAGTTGATTTGTTCTTGTTGATGTCTTTATTTCCCATTGTTTGACGCTCAACTAGTTTTATGAAAAACTATTTGATATCAAGAACAGGAATTGAAAATCGTTGAACCCACCACAAAAGATGCGTTTGTGAGAGGTATTGTTGTAACAGAAGGTTAGGAATTGTGTATAGTTGGACCCATTATGTTGACAACAGGGAAAGATCGTGGTGTTCTGGGTCTTCCTCTCTGTTGGTGAGAAGAGGGATCTCGCTGGTGGTTTTGTTTTTGAGAAGGGGCGTGGGGGGGATACTGTATAATATCACTTCAGAAACTGCCTTGCCTTGGCCTGCTTCATTCATTACTGGGCAGAATGAATCTAAATGTAAGGATCTCTTAAGAAGAAACAGAGGGAAGTAAAAGCAGTCTTTTCACAATTTTGACAACTAAAATTCGCATGCATTGCAATTAATCCCTCTAGTCTGGTAGAAAGCTTTCAACTTAAATTTGTTTAGTTTATACCAGTTGTGAGCTGGATCTTACTGTGAAGTAGGGCATTGGTCATGATTTTTCGAATTATGTGTTTATGTCTCATTGGTTGAACATAGAAAAAAGTTAAGTTTTATGAAATATTTTAGATAAACCATTCTCTGATGACATTTAGGCCATTTGAAAAGCTTAAACCAAGTTTCACAAAAAGGATAGAACAGTCCTGTCTTAACTCAACTGGCATGATCTGCTTTAGTGGAGTAATTGTTGAGAAGTTGAGCTTACCAACTCTATGCTTTGAATTTCTCTCCGTGCAGGTAACATATTTTAAGTGTGGTGGGGTCTCGCTTGGTGTTGGTATGCAGCACCATGTCGCGGATGGATATTCTGGTCTCCACTTTGTGAACACATGGTCAGATATGGCTCGGGGTCTTGATCTTACCGTTCCACCATTCATTGACCGGACCCTACTCTGTGCCCGGGACCCTCCTCAACATGCATTCCAGCACATTGAATACCAGCCTCCTCCTCCAATGAAATTGCCTGTTCAACCCACAAAACCAGGTAATGATAGTGCATTGGTATCAATTTTCAAAATAACTCGGGACCAACTGAACAAGCTCAAAGCCAAGTCCAAAGAAGATGGCAACACAATCAACTACAGCTCATATGAGATGTTGTCGGGTCATGTGTGGAGATGCACGTGCAAGGCACGTGCACTTCCTGATGATCAAGAGACCAAATTGTACATTGCAACTGATGGTCGGTCCAGATTGAATCCCCCACTCCCTACTGGTTACTTTGGCAACGTGATCTTCACCGCCACTCCTATGGCTTTAGCAGGTGATCTCCAATCTAAACCAATGTGGTATGCTGCTAGCAGGATTCACGATGCATTGGCACGGATGGACAATGATTATTTGAGATCGGCCCTTGACTATCTGGAGCTTCAGCCTGATCTATCTCGCCTTGTTCGTGGGGCTCATACTTTTAGATGTCCAAATCTTGGTATAACTAGCTGGAGCAGGCTGCCAATCCATGATGCTGATTTTGGGTGGGGTAGGCCAATATTCATGGGACCTGGCGGGATACCATACGAGGGGTTATCGTTTATGTTACCAAGCCCAACTAATGATGGTAGCTTGTCAGTAGCCATCGCACTGCAACCTGATCATATGAAAGTGTTTCAGGAGTTATTCTATCAAATTTGAGGGAATGAAATCCATGAGGAACTCTTCCAAGCTGAATTCTGGCGTTCTTCGGGTATACCAAAATTTTTCCTCAAGTGTTTGTAAAAAAAAAAAAAAGTTTCCGTAATGCGTTTTCCATTCATAATTTGTGTCAGTGAGACTTATTAAGCTGAAATCTGATGTTTTTAAGCTGAAATGGTCTTTGACACAAATGCATTCTTATCACATATTGAATTTACAGGAAACAGTGTTCATATAATAAATTTAGATCACACAATGTTATTTGCGGCCTTGTGGGGATGTTGATGACAAAACAATATGGTTTTAGCACCAACTTGCACACAAGTAGGTATTTCTGGCGAACCTTGTGAAGTTGGTTCAGTGACTGAAATCGTAGTTTCATTTGATTTTAGACCATTTAGCTCTCTGGTTGTTGAATGCAAAATCTTTGATGTTGTATACCAGAGTAAGATGTAAACGAAAAAAACGTATACGAGAGAGAGGGAGAGAACTGTCATTCATCTTACTAGTTTACAAGAAAATATTTGAAAGTCACATGCCTAGTATAATCAACCAGCATCAATAGCTGCTACTACACAGTACAATAATGCTCACAGGGAGGCCAAAATCTGACACGCCAAACACAACGGGAAAATCTTGTTTCAGTATTTATTTATTTATTTCTTTAAGTGGGTTGTAATGAAAGAAGGGAAGAATTCATTGATATCTAGAGCAATCGGAAGGGAGAAACAAAAATAAAAACGAAGCCTTCTGTGGCTACAAAGATTGAGATGAAAAATGGGGATGTTGCTAACAGTGATGCCGCATTTTTATCCTCGGGGTGTGGCCGATGAACAATATTAGCACCACCGTAGGCTCCCTTCCCTCTCTGCGACTTCCCCGAATCATACGTTTCTTGCTTTCCATTGTAAAGACCTACGGTTCCATTAACCGCATCAAGTCTTGCTGTAGAAGAAAATGGGGTGGAATATATGTGTTAATTGTCTACACTGAACACGAAATGTACATTTGAATTGTTTGTACCTCAAATAAGACGTAACGATACTTACCATGAAGCACTACTTCTTGTTCTTTCCTGAGGCGTTTTGAGATCTGCTTCTGAGAGCCCTCATTTTCTAACTGGAGAGAGTTTCTGAGAGCCGAGCTTGACAGAATTTGATGAGTGCACATGATCAACACCAGGCATGCAAAAGCTCTTAACTTCATTTTGCTTGACAAAGCAAGCTGCTCCCTTGGCTTGCTCGTTAGAAATTTATTTCTTCACTCTCTGTTTCAGTTTTCTCTTTCAAATTCTCTCGTTAGTTTTTATTACGTTTCATCATAAGAACACGAAAAGCAATATTCTAAAGCCATTGTTTGAGATATGTTCTTTGTCCTAAACTTTGGGCAAAATAAGTCTCATTTTTTCAGCTCCAAATTTAGCTGGGGGGAAATTGACTGATGACAGAACAAGGCCATCACGAATCAAATCTAAAGCAGTAGTAATCTTTCTTAATTGAGCTGTTTTAATAAAATTCTGCAAATCTTTCTACTATATGCAACGACAGATTCAAGTATAAAACATGGTAATAACTATCAAGTTTAATTTGGTCATCAAGCCTAGGTAGGTCTGTGCTTGGGCTCCTTTCTCCCTCAACAAATAAAAGAATAAGTAAAATAATGTTTTTCATTTTAGATGTACACCAATAGGCCAATTCCCTTTTAAAACTCCACGCTTTCAGGATATAGACCCTTTAATTAAAGCTTAGTCTACACCAAGATGAAGTGGTAATTACGAAACATAACTTCCCTCATGATTCCACCAGCAACTTTGTGATGCAAACTCATCCCCCGATGACATGATTTCCTAATGCTGAGACTCAACATTAAAATAAAATGACGTGAACTCACTGCTGCATAAGTGGATGATGACAGCGATGCATGAGTAACTCCACCCCCAAAACTATCAAAGGATGTTTTACATTTGAGGATAAGATACATGAACCTAGTTGTTGCATGATTCACATGGAACTCCGAAGACTATTATCTCTCTTCTGTGTTTTGGTTTTGGTCCGTCAGAAGTGTGTGGTGTAAGACTTCCACGTAGAATTTTTCTTACATCAATTATTATAAAAAAGTTACTGGCATTTTGATTCCTTTTTACAAGTGGTATAACTTTTGTTTTTTTCTTTTTAAGTTAAAAGACTTTTTCCCACACGCTCTTTGCTTTGACAACCAGCAAAGTATCTTAAAATCCTATACTTGATGGGTTCAAAAACGATTCCTTGGCAATCTAAAATCCTGCGTATTCTTGATTTGCAAGCAAAAAGAATACCATTACCATCCATGGGCAAAATCAATGTGCTTTCGGTTGGTAACAGGAGCAGCAGAAGCTAGCGCTTGATTTTTGTACGCTTTTGTCTTGATCACTACTGAAGGCCCAGTTTATTCAATAGTCTGTGGCCCAACTCAAGCATGAAATATGAAACAGGCCCAAATACACGTTGCAGGCTTGACTTTGAGATTTCACCCGTAGGCTTGTTGTGGAACCTTGCAGAATTTGGTAGAAACATCTATAATTTGCAGCCCACGTGCACTTTCCCTCGGGAGTCGGAACAATCCACAACCCTCTGGTTTGTCCGTTTTTCTTCTTCTACCTTCTCTTTCCGTTCCACTCTGGAATTTTCTCCACGTCTCTCTCTAGTCTCTACCCTTATATAAACTACTACCATCCGCCATGCATCGTCAAATTCGAACTTTGCAAAACTACGTCTCAGTGAGCAAAGCATTCAAATACAAGCAAACTCAAGAAAATCAAGAACCATAGTCTTGTTAAGCTCCCTGCTTCTCGATCCCGTTTTCTTCAGGAACCAACCTGTTCAACTCATTCTCTTACTGAAAATTTCACAATGGCATCAAAGAATGTAGGAAAGGCCATTGGCATTGACCTTGGCACTACTTATAGCTGTGTCGCCGTTTGGCAAAATGACCGCGTGGAGATCATAGCAAATGACCAAGGCAATAGAACAACTCCCTCCTACGTTGCTTTTACAGATACCGAGCGGCTCATTGGGGATGCGGCCAAGAACCAGGTCGCCATGAACCCGCAGAACACGGTCTTCGACGCCAAGCGCCTCATTGGTCGACGGTTCTCCGACCCTACCGTCCAGAGCGACATGAAGCACTGGCCTTTCAAGGTTGTCGCAGGACCCGGAGACAAGCCGATGATAGTGGTGCAGCATAAAGGCGAAGAGAAGCAATTCGCGCCCGAAGAAATTTCTTCTATGGTGTTGATCAAGATGAGGGAGATTGCCGAGGCTTATCTGGGTCACGCAGTGAATAACGCCGTGATCACGGTCCCTGCCTACTTCAACGATTCGCAGAGGCAGGCCACCAAGGACGCTGGAGCTATTGCAGGACTCAATGTGATAAGGATTATCAATGAGCCAACTGCCGCGGCCATTGCTTATGGACTTGACAAGAAGGGGTCGAGGTCCGGGGAAAAGAATGTGCTTATTTTCGATCTCGGTGGTGGGACATTCGATGTTTCACTCCTGTCAATCGAGGAAGGGATATTTGAGGTTAAGGCCACTGCTGGTGATACCCATCTTGGTGGTGAGGACTTTGATAACAGGCTAGTGAATCACTTTGCGGCAGAGTTCAGGAGGAAGCACAAGAAAGATATTAGTGGCAATGCGAGAGCTTTGAGGCGGTTGAGGACGGCATGTGAGAGGGCGAAGAGGACTCTTTCTTCGACCACTCAGACGACTATTGAGATTGATTCGCTCTATGAAGGCATTGATTTCTATGCTACAATTACAAGGGCGAGATTTGAAGAACTAAACATGGATCTATTCAGGAAGTGTATGGAACCAGTGGAGAAGTGTCTTCGAGACGCGAAGATTGACAAGAGTCAGGTTAACGAGATTGTTCTCGTTGGTGGGTCCACGAGGATTCCCAAAGTCCAGCAGCTTCTGCAGGATTTCTTCAATGGCAAGGAACTCTGCAAGAGCATAAACCCGGATGAGGCTGTCGCTTATGGGGCTGCTGTGCAAGCCGCAATTTTGAGCGGGGAAGGGAATGAGAAGGTCCAAGACTTACTCTTGCTTGATGTCACCCCTCTCAGCCTTGGTCTCGAGACTGCTGGTGGTGTTATGACGGTCTTGATTCCGAGGAACACAACAATTCCCACTAAGAAGGAGCAAATTTTCTCGACTTATTCAGACAATCAGCCAGGAGTGCTGATCCAGGTGTATGAAGGTGAGAGGGCTAAAACCAAGGACAACAACCTCCTCGGGAAATTCGAGCTAACGGGCATTCCTCCCGCTCCAAGAGGCGTTCCTCAAATCAATGTGTGCTTCGACATTGATGCCAATGGTATACTAAATGTGTCGGCCGAGGACAAGACTGCCGGAGTAAAGAACAAGATTACCATCACCAACGACAAGGGAAGGTTGAGCAAGGAAGAGATTGAGAGATTGGTGCAAGAGGCAGAGAAGTACAAGGCAGAGGACGAGGAGGTGAAGAAGAAGGTGGAGGCTAGGAACTCGCTCGAGAATTACGCATACAACATGAGAAATACTGTGAAGGACGAGAAGTTTGCTGGGAAATTGAATCCAGGGGACAAGCAGAAGATCGAGAAGGCCATTGACGAGACGATTGAGTGGCTGGACGGGAACCAATTGGCTGAAGCCGACGAGTTTGAGGACAAGTTGAAAGAGTTGGAGGGTTTGTGCAATCCAATTGTCGCGAAGATGTATCAGGGTGCTGGTGGGGACGGACCCATGGGTGGTGGTGCCGAGCCTTCATCTGGTAGTTCTGGAGCCGGGCCTAAGATCGAAGAGGTTGACTGAGGCTTCGTCCCATCTGTCGATTCCATTGTCTGTAATCTGGTTTCGTTACTTTGTTATGGCTTATGCTCGAGTGCTTGGAGGAAATACAATAATGAAAAATTAAAGTAAAAGCAGTACTTGTAGATGTAAAGTTGTAATATGTTTAGTAATACTCAATATATTTTGTGATTTTCTTCTTTGAATCATTACTGCTTCAGTTTCTATTATCTGGCTGTATTTTTACCATCAATATTTTCGCTGCTTTCATAAGTCCTTCGAATCTATATTTAAGAAATATGATTTAAGATCTTCCATCAAATTTACTTGTTCAAAATTCTTGGAAGCTGTTCCAAAAACAGAGATTGGGAATGGGAAGGGGAGCAAATTAAGTGCGCTGTTAATGTGATTATCTCCTTTCGATTTCTTTCTAGGGTTGCTGCCGCATCGTGATTCCCCTAGTTCCTCGTTCCTCTCTAGATCTGCAGTCACTGAAGAACCCGGCTGCCGCATCGGAGCGAGATTACGCTTGGGGCGTCGCACTTCGGCCGAAGATCTCTCTTCGGTCATCTCTTTAGTCCCAGATCGGCAACATTAAAAGACCTTTCGTCTCCTCGTACGGAGTAGCTCCCCTTAGAACCGTCGTTCCAAGCCAACCAGATCGGCGAGAGTAAAAATCTCATCCTTTCTATATTTTTTGTTTTTGGCAAGATGCTTCCATTTGCTCCGTTTGATATCTAGTTTCAAGCTTATTATTTTTCTTAATATACTAGTTGGTATTGGTTTTTGTTTCTTCTTTTCTCAAACGCTTACCCTTTCCTCGTCTCTTACCCTTGTTACTCTACTCCCCTGTCTTGCTGTCAGAAAGCCGTTCCACTTCTCGCTTCTCTGTTTGATACAATCATTTCACACTCTACTGGTTGAGTGTGATGAGAATACAATCAAGTCTAGTTGTTCTGTTTTGGACCTGTTTGAAACAATGTGTACCAGAAGTCGGTTGTGTTATTGCTTGACTTGGTTGTTTACGATCTGTTTGATGCAGATCTGTTTTGAAGAAGCATGGTATTCTGAATGAAGCATGCTCGATTGTTCTGAATACAATCAATACATAGTTTTTATCATCCTCGGTGGTTCATAAAATATTCAGTGAAAAAATTAGGTTGTAAAAGCAACTTTGCCATATATGTTGGACTACCATAGAAGCTGCAGGCATGGAAGAAATTATATAGAGGGTGCAAATCTGAGCTAACATATCACCTTTCCTTATTTTGACACATTGATGACAATTCATTTGAGTTCATATATCGTGTTCTTTAAAGTTTTTTTTTTTTTTTTTTTAAGAAGATGATAGTCTCCAAGTTTATTGATAGTCCTCACTTGTGGCGGAGGAAAACCGTGATTACATACAAACACCTGGAGGATACAAATAATCATAAAGGACCAAAACCTAGGCATAAAAAAACCTAAAACATTTAACCAATAGACAAATATCCAAGGATTACAAATAAATCAATAATAAAATAAACCTTAGAAAATAAGAAAAACAACCTACAAGTAAATGTCAGCACACACCAATAAGAAAAATATCAAAGAAAAACAGATGCAATTAAACAAATACCTCACTACAAAATTCGCAAATAAGGAACTCCAATTCTGTCCATGCGATGAAGACCTCTCAACTTACTGGGCAACATATCTCTGTTTTCAATCCAATCCATGTTTAAACCCTTAGCTCCTTGCTTAGCTAAAAAATCAGTCACAACATTTCCTTCACGACAAGTCTGAAGCTCAACTCAAAAATCCTCAAGATACCAAATATTACAATCTCTCCTAGTAAGCCAGCTAACAAGAATTTGTGAGTCTGTCTCAATATGAGCTCGATAAAAACCAAGTTGACAGCACCTCCTAACCTTTTCCAGCAAACTTCTCATTTCGGCAAAATTGTTAGAACCATGGCCTAATAACATAGCAAAAGCCGCACGGAAGTTACCACCAGCATCATGAATAACACCCCCAGCTTCTGCCGACCCTGGGCTATCTAAGCTGCTACCATCCGTATTAATCTTCACTCAATTTTGCTGTGGCCAAATCCATTTCACCACAGATACCTTCTTAGGTTTTGGTAAAAGTACCGGGATATCCAACCTAAAATATCAATATCATTGAGGAAGCTCAGAGTGCTCTTTGAAGTTGTACACTACTATAATTAGTAATCCAAAGAGGTAAAAAAAAGACAAAAAAGTTCTTTGATAGAGTGGCGTACAATCTATGTGGATGTTTCTCCTTATTTGGTGCCGTGTTTACATTTTGACTTATTTTGTTTATATGTATATATCGCAATTTAATTTGTGCTAGTGAATACTCTCTTTTTTTTTGGGGGGGGGGGGGGGGGGGGGGGGAGTGTTTATTGTCTTGTGGTCAAGATGTACTTCCTGAGTAGCAGGCTAAGTTAATTTGTTTTTACAAAGGTGGCGATCAATTCAAAGGCCTAGCCAGAATAGGTAAATAGCTTGTCTCGAGTTTTTCTGATAAAACTATCGAGTGGCAAGTAGTGCTTACATTTTATCTCAGATGATTGGGGCAAAAATTGACTGGTTTATGCATGTTTCCTTTTCCGTTGTACTTTATGTTCATGGCATAGTGAAACCCAACTTTTGTAGTAAAGGATGTCCGAAACACACAACCCAGCCAATCCATATGTTCTTCACCATGCTTCTACTCAAAATCCACCCAGCCTTCAAGATGTGATGAAAATGTGAATTGTGGATGATCCACCTCAAGACCCTCCTGGCACTGATGATGATGAGAATGAACTGAATGATGTATCTCAATACCCACCCAGCACGGATGAGGATGACAATGAATTGGATGATGTGTTGCTCGTTGGTGGTTTGCATCTTTCTGTACACCCTGACAATGATGATCCAGTGGTTCTAGAGATTTTGAGCGCTCAGTGTGGAATGTCCACTCGCTCAGGCAAGTGCAGGAGCGCTGATAGTTGGGATGTCCAGGATAGAAATAACAGAGTGGCTAGGGAATCTGAAATGACTTATGGCAAAGGCAGCTAGGACCAGGATAAAGTTATATTTGGTGAAGGCTGAGAGGTATAGAGGCAAGGATTGCCACATAGCTAGATGCGTGAACATCCTCAACGAATTAGACTAATATATTTCTGATGAAAAATATGTTAAAGCCATGCAAAGCTTCGAGGATGACTAGTGAGTCGTGGCTTTTCTTCGCATACCAGATCACTGGGGGAAAAGCTGGCTTGACACCCTTCGGGAGGATTGCTCCAAAGCTAAATGTGCCACCATCCTTGATGAGTTTAACCCATATCTTCCTCCTGAAAAGTACCTTAAGGCCATTCAAAGCTTCAAGGAGAAGAGGCGGACCGAAGATTTTCTCAACATGCCAGTCCCAAATAAGAGGAGGAGATCCTGGTTGGACACGCTGTAGAGCGGTGTTTTTCCAATGGAACCATAATATATGTTTGGGTGCAGTGTCGTTTATTTAACTCTATCTGTGTTGTAGTTGTGTCTAGAACAAAGCGCTCATGTTTTGGAACTGCTAACGCTGTTTTTGTCAGGGTATGGCGCAAATAATATGTAATCAAATGATTTTTTTTTCTTTTTTTGTAAAAAGACAGCTGAATTTTAAGCTTAAAAACTAAAATATTATCTGTAGTTTGGAATATTTTGCTCTTTATGTTTTCAGCTTTGATAATTTTAATAATTCCATTAGCACACTGTTAAACATTTGTTAAATTATCGAAAGTGTATAAATGAAAAAACAAGAATATTATATATAGATAAAAGAATAAGAGTAACATGCTTGGAAATCAATGGAGTTTCTGAGCTGTTTCGTCCCTGGAAACTGCTCAGGGGAGAAGAAAGGCAACAGCAGCAGTCACATTCTTGATGCTTATACACAACTGCTTACTTAATCTTGGCTGATGCTTCCAGAATATTTTCTTTTCTCGTGCCTACTTACATATATAGTTTCTTATGAACTGCTTGCATATATATTGTAACTTGTACCTTTTCTTCTTTTCTTTAAAATTTGCTCTCCCATTTAATGGGATTCTGTCTTTTGTAACTAGGTGTCTAAAAACCGAACATGCCAGTGATGTTTTCTCCCCTTTCTCATTGACAATTGAGATAGTGGTGTCCATTCTGGTCTGGAAGCCACTCTAGGTTCTGTCATGGAAAGAAGTAGTGCAGTTAGAACATCTTCGATGACATGACGTGTTCATCAGATTGTTTCGAGAAGATACTTGTTTTCTGATCGAATGTGTTTGACAATGTGATATTAATGATTACAAGTCAACAACCAATTTGAAAATTTGCAGTGGTAAAGAATTGTGCTCTTTATAATTAATTTGGCCGGGACCAAGTATATTGCTGGTTTTGTTATTGTTTTTCATTTTTCATTCATTTTCATCGAATATCCTTTTATTTCCCATTTTATTTTTAATTGACCATTCTACATTCTCTTTTGAGTCTTTTCCCTGTTCCGTTGGCGACTCTCAGGCCATGTACATCATCCCCCCCAACCCACAAAACTATAATTCATTCCTCGATCATAGTATTGACTGATTAGGGTCTTGTCTCAAGGGAAATGACGATGATGCTGCTGCTGCACTTGACCCTTTCAGTTCTATGAAAGAGCTGTGCTGGAGAGCAGCCTGAAGCCGCACCACACCAGGCAAGATTTTTTTTTTTTACCCAATGCATTGGGTGTAATGGAGATGTTATGTACAGTAAGATGGTATTTATATTTTCTCTCTATGAAAATGCATGAAACTAGTCTCAAGGGGAAGATTAACACTAACATGAGTGGCCGTTGTTATTTGAAGATCAACCTGTAGAGATACGCTGGAAATGCCACTGCATCAATAACTTTGTTATAGTTGGGGATATGAGTGGTGGGTTTTGTTAGTGTTTGCCCTTTCATTAACACAACATTCAAACTAATTACTCCAAGTCTGAATATGCACTCCGTACTGTCATTTCCAAATGACGTGAAGTTAATAGCATCAACTAGTGGATTTCGTTAATGTCAAGCCTTCCATCAACCAAACAACCAAATTAAATAATTACTCCAAGTTTAAGCCGATAAAAAAAAGGAAAAAAAAAATACTCTTAATATGAATCTGACTCCGTACTGTCATTTCCACACTCGAGATCAACATCAACTAGGCGCAGGAAACCAGGATTCTTTTTTGAGAAAATATAAATACAATCCTCCTGTTTACAACAGCCGCATCACATCCAGTGTATTGGGTGAAAAAAAAAAATTACCACTGGTGTGGTGCGGCTTCCGGCTGCTCTCCAACATACCTCTTTTTTTTTTTTTTTTATTTAACAAAGTAAGTACACTAGGAAAAAAAGTACACCGTTAAAACCTTTTTGCTGACATTTACTAATAAATTACAAAGGACCTATGAGAGAAAAGTAATTTCACTTTGACAACATGCTTAAAAAATTCGATATTTTTTTATATTTACTTTGGTAATTGCATCCATAACGATGTTACAGAAAGTGGATACCATAATCATTTCGTGCTTGATTAATCATCTGATCTATGCCTAACCATTTTCATCATCTTCATCTTAACAATAATGTTTATCATGTCTACTGGTATGGGGGCTTTGCTGCTCCAATAATATCAAGAGTGAATTGGATGTTGCATCATACACCACTAACCACTTCCAGAATTGGTGGTTGCATCAAGTACCACTACCAGAATTGGAGGATGCATCATATACCACTACGAATACAACTCAATTATCTATTTTATCCCTGCCTTGCAATGTTATTGTATTTACTAACAATGGAAAGTTGTGAATTTGTAGTTGTTATAATCCATAAGCAAGCATGATTTGTTAGGGAAATTGTTATGGTATTATCACTCAAGTAGAAGACTCCTATAACAGTTTCAATTGTAATTACAAAGTTTCTCTCTTCCTTGTTTTCCTTAGATAATTCGTAATCAGATAATTATCAGGAGCATAACGTGTTTCAGACTGCACTTACTAAAGGTGGTCATTGAATTCTTATGGGCATTTGTAGAAACATGGCTCTTGTGGGTTTGTAGCATCCATGGCATTGACATATGAACCACATTAAAGTCTAAGGTGGGAGGTACTCTGCTGCCATTGCATGAGGAGGTTTCCTTTGTTTTGTCATCTCTGTTTCTTTTGATCTTGAAGACAAATAAAATAGATTGTATTTGATTCATATGTTTTGCAGTTTTCATGGACAAATTATTGACTTGTTCTAATTGTCTAGAAGAATGTGCTCGGCCCTAAATGTAGAAGTCGAACTTTTTGAAAGATTAATGTAGAAACTGAAGAATAGATCAGAAAAGTAAATTACACTTTGATGCATGTACAATTGTGAGAGTAACTGTTAGTCATCGCCTAGAGTGGAAGATGAAATTCCAAGGGAAGAGGTGAAGGTTGCTGTAGTGTCCCCAGTAAGGTATCTCTTGAGCCGATCCAAATCATCGGCCGTATCGAGCATTGTAGGCCTAGTAGAAGGAGACTCCTGTGTGCAAAGGATACCCAACTCAAGTAACTCTCCAATTGCAACTTCCCACATTTTCTTCACTTCGTGGGATTGATCTTTTGATGCTCTCAACAAAGAAGTATCTATCACTCTTTCCACCCTTCCATGGAAGTAACTCTTCACCCATTGGTGCAAACTTAGCCCACCAACAAACATGTCATCCGTCGGTCTTCTTCTGGTCACCATCTCAAGCACCAGAATGCCAAAACTGTAAACATCTCCTTTTGTGGATGTAGTTGACCCAAATCCGTACTCTGCATTAGAATATTTTGAGTTGTGATGAAGGTTTTTGTTCTCAACCTATGAACAAACGCGTAAAATGTAGAAATGTGTACCACAAACTTTTGTGCAGATTAATTCCCATCAAATTCCAAAGGAAATGTGAATGGGAGCTGCATTTTGCAAGGCCTCCAAAAGAAGCACCCATTTATCAATTCCCATCAAATTCCAATTCAAAAAAATTCAATTCCTCATCTTTCATTTATTTTTTATTTTTCTAGATGAAGTGGCAAAGAGAAATCCGTACCTGGTGCAATGTAACCAATAGATCCACACAACAAGTTTGCAGTAGAATTTCCCATTTCAACAGCTCCACCATTTCCCCCTCCAGCTGTCATGACTAACTTTGCGATCCCAAAATCAGAGACTAGAGCTGTCATGTCATCATTGAGAAGAACATTACTTGGTTTCAGATCACAGTGTATGACTCTGATAGGGGAGTGATGATGCAGATAAGCCATCCCTTCAGCTATATCGCTACAAATGTTCACTCTCTGAAGAAGGCTCAAATCTGAAGAACCTGAACCCAAACCTGTGTTCGAGTGCGGGTAAAGACGGCTATCCAAGCTGCCATTTGCCATGTAAGGAAGAACAAGAGCCTTAAAATCAGGTAGACTGCATGCTGTTATAATCCTTATCAGGTTCCTATGACGGATCCTCTTTAACACTTGGCACTCTCTGCTAAAGCTCTTCGTTGAGTTTCCAGACTGCAAGTGTAACACCTTGACTGCAATCGCAGTTCCGTCTGGAAGAACTCCCCTGTAGACACGTCCAAAGCTACCTGACCCAACTAGTCTCTGTTCATCGAATCCTTCGGTTGCATCTGATAGTTCTTTATAGGTAACTCTTGGAAAATTGTGGATCAATTCTGGAGTACTTGGTTTTCTAGCAGTTCGAGTCTTCCGAGAGTGAATAATGGCTCTAATGCGCCGGACTCCAATCACACAACATACTGTGGATAAGAATACTGATATAAATATCACGATGACGAAAAAGACAGTTGAATGAAACAAAGGCCCGCGTGTCTTGCAAATCGGAATTCCAGCAAGTCTGTTCGTAACATTCTTGCAGAGTCGGTGATTCTCCAAGAGCGACATCGTTGTTATTGAATCGAAGACGCCACCGGTTGGGATTGTTCCTTTAAAGTTGTTGAAGGAAAGATTTAGATAGACGAGTGAGGAAATTTTACTGAGGCTTATTGGAATCTTCCCGGATAAGTGGTTTCCAGAAACGTCAAAGGATTGGAGGTATCTAACCTCCCCTAAGGATTCTGGAAGCTGCCCTTCAAGAAAGTTGTTCGAGAAATTTATCTTCGTCAATGCAATGCAACTTGAAATCTGAGGGAAGATATTTCCGGTAAATTTATTCGAAGAAAGATCCATCTCTTGCACATTTTCCTGCTTGCTAAGTTCGATTGGCAAAGGCCCTTCGAGATTATTATGTGAAAGGTTCATAAAAATTCTGATATCACGTAGACCTGCCAGCTCAGGAGGGATGCTCCCTGTCAATCTGTTATGCGATAAATCAAGCTTGTACAAACCTGTGCACCGTCCCAAAGTTGGAGGTATAGTACCTGAGAGAAGGTTGTTGTTCAAAAATAGAGAATACAATCCAATTAAATCTCCCAGACTTGCAGGGATTTCACCAGAGAATTTGTTGTGTGACAAGTCTAGGAAACCAAGGTGAGCAATCCTGCCTAGTGCTGAAGGAATTGCACCTGTGAACATGTTTTGCGATAACACAAGCTGATCCAAGCTTGACAACTGATCGATCTCTTCTGCTATGGTTCCATTTAGAAGATTGGATGTCATGTCCAGGTCTATAAGACTCGAAAGATTTCCTATATCTGGAGGAATTGATCCAAATATTTGGTTTTCTTGTAGTGAAAGATATTGTAGTTCTACACCAAGACTGCCAATGGAGCTTGGCAATTGCCCCCCGAGGTCCATACCATCAAGTTCAACCTCCGCTATAGCAGTGCAGTTTCCAAGTGCATTGAAAAATGGAGCAAGATTGGTGTTTTCATCATGACTTATCATATCATTATATGATAAATGAAGAAACTGGAGGTTAGGCAGTTTCCTTACAATCTCTGAAGGCAGTTCACCAGAAATATTATTATACTCCACATCTATGTTGGACAGGTTGCAAGTAATTAAAGAGGGAGGAAGTTGTCCAGTAAATTGGTTATTGTACAAATTGAGGTTCCACAATTGTGAACAATTTCCAATATTTTCCGGAATTTTGCCTGAGAGTGAGTTTCCGGACAAATCTATGTTAAGCAAAAGAGAGCAGTTGGAGAAGAGGAAAGGCGGGAGCGTACCACTTACATTGTTTGACATGATATGAAGCAGCGTGAGTCTAGAAAGATGGCCTAAGGAGTCTGGGATTGAACCATGCAGATTGTTCCCCACAAGTCGAAGATAGCGGAGATGTCTAAGAGAGGAAAATTCAGGTGGAATGTTGCCGAAAAGATGATTGCCATTGATCATTAATATACGAAGGCCAGTAAGATTGGAAATAAAGGGTGAAAGTAGCCCTACAAGGTGAGTGTCTTTCAGTATGAGCTGTGATACACGATGATGGTGTTTGTCACATCTCACGCATGTGAAATTGCACACTTCATTAGTCTCGTTCCAGTTTGCAAGGGTGGAATTTGGATCGAGTGTTATGGTCTTTTTGAATTCCAACAATGCTGCCTTGTCAGAATTCAGAGAGAGGTGAGAGGGGTTGTGATGGCCTGAATTTGTAATACCAAAAGTTAGAGCCAACTGTTGTAGTAGGAGGAGAGACAAGGCTTCTAGGAAGATGGACATGTTGGAAGGCTGATAATCTTACTTTGAAGGATGTCTCCTCTCTTATTCTTGGCTTCACACTGCTTCATATCAAAACATGCTAAAATGGCAATAATACCAAAAGAGTTGGGAATTTGAGTGAGCAGATCAGGTGTGGTTCTGGGAATGAGAAGGAGGTTTTTAGCGAAGGTGGAAATAGACCCTTTGGCAATAAACATTCAATGGAGGCAATGATTTGTAAAGAGCACTAGTAAGAATATTCCTATCCTTTTCATGATGGTTGCAACTATGATGAGTGGACTTTCAACTCAACCAAAATGGAATACCCACTGAGATGACACTATAAGAATTTATGCAAAAGATTAGTGGATGGCATTCTTCTTTTAGGGGGGTGGCCGCATTCCAAGCTCAGATATGCGAGTCGATCTTGTTCTTAGGGATGAATTTTAGAAAGAAAATCTAGATCAGACATCACTATTATGATGGTGCACCAACATTGACACGGATGCCGTAGACATATGAGAGCTTTCACCCTCACATAGACAATGCTCTATCTGAAACTGCGACATGTGTGATTTGTCTTGAGGCCACCTACTTTGGTTGGTCTTCTACTTATAGGATGGGAATACTATTACTACTACTGAATTCCAGGACAAAAAGAGAAATGGAGTTGACATTCAAAGGTATAATTTGGATGGCCCTTTTGCTTTTGGGGTATTCATTAGATTGGAAAAAACAAACAATATCCGTGTAAATCAGTTGGGATTCTTCTGGATGACCAAAAAATTTCTCAAACTACTAAAGAAGACAAAGCAACCAGGTTGATGGCTTTTCGTCACTCACATCATTTTGTGCAATTCTACTCTTATTTTGAGCAACTGATCTTTTGTATGCATTCCTAACCAGTTCCACCTACACTTGCTCTTTTGTATTAATTTATCTGTTTATTGTTTATTTTGAATTTATCATCTTTAATTACACATATTTATTAAATAGATTTTAAATGTTTTTATCAATTATTTAAATAAAACAAAGTGACCTAAAATGCATCACATCAATCTATATGATAAAATCTAAAATAAAGATAATATTTTTATTATTTAAATTGAGAATCTTCTTAATGTTAAACAAATCTGAATAGTACTGTATAATTTAAAGGATATAAAAATAAAAGGAAAGTCGCAAGAGTTTATATTTTTTTCTTATCACGAACAATTCATTTGATCGAAACGAAATTAAACTCATTTATCCAAACTGATGAGATCAATGGCTTTTTCTATAGTAACTAAAGAAAATTAGCTTAATAAGCATTTTCTGATGATTCAATGGAGGTTAATTCTGACCATGTTAAAACTTAAGAAAATAATTTTCCATTCCATAAAACTCAAGATGTCGAACCAAGCTGCTCAAGTTAAGGAGTTGAATGATAAAGTTATTAAAAACAGAAATAGAACTCAGGCTTGCACTGAAAATTTAAGAAACAGAAATGCTAAAGCCACACATGGGATCCCGACAGCGGTTTTATTTATTTATTTAATGATTAAAGAAATATTTTTTTAATGATGTTCTAAATTTATTTTTTTAAGTATTTAAAAATATTAAAAAAATACATACAAAATAAAAATAAAAATTATACTGTCGGGATCCCCAGTGTGGCTGTAGAGCCACTCTTTAAGGTTGTGTTTGGATGTTGAGCTGAGCTGAATTGAGTTCTTTATGAAGAATAGTGAGTTGAGTAGTGGAAGGACTTATGTGGAGCCCATCTAAACTGAATTTAAAGTGTGTTTGAATGTTAAGATGAGTTTAGTACTTTTTATGAGAAATTGAAAAAGGTTATGTGTCTCACATATAAAGATGTTTTAAGTTAAAAAATGTTGTGAGTCTCACGTGTAATAAAGTTTTAAATTGAAATAAATTTAATAATTTGATAATTGAATATTTGGATATTAGACTTTTGAAAACCAAACGTACCAAGAAAACACCTCGATCCGTTTTACGAAAGCCAACCAAGAAGGAAACAGGTTGAAGAACCCCAAAAGCCCAGAGAACAAGGAACCTGTTATAGCCTTTTGAAAACATCAAGACTCGGTCATGGGCCTGGGCCCAACTGATTCAAACTTTCAACAACAGCGAACATCTTACATTCTTAACGGCCCAATTAATAAAAGGTTAATTTTCATATGAAGTAATTATTGTGGGTTTATATTTTTTAATTGAGTTGGGGTACCCTAGCTAGCTGAAACATTTTTTTTTATCAAGTTGAGTACTACTTTTATAGATAAAACCAAATACATCATGAGTTCGAGTGACTTAATTATACATATGAAATATGAGGGTTTTTTCCACTGTGAAAATTCAAAAGGGAATGTGGTAATTTGATTAGAGGGATATTATCAAAGGCTTGCGTCACCGCTGACCATTGCGTCAAATTGTGCGCGTATCGATTTTTGGATTGATGAATTTTCTTAGCTTTCCAAACTTTGAAAAAGATGAGGTGATGCTTGATATCACTGATGATTGGGGTCAAAATCTAGTCATGTGCCACAGCAAAATTAGAAATTGCATTTATGGTAATACTTGAGTCCCAAGTAAAATGTTTTGCAGGCGCAGTCTCTTAGCTTCGGTAATGGCCATCAATGCTGCTCTGGCTTCCCGAAGATTGGGAGTCACACTGCAAATGAAGTCAGTGATTGCATAGATGATTTCACCTGAGTCATTCCAGCATATAGAAGATAAAATACTTCCTTAATCTCTGACTGCAACATCAAACCTAATGAGAAAAGAACCTGCTGGATGTCTTTCTTCCATTCTTATCTTGTGGTTGTTTTCAATTGCCCAGGCTTACAAGTGTTGTTGGAAGGTAGATAGTATACACTCGACAAAAGCAAATGAATAAGGTGATGCAAGAATCTGATTATGGGTTTTTTTATTTCTGAGAAACTATAGACTGTCCATAGTAATGGTGGCAAATAATTGAAATGAATGTTGATCTTCTTATGGAATTTTTAGGACCTCAGAAGGTTTGAGAATATTTTTTATCCAAGTAGGGAAAGGTTGTCTTGCAAAGAAAGTGATATCAATGAGCCATTTTGAGTGTCTCCACAATATTCTTGAATAGAAGCAGTTGAGGAAAATGTGGGAGATATCTTTTGGTTCAGTGTTATAATTTTATAGCACACATTAGACAAGCTTATGGGTCTGAATTGATTGATATCATTGGGATTGTCAACTTTTGGCATCAAAACCAAATTTGTATGATTGAGTTCCTTTAATAATTTCCCTTGGATAAAAAAAATTTGAACCGCAGCAATCAAGTTAGATTTGATTATTTCCCAAAAAGTTTTATAAAAAAGACCCATAAAACCATCCGGTTCAGGTGCCTTGGTGGGGGGAAGTTTCTTAACAACAGAAACTATTTCCTTTTCATTTAGAATTTTAGCAAAGGAAATCATTATCGAAATTAGAAATTTTCCTTGGGAACAAGTTTCCAATGCTAATTGGGGGATCAAGATGAGAGGAAGAAAACATTGCTTGGAAGTGCTCTTGGATCTTAGAGGAGATTGTGGCTTGGTCAGCCTTCCAATTGTTTATTCCAATCTTGAGCCAATCAATGTTGTTCCTTCTACGCCTAATAGAAGTGGAGGTGTGAAAAAATTTTGTATTTAGATCAGTGGAAGTGAGCCAAGTATTTCTGGATTTTTGCCTCTAAAGGGATTCCTCTTTAAGAAGCAGCTCATTAATGTTTTCTTTGAGATCATTTTTCAAGGTGCAAGAGGATGGTTGGGAATCCTGTGCTTGAAGAAAGGAAAGTGTGGATATCAAAGTCTTGAGATTGGATTGGATGTGACCAAAGGTATTATGATTCCATTCCCTAAGGGCTTTCTTGGTGATTTTGAGTTTTTTTTAAAGGATGAAAGAAGGGGTTCCAGCAAAGTAAGAACTCCACGCCTCTTTGATAACTCTAAAGATAGAAAGGTCCCGAAGCCAGAATTCTTTAAATTTGAAGGATTTGGGAAGGTTCTTCTTGTTTATTGTATCAAGGAGAATGGGAGCAAGCTGAAACATTTAAATCTTGATTAAGAAGGCAAGGCTTCCCATATATTTATGAATATTACTTACATCGGTACTGTAATTCTGATAAATGTGGAAAGGTAAAAAAGAAAATAATAAACAATTGTCATAATTTGTTGCAAGTGATTAGTATAAATTATAAGAGTTGGTCTACATACAATCTCCATTTAAAATTACAATAATATCATTTTTAAAATGATACTTTTTTTCCCTTTTACCCTTATTCATCAATGGGATTGCACACGCAGTCCCCCACTCATAACTGTAAATATAATTTCTCAAATTATAATATATTTAGAATGAGCAGTTCAACTCATGAAACTATCTTTTTTTTTCCTAAGTAATCAAATTTTTATTAGAAAGGAAATGATGATTCATGAGGAGGGAGTGGGGTTCCCCAACAAACGCCCCAATACAATAACTATAGTGCAAAAGTGGTTGAAAAAAAGAAAATAAAACGGGTTTTAGGACCAATTTCTTAGTCCCCACCCATGCCCTACAAAGGGGGCGCCGTCGTAAAAGACGTTAGTTAGCAGTTCACAAAGTCATGCGAACTATGGAACCACTGCCAATGGCAGTGGAACCTCTGCTGGAAGGGTTAAAGTTGTGGGTGCACTGCAGTTTGTTGTCTTGATATGTGTTTTGGAAAGATCCGTAGTCTCTTTTTCAAGATCATCGGTTAGAGAAAGCGATAACATAGTCAAAAGTACAACCAGATGGACTGATCTGCGACCAGTCATTTGTCTTCCCACGCATCTGTGGTGGTGTGTGGCAACCATGTGCCGATGGTATGGAGGTGAAGCCAGGTAGATCTGGAAGATCTCAACGTGGAGAATCTACCGATACTACGTGTGTAACCGGTGAAGGCATCTTGGCACAACGGTGCGTGAAAACCACGCTCGGAAACAAGTGGAGGGGAAGAAAAACATTACCATGAAAGTGATATACAGTGTGATAATGGAAAGGGAGAAGAGAGGAGAGTGAGAGCCACAACTCCACCCTCCTCTCCGGCGAAAGCACTCGAAGAGATTAAGTTTTCTAACCAAGGAATTCTACTATAAAAAAGGAGTTCTCATGCTGTAGGAAATTAATGCCTCGTTTGGTTATGCAATTTATATGATATGTTTTGTTGAAGATTGAATAAAATATTGTTATAATATAATTTTTTAATATTATTTTTATTTTGAGGTTTGAAAAAGTTAAATTATTTATTATATTTTGTGTGAGAGTTTAAATTTATTTGTAATAATTATATTAGATGTGATAAAATAGTTTAACCAAACCAACAGTAAAGGACAATAATATATAGGTATGCATACTTAATTGGTTGCTCAAAAGCTAAAAAATATTATAATGATTGCTATTGTTACTACAGTCCTTGTATTATTAAATTAATACGCGTGGAAGAAAACTCTGGAGAATTGATTAGACAAACAAATACTATAAGTGGTACATGTGAAACACAAATATAGAGACTTAAGAAATAAATATTTAATCTAGCATGCTTTAAATTGTCTCCTCTCAGTATCTCTATCTGTACTTGTTCTTCATGAGGAGTCCCAACCCCAATGGGCACGTGCAATCGCATTATCTATCTCACAACGCCTACGTTCATATTAGTCCGTAAACTAAAAAGTTTTGAACAAATATAAATAGAAGTTACTGTTGGAAGTAACTATTTTATATACATGATATGACATTATATAGACCAAAAATCTCTCAAGTCTAAAAAAAAAAATAGAAAACTAGAAACAGCCATATAGTGAGTGCAAAGTGTGTACTACTACAGTGACTTATCTCTAGCATTACTCAAAATTTTTTATCTTTCACCGTGGCCCACCCGCTCATTTTGGATAAAAAAATTACAATATTATTAAAAAACACATTCTTAATCACTAAATTAAAAAAAAAAATTAAAAATGAGAGCGGAAACTACAAGCGGTAAGTGTATCATTTCCCTTTTAGAAAATCTAGATCCGACATCACTATTAGAATGGTGCACTAACATTGACAACGATGACATACGTGTCTTCACATATTATAGTATAGAGATGATGAGTAGAAGAACTCTTGTACAATAATGTATATTGAGGAGACCACTGCAATCATAACCTCTAGACTAGAACATCCACTTACTCTTTTATATTAATTTATTTGTTTATTTTGAATTTATCATATTTAATTACACATTTTAATTATGTTTTATCAACTATTGAAACGAAGAAAATTACTTAAAAATAAATAATTAAATATGTTGATGAAGTAGTAGTTGTTATTACTCCATTTCACAACACTTTATCCAAAATTATAATGATTGCTATTGTTACTGCAGCCCTTGTATTATTAAATTAATACGCGTGGAAGAAAACTCTAGACAAACAAATACTATCTAAGTGGTACATGTGAAACACAAATATAGAGACTTACATGTGAAACACAAACACAAATATATTAAAATAAATAAATATTTAATCTAGCATGTTTTAAATTGTCTCCTCTCAGGATCCCTATCTGTATTTGTTCTGTATGAGGAGTCCCAACCCGATGGGGATGGGCAAGTGCAATCGTATTATCTATCTCACAACGCCTACGTTCATGCTAGTCCTGTAAATTTAGAACATTCACGATAATTTATTTATTTTATCTTTTAAAATACATTATTAAACTTCATTTTTTTTATTTTATATATTATTTTTTACAATATATCATTAATCAACTTATCTATTTTTTTTTTCATATCATTTAAATAATATTTTTTTTATTCTTTTTAAACATTTCTTTTCTACCAATAAATTTGTAATATCCATATATTTTTTTATATTTGTAATATATTATTATATACAATGTAATATTAATTCAGTCATATACACACAAAATAAAAATATATAAGTCAAATAAAAAATAAAAATATGAAAAAATTGGATAAATAATATTTCGAAGATATTTAAAAAAAAAATAGATGATTTTTAAATTATGAACAATAAAAAGAATTTGTATTGAAATGTAAAAGTAAATAGAAATGAGAGAATAAATGAAGTATAAAAAATTAAAAAATTGTTTGAAGGATTAACACTATCCGCTACATGTAGCGGGGTTACTATAGAGATTTGTATTTTACATGTTCTTTTACATAATTTGATGAAACTTATTTTATGAACAATTCTTCAAATAATTTATATTTTTTATATAATACTTAAGCCATTGAGAATGTTTAGATAAATCTTAGCATTGACGTGTATGGCTTAAGAGGAGTCAAACCGAAATGTTAGATTGAATATTTAGGAGAGTCTGACCGTGAGGATACGTGTAAAACAAGAGATTCAATTACATTGCGTATCAAAAATTAAGGTTGCGTTTGGATGTTGAGTTGAGTTAAATTATGAATAATATTATTTTGTGAGTCTTATTGAAATGGGTTTAAATTTTTTAAATTGAGACTAGTTAAAATTAAAAAAAATAATTAATTTTATCAATAATTAATTTAAAATAAATTGAAATTAACTCAACAACCAAAGTTATTAGTTCATATTGCATGGGTAAACAACAAGACTCCGTACCTTCCATAAGGAATACGGCGCGAACAGCCGGGCCTAAAAGCCCAACCAGCAACACCCAAAACGCCCGATTAACTATATAGTTTGAATTGAAATTAATTGCCGCCACTCACCATAGGTCCAACATTCCATAAACTACCAGGTTTTTGTCTCTTAAATCTCTCTATTTGTACCAGTTCCCGATGGTTGACTCAAAACTTCAGCAGCAGCGAACATCTTCCTTACTCCTTATAATATTTATCTTCCCTAATTACATCACCATATTTTTTTTGTAAATGCAGAAAGGTATAGACAATATCAATAAATAATTGTCATAATTGCAAGTGATGTGTATAATATATAATTGTAGCATCATCTATATATATAATATATATATATATGTATATTAAAATGGGAATTAGTTAAAAACCATCTTGATCAAGTCGAACTCTACCTAACCAACTTGGCCATGTTTATTCTCTTATTACAGTCTGATAGATGAATATAAACACAACTAAACCACCTTATTAAATTTATAAATATATTTAATTAACCCCGTTCTTTAGTCACACTTGGTGTGAGACACGTACATTCACATCAAGATAAAACAATTTCTTAATTTTTCTTTCGTCATTAAAGACTATTGAACTTATATAGCCACTTGGAACAATGTCAACTTATTAAGGTATCGTTTGGATATAGAAATATTTTCAACTTATCTTATCTCATTATTATAAATTTTATAAATTTCATACAAAATATATACAAAATTTAATAAGTTCGAATTGAAGTCGCACGCTACGAAGGAGTAAAGACTCAGGGTGGAAATAAAGAGGGAACGAGGCGGCGAGGTGGAGGTTTACTGGTTCAGCCGTTCAGACGTGACACTTGAGAGAGAAGGAGGAAGAAATTGTGTCATGAGAAATCTAAAATCAAGAATGACAGTGGCCGTGGGAAACGGAAGAAAAAGTTTTTCCAAATTCCTACTGCATGAGCCTCCAAGGTTTACCAGGTATAAATTATTAAATTCTATCATATGGCCAACTGAAATGGGCTGCATCTAGGCAGGAACAATAAACAAGACAGGCTGAGGGTTGAAACTCGAAAGAGATGTGAATGATTTTATTTCACACATCTCAACTGCTCTGTTTTATTTAATTGTGTATAAATAACGGCCAAACCTTATGCTTCATCATCAACCCAACAGGTTTCGAACAAGATGAAGAATCTGGTCATTAAAAGCACCACATCTTTTCTCATTTGTCTCGTCATTTTTCATGGGATTTCAACTCCTTCTGCATTGGTCGAAGCAAGAAACTTGCAAGGTATAACACTCACTCATGTCCCTCTATAAGTGGTTGCTTTTTCTATAAACCTTTCCTTGCAAGTAAAAGCTTTTTTTAACCCAACTTTCTATAGGAAAAAGTTATGAAATTGTCACTGTACAAGCATAATAAAACTTGTGTGTGTGTTACTTACCTAAAAGGAAAGAATTAATGGTAGTGGACTTCTTTGCCTTTCCAAAACATTTAGACATGATCTTTTAAGTTCTATCGATCAAACTGCATGAAAATTAGCCTATAATTGCTTCTATGTTCTCCTATCAATGTACCATGTCAAGTGAAACTATAGATGAAGATTTGAAACCCAGTTATCTTATGGTTTGTTGAAAGGCAAAACAACTCTACTAATACCAATGTGCTGTATGTTCTTGGCTATTGTAGAGAGCTCAAGCATCTCATTTGGGAACAAAGATTGCATCAAAAGACCCAATCCATCGCCGCCGCCGCCTCCAAAAAGTGCACCACCACAGATACCAGTTTCAGAAGATAATTTTTTCTTGAGATCTCCTCCAAATCTATCAACAACTTCAATTTAAATTGATGTATGGGTCTAAATTTACGAAGATAGTGTATTTTGTTTTCTTCATTGTTGTCTGTGTAATTTTTTCTTCCTTTTAGGTCTCCAAAACATCTAGATTCTGAATAATTAAGGGTGAATATAGTCTGTGCAAGAATTTCTAGGTTCCTCATCCTATGTAGCCAATATAATTAAGTGTTTTGTAGTCTCTCTGATACCTTATAATTTTTTGAATAATGAATATCACAACCAAAAGAGAGGGGGTATTATTAATTTTTGTTAGAAACTACCGTTTATTCTTTTTCATTTTGTATTTTAAGTTGAAAACTGCTACAGGCACAAAGAGATTACATAAAAATAAACTCACAAATTTACATGACTTCATGAAATCCGTTAGATTTACTTTACAATAAAAGTAATTTTGGAATTTGACCTATCACAACAAATCACATTAGTTTGTGGTTTATTTTTGTGTAATTTTTTTTATGATTAAAGTATTTTTCTTTCAAATTATCAAGAGCTACAATTTGTGTCAAAGTATCTATTATTTTTCAATTTGCATACTACATGAAAATCTAACCGTTATGAAATTCTTCTTTTTCGTTTTGCTAGTGTTGGCCAATGCCAGTAGAACCGTTGACGTTTTGTGCTGGAAATATTCAAAAATTGATGGATATCAAGGAAGTCGTATTAGGCTAGAAAACAAATCGAAAATTTTAAATCTTTCAAATGTAGTGGGCTTTCTGCGGGTCCGGTTTAGTTACAAATAAACCATCAAAAAGCCTAACAGTCATTGGATGGATTCAGCGCAAGACTATTGACTCGTTTCGTTAATAGATGAGATGCAATATAAATTGAAAATTAAATAAAATATTATTAATATATATATTTTTAATATTATTTTTATTATGAGATTTAAAAATAATAATCTTTTTATTATATTTTATGTGAGAATTTAAAAAAATTATAATAATTATATAAGATGAGATGAAATAGTTTGATCTGTGTGACTAAACCAGGCTAGACAAGTTTAAAGCTTGTGCTTAATCCCATGAATTTCTTCATTCAAACCTAAGACAAGCTTTAAGCTTATGCTTATTTCGATCCAATGGATTCTGGTTATAAATATAAATATATTTATATATATATATATATATATAACTTCATATTCAAATATTTAAATTTTAAGATTTAGAATGAAAGACATGTACGACATATAAATTGATTCAAAACAATTAAAACTACTATAATAAAATTTTAAAATATATTAAAGACTTAATAAATATAATAAAACGCAGTCATTTTTGTGTATTTTTCATGCACTCCACTAATGTGATTGACTGTGTCATTCTTTTTAATATAAAATAAATATTTTAACTAATCACATCAATAAAATATACAAAAATAATTATATAAAATAAAACTCTAAAACTTATTTTACCAATCTATCTCTCGCCTTGTGTCAGAACCGAGTATTTTTGGTTCGGCTGTCTTTTGGGGCGGGCTAAGTTCAACCTAAGCTTACGTCGTCTAAAAGTCGCTCTCGGCCTGTTGTTGATGGAGTCCAGCCCAACCATTTAAGGCATACATTCATGATCTATCTAATTCAACCCACAAAACCAGAAGAGCTCGGCCCACTCAACGTCGGTCAGACTCAGACCACCGTCATCTTCGATGAACACAAAATGAGTTTTTCCAACCGACACCAATTTTTTTCTTTAAAAAAAAAAAAAAAAAAACTGAGAAAGCATATTCTGTAAGCATATGAAAGTGAATGAATCCAATTTTATTGTTGGCAAATAGAAAAGGCAAATGCAAGACGAGAAAAACATAGGAAAAAAAAATGAAATTTCGATAAATCTTATTTGTAAAGAGACCTTACCATTAATTTAAAATTTCTTAATCAATTTTTATGGAAGGATAGATAATCCACGTCAATAGAACTTTCGCGGAAAATAAATGAAAACAGTAATGAATGGAAAGCGAAGAAAGAGACTCTTCTTAAGAAAGAGGTGGGGTCCCTTTTTCCGTGTAATAATGTCTATACATTTATCCATCTCTCTCTTCCCTTGCTCTTGCAGGTAACGCCAACCAAATTCACAACAAACAAGATCGCCTTCTTAAACTCCAACAAACAACGGCAACAACAGCATCAAACCCCTCTCTCTCTCTCTCTCTCTCTCTCTAATAATTAATAAACGAAGTTTGTTCTTTATTTCTTCTTCTTCCTGTTCTTCTTCAATGGAAAACCAAAACGAGATTAGGGAAAGAAAGAAGGTGGTGGATGGGGCTTTGCCAGGGTTCTCTCCTGTCTCTTCTCCTCGAATTTTTTGGAAATCTCGAAAGAGATCAGGTAGTGTCAGTTCTCTCTCTCTCTCTGACATTTGCATGATTAAATATTCCAAAGAGAACCTTAGCAACCCTTATCCCTGCTTGAAAATTGGCCCGTGTAATCTGGAGGTCAAGAGTCATGCTGATTGTAGTATTTGCTTAGTTTTAGAGGAGATCTCTGCGTAGCTTGTTTTTCCTACAGATTTATGTAGAGATTCTCGTACAGTCTGCACTTTCAGATTGCTTTACTCAACCAGCCCCCCCCCCCCCCCCCCCCCCAAAAAAAAGGAGTAAAGTCCATCCAAACAGTCTTGATGAATTATTGATTTTGGGAAAATCATACCATACCCGCCCATGTAACATGATTATTAAGAGTCTGCACACTGAAATCCTATAAACCAAATAGATTGTATTGTATTAGATTAATATCATCTAAGAATTCAGCTACCACAATCCTCACTCATTGTGTGTTCAAGCTAGAGGCAGAGAGAAAGAAGACATAACACAGTACCAAAAGTTTCAGACTTTCCTCGTACACACGTTATTCTATTCAAAGCAATCTCTCTCTCTCTCTCTCTCTCTCTCTCTGAATCATCGGTGTATTTATTTATTTCATTTTATGTTAAATTCCACGTCTAGACTCTAGTATGAGGGAGGATGGGCTTTAAACAAAGCTCACTTCTGTATACCCCGTCAGATTAACCTTTTCTGTTTTATGCTTATTGGGCTTATATAATCTTCTTCTATCTATAATTTTCTTTATTTTTCTAGGCATGTCGCATTCGTTTCAGCTAAAGCCCAAATTGCCTATTTTAATTACTTTGAAGTTTGAATATTTTTTTTTTCTTTACCTATTTATAATTTCTTAATAAAATATTTTCATTAAAAAAAAAGGCAATATGACAACATCTCGAAAATATTTTTCCATTTAAAATAGGGAAGGTGTTTGACAGAGGAATACCTGTAGGTCTGGGATTGATTACATGGGCCTGAGTTAGGTCAGATTGTCTAGTTTTCTGTCTGTGCGGTGAGTTACAACATGTCACATGATGTGGTTAGGTATCCCTTTTCTACCAACTTTAGCTTCGTATTTTATATTGCCCTACCTTAATCTTTTTATCTACAATATATTCATTAATTGATTGACCACGTTCTTATTACACATTTTAATATGTCGGTAATAGTTTCCACTTCCACCAGAGAGATTAATGGAAGATAGAACGGACACAAAATATATCCCAAACCCAATTGACGGGGCTGTTCGGTTTTTGCAAATAAAAAATGTTACGCTCACGGTTATCTGTGTCCACGGTTACTCGCATGATCAATGAGATTAGTGTGCACAGGCAGCCTTTGCGTACAGCAGAACATTCTTTTGCAAGAGAAATGATACTTGCAGTCGTGAGTGTGCAAGCGCTGTGCAGTCGCTTTGAAAAAAATGAATAAATACGAGACCCACATGAAAAGAAATTAATTTTTTAATAGTGGACCCCACTCTTTTTCAAAATGACTACACGACGCTTGCACACTCCACGACTGTACGTAACATTACTCAATTGACTGCGTCACTTTTTTTTTTTAATATAAAATAACGTTTTAGTCAATCACATCAGTGGAGTGTACAATAAGTACACAAAAGTAATTGAATGTAGCAGAACTCATATACGATGATGTATATGATGATATTAATGAGCATTTTTTGTTTGACACTGCTTAATTACCAAATTTGGTTACCATTATGTCACATGTAAGGTGGGATTTATTGTATGTCCAAGCACGGATCATAATTGGATGGCAAAATAATATGTGGTATGTTTTATATAAATGCCTACATTTTGATCGAAATGGCGAGTAAGACTATCCTTTATTACCGGTTTTCTTCTTTTGATGTATGCATAGGCTGTATTTTTCCAATGTTATAGGATTCCCGAGGATGTTTTACATTTCTTGGAGTCACCTTCTGAAAGGTCGACTCTATACCTGACATTGCACCAACCATGCTTGGATGTTTCACCCTCTTTCCTGTGCACCTTTTGTATATTAAGCTACTGAAAAAGAAAATCTGTACGAGTATATATCGAAATGAATTGTTGGGTGGGGGTAAGAATGAAGTGAAAATGTGAAATGATGGATCTATCCTCAAATCTTATTGGGTTGTGTTGGGTTCTATTAATGCAATTTCAATTTCCTATTAGCTTTCTGTTTTACTTCTTATTCATACGTAAAGTAATGCCTTCAAAATGAGAAGCATACAAATTTGAAGTGATGTAGAGATGCTAATAAAAAATTATTTTTACCCAATCCATGTAGGGATTAATGTTGAGAGCATTAATTTGCAGTTGTGGTTGTGACAAAACTTTGCAATACAAACCTGATTTTACACATGGCAATTAAATCATTGTTAGAATGTTGATCATGATCAAATTTTGCCTTGAGATTTTCGACCGCTTTGAGTCGGTTTTTATAGATTTGAGCAATATTAGTTGTACACACATGCATGCTTAGGGCTGGCAGTGGTATGATCTCTTAATGTATTTTGCATGTTGGCATTTGTAACAAACGAAATTTTTGTTTGATGCGATCTGCACCCAAACATTGAAGATTGTCCCTTGTAATCACCACGTGGGATACAAGAAATGGCACAACGACATTGCTTCCTTATCATGTTTGATAGTGTATAAATATGCAGCGTCTCTAAGTTTGTTGGAACTAGAATAGTAACTTGTTTCCAACAGCTAGCGGGAGGAATTTAGACAAGCTAACGGAAGACAATGCTAATGAAACACCCAACAAACAGGAAGAACCTATGAGTACTGAAGAGAAGATGCAGGAATCTGCTGCAATTTCTGAGCTCTCTGAGCGTCGAAAGGCCCTGTTTGAACCATTAGATCCTATAACGGATATAAATGGCCGGCGACCATCAGCTGAATCTCTACTCCCGCCACCCGACTTTGACTCCACGAGCTATCCCCGAGGCTGGCTGATTGGGAAGAAGAGAAAACTAGTCAATGTGGATGTTGTTGAGAGCATGCGGAAGATTGCTATCCAAGAAATGAACAGGAAGGTCCTATTCCTAAACCCCCCCATTGTTTTCAACCGCAGACTGCACGCACGTAGACACACATTGAGAGAGAGAGAGAGAGATCATGGATGTTATGACCGCTGCAACACAGAATGATCCATCTCTTTTTTACACTTTGCAGGACCGGGAGATCGATGGCCTAAATCAGCAACTGGAAGAGGATGCTCAATGCCTAGAACACCTGCAGCTCCAGCTTCTACAAGAAAGAAGCAAACGTACCGAGATCGAGAGAGAAAACACAATGCTGCAAGAGCAGATATCCATGTTGATGAACATGATACAGGACGAGTCGATGGGGGATGAAGGCCCAGATGAACCATAGTGGTCGTTTGCTTGTTTCATTGTTTGTTTATTCATTCTTTGATAGGGTTGTCCGGAAAGAGTTCAATGCATTCATACAAAAAAAAAAAAAGCCATAGGTTGTTGGAAGTTCTAGTACATTGGATAGTTAATTATATATTGTTGGTGGTGCTAGTACGTACATTGGATATGATTTATTTTTGTTTATAGAAGTTCCAATCTCATATATTACAAGTATACATTCGAGTGGTTACTTTGTTTTTCTAACAATATTTAGCAAAATGAAAACGGCTATGTACGTGGACCGTGGTTCACAATATAACATCCATGATCTCTCTCTCTCTCTCTCTCTCTCAATGTGAACCGCAGACTGCATCCACATGGCAGAGTAGTAGTAAATCGTAGAATAAAAGAAGGTATCTGCGTCGGATGATCCACAAACTCATATACACATGATGCATACGAGATAATACAGATCGGTGGTATTACCAACCACTAGCAATATGAACAAGTCAGGATCTTCCATCAACGTAAACTCCTTGCCTAACCTTTACAAGTTTCAGCGAACTATAGGTACAATATTCACAGGGGCATGAATAAACTGAAGTTTCATGCTTCTTATAAGAAGATTAGACGAGGATCACTATCTAGCTTGATTATCAGAATCTTCTGGCAAGCTAAACAAAAACTGTGGGAGAGATGCTATCCTTGGAAGATTAAGAAGAAGATCCGCAAATGAGTCCTTCCTCGACATGGCCTGCGGCTGTTTGCAGCCAGAAACACCAATGGATTCGCCCCAAGGTGCAGAAGATTCATCTGCAGGCTTACTTTCATTTGCTGCCGCAGCAACAGCCACACCTATTTTCTGATCAGCATTTCCATCAACATCATCATCACGTTCAGCCTGCAGTTTTTGTGCAGGTGAAGGATCTTTCTGCAGAAGGCAGCAGAGAGAATTGACCCTCGACATGAGTGACTGCTCATCAGAAGCCGATGTTAATTGAGAGTCGCTAAACAAGTACTGTGTAATCTCCTCCAGAATGTCTCTTCCATGTTGTTTCATGCCAGAAAAGATGGGATTTTCAGATGTCATCTGTTCTGCAATACAATTTCCAATATGGCTCACTATATCACTCATAGACATTGATGGATGAAGTCCAGGCACTTTGATTTGATCCAAATGACTGAGAAACTTCGAACTCTTGCCTTCAATGCTCCTTATTTCTTCAATTGCATTAGTGTCCATCACTAAAGATAAGACGCTAGTTAGACTAGAACAACTATAAGGCAGTGTCTATATTAACAAAAAATTAAAAAACCAGAACACGGCTCTTAAGATGGTTGAGTTTGACGGAACCAAGTACCAGTAAATAATAACACAGTATGCAAAATAACAGCAGCAAACATTCAGAGACATCCATCTACTACCAGTTTAAATAGACAATATATCAACCAAAAGAGAGCGGGAATCACACAATTATTACGTATCATCCTTACTCTCAATACGGTATACATTGTTTTCTAGAGATGCAAACTAAATTTCATCAAGGAGACTCATTAAGAGAAGGGCATGCATTTATCATCACATCAGATTCCAGTACTATAGACACATGAATACGTTGTCTTTTGACTGATTATATCCAAAACAACTTTCCTTTCCAAGCTAAAAAGATTTTACCTGAGCTGGGAGAAGAAGTTTCCTGGGAAAAATTTTCGAGAGTTCTACCAATGTAATCTTGTTCATTTTTTGTTGATGATGATTGAGCCTGAGAAGGTGATGCCACATCCCCTAAACCGAGGAAAGCAGGCCTCGCTTCACCATTTAAATCAAATGCGCGGCTGGATTCATTTAGATCCTCAAACACAGCTACTCCCGGTTCGAAAAATGGGCAGTCTAACACAATTTCATGTTGTTGACTTAGAAAGTTTAGTCGAGGATCACATTGAATTAGCTTTTCAAAGTGCTTGCCCAGTGTGCCTGGTGGGCACTTCAGAAAATGTCGCCTGTGACAATATCAAAAGCTAGATCAGCATCACATATTTGGAGTCCTAATTATGCAACAAACAGCAGTGATTCATGATATTTTTGCATTATGCTAAAGAAATCCCTTCTTATATTAATATTTTACCAACATTAAAAAGAAGCAGAAGCCAATAGAACTGCTTGCGTGTAAACAGTCAAACAACTATTAACTGAAGTACGGAGGAATGGATAAATCTTTATGTATTTCATAAGAAACGTTCCAATAAATACGTTGTAAAAAAAGTACCAAATATTTGGCTACAAGAACATATTAGAGAAGCAACTGTAGCAAGGAAAATGTATGACTTCAATATAACAATAAATCAATTTGTATGAATCCAAGTTAACAGAGAACCCAATGGTTTGGCAGAAATTCGGATCTATGATTTACAAGGACCCGAGCTTGACCTTCCAGGGCTTAGAATCACTTAGAGGCAGGGCCCAAAGAACATCAAGGCACACCCCGAGGTTTTAGTTGATAGACAAAACCTAATAAATGAGGCAGACAAGAGGGAGACACTTGAAGCTTCCCCTGATTTTTCAAAGAGGCCCCCATTTGACATCCTATTTTAATGGAGCCAGATCAAAATATTTTGATTGAGCTACAGGAAACTACCTTCCTACTTTCACATGATGCCAGACCAACTAGCCATCAATTTCTAACAGTATGTCTGCGAAAGTTACTAACCTATTACCCAATTTCTGGAAACTAGCAATACTTCACAACAAAATAAGAACAATGCTTACTTTTGAAGCACATCTCATGCTCTAATGGTCCACAAGTGAGCATTCGGGTTCGTGTAATTGTTTGCTACAACTAGATTTTTTTTCCCATGCACATACTAAATGCACCCTTTTATTAGTTAAAGAACAAAGAATGTAAATAATAAAACGGTTACATAAATATGGATTAGATCAAAGCATAAGAAAGTGAAGAAAAATGATGTTTATGCAAACCCAAAAATGGTGGATCTATGAAACAACACTCTTCTAACAAGTTGAAGTATCAATGGATATGAGTGTTACTTAGGAGATTAACTACATATATGCAGTATGCTAGCTTACTAATGAACTTAATATTCCAATTTTTTCAGTACTCTGATCATGTTACAAAGATTACAAAATATGATCATTTAATTGTTCCAAACAGGCTAACACCTATAGCATATTTGCTCATTCAGTCACTCGCTGACTTAGAGAACTAATGAGACAGATCAATATCATGGCAAGACAGATATTTGTGCAGTACCTATGTATGCTAGCTTGTCCACCTGTAAAATCTGATGTTGCCTGCCATAAGGTATGCTTCCTAGGCTGTGGGTTTGTCTCCCTAAAGAAAAGGGGCCGTCTGGCCAGCTGGCATCATACAACAACACCAAACTACAATCAAAATCAAAATTTCATATAGACGATAATGATAATAAAAAATGAAAATGATACAAACAAGTACGAATTACCACAACATCCAAAGTTCCTGTTTCATCATCCGGGTAGTTTGCTTTGATTGCCACAATATCTGACCACTGAATTTCAATTTTATTCTTAAGACCACCATCAAGAACTTCCCACACAAGCTTATGTTTTGCAAAGTAACATTTTGCCACCAAGTCTCCCTCATACCTCGACTTATACTGCAACCATATAGAACTTAAAAATCAACACCAAGCACAACGTTTGCCAAAAGAACGTATTCTACACAAGAGTTTCAATCTCAATTGAGTCCAGAAACGAATGTAAATATACCTCCCACGTTCCAATTTTCAGAATGGAGCCTGGAAAATTTGAAGCCTTGAGCTTATCATTAGTACCCTTGTGATCCTTTTTGTCTACGTTGGCCAACTTCGAAGCGTTCTGTTGAGAGAGCTTCATTTGAATCAAATCCAAAAGGGACGGGCTCTTTCGGAGACGCAACCCAAGTGGGCTTGGCTCATCCAGGGGATTGTACATTGAGGGAGGGATAGCCAAGGCGCCAGGTCCTGAATTCCACTGCTGGGAAAAAAACAATGCAAGGAAGTGAATAATTCCGACATTTAAAGAACAACATTTATGCCTCTTTGGTTGCTGAGGAAGCACAAAAAGTAATAGAGAGTAGATTTAATGCATGGTGAATAGAAATGATATATCTAGCATGATAACTAACCAGCAAAGTGAATCTATGTTCGTTTGCAAGAGGGGTGTGTGTCTGTGTTAACTCTGTTTGGCAAATTCGGAAGTAAAAAAAGAAAAGGAAATTAGACTTCTGCCATTGGTGACACAAACGATCGATGAGCTTTAAGAAGAAACTAATACAATTAGCTCTATCCGTAAAAGGAAGTTGGGATATGTTTCTGTCTGGCGTCTGGTTAGTTGGGAAGGGGGGGAAACTAAAAATGAACTCAATTAGCTCTGTTAGGTTGCTAATAAAGCATTGGAGGGTCTCACAAATCATCAGAATGAAATCATAACTAACCAACACAATTAACTATTTATCATCAAAGAAAACATAGTAAGCTGCGAGGAAAACAGGGTTCTGTTCAATAGCTGAAAAAGTGTAATAGAGAGAAACGGAAATTAGGTATTAAGCCATTGGTAGTAGAAAACCATAAATGATTAAGGTGCAATAAAAAACCATGATTAGCAACTGTATCTTACAGAAAACAAACAGGAACAGAAAAGTTTGCTTCCTTTTGGTTGCTGAGAAAGCGTGGGAAAATAAAAGGAATTTAATGTGAGCCGAGAAAACTCAAAACCTGTGGATACGAGTCGGTTTTGGATCGCTTGTTAAGCGGGCCGAGTTGATCTTCTAACGAGTCATCAGCCTCCAGCTTCACCCTTAGCTTTTTCCGGCACTTGGTGTCCGATTCCATCCCGGAATTCATTAACTGAACCATCTAGCAAGCTGCGAGTCGACTCAATAACGGAGCGCGACACAACGATATCTTCGAATCACGAACGGCAGGGAATTTAATTCGGTGTGTTGACACGGCGAACCGGGGATTGTTTTAGGCGCTGGAGAGAAGATCTAAAGATCACAATGACAGAGACGAAGAGGGAAGCTTTCATTTGACAGAGCCTCAGCCGAGTCACGGGCGCTACGCGTGCACGAAAGAATCGCCACGTGGTCAAAGATGAACAGCGATGTCTCGATTTTACTGAAATGTCCTCGATCCGGGCGGCAGAAGTGCCTCTTGTGGCGGTAATTTTGTCTATTTGTGTGGTCGTTGAGGGATGGTGATGTGTGGGCTATGAGTTGTTCGGTAGGGTCTAGATGACACGTGCGTCCACGCATGGAATTCAGATAAATGCGGGGCCCAGTTCGTGAACCTTCGTTCGGGGTGTGTTTCCTCTTGTCTTATAGTTGCAGTGAAGGTGATTGGCTGGCAACGCTACGTGGCAGTTCTAGAGTGGGTGTTTGACACGTAGGACAGGTCTTTATCCTTGTGGATAAGGCTAACACTAGACAAGATGCACTTGGCCACTTGCCAAAGAAAAGACAGGATGCATTTTGTCGTGTTTCGTTGACCATCCAGCAATTAAAAAATATTTTTCATTATAATAATGAAATATTTATTATTGGGCCTTAGTAGCCCAACAACATAAAGAGAGATATAATAGCATCACTAGAGGCCCAGCTTGATGGAACTCTTAGCATGACCTTAATGGGCTTATAATTTATATCTGGACTCTTTGTAAGTTGGGCTAAGGAACCTACCTGCTTAGCTTCGATAGATCTGAATCTCGATCAATTTCTCAGCTCAAAAGAATTACAAATAAATAAAAAACAGCAGCAGCAGCAGCAAAATGTTAAAGAAAGGAATCTTGAAACATTAATTCCTCCAAGTGACACAGATTCGAGAGTCTCGTATATACTTCAATATCTTAGGATAAGGTTCTATAATAGAGAAATATTTGTAAAAGTTCTAAATAGATAAGTCCATCATTTGTAAAAAAGTATAAAAATAATAATTTTTTTATTAATGATACCCTTTTACAAAAGTCTTGCACGAGATTTGTTTATTTGAGACATGTACTTAATATTACTCGTGTTAATCTAAAAGTTGTTTTCTTACGGCTTCAGATAAATTACATTGCTGTCACAAATAAAGAAAACAAGAAAGCAGCTTGATTCTCGTTTATAAATTGATGTAATGCATGCACAAGATCATGAAAACCTGATATCGGTTCTTTTATTTTCCGTATAATCTTTCTATTCCTTGAAATAAGCAAAGCATGAAAACCTAATCACATATGCAAACGTACATGTGACATGTGCAACTCCCATGCATGCATCTATCATATATAGCAGACAATACAAGACGCAAAACACCCCTCTCTCTCTCTCTCTCTCTCTCTCTCTCTCTCTCTATATATATATATATATATGTTATGACAGTTCGATTCCGTGAAAGGGCGAGTCCTTATCAATGAAAGCTCACTAAACCACTAAAATTGTTGGTAATCACAAGTTGTCAATCCCACTCAGATACAAACAGAGCAGCCCATTTTTTTCCTCCCTCCCTCAATATGTGCACGTGAAACCCCAATAATTTCTCATGCACTGGTGGGTCCTAAAGCCAGCCATTTCTATTTTGTTCTCAACCCAAACTCCAACTCCCAAGACTGTCCACAAAACTACCCCCCTCCCCTTGTTTCTCTATCCCTCTCACTGTTCTTGCTCTTTCCTAGCTAATCCCGTTCTGATCTCTGCAAACGCATTTGTTATATATCTTTCTTCAGTTAATTCCCTCAACAATGATGGATGCAATGCCTCGTTTCCCCTTGATGCTTTCTCTTCTTTTTCTTTACCTCAGCATTGCAAATGGGGTTCACTGTTATGAAGCGAAGAAGGTCCTCAGCCTGCAAAGTTTTCAATGGAAACAGCAAAGTGGTACACCGAGTTGCTTCTCCCGGAAATCAAGTGAGTTTTGGCAAAGAGAAAAAGTAAAGCTCATAAACTACTTATATAGCGTTTAGATTAACTTTATTTTATCCTCCACATTGGGATTTGTTATAAACGATTGATTTCTTCTCTAGGCTGACTGCTTTTATGCTTTAGGACAGATGTTTATTAAATACATCGGTTGGCATTATCTTCGAAACATATATATCTTAAATGATTAGTCCTTAATTTATAGATCTACCGAGTTTTTTTTTTTTTTTTTTTTTAAAGGAAAGTAAGAATTAAACCTTCGAGTATCACTAAAATCAATGAATGGTTAAACCACTCATGTAATATCTAATCAATAATGCATTATTTATAAGATCATAGGTATGAAAGGCCTAAAAGAATCAAGTCCAACGTACACTCTTATATATAATACACTGTCAAGTAGAACTAAATCAAATAAAAACTATGTACGTACTCCTTGATCAATGTAAGTTATAAGGCTTGAATCATTTTTCTCTTATCTTCCTTGTTTTTCCTCCTTTTGATCATTAATTTATTTTCTTTCTTAATTCGTCTTTAGATCTCTCCCTCTTTTTCTGCAAACTAAAGTCATATATATTGAGAATCATGGGCCGGGGTTATTTGTTGTTTTATCTTGTAACTATATAAACGAAGACCACCTTTGAAAATATATGCTATAATTTTGATCTTTTCATTCCCGGCCTTCTTAATTTGGTTCTTAATATTTCAATGGGGGTAACTGTTTCTGCTCACCATAACGTGACTCTGCCATTGCTTTAGGGGAAAAACAATCATTGCTCTCTCTCTCTCTCGAATACGTTGATTAATTGTTTGAACTGGCCGGTGAAAGGTTAGTTAAGTAATTTCAATTATGATCAGATGATAATTCAACGTATTCATGAGTTTCAGATGATTACAAATAACTACTCATGGGGGGAATGGACATGGAGCAACATGCACCACATAACAATCCTAAAACAATTAAGAGTGTTAATGCGCCTAGCTAGCAGCTTTTTACATAGACATTCGGCTTAAAATTAGCTTCAGTCCTTTTTTTCTCCGATTTATGCCCTGCGCGCGGCTGTACTTCACAGCGACGAATTTGAACCGACACTGAGCTAGAGTCCATATATATTGTTATTTTGGCTTTGGAAGTTGACAGAGATCGTACTGGTTTGAGAGTATATGACCAACTTTGTGCGCTTTTACAGCTGGGCTTTGAACTCATGATGTCTTGATAATTAACATATCTTGACGTTGCTTTACTTTCCATTGAATCTAATTTTGGATTATATATGTGCTTTGATATATAGTATTCATTATTCAGCTGGCTCATCCTTAATTTCTAGCTAGGACTGCAAGCTTCTTCTTTAGGACTTGATGTTGTCGCGAAAAATCAATGAAAAATCTATCGGTTTTTAATCCAGTTCTTTTGAGAAGTAGGGAGGGAGAATGGTGCAACTATATTGGAAATGAAACACCGAGACTACTGCTCAGGAAAGATCATCGACTGGAATGAGAAGCAACAAAAACGCTTGATATTGGATAATTCTCATGTCCAGTTATTGCAATCCCGGTTACGAAACAAAGCCGCGTCCGGTGGTGTCGAAGATGCGTCCAAAGCTCAAATCCCATTAACTTCTGGGATAAAACTTGAGACACTAAACTATATCGTAACTATCGGGTTGGGAGGGCGAAATATGACAGTTATTGTGGACACGGGAAGCGATTTGACGTGGGTTCAATGCCAGCCTTGCAATTCATGTTACAATCAAAAAGAACCTCTCTTCAACCCTTCGGCATCCTCTTCATACCAATCAATTTTGTGCAATTCACCAGCATGTCGGTCGATTCAATCTGGTTCTTGGAATTCACCCCTGTGTGGAAGCAACCAAACTTCTTCATGTAACTATGTCGTTAACTATGGAGATGGGTCCTACAGTAAGGGCGAGCTAGCTCGTGACCACCTTAACCTCGGAGCAACTCCTGTGAATGATTTTCTATTCGGCTGTGGTCGGAACAATAAAGGTCTTTTTGGAGGAGCTTCAGGTCTCATGGGGCTAGGAAGGAGCGATGTCTCAATCATCTCTCAAAGTTCTGCCTTATTTGGAGGAGTTTTCTCCTACTGTTTACCTTCCACTGAAGCTGGGGCTTCTGGCTCATTGGTTATGGGTGGAGATTCTTCGGTATTCAAGAATTCCACTCCCATTTCTTACACCAGAATGGTTCAGAATCCGCAGTTGTCCAACTTCTATTTTCTCAACCTTACTGGCATAAGCATCGGTGGGGTGGCTGTACAAGCTCCAAGTCTTGCTCGTGGTGGAATTCTGATCGATTCTGGGACTGTTATTTCAAGGCTTGCTCCATCAGTTTACCAGGCTGTGAAAGCGGAGTTTCTGAAACAATTCTCTGGGTTTCCTCCAGCTCCAGGATTTTCTATCTTGGACACTTGTTTCAACCTCAGTGGATATTCGGAAGTGAATATTCCTACATTAAAATTGCACTTCGAGGGTAATGCTGAGCTGAATGTGGATGTAACAGGCATCCTTTATGTCGTAAAAACTGATGCATCTCAGGTTTGTTTGGCTCTTGCAAGTCTCTCCTATGAAGATGAGATTGGTATTGTTGGGAACTATCAACAGAAGAACCAAAGGGTTGTATATGATACTAAACAATCAGTGCTGGGATTTGCAGGAGAAACTTGCAGTTTCATATGAACAGGCCGAGATAATGATAAAAACAGGTGAATTGATGAGAATACAATTCTTCCAAGCAGCGCGAAGCTATTTATCATTAATGGCAATAAAATTTAGCAGTAATAATATATATATATAAGTTTCCCCCAGTTCAAACCATCCATAAATTATATAGAACGTATGGAGGAAGATCATGTTACTTTCTAATGTGGAGACCAAAAGGTGTCTGAAATATTGTATAATTTTGCCCACCAAATTAAGGTTATATATAATTTGAGTTAGTCTAAGTGCGAGCTCATACAATTATATTTAAAAATAAATTAAAAAATTATAATAATATTCATCTTAAAATAATAATGTTTCTCCTTTTATCCTTATTCATCAATGAGACTGCACATACAATCTCCCACTCAGGATTGTAAATATAATTTCTTATATAATTTACTATTTTATATATATATAATGGATTTTTTACAATAAAAAAAAAACCAAGATCACATGTCCGAGAGTAATCTCTTCCTATTTATTATTAAAAACCCTCACTTATGACGGAAGAATACCGTGTAAAACAATTCAAAGAGCACTTGAGTGCTTAAAAATTAAACTCAGATACCAATAAAACCTCACCCCACCCAACCAAGCACCAAAAAACCCCCCAACATTAACGTCTAATATAAGGAATACCTTTTTTATCAAGACCAATAATCCCTCTAAACTTTCCTTGTACCGAAGTCTCGCCAAAAAAATCTTCAAAGTCCTTGAGTCCCTTGTTTAGCTCGGAAATCGGTGACCATATTAGCTTCCCTAAAAATATGTTAGAACCTGACATTAAACTCAGATCAAGGGTTGTAATTTCCTCTAAAAAATCTCATAGAAACCAATACTTACATACCTCCGAAGCCAACAATCCCACTATAACTTGGGAATCTGACTCCACCACTAGATCCCGCAATCCCATATTCTTACACATTCTGAGACCATCCAAAGGAGCACGACATTTAGAATGGTATTAGTAGCATGTCCATAAAAATGAACAAAGTCTGCCAAAACCTGACTTTTATGATTTCGAATAATTCCACCTCCCCCTGACTCTCTCGGGTTTCCATATGATCCTCCATCCACGTTTAATTTCACACAACCTCTATTCGGCGGCCTCCAAGCAATTAGACATCGTTTATTTTCAAAAAATATTTCATCTCATCTCATCTAATCTAATCATTACAATTTTTCCAACTTCCAATATAAAATAAAATAAACAATTCAACTTTTTCAAATATCAAAATAAAAATAATATTAAAATATATATTTTAACAATACTTTATTCAATTTTTTTAACTTTAATTTCATCTCATCTCATTTCATCTCATATACAAAAACAAACGAGCCTTAAATTTCTTTGTTACCACAGGAGCAATCGGAGAGGATAGCTTCTCCATTACCTCCCTGACATGTTTCCCCAACACTTGGAATTTCTTGGTTAAAATATTTTGAATTAAAATCTTAACCAACCGAATAACAACAGCAAGATTAAATTGAACCCCTTCCATTCGTGCCTCGCATCGAGCTCGCCATAAAGCCCTAAAAATAACAATGGGAAAAACACCCCTAAGCCAACCAACATGAGACGTCGTTGATTGCTCAACTAAATAACGGTTATATATAAAAATCACGATTGGGTGAGTAAATTGCACATGTTTCAAATCATGAACGAAAGTGACAAGTAAAATGATAATTAAAGGAGTATATTGTAATGTTTCCTTCGATTTTATTTATTTATAGGGAAAAAGGATTGGGCGGCTTCAGGGATTGTTTTCATATGATCTTTGTTTACTCTTTTAAAATTAAGTACAGATCCATTTTTTGGGTTAATGAATCTCCTAATTCGTATCTGCCGACAATTAATGGGGCTTCACACCAAAACCCATATTGCTAAATTGCTTGAAAGAAAATGCATGCATGCTCTTCCCAAGTACTCCAACTCAAATTTTGGGGTATTTACCGATCGACAATTTCCTTTTTTTTCTCCCAAAAAAATTTAATTTTGGGGTAAATTAAGTTGATTTTAAAAAATTAAAAAAAAAAAAAGAAGAAGAGAGAATTACTTCTACAATTACACCCTCCAATGGTGTGCCGCCACCAGCATTCTACAAAATAATAATAATAATAATAAAGTGATAGTCATTATAATTATTAATATAATTTAATTATAATTTCTCAATCCTTTTCACCCCACGATCTCTTCCGCTCAGAACAATTTAAAAAGTTTCGGATTTTTTTTTCCCTCTAATCAAGCAAGCTCATTAAACGCTGGCTCTACTACTTCTATTGTTAGATATAGCAGTAGATGCATTTCAAGTAATGAACCACCAAAGGTTAGCTATATACGGAAGTCGAATTCTCTTGCCTAATTAGTTTAAATTGACCTAAATCCAATCGTCAAAGGGTAACATTATATAAGGAGAGGTTTGGATAGTGAATTGAGATGAAAATTAAATAAAATATTATTTTTTAATATTATTTAAAAAAAATTAAATTGTTTATTATATTTTGTGTGAGAATTTAAAAAAATTATAATGATTAAATGAATTAAAAGATTTTTATATCAAAACCGAACAAATTATCATAGTTATCAACAAAAAAAAAAAAAAGGTAAAAATTAAGAGTAATAATATGTACAACTCTTTTTATAATAATTTATACAATTATATTTAAAAATAAATGTATTTATAGAAAGTAATGTTATTTTTATAAATTATTTTATAAAAATGTCTCATTTAAGATATAATTATGTAAAAGGCTGTAAAAAAAAATTGTAAGTGTATGATTTTTTAAAAATAAAACCGAAGGACGGCCGGGGTACGTTGTAATTACTAAGTAGAATTAATGCTAGATCCCCGCTGGGGGCTCCTGTAAGTAACAGTACATGCATCTCCATCTAGCAAAGACTTCCGCCAAAAAGGCTAGAATTGGTTTTTGATTGCTAAACAATTGCTTTAGTATCTGATAATCAATTATATAATAAGTTAATACAATTTAACTGCCGTCGTGCATCTGGGTCGACAAACCCAAAATTGTATGTATTTTTTAGAAAACTGAGAAGCATATACCCATATGCCAATAGACAATATTGCAACAAAGGATGAAAAAATTACAACAACCAAAAACAAATAGGGTACTGTATAATTTGATTTAAAATATAAATTTTATAAATCAAATTTTAACATTTAAATAATGTAAATGATCATGTGCTCTACATATACGCTTTGAGAATATAAGAACTCTGAGTCCTTTTTGGATAATTCTATATGTATAATCTTTTAGGCTTGGTTTGGTTTCACAAACCTTTCAAACCATTTCATCAGATTTGATCATCTTATTTCAACATCAAAAACCATTTCATCACATCTGATCATCTTATTTCAACATCGAAACACTATTTAAATGTAAATATTTTTCAATTTTAACTTTTCAACTTTTTTATATACTCATTACCTAATCATTAGAACTTTTCCAAACTTAAAAAAAAAAAAACAATTCAACTTTTTCAAATTCTAAAATAAAAATAATATTAAAAAAGTATATATTCTAACTATTTTTTAACTTTATAAATTTTTTATTTATTTTTTCTCTCTCATTTTTTAAAATCTTATAAAACATTTTAACTCAAACCATTTGATCACTATTATTTACATATGTTTTATCTAATCTCATCTACGTATAACCAAACAAGACCTTACTCTTGTCTTTTGTTTTTGGTGCGGACTGCAATTTGGATTATCTTCCTACTGAAAACAATGAGAAATAACCACAAAACAGCAAACACTGTAGCTTTTGGGAAAGGTGTATCCGAAGTCTGGGGATCCAGGTTTAAAGCTAGCTTCAAAGATTTTCAGAAATTGACAAGTCTGATATTAATGTAATTACTATCAGTACCTGCACGCATGCATGTAAAAGCGAGTTCTACGGCTAGCCTACATTGATGATCGTGACATATATCGGATTTTAACGTTAACTATGAAGTTTGGCCGGGAAGTTTCACGAGGTACTAATTTATGGTGTGATCTTCATGATCAAGATCCTACAATCTGCCATGTAAACAATGTGTCACATGCCAAATTTAGAACTGTGTATTAATAATACGGCATGCCAATCATGTGGTAATAGTTCCCCTCCCCCGGCCCCACCCCCGCGGCCGAAAAAATAGAAAAATCTACGAAGATTTCAAAACATATATAAGACAGTTATAAATTGAGGCACTTGCATGCCAATCGGCCAACGTCTTATTGAAAGAAATATCTGATAATTAATAAATGTCTAATCCCGTCTATATCTACATCATGTAAATGAACTGATCATAGCAATTACCAGACTCTCTCTTCCATATTTTAAAGAAAGAGGAGAAACATTTCAAAAAAGAAAAAAGAATATTAAGTGTTCTCTCTCTTTTCAATGACTAAGAAAATTTCACATTTTCTCTTTACTCTTACCTTTTTTCTCTTTTTTTGGGTCCATATAATTCACATAATCGATCCTTGTCTTCAGTGCCCAAGTTCAACATCAAAAATTGGAGAAGCAATCGAGTTCAAGTCCCCAAATATAATATCATCACCATCGGCATAGCTCCCGGAGTCTTGGCAATCAAAGTATGTCTGAATATCGTCTGGAAAACTTCGACGTGGTTGGTCAGACTCTTGAGGCGTTGGTGGACTATCGGCTACCGATGTCCTTTCCAGCATTTCCTTAAACTTGGAGGATTGCAACAGAAGCCCTAGAGCTGACGATGTCGATGAGGCACCACTGCCAAGCATTGGAGGAGCTAGGGTCGTATCACTGGCAGTAGTACTTGAACTAGTCTGGTTGGATAAGAAGCTTAAGCCAAGCTCATCAGGATCAGGATTAGGGTTTTCCAATAGATTAAAAGCACAATTAAGATTGGATTGAAGGTCGTTAGGGTTGGTGAGGCTATCAAATTGGTTATTGGGAGGACGTAGCCACTTGATATAACGACTAAGGTCAAAGTTAGTAACGGCGTTAAGTCCACGATACTCTATTGCTGCCATGTCATATGCTGTGGCTGCTTCCTCTTGAGTGGCTGAGTGCACCAATAAAATAAAATAATGTTAAAAAAAGAAAAAGAAAAATGATAGTGTCATGTGGTAGGGGTACTAATTTGGACATAAATATAATTGTTCCCTGCAAAATCCGGTTGAGGGGTAAGAAAAGTAGTATTTAATTCGGATGGGGATTGAATAAATAAAGCAGTTGAAGTTTGGTGATCTATTTCCCAACCAACTGGATTTGATTACACAGATAGATTTATCCCATTATCTTGACCCATATCATATATGCTTCTTGTCTATATTTATAGGATCTAGGAAATACTAGGTAGTTATTTTCTCGGGACACTTTCATTTTCGATTAATTTATTATTATTATTATTTTAATTTTTACTGTAGGCAGCTGGCTAGAGTCTCGTGAAAGAATAATTCTATATATAATTGTGAAGTATGTAAATGTCGCTTAATCACTTTGAAAAATAGTAAGATTTATTATTAAAAAATTAATTTTTTTTCATGTAGATCTTATATTTTATTCATTTTTTTCAAAACGATTACACGACGATTGTACAATTCACGACTACAAATATTTTTTCTTATCATATATAAAAAGGTACCTAACTATATTCGTTTGTTGTTTATGGTTGTACGACACTAATTCTAGTGATCACGTGGAACCAGTCTATTTTGACACGTGGAATTAAAGAAAATGACTCCCTGAGTGCATCATTCATGCAGAAGCTGATGCGCCCAATTAGTTTTTGGAAGGACCTTGTGAATAATGTAGTAGTGAGTAATGAAAGAGATGTATTAATTTGCTAGGTTGATCTTTAACTTTGGCTATTATAGTTATCCGTGCATTAATATTTAACCTTTTTTTAAATACATTGAAAAACAATATAGAGCTGATATATTTAATTAAAATACCTTCTTTGTCTCCTTTTTTAAGCCAAAGAATAAAATTAAGCAGCGTGGTAAGTACGTAGTAAATGGGTGTAAAATGTACACTATTATAATTTTTAATTCATTATTTTAAAATCCCAGGACGGCCTTGTTAATTTAATTTTTAAATTTTACAGAGAAAAGATTATAAAAATATTGGAGAAAGCTCGATCATTAGTAGAGATAATTACGAACCATAGGTTCCAAGATAGAGATATTTGTTGCCGAATACTCTGCCAATGCGAGCTTCCCACCGTCCATTGTGATGATGTCTGAACATTTGAAAATCACAGAAAGTCAGTGACCAAATGATCAAACACATGAATGAGACATGCAATAGGAGTAACATCAGTGAGAAAATAATTAGATTGTGATGGTTACCGAATTATTTGGACAATTGGAGATCACCGTAAAGGTAAGTGAGCTACTGACTAAAGGGTATTCATTTTTTTCACCGACAGCTTGTGGCGATATTAATTGCAGTGTATGTACATACGGACAAGCATGCAGGAAGATGCATATATAAATGCACGTTTTAGCGCCGTCCATCGGAGATAGATGGAAATTAAATCAGCATTGCTATTCATAAGCTCATACACCACACACTAAATTATTTTTTAAATATCCATTTATTTTTAAATAGAGATTCTCAGGTTCATGAGTTGGGAAAATAAATCTACAGGCCGGATGGAGGATGGAGTACTGATGAAATTGGCCGAATTGAGGAATCTTTAAATACCTTGCTACACCTCTGTACTTTGAGACCCCACGGGAAAACCCACTACTTTTTCTGTACATTGAATCACAGTGAAAAGAGATTAAAAAAAAATCAATTGGTATTTTCATCATGTAACGATTATATATTCATGGTATGATCAATTCGGCAGAAATTTCAGATTAATTACCTCCTCAAAGCACCGATGTACTCTTCTTTTGACTGACCTTCCATTTCTTTGAGTTCTTCTTGGTAGGTTGCGAGCTAATACATGATCAATTATCATAGATGATTAATTACATCTTTTTTGTACTATATATATATATATTAATGTATTGAAATGCCATAAAAAGTAAAAACGAAAGTGATAATTAATTACGTTAACAAATCGACAAGTCACAAAACTTATAAGAGATCATGAGAACTATATATGTACCGGGAAATTGAGGATGGTTTCTTGTCCCCAGTATTTCAATGCTGCCAAATCATAGGAATGTGCGGCGGCTTCTTCATCATCATACGCCCCTAAAAAAATCCGATGTCTCTAATTACATTGAATTTTTTACAAAATATTTAACAAGATAACTACAATTATTTCTCTCCAACTCTTCATTTCCTTCTAATGTTATTTATAAAAAACAAACGGATTAAGATCAGAACAGGCAAAACAATTAATCTCCCCCCCCCCCCCCCCCCAAAAAAAAAAAAAAAAAAAAAGGTACCTAAATATACTGCATTAAGGTTGGAAACCGCCACCGCCATCATCGTACCGGAAACAGAGAATTACAGAACAAACAGATTGTTAGTGATGATCAATAATATTTCAATCATAAAGAGTGCATAACGGATCAAAATTATGTTTCTTATTTATTATTTATTTTTAAAAGGAAGAGAAAAAGAAGAAGAAGAAGAACCTTGTCTTCCTTTCTTGTTCTGCGACTCATTCCAGCAATTCTTATCCCACAAATGAGCTTCATAGCGGCCCGTCCACCGATGCCTAAATCATTAGTCGGCGAACATCGATGAAACGAGAACGCATAAAAATGTAACGAATTATAAGCAAATATATACATATTTCAACGAAAGAAAGCATTGCATCCATCCAGTCCCAACCTCGTGACGCCCCGGTAGATCGAACTACGCTGCGGAGGAGAGTCTCGAGGGACGCTTTTGCGCGTCCGCTTCACCTTGGTTGCGGGGCTGTCGGTATTGTTACTGGTGTTTGCAGTAGTAGTACTGTTCTTGACTGAGCCTTTCGCCATTAATTACCTTCGATCACAAGGTCGAGAGAGAATGCAAAACAAGCACACAGAGAGAGAGAGAGAGAGAGAGAGAGAGAGAGAGAGATGACTAGTCATCCAATGAGAAGGACTTTAAAGGGAGGTAATAGCCGGCCGGCTGAGGAGGACGGTTTTTATGGCCGTCTCTAAGCGGCTTGGAGTCTCTTCCCCTTTGTCGTTACCACTTCTTTATAACTCTTTTATTATTATTATTTTTTTTTCTTGTTATGAGGAAATTGATGTAACAATATAATTAGCTTCTACTTTGCCCCCCTAATCCTGATCTACCTAGTAGGGTTTTCCTAATGAGCTTATACTTTTTCAGTCTTAATTTTTAACCTAACCCCATTTCTCTCTCTCTCTCTTGTTTGGTGTGTCATTGTCTTGATATTTTCACTTTTATAATAGCATGTGGAATTTAGGATCTATGCTTCTCCAATCTATCCTGTTTTTAATTTTTGGTGAATTCAGGAATCAGCCAACATTTTGTTATCTTGTTAATTTGCCCCTTTCATGGAGTTTACAAACATTTTAAGTATATAACAAAGATTTAATTTGAAGTTAATTAGATCATTTAATGCTTCGGATCATGATAATTAGATGATCAGAAGCGAATATTCAGATCAATTTTACTACGTTTAAGGGATCAAGTATTGTGGGTGAACAGTTGCTTAAATTGCTAATTTGGAAATGATTTGAGCTTTGAAACGTAGTTTTGGTGGCTTCCAAACATGGATTTTAGTCGATCATGATTGTTGAGTACATGGTTAATGTAATTTGTTACGGGTGAAACATACATATTATAAGGTTTGGTTGGTTCGGAAAATTAAGAGCCCAAACGGATCAAAATTCAACGACTATTTTATCATTATTTCTAAAAAAATTCTATATAATATATAAATACACGTGTTATATGAAATTACGTGACTTTATAAAATAAGACGCTCAAATTAACTCATTAGATATAAAATAAGACGCTCAAATTAACTCATTAGATGGGATGCTAGATTGCATTGTCTGTACCTAAGAAAGGGTTAAATCTTATAGCTAGCTAGCTAGCTATTATATATCGTAGGGGCAATTGCCTAATCGATCCCTTTCATACTTTCCAATAGAAAATGGGTAGGGTCGTTTGGCACAATTAGAGCTATATAGGTATAGTCATATCCCATGTCTATAGCAAAATATTAACTTTTTTTCAAATGATCTAGCAACTACTCTACGAGGCTTGACGACTCCTCAATTACATACACGAAAATCTTATTAATTAATGAAAAATTCTATATATCATACTATTATCTCGCTTTTATTATATTAAAAATAATATGACATATTTATTACTATTAAATGATCATTTATTACATACTTTTTTATGATGATGAATGTGCCACATATTATTTAGTATGATCAAAATAGAATGAAAGTGTGGTGTATAGCATTATTTATATAAAAATTAAGTTAATAAAATATTATTATAATATTATTTTTTAATATTATTATTATTTAAAATTTTGAAAAAATTACATTATTTATTATGTTTTATGTAAAAATTAAAAAAAAATTATATTGATGAGATCACATCGTCTATACATCCAAACCAGCCCTTAGGTTGAAAGTTTGGTGTCATTGAGATGAAAAGGCAGGAAGATGGACGGACACCGCTGGCTTTGGCCTATGGATTAAGATCAACCTGCTAATTAGGTATGTTGTGATGTAAACACTTGCGGCAGTAAAGCAATATTCTCCTCTCATGTATGTATATAACAACATCATGTATATTTGGCTCCATTCTCGCCTATATATTTTGCAGTCTTATATTTTTTTTTTTTTTTTTTAGAAATAATATTTGTCGTTTTAGGATTGTAATTTTTTAATAAAATTAATAAATATGAAATTTACATGAAATAAAAAAATTATTTTTTAATGATAAATTTTTATTTTTTTTCAAAGGCAGTGTGTAAAATATGCATATTTTATAATTATATCTACCATTATTCTAATTTTTTTCTCAATTAATATTTGATGATAATTTAGAAGATAATAAAAAAATAAAAATTAAAGTGATGATGAGTGATTTTTAAAATGATATATAAATAGCGAGCTTTATATAAGAAATATTTGCTTGTACTACAACTTCTAGATCACAGAATCCAGGGGATCTGCACGTATCTTCCTCACCACAGCAACACCAAAATCTATAACTTTTTTACCTCTTTAGAGTGAATGCCGCGCTAACAAACTCAACCACAAAATCTCCGATTTTCTTGGTCTTTGAAGATGAGAAATCAAAGTTAACCAAACCCGATTTGACAGTTTGGGTCTAGCACGCGCACACTCTAATAAAGAAGAAAATAAATGATAGAATGATGTTACTTAAGAGCTCCAGTAGCGGGCTCAACAAAACTAAATTATAGGCAAAGAATAGCTGAAGTGCAAGATAATGTGCAATAGTAGGCTCAACAAATAAACAGTATTTTAACTTCAGATTAAATCACTGGCCAAATTTATTGAGCCAAAGGGACTGGCCAAATATTTTTTTTAAACTAAAATATTATCGTCTGCTGCTACTTCTCTCCCGTGCAAGTAGAAAAATTCCAAGAAATAACACGGCCTGTCTTTCTTCATTTCATTTCCTCTCTTTCAGCTTGAACAACCAAGCACCGAAACAAAACCCACTCACAAAGGCCATTGACTCCCACCATCGCAACCACATAGAATGCCATCGACTCCCAGTTGCAATCGTAGAACGCCATCGTCTACCACAGTCACCACTGTAAGCTACGCAAACTCCATTTTTCTCTCTGTTTTTTTTTTCCTGGGATGCCAGTAACTTGATTCTGGATTCTCCTAGCTGAATTTGATTTTCGGATTATAGGACCTGAAATTCATTGGGCTATGCTTGAATCTAAAGTACAGTAAAGAAAAGATGAAAACCTTCTCGCGTGTTGTTCGTTGCTTGAATCTATGTTGCCGCCAGGAAGATCCAGCTACCAAAGTGCTTGACGATCCCCTTTGCGACAAGAGAGAGAGAGAGAGAGAGAGAGAGAGAGAGGACTCAGAGGACTGGGTAGAGGAAAAGGGACGAAAGGAAATTTTTGGACTGTAATTATAAATAGAATTAAAATAAATGGAAAGTTTAAATTAATATTTTAATAGAATAGTGATAGATTTGTTGAGCCTGTTATTTGATGTTGTTGAAAAGTGACTAGTTAAATTTGTAAAAGTGAGTTTTATAGTCAAATTTTGGTTAAAGTTTGTTGAGGCCACTACTAGTACTCTAATAGCAATGTTTCGTAGAATCTTTAAACGAGGATTGTATTGTACGCTTAATTAATTTTATCTTTAATTTTTTTTTAAATTATAATAATATCTTTATAAAAATGATATTTTTTTCTATTTAATAAAGGGTTTGCACATGTACTCTCTAAATAGGGACTACAAATAGAATTTCTCTCCATTACTTAATAAGAATTTGTTTATAACTATATAATAGGATAATACTACTCTTACCACTCTATTATACCGCTTTAATTTTTTTAATTTTTCTTTTACTTAGTAATTAAGAAAATGTTTTTAATAATATTATATTTTTTATTCTTGTAAAAATATTAAAAAGTGTGGAAAAATACATGTATGAAAAAAAAAAATCTTATAACTAACGATAGCTCCCAGCTGAGAGCGGCAACGGTAGCATGGTCCTATGTAATAAAATAATATTATTTTAAATATTATTTTGATTTTTGTTTTAAATATTAAATATTATTTGATAGATTTAAATAAGGGTGTTATCCGCTCATGGCGTATAGATCCCTTCCCGCACCCCGCCCTCACATGGGGGTAGGGTTTTCACCCCCACACCCCATCTCCGGGATGTGGGGGCAGGGCGGACCCCTCATCTACCCTGCTCCTACCCGCTCTAATAGTGTTCACGGTTTACTGGGCTCATAAACTATTTTTAAGCTCAAAAGTGATCAAAAACATATTTTTAGACTTAAATTATAAATTTAAATTTGTAAATATAACCATAATTTAAAAACTAGTAACATAATTTTTAAATTTATTAGTGTATATTATGTATAAGTTAATGTAGTTTAATGTAGATTTTATATAGGAAGTCAAAACAATACAAGAATCTCACTTAAATAATGTGAAACTCTTGTATTTTCTTAACAATAATATATATATAAGTAGCGGGGAAGGACTCCGTTAGGGCCAGCCTACCCCCTGCCCTCGCTGGAATTTCTTTCTGCATAAATGGGAATTCCAGCGGGGAGGGGGTGAAGAAGCGGAAATCTGCCGCCCACCCTTAGATTTAAATATAATAAAAAATATTATTATATTTAAATGGTATATAAATTATGAATATGTTGTAAGACCAAAAACAAAAATCTCACAAATTTAGGGCCAAATGAGTGATTGGCCAGGTAAAAAGAAGACAAGAGGCCGAATCATCATGAGTTTCACTAAGTACTGAAGTACCTATTCTTTGATTAATTACAAAATGACCCCTTTCTAGTGTTTTCCAGTCATAATTAATTTGAAAAGCGAGAACTAGAATTGGTCATAATTAAGTTCTTTAAAAACAAATTAAAACCCAAATAAATAAATAATAAATAAATTTAATCAAAACAATTAATAGCATGGGGAACATTAACGCCAACATTGCATGGATGCATGCATGCACCAAGTATATATATATATATATATAATTATACACACGGTCGAGTCATAACAAATTAGTTTTTTAAAATTCGAACGAACGAAATTGTTTGATATGATTTGAGCAAGCTGCCATCATGATCAACGTGATCATAAATGTCCTAGTAATACCAGAATCATTACCGTTCAATATTATGGGACGTAAAGTACAAGGACACAATGCAATTGAGCGTCTGAACCATATAATATAAGGTCTATTATTAATCGAATATTAAAACGCACGTACATAAGTTTCTCGATTGTTTTTTTTTAATGCATTTATAAAATGATCGGTTGTTCATGATCTAATTAAGTAGTAGTCCTTAATAGCAATTAACCATGCATGCATATTTAACCATGGGAGGGTATATTGATCATCAGGCCGGTTTCGAAAGCTAGCTATATTTTTAATTACTGAAAAAAGTAGGTGGTGGCTAGCTCCCAACTTCTAACGCCTTGTTCATTGGTGTGATGCCACAAATTCCCATAGCATGAGGGGCCCCTTATAATTGACGTACTACTACATAAAAATTAAAAAAAAAAAAACCCTAATTAAATCTCTGATCATGGAAATTAATATAAGGTTGATTCAAACCCAACAACTCCCCTAATTACTGCCGAATAATTACAATGAAGATGACGATAATCATTTAGACAAAAATTTAAAAAAAAAATGACGATTATATATAGGAGTTTCTGTTACCATTTTCACCCTTTTTTTTTAATATAGAAAAATGATTTGTATAAACTCTAAATAGATAAGTCTTGTATGAATTTTTATAAAAAATTAAATTATATCTTAAAAAATTTATTATTTATTAATAAGAATCCCCTTTTTATAGTAATTATATAGTGAAACAATCATAAAGTGCGTAAACATTGCGTAATCATTTTAAAAAAGAGTGAAGTTTATTATTAAAAAAATAATTTTTTTTCATATAAGTCTCATATTTTATTTAATTTTTTCAAAACGATTACGAAACAATTATATAATTTATGATTGTAAATATATTTTTTTATTATAAAAAATTTTGGTTTGACTTTTCTATTTATAACTTATAATAGCTAGCTAGCACTGCGCTGAAGTGCGCGCACTTTTAAGATAAATCCTTTACGTACTTAATTTTCTGTATTGCATGCAGCAATAGCCACCGCTGGTGGCTACGCTGGAAGTCACCGTTGGTTCTAGTATATATTTTTTTATATATTTTTTTTATAATTATTTTTATATAGATGTTTTTAATAATTTTAAATATTTTTAAAAAATAAAATAAATTTATAATATTATTAAAAACATTTTCTTAATCATGAATAAATAATAAATATAGATAGAAGCTACTATTGGGAGCATCCATTTTACACACATGATGTGGCATCATCTAGACCACACATCTCCCCAAGTGAGTGTTGGGAACAATTAACTAGAAGCAACTACGCAGTGAGTGCAAAGTATGCACTGGTATAGTAACTTCTTTTTAGCATTACCATATTATATATATATATATATATATCTCCTGTACTTAAAAGCCTCTATCGCCCGATAAATAGTAGGATGAACAGTAATATACAGTAATCTTATTTTACGCTTTCATTCTTCGTCCTCTCTACATCCTCACAGCACTCATCTTCACAAAATACCACAAATCACCGCAACAGATCTCCAAATTACCACAATAGATCACAAAATCACCACAAAAATATCACAAAATCACCACAGATCACAAAATCACCGCAACAGAGCATGGGGTAGTCGTTGGAGGAAGGGGAGCTCGATGGTGGTGGTGCGGTGGCATGGGGACAATGTACGGCGGCGGTATGGTGAAGAAACCGTGTGAGACCCATTCAGGAGAGGGAGTTGCGAGGAGACGAGGGCTATCGTGGGGGCTTCGACGATGGCTTGGGTCTATAGGAGTGGTCGCCAGAGGAAGAGGAGCTCGATGGTGGTGGTGCGCTGGCGTGGGAATGGCGTACGATGGCACTATGGTGGAGAAAATGTTTGTGAGTGTGATCCATTCGGTAAAGGGAGTTGCGGGGAGAATAAGGCTGCCGTGGGGGCTTTAACGGTAGCTTGAGTCCATGAGAGTGGTCATCGGCGTCAGGGGAGCTACTGGTGGCCGATGGTGGCTGGGTTGTTTGGAGAGGAAGAATCGACTAAATGGCTCTGCGCACGGCTAAAGAAAAAAGAAAAAGAGGAAAAGAGAGAGAGAGAAAGGGAAAGAGAGAGAGAGAGGGAGAGGGAAAGAGACAGGTGGACGGGTAGATATGAAGGGCATGGGATAACAGTTGTAGGAGAGAGGGTCAGGCTAGAAAATGGCATCATGACGTCCTCTCTCTCTCTCTTCTTTCTGACTGACTGATGGCATATACACAGTAGGGGTGTTCACCCAGGTTCCAACCCGGGAATCCGGGTATACCCGGACCGGAACCCGGATTTCAAATCCGGGTCGAAACCTGAACCGGGTTATTCTGGATCAGATCCGGTCCGAAACCCGGATGGACCCAAATTTTTAAAACCCGGAAATCCGGTTCCGAGTTGTACCCGAGGATTTTTTTTTTTTTTTTTCATTCCCTAGTTATTTGGGCATTTTTCCTTCAACTTTCCCGACAACCAAATAGAAAATTTGGGCATTTCTCCTTCAACTTTTCCGACAACCAAACAGAAAATTTGGGCATTTTTCCTTCAACTTTCCCAACAACCAAACAGACTCATTAAAATTGAGAATCAATGAATCAATAAACAGTCGATACCCAATACAGATTTAAAAAAAAAAAAAAAAAACAAGTTTCCAAACATTCTCGACGACAAACAGATGCGGCGAGAGACTAGAGACAGAGGGGGGAGAGAGAGAGAGAGAGAGAGAGAGAGAGAGAGAGAGAGAAAGAGAAGTGAGTCGAAGTAGTCGCAAGGGGGAGGGTTTACCAGAATAACGACCTAAAGCACAGGTCGACGGCGACGACGAAGGAGATGCAGCGACGCGATGGCAGCAGCTAGGGTTTCTGCATCTACCGCAGAGCAACGAGAGAGAGCAAGAGACTAGAGAGAGAGAGAGAGAGAGAGAAGTGAGTCGAAGTAGTCGCGCGCGCGCGGGGGGGGGAGGGTTTACCAGAATAATGACCTAGAGCAAAGGTCGACGGCGACGGCAAAGGAGATGCAGCTACTCGATGGCGGCGGCTAGGGTTTCTGCATCTACCAAGTGAGAGCGCGAGACTAGAGAGAGAGAGAGAGAGAGAGAGAGAGAGAAGTGGGTCAAAGAGTCGAAGTAGAAGGGGGAGGCTTATCGATACGAGATTTTCTTTTAAATGACCCGGGTACCGGGTTTAAACTCGGGTACCAGGTACCTAACATGTACCTGGACCGTGTTGGTCTGCGTTTTATAATGCGGATTTCGGATCCGTTTTGATCAGGGCTGGAACTCGGAATCGGAATTTGGTTTTCCGAGTTCTGGATCGGGTCGGAGAAAAAAAAAAAAAAAATCCAGCCCGAATGAACAGTGCTAATACACAGTAACACATACATGCACAGATGATGGTACTTGCTTGTATTTCTATTTACACTGTTCTGAATTTTCTTTTCATTTATTCCTTTCATATTGATTTGATCTCAGGTGCCACCATTTTGCTCATTAGATTTTCTCACTCGAAGGCACAAAACGAGGCTGGCTGGGGTCCGTATTCATTGAGTTTGCAAGGCTGTTGTTGTTTGAGTTGGTGCGACCCCCACCCACCTTACCATTCAATAATGTCATTCTGAGCACTTGTCTGATATTTTTTTCTTTTTATACATTTTTAATATATATTTAAATATTTTTAATAAATAAATAAAAATATAACAATATATTAAAAATTACTTTATCAATCATGGTAAAATAAATAAATAAATACATGAATAATCGAAATAAAAAAATAAACTCAAGCGACATATTAACATTTTTTATTAAAAATACATGTAACACACTATATAACTGTAGGTTGTAATTTAAATGAGCTATATTATTCTCATTTACTTTTTTTTTGTACATTAAATACTTATATTTTTAAACAATTTATTTTATAGTAATATAGGGCGCAACCGCTAGTGTATATATATATATATATATACTAGGTCGGAACAACGTGCAAAGCACGTTTGCCTAGTTTGGTGAGACATTAGTTTAGAATATAACATAATCTAACACATATTTATAATATCGATAGTTTTAGCAAAGTTCTCTCCAATAAGTTTAATACAAAACTAACAAAAATATCAGTTTAAAATATGAGTCCATTGATATTTTTACTACGCTGCATCATTCTTGTCATCTTGTACTGCATCAATAGAGACGACGTTGAAATTCTTGTGTTGCTGTTGGTTGAGTCGATTGGGGTCAACCAAAAGTTCAATCATCCATTCTTTTTGTGAAACTTCTGCTACGAGATTTTCTATATATGGCAGATGCTCCTGCAAAGAAAATTTTTAATAGGCTTCCGTGATTAATAAAAATTTTAAAAATAGATGTGCTAAAAATTGATGTCTTGTAAATTAACACAAATCTTTAAATGCAATGTTCTTAATTAAATTACTATACATGTTATAAATAAAAATAAAATTGGCATAACAGATAAGTATATAAAAATCAATTTAAATATTTTTTGTTATAATTTGTTTTTAATTGTTTTTTCGATAGGAAACTCAATATGCTCAAAAATAATGTAGTAAACATGTCAAAAAATCTAAAATAGATTTTTGTACTCACAACAATAAAAGCAATGGAAAACAAGAAAACATACATCACCAGTATGATTCATCAGTTCAACTGCCGAACAACCGAATGCTTGCTCAACAGCTTCACCGAACATAACAGCAGATAGCCTTCCTGTACCATCGTCAAGTTCCACATATGCTCGACAACTATAAATTTGATGGAAATGTCAATTTAAGTTAGAATCAACAAAAACTATACATTAAATCTATCAAATAAATTATCAAACAAAACAAAAACTTTGAAAGATACATACCGTGGTTGAGAAATGCTTTGATGTTTGCAATGATAACAAAGGAAGGTATCATTGTAATCATACCCAGTTCCTTTATTACAGCCAATACATGACATGTAAAAAAATATTTGGCGCAAATCAACCACAATTATCTTTGCCTTTATCCAAAATCTTGCTTTCTGCATTATATTTAAAACAATTTTTTAGGTGAATTGATTGTATAAGTATTTGAATTTATTACAAAGAATAGGATTTTACCTGCATGGGTTGTAAACTTTTAATGAACTCAGCAACATCACAATTCTTGATTATTTCTCGAATACCAACAGAAGACAGAGATGTTGACGGGTATGTCAAGCATCTTGCAATAATACTCTCAAGTAATAAGTCATTAACCACCGCCCTTAAAATTTATAAAAACAAATATAACATAAGAAAATAAAAATATGGAGATTTCAATATTCAAATAGTATGAAAACAAATAATGATTTATTTGTGATAATTACCACTCTTGCAATGAAGTTGCCTCAGGAAGAATAGGATTGATCACAAATTTGCTTTTAGAACGCGATGAAAGAGACAATCCTTCATTCGAAATAAAGATCATAATTAATGCAAGCATATACAATATAAAAGAAAATATAATATTGTTAATTATTAAAAATACCATTATAAGAGCCAACTCTTATTCCTGTTCCAAGTATAACTGGCTTTGTCTTTATTATTTCTGAGATTTGTTTGCATTCTTCTTGCACAAATTGACCCCACATAGTTAAACATATGGGGTTTAAACTACAAAATTGGAATAAAAAAAGAATTATCAGAATATGTAAGAAATAAAGAACGAAACATAATTCTAAAGAGTGACCTATCCAAAAATATTTTTACCTTCGATCAATGACATAGATTTCCTGAATTGTTGTCGGTCCATATGCTGAAGTTATCTCTCTACATGGCTTGATGTGGATTGCAACAGCCAAAATATCTGAACAATAAGATTTAAATTGTTAATGTATTGATAATCAAATATTCTAAAATAAAAAGTTAATTACCTATTTCTGCAATTGAGTTTTTGTAAGCGTCTAATTCATTGAATGGAACGAGTTGGTACTTCGGTGGCTCCAATTGTTCTTCATCTTTTGGAACTTCCTCAATTATCGTTCTAGAATTTAGAATCCATTGGTATTCATGTTTTTCAATTCTATACTTCGGATCAAGTGGCTTCACATATGCATTACTGATGTAATATGACCGAAAAATATGTAAAGTATCATCTCGCGAGTCAATATCTTTATCAAACATTGTCGCTTGCACTCGATTTCCCTGTACAATATAAAAAATTGAAACGAACAAAAAATTGTTATGAATAATTGAGCATAAATAAAAGACAATAGATAGAAATAAATATTATACCTCTGGATCAATCAACGTTAGGTTTTGGAGTTAGAGTATTCAAGAAATCCTCCATGATTGACTGTTCAGATGCATCTATTGCTTCATCAAAGCTATAATATCGTCTAAGCTCACCAGGAAACCTATGAATTAGTGATGCATTTATTTCATCAACATAACTGTTCTTTGGTGTTAATATGGCCCGATTCATCATAGCTGAAATATTTATTGAATATTCATGAATATCATGGAAAACAGCATCTATTAAATGATTCAAAGAAGTGCAGTCATCTTCATACGAAATAAGCATGCCATCAGGAACTTTGATAGTTTCATTAACTGTAATTGGTGGCATTTCGTTGCCTAATTGTAACACATATTCTGAAAAAATTGGATCCAATCTTGCTCGCATATTTTCAGTTAAATGAAACTTGATGAATGTAGGCCACAAATAGGAAGAAACCAAACTGGCGTCTATTTGCTCTTGTCTTGTTCCTTTACGAACCACAGGTAAAACTTGACGAAAATCTCCACCAAAAACGATAACTTTTCCACCAAATGTTAACTCTGAATCATTAATGTCTCGTAGCATCTTATCTAATGCTTCGATGTGTTGTTTTCTAGACATTGGGGCCTCATCCCATATAATTAACTTTGCTACACGCAACAGCTTTGCAAGGGCACTTTGTTTACTGACACAACACATGCTATGCTCATCAGCATCTAATGGAATCTTAAAGCGTGAGTGTGCTGTTCGACCTCCAGGAAGGATAGATGCAGCAACACCAGATGAAGCAGTTGCAAGAGCAACTAATTTTCTTGATCTTACTGCTGCAAGAAGTGCCTTGTACAGGAATGTCTTCCCTGTCCCACCAGGGCCATCAACAAAGAATGTGGCAGCTCTATTTGAAAAAACCTTTCCCAAAACTTCATTATAAACATGTTGTTGTTCACTATTAAGGATTTCTAATGCAGCAATATCTTCTTCTGGAATTTCAACAGCCAATTCATCATCAATTTCCCTAGATTCGAATTGGTCATCATCGAAACAAATATTGTCATCGAGAAGATGGAACGAATTAATGTTTTTTCCCATTGACTCAAGTGTAAAAGAGATTGAGCGCAACACTTGCATTCTTACATTGAACATAGAATCTTCAGTTGATGTAAAATCAACTGACATATCTTGTTCAAAACGTTCCCAAAGTTCTCTCGGATTGGCTGGATTACAATAAACTAATATAGTTGCAAAAAGCCGTCTCAAACTGGATGGCATCTGATATACAGATGCTTCATATAAACAATCTTCTAAACCGCTGTCTCTCTGTAGCAAACCACGCATAGTTGCTGCCTCACGAAATGTTGGAGCCACAACACCATCAACTGTCCTAAGATCTTGAAATGATAAAGGTCCTCTTACATGATTTAGCAATATCCGTAGATAATACCTCTCACCTTCAAATGGATTTGCTGTAACAATTCGACCTATAACAGTTTTATTTTTTCGACAAGTCCACTCTTTGTATTGTTGGTTCCAAACATAGAATTCTGGAAATTCTTTGTACAACAACGTCCTCGCATTCTCATCCACTCGGTTTAATGCAAAGAATTCTGTTAACATCGATTTTGCAGACCGATCAGAGTTGAGAACATTGATTAAGTCTTCATTTGCTCGAAAAGTTACTTGGTGTTGATCCTCAAGATGTAAATGTAAGCTATACACTGCTGGAGACATTTCATTAACAATGAAGCCATATATTCTCCACATAGCCTCAGGTGGAGCAATCCATCGGGCCGATTGAAATTGTTGGATTTCATCAATTTGTTGATGGTTTTGTTCAGAAACCAAATTAAAAGCAACACGATCATGCCCTTTGTAAATGTACTTATATAGATATTTGACTGCTTTTACCGTGGAGCAAATTTCAACGTTAATGTGACAGTCAAATGTTGCAAGCAAATATGGATTATATGGAACGACCCAACGATTATCCAAATTATGACCTCTCACATTCACAGTTATTCCATTGTCAGAACGCCTATATATAGGGAAACAATCATTTCCAACAGTTGTACGCGATGCAAAATTTCTTGGATACTGATTTTTGCAATAACTATTTTTCTTCATGCAAACATTTGTTGGATTCAGCACCCCACATGGTCCATGCATCATATGCTTGACAACAGCACTATGTAAATGCAAATTCGCATTTTTATCAGGTATTTCTGCCGATACAATCTCATCAAAAGATTCAGGCGCATAGAGTTTCCAATCCCTCTGTAATATAATTAAAAAATGAGCATGTGGAAGCCCTCTTTTTTGGTGCTCAATAACATAAACATATGCTGAGACTTTTCCAAATATCTGACTTTTGAATAATCGATCCTTTAATTCTTCTAATTTTGCACGAAAGACCCGAGCAATCAAATCAGGCCGATTTTGACTCTCCTCATGGGGGCGTAATTCATTTGAAATTTCTTGCCAGTTTGGATTGCATGTCATTGTTAAAAAAATGTCTGGTTTTCCATAACGTTGAACTAAAGCCATTGCTTCCATATATCTTTTTCGCATGTCTCTTGGACCTCCAATAAATGACGAAGGCAGAATGATTCGTTTTCCAACATTAGAAGCATTAGTCTCCCCAAGTGTAATGGTATCAACAATCCCTTGATATAACTCAGATCGAATATGTTGTTGTTTGGCACGAAAATAATCTAATCTTGACGTCTCAATCTTAACATACATATCAACAACATATTGTTGCAATAGACGACCAGACAGCAACAAAATTGATCTGATATTCTCTCTGATTTGTAATTTGTAGCAATAATATTCACGACACGAAACAATGGGGTCCTTCATTTTTCTGTTTAATGCTACAAAAGTTGAAGAAGAATGAAATATTACAAAATTAGACGTCTACAAACTAAGTACAAAATAGGAAGATTAAGATTATACTCTCACCTCGTTGTTCTCTTGTAAGTAACTCTTCTGCTGACATTGATTGGTGAGGATCTATTGATTGAGCTGTTTCATCACGTATTAATACACTTCCTCTATTCACCTTACGAATGCCTTGATGCCAACCAGTATCCCCAAAAGGAAATAACAGTGGATACTGAAGTGGATCATAACAGCCAAAATAATACTGAACTATATGACTTCCACCAGAATGACTGAAGACACAAATGTCCCGTCCTCCCAACTGATCTGCATCTTCATTTTCAACCCATATTGCTGCAACTTGTGAAGATGTCGGGGCATTGAATACACGCTGATCTAGGCCAGTATCTGATCTTATATGAATTACTTGATTTTCCAAATTTGGCAAATCACCAAGAGACCGAAAGAACATAGAGTATGGATTGATGCGAAGAATATCGATGAGTTGAGATATAATTGATGGATTCATTCTGTCTGAATCAGAAATGCGATTTTCCAATTCATGCTCAGTATCATAGAAATACAATTGGAGATAAGAAGGACGACCGTTTAAAGGAACTAAATCGTTGATATAGTGATAGATCTGTCCTTGAGTTCGGAATGTATAAATCCCTCTATTTCGTCTGCAAAGATCTCTATCGAATTTAACTCCAAAAGATGTAAACGCAAACTTGTTATTATAAGTCCGAACATAAGTCTTAAAATGCACGGCTTCATTTGTGTCGGAGGTAAAAAGATCATAAAGCTGATCAGGGACATCATTTGTGACCAAAGAAATTGTCCCATCAGCACAACAAAATCCTTTTGTTTCATGATAGAAACGTTTTGCTTTACAATGTCTGCAACATGGCACATATGGCAAAGAATATGCTTCAGATGGCACGACTTGTAATAATTGTCTAAGTCCAACAGAGTGGCGATGCCTTCCACCTATTGAGTTAAAAAATGAACACAACACAATAGGTGTAAACCCATCGAATTCTTTGAATGATCTAACTAAAGACACTATTGGGAGAGTGGCAAGAGTTGATAATAAAATTAGAAGAACGAATAGTATAATTATACTTGTTTCTTACCCCTACAAGGTGGCGGTATACTTGTTTCAAATGTTGACTCTTCCCGAACAACACATGGAGCCTATTTGAATAAGATGTTTCCAGATTTCAATGAAAAAGAATATAAGGCTGCTCAATTTAAGGAAAATAAAAAAATAATTTCAGGAAAACCTGTTGAATCAAAAGCTGATTAGAGATGGTTGTTTCATCTATGTATGTGTTTCCTGATTTACGTGTCAAGAAATCGATAGAATCACTCGGACAATCAGAACGATTCGCCACATTGTTTAATGATGAAGTCGCCTCTGAATCAACCACACAGGCATTAACACCAGGAAGAACGCATACTTTCTGAGATGAAGCCGATTCTCCGATGTCAGGATCAACGCGGAAAATTCGTTGTCTCTTTGACACTTTTTGTAGAACATTGAAGTCCTGAATGATGTCTATATGATGGACATCATCATTTGAAGGTCCATCAATTGACGTAGTCATTTGATCATCCCTAAATGAAGATGACTCTTTTAACTGAATAGAACTGCTTCTAGACGCTTTATTTTTAGCATATCTTTCTCTCTGTTTTCTACGGACTTCTTCCTTTTTCTCTTCTGGTAAATCTTTATACGGGATTCTCTTTGATGGTTGTTTTCCATGATCTTCAAAAAATAGTTTTTAAGCTTAACTTTTACGAAATTAATATTACTATTTAAAAATAAATACTACATAACTCACTAACACAATCTTACCACTTCTCATTATGTTAATGAAGTCAACAATTCTTCGAAACGTTGGATGCTGTTCCACACAATTAAGACTAAATGAATAATTAATAACTACTTAATGCGAAATACAAACATCCATAGTGCATTTTAAATGCTATAAACAATTAAATTTCTATTAGTAACTATCGACTAAAAATTGCAAGCAGGGTCTAATAAAGTAACTATCGACTAAAAATTGCACGTAGGGTCCAACAAAGAAAGGAATATATATTATATAAAAAGGTACTTACAGGTCTTGTAACGAATAGTTGAATCTGTTATATATTTAGATCTCTTGATAAGGAGGATAATTCCTGCTTAGACACAAATGATATTGTATGTGTATGTGTATTGTATACATACACACACATATAAGCACAAAAAGATCATTCAAATATATCTTTTGCAAACATTTTGGAACGATGAAAAAAATTTAAACCATTATGAGTGTCTAAACATAATGCAATTATTTTATAAAAGAGTAAGATCTGTTATTAAAAATTTATTTATTTTTATATAAATCCTGTAATTATTTATTATTTTTTTTAAACTTGCGAAATGTTTGTTTAGTTTACAATTATAAATATAATTTGTGATAGTCTTTTATATATTATATTGGCTTTTATTTTGATTTAATTATTATTATTGTTGATATTGTTTTTTTTTCTTTGAGTAAGTCTAATAAAGCTTATTTTCGACTAATAAAGATATGTATTCTTTGCCTTTTTTTTAGGTTGAGGAAAAATTAAAGAATAATAATTTTGGCTCCAAATAGATAAGTTACACCTAAGTCATTTATAAAAAAAAGTGAACCATATTAAAAATATAATTTTTTTAAAATATATATTTTTTTATAAAAATTTAGACAAATTTATCTATTAGATACTCGTATATAATTTATCAAAAACAAAACATGAATGACCAAATCGAATTAAGTAAAAGTAATGTTATATACCGTTATTTAAAACTTAATTTTTTATATAAATCTTGTAATTATTTATTATTTCTTTAAACATTGCGAAGTGTTTGTTTACTTTACAATTATAAAATAATTTGTGAAATTCTTTTATATATTATTGCCTTTTGTTTTGATTTAATTATTATTATTGTTGATATTATTTTTTTGATATTATTATTGTGAAACTCAATGGATCAAGACTCACGACTCTCGGAATGGGTTCCTGAGATGCATTATTATTGTGTACTTCCTGAGGAATTTCTGAATGGACTGATGCTTCAAACTTGTCTATATTCTATATTGATCTCTTATCTAATCAGCTCCATGCTGACTCACGTTTGTGTTGCACAAACCATATGCATCAATGCATGCATGTAAGGTCTGTTTTTTTTCTATGAATTCTTTTTTTTATCTGTGTTTTTTCTTACGAAGATTGAAGTTAATGATTTGAAAGAATTAAAAATAATAATTTTTATAAGATATTTAAATAATTTGTGATAGTCTTTTATATATTATTGCCTTTTATTTTGATTTAATTATTATTATTGTTGGTATTAATTTTTTTTTTTTTTGAGTTTGGGCTTTTTATGGTGGTTTTATAATTATCTATTTGAATTGGGCTTTGTGGGTATGATTTTATGCCCAGCCCGTATGAGAGAAAGGGGAGCCCAGCCGATTTGTGGGTATGATTTTAAGCCCAACCCGCAGCCCGCAGCCCGTATGAGAATAGAAAAGCCCAGCCCTTCTGAAAACGGCGTCGTTTTTGGGCATGAGAGGAAGTGAAGCAGCTTCTGAAACGGCGCCGTTTTCGCGCATGAGAAGTGGAAGCCCAGCCCTCGAAACGGCGTCGTTTTCGCGCAGGTTAATTGAAAACCCTACACGAACCCGAGCCCCTCCCATTTCTTCTTCTTTGTTCTTCTTCTTCTTCGTGCGGCGCCGCACGAATGTTCCCCTCCCTTCCGCCATTTCTTCTTTCTCCTTCTTTCTTCTTCTTCTTCTTCTTCTTCCGCGTGGTCCATCGGCCTCACCTCACCCTGTCTCCGATTCATGGTAAGATTTTCTATTTTTTTTTTTTTTTTGTGTGTGTTTTTAAAATACTTCAAACTCTAAATCGGGTTGATGAAAAAACCCTAATTGTTTTATTAGGCTTGCGCCGCCATATCCATCTCCCGGAACTCACCCACCCTCGCGCGGACCGTGGGCCTCACCTCACCCTTTGTCTTCGATTCCCATGGTAAGTATTTTTTTTTTTTTGTGTTTTTAAAATACGTAAAAATCTAAATCTGGTTGATGTGGTTGATGATATTATGTAAGATTTTTGTGTTTTATTAGGGTTTTTAAGTAAACTGATCATTAATGAAAACTATAATGAAAACAAATTAGGGTTGATGATATTATTAGGGTTTTATTAGGGTTGATGTGGTTGATGATATTATGTAAGATTTTTGTGTTTTATTAGGGTTTTATTAGGGTTGATAATTGTTGATGATATTATGTAAGATTTTTGTGTTTTATTAGGGTTTTTAAGTAAACTGATCATTAATGAAAACTATAATGAAAACAAATTAGGGTTGATGATATTATTAGGGTTTTATTAGGGTTGATGTGGTTGATGATATTATGTAAGATTTTTGTGATTTATTAGGGTTTTATTAGGGTTGATAATTTGTAGAACGTAAGACTATACAAATTAATGAAAACAAATCTAGTTTTCTTTTTCCTAATCAAGCATGCTTTATATATAGCCATTAATAGAAGAATATTATGTAAGATTTTTGTGTTTTATCAGTTTACTTGTATATATAGCCATTAATAGAAGTTCCAACATGAACATAAAAATACAGCAAAAGCAGTACCAATTTGTGTAATACCCTAACATTTAAAAAGTGCACTTTGTAATTTTTTTCAAAAGTTGGCAACAATTTGGTAGTTGTACAAATGTAATAAAGTTCAGTAAACAATCTAGGTTGCTAAGTGAAGTGTATAGGAATTCATGATGCTGAGGAGAGACAACTACAAATTCAAAAATATATAAGCAGCAACTACCAAAAAATAAAATGAGAAAAAAAACTAATATTTAAATAAATTGTTTATAAACTACATGACAAGTTCAGTAAACAATCTAGGTTGCTAAGTGAAGTGTATAGGAATTCATGATGCTGAGGAGAGACAACTACAAATTCAAAAATATATAAGCAGCAACTACCAAAAAATAAAATGAGAAAAAAAACTAATATTTAAATAAATTGTTTATAAACTACATGACAAATGAATTAAGTACAAAAAGAAAACTCCTTATGAGAAGTCACAAACTCACCTTTGCAGTACTGGCAACTCACAATCTCCCTGCCAATAACGATAAAAAGGAAACAAGAGGAAATGAAGTCAATAACGATAAAAAAATTAAAAATAAAATAAAAATGGCAAAAGTTGTTCAACTAAAACCTGGCCAAAGTTGTTCAATCCCACTGCTTTTGCTATATGTTTTTTCATAACAAATCATCATTTTCACTTATTTACCCCAAGATAGCAAATTAGCAATGCGGTGGATTGAACAACCAACAAGTGAAATCTATTCCCTTTTTAAAATTATTTTGACTGAAATACTTCTACTAAATTACAAAAACACGTATAGAAAGAAAGAAATAATACCATACACTTACTAAGATAAGAGCTAGAAATGTGCAGTTGATCCTCACCCAAGAACACCTCACAGAAATGTGAAATCACCTGAAAAACAAATCATCACCAGTAAAAACCAGCAGTAAACATAAAAAAACAGTAAAAGGAAAAAATGGTAGAGAAGAGAAGACCAGAATCTGCCTGATCCTTATTAACCTTAGTAAAGATCAGAATTTGTTTAGTTGGAAGTGAAGTTGCATGAGGAGCAAAGATCAGAATTTGTTTAGTTGGAAGTGAGGCTGCATATATGTGGTTGGGTTTGTTTAAGTTTGGCCTCTCAAAAGATATTATGTTTATATTTATAAACTGCAATGTCTCGTCTCCTCCCATACAACCACTCGAAGACCAAGTAAAAAATGCAAAACCAACCAAGCCAGACACAAGGAACAAAACTCTCAAACCATATATGGAAAAATCTGTCTGACATGTATTTTTTTTTTTTTTTTGAAGGAAGTATGGCTGCTTGATAACAGCACAAAATCACAACACAACGTGCAATTTTTTTTTCCTGTTGGCAGCTTTTTTTTTTTCCTGCTAGTCCAGAGTATTAGGTTATTTTGTTTTCTTTGGCAGCTTCTTTGGCAGCTTTTCTTTTCTTATTCACTGAGTATTAGGTTATTTTAAGTTTATTATTTTTTACCTTTATGTTTTGACAGTAATGTCAGTTATTTTGTTTTCTTTGGCAGCTTCTTTGGCAGCTTTTCTTTTCTTATTCACTGAGTATTAGGTTATTTTAAGTTTATTATTTTTTACCTTTATGTTTTGACAGTAATGTCAGTCCACCACTTTCATGTTTTTCATATCCTTTAGTCAATTTTGCAGTTCTCCTTTAGGTTTTGACAGTTATACCAGTTGACTATTTTCATGTTTTTTTCGTTGCATGTTTTTTATTTGGGTTTATTATTTTTATTCTTTATAATTTGGCAGACATGTCAGCACAACATTTTGATGTTTTCCTGTCTACTTTTTCTGATCTGCAGGTTGGATGCTGCTTTCTGATATGCAGCAAATTTGACAAGCCCCTTTCAAATGCATAAACTGCAGTGCAGTTGGGTTCCATGCATTTTTATTAAAGGTAAAGCATGAGACACGACCTTATTTCATAGTATATGTACATACTCATGATCATGATCATGCAAAGAAGCTACTCATATACTGATATTAGCTAGGAAAAAGATTCTATATCAGTAGTGTATTTGAGGTGGCAATAAACAGACTTGAAATAAATTATTTTTTAGGAAGCATTGTTTGTTGTATTTCATTCAGTTTATTAACAAGCATTGGATGTCAAGAAGCATGTTTATTAACAGGCCGAAAATAAATTATTTCTAAAGTACTGTGACATGGTTATTTGATCAAGCATTGTTAAAATATGTTGATTATCATGAAAGTACTGTCACATATGAAAGTGGTGAAAGTGGTGCATATACTGATTATCTTGAAACTTCAGTTATGCAGTCCAGGACATGTATTTTCGGTGCATGCTTTTTATTTGGGTTGAACAACTTTTTCTATGTTTTGGACTTTTTCTGCACTGTTAATGACAAGTCCCTTTCAAATTTTCTTTGCATGCTTTTGAACACTGCCAATAAACAGACTTCAAAGGTGTAAAAGCTGAGTTTTGCAGTTTTTAACATTATCCATTGAGCATTAGATTATTTTGAGTTTATTATTTTTCTGTTTTCATTTATGCAGTCCAGCACTTTCTGCTTTCATTGAGTTTAACACTGCCAATAGACCTTTTTCTGAGCGCAGTCCAGCACTTTCTGCTTTCATTGAGTTTAACACTTCCTGTGTATTTTTTTTGCACTGTTAATGACAAACACTGCCAATAGACCTTTTTCTCAGTTTCCTGTGTATTTTTTTGCACTGTTAATGACAAGTCCCTTTCAAATGCACAAACAGGAATCAGATGTAAATTATGGAGAATGAGGATTATGGAGAATGAGGACTAACGATGCAGCTGTAAAACTGGAGTCTGATTTAACAGAGCACTAACGGAAAACAAGAATTTCCGTTAGGCTCTGTTAAATAGCCATTTATATATATAGGAGATATAGAGGAATGCTACGTTTACCTCTCATTTCTACCAATAAGAACGAGTACAAAGGTGAGATCTTGAGTTTGGCCATTTGGGACCATCAACCAGTACCCAACCCCGGCCCATAACAATCAATCTAGTCAGCTAGTGTTCTTGATCTGATCTTTACGATCTAAAGCTAGCTACATATTATATGTTCGTACGTACTACTGGCATGGTTGGAAGAAAATATTCATGTTTTCTTCTTAGATCTGCCTTCAATGAGGCTATTTAGTTAGGTTGGAATAACAATTAGTTAATTAGAGCAAAGACAAAAACAAAAGAAGTTAAACACCCCGCAGCAGAAAATAATCATCGAACCGTTAGAGATTAGCTTTGAATCAATATAAGATAGATTCAGCAAACACTTGATGCAGAGATATTGGAAACCCGCGCGTCAAATTAAAGAATATCTGTATATATAATTGGGTACAAGAATATATATTATATATATAGGGATAATCTCTCTTTCATTATATATAGCCTTTTATATCATGATCAAGTGTTTAATTAGTCCTAGAAGGACAATGAAAGTACTATGTAATTAATTTATTAAAAAAATTAAAAATATAAATATAAAAAAGTAGAAGATTTTAGAGTTTATAGTTTAATTTTAATTTTTATCTTTTTATATTTTTGGAGTTATTTTATTTTAAATATATATTCTAATTATTTTTAGTAAATTGATGCGATGTTACGTGAAAGAGCAAATTGAACAGTATAAATTGACAACATTTTACTAACGAGAAAGGTGCAACTGCTGTCAGACATGAACAATATTGTATTAACTGGAGTTTGGTAAACAACCAGGAGAAGCTTTGCATGTGTTGTATGTACCACGGAGTGTTCCTTGTCAGTGACTCTGCAAATAAGCCCAGAATTAATGGGGACAAAATCTCTAAAAACCTCCCTGTTTATTTATTTTTTTTTAAATTTATATATTTATCTCTATATTTAATATTTCTTCATTTTTGGAAATTTAAAGAATTGTTTGGATTTTAAAGCTTTCTTAAAGTTTTATTATTATTTTAATGAGATGATTAACATGAAGTGAAGCACCACGTGTCAAACTTCAATTAATTGACATGTACATTATTCATCAAGTGGCATATTGTGCCGGTAAAGGTTAAAAATAATAGATGATGTGAAATTGATTAAATAAAAAAAAATGATATATATAGTGAAATAAGAGTGAGATCACAACGTGATTTATAACATTATTTAGAAGGAATATAGATAAGGAGATTAAATTAAAAATTTCTTAAAATTTAAAAAAATGTTTTTGTCAATGCTAATATTATATGACAGCAACCATGATCACTGATCAGATCAACATGTGTAGTAAAACTGAGGTTTACAGCATTCCGCATGTGGCATCAAGAGAATCGCCTCCTAAAATAAGGGTGCGTTTGGATGTTAAACTGAGTTGAGATGATAAAATATTATTAGAATATTATTTTTTAATATTATTATTATTTTAAAATTTAAAAAAGTTGAATTTTTTATTATATTTTATGTTGAGATTTAAAAAAATTATAATGATGAGTTAAAATGAATTAAGGTGAGTTTGATAACCACTCGTACCCTAAAGAATTGTCGTGTGAGAGCATAAAAGACTCTCTCGTATATATCCGAGTTTCTAAAGGAAACAAGAGGCAATCAGTAATTGAGCAACTGTTGTATAGAGAGTAACACATGCTGCCATTAAGAGCGTTTGGATACCAAAATTCATTTCCATCTTATTATTATTTATATAAAATATAATAAATAATTTAATTTTAAAAAGTTTTATAATGACAAAAAAATTACGTAAAAATTATCTTACAAACTAACATAACTTCATATGATTCATTTAATTTACTCTATAGTAAAAATAACTTTATAATTCGACGAATCACGTCAAACCACATCATTTTATAAAATTCTTTTTACTAATTCCTTTATAGCTAATATATTTCTCAATTCTTATCAGTCATATGCTTTTGGCCATTTATTAATTCAGAAATAATACTTACAATTGTGAGTGTGCAAATGTCGTATAGTCGTTTTGAAAAAAGTAAATAAATATAAAACATACATAAAAATAAATTAATTTTTTAATAATAATTTATATTCTTTTTTAAAATGACTGCATGAAATTTGTGCATTCTATATAGCATTCCTCTTTATTTATTTTAAAGTAAGTTGTCAAATTTGGGAGTTTTTCTTCCGCCAGAAAGCATCCTCCGCTGGTTTACGGCCGTGTGTGGATAAAGTGATAGGGCAGAGGCATGAACGAGTGGCTTTACCTTCTCCACTCTGTCAATTCTCTCTCTCTCTCTCTCTCCCTCTCTGAATAAACAAGACCCTAAACCTATACCAAAACCATGTGCCCAGCCGCGCTAAGCCATGGCAAACACACTTTCCATCTCACTCTCTAGCTCTCTCAGACTCCACCTCTCGGTATCCACTTCGATTAACACCACCAGCAGACTCAGAACCATGGCCATGGCCACCCCCGCTACCGCCACCAAGGTTGTCCCGGCCGTGATTGTTGGTGGCGGGCGGGTAGGTAGGGCCTTTCAGGACATGGGCAACGGTCAGGATTTTCTGGTCAAGAGAGGCGAGTCCGTGCCGCTCGATTTCGAAGGCCCCATCTTGGTCTGCACCAGGAACGATGATCTTGAGGCCGTTCTTCAGGCCACTCCTCCCTCCAGATGGAACGGTACCTCCACCTTTATCATTAGCAATCACTTTTCATCGTTATGTTATTAATGTTATTCATTTTTTGGAGTGAGACCGTTGAAACTCTGAGGTTGCATTCTGATTTATATTGGAAAAAAATCTCATTCACGATAATTGATTGCACAAAATCGATATTCAGAAATAGTGAGATAATGCCGATTCCAAGTCTCACATTTCAGAATCAAATCGCATTGATGCTTGCCATAGTTTCGCATGAGCTTATGTTAGATGGAAAGTGCCATTTACGATACTAGTGCAGCCACTCATTTTATAATGGGACATCTTTTCTATCCCCACGACAAACCAGCCAAGAAAAGTTAAACGTCTCAAATTCTCAATCGAACAAAGAATTTTAACAAATGCCTAAAATCTGAAATTGCTCAAAAGCTTCAGGAGGAATAACCCCAGCTAATAGCTTTCTTGATATTCATTTTATCATATATTCAATAGTTCAGAGCTGGGTCTCCTAACATTTGCAGTACTCATTTTATGCATGACCGGGGCTTTTGATGTAGTTCTATCCCAATTTTACTAGTTAATATGAAACTTTCCAATCTTTTTTTTTTTTTTTTTTTTGGTAAATTAACAAGAATGCTTGGTTTTCTTGGTTGATTTTATCTGGAATTTTGGGTTTAATGCCCTTTTGGGCTCTGACTTTGAATTATGTGTTTCTATTATTGAATGGATCTTGACAATCTAGCAGATTTGATATTTGTCCAGAATGGAATGCTGGAGCCATGGCTTCAAAGTAAAGGTCTGAGTGATGCGGACCAAGTATTAGCATATTTTGCCGTATCAAAGCTTGGAGAAGCCCCTGTTGATGGGAAGACTGATACCAATCCTGAAGGGCTGACAGCAGCATATGGGAAGTGGGCATCAGCCGTAGCTGCAAGATTACATGCTGGAGGTCTCTCTTGCAAGGTAAAGGAAGGATTTTGCAATAACTTTTGAGATTGTGTTGAATGTTTTGTAATTATGTTCAGGATTTTCTTCAGGCGATTCATAGTTAGAAGATTTTGGCGATGACTTGTATATTTCAATGTTGAGAAATTTATTGAATATAAGGTTGAATGTGAGCTAGGTTCTCAACAAGGAAGCATTTCAAAAGCAGATGTTAGAAAAGCTGATATGGATATCGGCATTCATGCTTGTGGGAGCTCGTCATCCTGGGGCAACTGTAGGTGCTGTGGAGAAGGAATACCGCTCAGAAGTAAGTTGCTTTTGTCAATATGTATTCTTTTTTCTCGGTACATTATTATTGCCGTCTCTGGCTGACAATATGAGAGACTAAATTAAACTTATTGCCATCTCTTGATCAAACGGATGTTAAATGTGTGGAATATAATGAATTTAAGCTACTTGGGGTCCCTATGAAATTAAGCATGGAATGAAGCCATTAGGAAGAGATTTTGGGAGTTATGGAGGCAACTTGAAGCTCATATTGGTTTTAATTTGAGAACCAGAATTGAGTTTAGACCTTGACCATGATTTATGCATGCTTTCAGGTGTCTAGTCTTATTGCAGAACTTGCGTCTGCAGCAGCAGCAGAAAAAGACTTGGTATTTGAAGAAGCCATGGAAGATAGACTATGTGCGTACTCCCGAGCAGTTTCCCACTTTCCTACAGCAGTTAAAGAGGTAAACGATCCAATCATCAAATTGACTTTTTATTCATATATACACGATTTCATGAACTTAAACTTGTTTAACTGTCAAGTTTCCTCATGCTTGCAGTTTAAATGGAGGAATGGTTGGTTCTACTCACTCTCGGAGAAGGCAACAGCAGAAGGAAAACCTGATCCATGTCCACTGCATACATCATGGCTCAAAGAATTGAAAATTGTCTAGAAAATGCAACTCTCACGTTGTGGCTCAAGAATCTGTTGTAGTGCCAACTTCATAAAGCACAATTTACTTAAATGAGCCTCCAACAGCAGTGGAAGGATTGCTATATCATGCTTACAGAGTGATTTCTTCTCTTGTAATGGTTGCTACGTTTTGTGGTACTTTTAATAAACGGGGGTATTACTGCTACCACGGGAAGTTCTCAATTAAGAAAAAAATCAGACTTTTCACGGACAAGCTGTCATTTATCTTTCATTTTGCTCTAAAACTATAAAGAACATCAAATCATACCCTAAATTATTTACACTTCTTAAATCGCATCCTCAGTTAAGGTATGAGCGAGCATTATGGATAGAACAACAAAAACTGGTTGTGGTACAATCTTAATGTTTATATTTAAACGGGGCCAATTGAAACTTATTGGTAAGAAATAAATTAAAATTTTGAAATTTAGATGAAAAATTTGAAAAAAAAAATGATAGTCTGTTGACTGCAAAATATAATATCCTTAAATTTAACTGTCCAAATTACTGCTTATAACCAGGGCTTTTACTTTTTCCCAAGCGTTAGTCATGGCATGACAGAAAACATAGTGAAGGGAAGGAGACTTCCTTGAGGAGAGGTGTTCTATTCGGCTTGTATCCATAGATCTACCCCCTCCCTCTGGCTTTAATGCAGACCAGGTTTTTGCACTAGAGCTGAGGGCTGTGCTCAAAGGTCACGCAACACTATGAAGATCAATTATATTTGCAAACAAGAATATACCAATATGTTATGAATTTGCCATAAGTTACTAATTAAAACATTAAATCAAGAAACTAAAACTTGCACAAGCAGCCTCTTACCGTGTGGCCACTGCAAATCTCCATTCCTCTACCGTGAAATGGAAATAATGAAAAAGTTTACTAATTCTTTGATAAAAATTCATTTGTTTACACAAATAAATACATCAAGACAAAATCAGAGGATGCTTTAAGTCTGAAATATACAAGGCTACACCTGAGAAAAATTATGACCAACCAAGTTAACCGCACGCTGCACCACTAAAGTAGGCTGTGACACCCTTTACATTGTGTTGCACATAATTTTCTTCAATCTGCACATGAAATTGATTCCACCATGTAAAGAATCTCATTACCATTGGACTGGAAAATTTAAGAGGTGGAAATGCCAATCTTGATACCATCAGAAGTCACGGGAATACATTTTTTTAATTGACATTCTACGATCTTATTGAAGTCTGGTAGGTTAACAAGCCCATACCTCAACTTCTAGGGGAGGAGAAGACAGCCAAGAAAGCTCTTCCACTTGCTGCAAATCCACATTCCGTGGTAAGAACATAATGATGTTAGGTGTTATTGCCTGAGCAACCTGAAATATGGTGAACCTGTATACAAGTGTCATTATATTGCTAATCAATCTATAGAATACATATCATACAAGGTAACAAGAGAAAACGAAGAAAACAACAAAGAAACAATGTTTTATGAGTTTGTGAGCTAAAAAGTTGCAGCAATTATAATTATATTTGATAACGTGGATTGCAAGATTATTACACATACAAGAATGCAGTTTTTTTTCCCTTTTTCTGGTCATGTAAGTAGACAGCAGCCAAAAGGTGAAACCAGACTTTTGCTTCACCCTCTAAAACACACTGCTGCTGTAGAATTGTACATTGATCACATAAAATGTAATGTTACCATTTCTACGTAAATCAAGTCTTTATTGTGTGCAAACTCCAATATTTACAAGTTTTCATAAATTCATGCCCGAGTACTTCAAACGCAAACCTCAGGCTCAGCATTGATCACAGAGGAAGCTCTGCAAATATGACAAAATAACTTGTCTACATTTGCATTTTTTTTTTATCAGTTCTACATTTTCATTCTTATTCTTATAATTACTATATTTCAGACAAGTAATATGTACATACTTATAGATCAGCATCCTATTCTGCGCATAAATTCATGAAATGTTCCTCCTTGTCCTTGTGTAGAAGATTAAAAGCATCCACTACATACCCATCTCTTGGCTCAAGAGAATCAAGCGTAAATTTTTCAATACTTTTGTACGATGGACCTCCCCATGGTGGTGCAAGAAACACCATGTCCCCCTAACAAAATTAAAACATCCAAAAAAAAAAAAAATTAAGACAAACAATAACAAAGGAAGTATAACTTCCATTCCAAGATAAAATGCTGCACATGCATCAACTAAAAAACATGCAGTTTCAACATTAAACATTAATCAAAGTAAAATTATGACATCATACTATATAGATATTGATTGATTCTTTAATATATACTTCTCTTTCTCACTATGAAGAGTGATAACTTATTCAACTTATTTTTCCCAATCTTCCCTTTTGCTTTCCGTATTAACTCTCTTCCTTACCGTTTCCCTAATTATTCTATCAAATCCTAATTTTTGCAGTCAAAATCTTCATTTCTCTTTTCGGTATTCATTCCCAATTGTGACTCTCATTATATATACTAACCCAAGTTTTTAACATGGTATTTTGGAAAAAAAAACAATAATAATGACTCCTGTTTCAATTTTCATCCTCTCTTCCCCATTCCTATAAATTCACTTCATAATCATGCAAGCAATTAAATTTGAAAAGAAACTATACAGCGGCCAAAATCCAAACTAAAAATAAAAATACAGAACAGAAGAAATCCATAGTTGCAATATGTAAGTTTGCATTGTAAAAATGATTAAATGATTAAATCCATCAGGAAATTCTTGCCTTTGTGTGCAGTTGTGGCCAACTAAGACATCAAAAAGTAATGCTAGAAAGACCACAAGTTTTTCTATATAGGTTTTACAAGCTGGTGAGTCATCAATCAGGGGTTAAAATTAAAAGGCAAGTCAAAGCTATATTTATTATACTGTTGATGGGGAACCAATCACATGATCTGCCAACTCAGTTTGTATGACTATTGTACTAAAATTGTAGTGGGTTTTAGCATTTTCCAATATGGAAAATGTAAGCAGGCAATAGGTCACAACATTTTTTTAATTAAGAAACATTTTTTTGAAACAAGATAGGGCACAACATTTTGGGTAAATTTCAAAAACCCATAGAATCTTCAATGTACAAAAACAATCTGAGACTCCAATCAGCAGTTGTGGGCATGGTTGCATTCTCAATCTGCTTATTACTTCAAAATTTCCACCATTTCGAATGGTATGAAAACTTTACCTTCAGTGATGGAGCAAGTTCGAAGAAGTCTCCAACAATGAAATCGATATAATCTTCCACACCGTATATCTTTGCATTATTAATGGCAAATTCAATTTTTTGAGGATCGATGTCAATAGCAACAACAGAATAACACCTAAGAGGGCAAAAAATAGGAGTTAATAGGCTCTCTACTTCAAGATTTGTTGAATTTATTTGAGGAAAATAAGAAGAAGATATAATGAGTTAGTGATTCAAATTCAAAGAGAATTTGGGCAAAGGCTCTTGTATTGAATGGAGATAATCTTCATGATTTGCTTTTAGCCTATTCTAGTTCCTAGCTTGTATTTAGGTGTTTTATCTTGTATACTTCCTGTGACTATACCTATTTACTTGTAAATAAAATTTTCTTATTAAAAAAATAAAAAAGAATTTGACAGTCGCTCAAGGTGTTAAAAATATATATTAATATTTGCAAAGTATGTTCAAGCCTTGCAAAATGAAACCTTTGAAAGGAAATGTAATTCTTTTTAAAAAATGTCTAAAGGAAATGCAATCCTCCGAATGTTTGGCGGGAACTAGGTACTCATAAATCTATCTAAAGTTCAGAATGACTCATAAACTGATGTTTAGGCTTTAAGTTCTGGACAGTACCCAAGTTGTGAAAATTACATTCTAGCAAACTGGATAGCGTTGCCACCAACGCCTGCAAAGCAATCGATCACAATTCCATTTCCACTCCTCTGAGCGTGTCGAATCGCAATCTCTTCGGGTGTAACGGAATACCATCCTTCCTCATCCATTTTGATACCCTCGTCGTATCTCGAGAATAGATGGTACCTTTGAAACCAATACTTTTCAACAAGTGGACTGACCCGTTCTTCCCTGGATTTCCTTTCCTTATAAGTTTCAACTGAAATAAGATTTTAGAGAAAAATTAAAAAGTACAGATGGTACATGTAACGAAGGTTCTGTTTGGAAAAATGTTTCAAAGGAAATACATGCGTAAAAAAAGAGAACTGAAAAGGAACTGGGGAAGAGAGGTAAAACTAGAGTAAAAAAGTGCTATATTTAGCTGCCGAAAAGGAAACAAAAAATAAAAATATGTATTCTCTGTAATCTCATCTAAATGATATTAGTTTGGTTTCGAATTATTTAGCATTAGTATTGAAGTCAGATCCCGATTATGTTTCTTAACCGTGGGTCCGTGTCAAAACAAATCGAATTGCAGGATTTAGGAATGCATGGAAAACACCGAAAGAGTGAAATGGTGGAGATTCTGTACCACAAACGTTTGCGAGCTTGCGCTTTTTAATGCGTCGACTGGTCCTCGGTGACTTAGAAATCATCGTCTTCTTCTCCATCTACCGGTTTGAAATGGTGGCGCTGCGCCGCTGGATGATGCTAGCGGGAGCGCGGACTCCGTACGAGTCTAGGACTTTAGGTTTGGGTTTGGGAATTCGCATATTGGGTTGCGTGGGGTTGGGCTGATCTAATGGGAAATATTTTGAGTCAGTACCGCTCAACTGCTCACTGTGGTATTGAAGAGATACGGAGCCTAAAATGTATAATAATAGGTTATTTCTTATTTCTTATCACTTATTTATTTTTATTTTTATTTAGTAATTAATAAAGTGACTATTAATAAAATTTTATATTTTTTTCATTTTTTTTAATGATTAAAGATGTTAAAAAATACTTAAAAGAAAATAATAATAAAATAAAAATGTTAAATATACTGTAGAGTAATAAAATGGTGTTAAGAGGATAGTAAGACTATCATTATCTTTTACTAATATTTAGTTCTCTTTTAGAAAAGTGTAGATCTTGCTCTTAATTAATTTATTCATCTTTAAAGTATTTGTATAGGATATTAGCATGAAATTCCAAATACATGATTATTTATTAGCTGAAACAAGCTGAATATAAATTAAAATATGGGGTAAAATATCAAATTAATCAATGTGATTAATGTTGTAATGAAATAATTGATAAATCGATTTATTCATCGTACTTCAGTTTGTAAATACTTAAAACTTAAATACAACCTAAAACATGATATGAGATGACAAAAAATCTTTTGCGCATTGGCATTAATTGCCCTAATTTGCTTGTCTCGCTGCTTGTTCCCTTGCTTGGTTACGTGTTTTAAAATGTAAGAATTTTTTTTAAAAAAATAGAAAAACTACATTTACGAAGTTTTATTATGTTAACCAATGTGATTTATAGGACTCATTTTATGTTTAAGCTTTAGATCCTCCTAATCAAAACGAAATTTATTTGAGCGGTGTTACTCCCACTGCTGGAGGTCCTTAGGCTCCCGCTAGTGGTTTTGGGATGAGTTTTTTTTTTAATATTTTTTTACATGTATTTTTTAAACACATTTAAATATATTTTAAAAAATAAAAAAATTTATAATATTATTAAAAAAATATTTATTTAATCATTAAGTAAAAATAATAATAATAAAAAATAAAAAAACTCATAACGGTAAAAACTAGCTGTAAAAACAAACGTATGTTCTAATTTGTTTTCTTAGCCTTGAATGTTTTGTCGTCTCTGCATGGCGGAAAACAAATTAACGTGGTGGCGATTGGGCTAAAGTCACCTTAGCCCTCTGATGATTGAATTCCCTTTTTCGGGTTGGAGTTTGTCCGAATAAATAAAAAGGACAAGAAGCTGATTTACGTAACAACCTCGTGGCCCTTTTCTTTAGCCCCAACTCCTCATCCCTTCACAAAAATTAAAAATAAAATAATAATAAGATTTAATTTATAAAATTTATATTTTAAATTGATTTATCAAATCAAATTATAGATAAATACTCCTATTTATATAAACTCCAAAACAGCCCACCATCCTTCTACCCCCAACTTTCTATTTCCTATTTATTTTCAGTAGTCCGTGTAGCTCGCTATCTCCCTGATCATGGCTTCCAACCAATCCAAGAGGCCTATAATCATATCAGAATCTATTGCAGAAGCAGCCTCCTGGTACTGTGCCTTTTTTCTGGTCGCCCTTATATTGCTTTGCTCTTTTAGGGACACCACCCTTATATACGAGGACATGATCACGGGCACCCAGCTCTCGGAACAGCCGTGTGACGAAATTTACACGGTCGGAGAAGGTGAAACACTCCACACGATCAGTGATAAGTGCGGCGACCCCTTTATAGTTGAGCAGAACCCTCATATTCACGACCCAGATGATGTTTTCCCTGGGCTTGTTATTAGAATTACTCCTCCTTCAGAACCTAGGAAGTCATTTTTAGGGTAGTTTGTGTTGGTATTTTTTAATAAGTAGTATTTATCGATAACCTTTATCTCTTTAAATTGGTTGAAATTAATGTTTCAGTTGCTCAATTGTTTTTTAATTGCTCATTATCGTCCGTTTTTCAACCAAACCGTTTGAACTTTGAACTTTATTTTTATCAATTAATTTCTTACCGGCTCTTATTTAATGGTCCACAAGTTTCTGCAGTTGGTAGTGGCTGATTGTTCATTGTGCCGTTTCTTGGAAATACGTTACTTTATTCATCATTTCATTTCACAATTACGAGTGTATTTTGAATTGTTTTAAATTGAATGGAGGTTGGCATCCAGTGTATGGTTGTTATTCAAGGGTAGTACTTTTTCTTTTAGTTACGTACGAAGTTAGTATTTTTCTTTTGAAAAGAGAGAGAAAAAGTGTGTATATGTTTTTTGAGAGATTTTCTAGATTATAGAAAGGTGTTCTTTGAGTAGAATTTTGGACTCAATCACTTGTGTAAAGTTGGTTCGGTTTATACGACGATCAGTTGGACTGTTGTATCCTGGAGGAGTCAAGTCAAGATGAGTTCTACTGCACCGGTTAATTTGAGACTTTGTACACTGTAGAGGATTTGAATCTCTTTAAGAGAACGAGATTTCCGTACCTCAGTTCAAACTGGTTTCGTTTTAATTTTAATTTAATTGTAATTTTTATTATATTATTGTGAATTTCACCAACAATTTGTTTTATTTCCAATAAGTTTTTTCTGATCTTCTTATTCTTTTTCCTTCGTTTTCAGCTCTTTGTTTTTGTTTTTGATTCCTGTCGGAGTTTCTAATCAAAAGTGTCATCTTCGAACTTGATAAATAAATTAATATGAAGCTTTTCAGTTCTCTGTGTTTTCAAACACACATACACGCATGTATATGATCAGTACGCATGCAGTTTACTAATTTCTTGTATTGTAATTAATAGAATTGATAGATGATAATCATATTTATTAGAATCTCAGATATCTATTTTCTTTTTCTAACGATCCAGATGAGTTCGAATATCGATCATGTCATGTTGGTTAGTTATTTAAGATACCCATGAATCATGATAGAGTTTTGTTAGTCATGGACAAAACCAAACCGCTCGCTGCACGTTCAATATTATAATAATTTTATTTCTTATTTTTAAATGAGAAATTTATTAGAGATAAAAATATTATACAAAAATAAATTTATAAACTGATCTTGATGTAGTAAATTATATTGTGAAACAACTTTATAAAATAAATATAACGTATCATATGAAATTAATCATGTCAATTTATGAATTTATTTACTTTATGAAATCTATTTGTGATATAACACTTTTATTTTTAAATTATTTTGTTGAAAAAACGTTTTCTTTGATCTATTTTTCATACATCCTGCAATCCTATAGATATGATCAATGAAACTTCAAAAATCTCACTCCTTTCTACATAGAAGATCAAATGACATAACGTTTTGGTATAATTATTAAAGAGGGTAAAAAGGCCAGTCCGAAAGGCCGAGATCCCATGATCCAAAGGAAGGCCTATCGGTCTAGTAAAGTGAAGATGATAACTTTTGGTGGGCTTGTCCCACCAAGTGAGAGGCTTGTTTGGCCGGGCTCAAGAACAATGAGGCGCCAACAGAGGTGGCCAAATGTGGCATACGTCGACCTGTCAATCACCTTGTATCATCACTAGCATGTGAATAGACTAGGAAGCGACTCATACATTGAAGAAAGAAAGACGGGTGCTGTTGTAGCATTATGAGAAGCAACCGAAGTGACAGTAGTGAAACATTAGCTATGGGAATGCGTGCCGAAATAGCAACCATGACTCTCCCTGCAATGGGAGAGAGAATGACTCATCGGCCTTGACTGAGAAGGCGCTGAAATGTGAGTCAAAGCTTAACACTGCATTAATTTTTTTCGTTAAGGTATCACGCCCCTGACAGATTCACGTGCATGACACATGAGACACGATGGGACAGCTCCTTGGGATGAAAGTAACAAAACTCCAAACTACTTAGTATAAAAGCCTAATCAATGTATGATCTAAGACACATAATTTTAAATCAAAGAAAACACTTTCTCATAAAGGAAAACTGACTTAAGCATCAGATGGTCCCTTGACCAACCCCAAACTCCCTTCTCTATTTGTATGTTTGTAGGTCCCTTGTCCACCTCCCAGATGTTCGAGGAGTCCTCCCGATTCATACAAAACACATCCAAAACAATTATTTTACAACTTTTTTTAATTAGTGGAGAGTATTAATTTTATGAAACAAAATTGTTGAAATATTGTTATTTTATAAAAATATCGTTCATTTAATAACGAGTTGTTTAAAAAAATAAAAAAGAGATATACTTACGCTACTCATGATTTGTCAACATTGCCCAAAACAGAACAGCTCAACCCTATTGCTTTGTGTCATGTGTTGGTGGATACTTCCAAAACCTTTGTCAAGGCACTAAAGTCCGCTTTGGATATATACAAAAAGTATCAAATTCATCTCAATTTATCTGATTTAATTATGAAAATATTTTAGTTACAAAATAATTACATAAAAGCAATCTCATAAATTGATATGACTTGATGTCATTCGTCAGATTATAAAATTAATTTTATTGTAAAGTAAATCTAACAGATCAAATGAAGTCACGTCAGTTTGTGAGATTGTTTTATGTAATTCCTTTATGGATGTAGCAGTACTCTTTAATCATTATAATTTTTCCAAATTCTTACACAAAATATTATAAACAATTTAACTTTTCTAAATTCTAAAATAATAATAATATTAAAAATAATATTCTAACAATATTTTATTCTAACAATATTCCTCTCATTTCCTCATTTCTTAGTTTATTTTTCTTCATTCAAGGTTGAAAAAGGTAACTCTACAGTTTTCCGGCAACTCTTGAGAGACACGTACAGTACAAGAAAACTTTCAGGCCCCAAATCATTCAGAGGATAGTGGCAGTTTTGCTGAAATCATCGCGTGTGGTCCTCACACACCTCTCACAATTGCGCGTGGTCCTCAAGTGCCATACGCGCCGGATCACCGGAATCACCACCATCAGATCTTTCAGATCTGACTTTTGTGACTGGAAAGAAACAAACTTATTGCCTTCACGTACCATCAAAGTCTACCGAAGTTGGTCCAAAATGTAATCCATCTTTTTTCGTTCTTGTTTTCCTTATTATATAGTACTAAAAATAAAAAATAAAAAGAATTTGTCTTTTAGATGGTTGTCTGTAGAGAGTATCAGCAGCAATGAAATTCAGACCTGTCTAGTAGTGTGCTAGTAGAGCTCCAAATGGTTGATATGAAGATATTCTCGCATATATCTGATCATGGATATAAATTTCTCTTAATGAATGAATGAATGAATAATGAAATTTCCCTTCTCCCACACACAAAAAAAAAAAAAAAAAAACCGTCACTATCCAAATTTACTTCACCTAAGGATAGGCCATTCGGTACGATTCCAAGTGATCTAATTAAGCATACTTATTTCCCTAGTGGGATCGGCAGAAACTCTGTCCACTTCCAAATCTCAATCCCAGTATATATAATTAATAAGTCAATGGTTATATCATGATGATCACCTTCTTCTTTTCCACCCAAAATGGCCGGACCCAAACTTTTTGTAATTTATATGGCCCTAATTACTTCATCAGCCTCGCTTGAATATCTCTCTTAATTATTGACTTATTTATTGCACGCATTGTATTCCATCAATAATATATATATATATATATATATATATATATATATATGGAGATCACTCTAGCTAGGATTTGGAATTCTGGCCTGTTACAAGGGGAGCTACCTAGCGAGGTGAATGTGACGCGTATTCCTTATGCACTAAATTATATTCTTAATTTGACTTAGATGCATACTCTCCACATCGTTGATTTAATATGATTTAACTTAAAAGATAAATTAATTTTAATTTTTTTAATAAATTAAATTTTGTCACGTAAATAATACGAAATGAGTGTCTTCAAATGCCAACTTGCAAGATGTGATGAAAATACTCTTTCATTAATCTGTTTATATTTCAAGCTACATTATATGTACTTCAATATTCTTCTCTGATATTATTTTTACCAAAAATTAAGCATAGTTTAAATTGTACCAATTCATGATCAATAATGTGGACGAGTAATGCTACTCATCATTTATTTTATTATCAATCTCTCATCATCTCATGATTTGATATTAAATAATTAGAGACTATTTATAATTATAAGAATAATTATAAGAAGTCTCTTCAAATAAAATAATAATATAACTTGGGTTTATCTACTGTCGTGTGAATCATGCCATAGGAAAAACCAAGATGTATAACATGAAGTGCCCTTGTGAGTCATGAGTACGTTCGTCTGTTCATTACAATTATTCTACCTAATAATTAAGCCGACCACTGGATCGATTAATTTGTCATTTGACTCATCTAAAGATAAAGATATATATATACACACACGACACATGACACATGACACACAGACCCTCCACCGGCAGTACTGACCCTAGCTAAGTTCTAACTCAATGCAATAGTACTGGACTAGCCCGGTCTTAGCTAGTGCTGAGAACGTAAAATCAACATCCAGACCTACTACAACATGATTCTTTGTCACGAATTGTCTGTAGCTAACTCATGCAATATTAGTGGCTAGCGAAGGCAAGCCAAACAATTTCTTAAGGGTACTGCTAATTAATAATTATTAACAATAGATCATGTACATGAGCACGCCCTGTGGCTAGCTCTCCAATAATGTTAGCCGACCACTTGCAACTAATTGGACCTAATTATACATACATACATATATATATATATATCCTTATACTTAAAAGCGTCTATAAAATATGAACAGTAATGAAAAATATTCCATGTTTGATAGTTTATTTCCCATCAATGCCCCCTGGTAGTCTGTGTTTTTAGTGTCTCGTTCCTTTGCATGATTTATTTTGTCTTTCGGTCACGATTTTAGTTATTCTTCATTGAGTCTCAAGCATCTGGTTGGTGCTATTGTTTTGTGGTGTGACAGCAGAGGGAATGTGGCATGTTGATAGGAGGGATGGAGGGCAGAGACATGTTGTGATTTTCTAGCGTCTGCAAAGCTTTGAGTCTCGGGTGGAGGAAAAAAAAAATTCTCCCGTGTTGTTTAAGGCTTGTTCTTCTCGCTGCTGGTATGAAATCTTATTGTAATTTTACTTCTGCATATTTTTTTAAAAAAATTTTTTGGCATGTTTGTTTTCTACATCTTCAACAACAACAACATATTTCTCCTTCGTTTCCATTTTTCCCCCATACGGTTTCTTCTTCGTTTAAGATTTTCTTGCTTCCTTTCCAACTAAAGACCTTATTTGGTTGTGGGTTTTTGGTAGAGAGAGAGAGAGAGAGAGGGAGTTGCCATGAGAAATGGGTTTGTGCGTGGGGGAAGGGGGAGGAGCTATGAGTGGCTGAAAGAGCATGCAGTAGTCGCCGAAGGAAGAAGAGCTCGGTGGTGGTGGTCTGATGGGGTGGGGATGGCGTACGGCGGCGCTTTGGTGGAGAAACCGTTTGAGACCCATTTGTCAGAGAGTTGCGGGGAGAAAAGCCATCCTGCATTCTCCAACCTGAAAAACTCTAAAAGAAAGACTAAAAAAAAACTAACTCGTAAGGTAATTCATTCCCTAGAGGAACCCAAAACTCTGAAAAAAACTCTCCTCATTCGTTTGTCCAAGAGCCCTTTCATATTCTCAGTGTTCCCCTTTTTTATGAGTTTTTTGACTATTTAAGTACAAATCATGAGACTAGCTTACAAGCTGAAAAGCAAATTGCTGTTTTTTGTTCTTTTCTTTCCTGCATTGTTCGCATCTGCCTGTCGGTCATCTCTTTCTTTCTCCCAGCTTGAGTGCGTCCCAGCATGCCTTTTTATTTTTTCTTTCCCTTGAGTTTGGTTCCATGCCCAGTGCCGCACTTTCCCTTTCTCTTATTGGTTCCCCACGTCCCATGTCCCATGCTCAGGGCAAACGTGCCTCGCACGTAACTCCACTGCTAGTATATATATATATGGGGCATAAAATCTTGTACTTTTATAGAGATTAATTCAAAATTCAAATTTAATTTGTAATAATTTTATGATTTGCCTTATGAGTTTCATCAGATTGAATATTTTTTTGGGTTTTAAATTTTTAATTAGTCAAATCTATTGAGATTAATTGTTGTAATCAAGCAAATTGCAGAAATCAAGCAAATTCCATTTATACCAAACATTCCATTTGTAGCACCATTTACTTTTATAAATAGCGTGTAAATTCTGTAATTGTAATATCAGATCAAAATCTATAGAAAATATTTACAACCAAGTGTGCATATTTTCTCCTCCTCTACATTTCTTATCATGGCATCAGAGCAATTCTTTCTTTGGAATTTCAGAAATGTTTATGCAAACAACATGGCTGCACCACCCACCCAAACTCCATCCCAACTAATCAGTGACCTTACTTCATCATATTTTCTAGAACTTTTCATCGTCGACAATTATCCCTCATGGCGACGCTCCATGCATATGGCTCTCAACGCCAAAAATAAACTTGTTTTTGTTGATGACACTCTCATAAAACCTACAAATCCTTTTATCGCTACACTGTGGGAGAGGTGCTACGACATGGTCCTTTCATGGTTGCCAAACTCCATCGACAAATCTCTAAGGCAAAGCTTGATCTACTGTCAAAATCCCTCTAAAGTATGGAAAGACTTAGATCACCAATTCTCTCAAAGCAATCATCCACATTTGAATCGCCTCAAATGCGATCTCGTAAATCTCCATCAAGATTACATGACTGTTACAACATACTACAACAACCTCAAAGGGCTCTGGGATGAATTGTAGACCCTACAGGAACCCAATCTTTGCACATGTAGTGCTCGAGAAAATGTATCAGCAAGGGAAAACACAGAACATTTATTTCAATTTCTCATGGGGCTGAACAATTCCTTCAACAACATCAGGAGCCAAATTCTTGCCATGGATCCTATACCCTCCATCGCCAAAGCATGTGCTACTGTTCATCAAGAGGAGACCCAGCGCCATCTTCATCTTTCGCTCCTGCCCACACCCGACAGCACAACAATGGTTGTCACTCGTTTTTCACATTAGACCCCCAACAGAGCAAGAAACGGGAAAAAAAATGTGTCAAATGAGGCAAAGACAGTCACTTGATTGAGAGCTGCTATGAAGTTATCGGGTACCAAGCCCACTGGAACACCTCCAAACCCAAGCAAAAGAGCAACGCTACCACTGCCCCACCCGTCTCAGCCAATGCAGTCTCTTGGGCGTCCTCTCCTTCCACTGCAAGTGTAATCCTTGGTCTTTCGATTGAGCAATATCAGCAATTGATAGGTCTTCTTTAGCCCAACCGTGCGGATGATTTCTCTGGTTTTTCTTCTTTCACTGCTTCCATTCCTTCTATCCCTTGGGTTATTGGCACGAGTGCTTCAGCACATGTGGCTTCTATGATATTTTTATGACATGCTACCCATATCACACCTAACTCACAATTTCTTAATTTACCCACAAGGGCCACAACTCAAGTAACTCACATGGGCAATCTTCAATTATCACTCTCCTTCCAACTTACTAATGTGTTGTTTGTTTCTGGTTTTAAATATAATCTTATCTCTGTCAATCAACTTACTAAAGCCTCATCTTGTCTTGCCTTCTTTACTCCATTTCATTGTATTTTTCAGGACCAACACATGAGGAAGTTGATTGGAATGGGTGAGGAACGTGGAGGTCTCTATCGCCTTCGAGCCCTGAGTCCCATTGCTCTTCACACCGACTCTGCTGCTAACCCATTGTGGCATTTTCGTTTAGGTCATCCATCCCTCTCTTGTACTCCGAAAGATTTTTCTGATTTAAATAAAGACGCTCGTTGTGATACTTGTATTCGTGCTAAAAATACTCGTTTACCATTTTCATTGGATGAAAATAAAAGTGCTAGTTCTTTTGATCGTATTTACTGTGATATATGGGGTGGCTATGCCACACCCTCTCATTTTGGTGTACATTATTTTCTCATCATTGTAGACGATTATTCTCGTGTCACTTGGGTTTATCTCATGAAATTTAAATCAGACACTTTTTCCTGTCTCACCAAATTATTTTTTTCATGATAAAAACCCAATTCAATTTTGACATCAAAGGGATTCGCACTAATAATGGTTAGGAATTCTTAGCGCATAGCATGCCATTTTTTTTTTTTTTTTTTTTTTATCATGGTGTAATTCATGAGCGTAGTTGTGTTGAAACACTTCAACAAAATGGTGTTGTCGAACGAAAACATCATCACCAATTAAATGTTGCTCGTTGTTTACGTTTTCAAGCTTTTTTACCTATCGCTTTTTGGGGTGAATGTATCTTAACTGCTACATATTTGATTAATCGTACCCCATCAGTCTCTCTTCACCATCAAACTCTGTATGAACTTCTTTTTCGTAAAAACCCTCCTATAAGCATCTTCGTGTTTTTTGGTTGTCTATGCTATGCACATACTTTGAACGTTCGTTGTGACAAATTTTCATCACGTGCTACCCCATGCATCTTCCTTGGTTATTCACTTAGTCACTCCACCTATCGTGTATATAGCATAGAAACCAAGAAAAACTTTTCTTCACGTGATGTTCGGTGTGTTGAGACTGGCTTTCCATATGCTGACCCTACAGCTTATAAAATCACAGACAATCCAACCAATGTTCCTATCGTCCCTATCGACTCCACTCCTATCATCCTTGAATTCCCTTCTCAAGATCATCTCCCTAACCTAAATCCAGACAATCCAATAGACAGTCCCACCGATAGTCCATCTCTTGAACCCATTGAAACCAACCCCCCAAATGTCTCTTCTAGGCCACACCGCCAAATCACTCGTCCTTTCTATCTTCAAGACTACATCTGTTCAGATCTTCCAGAGTCTTCATGTTTCAATCCCCCTCCATAGACTTTCTCAGGTACGGTTCATTCTTTACCTAATTTTCTTTCTTATTTTATTTTTAGTCCTAACCACTTTGTTTTTCTCACCTCTGTTTCCAAAAATGTTAATGACCCTCAATCTTATTCTCAAGTTGTTCTTGTTCCTCATTGGCGGGCTGCTATGGCTAATGAAATCAAAGCCCTAGAAGCCAATCATACCTGGACTCTTGAACCACTTCCTCCCAACAAAAAAACAATTGGTTGTAAGTGGGTTTACAAAACCAAACTCAGGGCTGATGGATCCATCGAACATCATAAAGCTCGGTTGGTTGCTAAAGATTACACCTAGATAGAAGGTTTGGATTACCATGATACTTTTGACCCTGTTGCTAAACTTGTTACACTTCGTTGTCTTCTTGCTATAGTTGCAGCTAAAAGTTGGTTTTTACACCAATTGAATGTTCACAACGCCTTTCTTCATGGTGATCTTGATGAAGAAGTCTACTTGCATCCACCTCCCGGTTATTGTCCTCAGGGGGAGAAACGTTTATGTCACTTGCACAAATCTTTATGTGGTCTTAAGCAAGCCTCTCACCAATGGTACTCCAAGCTATCTCACGTTCTTAACTTGGCAAGTTTTTGTCAATCTCATGCTGATCATAGTCTCTTCACCAAGACTACGGGCATTGTGTTCACTGCCATTTTGATATATGTTGATGACATTCTTGTCACTGGCAACGACCTACCCACCATCACTGCCCTCAAGAACCACTTGGCTACTGCATTTAAAATCAAATACCTTGGGAATCTGAAGTATTTTCTTGGCATTGAAATAGCTCGCTCACCTGCTGGAATTTTCTTCAACCAAGGACATCCTCTGTTATGCTGGTCAACTTGGCTCTCGTCCTGCTTACTTTCCTATGGAGCAGCATCTTAAGCTCAATGACACTAATGGTGATCTTCTTGTTGATCCAGCATCCTACCACCGTTTGGTTGGTCATCTCATCTATTTGACCATTTCACGTCCAGATATTACTTACACAGTGAATATTCTGAGCTAGTTTATGCATGCCCCTCGTGAGCCACATCAGCAAGCCATTCACCATATACTTCGGTATTTGAAGTCCATTCCTGGTTATGGCTTATTCTTTTCTTCAGTCTACAGTTTCCAGTTATCAGCTTATTGTGACTCTGATTGGGGCAGATGCTCTATGACGGCTTTGTTGTCAAACTTGGAGATAGCCATATCTCTTGGCGGACAAAGAAGCAATCCACCATCTCTCGCTCTTCTGCTGAAGCTGAATATCGTGCCATGGCTAACATCTCTTGTGAGATTACATGATTACGATCTATTCTTCATGATCTCACAATCTCCCATCTCAACCTGCACTACTTCACTACGATAATCAAGCTGCCATTCATATCGCACGCAATCCGGTTTTTCATGAATGCACCAAACACATAGAGATTGATTGCCACTTGATGCGTGACCATATTCGTGTTGGTCTTCTTACTCCCACTTATTCACTCACTTCCCAACAACAAGCAAATCTCTTCATAAAGTCTTTGGGTCGTGAATTGTTTGTCTTCTTCAAATCTAAGTTGAGCATTACAGACTTTCATGCTCAAACTTGAGGGAGAGTATTGAGATTAATTATTGTAATCAAGCAAATTCTATTTGTAGCACCATTTACTTTTACAAATAGTGTGTAAATTCTGTAATTATAGTATCTGGTCAAAATCAATGGAAAATATTTACAACCAAGTGTGCATATTTTCTCCTCCCTCTACGTTTCTTATCAAAGTCAATAAACTAATTAAGTCTAATTTATATTATAAAGTGGTTTTAACTCAAACACCATCACGATTGCCTTTATTTGGAGAAGGAGCTAGAATTGTTGGCCAGCCTTCATTTACTCGTGTACCTAAAAGCTAGCAGATCATACTCGATCTAAGTTTCAACTACTTTCAAATTGATGCAATGATTACAACAGAACCAAATTTTTAGGCACGTTCATGGCCGGATCCAGTCCAACTAGGCATAATTATATTAGAAGAATAACAAGTAAACAAATAAACAAGAAGAAGACGAAGACGTGGCGAACACCCCCGGCCCCAACGACATGATGAATGAGGCCCTTTTTAGCCACATAGTAAATGATTGGAAACCGTTGATCCGACGGTCGTTTTTTATCAACGTTTGTCGGAGTATCAATTAAGCAACGATGCCACGAGTAGAATAAAATTAAATGGCACAAGACAAAGGGGAAAAAACAACATCGATGATAGCAATATATGGTGTTATGATGATGATCCAAAGGTAATAGTTGCTTGATCACTCATTGGTCCACTTTTATCCACAATTTACTAGGTACATGCGAACAAAAAGGCGCAATTTCTCTTCCTGTTTTTTTTATATATATGGTCTAGAGTTCATTGCAGAGTAATTGCATTGATATTTCAGTTTCTCATAACGAGTAATGACTTAACAGTTAACATATGGATGGTATTTTCTAAAATTAATAATAAATAATAATAATAATAATAATAATTTTAGTGTTTTTTTAAATATATATACACTGTACTGTACACTTCCTTGTTTAATGAAGTGGATTTTGAGCAATGCTTAGGAATGGACAAAGGACCTGTCTAAATCATGCTCAAAACTTTCATGTTAGGCATAGACAAAGGCCACATCGAGCCATAAAGCCTTGCTAATTAGATATGGATAATAGATATGAAAGATCACGAATCTCAAACTTGATTAGATACTTTAACCCCTACCACTATAACTATAACTGTATATGTTTCTTTCTACTATTTCATTTTTTAAGCACAGGAAAAAAAAAAAAGAAGAGCTGTCTAGAAACATGGAAATCACTCATTTTATGCTCTTAGGACATTGTCAATGGTCTAGCTATTGTTAAGTCTAAAATTTGACTAAAAGTTAAAGTTTTAACTAAAATTAAAATTATTGAAAAAACTAGTTCACCTTAGACTATCCATTCCAAAATCAAAATAATAATATAATATTATATATTTTAATAATAATTTTTTTTATATATATTTTACAAATACACTCCATATATGAATTAAAATTTGTCCATTATCAATAATTCTAATTTGTGAATAAAATTTGTGAATAAGAAGGGAAAAGATCGTTGTTGATTATTTGTGAATAAAATATGAGTTTGATGGGTAAATAGTGACTCTCCAATTTTAGAAATTCCTTTAGAGCACCTAGCCAAATGCCAGTGAAATCTAAATTTTAACTATTTTTAAGTTAAAACTCCTGCATTGGACTAGCCAAAGGTATATTTGTAAAATTTTGACATACAATAATATTTTAGGGTCCCTAATCATATTTGAAGAATTACTGTAGAAGGACCAAACCAATATTTTATGATTTTCCCATACAACTACCTCCCTCTTTCCCTCGCTCTTCTCTCTCTCTCTCTCTCTCTCTCTCTCTCTCTCTCTCTCTCTCTCTCTCTCTCTCTCTCTCTCTCTCTCTCCCCCCATTCAATTTTCATATGCATATAGTGTTTTTTTAGGCTTTGTTGTAATTTGATGTTTGCAAAACCGGTATTGGGTACAATGTGGATTAAATATTAAATTTTAATATTTATACAAAATATTGAATATTAAATACAAGTGTATTTATAAAATATTAATTTTTTTTAATATTATTAAAATATATAATATTATATTACTATTTTAACTTTATGATTGTTAGTCTAGTGTAGATTAACATTTCCAAAAGTTTTGGTTATAACCAAAACCTTAAATTCTAGTCAAAATTTAGACTTGACTAGTCATTACCAATGCTCTTAGAATACTTACTGTAACTCAAAATTTAACCTAATAGTTTTTAGCTAGTCTAATGCATATTATTTATATAAAATTTAGCTATACGGGGTCGTTTGCATTCAAAACCCACCTCAACCCACCTCAACTCATCTCATCTTATCATTACAACTTTTCCAAATTTCTATACAAAATATAATAAACAATTCAACTTTTTCAAATCTCAAAATAACTTTCCCAAATTCTCACACAAAAATATAATAAATAATTTAACTTCTATTCTACTATTCATAAACCATCTCAACCCATCTCAACTCATCTCTAAATCCAAACCACTCTAAATTTCACTGATATTTAGCTGATAAGCTGCCGCATTTTTTCCCTTCAGAATTGCTTCGTTTTTATTTCTCCACTTTTATTACAACGTGCTTTCGCTTATTAGTCAAGATTTGGTCGTTTTAGCACCAATAATATGCTATATATATGGACCGAAAAATTGACCAATCGAAATAATTTATAAATAATAATATTATATATCATATTTTTATTTTATTTTAATCATATTAAATAGTATATGATATATTTATCATTATTAAATGATAAAAAAATATACAATAAATAATCATTTAATAGTAATAAATATATCAATCTTACTTAATAAAATAATAAAATAATATATAAGATTTTTCATAATAAAATTATTAATTAAATTAAATAATATGAGCTGACTTCTGTAACAAATCGAGCACCTGTGTTTATAATTTTCAGATAACACAGTTCGGGATCATATCTTTCCGACTTGGTTGGCGAATAATAATAGTAGCTTTAAGACCACAGTTCCACATTTTGGAAATATCATCATGTCGACATCATGACTAGTCACCTCCACACGTGCCCTTAAATCTGTCGAGAGTAAATTATGACCACTGCATTAAAGGTCCAGGAAAAAGAGACCGGGCGAGCATATTCATGTGAGAATATTCCCAGTGCCCAGTGGTCCATTTAAAAATACATGAAGCGAATGTCCACAGCAGGCAATACAAAAAAAAAAAAAAAACTAACTCTTTAAAAAAAAAAAAAAACGAAACATTTGCTCAACGTACTACTGTATCTAATTACTCTTATTATATATACACGTTTCCATCCAACCCTCGCATTGTAGATTCACACGTGGGACTCGTAGCTTTGTTTAACATTGATCCGACTCTCTGAGTGAAGCAAAGGAAGCTCATATCGATGCTCGAGTTGTACGGTTTTCTGACGGTGCATGGCAAGCAAAGTACTTGGTCGGTCTTGTGAACCAAAACTACTAGCTTGTCGTTTCAGCTCTTTGGCAGCTTCTCTCTCTCTCTCTCTCTCTCTCTCTCTCGAACTGATATTTTTTTTTTAATCTTTCGCAGCAGAGTTAGCAGACCCATAGATTTTATATATTCTAGGTAAATCGGTATCCATTGTAGGGCGAAGTTGGAGTTTCTCACCAGGAACTCAGACCGTGAGTCCGGGAGTATCGATCTCTGCATGCTCATCATGATGTAGCTTTCCTAGCTTCTCGCGCACACTACGTACGGTACATATAATTCTTGCATACTGAATTAATTAGCATGATATAAATATATATATATATGCTAGATATCTCACAAGATTAACTTTCTAATTAAATATATATGTACGTAGCTAGCTAGCTCGCTCTCGTAATGTACAAGGTCATGATGTCGATGCTTTTTGTAGTGTTATCCCAAGTAGTTTAATAAACATATAAATTGAAAGAAATGTTTATTATTTTTATGTGTTTTTCTAGCTGCATTTGGGTTTCTGATCCTCTTGTTTTTTAATTTCTAGTTTTCTTAATTTCTAGAACCTGATCTTCTTTTGGACTCAAATCAAATCGACAAGATTAGCGAGCCTTTAATTTATTTGGGTCTATAATTCATAACTCGTTTGAGAATGTAGTATCTGTATTGCTAAGCTTTAGATAATATATTATCAATCGAAGTAATTAAGAATCTTAGTTTTAAATCTCTGAACCCTTTCTCAAGTTCATTTAAATATTAAGCTATATATATATATATATATATATATATATACCTTTGCTCCATTAATCTTTCAGTTTGTTTTCGGCAGTACTGCTGATGGCGCTTTGCCTTTAACTTGAACTTTAATGCGTGCTTTTGGTCGGTATAATTAGGGGGTTTTCGTTAATCAGAGGTGTTTAAGAAAGAGAACTATGATATGAAAATATTGGAGTATTAACCTGTGGTATGGCCAATAAAGCACGGATAATTTCTCTGTGTGAATTACTATGTCTTGTCCAAAAAATTTAAGTTTTTTTTCGACGAGAGTTTAACACGTGAAATGTTTAATTAAATGAGGTAGAGTGTAGAGTCAGAGTTTAAACTCATAATTTCTACTTTGATATCATGTGAAATTACTACTTATCCAAAAAATTTAAATTAATAAGAAGATGTAGATTTTATTATTTATATTGTATTATTAATGCTATGGTCGAATAACATCTCGTTTTTACATATATATATATATATATAAATCCAAGCAGAAATTTGACTGTTCTTTACCAATAATTTTGGGTTGGGTAGCTGGGAAATGTATAAAGAAAGAACAGGATCTCCGGTAACAAGTGCTGCAATATTCACCCGCTGAAAACAAGTAGAAATAGCATGTACTACAAGCCGTCTTAGCAAAATCGTGCGTCGCATCTTTCGCTGCACTATATAGTATATGAAAATTCTATGATATTACCATCCCACTTTACGCTCTGTTGGTCTGAAATGTGTACAACCAGAGTCCATTCTCAAATTTTTCACTTTGGGAATTAAGTGGATTCCTTGGACAGAACAGAAGCTTTATAACGGTACGTCGTTTGTGACGTAACGCGGGGCAAAGTTTAGAGGTGTCGAAAGATACTGTGCCTATGGTACGTTCTTGGTTTTTGTTGTAAAGTATTCGTAATGCCGAATGCTTCTGGTTCTTTTTTCTGGTTTATTTAAGTCCTGTATTTTCATTGCAGTTATAAATCATGGAAATATAAATGGCAAACTCTTCGTTTTCTTTGCTTTATAATCAGACGAACGAATTATTAGGATTAAGTGGAAAGGAAGTTGTCTGGTTTCCATTTCTTAGCTTGCTTGATTTGATCTGTCGGGCTTCTAGCATTCAGAAACTTGTCGAGAAAATGGGGGTACTCACACTACTTATAATAAACGCTTATAATTACTCTCTTACTTGCCATTTGATGATGATTTATTACAGTACATCAGTCCTTTTTCCTAGCTAAGATATGGTGGCCTTTGGAAAGAAGCTGAGAGAATCACAAATTGAAGAATGGCAAGGGTATGCTCTCTACTTCTACTGACTTTCAGCCAAGGTTTAAGGTCCAAATACTACTTGCTAAGAAATGGGTTTTATTGCCCCTGCCATCTATTGAGCAATGAGATAATTTCAGTAAGCAACGTATACATTCCTGGGCAGTAGTCCATAGCCTAGCTAAATACATTTGAAAAAGATTAGTACCCACTATAAAAACAAAAAACAAAAAAAAGAAAGTGTTGTTTTTTCAAGTAGGTCTCTTCTTCTTTTTTTTTGAAGGGTTGCACGGATCTTGCACGTCGCATAATTTTCATCTGCAGCCTGGTTTATACTTGTTCTGCCAGTGATTTTGAATTGTTGACAAGTTTGTTTTATGTTCTTTTAATTTTCGTTGAAAGTTTTTGTGTCGCCGTATTATTATTATTTTTTTGAAGTCATATCTCTGTGTTATTGTTGACATATTTCATGCTAGAGTTTGGGTTTTATACACTTTCTAATACAGATTTACTGATTAACCATTTTTTTTTTCGGCGGAAGTTGTTTCCAATGAATCAATGCTTAGTTAGAGTAAATACAAGGAGCACATGTATTTGAAGCCACCATGCTTATTGTCTCTGCCTTTCAATGAAAAAGTTATTATTTTTGTATTTTGCCACAAAATCCCAGAGGAATGACTCCCTTCATTAATTTATTGTCAAGGTGTTTATTAGTTGCCAAAACTCCAAAACGATCAATTGAGCATCCTATTTCATGCGGATTTTGAGATATGCCAAAGGAAACTTGGAAAGGAAATGTTTATTTAGGAAACCCCAGTGCTTCAGAAATGGTTAAAATGATGTTAATGAGTAATCGTTATGCAAAATATGAAATTTCTTGTTTTTTTTTTCCCCACTTCCCTCTTTCCGGTGCTATTTTTTTTTTCTAATTCTGTCGTGTGCTTTTGTTTCGATTCTTTTCAGATGCTACATCAATTACAAATTAATGAAGAAGAAAGTTAATCGATACACACAACAAATTGAGGTCGGAACACAAAACGGTGATAATGTTCTGATGGACTTCTCAAGATTGCTAGACTGTGAGGTAACTTTTGCTATAATAAATGATACTCCCCTTTACATGACTAGTCCAGAGGAAGCTCAAAAACCCATGATTAGTTACAGGGTCACACTTGGAAGTTACATAGGACATCATTTGGGATTATTTTTTCATTTCTTCCATGCCAGTCCATCTCAATTCATTGTTTATCCTGAATCTGCATTCCTGCATTTTGTCTTGCTCCGACTCAGTTTTACCATCCTTAACGCTGAGATTTTCACTGTCTCATCGTTCCTTGGGCGAGCATGCTGAACTCAATTTTTTATAACGATTCTCCCAATTATGAATATAGAGAAAAAGGGCGTATTTTTGCTGTATCATTTGCCTTTTAAGCGATCCTTCTGGCATGGATAATCCATGTAGATTAATTGATAATGCAAATGTTATGGTCATGTAGTCAAAATTGATTGCAAATATTTATGTCATCTTTGATTAATCTTGAATCACAGATTGAAAGGATTGTCCTTTTCCTGCTAGAACAACAAGGGCAACTTGCTACCAGGTTATCCGATCTTAGAGAACAGCAGCATGTCCTTTTACAGCAGCCAGATGGATCAAGAATATCTGAATTACAGGAAGCATATAGAGCAGTTGGATGTGATCTTTTAAGGCTTCTCACTTTTGTTGAGATCAATGCCATTGGTTTACGTAAGATATTGAAAAAATTTGATAAGCGGTTTGGTTATAAGTTCACCAACTACTATGTCAAAACTCGTGCAAACCATCCTTACTCCCAGCTGCGACAAGTTTTCAAGCATGTGGTAATTGACCAATTTAGAACAAATATAAATATTATGCATGAGGTCTCTTAATTTCTTATTATTCCCTTGATTTTCCCCTATTTTCATGTTTCACCCATACTTAATAACTTCACAAGGCATAGGTTAGCTCTATTGTCTCTACACATGAATGGAAGGCATTATCAGCTAGTAACTGAACTGCAGGGGTTTGGTGCTGTCGTTGGAGCCATATCTCACAATCTCGCAGATCTTCAAGACCTTCAACACCATCAGGGGAACTACATATCGATATATGATCACCCTGCTTTATCCCATCCGGTTTTCTCTCATCTCCATTCAAGATTATATGCAATGTTACTATGGTTTACTTTCTGAACGGTTTATGAAGTTTTTATCAAAGTTGGTACCTCTGAACTGGGTATTAACTACTGAAAAAATAACTCTAGTTGATGGTGTCATATTGTCTACAAAACTATAAAAATTAGATTATGCAACAGATTTATTAATGAAACAATTAAATTTAGAAGTTCTTTACTGAATTGAAAATATTTAAGTATTTGTTTTGGAATCTTCAGTAGAACTGCTGTCTGTATCAAACTTCAGGTAGTTATTGCACATAATTGTTTCACAACGAAGCATCGTTTATGGTTTCACACTTAAGTATTTTGACATATTCTAAAATCATCCTCCAGCTGCATATGATAATAGTTGCCTTTTTTACTGGTTTTGCAGGATCCTGTCATCGATTCTATTAGGTCAGCTGTAGAGAAATTATCAAACTCAACAAATTACCTTCACTTTTTGGGAAGACATGCCTTTATCATGGAGGACGACTTGCCAACTCCATCTCAAGATGAAAGTGCTGACCAGAGATATCATTTTATGTCACTTCTCCTGAACTTGGTAAACACATTTCTATATATGGTCAACACATACATTATAGTTCCGACAGCAGACAGCTACTCCTTGAGCCTTGGAGCTGCAGCAACAGTCTGTGGAGTTGTGATAGGGTCTATGGCTGTTGCTCAGGTGTTTTCTTCAGTTTATTTTAGTGCATGGTCAAATAGATCGTACTTCAGGCCCCTTGTATTTAGTAGTGTTGTCCTTCTTGTGGGAAACACCTTATATGCTCTGGCTTATGATCTGAATTCAATATCTGTTCTTCTGATTGGTCGGCTCTTCTGTGGGTAAGTGATCTTTTTGGTCCTCATTACTTGAGAAAACACATTCTATTAGTAAATTTTCTGATTATTGCGCATGCTATACTCAATGGTTAATTAATTTACATTTATATTCGTAACTGTTTTATGTGTATGATTGAAAAATGAAAACTTGAATTTCGACAGGATTGTAAATCCGATTGGCCTTGCATTTGTACGTATAGCTAATCCTCTGTTCATGTTGCCTGTGATATATAAGCAATAATTTTCGGAAAGAATACATTGTTTTGAAAACAAAATAAATAAAATGCTTTGAAAACAAGATGAATAAGGGCACTTTTGGGCTCCACAGGAGTTTAAATGTTCTGTATGTGCATCTTGTTTATTATTATATCTTTCATTAAAAAAAAAAATATCTTGTTTATTATTATGATGATTATGTTTGTGACTGTGAGCCTGTGAATTTTGATCAAATAAATGAATTCTCCTAGAGATGCTACTTCTTGCTCGTTCTTTTCAAAAGCATTCACTTTGGTTTCACTTCATCTACTGATGAGGTCATGCTATCAAAATGTCAGGTTAGGTTCTGCAAGGGCTGTTAACAGGCGTTATATCAGTGATTGTGTACCGCTCAAATTGAGAATGCAGGCGTCTGCAGGTTTTGTAAGTGCAAGTGCGCTTGGAATGGCATGTGGTCCAGCTCTTTCTTGTTTACTCCAGACGAATTTTAAGATTTCAAAACTTACTTTCAATGAGGATACATTGCCCGGTTGGCTTATGACTCTTGCGTGGCTTGTCTACTTATTGTGGTTATGGATTTCTTTTAGAGAGCCTTCTCTTGAGACTAAAGAAGCTGCTGTGCCGCAGGAAGCTAATGCTGGTATGTGAACATGCTTTTGGTTAATTATATTACTATCCGTTTCCCTTTCTTCATTGTATAACTAATGAATCTTTTTGCTTTTATCATACCCCGTCTCTTCACTTTTGAAAACAATCTGAGCAGCAGAAACTGTAATTGTATATCAAATTTCTAAACCTTTCTGTTCCATCTACTCTACACTCAAAATCAGACCTTTGGCATTACCTGGAGCGTGAGCTATATCCATCAAGTGAATAAATGACACTTCCTCATGCTCAGTAAATGCTGATTCTGGAAGAGATATCAACTAACTGCCTATATCTATGTGCTGAATATTCTCGAGGCAGTGCCCTATGTCATCTCTCTCAGTTAACGTCAATACTATACGGTGTCTAGATACCCTCAAACAAGATCACCATAGTAGGCTTGGGCTGAGCAGCCTGACAATAAATAACAACTATAAGAACTAGCTTTCTATGCATCACCACTTGCTTGGATTTTTGTTGGTAATAATATTTATGTAGTTTTTTTAATTTGTTAACTTGCCTGATTTCTAATTAGGCACTGTTTTTTCTGGTCTAGAACCATTGGTAAACGTTGCTGTGGAGAAAGGTTTCACACAACCATTGCTAGTGAAATCAGAAGCTAAGCAACAAGATGAAGGCGAAGACCAAGGATGTGATGATATTGAAGAAGATTCTGGGGAATTTCAAAAGCCTGTCACGTCAATTGTGATGGCATATAGACTACTTACACCATCAGTAAAGGTTTAGAGTTGATAGGGAGCTACATTTACATTCGACATTATTTATATGCATCTTAGGCATTCAATTTATAATCCCTGTTGAAACCTATTTAGAGGAAATTACACTTTTCGTCCATAACCATCACCTGTTGTCCACTTTGCACCCCAAAGTATTGGAAGTTTTAATTTGCACCTAAAACAACTTGTATTTCAAGTTGCGTACATGACTAAGATCTGGCTGTTTAGATGATCTAAAAATTGGTTCAGTGGCACAATCTTAATGTTTAGATTTTAACTGGGCAAAAAGTGTAATTCCTCCATCTATTTATCATTTTTCATTCTGTAGTTTTGCAAATCTCTACATAGTAAATGTCATTGAATTTCTTACCATGATCTCTTACTTTCTAGGTTCAACTATTTGTGTATTTTATGCTCAAATATGCCATGGAGATTTTACTTGCTGAATCAAGTGTCATCACTGGATATTATTTTATTTGGACAAGCAGCAGTGTGGCAATCTTTCTTGCATGTCTCGGGCTAACAGTGCTTCCAGTAAACATTATTGTTGGAAACTATATCGGCAACATGTTTGAAGAAAGGTAGAAAGAATTTAAGCACGCAAGTGCAACCCCCTCTCCCCTCTCAATTAAAGGAAGAATTTAGGCTATTGCTCCTCCACAATATGCACAAAACTTCTAAGGTGATTTACCATCGAAATTGGGTTCGATTTCACCTTTTCTTGGTAGTTACTATAAATACAAGTAGATAAGAGCAGAAGTTCAACATCCTGATGTTTCTGCACAAGTATGCCACTTGCCTTCAACACCTTGTGTGAATGCTTGTGCAAAATTTAGTAATATGGGTGCTGAATACATGAATATTACTTAAGGTTGCCATTGATCCTACATTTTTTTTGGGCCTCATGAGAAATGTTGACGATGGTCTAAATTTTCAGCCAACCCCAAGTAGTGGCGTCTTCTAATTCATGTGGTGATAAGTTCTAGTCATCTGATTATGAAGTTATAGTCTTTTTTTTTTCCTTCCCCCTTATTTGTTTTTTTCTGGTTTACCTGATTGCAGGCAAGTCCTACTGGCATCTGAAATTATGGTGTGTTTTGGCATACTTCTAAGCTTCCAAGTATTCATCCCTTACTCTGTCCCTCAATATGTTGGCTCAGCTCTAATCACATTTGTATCCGCTGAAGTCCTTGAAGGTAACTATGGCTCATTCTGTTCATAGGATACACTGGATAGTTGTGCAAGAATTATTTGCTTGTATGATTTGTTTACTTCTTTCATTATTAGCTCAAATTACCCCCATTTGATTGTGTTGGCCTGAACCCAGGCTAAGCTGGCAAAAATTACTTTTGGACTTTAAAAAATTGGCATGAAGCTCCCCAAAACTTTGCCTGAACTCGTTTACCAATTTATAATTTGTAGTTCTCTGATCAGAAAGAAAATCTGTGGGTTGGATTAGGTCTTCGTTTTCTTTCACATGGCCGAACTGAATATCTAAATCTAAGCAGACCTATTCCCATTTTTTTTTCTTTGACATCACAATTGGCATATTGATTGAATTTTAAGGTGGATCTTCCTTGCTTTGCACAAAATGTTGGATCCCGTTTGCTTGAGCCATCAAATCTTCATTGGAAAATACTTGTTTAGTGTTATATATATTGCATCTGTTGTTGGAGGACCCTTTGCTTCCAGAACATGATTTTGTATCTCATTTGCTTGGCCAATCCAGGTGTGAACTTATCACTCCTATCTCGTGTCATGTCATCAAGGCTTTCCCGTGGCACGTACAATGGTGGACTGCTTTCCACGGAAGCCGGGACCCTGGCTCGAGTAATTGCAGATGGTACAATAACACTGTCTGGTTATTTGGGTGAGACTAGACTCTTGAATATCACCTTAGCTCCTGCACTCCTCATCTGTATTTCATCCATCATTGCTACCTGCTTCACCTACAACTCTCTCTACTGATGCCCTTCTTCACTTTTAACTTGGAACAACTGTTGTATAGCATATTTGGATATGCACACCGATCAATGGTGGCCAATGCTCTACATTGCTAGCATTCAGCAGATATATATATATATATATATATCTAAATGCTGTGAGGATGGGAGCTTTCAATCTGTGCCCCTTTATATGTTTTTCTAAAAACAGCCGAATGCAGAAACTGTTATGCTCCCTTCTATACTGGATCAAACTAATTATAAATTGCATGATGCATTTTAACATTTAAGGAAAATTCATCAGCTTGGTTATGCGAGTAAAGATACTCCAAACAACCCGACCTTGGCTTGCTTCATCCACCAACTAGTATATGGAAGCGATGCTTCATTTCCCAACTACACTGGTGGCGATGCAACGGCTATGCCGTAATCTTCTGCTTCTAATTGTCGAGATAATATTATGACTTTGCTTTCACTAAAACTAAAAGAGAAAGTAGTGAACCTTTGAACTTGATAGGGGATTTAAACATTAATGGATTATCACAGTCATAAGCAACGTTTGAGTTTGGCCATCCCTTTATTGGAATGGGACCCTTTCTGATCTTTTCTGCAAAATAATGAAGTCTGTTGCAATGTACTCGATTTGGAGGGAAGGAATCACCGGGACATTTCGGCACAAGCAAAGGGATAAAGCTAATGTATTTGAGGCGATATTGATTTTTGTGAACACTGGGATTACTATTAAGATTAAGAAGACTCATCCTATAACCTATGGCTTCAAAAATCTTAAAAATAATTAAAAAAAAAAAAAAAGATTTTGTTATGCATCAGCTACTATTCACTTCTATATTTCACATTGACAAATTTTTCTTTATTTTTTTATAAGATGTGAGGTGTATATAGTGAATAGTAACTAATGAGAATAATTATTTTTAATTTAAATTTTCTAAATCATATCTGTTATATGGTATATTATAAACGGATATAAAATTATTTGTATTAAATTAATAATACTTCTGAACTTTATGTTTGTTATATATTGAATGGAATTCTTGCTTAGAAAAAAAATAAAAATTATTTGTAATATAATTAAAAATAATAAAATTTATCGTAAAAAAAATATATATCCCCTCAATCAAATACATCGCGTCTTGCTTAAGGGCCTAATTAATGCTTGGGAGGATATTACAGGCAGTCTCAGTCAGTGAGTCTGCTTTTCTTTCTCTTTAGGACTATTCTCTTCGACGCGCACAATCCGACGGTATGCCCTATTAGCGCACATTAGGTACTCTCCTTATCCTGCGCCGTCTTTACAAACCCATATCTGGAACTTCAATTTGGTTGAGTTAGATTTGTACTCTGTTTCGAATTAAATCGAGCCCTTTCCATCCGAAACCAAAACCCAATAATTTCTCGCTCTAAAATTTCTGGGCTCCAGTCGTGTGAGATAGAGAAACAAAAGCAAATACCGAAAGCTGCATAAATGGCCACAGAGTTACCAGAAGGAACCTTAAATAACATACTGGATCAAGACTCGCTCAAGTGGGTCTTTGTTGGAGGAAAAGGTGGCGTGGGCAAGACCACCTGTAGTTCCATCATCTCAATCCTCCTCTCTAGGGTTCGATCCTCTGTTTTGATCATCTCCACCGACCCTGCTCACAATCTCAGCGATGCGTTTCAGCAACGGTTCACCAAGACACCCACCTTGGTTAATGGGTTTTCCAATCTCTATGCTATGGTACATTTTTTGGGTCATAAATTGTACTTTTTATTGGTTTTTTATTTTCTTGGGGGTTCTGGTTTTTTCCTTCTCTCTCTCTTCTTTTTTTTTTTTTATTTATTGTGTGAATTTTGAAAGTTTTGGTGGTTTATCAGCTGGTGCAATGGTTCGATGTTGAAACTTTGAGGTTTTTGTTTAAATAAATCCGTGTAGACTCTGATTTTGAATTTTTGTTGGGTATATTTTGTCGTTGAGTTATTTGCGACATTGCGGTTGTATTTGATGAATTTGGGAAATACCCAATTCGTGGAGAAATTTCATCATTTTTTTTATCGATATTAGGGTAAATTATGGCAGTGCTTTTAAGCAACGATGATTATCCGCTGATCTGATGGCCGTGGATTAGACATTTGGGTTGTCTGGGATTTCTTCTAAAATAAAGATATATTTGAACCATTATATATCTTAGTTTTCGAACTGCATTTTACTTGCATTATTATCTATTTTCTTGTTCTGTTTGTTGCGAGTTGACGTTTCATATGATCCTTTCTAGGAGGTGGATCCTAATGTGGAAAATGATGATGTGGGCAGTGCCGATGGAATGGACGGCTTGTTTTCTGAACTAGCAAATGCAATCCCTGGAATTGATGAGGCTATGAGCTTTGCAGAGATGCTGAAGTAAGAATCCCGTTCCTTCTATTTGATTCTATTGAGCCACCAAATTCATCGGATCTATATTCCTCACTTGATTAAAGTGAATTGAGAGCTGTTACGATATGTGTGTTTGAGTTGACTTATATGAAGCTGTTGGAGGATTCCATTTTTTCATTGAGATTAGTATATGATTGATGATCATTCCTGGTGTTATTAAAATATCCTAGACATAGGAATAACGACAGTTAGCCAATAGACTTTTCATTAGTACCGAGTTGGCTGCAGGTACAAGTTTGGTAAGGTCTCCTGCGCGGAAGACATCTGTTATGATATACCCTTTTTATTTTGAGTGGGGGAGGGTTGAATGCAGTAACATACAGTCTTGCGAGCTTAGCTTAAATCTTGAGTGATTTAAGATAAACAGGACCAAATTATTACATGTTGCGTCAATCAATGCCAGTAAAGCACAGTATCATGATGTTGACCCTTTAATCTTTATTCACCTTATTAGTTAAAGATATATTCATGAACCTATGACCTCCAATTTTCGTTGTAGACCATACTTCTTACTCGCCTATATCATGATGCTGAATCATAAAATCACCTTGGGTGCAGACAATCTCTAGGGGCCATCGGATTGGGGGATTTTTCTCTTGAATTACCGGAGGTGCACTTGCGGGAAACTCTTTGCCGAGGGCCTGTGCACCCCCTGGATTAGTCGGGACGTTGTTCCTAGACACCCGGTGCAATAAAAAAAAATAATGCTGAATCATAAAATGAGTCTTACTCGAACTTTTTTTTGGTTTAGTATTTGATTGGGCTTGTTTGCAGGGATCAACTTCTATTTACCATATTCAATTCTTCATAAAAAATTTTGTATGCAAAGCAAAATGGAAATGGATGCATTAAGCATTTTCATGTGTTGCATTTGCTATGGCCTATTCATGCATATGCACCTCTTCTCTGTAGACTGCGTCGTCAATTACAGCATATAATTTTGGTTTTATTTGCCTGAACTGTCATACAGATTAGTGCAAACAATGGATTATTCGGTCATAGTTTTTGACACTGCCCCAACTGGCCATACACTGCGCTTGTTGCAATTTCCATCAACCTTAGAAAAGGGTCTCACGAAAATGATGTCCTTGAAAAGTAAATTTGGTGGTATAATCAGTCAGGTATGTTCTTTGTATTATAGAGCATAGTCGTATGGTATTTGAAGGTTTAGAGGCATTTTATGGTGTCTTTTGCAACATAAATTATCCGATATTGCAATCCATATTTCATGCATTCCTCTTGTTGCTTTAGATTTTGACACATTCTAAATCATCTCTAACTGTATCCCCTTTGATGGGTATCTTTATATCTTTAAGGATAGAAATATCTAAATGGCATGCTTTGAAACTATTATGGCAGATGACCCGCCTCTTTGGTGTGGATGAAGAGTTTGGTGAGGATGCAATTCTGGGAAAGCTCGAAGGCATGAAAGATGTGATTGAACAAGTTAATAAACAATTCAAAGACCCAGTAAGATTGCCCCATTCATACGTCATTTACTCCTCTCCGTTTTAATAGATTTCCAATTATTCTTATTGAATCATATGCCAATAGTGGACATGTATAAAAGTTAGAGCCAACCTTAAATCCTTAATATCTTAATGCTAGTTGTTAAATTTATTATGGGTGGTGTGAACTGTAGTTACTGGAGGTTTTGTAAGGCTGGAAACTTATGGGGCATTGGAAGTGTAATGAGAAAATTGTATAAAGAGTAATATGAAGTTTCTTTAATTATTTTGCCCAAACTATGTACTTTCTAGTCGTGATATAATTTTAAAAAAGGCTGTACTGATAATAAAAAAATTAAAAAGGCTTTAAATAGTTACTTTGAACTTAAAAAGCACATTGCATATGAATAACCTGCATGGGTACCCATCAAGAGTGCAACCTAGTGGTTAAAGGACGATCTTGGGATGAGCTATAGACTAAGATATCTTGGGTTCGATTCCACAGTAGGAGTTCACAGGTCTGGTTGGTGAGGTTATGTATCTGAGGTTTACTCCTCTGGGTTGGACCCAAAAGGCCCTGCCTTGGTGAGGTTCCATGTCCAAAAAATCAGCTGCATAGGTAAATTAACCCCCTTCTCATCTGATTTTTTTTTTAAATAATAACTACAACCTTTTTATAAATTGAAATTAACTTTTGATACTCTTTTTTTTTATAAGTAAGAAAATTTATCGATCCTCATAATTAGGCAAAGCCCGAGTACACAGGTGGTATACAAAAGAGAAATATCTAATTACAGCCTACGAGAAAGAAAAAGAAGCATAAAAGTCATTAAAATTGACCCCCTCTAAAACAATGGCCTTAGCCCAAAGTAACAAAGATTGGAAAAATAAGGAGAGGTTTGGATTCAGAGATGAGTTGAGATGATTTGTGAATAGTAGAATAAAAGTTGAATTATTTATTATATTTTGTGTGAAAATTTGGAAAAGTTGTTTTGGGATTTGAAAAAGTTGAATTGTTTATTATATTTTATGTGGGAATTTGAAAAAGTTGTAATAATGAGATGAGATGAGTTGAGGTGGGTTTTGAATCCAAACCTCTCCTAAGTCTCTAATCCCCCTAATGAGCGTTCTCTAGTTTCAAAACATCGTCCATTCCTCTCATTCCATATGCACCACATAAGACATAGAGGCAGCATCTTCCAAACAACCACTACTTGAAGATTTCCCCGTATTCCATTCCAGCAAGCCAAAAGATCCACCACCCTCTTAGGCATCACCCAAGCAATGTCGAGCCTTACAAAGATCTCATCCCATAAAGCCTTCGCCACTTCACAGTGGAGAAGAAGATGATCTGACGTTTCACCATTCCTTTTACACATAAAGCACCCATCCATGATGAAAATACAACGCTTCCTCAACTTATCTATGGTCAGAATTTTCCCATGAGAGGCCAGCCAACCAAAAAAAAGTAACTTTTAGGGGCACTTTACTTTTCCAAATGCGCTTCCAAGGGAAAACAGTAGATTAATGAGTAGCATAGCATTATATAAGGATCTAACTGGAAAATTCTTGTTCCCGGGATGAATCCACAGCAGTTTGTCCTCCCCACCACACTCCAAATTCAATGCATACAAGGTGCTGAAAAAGTCAGAAATTTCTCCCACTTCCCAATCTTGAACTACTCTAATAAAAGACACATTCTACTGCACCAGGACATTCGAAATTAACTTCTGGTACTCTTTATAAGAGGTAATTGGAAGTCTCGTAGATATATAACATTGGAGGCAGGAAGAATTTGTTTGAAGTCTGTACTAGCCAAAAGAAACAAAAAAACGTGGTCTCTTAATAGATTGACCCTCTTGAAAGTGCAGTTCAGCTTAAGCATGATTTGCACCCCTCTGCTGCCTGCAATCACTTGCAGTAACTTTTGGGGGTGAATTAATTTGGTGGCGTGTTTGTGGATATTTCGTCCTACGGTCATGTTCTCTTCTGGACTTCCTGTGGTAGCTGTTATGTTTAGGAAGTTAAGGTGTTGTGATACATTAAAATTGACAACCCCAAGGGGTTGGCCCAAGTGGTGAAGGCCTTGGTCTTGGGGTATCACTACCTTCAAGGTCCAAGGTTCAACACCTCATAGGTGCAAACAATCCTTTGGGGCCACACCCCCTGGTGAAAAGCCAGCGATTTAACCAGTTTCATATAGAGAGAAACTTCCGAGGGTGCGGTGCACGGGACCGGGGTTTACTCTGCAGGGATGGGTCCAAAGGGCCCTGTCTTGGAGAGGTTCCCCGACAGAAAAAAACGACCATTTTCTGTGTCATTTTGAGAGACATAAGATTCAACTAGACATCTGGACCTGATGCTGTGGTATTTTCTTGCTCATAGCATCATGGTAAAGGCCCTATGTTATTACAAGCTAGTTAAATATTTCAAAATACAAAGATGAGTCAAACTACTATTAAATCTACTATTAAATCTACGTAGAACTATGTATATGGCTTTGCCTATTCTTTGATCAATAAAATTTGTTTACTTATAAAAAAAAAATTAAAAATTAAAAGCACTATGAATTGTGAGGTTGGTTGTAATTTTGTGTGACTTGCCAGCACTTCATCAATCAAGTTTGCAATTAGTTTGGATGTTTTGTAGTTATTTTTTAAGCACTTGACCTGATTTTCCGTGTTTATTGGTTCACTCAAAATCATATTGAATGTCAAAATTTTTTATAGTTATTCTTAATGCACTTATATTTCCCTGTTGGCAGGACTTGACAACCTTTATCTGTGTTTGCATTCCAGAGTTCCTCTCTCTTTATGAAACAGAGAGACTGGTCCAGGAACTCACCAAGTTTGAGATAGATACGCACAATATTATCATTAACCAATTACTTTATGATGAAGAAGGCAAGTTTACATGTTTTCGTGTTTCTTTTTTCACATGGAAATAACTTTTTATCGAAAACAAAAGTCATGTATCAGTCGGCCTGTTTTCTACTTGTAGATGTAGAGTCCAAGTTACTCAAAGCTAGAATGCGGATGCAACAGAAGTACCTTGACCAGTTCTACATGTTGTATGATGACTTTCACATCACCAAGTTGCCTTTGCTGCCGGAAGAGGTAAACTACATCGTGGCAAAATTTTTGGAATATTTAAAAACCTAATCTGAAGTTTGTCATTCTAGATGACGGGTAAACAAATTAATTTTAGTTGTTAGTGTTGGCCCTTTTGACAAGTCAGGTATTGATTTTGTAGGTTACAGGGGTTGAAGCTCTGAAGGCATTTTCAAATAATTTTCTGTCACCATATCAACCTTCCACGAGTAAAGGCACAGTGGAGGAGTTGGAGCAAAGAGTATCCACACTGAGGCAGCAGTTGAAAGATGCTGAAGCAGAGCTAGAACGACTTAGAAAAGGAAAACAAAAGGTCTGATGATGCTCGGCTCAATGGTATTGCCATTGTTCCTTTTTCCTTCCCTCATTCTTTCCGTGTTTACAATCAGACGGCACCATCTCCCTTCTTTAGACTGCCAAGGGAAGTCAGTCTGGTTGATGTTTTCTGTCGCTCAAACTTATTTGTAATTTTTTAAGATGAGCCTTTTCAGTTATATAAGTGGCATATTTATATATATATTTTTTTATGTTTCTATCATAAACAATTTCGATAATGGTAAATTCCTATTTTTAATATCTGAACGCCTATATACAGTTTTGAATTGATGAGAATATAGATTACATGCCATTATTTTCTGGGTGTGATGAGAGCGTTTTTGTGGCTTTTTCTTGGGTATTTGGACCTCCCATGGAAGGTGAATTAGTTTTTGGTAGCATATAAATCTCTTTTTTCTTCATATATGGAGTTGTGCTTTAGTGAAAAACCTTACTATTTGGAGAGAATGTGGAGCCTGTTTCTTCATTGTCCCAGAAATGGAAAAGTTGACCCCATAGCAGCGGCGAAAAAAAGCTTAAGGTGATGAGGCCACCACGGTCAACCAGAGGACCTCGAGAGGTTACAGCTTATTTCCACCAATATGTCGAACTCACGAGGTTACAACAAAGCTTGTAGTTGGAAGTTGTGGAAGATTAGTGAAGTTATCAATATTGAGATGAACGGACCGTTTCCAAGTTTCTTTCATTTGACAGATGGAACGAAAATCATCTTCCAAAGGAGAGAGTCCTATGTTTTAAAAGCTGCAAAGGAGATCGCGCATGTCATTTTCCTCAGAAGTGGGCTTGGATTGCTCTTGCAGAGTAGCGTTTTACACCTATGTAATCTGCAAGTCTGTAATACCCAATTACAAGCAGTTGAAAATATGATAATCGCGCAAATGATGGAGCAAGATCTGCAGTATACATTTTAGAGATCATTAAGTATTATAACTGTAAAGGATTAGCATGCAGCGTTGAGATGGCCGAGTTGGTCTAAGGCGCCAGATTAAGGTTCTGGTCCGAAAGGGCGTGGGTTCAAATCCCACTCTCAACAAGTTCTTGTTTTTTTATCTTTCCCTTCTTTGTAAACGTCATCCTCAACGGAGGAGAAAATAAAGAGCAGCAGCTATATCGTTCCATGTTGATAATTTGCCTCTCTCATTCTAGAGTTAAAATTTCAACTAAGTGCCGGTTTGGATTTAGATATGAAATGATTTTAAATAAAAATTAAAAAAAATTATTGTTAAAAAATTATTTTTTAATATTATTAGTTTTGAAATTTGAAAAAATTGAATTATTTATTATATTTTGTATACGAGAATTTGAAAAAGTTATAATAATAAGATGAACCAATTTCTGAATCCAAACGGGACCTAATTGATCAGATGGGTTGCAAAAATTTGGTAATCTTCCGTAGAAATCAGTTAAAATCTATTTGACCGAAACCTTTAACCGAGGAAACTTGGCAAAACAAACAGCTCTTCCTCTATCCAATATCCATCCCCCGTATCCCTACTAATCAAGGCTAACTCCACATCTACAGTTTGGAAGTTTTGTTACGTCACACAGATACTTTTGCTTCCTTTTACGGAGTGCAGTTGATTTGCCGCTGGCAATTTGCATTCATGTTGGACTCCAAGACCGCCTCGGTTTCTATCTTTCTCAATTCTCATAACGAACTTAAATCGACACACAGCTCAGAACAAACTACATTCATATGGAAAATGTCGTAAATACTAGATAGCCAAAAGTTGAAGTTCATCACAGAGATGAGAAAACAGCAAAAACTTTCATCACTTTCTTATATATGCTCCAATGATGTCTAGAAGAAAAGTACAGACAGATAAATATGTTGCCGAGACCATGACAATCTCATGATAACTATTGCATTATCAAAATGAGTACACAACACGATCATCTAGATGCTATCCACCATGCAAGGTTGAAATGAAAACCACCACATCCTTCTCTTCTAGGGTTGTATCGAGCTGTCCACTTAGCTCCCAATCACAATCATTCACAAGGACCAGAACACCAGGTCTCCTGAAAGAAAACAGTGCCACTACATGTTTAAGAAGGATAGAACGATGCAAATCAAATTAGTCATCTTATGACTCAACAGATCATAGTGGTTTGTTGGTGACAGTGCCCTATCTTTCTCCAGCTACTCCCCTTTCCACCTTTCTGTTCTTCTCCTTAGAAGTGTGCATAACCTACGAGTGCAGTGTGCACACACATTCAAAATTCAGAAGCAGATTCAAACTTACACAGAATCTTCTTTCATGAACATTTCAGGCCTCTCCTTGATCAAATTGGTACGGACCCAACCGAGCAAATCTTTCATGATTAACTACAAGGACAGAGAGAAACATGTTGAGTCTTCTAACCACAGACGTGAAAAAGCATATCTCATTTTTATGCATTGTAGAGACTCACCTTCTCTGCACCATTTTGTGGATCAACATTGACATTGTGGATCTTCACAGAGTCACAGAGGAGCTCTAATCCTCCACTGCAGAGAAATTAACATTGTGAGCACGCCAATAAGAAATAGGCATACAGAAAGAGTAAAAGTAGCCAAGCATGTACAAGTTAGTGATAAAATATGATAAGAAAATTGATGCTCAACATGCCATCAAATTAGGTAAATAAATGAGCACACCATCAAAAGTGCAGGATCATTAACAATGATTGTGCATGGTACTCTTAAACATTTGATATGGAACAACTGTCTACTTGAGCCAAGCCCAATAGTTGGATGTATTCAAGCTAGAATACCATACTTCTTAACAAACCATGAAAGAATCCCAACCCCACAGACCCATGCTCTAGATGAGATGAGCACCACCCGGCTAATAATAAACAATGCTCAAAGCGCTACAATGGCCAGGGTCATATCAGCAGAAGGTGAACCCGATTCATGTTATCATTATTTCACAGAGTTCCATTCAATACATTCTACAAGAAACAAATAATGACCTTCACAACAAAAACATATCATCATTAAGAAATATATATATATATATATATACATATATATTCATAAAGTGCCAACACTTCATCGGGTGAAACTAATGACACAAGATGAATTGACAAAACAACATCGTAATGAAAAGAATAGCAGTAACGAAATAGATAAATTTTTCTAAAATGAAGGCTAGTTTCCAGATGCCGAAATCTCAGATTGGACAATCTTTTTCTTCAAATTACACTGAGTTTCATCCTTTTAAATTTTAGGTTTTGCAGAACCAAAAAATATCAAATGAATTAAGCAAAGATCTAGCTTTAATTTTACAGAGACCAAGTAAAAGGAAAATAAAAACCTACCCGAATTCGAGAGTCAGTTGCATATTCAATTTTCGCGACAGATTCCTAAACCCTAGAGAGGGAGAGTTGCTCGATAGGCTTTTACGCTCACCCTGCTTGCTTTCCCATGAAGGTGCTTTTAAAGTTTTAGTTGGAATGAGACGGCGTCGTTCAAAACCGGGGGCGGTTCAATGGGTCACGTATAGCCGAACCTATTTTAGGAAATCTAGGATCGTTTAAAATGGCCAATAGTATTGCAGTGATATTTGGACCGAGCTTACAAACACAGAATAGGATCTGACGGTCAGAAAAACGTTTGGAACCCTAACCGAGTGAACGGGCAGATATATAGCAACCTGGAATAATCATAACAAAACAAATGAGAAGAACCACACCTCACTACCCCCGTCGCTCTCTCTCATCTCATGATTTATCGTTCTTCAACTTCTCCCTCGAAAGCTGGGCCTCGATATCTGCACCTCAATCTCAGCCTACTCTGAAATTGCCAAAAGGGGCTTTTCGGCTTCTGGATCAATGGGCAAAGATTGAGCGTGAGGAGGGTTGCTGCTGCTGGTAGCTCGTTGCTTTTGCTGCTGTTGATGTTTTGTGTCTCAGAAGTTTTGTGAATCTATGGAATCTTATAAGAGGTGGGTTAGGCGGAACAAGGACTACGTGCACTCCTTGGAGTCTCTGGCCAATGTGAGCCCCTCTCTATTTCCGTTTATTTCCTCGATTTTGTTTGGTTAAATTGTCACATTTTGCTAATTTTGGACAAGTTCAATGATTTTATTGGGTATTGGTTTGATTCTTGTTGGGTATTGTTTGTTATTATGTGGATGATCCTTTCGCTTCTTTGTTATTCCATGATAGCTCGATAATTGAGAAATTCTGAGAAGAAAGTACTCTCCCAGCTGTATGGATGTCAAAATGATAATATCTCGTCTGGTTTATCTTCCACTTTTTTTAAAAGCGATCTTTTAGTGTGTTTGGATATCAAATTGATGACAATAGTAACATTTATTGTTTCATGGTCAAGTTATGTAATTCCATCCTCTTTCCATCAAGATAATACATTTCGTGGGTTGCCCTTATGCGTTTTTTTTTTTTTTGTTATTTTATAGTAGCTCAAAGAAAAAAGTGCGGAAAATATATTATCAGTAGCTGTTTTCCTTTAGCAGAACCATGTTATCTTATCCTTCTATTGAAACTTCTGGGTTCCTGAAAAGTATAGCCAAGCAAATTTATAGCTTTATTTACTGGAATTTGATAAGGCATTTGGCTTGCAGGTGATAAGCCTGTTTTAGGCCTTGAAAAACTTCGATGCTTCATGAGCTGAAAACAAAGGAAAGTTCCTTTGAATGAAATGATGGCACTTGCACGTTTGCATCAAACTTGACTTCATAGGTTGCACTTCTATGCATCATAGACTTTCCCACTAAAGAAGCCTTAAGGTTCACTTTATGAGCCTTTTGCTTCGCTTCACTTTGTTTAATTCATCATTTATGTTAAAATTTATGAATAAAAGTCTTGTGCAGTCCTTTGAGTTTACAGTTAACAAGCCATGTAAACTCATTGCGTGATGAGATCTATGAACCAGTTGACCTATATATCTGCCTAATTAATTCAGTGTTTTACTCTTTTGACATGTTCTTGGATGTTCATTATTGGTCATGGTTGCTCACTAATGTTTATCTTGGTCTGTTTTTAGTTTCTATGTAATTGTTATCTAATCAGGGTGTTGATAATATTGTGCAGGGATTGACATGGCTTCTTCCTGAAAGGTTTTCTGATTCCGAGATAGGTCCAGAAGCAGGTTTTGTGAAATTTTGGTAACCTATGGTTTCTTGTTACATTAGAAAGTCGTAGGGTTTTTTTTCTCTCGTTTTTAAGTAATTATTAGTCTGATTTTTGGGAAAGCATAGAGGAAGAAAGGTAAACATTTTGGCTTTTGTGGTTTATCCGTTTATATATTTTCAAAAACAAAACATAGGCTTGTTTGTTTTCGGAGATGAGTTGAGATTAAAGTTAAAAAGTTGAATAAAATATTGTTAAAATATATTTTTTAATATTATTTTTGTTTTGAGATTTGAAAAAGTTGAATTGTTTATTTTATTTTGTATTGGAAGTTAGGAAAGTTGTAATGATTAGATGAGATGAGATGTTTTCTGAAAACAAACGAGGCCTAAATTTTTCCATGGACTTTTTCTCCATTTTTTGCTACTTCAGCCTACATGTGATGGGGATAAAAGTAGGATAAAATTTAATTTCTTTGTTTTTCTTGCCAATTGGACCTGTAATTGGTTTGTCCATTCTATTCACTTTTATGAATCTATTTTATATTTTATTTTCTAAGGTATGATGAATATCAATCAATGCTTTATTCAAAAATTTGTTGATCTTCTGCAGTAACTACCATTTTGGGCATAATCACTGCTATCAATGAACATATCATTGATAATGATACAGCTCCTACTCGGATGCAAACAGGCTCCGTGGAGCCTCATTCATTTCCATACTCGTTATGCATATCTTCGCTCAAGGACTTGGAAACATTAATTGAAGTTATAGCACAACATTACTATGGCGATGATAAGAAGTGGAATTTTATTGCTGTTACAGAGGCTACCAAGTAAGAACCTCCCCCCCCCCCTGTCCGAAAGAAAAAATCAAGCAGTTCTGTATTCAGTATGTCTCTTTATCATCTCCAGTTAGGTGTTATTGTACATAGGCAATATCCAGTTAGGTGTTTATTGTATAGCAGCACTTGTGTATTTGTCTCATCATGGGGTATTCGATCTTTGTCAGGGTTCTAGTTAGGTTAGCTTTGTTTCGGAACAGTGGATATAAGATGCTTCTTCATGGAGGGGAGACACTAAATGACGAAAGGCAATTAGATACTTCAACATCTCAGCATAAAGTTGATGGTTTCCCAAAGTATGGAGGGCATCACGGCCCTGGTTACTTAAGGACAAATCACACACAGAATCCCTGGAATCTAGAAGGAAGAGCACTATCTGCATTAAATACGTTTGGAGAAACTGCTAGGATGGGTTCAGACCCATCATGGTTGCATAGGGTTCAACATCAGCATGCGATTATGGACCCTCCAAGTAATTTGTATAAGATTAATTGATTAGTTAATGTATATGTGTTGCATTTATTGAATACTTTACAAGATATACATTTATGTTATTACAGGACCAGTGATTCAGAGGCCAACCATTTCCACCATATTGTCCGAAAAGGGTCTTCATGGAGCATTATATCTAGCAGGGGAAGTGCTTTTTATTACTAGACCGCTTATTTATGTTTTATTTATCCGGAAGTATGGGTCTCGGTCATGGATTCCTTGGTTTCTTTCACTGGCTGTGGACTTTGTTGGGATGGGCATTCTTTCAAAAGTTACAAAGTCAGGGGGTCATACAGAAGAGCAACAGTTTCATCTTTCCGTCTCTGAAAATGATGAGGTTTGGGTTTTTCTAAATCTTACCATGTACAGAGAGTTGTATGCTTCTGGATGCATCCTGCTCATCAGGCTTCTGCGTTGAATCTTGCAATATGTATTCTCTAGACACAATTTCATGGTTGCATTGTTTAGTTCTCATGAATAGATTTAATGCCGTAGTGTTTTTTATACCACCGCTTTGACATAGGTTAAAAGAAGGAAGCTGTTATTGGCACTTTACCTTATGAGAGACCCTTTCTTCAGCAAGTATACCAGGTGCGTATCTCATCTTTAATATATTTAGATTATTTGTTTATACTTTTGTAAGGAGTTGAAACAGTAGGAAACTGCACTATGATTATCATATCTATGGTTGCGATGTTTCAGGCAAAGACTCGAAAGCACCAAGAACATTTTGGAACCTGTACCGATTATTGGGTTTCTTGCTGGTGTGTTTGATATAGTTTTTCAATTCCAGAAGTCTTTCTACTTTCAAGTTTGCGAGATTTATAGTATGTTGATATATTGCTCTTTCACTCTTAACGAACAGAGAAAATTGTTGAACTAATTATTGGAGCTCAGACACGGTACACTTACATGTCAGGATCATAAGACAGAAGCCAGCAAGAAGTTACACCTCTTACAGTTCAAATTTCAGGAGATTATATAATTTGGTGTGTCATAGTCTTTGCTTTGGTTCACAATTTTGTCCCTTTCAATCTGTAGAAATTGGCCTAGATGGCCGCTGGTATTATAAGCATTGACCTTCGCAGGTGTTTATTAGTCAATCATGAATTCCTTTGTTTTTTTTGTTGTTTAAATATCCCCTAAAACGTTCCAAGAACACATATTTGGCCTTTTCCTTGTTTAATTTTATGGTGTTTTTGTTTGTTTGTATATATCTCTTAGATGAAATGAGATGAGATGATTTTAGATGAGTTAATAAAATATTGTTAGAATATTATTTTTTTAATATTATTATTATTTTGAGATTTGAAAAAGTTAGAATTATTTATTATATTTTGTATGAGAATTTGAGAAAGTTACAATGATGAGATAATATATATTGAGAGTATTTCTGTATCCAAACGGCCGTCATGGTCAATTTGAAAAACAACTCAGATTAATAAAAAGATTCTTGCTTGATTGTTTTGTATTTGTGTGATACTGATGTCGTGCCGGTGTTAGTCGAATGTCGTGCCGGTGTTGGTCGAATTGCCTAGTCTTCTTGTTACGGGAAGGTTTATTTGTCCGCTCAATACCCTGTAATTCTATCCTGTCAACAACTCTATACATTCCCCTGCCAACAAAAATGTATGCTGCTGCTTTTTCTTTTGTCAGAAATGCCTCGGGTCCCAAAAAGTGTCACGAATCTATCCTTTTTTTTTTTTTTTCTTAATGTTTAAGGAAGTGTTTTTTAATGATGTGAATTTTTTATTTTTTTAAAAAATATTTATGATGATTAAAAAAATACATGAAAAAAAAAGAAAAAAAAAAATTAAAACACGTTTGGGACATAATTTCGGGCTACTTCTACAGTAGCAGTAGTATTGTTCTTTTTTTATTGTTAGACGTGTCAGATCTAAAAACTATATAAAAATAAGTTTATAAATTGATGTAATTTTATTTGATTCATATATCAATTTTATAATAAAAGTTATGTCATTTTTAGAAATAAATAAATAAATTATTTGTATCTGAATTGATTCCTACTTATTATTGATATTGATGGGATATTTTGATGGTGGCATAGAGGGCCTAGTAGTAAGGAAAAACATCTTGGCATAGAGGCGTACTTCAGGTTGGCCCAATTGTGCTTATGAAGTTATATCTTTCAGACGGAGAGATAGGCCCCGTTTTGTATTGGGCTTTTTTATTGGAATTTTAAGACAAGACTAGTAATGTTTTCCTGCATTTTAAATTTAGTTATTTTTATTCTTCAAAAAAAAAAAAGTTATTTTTAGTCATTTATTAATATTATACATTATATAAGATATTTAAAATATGTGATTGCCTGATCGGGAATGTAAGAATATTCTATCAATATTGTGCAGATTTTTAAAAAAAAAATTTAGAAAAAAAAAGAAGAAGTAAAAGTTCATCAATTTTAGAATCTGGTCCCATCGCCGCATCAGAATAAGGACCTTTTCCTTTTCTCTATGAGGAGTAATACATCATGGGGGAAAAGGCCAATTTATGAAATGAAACATGTGGGGTCCACTTTTAGCATAGAGTAGTCATATGGGAGGGGGCCCAGGCAATAAGACTCCCCCCTCCATTCTAGAAGCGACAATGGACCATGTTTATGCAAAATGGTATAGGCGGCCATACGCATAGTGGGCTAGTAGTTGGTGGGGCCCTCCCAACACCCCCAACCCCCCATAGATGAGGCCGTGACCCCAGTAGTAATAATAATGGTGGGATCCATCCACCACTTCGTTGGTCCACATCCCCCACAGGCTCTCTTGTTTAGGCCCCCAAAGTTAATGATCTAAACTTGGCCCGACTAATATTATACACAACACTTTTTACAACACTTCTCGTAATACGTAATATAAAATAAGAGTATTTTTATAAAGTGATCTTACTTTTATATAATATTTTATAATAATACATTTCATTTTGAAAATTGTAAAATATGTTATAAAAAGTATTGTGTACTTGTCATTTTTAATTTGGACCAACAGGAGAAGGGCAGAACCGTCAGTGGGTCCTGTCCTATTACCGGAAAGAATAATGCACTTCTCTTGCTTTGTCTCGTTCATTCAAAATGCATGTGAGGGACCTTTCATAAATTTTTTGATTGAATCCACTTTATTTACCTTTTAACGAAGCTTTTAAACACTGCCTTTAGGGGAAGGGGGGTAAAAAGTTTTTACCAGTTATACGTACTATCCAAATTACTTTTACCGATGTATGTTATTAGGTACTAAACGAGTTCAATTGTCGGATAAGACAAGAATGACCCATCTCAAAAATACACACAAAAAAAAAAAAGAAAAAAGGACATACCCGAAACATCATTTTTGGTTCAGTACAGAGATGTTAATTTAAACACTGACTAGTTGATGGCTTTGCCTTTGTTTTTTGTTTCAGCTCTCGCTCTCTCTCTCTCTCTTCCTTTGACCACGGGCTTTGGAACTTTCAAAATTTCCAACTACTCATTAAAGAATGAATTGAGATGGAGTTGCATGATTATCAAAGCTGAAACTTGCAAATTAAAAACCTATATATATATATATATATATATATTAAGATATGGAATTTCTACCCTAAACTCATGATCACTGCACTGAAGACATGGTAGCATGCATGCATGCATACTTCACTTGTTTAAAGACAATGCATGTTTGTTCTAGCTAGGCTCTTAAATCCCAAATCCTGTATATACGCCGTTGGGTCTAAGATCAGGGCCACCCCCACGTAAATTAATGTACGTGCCACTTAAAATGGATAACAATATTATTATGATTAATCATAGTTGCATCTGTTTGTATTATCTTGTTAGCGATAATTCTGACTGTCTCAAATATGTGGCTACATATGTAACATGCCAAGGACTTGGTTGGACTTGCGATAATTGTCCTTAGCCTTCACATATATATTTAATATTTATCATGCACGAACAACTAGCCTGGCCGGTCTATACATTATTATTCATAAAAATGAAAGTCACGAGAAGCGTTTTAAGGACAATTATTTATTTAATTATATGCAATGAGATCAGACATTTATTAGTAAGGATATTGTTCGTACGTAGTTATGACTTATGAGCATACCTTGATCTCCGATTGGCGATTTAATGCTTTTATAAATGTTTTTTTTTTTCCTCCACATCTCTTGTAAGATTAGGAACCTCGAACAGTGGAATTGCCTTACAGTCGTATAATCTCGTTTCGAATCGAATTCCCGATTTTCTAAACTCCAACATATGCGCATGTCTTTACACTGGACGGAGCTCTATCCGAGCATTCGTATTACTTTCATCAAATTATCTTTAAAATTTGATAAAAAATACATATGTTTTATAAATTTAAAATCTATTTAATTATAACTCTACATTAAATAAATTAATTTATCAAAATAATAATATAATATTATTTTTTTAATAAAAATATTTTTATTGTTGTTTTCATATTTTACAATTATATTAATCATATGTTAATTAATAATTTAATTTAATTCTTACATTATTATTACAAGACGGTTGTAGATTAAAAATGAATAAAAAAATCTTTAGAGATTAAAAATAAATAAAAAATAAATTTAATAGATGAATAGCAACTCTTTAAATTTAAATAAACTCATCAATTTACTATAATTCAAAACTTCCTACTTAACTTTTTGACTAATCTAATTAAGTTTTATTTTAATAAAATTCATCATATTTTATATTTAATTACACTTTTTGTACAACTACAAACTCGAGCTCAAAATAAAGCTCGGAAAATAAAATAAAAGATTTTTTTTTTTTTTTCGTTTAATCATTCGGCTGATGGGCGTCATCACGACCTTTGACTCAAACCGAACAGACGAGCCTCTTGAAGAGGGAGCCACCACGTGTCGCCATCAAATGGGTCCACCGTCCAAGTAGCCATGCGATCCTTAGATTGCCCCCACCACCCCATCTGGTAACTGGTAAGTATATCCATCTATTACCATTTCCACGTTATATATACGGTGGGTTCTCCATCGTTTCCTACGTGTTACCGAGTAGCTAAGGAAAAATTGGATTCGTTTCTATCTTTCTCACCTCTCCTCTCTCCTTTTTCTGTGTTCGTGTTTCCCTTCGTTTCTCGCTTTAATTTGTAAGCGAGAAGAGAAACAGACATAGAACGATACCTATTCTTTCTACTTTTCCGAGAAAGCTTGCAAATGTTTTCCTATTAAACATTCCTCTTTTTTTTTTTTTTTTCTTGGACTCTGTAAGTTTATTTATTTATTTTTTTTTTTCTGGGTTCTCTTGTTTTTTCTTTACTGGATTTTGGTCCGAGCAGTTAGTTCTCTCCAAATTCCAAAGATGGCTGCGATACGGGAACAGGAGCGCGAAAAGGAGCAAGCAGCAACAAGAAGCGTTGGTTTTGAAATAAACGGCGGGGAAGAGGCGGAACTAAGGAACCACCACAGGAAAGAGGGACCCACCAACACCACCATATCCACACCGCCTCAGCCAACGTCGGCAGAGATAGCTGCGCCGAAAGAAGAGCCAGGAACGGAGGCGATACAGGTCATGCCGGTAGCCGCGCACGTGCCCGCGGGTATACAGATGCAGATGGATATGAAAGCGGTTGGGAGCAGAACGCAACAAGCGGCAGCGAAGAGAGCCTCGACGAAGGATCGTCACACGAAAGTGGAGGGTCGTGGGCGGAGGATCCGAATGCCTGCCGCCTGCGCCGCCCGGATCTTTCAGTTGACCCGAGAACTGGAACACAAGTCAGACGGCGAGACCATCCGGTGGCTCTTAGAACACGCCGAACCGGCCATCATCGCCGCCACTGGCACCGGAACGGTCCCCGCAATCGCCCTGTCCGTCAATGGGACCCTGAAAATCCCCACCACATCCGGTCCCAACAGCGACCCACCCATTAAGAAGAAACGCAAACGACCTGCTAACAGTGAATATGTAGACGTAAGCGACGGCGTTTCGGTCTCATCTGGTCTCGCCCCCATAACTACCGTCCCTCAACGACAAGTACAAGCGGTCGTCCCCGTGTGGGCTATACCCTCAAACGCCGTCGTGCCCGGAACGCTGATCATGGTTCCGCCCATGGCCTCAATTGCCGGACCTTCAAACCAGCCTCACATATTCACATTCCCAGCCACGGCGACGCCTCTAATCAACGTCTCGGCGAGGCCGATATCGTCCTTCGTCTCCTCCATGGCCAATACAGCAGCGAACGTTCAAATCCAACCCAACTCAACCACTTATTGTCCAAGCTCGGCTACTTCCATGACGAGCAGTAAAACTATAACTTCAACCACTCAGATGCTGAGAGACTTTTCGCTTGAGATTTACGATAAACAGGAGCTCCCGCTCATGCCTCGCCCTTCCAAACGCTGAGAAAACAGAAAGTGTCCTTTTTTTCGTTCATGGAGCCTCACATGCACACGTGAGGGAGTGCTTAGAGGTGGGGGCCACGTGTGAAGTGGGGACCACATGTAGTTGTGGGGTCAAAGGAAGACTTTAAGCGAAGTGGTGCTGCTCCGTGGACCGTGCAACGGGATAAGGAGGTACGAGTTTTTGGGGGGAGGGGGGCCACTTTCATTCATGTGACGGTGGGGGCGGGGGGGGCGCAGGCCCCAAGGGGTGGGGGAGAGTCTTCGCACTTTTTCCGATGCAAGCATGGCGGTCCCTACACCTACTGTTGAGGGTTTTGTGGTCCGATCGAGAATGGTGGGGCACAGTTGCTTTATCTCTGCAACACGTGCAGTCCCTTATGGCCAAGGGCCCCAAGCAAAGTGACGTTGGTTAAAGCTTCTTTGGAGATGGTGATGAATCTGATGTTGGGTTTCCATACGGAAAATAGTGTAAATTGCAATTGGCAAATGTTGTAACGTGGAGTCGGCTGCTAAGCTAAGAATCTCCCACTCCTTTAATTATCATTTTTACTTTTTGAAATGCACATATTTGTATGAGACTGAGAGTATGGTAATGGGTTTTCCTTTGCTTTTAAAAAGAAGTAGATATAAAAATAATAAAATAAAATCAGAGTGGGGGGGAATGGTGGGATAGGTGAAATAGTTAGGAGGTGGGTTCCAGAGGCCATATATGGTTAGGAAAACATCATGTTTGGTGTGCACGATGAGAAGGAGATGCCTCGTCTCGTCTCGTCCCGTCCCGTCTCATGAATCCCCTAAGCTAAAGCTAAAAGAAGCGGGTCAGGTCCATTCTGGCTGGGTTACATAGTCTGGTCCATACTATTGGTGGTCCACGTGTGCGGTACATATTGTGGTTTGGTTCATGTTTTGAATGTGATGGTGGGCCCAATGGCCCCCCACCCCCCATCTGCAAAATTTTATTACGCAACACCCAACCTTTTTCACCTTTTTGTTTGTGGCCTTTTATAATATCTTCTTTCTTACAAGACTTTTTGATTAATATTCCCGGCCAATGAAATTCCTACTATTTTTTTTTAAATAAATAAATAAATTTCAATAAATTTGCCCACATTTTTCAGTGTAGTACTAATGGATTTTATTATTGAAACTAATTGGCATACCATATTACTTGAATTTGATAGCTTAGGAGGCCGATTATAATCTTAAATTCTTAATACAAATACATGAAAATTTATTTACAGATGATATTATATATTTTCAAGGAAATAAATAACCATACAAGTTGTACTTTGGTAGCAGAGAAAAGTTGGACCAATTAAAAAAATATAATATATATATATATATTTTTTCTTAAATGTTGGTTCAATGAGAGCGAGTGACCCATTTCTATTTTCTTATAGCCGAGTGTGGAGATACTGACCGCCATTTACTGTGGCCGCTTTTTCAGCCTTAATATTTGGGTGTGACCTGTAGCTTTTTGGCCCATTTAGTGAGGTTGGGGACCCAACTCGGTTTTTTTTGGTGGGGCAACATTACATTTGCATTTGCATTTTTCTTATCCAATTGATTACGTCAATCCATGGGTTATAAAGTAATTCTACATATAACCGTAAAATATGCAACCGTCGTATAATTACTTTAAAAAAAATAAGATTCATTATTAAAAAATTAATTTTTCTAATGTAAATCTTATGTTTTATTCACTTTTTCCAAAACGATTACACAACAGTTACAAAATTCACGGTTATAAATATATTTTCTCTATCTTATATATTTACTTGTTTTCTTTCTCAACTTTTTCTTTTGGTCCAAAACTTCAAAAATCTGTAAAAGATGTTATCTATATAGATGCCATTAAAACACGAGCTTCTTCTTTGGAAACACACTGTCAAGGTGCTCTGAACAGTATACTAACACAAGAAGGCGAGAGAGATGCAGGTAAAAATACCACAAATCATCGTGGGTTTCAAACAGAGGACAAATACATGTCAAGATTTCTACTTGCTCCTACTCTTTAGTTTTCATTCTCATCAATATTTTGTAGCAAGTAGTAGGAGGAGGATGCAATCTGCTCAGATGGTTAAATTCTCCTGAATGGCAAGAAAGGAACCCACAATACTTCCTCCAACATCTGGGAAAGTTTCACATCCGGGAAGGGGCCTCACCTTGCCCTTATGATCAACTTCAACTGGGTACTTCAATAGGTGGCCCCTCATCTCCGTCACCTCATCAGCAGCAAATTGTTTCCAGTTCATCTCTCCCAGTGATCTAACTTTTCTCACGCATTCCAGAGACTCTGGTTGTGTGAAGCAGTCCTCAATACCTCCAGTATGCTCTGCCCATAATGACATCCTGTATCCATAAATCTGCAAAGTACATATTCACACATGAAATAGCAAGTCAGTTTTAACTGGCATCATGTATCCATGCGTGAAAATTGTTCAGATCCCTTAAGAGAGTTCTGGAATGATCTTTACCGTTTTCATTATTTTTGTGGCAGTACCAACTTTCTTGGTTGCATTCAGTCCAATCAAAGAAACTTTAGAAGTACCTTCTTTTTTGTTTCAAGTACAAATCCAGAAAAGGTATGTGTTTACTGTGGAACGTGTATTCACTAATCATTTTCACCACTTAACTTTTTCAATGTGTACCGGTGAAGGTTGTCTTAGCAAGGAAAATTTGAGAAGCGTCTTGTAGTTAATTACACCGATGCATTATGCACCCTTTTAGGGAACCAGATCAACCTGTCTAAAGATTGAAGCTTGCTCGGTTGGCTTTTTGGATGTAGCCTTCTTGTCTAGATCTTATGACCATTTGATCACGTGACTTTAATCAGTAAGAATTATTGAACTTTAAGAGGTTGGTATTTATATTTTGGACACAAGAAATTGAAAAATGTTAAGCCATTCCCGGTTTGTTTCCATAAAATTTTCAGTTCCATGCACAGCTGCAAATGACAAGTCAAAGGTAAACCTAACTTATGGGGCCGAGGATACATAAGCTTTACACGGTAATGAGGAGAGATGCATGTGATTCTCCAAGATAATTTTGCTCGTGTAGGGCTTGGGGGGGAGGGATATCAATATATATTATTTTATAAGAAAAAGGGAGGGATATCAATATTCGAGAAAAGATATTACTTAAATTTTAAATTCTCAACCTCTTTTTTCCTAATATAGTCCCCTATTATGTGAATAAGCTACCACTGGCGATCCTTTGTATGATGAGATAGATCCTTAATTAACTAGAGTTACCTGTCCGAGCGGATTACAAACTTTTCTTGCCCATGTATGATGAGGTTGATACGCTCCCATTGCAATCTCAGTGTCCCTCGTGCCCTCCATGGAGCGCTGGTTGATGTTTGCAGAACCCAATATTACATATTCATCATCGACTATCATGCCCTTTGAATGAACATAAATCATAAATCGTCGATTTTTTTTGCTCAGTGCCTGGGAACAAGATACAGCACATATAAGTACATTTGTTGCATAAAAATTGCATCTGAGCAACCAGAGGAACTCCAATAAGGAACCTTTGAAAGTTCAGAAGAGTATCTAGAGTTTGAAACCTAATCCTGTCAAAAGTTTAAGGAACACAAGTGCGTGCATGCAAAGCATCATGCAGAATCAGGCTAAAGAACTAATCACTTCCAGAAGTAAAGAGAAGACACCTGAGGAGTGCTAGCTGCAGTATGACCCCCAGAGGAAGTGGTGTCATAACCGTCTATGGCCTCACGATTGCCAAGACAAAAGAAGTTCAGATAGTCTTGTGGTGAAAATGTGCCCTCAAGCCCAGCCTCCTCCAAAGCCTTGTAGATAGTCTCATACATCATTTGCATTGTTTTGTTCTGTAACAATTTATGATAACTCCAGATCAACAAAATGCACTAGTCGGTCACTAAAAATTCTGACAGATTTTAGCAGATTAATGGGCCAATTATTGAAGGGTCCGATGTGATATTATATACGTTTCTATATCATAAAAAATGAGTTCTCCATTGTAAAAGATGAGCAGAAATGGCTCCTGTGAACCTTTTGCCAAATAAAGCTTTTGCCACAAAATAATCAAGCTTTTCTATCGAAATGCTACATACAAACAACTCAATTCCAATTGAGTCCGTGCTTTAGTCTCTCACTTTATCAAGATTGAGTCATAGAACTCAATGGGAATAATAAATTTGATGCTCTAGAGTGGAACTTGTACTTTCTAGAACCTCTGGCAGTTGTATACATTAAAAGCACCAGAGCCACATTTTTGGCAGAAAAGATAAAAAGAAAAAGGAGACACTATAGAAGACTTCTGCAGAAACCCAATATTCTCTCAGTGTGCTCATATTGGAAGTTTCAGATAACCTCATTGAACCCCCAAGCCCAGCTACCCCGTTCCTCCAAAGAAAATAATCTTAAATGACCAAATTGTAAGCTTCCTCATACAAACATACAAAAGTTTCATATTGCTGGGAAAGAACAAGAACTGAAAATCACCCTAAAAGGCACTAAAATCATTTTAAGCTGAATTGCTACAAAGGAGGATATTCCCGAAAAGCTTTCCACTGCAAAGCATAAGATAATGAAAAACAGAAAAAACTGCAAAAAGACTTATCACTAGGCTTCTATGTCATGCAGAGCTGTGAAGCACAACAGCATGGCAGAGCATTTACTGACTGAACATGGTTTCAGTTTCAAAATTCCTAATTGGGGGCTTACCTGCCAAAATAGAATTCTTTGAGTAGCAGCACCAGTAGGAACACCTTCTGGCCACATTGGGATAACTATATATACAGCAAATCTCTCGTTTGCTCTAATTTTATCGGCAATCTTAAGGGCAATTTCCATTGGGATCAAATTGTTAGCACCTGCATTAAACAAACCAAACAAGACAATGAAATTATAAGACACCTTTTTATTGCCACACTAACTCGCTAAGTGTTTCCTGAGAAGACAATAACACGAATGTGCAGATGTGTATGGTGGTGCAGCAGTTTAACATAACGTCAAATTCTAATATCCAAAAGTACTATATGGTTCCAATCATTTTGACTATTGAAGCCCATCACTGGCGTTTTGATACACTACATGTCAATACCATAATGACTTCAATTAAAGTGCATTCTTGACTATATCACTGTTCTTTATGCTTCCTCTTTCCTTGATACTCGTGGAAGTTCTCTACTTATTGACATTCCTTCTAGTACTACCATGATCAGCAGAAGTTTCCCATTCTGATGGTGCTTAAGTTCAACGTCTAGTCCATCTAATAAACTGAAAATCCTTTGATTTTTTAAACAGATTAAGCGCCCTTTTAAGGGGTATCTGTAAAATACATGCATAAGTGAAACCTGATGCCACAATGGAGATGTAGGTACATATGAGTATAGGTTTCTTTCATTTGATGTGTTGGCAGTTTTTCAAGTAGGTAACATGTCTTATGATTTTGCTCCACCACAAGTGAAAGTTTTCCAATAAAATTAGGGCTTTGACCTCTTTATAATAATAAATAAATGGAATATAGGTTACTTTTTATTTGAATCTCACATAAGCACAGCCAATTTTTAGACGCAACTGAAAATCCAATGTTCCATGATAATATAACTGATTATTTATTTTAGCCCCAGACAACTGCAAAGCTTATGTCTGTTCATGCTGAATGTCGAAATAATGAAGTTTCAGGTTAGGTCCTTACAGCAACAAATTCCAGCAACATATAAAACAATTTATACTCTAAATATCATAGAGATCTCTTGTTAAATTTATAATGTCCTCACCTACATCTTTATTTGAACTCCAATTGTACGAAGATCCAATGAAATACTGATTCTCTATATAAATGAAATGCTGCGCAGCACGAATGGCCTTAACATATGCCGTGTGTATGCTCATGTCAATCAGCACATTCTTCCCACACACCAGGTTCTGATACAATCAAGTAATTAAATAAATTCCAGACACTCCCCAGAGGGTTTATAGATTGAAATCAGCAAAAAGATAAACTAACCACTAAGGGATGTTTGGAAACAATTTCCATCCCATCTCATTTCCTTCCCAAACATCATTGAAACACAAACACTTTCAAACTAATCATTACAACTTTTTCAAACTAATCATTACAACTTCCCAAAATTTCAAACAAAAAATAAAAAACAATTCAACTTTTTCAAATCCCAAAACAAAAATTATATTAAAAAATTATATTCTAACAATATTTCAAATTTATAATGTTTTTTATTCAATTTTTCTCTCTCCTTTCCCTAAACCCAATAAATACTTAACTCAAACTATCTCACTACTATTCACAAAATTCTCATCTCATCTCATTCCCCAAGCATCCTTCTTATTTCACCTTACCTTGGCTGGGGCTTCTTTCGGATCCTTTGGGAAGCCACTAACAGAATTTGAATCAATGGAACGAAAAATCTGAATTTGCACAGAAAATGAATAAGATAATTTCATCAATAAGCATATAAAAATTACCAGAACAAATTGAAAAATCAATGGTTCTTTTCCTCCCAAACCAAGGCCCTCAGAGCAATTACAACAATTAATTAAGACCATCTGACCTGAACATGCCAAGCTTCTGGATCATTCTCACTAGTGCAAGGAACATTAGACAGTCCAACAATGTCTGGAATTCTTTCTAACCTGAGCAAGGCATCATCATATGACATTTTGAGTTTTTTAATCCCATGAGGTTTTGCAGCCTTTAACCAGCGTTCCTCGAAGTTGGTCAGAACGTCATATGCCGCTGCACCATCAATTCTAGAGTGCAAATCATGCCATGGCTCTCGTGGACAACCATCAACATTACCCTGTCAACATAAACAATATGCAATATAAGAACAGTGATGATTACCTCGAAGGCAATTATACATCAGCATAACAGTTCCTTGGCCTTTTATCTGAGATTATTTGAGTTTGCTCCTTGAATCCAACCGCATCTACAGCTTCATTTTCAAGTCATCCATTCTAGTTTTTTCTTTTATTGTTGGGAGGAGGGCTGCGGGGGAGGATAAGGAGCACGAGAGCCTGGGTAATCAACTGCACTAAGAATTATACTTTTGTATCTATAACTCGTGTAAAATAAGCTCAAAAAGAAACCGTAGGATCTACATACACTTTTTGAGACTTCGTGTACCTCATAATGTCACCTCAAGAACTAACAGATATGGACAGTAGTAATAGCCCTTATAAAATCAACACACATTAAATCTCAAGCTTTTGTGAAGTTCCATGTATTAATAACAATAGATTTTGATTTGAAGTAATATCAAATTGGGTTTTGCTATAGTCAGGACTCATATGATCCTTCCATAAAAGTTTTGTACAAATCACCTTTCCTTACATAATGTCAGGGAGGGGAGGGGAGGAGGGGGGCAGGAGTTGTACCAAACAAGCAATATGGTACTGCTGCACTGTTAAAGCTATTAACAGCTGTTCAACAACATAGGACGCTGTGGTTGTGGGCTAAGAGATTACCGTGTAAGTAGGGTTGTGATAGTCTTCCTTATGCACTGTTTGGAGAGTTCGAAATATTGGATGCTGTGGAGTATCATATCGGCCATCACATAAATCAAGTCCTCCAACAAAAGCTATTATCTTCCTTCTATTGTTGCCAGCATCGGCATCCACAATTACAGTTTTTTGATGGTGTGTATAGATTGTTTCGACTTCCTGATAATACAAGATGGAAGAAGAATTTCAAATTTCCACAACAGCTCACAATCAAACAAAATTCAGTTGTGGGTAAGGATGTGTGTGTTTAAACAACATTTTTTCATGGGCTCTCAACTATAAGCAGGGAAAGGTTATGTTTCGAAAATTGGTCATCCCCTGCATTACTAGACAATATTATTGACAGTTTGAACGGCAAGTACTGGCAATGCCACTGGATGCAATGTCTACTTTAAGCAGTAAATTTTCATGCTAAAGTCTTAGTTTCTAAACTCACCAAATCAAACACCTCATACTAATGTTCATTTCAGGCACCAAACCTGGGCTAGGGTCAGTGAACATATGGTCAACGCCAATTTTAGCAATCATTAACTAACATGAATGTAGGACAAGCTTTTCCCCCCTCATGGATAGAATGTAGGATGCGGCATTAATTTTGGTCAAGATTCCGACAATCTAGGAGTTCTAAGAAATGGTATCAAAGAAATTAAAAACTGATGTAGAAAATTGCTGAGAATTATATCATGTACGAAAGAGAATCCATCCCCCCCCCCCCCCAAAAAAAAGGCATTTACATCTTACCCTTTGCTTGATCCAACTATGTCGCTTTCCAGCAATGCGGGGACAAAGAAGCACTTGCACAGAAGAGTTCTTAAAGAAACGACGAGTTTCCTCATCATGGGTTTGCATGATTCCATCCTGCATATAGTGAGGCTTACTAAGAATGCATCTAACAAAAACCTATTATTAGAAACAAAAAGGGCAAGTAAGATATATATATTTTGAGCATATTTTAAGGTGCCATGGAATCGAAACCCAGAAATCATGGATTAGGACTCATGCTATCAAGCTCTACCTAAGAACTAAAAATAAAGCATATATAAAAATTACAGGTGAATACAAGCATCAACATACGCCAAAAGCATGCCGTATTGCCATGTAGCGCATTTTTGTAGAATATTAGATTCAAACTCCAAGTTAGGCCAAGAACTAGATTGCATTCTAATAATTGGTTTGATTACAACTAAATTATATATTTTGATAAGAATGATCCAGAAACTAGGGCACATGCTACAATGAGATGCCATAATATATTTCTCAAGGGAAGTTACTCACTGTTTTATAACCCAAAATGTTCCTCGAGGTCGGATCATCCCAGATAAGAAGCAACACTCTTACTCCTTCCTGGGACTTGGACCTCAGAAGATCTCCCAGCGTGAAATTTGAAGCTTGATCAGCATCCCGAATCAGTCGAACTTTGTGCCACACAGACCAACCTGTAATGTAGATCAAACGACGGGCCTGGCGTATTGCATAAAAAATGTCATGCCAGCACTTTCCATGCACATAGTGCATCCCTCCATCGAGCTTCAGGTTTGGAAGGGATCCATCTGGAACATGGGCATCTTGATAAAGCGTTACCGTTCCACTTTTCCTGAGAGGAAAGTATGTTCCAGGAACTCCGTGATAATCAGGGCCTGCCCCCACTCCTTGATGATAAATGCTCAATTTTTCAATTGGAGTGTACTGAATCGAAAGCTTCAAGGCTGCTCCGGGTTTACAAGGCTTCCCGCTACCATTCAAGATTGGGAAGGTTCCTTCAACCTTTACCCCCGAATATATCTGTTCCACGGGAATTGCCACGACTCCCACAAGCTGTGACCCCACCACATCACTATCTTTAACCACAAAATGCACTTCAGCGGCGTAATGTGCGACAGGAACATAGAAATGTTGCTTCCAAACAGGATTTTCGCTATTACTAATCACAAAAGTCCTGCCAATTACAGCATTTGATACTGATATTGAAACATATGGATCACTGGTGATCTTATTATCCGTGTGGACTTCAACTTCATTGTTCGCATTCCCTGGAAATTTCGTAAAAACATCCCCCATAGTTCTATGGAACATGTCCATATTCGGAAGATTTTCCGCATGGTAAACCCAAATATCTAAATTCCCGTGTAAGAGCAACACCTTCAAAGATCCTTTATTCTGCTGTGGCACAATCTGCAAGGACTGACTATGCTGCGACCCATCGAATGAGCTCGAGTGGCCGTAAGCAGAATGTCCAGATGAATCAATCTGACTTGCATAAGAAACGTCCGAAGTACTCGAAAACGAGTGACCAGGATAGCCATAAAAGTCCCCAGGCCTATCGTACCTCGTACTAGAAGGGGCACTCGTCAACGGTGGCACTGAAGGAGCAGGGGGTGAAGCCGGGGCAGTAGGGTGATTATCATACAAATGCACATTGCTCAAAAGATTATCCAAAGGTGCGTAAGCAGAAGTGTGAGAAACAGTGGAATAATTAACACCATCCACATTAACGGATGATCCAATTCCTATAGAACTTGAACTATCCTGCTGTTGATAATTGGAGAAGCTATCGGCACGAGAAGGGACTTGAAGTGGGATTTCGGGATATGGGTATGGGCCGGGTTGTTGATAATGGTAATGAGAAGAGCCATATTGAAAACTACTATGGTCTTGAAGGGTTGGATGAGGAGCACTCTCGGAAATTGGAGCATGTGGATATGGGTATGGATGGGGAGGAGGAGGAGGAGGATGGTGATGATGGTCTAAAGGGCCAGAATGGGAGGTCGAATCCGGCGGCGGGTATGCATAAGGGTAAGAATGAGCAGAATCATATGGGTAGGGATAAGGAGGGGGATGATATGGATCTGGACTTGGTGGTGGGTATGGAGGAGGAGGGTATGCATAGGGATTGTGGTTTGGGTATGAAGATGATGATGACGACGACGATGAACCGTAATTATCCATTAACAAACACTAATTTGGTTCTTTATGATGATAATTGAATGAATAATCGCTCACGAACAGTAATTAACAATACTATTACAAAACATGTCAGATGCATCTCTTCCAAGGACAATTTTGATGTCCATATATTGGACCTTGATGCAATATATATCCAACAAGCTAAGATATATATAGAAAACAAAGCAATAACAGAGGCAGAGAGAAAGAGACAGGAATAATCTTTTGTTGATTGGATACAGGCACAAAAGATTGTATATTTTAACGAACAGAGCAAAAGATGCAGAGAGGAACAAACGATGTTAGAATTTGATAGCTCAGAGAAAAAAAGAGTTCGAATCTTAGTGACAAAGATCAACCAAAAAAGAAAGCTTAAAAGCGAATTTTGGTCAGAGAAATGGTAGAGGGAAAGACAACAAGTGGGGTACCGTTCAAGGTTTGATCATCGAAAAAGATGAATGAAAACACAAAATTGATTTGGAATCTTCGGAAAAGAAAGAACAAGAAGGCAGATTGGATTTTGGAACTTGCCACCCAGAAATTTTCCTCGTGTCAACAACCCCGTGAAAAGGCGACACCGACATCCGGTTGATTTCAATCCCACGTGGAAGGATTTCACTGGAGGGTACGTGGGTAGGTTTGGATAAGTATTCTTCTTTGCCCGTTTCTTTCGACTCCCACTCGAGCACGAAAAAGAATGTTGCAGACATTAGCGGGTCCCGTGTTGAAGATCTGATCTACTCTATTCTTCAAATTTCGTAAGCAGAATTACTTGGTAAATCTTCTTCCGTCCCGTCTAGATTTTCAACCTTCAATTTTAATAGTCAAAAGTCAACAACTTTCTTCCCTATTTCATAAAAAATACATTTTTATATAGTCGATTCCTTTCTGGGATTCGAACATTTCCAAGTTATACATAAAAGCTTTTGCTGAATTTCGCCTCCGATCTCTTCTTCAAGTACCTCCAGCTTAAAAGCTGTTCTAATCTCTAAATTACCGCCAAGTTACTGCTATTGGACTTCTAACAGCATACACTTACTGATATCCAAATTAGGGACGAGAAAGAGAACTTGGTCCGAAGTTCTGTTCTTCTCAATGCAGTATGGCTCTTTTATTTTTTGAGATAAGATGAGATACGTTGAAGATTAAAATTAAAAAGTTAAAAAAATATTATTATAATATATTTTTTAATATTATTTTTGTTTTAGAATTTGTAAAAGTTAAATTCTTTGTGGGGTCGTTTGTTTTCAGAGATGAGATTAGATGAGATGAGATTAAAATTAAAAAGTTAAATAAAATATTGTTAGAATATATTTTTTAATATTATCTTTGTTTTAGGATTTGAAAAAGTTGAATTGTTTATTTTATTTTGTGTAGAGATTTTAAAAAGTTGTAATGATGAGATGAAAATAAAGAGAGGCTGCTCACCCAATTTTTGGTCTGAGAGACCTAGGCTCCGCCATCACTGATACTCCATTCGTTGCACCACATAAGTACTCCTCAGGGTACCAACATTCGTCACTGTCCTCTTGTATGTAACATGGATGTTGGGGGCTGCTTTTTTTATCCAGAACCATGAACTGAATGGTCAGGAAAACTGAATTTTGTTGGTAGTTTTTTGGGTTATTTATTATTTTATTTTATTTTGTATAAAAATTTGAAAAGCTTATTAGAATGCAAAGTCAATGAAAAAAATTGTTTCTCTTCTTTTTCTTTTGCTGATCTCATTTCTCTTGATTTATCATTTTAAGGTTACCGTATGTATAAAGTGTAAAGAATACATGCCTGTTTCAAAAAACAATAAAAAAAAAATACATGCCAAAAAGTTCATGTTTGACGGTTGGCATTTAAACATAATTAATGTAAACTAACCCACTAGACAGGGATAAGATGGCCCAATCATTTCCGAAAGGCCAGCACCCACTAGGTTTTGATAATTGATATGAAGCTATATAATTAAATAGTAATTATACCCATATAACACATAATATTTTATAACATATTTTATAATACATTTTAAAGTGATGAATGTTATTTTTTTATTTTTTATAAAGTATCTTATTAAATTGAGTAATTCTATATATCAGCCTACACTCTCCACATACCATGCATTCAATTTTATTTTTTTTAACTCAATACACTAAGTGTGTTGAGTGTGTTATAAATAGTAGGCTGATACAAATATTTTTTCAATTAATTATTCATCATTCACTGTTTATTATTTCTTTCCTTTGAAGGCTGATATACTCGAATTCGAGTGTTATTTAAAGTCTATAAATAATTAGAAAAATATTATTTTGTCTACTCAATTTGTTCTCTCATTTTGACACTTGATGCATTTTTAATTTTTTTCTTTACTTAATAGTTAAGAAAGTGAATATTAATGTATTAGTATTTTTTTTATATTTTTTAAAAATATTTTAAAATGATAAAAAAATATTTTAAAAAAAATAAAAAGGCAAATTTAACCTTGGAGTGGTGCTACTCAGCCGGCAGAATAGTACCCGCTCAAATAATTAATGTATGAATGTTTTCTCTCAACAGATGTGTGGTGTGAGACTGCTGAGTAGAAAAACTCTTCTACAAATTCTGATCATTAATTAGATAAATGATTTACATACGCAAGTACTCCAAATTCGAGTCTTAATATTTTTCTATTCATTTGCATAATGATGTTAATATATGACATATATGTTTTTCAAAATATAATCAAGCAAATATTAAAACAGTACGTACAAAGCATTTCTGATCTATTAAAAAAAAAGCACACAGGCATGCATGTATATATACGTGCATAATGACATTACTGCATCTTCGCCTGTTGGTTTTGAATATGAGTACTGATCTTTTGTGGACTGTAAATGACAATAGGGCTTCTTACAATGTGACGGGAGCTTTTCCAAACAAGTGAACCTGAAACCATTTGCCCACTCGACATTGGTTTTGCCTTCACGACAACCTTGAAGCTCCGAATCTGCAAGACGTGAGAGAAGGAGAGACTCTCGGGCTTGACTGTGATTTGAACTCCCTTGGGAGCTTTAATGGTGGCATTATAGATGGCCAGAGCAGGGCCGACGTTGGTGACTCTTCTCCGGAAAACACTTGTCGTTTGTTGTTGGTTGTTTTTCAAGCTAAGCTGCATGGTGGGATAGTTGAGAGCATCATAGCCAATTCCAGGAAGCAATTTGGGGCAGTTGACGGATTTTGAACCGGCTAGGGTTGCCACAGAGGATGCATTATACCCCTCGCGGCATAAGAATTGGATGTAAGTCAGTTCATCCATGTCATAAACTAAGCCGGGGCTCACAGCCCGAGTTGGGCTCACTTGGCCGGAACCAAAGGCAAATTCTGCTTCGTTGTTCACCCTACGGCTCATTGGTTTAGCTTGACAAGTGACAAAAGATTCCATGGAATTAGTGTCAACCAGCGTGAAGGAGGTATTTAAGCGTTAAAGATAATTCTAGCTAGAAGGAATGGAGAAAAGCCAATCTTCCTATAGAAGTGGATTTTGAAGCACACAAAGATCGATAGCGCCCAGCTTGGAGTCATGTGCTAATTAAAGGTTAAAACCAAAAATAGCAAACGGTATCCTCTTGTTACCTGTGGTCAAGATGGCAGATTTGATTGCTGCTGGAGTCCAATTTGGGTGGAATGACTTTACATAGGCAGCTACTCCGGCAACGTGAGGACATGCCATGGAAGTTCCAGACATGATGGAAAATTCTGAAAATTGGGTGTCACCTTTCAACCCGGTGAGCGACTTCATAAGCGTGTAAGCTGCCAAGATGTCAACACCGGGTGCTGCAATATCTGGCTGTAAAGAAAACATGCATGCCCACTTTTTTTCAAGTGCTGGGTTCTACATGCAACAGCCAAGCTGAAAGTAGAAGGGTTATAACTATTCTGGATGAAACAGTACTAAAATGTATACCTTGAGGAGGCGTTGCGATCCCGGACTTGGACCCCGAGATGAAAATGAAGCGACAAATGGAGCAGGCTCTTTTTTTCTTTCATGGGTCTTGTATATCACGGCTGATGGCGATCTGCATTGAACACAAAGTAAGTCATTAATTTAATTCCTCTTATCCGTGAATATCATCACTGATTATCTATCTGACGTTTTTCATAAAACTCGTGCATGGCTGGTCGATCGGGCTCAAGACTTGGTCAGTACTGATATAGGAGATATATAATGCAGGCAAGGTTGGAGTGCAACGATACTCGTAAGAATTTTTTTTCCTCCAATAAATGTTGAATTTGCTATCAGCACCGTATATGTAGTAAAAACATTCTCTCAAATAGCCAAGGGGTATTAAAATATCACCTCGTGGAATGTATGTAATCGTCGATGAATTCTCCTATGGTTCCATTTACCATGGTTGCTGGCGCCATGAAAATTTGGGCAGCATCAAGAAATCGATCAGTTTCAACTATAGTGCCAACCCCACCAATTCCTCTGACAACAGAGTCAGTACCCCAGGTTCCTAATTTGCAATAAACAAGCCTATCCTTTACTTTGATAGGGTCCAATGTGTCTTCAACACAGAACCTGTCACATTAATACGGGAAGGTCATATATTGTAATCATTATTTTTTTGTGAAATTTTCCACTCACCGCTGCTCCATGAACCCAAAAACAAACGTACCTCGCGTCCTCCTTGCTTGCAGAGTCTCGGGCCGCATCGGCCCCACTAATAAGAGGGTATAATTCCTGCTTTGGATTGAATGTGCTCACGCCAAGCCCCTGCGTGAACATGCAAGTTTCACATACCAGTAATTAATTTATGTACTCCACGTACAAACCCTAGCTATATAAACCAGATCATGAAATCCTGTCTGCAGTCAGATCTTACATATTACTGATCAGCTTTTTATGTAATGAACAAATTCGAAACCACAATGCTTGCAAGTATATATAGATTTTAAAAGCATGCATAGTCCACTAATTAAGTAGAGTTTTCAAATCATAATCGATCTGGTCATTTGTAAACAGATATATTATTACTAACAACGTCGTACATGATGAGTCCTACTCATGTTGCTATTTCAATACTTTTCGCAATACCCGTAACTAATATCATGTCATAAAGGTAAAAATCTTAATATAACAGCGTTCATGATGCGAAAATATATAACTTACTAAGATGTTCTTTCCATTTCCCAAATGAACTTTGCTTCTAAACTCCCTATCAATGCCGCTAGCTGCCACGGTCAGAATCCAAGGTGCATCATTCACCACACTACCGAGAATTCCATCATTTCCAGCGGAGGCGACGGTGAGGATTCCTTTCTGCATGGCATGAAATGCACCGACTGATATAGAGTCAGACATGTAATCTGGAGACCCTCCACCAATAGAGATCGAGATAACGTCCACCCCATCATGTATCGCAGCATCAAAAGCAGCAAGTATATCCATATCGGCGCAACCAGAGCTGGCCCAACAGACCTTGTACATGGCCACCCTAGCCGAGGGAACTGCACCACGGGCGGTACCATTGGCAAGCCCAAAGAGGCTTGCATTTGTAACTAGGTTACCAGCCAATGTTGACGATGTGTGCGTTCCATGTCCGTCAACATCAACCGGAGACAAAATGTCGGCGGGATCAGGTTTGGCATCGGACTTGAAGTACCTGGCACCTATGATCTTGCTTCGAGTACCCAAAAGGGGTGACAAACAAGAGAGAACACATGAGGTTAGCCCATGCAATTGATCCTACGTTAAAAGAGATTTCAACGAATATTTTAGGAACCACGTGAGTGAAAGCGCCGTGTAGTTATTTTGAAAAAATGAATAAATATAGGACCCACATGAAAAGAAATTAATTTTTTAATAGTAGACCCCACTCTTTTTTAAAGCGATTGCACGACGTTTGCGCATTCCACGACTGTATATAACATTATTCATTCACAACTTATTAAAAAAAACTCACATACCTTATAAAAAACAATCTTTCGATACTCTACGAAAAAGTTATATGTGCGGAGTGTAAGAATGAATAGTAACTGATACATAGTAAATCCCTTTTAAGAAACACAACTTTTACTTTGACCATTGATTTCATTAACTTGAAAAGGAGTTAGTCATGAATCATGATATAAAAATATTTATGAATCAAAAGAATATAGAATTTGTTATTATAATTATATATGATCGTTTACGCGTACGTCCGGATTATAGGCATGATATCTGTTTCGAATATGGAGAGGATTTTACTTGTTGCATCCTGAGAATTTGGCAAATTGGCCACAAGTACTTCCTTTCCATTTTGCTGGTGGGGGACCAAACCCGTCATCCTTAAAGCTTTCAGACTGTGGAGTAATCCCTGGCACATGAAACGGCATCACTTTAATTTTGTTACTACAAATAACTCCACCAAAATAATTTAAAATTAAAAAAAAATGAAGACCAACCTGTATCAAATAGACCCACAATTATATCACTCTCCATTCTCAATTTTCTCCTTGCGGTTAGAGGTAACCCAATAAAGTCCCATGATTTCGTTGTGTGTAGCTTGTGATACCGATTCGGGATCACCGATAACACCTCTTCCATTCCTATAATTCACAACAACATTAATTGATCAGTTAAATTTTTTTTTAAGTATTGAGTTAATTAATATATAAACCCATATATATGTTTGAGTGCAAATAAATAAAAGTGAGAAAAATATCTTAAAAAGAGAAGTACTGGATCCACAAAGGAATCTCACAAAAATAAATTCATAAATTAACGTAGTTTCATGTGATCGTCAAATCTATTTTACAAAAGAAAAAAAAATAATTTTAAAATCTGATCACGAATATATCGAGTTGCATTAATTATAAATATATTTTTATAAGACCTCTCTGTAATAAAACAATTGATCTCTTAATTAAAATGATGGAGCTTCACATACTCGACAACTTTTCAGCTTCATCTGCAGTTAGCTTTGCAGCAAATGCATTGAAGCTCTTTGTATAGCTGTAGACCAGCGACTCCTTCGCATCATCGTAGCTGTTCCATATATACGTATAAATTTCATGATCAGGATCACAAAAAACCTTAAATTTTATGTTCTTATTGTCCTATAATAAGAAAGAAAATTGTGTTTGGAGACTAGTTGACTATCTAGCTAGTACGTGATCATTTATCATGTGCATTTGCGTGTGAAAGAGATTAGAAGAGGAGACAAACCTACCATCCTTTCAAAGACGTGAGGAGATGAATGTGCATCTGATCTGCAGAGTTTGTATTCCCTGGATGATGATCTCCCAAGTAAGCGATGTAAAATCTCTGTACGTGCAGATTCCGATGAAGAATATTATATATTGCATGAAAACAATAATTACAGAACAATGTAATTAGATTAGCAATTTTCTGATACAGAATACACACCTTTTCCTCATCTCCAATTGCTCCAACAAGACTTATCAAGACCAGGAGAAAGGGAAGAAAAATCCAGAAATAAGGAAGAGTATGGATAAATCTCCTTCTCGACATGATCCTATGATCAGTATTGACCCTGTTTCTACCTATAGCATTACACCCTATTTATACATATACATAGTTTCCCATGAAACTAGAAAAATGAAAAGATCGAGCAGCTTAAGGATAAGGGCAATCTTGAACTTAGTGACAAAAGCAGCTCAAGGATAAGAGGCAGCTTAAGGATAAGAGCAATCTTGAACTGAACTTCAGCTAATTCGGTGGCTCAGGGTAGTTTTGGTTGGAAACCTTAAAAGGAAGTCAAACAGAAATTCTGTTCCTCACATGATTTTGTCACTGTCTATATAGGCTTGCTTCCTTTGGAGAAACGTTCCATCTTTTTTGTTTCTTTCTCCTAAATTTATAACTTTTTACACGGGAAAATAAAAAAATAAAATTTTTTTTAATCTCCGAATATGTCATACCTCCCATTAGGATTGGTTTAATTATGTAGTTCGATGAGATATTTTATTAAAAGTTAAATAAAATATTATTATAATATAATTTTTATTTTAAAATCTAAAAAATTTAAATTATTTATTATATTTTGTATAACAACCTGTACTAGTCTTCTATATATTCAATTGGTAGCCCATACACCATAAAGTTGGAGTTTTGCAATTTCCTTCCACAAATATATGAATCATTCCCCCAACTTCTCGCCTTGAGATTTTCTATTTGTTTAGTTACAGAAACCGACCCAAAAACAGAGCATCCGCACCCAGAAATACACATCAATAGAATTGCACCATCTTTCACTCAAATATCTATAGATGAGATGAGTGGCAATGGTATTATGGTGGTGAGTCGTGACGACAAGTAGAAGTAAATGAGAAACTTTAAATAATCTCAGGCTTCTTCTGTTGTGGCTTTAATATAAATAAAATTACAAAGTTTTCCCGATCCAAACATTTTTTTACACTCATAAAGATCAGTTTAAGCTTAATTTAAAGAAAGATTTGCTTGAGAACAAAGAAATAACCCCCATAACATCGGGAACCTCATTTTTCTTGAATTGCAGTTCAAGCATGCATGCCATCCTATCCATCCATATCCCACAGCAACAAATTAAAAATAGTCTCGTGGAAATAACTTCGCTTATATACATATATATATAATATATGGCATGGAGCCAATTCAATATTATTCATGCATAAGGGGCGACAACACGTGTCTCTCATCTAACATGTTCAGTTTCAATAAACTAAATCTGAAACCCAGCTGAAACTTTTTTTTTTTTTGGTTTTTTTTATCAGGGTGGTAAGTATGATCCAAAAATTGCAAGCCCTTTTTTTTTTTCTTATGAGGTTGGTTTTTATTTTTTATTTATTTATTTTTTTCACCCATGTAATCGAGATTAGAATGAAATGGCTGAAAAGTGTAAACTAGGCCCAGAATATAGAGACCAAAGTACGATGGCGGCCTCTCATGCATTAGCTATAGCCCAAAAGCTCAATCACTAGAATTAATAGAAACCATTGCGTCCTCCATGCCTAAGCCCTTTTAGATTGCCGTGAATGTAAGGTTAATGGGACAAAGAAAAACATGTTTTCCCCTCACTTACTCGCCTTCCCCGAACCTCCCGTATGCTGCATTCTGGAATGAGAAATGACAATTGTAGTTGTGAGTGTGTAACTGTCATACAATCATTTTGAAAAAAATTAATAAATATAGGACCGATATTAAAAAATAATAATTTTTTAATAGTAAACCTCATTTTTTTTCAAAGCGATTGCACGGTACTTACGCACTCCACGACTGCATGTAGCATTACTCTTCTAAAAAATGGTGCTCTCACCCGAGAGTTCAATCTATATGGTTTGAGCAGTTTATTTAGGTACCGTTTGGATATAAAAAAATATTTTATTTCATCTCATCTTATCATTACAATTTTTTAAAATTCACACAAAATATAATAAAAAATTTAACTTTTTCAAATCTTAAAATAATAATAATATTAAAAAAAATATTATAATAATATTTTATTCAACTTTTATCTCAACTCACTATCAAAATGACACCTTAGACTACGTTTTGATATTAAGATAATATATGAATAGTAGTGACAAAATAGTGAATAATAATAAATAATTTATTAATAATAGTGAAATTACAAAACACACCCGTATATTTTTGTTCCAAGAATATGTCCGACCACCATTCACGGCTTTTCAAAAATCAATCTCTCTAAAAGCATCTACCCATATAATAATAATTTTCCAATTATTATGTGGTTTGGGTAAAATTCCTTTGATCGTAGAGTTGGGTCAGGGCTTCGAAATACGTTACCACTGACCACAGGCACCAACAACGTTTTATCTTGGGCGGGGGGCAGAAAGAGAACCAATAAATTAGTCCGTGCCATCACTAACCTGTGGCCATAAATAGAGCCAAGTGGGTCTTCCCGTTGCCTGACGAGCAATTCATTACACCGATAGTCCCATACCCCCACCTGGCCGACTTCAAGATAAGTTAATTATGGGTCATGGCCCAAAAAAAAAAATTAATAAAGAAAAAGCCCATAATCCTATGCCTATTTCATAGAAAAATGAGAGAGAGAGAGGCGAAACGAGATCCGCTCAAAGTCACGCGGCAACCATAAAACATAAAATGATGATTTTCTCCCTAACCAAACAAATAAAATCCCACCATACAGACGACACCCGTAAACCACCCCACAAGAAAAAGGACGAAAGCCAAATACATCCTACCTAGCGATTCCGTTGGTACTTGTCCCCCCTCGTTACCACTCCAGCTTACTCTGGATTCTGAACTTTCGAGTTTCGACCCTTGAAGATCACCCAACAATGGCGGACCATGATCTCTCCTCCCCTCTCCTCCCTTCCCAGCCTTCCCATTCCCAGCACCTGACCCTCATCGTCAACGACTCTGACTTCGCCAATAATTCTAACGACAAAATCACCACCAATGACAACAATGGTAATAATCAAGACGGTTGGAATTCTCACTCTCACAACAACAGCAGAAAACCGTTTGACGTTATAGGGTCTAAGGGACTGGAAGTACCCGGACCGGCCACGTTGGACCCGTTCCGCAACGAAACTCTGAGGATCGTCGGTCTGTACGAGTGGGTGAAGATCGTGGTTTGCTTGCCGATTGCGGTGGTGAGGCTCGTTCTGTTCGGGGTTTGCTTGCTGCTGGGGTTTCTGGCGACGAAGGTGGCGCTGCAGGGTTGGAAGGACAATCATAATCCCCTGCCGAGGTGGAGGTCTAGGATCATGTGGGTCACTAGGATTTGTGCCAGGTGTATTCTCTTCTCTTTTGGGTAAGTTGCTTTCCTTTTCGTCTGGTTTTGAATACTTGTGATGTAGGGTTATGATTAATCCCGGTCTCGTTTGGTTGATGAGCAAATGGAGGAAAAGACTGAAAGATAGACTTTGAATTGCTATCGGATGGAAAACTCAAATTCAAAATCAACCAAGTCAAGATTTTTAACAGGCTCTGTTATGTCAAGATTACATTCGTAGTGAATTTCTTCTGTTTGCCTTATTGAAGTGATTATTGTTTTGTTTGGGTTCTTGCGTGGTAGAATTCTTTTCTCTCTGTGTGATTTTTTTTTCGTCGCCTGCAGCTATCATTGGATAAGACGGAAAGGAAAACCTGCTCCGAGGGAGATTGCTCCAATAGTTGTATCTAATCATGTGTCATACATTGAACCTATCTTCTATTTCTATGAATTATTCCCAACCATTGTAGCTGCCGAGTCCCATGATTCCATACCATTGGTTGGAACCATTATCAGAGCGATGCAGGTAATTTCATTTCCAAAATCAGTGAACCTAAGCGTTTTACACTTGAGTTGTTAACCAAATAAACAGAAAGTATGATCAATTTAGTTCCAATGAGTTGGAAATTAATAGTTGCAATTTCTCTTGTTCTTATGTGTTCTTAGGTGATATACGTCAATAGATTCTCACCATCATCAAGGAAGCTTGCCATTAATGAAATAAAGGTAGAAAGCTTCTGTAATTTTTATGTTCTTCCTGCTATCCGTTCTCTCTGATCTTGTTAATAAAACTCTAATAGTTAGTTCAGCACATCGTAAAGTTCATATTGCTTAATCAGTGTCTAAGTTGAAGCTTCTGTTATTGAAATCACTTTCCGTATGATGGAATTGATTGCTTTTGATTCTGTACTTTTGCTCAGCTTCTTGGAACTCTCGGATTTTAGTATGTTTTTCTGTTTTCTTATGGTTTCTTTTATTTTATTTTTCTGGTTGCTTTCTCTGGTATACCTCAGTTTCACTCATCACTGATGCTTTTTATAAAAAATGAATAAATAAAGGTAATGCCTTGGTCCTCAGTTTCACTCACTGCTGTTGCTTTATATTAGAAATGAATTAGGTAATGCCTTGGCAGCCCGAAGAACTTACTTTTAGTATCTCTTGAATGTGAATCTCGTACCCGTGTGAGATTCTCGAGTCGATGCACTGTATTTTTTCTGTCTATGTTGTAGATTGTATTGCATTTGACCATTTGATGTATGCCTTCCTAGTGAAACTTATGGGCGATTTTTATTATCAATATTGCTTTGCTCTGAAATGTTTTCAGAAACCCTATAAACTTAGCACAAGGTATAATGCATACCAAACCTGAGTTAATAATCTTTTTAAGGTTGCTTTAGGAATAACATGCAAATGATTTTATCAATTTATAAGCTATTTGATACAGAAATGTGCTTTCAAGGATCTGAATACAGAGAAAGGCTTCTTGCGATAGATTTCCCCGATTACTATTATTTCCCGAGGGTACCACAACTAATGGAAGGGTCCTTATCTCATTCCAACTTGGTGCATTCATCCCAGGATACCCAATCCAACCCGTGGTTGTCCGCTATCCTCACATACACTTTGACCAATCATGGTGGGCACTTATCTTATGTGGAATTTCATTTTGATGCTGTCACAAATGGAATCTTACTAGCTTTGCATAATATGGTATGTCATTTCCATGTAGGGGGAATATCTCTTTGGCAAAGCTTATGTTTAGAATGTTCACGCAGTTTCACAATTTTATGGAGGTATGCTGTTCTGCTGGAATTGAAGTCTTGGTTTCTCCTTTTCCTTGTTTTGAAAACTCTATATGGATTTTTGCTTATAAAAAAACTCTATTGATTTGAAATTAATTTGAGACATTTATGTTTTTAGTTTTACCTATAAAAAAAATTGAGACATTTATTTTTACATGAACAGGTGGAATACCTTCCTATAGTTCCACCCGGCACTAATGGAAAAGAAATTGCTATTCACTTGGCTCAGAAGGTGAGCTGCAACTTGTAATTAGTTTATTTAGGCATTAATTTTGAACTGTCAAATATATTTGGTAGTCTAACAATTCTAGTAAGGCAGCACAATAGTATATGCTTACATTTTTTTTTTTTGGCTTATCAAATATATTTGCCTTACTAGAATTTGTAAATGTTTTGAACTTCTTGTTCGAGTGAAGGGCTTTCAGGTTCTCAAAGCATGTTTGATTTGCTATTATATTTTCTTTAATATTTTTTAAGGTTTTAGCCAAATTGTTCTTATTAGTTCCTTTACCTTAACTGAACAAACTCATTCTCAGATTTATTACTCGTAAATTTATTAGAAGGATATTTTCACGCACTAATTTTTTGTGCTTAGTACTTTCACATTTGAATTGAAAATACAAGCTAGATATCTATTTTTTTCTAGCTCTAAGCCATTAATTGTAGGCACAGACATGGATGTATGTAGAGTATTTAAGATCTTAAATTGAAGCATGGAAATGAATGTGTACATGCCAGTTATGAATTTTTGTGGATTTGTAGGAAAGTTCTCCTATATGTGTTTTTTTCCCCCATTTTTCCATTACCTGTAGATTATCAGTAACAATCAACCATATGGATGTTATACTACAAAAAAAAATTAACCATATGGATGTATGCAGACTAGCCATGCTATTGCAACTGCACTTAATGTTGCACAAACGTCTCATTCCTATGGGGACTTAATGCTTCTAACGAAAGCGTTGGAGTCGGGACAGGTTTGAATTTCTTGCCTAATATTTACGTCCATTACAATCTATCTAGCATATAGGTGCCTTTATGATCTTAATATTTGTTCTTTGCCCAACAATTGGGAAGTGGTTGATTTGGGCTAAGTATCATACCTATGATCGTAAATGAACTTTAAATTTGAACTGCACTTCAAATCTGAAATTATTTGGCTAGACAATGAGAAATCATGAAATGTTTTCTGTCATATTGGTATACGACTAAACAAAAGCCTCATCCCCACTCCCTGGGATTTGACTGCTCAAATCATTCTTTCACCCTGCTCCACCAGATATATCCTCTAAATCATTGACAATTATGTTGTTCACTGCTGTGACATTAATGTTGGCCACTCCACTGTACATTGATGACACTTGTTTGCTTTAATATTTTAATGGGTTTCATAATATTTCTGATCGAATTTTAAAGCTTCATGTGTAATTAGTGAAACTCAACAATTGTAGTGTTTGGTACTCATGTCGGTATCATACTATTTGCAGGAATATCCTTCGAGTTATATGGTTGAAATGGCTAGGGTGGAATCGGTGAGTCCTTACACCCAAACGCCTCCCTGCAAATCCTTTCTTGTACATTATAAGTTTTGGATTCTTTATAAAGGTTTCCCTTTGCTTAGTTGGTCAAAGTATGTTTTCCTTCTTTATTTCTCCCCCATAATTGGTCTCATGAAGACAACTTTTTTGTTTGTGTGCACTCTCAAAATTGTGGCTGATAATACATACTCCTCTGATTCATCTGTTCCCTTATACCACTATTCATATTGAGTGAGTTTACTTGAAACAGTACCTTCTTTGATCCCTTTCGTCATGACACAAGACCTGGTTATCAGTCTTTTGTATATAATGTGCATCAAGTGTACAAGTACACCGTGATTAGTTACTTCTAGTTGCTGCCTGTGATAGAACTCACAGAAGGCCAGTCTTTTATAAGAATGTTCTTTTAACAAGTGAGAAGAAATTCATTGAAAGGTGCACTCCAAACACGACTTTTATAAAAATATTAATCAGTATTGCTTAGGTGTGAGAAAAGGTTCCTAATTACTTATAAAAAAAAAAAAAAAAAGGTTCCTAGTTGCCTAGTTGCCTCATATGGTGTATTTGGGGGGAAATGAACGATAGAAGATACCTATAAAAAAAATGATAGAAGTTTTTCAGGACCAAAAATAAACGATGGAGGAACTCAGGACTTTCCTTTTCAGTACTTTCCTCCTTTGGATAGCTTCTACAGACTTTAATTAGCTTAATTTTCATGATTATCTCGTATCTCTCTCTTTTCAGGCATACATCTTTCTTGTAGACAACCTGTGTACTTGGATTGCACCTCTAGTGATTTTTGTATTACTTATCAACAAAATAAACTATTTATCACTGTGATTACTTGCTTATTGCTTATCCCATATATAACCGTCGAGTTGATTGTTTATAGTTTTTTTCAAAGCACTTGCCTGATTTGAAGGAAAAATAAATAATGCCGTTCTCTTGCTTTGCAGTTGTTTCGTATAAGCAGCTTGGAAGCTGTAGGTTTTCTGGATAAATTTCTGTCGATGAATCCAAACCCAGGGTATAGTTGACGCATTTTCTTACAAATAAACAGAAAGTTGTTTCTTTTTCAATGGTATTTATAAGTTGTGTTGTTTTTGGTTTTAAGCTATCATGGTGAATAGTTTGTATTGGTTGAATTTGTTGACTTTGATGTCATCTTTTGTATTCTGGTGTCAATTTGAATATTTGAGTGTTTATATCATTACACATTATCAACATGTGCACAGAACATTAACTAGACTGAGTGTGTATGCCTTAGGAAGTGCAGAATCATATTGCTTATGATAGTTTTTTTAACTTTTCATTTTCTAAAGCCTTTTCTTTCCTATGTATCAATTCTTTAATATGCACATAAATTAGTTTTTTTGCTAGGTAATTTGCACATAATTAATAAACCGACAATATCTTTATGCTAACTGTCATAAATTGTGACTCATAAAATGCATGCTTACAATACTGTATTAAGTGCCACTCAAAGTATTTCAAATGCAAGAAAATAATTTAATTTTATATTTTCAGATAACCCATTACTTTCTCACAATTTAATCGTTTTTGCAGTGGTCGTGTTCAATTCCACGACTTCTTGAGTGTTCTAAGACTAAAGGCTTGTACCCTTTCTGAAGAGGTTAGTGCCCAAATAACTCTTTCATCTGTAACAAGGAAATGTTTAGACTAGATCATATGGATCCATGATTATTTCACTTTCTTGCAATTGGAACTCTGGAATGATGTTCAAAGCAAAATTCTTACATGTGAAAATGGATTGGCAGATTTCATCGATTGATGCTTCTACATGCCACATTGTTCTATAAAATTATTTTCTTTAGAATCATTATCTTCTGATATGGCTTCTAATACCAGCCACTCCTTGCATAGGTGGTGGTCAGTAGATTCCCAATTGTTCTTCCATTGGTGACTGCTTTAGGTTTCCCCCCACACTCTTCTCTCTTGACTACATAACTTAAGGATCAATCTTTTCCCGGTTGATGTTATTGTATTATAGCATTGTTAGAATGTTTTTTCTTTAGCTCGAACCAATATGCTCTGTGGTGAGATAGAAATAAGTATAATGAAACATGCAGGAGCAGATGCCAGTTTCTGGCAAGGATAGACCCCTAGGGGTTGGCTCAAATGGTAAGAGGTTTCGTCTTGGTGGTATGCTCCCTCCAAGTCTAATTTCGAACCTTTGGGTGCAGACAATTTCTAAGGGTCATCCCTTGTATTGCCCAAAGTGCACTTGAGAGAAACTCTGTCGAGTGCCTGTGCACCCTGGAATTAGTCGGGACTTTGTTCCGGACACCCGGTGCCAATAATAAAAAAGAAGTTTCTGGCAAGGATAGAAGTTGTTTACCTTGGTAGGAAAAAACATATCAAATATTAGTGTATATATTCAATTTTATTTCTTGTTCTATTGTAAATAGTAAAAGAATAAAAAAAATATTGTTGGCCTTATTGAACAATAAATTGTCTCTTTGAACCGCACTGATTCTTGTTGGTTTATACAACTCAACTTAACACTAGCCTTAATCACAAGTAATTGGGGTTAGCTAGAAGAACCCTTTTCCACAAAAATTTCCTCGTCCTTGATAAAAATTGTTTTACCTGTTTCCATTTTTCTTGTAAACTGAATTAATTCTGGATTATAGATATTTGCATTTGTTGATGTGGAGAAGAGTGGAACGATCACATTCAAGCAGGTAATTCTCCGCCATCTCTCTCTCTCTCTCTCAACCCATCACTTGTTTCTCGTTTGATGTCCTATGCAAGCAGAGCTAGGTTCAGACATGCATATCAACGTAGCAACCATGTTTTTGGGTCTAGGTTCTTCTGAACTCTTTTTCCTAAGCTGTTCTTAAGTTGTTTCTCTATGCCACTAGTGCGTATTTAATAATTCCCAGAGGCCATAAAAGTGAGTAGTATCTTTTGCTCTCGTTTGTGTTGAAACCTCTAGCATTGCAAACTTATGCTTATTGTCACGCTATTTGAGTTGTTTGTGATTCTATTATCCATTCCGTGCAGTTCTTATTTGGATCAGCACATGTCATGAAGCAGCCATTATTCAGGCAAGCTTGCGAGTTAGCCTTTGCTGAATGCAAGGCTGGAGGATATGATTACATATTAGAACACGAAGTATATTGCTCTTTCCTCTTTTTTTCTTTCTTATTTTACCTTCCCTACCTATGTTTAATTGACATCTGGCTTGTATGTTCTCGGTTTCTAATTGCCATTTGGATCAGTTGGGAGATTCTCTTAGACCTGCAATTCCAGACTTGAATGCAGATGAGGTGAATAATATACCATCTATCCATGTTATAATTAGCCTATATTTTCTTTGGTTTGCTTCCTTTTCTTCTTTTATGATATCATGTCTATTAAATATATTGACGTGAAATATGCTTCCATTGTCTACATAAAATAGCTCCAGTTGTCATTTGTAACATGACCTGAACTTGGTAATGCTGGTTAACTTGCAGATCCATGGGCTGTTCAATTTATTTGATTTTGATAATGATGGGAAAATCAGTAAGGATGATTTTGATTCCTGCCTAAGAAAGAATCCTCTGTTGATAGCACTTTTCTTACCTTGTTTGCTGCACAAGGGCTTTTCAGAAGCTGGAGATAGGCTGCCGGAGGAGATAGTGTGATGAATGAGTTTTGCATGCTCTTGTATTTTAGATCTTTTACCGCCGTAATTGTTGGCTCTTGTTTTGGGGAGAATAGAGAGGGGAAGGGGGCATGGGACCAAAATCTCCTAGTGTTTGTCTGAATTTTAAAGCTCAGAGTGAGATACAATAGACAGATTAAATAAGTGTTATTGCATTTATTAAGTATTTTTATTTTCTAAGCAAGCATGGATAAACTAAGTGATTACAAGATACTAGATTAAATGGGGTGGGTCCCAAAACAAGCAAAGGCAACGCAAGTGAAATAAAAAAGAAGGATATGGAGTCAAAAAATTTGGCTTCCACCCATTTCCCACTAAGAGGAAGTTGCTTGAAGTGGTTTTTGCATAATCTGATAAATAGATTATAAAACTACGACTAAAAATTGCAGTAGATTGTTGTGAGATGCATTTTGCTGGTCTGGACTGACTAAATGAAACTTTCACGACCACTTTATCTTGATCTTTGGGTAGAGAAAGCAGAAGTATAGGGAAGTAGCAATCAGAAGATGGGTCGACGCGTCAGCATAGGACCGTCACTGGCGGTGGAGGCGCGTGTAGCACATGTCCCACTCTTGGAAAGAAGGTAAAAATCGGATCTAAGAGATCCGAAGCCTCTGAGTCCAATGGTGTCGTGCGTGGCGGCAGCAGACTCTCCATTGCGCGGCGGCTTGGCGCTTCTCCTGAGTCCTAACCTAACCATACAGAAAGTTAACAACATATAGATGTGGCTTGATTCTCCCGAGATTGCCTTGTACTCTAATGCGATTATATTATTACGAAGAAAAAATAGCTAGAAATTATGAAATGTATATTTGTATGTACTATAAAGCTGGAAGGTATTTGTGGGCATGAGAGAGAGGGATGTTATAAAAGTGGAAAGAAAGAGCTGAAAGAAGAATCATGTACTTTAGGTTGAGTACTTGGGCCAATGTCCATCCTTGGATTCAAAGTACGTAGAGAATCTGCTTTATTTTGGGGGTGTCATTTGCATCTTTATATATATATATAAAGATGTTTGTTTGGCAAGTTTTGGTAATTACAGTATGTAGAAAATGAAGCCAAACAATTAGGAACTGACGTCATATTATGGTAAATGTGGGATTCATCTATTTTAGCCCAAGGATTTTTCCTATAAAACTGAGTATCGAATTTGAATAATGACATCATACCCTGGATGGTAGGCCAAGTCAATTATCATTGCTGTAAAAAAAATAATAATAATAAAAAATAAATTATCATTGCTGTCCAGAACCTTTAGCCTACTAGCTATTATATATATGGCCCATTTAGGTTGAGTAAGTAGGCCTCTATAGTCTATTTGATGGAGAAATTCCAAAGTTGGAAAAAACATATTAGGTCTCACTGTTACAGCTGTGTTGTTGTGTCGAGCATGACCTTTTTGCATTAATGAGTCATATGTAAGAAAGAATGATTGCATCATGATATGGTCGTGATATTGGTGAAAGACAGCATATATATATATATATATATATATATATATATATATATATATGTATATGTATATACGTGTGTGTGTGTCTGTGTTTGTCTCTTTATCATTGCCAGGTATGGGTAATTATGCTCCAACTGGGAACAACTATAAGGTAGGTGATTCCAGCTGCCTATGATCTGCTGAATAATGAAGATGCACCTTTATTAAGGTGTCAAGACCTCTCAGACTAAGGAGGAACCAGAGCAAAAATAAAAATCAATAAATATTGATCTACAACTAAAATTAATTTTCAATTTCATCATCGTTAATGTAAATAATATTGATTCATGGCCGGTATGAATTAGGCCAATAAATCACGACCACCTAAAAGACAACATCATAGCTAAGAGCCTGATGACCTAATGACATGATCAAATTCTCTAAATAAAACATTTAAGTTTGAAAATCTCTCACCCCCTTTATAAAAAAAAAAAAAAAAAAAAAAGACAACGTCATACTATTGCCAGTATTCTTTTTTTTTTAATTATTTTTAAAGGTGATATGTATGAATGGCCTTTTTATCACCATTTTTCTTTCATTTTTCACGTTATTTTGCATCAAAATTTTGGTAAGTTTGTATTTTACAGTACCCTTAATGTATTCCATTTTTTTTTCTTTTTAAGAAGTTACACAATCAAGTGCGTTTGAATGTTAAACTGAGTTGAGATGAAAGTTGAAAATTGAATAAAATATTGTTAGAATATTATTTTTTAATATTATTATTATTTTAGAATTTGAAAAAGTTGAATTGTTTATTATATTTTATATTAGAAATTGAAAAAGTTGTAATTATTAGATAAGATGAGTTGAGATGGGATTTAGGATCCAAACGTACCATTATGGTACACACTATATTTGATCATGTCAACACATTTTTCATCTATATCGGGTAGTTCATCAAGCAAATTATGCATTCAGCTACCATCTTGATTGTTGCCTCCTCTGTACATAAGTTTTTCCCTAAAAATTCAGTTGATATGTATATCTATATGTGTGTGTAACTGTGCCCCATCACTCAACAGTAACCAAGCTTTCGAAAATGTTAATGATCATAAAAAATTAGGCCCTACCCATTAATATGTATTGGAATAATTTAGTTCAATATTGATATGATGGTTTCCATTTATAGTACACTTGAATTTTGGGTACCAGCAAAAGTGACCCCAAATGTTTGTTTCTCATACTAAAAATGTTATTAGCTGAACTAATTAACTTAGGGTTAGTTTGAATTCAGAGATGAGATGATTTTAGATAAAATATAAAAGTTAAAAGAAATATTATTAGAATATTTTTTTTAATATTATTATTGTTTTAGAATTCAAAAAAATTGAAATATTTATTATATTTTATGTGAAAATTTAAAAATAGAGAAATTCTATTTGCAGTCCTCAAGTGAGGACTGCATGTGCAGGCACATTATTAAATGAGAGAAAACATAATTTTAAGAGGGATAATTTTGTAATTTTAAAAAATTTTAAAGTTAAAATAGCCTAGGCTTACATTGTAATGGGGACTGTACCTAGCATTTTTCTTAAAAATATTATAATAATTAGATAAAATGAAATTTTTTGGAATCCAAACCAGTCGTTTTTCACATGTTGTCCAATCTAAAGATACAAACCATACAGACACAGAATGCAAAAAACATGCTGCAGGTACATGCCCTCGTTTTCAACTTCTCGAGTGACCATTTCTCTCTTCGAGCAGTACGTGTGTTGACGGAATGGCATCTCTCTGGGTGTGCATGCGTGTGCGAGAGTACTCAGAGATCATCAAATTCGAACCACGTGCAATATATATACCCCCACGTGAATTATTTACATCGATCTTTTCATCTACCTTTGGTCTTTTGTATTAATTAAATATTAGTGTATTTTCTCCTCGTGATATGCATGCATGAATATTGGAGTCTAGAAATGGAAACTTCTTATATGGAGTTTAGAGAGAATTAATCATCGATCAAATAAGTAGCTAGCTTGTAGTCGAATCGATCTACCATGCATGTAAAAATTCATATAAAAGAAAGTCAAATGGTATTTAATTATATTTATTCTGATCATGTAGGTTATAATGAGGTAATCATAATCAAAATATCTCTAGCTGTAATAGTACTATGGATGAAAATCGATGCCGTCGGCGTGATTTTTGGGCAAAATTGACGCCGATCGACATCTGAAAAACTGGAGGAGCAACTAACCGTAGCCGGTCGATGGGAAGGAGGAAACCGATCAAAGAGGTTCTCGATCAGCGTCGGTTCCCATAACGACAAGATTATATTGTGAGAGAGAGAGAGAGAGAGAGAGAGAGAGTTGCAGAGGAGATCGAGAAATGGAAGAAGGTTGGGGAAGAAGAAGACCTCATACCGAAACAACGCCGTTCTACATAAGTTTAAGTGGAACGGCGTCGTTTCAAACTTTTTTTTTCTTACGTCCTTAATAAAACGATGTCAAACGGCGTTGTTTTCATTATCTATTGTATGCTTATAGGTATAGAACAACGCCGTTCCATTTAAACTTAAGTAGAACAACATCATTTTGATTAGTGTATATTAAAAAAATATAAGTTTTATTATATCAGTCGGTTCAGCAGTTTATCCCAGCCTCAAACCGGGACCGAACTGTTAAACGTCGGTTTCTATAATATTCCATTGCACGCCGGCCAGTTCTCCATCAGTTTCGGCCTGTTCCTGACGCGACCGGCCGGTTCGTGTCTGCGGCGGCCGGTTGCATCAATTTCTGTACAACCCTAAGTCGTACTCGGACAATTTGACAACATCAATCCCTTTAGATTATTGTTTTCTTCTTTCATCGATTTTGTTTGACAATACAATTGTTATCACATGTTTTCAGATATTATTATATATTTTATTTTTAAATATAAATCATTTTTAATTTTAAATATCTATTTTTTTCATCTAATCATTATCTAACAATACAATTTTTTTAAATTTCAAAACAAAAATTATATTCAAATAATTTTTAAATTTATATTCAAATAATTTTTAAATTTATATTCAAATAATTTTTAAATTTATAATATTTTTTCTCTTTAATTTTTCAAAACTTAATAAAATATCTGAATTCAAAAGATTTCACTATTATTTACATATATACTGAGATATTCTAACTATTCAAATAGCTAAAAATATGGTTAAGTGAGTCAAAAGTCTTTTGTGTCTTTGGGCTTGATCTTGTTCATAATTTGTTTAGGGAAATTCTGAATCGTGCAAATTAATCAACTTATATATATATATATATATATATATATATATATATATATATATCTACTATATATATATCTACTATATATCTTCCTATAACTTAAAAGAGCCTATAACGTGAACAGTAATAAACAGTATATGTGAACAATGTACATGAACAATGATCTCAACTAAATGATAATAGAATTTTGTTAAAATACTATTATAAAATACTAAACTTTTATCATTAAATAAAAAATAGAATTTTGTTAAATATTTTTAAGAGAATAAAATTATATAAATAATTAGAATTTTTAATATAATTTAAATATCATAATATTCTTAATTAATTAAAATCATTTTATAAATCATTTAGATAAAATGATTTTTTTAGTGATCTCTGAGTCATTGAGTAGTGTGGTTAAATTCTACAATTCATATATTTTGTTAAGAAAACTGTTGTTAGAATATCCAAAAATTTTTAATTTTTATATTACTCGTATTCACAAAATGTACAAATTTAAAATCACCGAAATCACAGCAGATCACACAACGCCAAACTCACCGAAATCATCTAAAAAAAAATCACACAACACCAAACTCACCGAAATCATCTCAAAATCACAGATCACAAACTCAAATCATCCTAATTCTACAAAATCACAAAATGTACAAATTTAAAATCACCGAAATCACAACAGATCATACAATGCCAAACTCACCGAAATCATCTCAAAATCATGGTACGATGATCACAAACTCACTGTAAATCATCCAAATTATAGAAAATCACAAAATGGGAGAGGTAGAGGGCTGGCCATCGAGGAGCAAGGGAGGTTCCGTGAAAGGCTGGTGGTGGTGTCGTGGGCTGTAGGCAGCGGATCTAGACCGTTGTGGTAGTGCGGTGGCGTGGGCTTGGCTAACGGCAGCGCTACGGGGAGAAACTCGTGCGTCTAAAGGCGCTGCGTGGTGGGGCAAGGGAGGAGCTACGGGTGGTGAGTTACATGAAAATGGCCCGCAGCTTCAGGGGAACTCGATGGTGGTGCTTGGTGGAGCAGGGGCTGAGCTGTCGTGGTGCAAGGGTAGAGAACCTGTGCGTTGAGACTCATTTCTGGTTGCTCACATGTGGCTAAGGGAGGAGCTGCCAAATGACTTCGACGGTAGGGTTTGGTCGCCGGCGTGAGGGGAATCCGATGACGTGGTCAGTGACACCGCACGGTGGCGTACGGTTGCTTGAGGGAGGAGATCGCATGAGAGAGAGGGAAGACGCGACTGAGCGGAAGGAGAGAGAGGGAGAAAGAGAAAATCATGGGAAAAGCAAAGTTTTTAGAATTTAAATCCAACTCTTCATTATAAATCTCTAAATTTGATCCAATGGTAAAAATTTAAATACTGAATTAGATTAATTTAAAATAGATGTTTAATATATAAATATCATATCATAAATAAATTATCAAATTTAATTTATAAAATATTAATTTTTTTGGATTTAAATCCAACCCTTCATAATAAATCTCCAAATTTGATCCAATGATAAAAATTTAAATATTGATTTAAATTATTTTAAATTAGATAATTAACATATAAATATCATATCATAAATAAATTATCAATTTTAATTTATAAAATATTAAAGTTTTTGGGATTTAAATCCAACATTTCATTATAAATTTCCAAATTTGATCTAATGGTGAAAATTTAAATAATGATTTAAATTAATATAAAATAGATAATTAACATATAAATATCATATCATAAATAAATTATCAAATTTAATTTATAAAATATTAATATTTCATCATTAGATAAATGATAAAATTTTGTTAAATATTTTTAAAAAATTAAAACTATATAAATAATTAAAATTTTAACATAATTTAATATTCTTAATTAACTAAATTAGGCAAACGTCCCTTGGACGTTACGCTACTGCTAGTATCTGCCTATATCTTAAAAGAGGCTATCCTACTACTGTTCATTACTGTTCACAGTAAATAGGTTGTGTGGTTTTTTTTTCGCATATTCCTATACTGTTCATGACTGTTCATCAACAGTAAAGAGGTTTTTTTTTTCATGTTTGTTTAGTTTTTATGTTTCTTTTTGGGTTCGTCTGTGTGAATGCCAATATGCGACGTAATACCACAATCGTGCGTGGGGAATGAGAGAGAGGAAGAAAGGAAAAGTGGAGAAAAATATTGGTTTTATAAGTTTTAAATTGCAACTCTTCACCTTTCATCTTCAGATTTAATCTAACGATAGAAGTTTAAATATTGATTTAAACTAACATAGTATAGATAATTAAAATATAAATATTCTATCATACACTTAAAATTAACTTCAATTTATAAAATACTAATTTTTCATCATTAAATAAAATATAAAGTTTTACTGAACATTTTTAAGAGAATAATATTATATCATACACTAAAAATCAATTTTTAATTTATAAAATACTAATTTTTCATCATTAAATAAATGATGAAATTTTACTGTACATTTTTAAGAGAAAAAACTATCTAATTAATTTAAATTTTTAATATAATTTAAATTTCATAATAAATGATGAACATAAATAAATAATAATTTTATTTTTACACATTAGATTATTTTAATATTCGAAGTTACATTTTATTTTTTTCTTCAATTTGGCAGATGTGACAAACGTGCACCGCTAGTATATATATAAACACGAATGTTGGATAAACAGTATTTTTTTTATCTATTTTGCCCTTGTTTGTATTTCTTTTCTCCTTCTGTCCCTCATCCCTGTCGGCTGTTGTTTGGTTTTTTAGGTCTTTGCCCTTGTGTTTTCATTTTTTACTGTTTTCTTCTGTCACTGTCGTTTTTAACCTTGTGTTTTAATCGCATCTTTATGCTTTTGCCCCTAATTTTGTTACTGTTTCTCACAAATGTCGTTTTTAATGTTTTTTATGCTTTTGCCCCTAAGTTTGCCTCTTTGCTGGTCATTTCTTCACGTCGATCTTCCGGCCGGTATTTTTTTTTTTATGATAATTCTTCTGAAATAAATATTTTTGAATATTTGTTCTGTTATTTATTTACATGGTCTAATTAATCTTAAAAAATAAATAACAAATTTCTTAGTATATAATATTTTTCGATGATTGGAAAAAAAAGAATAGAAAGGAAAGAAGAATAAAAAAAGAACATAAATATTTGGATTTACAAATATGAATTGAACTGAAAAACTGATGAAATGGTTTTATGAAATGGTTCATATACATATGCATGTTAAGTGAAATTATTTGTGAATAGTAGTAAAATAGTTTAAGTTAAGATGTTTTATTGAGTTCTGAAAAGGGGAAAAGGAAAAGTTGAATAAAAATATTATAAAATTAAAATATTGTTTAAATATAATTTTTTTTTAATTTAAAAAAATTATATTATTTTTTGTGTTTTGTTTAGAAGTTTGTTAAAATTGTACATGATCTTGTGTTTGGATACTAATTAGATAATGATTAGATGGAAAAAAAAATTGAATATATAAAATTAAAAAGTGTTTAGTGTTTGAGAATAAAATATCTAAAAATACTTTCTTACACAAATAAGAACTTTAAGATATTATATAGCAATCATGAGTCCTGAATATAGAGCAAGAAAATCAAGAAGAGTTATTTAAAAACTATAAATAATTTGTTAGATCTTTCATTTTTTTGTTGCTATCCTCGAGTTAAAAAAAAAATGGTGGGGATTTTGTTAGCATAGGAATATTATCCTTGTCGCGTAATTAATGAAGATGTATGTATAGTTGAGGTAATCGCGTGTAAGATTAATCTGACAAAGAGCTGTAACATGTAGACATATACAAGCAAGTTTATTTTAGTTGTATGTTCCCGTGATCACTGATTAGAACAGAGCTGTATGTATCAAAACCTAACCGATTGATCATTAAATCGTACCTTTTATAATTTAGGGCTAGTTGACTAAACCCTAATACAACTCTCGCTCTCTCCCTTTTTTCTCTAGAGCAGTCCTCTCAAAAAACCCAGACTAGAGGAGTGGGGTTGGAGCTTCGGCTCCTCCCTCCTCTCTATTCTCTCTAGTTTTTTTTTTTTTTTTTGTATTTTTTCTTTTAAAGTAGGGCGAAATGCCAATCTGTTGTTCTTTGGAGTCTGAAGACCACCACGCTTCCCACCGCAAGATTCTTAAAGCGCTGATCCTTCAGACGGTAGAAAAATCTTGTCGAACAAAGCGGCGCATGAGCCACACACGCTGTCCATGGTGCGCGCATAACATCCACGCGCCACCACAAATGAAGCTTTATTGCCGCCATGTGCATCATTTTTGGGACCAGAGCCTATATCAAAAACTTTATGTATAATCATTTTTGCATACTCCTTACATGTTTTATTGATGTGATTGATTGCGTTACTTTTTTTTAATATAAAATAATTATTTTAACCAATCACATTAGTGAAGTGTTCAATAAATATGCAAAAGTAAATCTTTATGGGGGTGGGTCTCGGGGGTCTCTTGATGTTGGTGTCGGCTAGTACTTCAGCATGCATGCATGTAAGTTGTCACACTTTCAATGATCGCAAAGGAGACCGAACCGGTATATGATAGATCTCTTCCTATCTAGCTAGATACATAAAGGAGAAAAACAGGCAAACTCATACAAATAGAAGGAAAATGATCGATCGGGTACTAATTTGTTTGAATTTTGAGAAGAAGTTGCACGAGTTTGTGTTTAATCTAATTACATTAAACAAGAACTAACTAAATCGATCTAGAAAATTAGTTCGGTTCTAATTCTAATTACATTAATTACGTGACACGACTACCTCAATTATATATGTATAATTTCTCGATTAATGATATACGTATAACTAATTAAATTAGATTTTCAACACACACTTTTAATTACCTCACTCCTTTTGTTTTTTCTTTCCGTAAAAGTAGTTCAAAGTAAGTAATAATGCCTAATCTCCCTATCTAAATACAGGTGGACGATAGTGGATCCAACTATATATCATGCGTATATAGTTGGTCATGACTCAACTACTAATTATTATGCATTGTTTGGATATTGAAATTAGATAAGATGATAAATTTATAAATAATAATAATATAATTTGTGAATAATAGTTAAATAATTTGAGCTAAGATGTTTTATGAGGCTCTTAAAAAGGAGGTAGAAAAAGTTAAATACAAATATTATAAAATTAAAATATAATTTAATTTTAGTATTTGAAAAAATTGAATTATTTTTTATATTTTATTTAGAAGTTTGGAAAAATTGTAATGATAAGGGGTCGTTTGCATTCAAAACCCACCTCAACTCATTTCATCTCATCATTACAACTTTCCCAAATTTCTATACAAAATATAATAAACAATTCAACTTTTTCAAATCCTAAAATAACTTTCTCAAATTCCCACACAAAATATAATAAATAATTCAACTTCTATTCTACTATTCATAAACCATCTCAACCCATCTCAACTCATCTCTGAATCCAAACCACTCCGGGCTGAGTGAGATGAAATGAAAATTTTGTGAATAGTAGTGAGATAATTTGAGTTGATGATTTTTTAAATTTTAAAAAATAAGAGAGAAAAAGTTGAATATAAAATATTATAAAATTAAAATATTGTTATAATATAATTTTTGTTTGAAATTTTGAAAAAGTAGAATTATTTTTTATTTTTGGGTGCGGCTACTATGCCGCCCCATGTTGACCGCTGGGCGGTACGCCCAGCGTAACTTTTTTTTTTTTTTTCCTTTTTTTTTCATATTTTTTTAATACATTTAAATATTTAAAAAAAAGAAAAAAAATACTAATACATTTAAAATCACTTCCTTAATCACTAAGTAAAAAAAAAAAAAAAGGACAAACGGTCAAATAGAGTGGGCAAAGTGGGGAGGCAAAGTAGTGTTTTTCTTTATTTTTTGTTTGAAAGTTGGGAAAGTTGTAATGATCCGTTTGAAAATTTTATATTTGAATTATGTATAGAAAAGAGATGTGATGAAATGAAATAAAAATTTTGGGATGAAATATATTTCTAAACAAGCCCTACGTAATGATTAAATAAAAAATTTAAACAATTTAAATTAAAAAATATATATTTGAGTAGTATTTAAGTATTGAAATGAGATGAAATGATCCAAATGTGCTTGATTTATTTATTTTTTATTTCTCTTCAACTCTAATATATATATATATATATATATTTATTTATATTTATATGAAAGTTAATGGCACAGTACGTGAGAAAGTCATTTGGTAGGGGGGTGATTTAATACTTTAATAATATCAGGACGGGACATCATCAAATCGGCGACAAGACAATTGACAATGTCAGGAGATATGGAGAATGGTAATCCGTATTATATTTTTATATTATCTTTTATATATTTTTTATTTTTTTATAAAAACTTTAAGAATATATAAATTTCTTAATAATTAATTTCTTAATCATCAACTAAAAAACAATACATCGATTATGGATAAAAATAATATTTTCATTATATATATTATTTTGCTATCCATTATTCTCACATGCCATACATCATTTTTATTTTTATTTTTTATTTTATTTCTTTTGTTTATTTTATTTTTTTAAACTAATTTTATTTTTCTACTTATCATCTATATACTACATATTTATTAAGAGAATAAAATAAAAAAAATAAATAATTATATATAATATATAATATAAAAATGATAAGAATAATTTTTCATACATATATATATATATAGAAAAAAACTACTATGCTACCTAAAGTTATCGCTCCATTTGATCCTTCAGTGATTTTTTTTTATTTTGCTTAATGATGGAGGAAGTGATTTTAAGTGTATTAATGTATTTTTTTTTATTTTTTAAAAATATTTAAATATATTAAAAATGTAAATATAAAAATAAAAATAAAAAATTACAAAAATAATTATCGGTAACACTGAGCAGTGCTGCTCAGGCGGTAGAATAGCACCGCTCATATATATATATATAAGAAAAGCTTGTATGCCACCCATACTTGACCTACAGTGTACTGCCCTGATATTTTTTTTTTTTACTTAATGATTAAGGAAGTAATTTTAAATGTATTGATATATTTTTTATTTTTTAAAAATATTTAAATATATAAAAAATATATGAAAAAAAATAAAAAAAAAGTAACATGCAAACGGACAGCAGAGTAGCACTATATATATATATATATGAAAAAATCTACGCAACCTCCACACATCACACATTTTTTAATTCTTATTATTTTTTTCTTTTATAAAAAATTTAATATATGAATATTAAATAGAATAATTGAATTAGTTTAAAAAAATTAACTCAAAAAAATTTAAAAAAAAATATTAAATTTTTTTTAAAATGTAATGTGTGTGTGTATATATATATATATACACACACGTACCAGGGGCATCAACCAGTTGTTTGGCTTTCGTTGTCTGGTTCATATTGACCGTCAATTTTAATACCAGCTAGCAAGGTTTTCATACGGATAAATACACGTGGAAAATACCTTTCAAATTCGCAGATGATTTTACACGTTTTGGTACAGTGACATCTTCGTTTGATTCATAAATTTATCTCAACTTATTATTATAATTTTTTTAAATTTAAACACAAAATATAATAAACAATTCAATTTTTTTAAATTTTAAAATAATAATAATATTAAAAAATAATATTTTAACAATATTTGATCATCTCAACTCAATTGAATTTAACATTCAAACGCAACTTAAAGAATTTTACACTATACATAATTTACATAACATAATTTAGTTCATAAGATTAAAAAAATTTATATTACAAATTAAATTTTGTGACATAAATAATATATGGTATGAATGCCTTCAAATATAAATATTCTTTGATATATATAATCTCATCAAGATGAAAAAAAAAACTCTCAGAGGTTGTTTGTAAAGTGAGATCTCATCTCATATAAAAAATTTTCAAATATTTTTTCCTAAAATCATTTAAATATAAATAATTTTAAATTTTAAATTTTCATATAATCATTACCTAATTATTATATATTTCCAAAACTTTCAAAAAAACACAAAAATTAATACTATTATTTCAAATTTCAAAACAAAATAATATTAAAAATATATTCTAACATTATTTTAAGTTTATAATATTTTTATTCAATTTGTTCTCTCTCGTTTCTCAAAATCCAATAAAATATCTTCACTATTATTCACAGAATTATCATTTCATCTCACTTTCCAAACTAGCCCAAGGAGTGAGATGAGATAAAAATTTTATAAATAATAATAAGATTGTTTGTGAGTAGTAGTGAAATAGTTTGAGTTAAATATTTTTTGAGTTTTGAGACATGAGAGAGAAAAAATTAAATAAAAAATATTATAAAGTTAAAATATTATTTTATAATATTATTTTTGTTAAGAGATTTGAAAAAATTGAATTATTTTTTATTTGAAAGTTTGAAAATGTTAGTATTTGAATTATGTTTAGAAAAGAAATGAAATGATATGATAATTTTGAGACGAGATCTATTTACAAACAAGTCGTTAATGTCATCTACCTTGTTATAATTGCGTGTAGGCTTGTTCATCCAGCCCGAATTTTTTTTTTTTCTGCATAGTCCGGAACTCAAATAATCGAGTTCCGACCTTTAACAAATTCGGGCCGGTACCCGCATAGAAAAATCTAGGTACACTCAGTTCGAGTACCGGGTTTACCAGGTTTTTTTTTTAATCGATTTAAAACTTTCTGACATCCTTAAATTCATTGTCTTTCAGCATCGGTCATTTTGAAACATGAACTCCTTTATAATTTGTTAAGATGCAAAATTAATTACTCGAGGGAACACCAGGTAGCTTGTTACTGCTTTTCGTACTCCTCCTTCAACTGCAACAATTTCCTCCACCCCACTATCATCAATCTTAACTATTTTCAATTGCTCGAAACAACTTATGACTAAGGTTGGAAATAAATTTTTCATGAAAAAATAATCATAACATTTTATGATTTGATTTTAAAATTTTAAAAAATAAAATAAAAAAGAGAAAAAGTTGCAACCCAAAACCCAGATTCCAAACTTTTAAAAACCGATTTCAATCTAGGTTTCGGCCTGGGTTTGACCTTTGCTAGCTAGATTTGAGTTTCAGTCCGATTTTGAAACTCAGGTTCCGGTTTGAATATACCCAAATTTTCAAACCAGAGCCCGGATAAACAATCTTAAATTTATATGGAGGCCATATTTATTAGGAGAATCTAACAAGAACCATACATTGCAAGATAAAAAAATACAGTACAAAAAAAAAAATGAACGAGAGAGATTATCAAGTAATTTTCGCAATTATTGACTGGAACAAGAATTCGTAATGACACATACTAGTATATCTATTTTGTTTAAAGGAAAATTATACTTGGTCTCATGATTGATCCTCTCAAAGTTACCGCTATGTTATTTTAGTTATTTTATTTTATTTTTTTAATAATTAAGAAATTGATTTTTATAAAATTGTGTATTTTTTAAATTTTTTTTTAAAGATATTTAAAAAATATTTGAAAAAAATGCAATTGTACTAGTATTGAGTTTGAGGAGATAAAATCGCAAGGCTAAGTAGCAGCACCCTTTTGTTTAATCTATTATAATTAGAGATTTTTGTAATAAAATATATTTAAAAATAAATAATTATTTATTATATTAAAAAATAGTATCTAAGCTCAACATTCATGAAAGTAGAAGGAAAAAATAGATAAAATAATAATGAATTAGGAAGAAATTATGTTCGACTGCTTAGATAATGAAATGATATAACATAAATAAATAGTAGTAAAATAGTTTAAGTTGAAATATTTTATTGGATATTGATAAATTGAATACAAATATTATAAAGTTAACAAATTTTCTTGATATTATTTTTGTTTTAAAAATTGAAAAGGTTATATTGGTTTTATATTTTTAAAAAATTTAAAAATAATTATAATAATTAAATAATGATTATATAAAGATTTAAAATTAAAAAATATTTTATATCGTAATATTATTTGAGAAAATTAAACAGTTTTATTTAGAAGAATTACTAAACATTTTTTTTTATAAGCAATATTCATTCCATAGTAGAAAAAACTAAGTACATAGGGCTCCAGTTTAATTCAAAACATTAAGCTACATGTTATGGCCATGAAAGGGTGGGTCTTTGTTGCTCTTGAATTCCAGAATACTTGGGGGTATCTAGATGAGGGGTAAGCTTCCATATGCTTGATTCGAGGCTGTCTATTGCGCAAGGTTATGCACGCATCAATTTTGTGATTGATGTATTTTTGTTCTCGCCATTCTCGAAAATTACGAAGCAAATATTTGATATCTTTTGTGATGGAAAGCATTATCCAATCTGTTGCTGCTTTTTCTTTTGTAATTTCTTGAATTACCATATTAGAATCTCTTTTAATGATGATATTTTTAATGTTACCTTGTTCTGCTTCTTGAATTGCCATTAATGCTGTTGTACATGGAGAGTTGTGGATGACTTGATTCCTAAGAAACTAGATGTTATCCATGGCAAGAGTAGCAAAAAGTAGAAAGGAGTGGACCTCTTCCTCTGGTATGCGAATACAGTATACTAATTTATGGATTAAGAATTATGGATATCCAATTAGGATAAGTTGACTTGCAAAGTTCATGATATTTAATGGCCAACTAGAATTCCTACAGAGGACCTTTGAGAAAATGCAGTTATGAAATAAATTTAAAGGTACAAATCGATCGGTCCGGTGATGGAGCATCATTTTCTTAGATTGGACCAGACTAAACACCCATAGGGACTGGACTAGACTCGGTTCGGTCCGGCCTAATTATTTTTTTATTTATGTATTTTTTAAATCAATTAATTAAAAATTTTATTTAAAATATTAAATTAAAATTAAATGATTTGTTAATGCGGATTATGTAACCAACTCAATAAAAAAATATTTTATATGGTTAATGATATTAAATTATATGAAAATTATATTATTAATTTTTATAATTATTATATAATTAGTTAATTGATATTATATATTAATTAATTGATATAATATTAACAAGTGCTAATAACATATTTAAAATTTTATATTGTTAATAGTGATAAGTTAAATGAAAATTATATAATAAATTGTACAATTATTATATAAATAATATATATAAAATATGTTTTTTATTTTTATTTTTCATCCGATCTAGTCCGGGGTGGAAAAACCTTGGATTGGGATCAGACTGAAACTTTTCGGTCTTCTAAAACATGGACCGAGACCGGTCTTAGTCTTGGTCTAGTCCGGTTCGGTCGGTTTCTCCGGTCTGGACCGACTGTTTTTCACCCCTAATTTTGAGTTTCCAAAACTCTTTCCAATTATTTTCATTATAGATCAAAGGAGTGGAATAATGAGTATTACTTAGAGCTATATAAGTTGATTTAACAGAAAAGGAGCCCGAGGGGTGAAGAATTTACTTGATCTTATCATTTTTCGTGCAGAAATTATAAATAGAAAGATGATTTTTTTTGATAGTTTCAGCAGAATTAGCGATGAAGAGCATTTGAAGGAGTAGGATGTTCTATCTTTTAGACCCTTTAAGATTAAGCTCGGCCACCTCCATCTTATGATCCATTGATCTTGGTTCTAAACAGTTTTAGTTGAGGAATAATGCTAGAGTTCGGCTGGGATCCCGCTGGAGCTCTAACATGTGTTTTTCATATATTTTTTTAAAGTTATTTTTTATATAAATTTTTATATAGATTTTTTTAATATTTTTTAATATTTTTAAAAAATAAAAAAGTTCAGAATATTATTAAAAAATACTTCATTAATCACGAATTAAAATTAAAAATATTTTTTTATGATTTTTTATTTTACTTCGGGATTAAGGAAATATTTTTTTATGATTTTTTTTACTTTATAATTAAGAAAGTGTTTTTAATAATATTCTAAATTTATTTTATTTTTTAAAAATATTAAAAAATATATATATATAAAAAATTACTTAAAAAAAAATTAACCACGGCCTGATGGCTGATGGCCTAAAGGAAAAACTGACGGCAGCGGGGTTCGAGAAAAGTACATAAATCAGAGCCGTGAGCTTGTAAGTTAAGACAACAAATGCCGAGGTCCAATCTGGGCCGTAGGATGGGATCTCAAAAGTGGTCCCCCTCGGGGGCGCACCCAAAACTCTAGTCTAACGTGAGGGAGCGAGCGAGCATCAAACCCACGCCCAGTTACCGATGCACACACGTTGTTACATTAGAGATATCGACACGACGACAACATCGATGTGGTCACTTGTACGAAGATTTTTAAAGACATCTTTAAGAAGGGTAGTGCCGTAGTGATAGAGTTAAAACTTATTTACTACTTATTTATTATTTATAATGTATTTATTATTTTATTATTTTCTTTTAAATATTTTTTTAACAATCATTAAGAAAAAATTAAAAAAATATATAATTTTACTAATAGTCAATTCCTTAATCATTAAGTAAAATAAAATTTTTTAAAAAATAAAATATAAAAAAAGTATTAAATGAGGAGTAGAATAGTAGTAAGCTTATCATTTTCCCTTTAAGAAATCTTTGGGAACAAGATAATATGAAAATTTTATAAATAATAATAAGATGATTGCTAAATAGTAATAAAATAATTTGAATTAATTATTTATTAGATTTTAAAAAATAAAAGAGAACAAATTAAATAAAAATATTATAAAGTTAAAATATTGTTATAATATAATTTTTTAAAATTATTTTGTTTTAAAATTTGAAAAAGTTGAATTATTTTTTATTTTTTTATTTGAAGGTTTGAAAAAATTGTAATGATTAGTTTGAAAGTGTTCGTGTTTGAATGATATTTGAGAATGAAATGAGATTAGATGATATGTAAATTTTTTCCAAACATTCCCTAAATGTCAAGTGAAAACTGATATTATTAGATGAGAAATCTATAAATATTAACGAAATATTTTGTAAATAATAGTGAAATAATTTAAATTAAAATATTTATTAGATTTTAAAAAATGAGAAAGAAAAAGTTGAATAAAAATATTATTATAATATAATTTTTATTTTGAAATTTGAAAAAGTTAAATTATTTGTTGTGTTTTGTTTATAAGTTTATAAAAATTACGATAATTAGATAATAATTATATGAAAAAGTTATAATTTTGAAATTGGAAAGTGTTTGTGTTTGAATAATATTTGAAGAGTAAATGTGATGAGATGAGTTAAAATAACTATCCAACGAGACTTACAAGTCTAAAACGAGAGTGTTGCTATTTTAAGGTTTTTATACCACACACTGTTTACGTAGTGTAATTTGATTTGAAAGATAAATTTAAAATATGAATCTTACAAATCAAATATTACTATTTAAGTGATATAAATGGTATGCTAGTGAACACACTAACTTGTGAATATAATAATTCAAAATAAAATAATAATTTTCTTATATGATAGCTTGTATTAATATTGCACTAACGATGTTATGATTTAGGAAAGTAATAACCACATGCGTGCAATACCATCAAAAAGAAGTAAACTAAGCACAAGTCAATTAAGACATGCATAACTTGTCTAGTTTGTTTTCGTATATAACATAAGATGAGACGAGTTGTGTTGAAATAAAAATTAAAAGTTGAATAAAATATTATTAGAATAAATTTATTTAATATTATTTTTATTTTGAAATTTAAAAAAATTAGATTATTTATTTTATTTTGTATGGAAACTTAGAAAAGTTATAATGATTAGATGAGAATAATTGTGAAAACAAACGAGGTCTTAATCTTTATAGGGTAATGATAAACTTACAACCCTTTTACTACCACTTTACTATTTTTAGTGTATTTGTTTTTTTTAAGTATTTTCTTAATATATTTAATTATTAAGAATTTTTTTAAAAAATATACAATTTTAATAATAGTTATTTTCTTAACCATTAATTAAAAGAAAAATTAAAAAAATAAAAAGAACAGTAGAATAGCAAAAGAATAGTAAAGCTATCATTATTCATCTTTATAATTCTAGGAGAGCTAGAATATGTAAATGAAAAAGAGGATAAAATAATAATCCCCTTTACTAGCTCAAACGTCAAATATTGAACAGATGTAGGTAGAATTTATTCCTTAAAATAGAGTCGGGGAGGGGCCTCCTTCCTAAGTCCCCTACCTACGAGTATCCTACGAACTCATAGAGTATAGGGATTGATTCACCACGTCCTACGAAAATCATGAAGCACCGCAACAAAAAAAAAGCCAGGGCAGAAAGAAGAGTTATGTTAGAGAGAAGCCACTATAGCAGTGCACACTTTATATTCATTGCGTGGTTGCTTCTAATTGATTGTTTCCAACACTCACTTAGGGAGATGTGTGATCTAGATGTCAGATGATGCCACATCACGTGTACAAAATAAATACTCCCAATAGTAACTTCTATATATATTTATTCCAAAGGGAAAGTATAGGAAAAACTGTCATCGCTGAATTCAGCCATGGGGAAATTAACTAGAGGGAGAGGAAGGCTGGACTTTGATGTTTCTTTCAGTTATTATCCGGATTTTAACGAAATGTGTAATTCTACATACAGTCGTGGAATGTATAAATGTCGTGCAGTCGTTTTGAAAAAGAGTAAGGTTCATTATTAAAAATTTAATTTCTTTTTATGTGGATCCTATATTTATTTACTTTTTTCAAAATAACTGTACAACGCTTGTACACTTATGATTGCAAGTATCATTTCTAAAAAAAAGATAACGTTTTTAAAGAGATTTATCAAGAAGTTTTGAAAAACTTAAAAAAATATAGATGCTAATAAATAATGTTATTAGTAATTTCAGATTTAGTCATTCTCTTTCTTCATCATATTTAGTGATAAAAATGTATTTTAAATGGTTTTATATATTTATTAGATAATTATATGAAGTATAATATACTAATAAATATGATTAAAAATAAAGAATTAAACAGTGTATAGTTCCTTAAAAAGAAAAGAAAATAAAAAAAAAGAAAGTAAAAGGTTGAAAAAGAAGGGAGAATATCTGACGCGCCACACAAAGGGTACAGCTGAATGTGGGAACGGGTCCGCCCTAATGCTATTGCCAAAACTGTCCCCCACACGCTCCCCAATTTCATTTTCTTAAATCTTTTTTTTTTTTTAATATAGTTTTGTATTGATAAAAATAAAATAAAAACGAAACGCAATGATCGCACAAGCTATGCGTTTTCGACATCTGATTGGTTCATTACGTACGAAATAGTACGGATGATGTTGACGTGTTTTTAATATTGTACTATTTTCCCTTTTAACGCTGCCTCTTTCTCTCTCCTCTGTGTTTTTTTACGTCTTTTTTTTTTCTTCGCTTTATTTTCTCATTAGGAGTTTAGAAATTACAGTACAGTCGTGAGAGTAACCGTCGTATAATTATTTTAAAAAAAAAAATTTATTTAAAATTTTTTTTTTTTTAATAATAAATATTATTATTTTTAAAATAATTATATAATATTTATACACTCTACAACTATATATATATATATATATATATAACATTATTTTTAAAAATATACTTTTTCGGTTCACACATACAAGCTAGTTATACCACACCAATAATACAGGACAGAACCGTACCCCATCGTTTGATCGCAATACGCACTCTCTCACTCTCACTCATGACTTTTCCACCAAGTTCCTCTTCTATGTTTTTATCTCTGTTTTTTTTTTTTTTTTGGCTTTTTTAGGAGCTATATTTGGGTTTTACCAAAACAAGCAAAGAATGAGGTTTTCCGTTTGCCATCCCATGAAGCTTATAGTAACTAGTATTACATATATTCAAAGTGGGGTAAGAGAGAGAGAGAGAGATGAATAAGGAAAGGTGGGTGGGTGTTTGTGGCCTACTAGGAAGAAAGAGCATAAGAGTCCAGCAGTTCTCAGATTTTCTTATCTCTTTTTCTTTTTTTGGTCTCTTCTTTCTCTAAGCTTCCTGGGTTTTTTTGCCTATTTGGTAAGATTTCCTTATTCCAAATCTTTTTAACCATTTTTTCCTTTCCATAACAGTGTCTTGGCCTCTTTTTTCTCTAGCTTTGGGTCGTCTTTGTGGTATTTTAATCAATCAATCACGACCTCCCACCTCAAATATCATATCTTTCTGGATCTTGTACTGCTTTGATCAGAAATCTCATATTCGTTTTCTATATTCTTTTTCCTTTCTTGGAAAATTCCATCATAAGCATTCTGGTTTTTCATTCTTGCAAGACAATTATATCTTTTCAAACAGCAACCTTCTTCACCCTTCAAACCTTTTTTTTGGCTTTTTGAGAGCTATTAATCTGAGTTGAAGAAGATCTGTTCATTTGTGACCTCTTTAATTTTTTATACTGTCTGCTTGAATGTGCTCAGAAACCTAAGATACTGTTTTTCTTTTTCTTTTTTTCCTTCTGTTTTGGAATCTTCTTCCTTGTTCCTGGTCAAAGAGTTTCTGGGTTTTGGCCCATTTTGCTAGAATTTCTCATTTATTCTTTAAATGGGGGGATTTTTATAGTGGCATTATAAAAGTCTACTCCTATATACATTAGGGATTTATGTGTGTTTGCTGTCATAGTGAGTCTCATTTTCTTCTCAAAGGTGTAGAGATGGTGAGAGGAAAGACTCAGATGAGGCGCATAGAGAACGCCACAAGCAGGCAAGTGACCTTCTCCAAGAGGCGAAATGGGCTGCTAAAGAAAGCGTTTGAGCTATCAGTGCTGTGTGATGCCGAGGTTGCACTCATAATTTTCTCTCCCAGGGGCAAGCTCTATGAATTTGCAAGTTCCAGGTATGAGTATTTTATATTTTTAGGAATTATTTGTGGAACTCATGCCTTCATATATAAATTTTAATATCTCTAGTATATGGGAATAAGCGAATTGTCTCACCGTCATCATTTAATTAATTGAAGTTTCGTGCACATGTTGATATGAGTTTTTGCGTTTTAGGGTTGTATGATCCGAAGTAAACTTTCTTTCTATACAAGGATGGAATCCTTGAAAACTCTGTGGTGTTATACACACATATCCTAGCCCCTTTTCCTTTTTTTAAATAATCTCACGAATCTCTTTCCCTAATCCAATCTATTTTTTCTCCTCACTCCCTTTATCGCAAAGTGGGTTTCCAGTAATTACTTGTTTATATGCATGGAGAAAGAGAAGATGGGAGATACAAAAAAAAAAAAAAAAACCAGACCCAAATAGAAACTAAATTATTGCTGTTGCGCAGTAAATTAAGCCTATACTTTATATGATCAATTATTTACCAGCTTCTTACTTGAAGTGCTGATTATGATTTCATTGGCCAACAATATCGTAACTGGGATTTGGATCACAACACTCGTATCCGTCCTAATAAGAAGTTTAATATCAACTTCTTTACATACATTATGTGCAAGTCGGCATTAATTGATTCAAAAACCACATTTACAAAATGGTTAAGTTGTATTAACAAGTAATATCTTAGACCGATCAGTAATAAAGTAGATAAAATTGGTTGTACTTTCTATGGTTGATCGGTGGAGCGTAGTACATAAGATGATGCCCTTACAGTGCGTCGGAGTGTACTAGGTGTTATGGCTGACATGTTTCTTGGGAGGGAGGGAGAGAGAGATAGAGAGGGACAGATTAATGATCGGCGCACAGGAGCAGGAATGGCATGCAGCCGTCTCGTCAATGCTTTACTTTTTTCGTTTTGATTTAGATGGGCTTATATGTATAATAACAACGATACTACTACATTAATACTCCTGCTAATAATGTTATCATTTCTCATTGTGATCATGATCTTCTATCATAAGCGTAAGTGTACTCTCGATCAACTCTGCAAGGATGAAAGCTCGTTTGAGACCTATATTTTTTTAGGGTCTTAAGGTTCCCACTTACCAAAACTATATATGTTAATTTGCACCTCTCGTGCCGTCCTTGTTAAGGGAACACATGCTGCGGTACTGCATGGAATTATTAGCTTGACTCCGAAACCATTTAGCTTGATATGAAGACACATTATCTATATTTAAGAAATGCTTCATGAGTACTTGATGATCAATTTCCATAAGAGCTTCTCTACCCTGCTTATAATATAACCTAGATTAATTGTTTACACGCTCTATGTAGAAGTTTATGTCTCAGCACAATACGTTGAGAATCTAAATATTCTAAATAGTGATAGAAATTAGGATACATTGGTTACAAAACTATGTGGCTGTTGAGCAGTGAAAGCATCCAAATCACATTCTATCACTCGTACGTTAATGTGGTGCCTGTAATATGCAACCGGTATTTACCACAAGTTACGTCGTTTGGGGTATCATCACAGCAATTTGCAACTCATGATCAATAAAAGGAAAGTTTGTAGTTAACCCAGCATCACTCTTCGCTTCTCTTGACTTCTAAAAAGTGTACCTTCAGTTTGTTCAGGTCAATGTATCCTCTTATTTTGAGATATTGAAAATAGTCTTTTCTGTGTATTTTATTTGGTGCTCCCCAAATTGCGAGATTCTACTGGTTAGGCCTTATAATCTGGCAAATATTGGAAGAAAGAACATATAATTTTGAGATCTATGTTTCCCCCGGATTGTTAAACTTTTCTTCTTAACTTAGAATTCTCCCAGTCAAGTATATCTCGATCCACCCCGGTATTTTAGTGTTAGTAATGGGTTCTTTATATATGTATGACACATTTGTTCATTACTTGTAGTTTTAGTTTACGTTGGTTGCAAGTATGCTCATACTGTCATGTATATTGTATACACAAAAGGCTGAGGGCTGCCGAATCTCTTAGTAGTTCTCTGGCTCTATGTAATCCTATATTTCGACTCATTTCTATCTCTTCCTAGTAACTGTTCCCAGCCCCCGAGGTTATGCACGTACGTTAGTGCCTTTATACAGTAGAATCTTAGGAAGACCTTGCCACGTACTAGCAACAGGACCACTATGTAGTGGTACCTTCCAGTTTTTTGGGCCTTATACCATATACTTTATTTGTGAATAATTGCGTTCATTTACAATGAAATGTCTCAGCCTAAAAAATGAGATGGCCATAAATTGATATGGACCTAGAAAGGGCAATCTGTAACTTTATTTATTTATTTAACCAGCAAACAAGATTTTATTGATTATAAGAATAAGTAAGAGTTCAAGTATACGGGACATATATAAGAGCAATGCCTATTCGTGATGTTCCAGTGATTCAAGAAGTTCATGCCATTAATATTAATGAAATTGACCAATGGAACAAAGTGTTAAAAATGAAAGTTCCAAGCTTAGCCATTGATGAGTCTTCAAAGTTTTTCTCGTTCCTCTCATTCCTAAGACACCACCATAGACAAATTGGAACTATTTTTCAAATTGTGGCAATTTGTGAAGTGCCTTGAAGGTCTCTCCATGAAGTTAGGAGATCAATCACCCTTCTTGACATTGCCCAAGCTAAACCCATCCTAGGACAAAATTCATTCCACAAGGTCATGGCAATCTCACAACTAATTAGTAGATGATCAACAAACTACCAACTCTTTTGGCACAAACAACACTAATTCAGACTATGATTAGGCATTTTCTTAAGTTTTCTAATATAAATATCTTCTCCAAGAAACTCGTTCATACAAATAAGGTTGCCTTTAGTAACATCTGTCTCCTAAATAGTAATAGAGTAGAAGAAGCAGACGATGCTTTCACAAAGGGATGCCAAAAAAGCTTATCTTCAACTCTCCTTAATAGTAATAGAGTATACTAGGTTATAGAACTTGGAGAAGGCGTTGACTTCCTAATCTTGTGGGGTTCTAAAAAATGTGGCATTCCTTTGGGGAGTGCTATTAAATAGATATAGGAGGTCTGCAACCGAGGCTTCATTCATGCTCAGTGTACTATAAAACTCTAGATAAGCTTTCTTGAGTGCCCTCTCGCTACGCTATGGCCCCGTTTGGAAGTTAGATTCAACTGAGATCAACTCAATTCAGTCTAATTTTAAGTTGAGTCTAATATCTAAACACCCAACTCTCAAATCACTAAACTCATCTCAACTCAAAACCTCTTTACACGTGAGACCGACAACTTTTTTCAACTCAACACATCTTTACATGCGGGACCTACAACATTTTTCAACTTTTCGTAAATACATCCAAATTTATTTTAATATCAAAACACATCTAAACTCATCTTAGGTAGGCCCCATAGAAATCATTCCATCATCTCAACTTAACTCAACATCCAAACGGGGCCTATAGGTTATGCAAGAATTTACTTCTGGACCTATTACTCACCTCAAAGCGGGTATAACTAATAATCTTCTGATATGCTTTCGAAGTCCCACCTCGTTCGAGCTCCAACCTCCCCATGCACTACCATACTTTGAATCTACCATCCTATATGTAACTTTCAATGTATTGTGAAGTTATATAATAAATTGGTTCAGGTCCATATCCCTAATTTGAATGGACTAAGATGTCCATATCCTCTCTTTAAATAATAGTAAGTTTAAGGAAGGAATACATATAATGTTAGGGTTTATAATGTTCTCATCGCTTGCAATTATGAACTTTCCTTGAATACTAATTAATATGGGAAGTGAAAACTCAGCTCATCATTGCTTCAAGCACTATCAGGAATATTGATGTTTATTGTCGTATAATGGGGTACAATGTAGGTAGACATGACCTTAGAGGAATTTTTTGGAATTTTTTTGTCAATGACTAAGTCAGGACCTTCAGAGAATGAGGAAGAGTCTTCCCTTGAGAGGTCAAGGGAATATTTGACTCAGAGTGTGTACTTGAGTTTGTTCTATACAGGTAATCACTGTAAGCCACACACATCTCATTAGCTTAGTGAGTCAATCTTAAGACATGTAGTTCCATGGCCATCTTCATATTGAATAGTAATAAGGCTAGTACTTCACATCAAAGAGGCATGCAAAACTGCCATATATTCTTTATACACCGTCCACACTAAGGCTAGTTCATTAAATTATTTTTTCATTTTATCTTTTGCTTATCTTCTACTTCACATTCATAGCAGTTGAGTAAATAACTTAGTCATCTTGGTCCACCACCCCATAGAACCGGCCATCAATTGACTTACTACTCGTTCGGGTTATGTTCGAACCTAACAATGATCGATATATCAACTACATATTTTTGTTATTACTATTGATATGAAACTTATCAACTCCTACATTATTTCTATATACATATTAGGGAATTTTAATGTTCGAATCATGGTGGCTTTTAGAAAAAGGTTCATGAATCATGCTTAGGGTTGTTCATCCAGGTTCCGACTCGGGAATCCGGGTATATTCGGACCGGAATCTGGATTTCAAATCCGGGCTGGAACCCGGACCGGATTAATCTGGATCAGACCTGGGCCGGAATCCAGATTTTAAACCCGGAACTCGGATTTAACCCGGGTTTAACTTTTTTTTATTTTTAAATAGACAACTTTAAGACCATTCACACTCTAAAACAAACAAAGCAAAGCTATACCTTGCAAGAATGGAGGAATGGGAGAGAGAGAGACCACAACACCAGCCATTTGAGGCTGGGAATAAACCATCAACAGAATGAACGAGAGGCCTAACATACCAAGCGGTAAATATAGGATTCCAAAGGCCACCCAGTTACCCATTGTACGTGGAAAAAAGAATAGCAAGAAATGGATCTGGCGTGGGACTCAGAACCTGCTAGATTAATTAGGGTGTAGATGGGCAGCGCCTCTTAGACCAATCAAGTCAACCCAGCCAAGCATGAAATCGAAGCTAGGCCAGCTGACCATATGGACTTGACCTGGGCAAAACACAGTGAAGAACCCAAAGGGAAAAGTAGCAATCGCCGATCGGTGAAGAACCAAGCAACGAGAGAAAACCCATGCACTTGGACTCGATTTCTGCTAGATTAATCAGGGTGTAGATGGGCAGCGCCTCCTAGACCAATCAAGTCAACCCAACCAAGCATGAAATCGAAGCTAGGCCAGCTGACCATATGGACTTGACCTGGGCAAAACACAGTGAAGAACCCAAAGGGAAAAGTAGAAATCGCCGATCGGTGAAGAACCAAGCAACAAGAGAAAACCCATGCACCTGGACTCGATTTGGGATGAAGATACAAAAAAACTAGTGGACAAAAGATTGCTGTGCACAGTGCTGCTGTGCCTGAGAGAGAGAGAGAGAGAGAGAGAGAGAGAGGTTGAGACTTGAGACTTGAGAGCTGCGGCGCATGGGAGATACTTGAAGTGACGAAGTCAGGGGAAAAACCTAGAAAGGGTTTTTGTTTAACGCTATCACTGGGCCGTCTGGGCGTTGTGGACTCGTTTGATAGTCTGAATTTTTTTTATAAAAAAACTCGGGTTCCGGGTTTCAAATCTGGGTACCGGGTACCCAGCCCGGGTGAACCCGGGTTTAGTCATGCAGGTACTGGCCCTTATGAACAGTGCTAATCATGCTTGACTGAACTTCTACGTACATTGTGAATGTTAGAGGTTATGCAACCTAAATTGCATTTCATTTGCAGTCTTGAGGGATTTAGCTCTATTTCTCAAGTCCATGATTACATTAAGGAGACCCCGTGAAGGTACAAAGGTGTATTTTGGAGCATTGAATGAGGGGTGACCTGCCCAATTGATCTCATGAAAGGCAAATAATGAAGAGATAAGCATAATTAAAGTGGAATAATCATCTAGAGAACTTAAGTGTGCATAAGAATTCACACGCACGAGCATTCGTGAAATGCTTGTCAGAGGATTAATGCATTTAAACTCTATTAGGTGCATTGCAAATTAACTAGAAATCTACGTGCTACGCGCGTCATGGTCATATGATTCCTGTCTTTTATCACAAAGACCGTATAAAATACCATTATGGCACGTCTTGGCATTTCTCAATGTGTCATCTCTTCCTCAATATATTGAAATAAGATATGTGACTAAGCTTTTAAGAAAAAGATGCTCTAAGATTTAGATTTATACTGGTCTTTCCACCTGGGATCAAATTTACCAGCTGCTTCTTTGTTGGATCAATGCTACACGTGTTGAGAATGTTCTTGATGAAGTTATGGGGTTGAAATATCAATCCTTGGCTTGGACGAAAGTGCTATTTCTTGACCATTGAATCAGCAAGGTTGTGGTTCATATGGATCAAGAAAAGATCCAGTCTGTTGCGAACTGGGAAGTGCTGAAGTCGATCATAAACTCAAAGGTTCACAACCAGACCGATTAATCCGGTCGAGATATTAGCACTCATCCATAGATCTGTTATTGGTATAAATAACAGAAAAGAAATGTAACAAACATTTATTTTAAAAAGTAACCCCATATATTTGGGACTGAATTAAAGTAGTTATCGATGACCTTGAGTACTTTTTTTCTTATAAATCTTAACTTGAAGTTGTAATACCTTGGATTTGTGATATGCATTACATTTTATAGGGGGGATTAATATAAAATTGTTGTATGGGTGCTAAGTCTCACCGAGTTTTTATATTGTTAAATAAGGTTAATTAGAATTACCTCCATGGGCGGATTTCCCACAAGGACGAATCTTTGCTCTCGTTTTACTGTCCACGACACTTTGTTGTTTGCACTTCTACATTGTTTAGGAGGCTACTAGAGTCTCCTAAAAAAATTTATACTTCAAGATTAAGAGATCTAGATGGTTTCTCTAAAAAGTTGTAGAGAGAGGAAGCTTTTCTTTTGTACTTCATACACGTTATTTTAACGTACGTAAAACTCTTATTTAAAGAGTTTTCTCGTGAGATGTCAATTAACTTTCTTAAAATTAAGTGGTAGTGGTGAGGAGTTAATTAATAACTTCCCCACCCATGTGGACACAACATAGGTCATGGGGTACCCATTACCAACATATATATTAGGTGATGCTAGTTTTTATAAGCAATTCAGAAAGACTCCAGTAGCAACTTTGATTAGGGCGTAATTGCGTCTGGCATTTTCTTAGCTCATGACAAATGATGTCATAGCCAAATGCCAATCTAGTAACCCCATTTGGTATCGAGGTATTACAAAGCGTTCAGGCCTTGATCATGAAGAAGTCAAGAATTTGAATTGGAGGAGACAATGATACGTTGGATTTGTACTTAGATCGCATATTGGATGGTTTGATTTTGAAGGTATTATATGGGTGCTAATTCTCACATAGATTGTATCTATAGGCAGAGCTCGGCTTTAATTTGAGAAAATTTTAATTGCAACTTTTACTAGCTTTTTATGGTATGGCACATGAGGTACTACAGTTTGTAGTTCACCTGATTCATGACAAATGATACTAGAGATAACCTAACTCCACCTAATATCTAACACGTGGGAGATTCTCTATTGCAGGTCATTTCTTTGAATATGTGCCACACTCAGTACTAATGATTCCATATTCTTCGTCCAAATGAATTTTGTCATGAATTACATCCACCATAAAACACAGATGTGGCTAGCCTTCTATTAGTAGTGCAATGGGGATCTTGACAAATGTGTTAGGGGTTCGAATACAAGAGATTTTGTTACCCCAAACTTATTTTCCACATTGGATTGTGATTGTGCTGTGTGCTGTGCTTTGTTAACTGCTTTCCTCAATTAATTACAGAACCATATATCTCCAAAGGTCATAGCTATCCAAACATATTTAGTGATGCAAAATGTATTTTTTTTTCCTTATATTTTTTAACTTTCTTTTATTAAATTATATTATTCAGATTGTTTTGACATGATTGCATGAGAATATTATGAAATATACTGTTAGAATGTAAACTTGTAATGGTCGGCTTGGTGAGTTATGCTTTACTCTTCTAGAAACTAATTGATAAATGTGTATCGCACTCACATCATAATGATAAGTAATATCAATTGTTGGGGATCTCTTTGATGATGGTGATCAAAGCAGTACTCTTTTTTCTCATGTGTGTGTATGTCAGCCAAAACAATTTGTAAATGCATCCTAAACTCTTTATGATGCATTCTATATATATATAGAAGCAATTGCCCTACACTGATTGCGCGCAGTCATATAATTTCGTTTAATTTTCAGCATGCAGGAGACAATAGATCGCTACCGGAGGCACACAAAAGAGATTCAAATTAACAATAAATCTGTTGAACAAAACATGCAGGTTGTGGCTCATTTTCCTTGGATTGTGCTAATTTTCTTCATTTGTTTGAGGAAGAAACGTTTAGAAATTAGAATATATAGCATGGTCTACCAAATTTATTACCTATGATTTGTTGTCTACAGTAACATATAATATAATTGTTGAAGCAAGAGAGCCTCGATGTTGTTAGTCATATCATCCATTCTTGTGTTAAATGACCATACATTTAATAATTTAAGTTGAAAGTTCATGCTGATAAGTATATATTATGCAATTTGGAATGTTGAAGGTATGAGTTACAACACTAATTTCCATCTCTTTTGTCTGTAACTTTGCCTTATTTTCTTTATAATTAAACGTTTAAGTTCTTAAATGTAACATGATATAATATTCTTGTGAAACTTAAAGAAGATTTTTGGTGCTGTCTCACTGCTGTTGGTGCTCGTCACGCTTCGATTTTTTATGATCTTTGGACTAATATTATTTGATTTGCAATGGCAGCACTTGAGGATTGAATCAACAAACATGATGAAGAAGATTGAGCTTCTTGAAGTTTCGAAACGGTTCCAGGCCTAGCTTATTTCTTACCCTATATTGTTTGAATCCATTGTAATATTAAGCAATATTGTTCGAATTCGAAAGCTTTTAATGAACCTTAAATATTTAGCATTGCCTCAGGAGACTCCTGGGAGAAGGCTTGGGATCATGCTCTATTGAAGAGCTACAACAGATAGAACAACAGTTAGAGAGGAGCGTAAACAAAGTTAGAGCAAGAAAGGTAAATTTCAAAAACCATCAAAATTGGCCTTAAATAAATTAACTTCTTGAACTGAAAATGGTTAACGTGCTCGGATCGATCTTGCTCTTTCCTTTCAGACTCAGGTTTTCAAGGAACAAATCGAGCAACTAAAAGAGAAGGTACAACTGAAACATTAAATGGAGACAATGTTCATGATTTCTTGTCTTTAATTTATCGCTCTTAGAATGTATTTAGGTGTTTTTCTGTATATTTCCCGTGTACACATTTCCGTGTAGTTACTAAAAAGATTTTTCTCAATTTATATGTGCTTTATTTTCTAACAAAAATTCAGGAGAAAGCTCTAGCAGAGGAAAACGCAAGGCTATCCGAGAAGGTAAAAACTTTAGCTATTGTTATTCTTTATGATTCCTTTGTTCATCAATCCAACTTCTCAGATTTTTTTTTTGGAACACATCCATATCCTGCAACCACAAATGTAAGAATTAGTTGGGAAACGAACGATCTGATCTATAAGTTGAATCTTTTGAAAAATCCAGCATGTTAGAGCTAGAAATGAATAATCAGCTTGGCCTAATAACATGTTTTTGTTCTTGTTTTCTGTATGATTATTAACTTGAACCTCTCTTTGCAGTGTGGTATTCAATTACCACAGACAGCAATAAATGAGAATAGAGAAATTTCTGCTTACGAAGAAAGTACTCCGAGTTCAGATGTGGAGACTGAATTGTTCATTGGACTGCCGGAAAGGAGAGCAAAGCGCCTCCTCCCACAGAATTGATCATGGTCTTAACTATGCAAATATAAAATAATACATTAAATATTAGTCAGACACTTTCTAATAATCTGAATCATCAAGTTGTTGTACGACTAAAATATTGACAATTGTATCAGTGATTGCATGTAAGAGAGAGCTTGACATGTTATTATTTTGCTGAAAGCTAGAGCCTGCTATTGTTGTGATCAGATTAATCACTATCACCCATATTGACGTTTGATCTTGGTGTATATCTCAATTTATAATTAAGATAAGCCCCTCTCATTTTCTCTACTTTGATTGCATTGACACTTCTATTTTGAATCATATTAGTGCATGATCACATCATGACCATCTTCCGAGCATTAGCAAACTTTCCAAGTAGCATGTCATGTGCCACAAATACTGTCAATATATAAGCCCATTCGCCAAGGACTTGGCATGGAGATTTTAGAATTTGATTTTATCCTGATTATTGTAACCATACAAGCTAAACATTAGATCATCATCATGTAATGTGGGGTCCCAGACAATAATAATATACCCAACCCATGAGATCAACCCTATCTTTCTGTCTGTTACAGTCTATGCAGGCATTTGCAAATGAATAATGCTAGATGCAGTCGTGAAATGCATAAGCGTCGTGCAGTCACTTTGAAAAAGAGTGGAGTCTACTATTAAAAAACTAATTTCTTTTTATGTGGGTCTCATATTTATTCATTTTTTTCAAAACAACTACACTGTGCTTGCACACTCAGGATTGCAAGTACCATTTCTCTTTGCAAATAGAAGACATCCCTCAACCACTTTTCATCCTGCCAGACGAAAAATGAAAGAATGTTAGGGTTCCAGTTTCCACATCCTTTTAACTATATATCTTAAAATAATAATAAAAAAATTGACTATTTGCCTGCCCATATTATGTTGTGTGTTTGGAGGTTGACATAATTGATACAGTCACAATCATAAAGAGATTTTATAATAATAAATCTACAAATTAACGTACGTGATTCATATAATATATTATATATACATTACAATAAAAGTAATTTTACAATCTAACATTCCACATCAACCTACGTCAATTTGTAGATTTACTTTTACAAAATATCTTATGTGACTTCTTGTGCAAAAGCCAAAGAAATATTCAATCGTACCTTGAACAGATAATTAGGCTCTGAACTGAAACCAAAATGTTCAGGATTCCGCCTACAAAAGCATACCCTAGTAATGTCAAATCATTAGTTCATTTAACACATTGTTGTATAATGTGTTGTACAAAATGTTGTAGGTAAATCATTTTCCTTTGAAAATTACTAAACAGGTCATTTTTTTTTTTAAGTTGAACACAAACTATTCCATGAAAGCCGCACTTTTTTCATTCATAAATTTAAATTTTTTCATCCAGACATACGTACTTTTATAAGTTGAAATAAGAAAATATAGCTCATGAAATAGACTAGACCTGTTCCTAATTGATAGTTTGAGGTGAATCAAACACCTAGCTTCCCAAGTAATTGATGTCATGCACCATGCCATATATATATATATAGCAATCACAAACAGTTGAATTCAACAACCAAGAGGTGTGACACAACAAAGGGATTCATTTCCATTTCACTCACTTTTAACTAGAATGTTAGTGTTAGACCTTCTTAATTAAGTTTGCATTGATTTCAATTTCTTGAAGAAGCATCGGCACTTGGATTGCGATAAAACGTGAATTCACACTCGCCATTACTTCTCAGTGTAACAAATGCTAATGCAATCCTTACACGCTGGTCAAGAGTACTCAAAACACATGCCAGAATTATCAACATGATTATGTTTAAGAATGTCAGCCTACATGTAACCAAGCTCAATTTTCTTTTTTCTATTTTTTTTAAATAATTAATAAGATATTTTATTACCAAGAGTAGGTATAACCCAAGTACACATGAAGTATACAAGAGGAAAAACCTACATACACTCTAGAAATTGAAAATGACTAAAGCAAATCAAGAAATTTCTCTCCATTCAATACAAAAGCCTTAGCCCAAAAACACAAGGTATTAAAGAAAAACTCCTTAAATTCTCCCATCGATCGTTCTTTATCTTCAAAACACCTCCCATTCTTCTCAAACCATAAGCACCATATCAAGTACAAAGGAATCATCTTCCAAATGGCAGCAATACATTGACTCCCGTCAAAACCTTTCCAATATGCAAGAAAATCCACCACATGCTTAGGCATCACCCAAGCAATACACGTCTTACCAAAAACCTCATTCCACAATGTCTTAGCCACTTCACAATGAAGAAAAAGATGGTTAACAGATTCACCATCTTTCTTACACATGAAGCACCAATTTACTACACAAAGTCCACGCTTTCTTAAGTTATCCATAGTGAGAATTTTTCCAAGAGAAGAATGCCACCTTACCTGGCACCTAACTCTCCAAATGCATTTCCAGAATAATCATGGACACAATGACAGCTTAGTGCCTTATAAGAGGAACTAACTGAAAATCTAGAATTTCCTGCATGAACCCACAACAACCCATCCTCCCTTCTCCGAACAATCTTCAAATCATAAAATCTGCCAAAAAATCAGGGACTACATTCACTTCCCAGTCATGCATATTTCTGACAAAATCAACACTCCATTGAAGATTATTATTCACAAAAGACAAGGGAATCAGCCACTGCAACATCTTAATCCCTAGCAATCCTGAAAAGGGAAGGGTAAACACTCTTGAGAGCTCAATCCCCATACCAAATATCATGCCAAAACTGAATCATTGCCGGCCCGTCTCCCACCTCGAATTTTATATGATTGACGAACTCCCCCCAACCCATCTGAATGGACTTCCACAAACCCACCCCGTATACTCCTCTTATTTCATTAGAACACCAACTCCCCCTCATCCTCTCATATTTAACGTCAACAACATTTTTTCATAATGCATACCTCTCAATATGATATCTCCAAAGCCATTTTTCAAGAAGAGTTATGTTAAAAAGCCTTAACTTTCGCACTCCCAAACCTCCCCAAGAAATTGGTTGACAAACCTTATTCCAACTTACCAAGCGAAACTTTCTTTCCTCCCCTTTACCTCCCCACAAGAAATTTCAAAATAATCATTTTAATTCTATTTGCCACCCCTGCCGGCAAACTCATTTTCATGGAGACTCTGGAGATTCAGTGGTAAAAAATAGATTGAAATAAAGAGCTGAAATGAAGGAAAGAATAAGATGACGAGTACAAAGCTATATAATACACCAATGTAATATTAGGCATGGACAATGGGTAAACAGGGTCATGCGCACCCTGTGGGTGCCAACATAGGTTTTGAAGACATAAATTCAGCACGGTTAGGTATTCATCAAACAAGTTGATCAACCATGGACCTCAAAATTGAGTGCACGAGTGTGTAATAAATGGAGACATGACATTTGTAAAATGAATAAATTGAAAAAATCATGTGAATTCATCAAATAGATATCAATATACTGCATTTTCCCCCACTACCAGAAGGAAATATTTAACACCTATTGTCTCTCATAACGATTAGGGGAAAAAGTGAAATAGCCCATGCGATAAGAAGATCTTGGTATGAATAAAGCTATTAACGAGACAGTAGGCTCAGAAAGATGCCCCTGGAAAGTTAGAAAAGCACCTTGCCAATGAAAGCTACCGAGCCTCCTAGTCTTGCCATCCCAACAGCAATTTTAGCAGGTGCTCCACCAGCAGCTTTCTTAAATAAAAGGAGGTGCTTCCGCTAGCGCAACTCCACCAACAGTCTACACAAAATAATCAACATCCCCCAAAGCAAACGATCATCTGTTTTCTCCAGGGCCCTCCATTTTTATAAACGGAAGGCACTTTAAATCAAACCTCGGGAGAAGCTTTAGATGTACCTACATGAGATCAATTGCCATAAATCAACAAGAACAAAATGATCATCAATACTAATATTAATATGATATTGCAAACTGATATGAGCGAGATAACATATAGCGCTGTAACTACAGAACGTGGTACTCCTTTTATCCCCAATCTCTTCCCTTTCATGGTTTCAGCCCAACACCTTTACCTTCTAAACGGTCGGAGATACCACTTGGCTGCAAAGGACAATTCTTTGTATCCACTTCTAACCTGAATCAAATTATGATCCAATAATTCTCATCAAGGGCACAGCTATTATTACCCAGAGAATCAAATGGCCATGGGTGAAACTCGAAAAAAAAAAGCGTCAAATGGAGGGCTTATACGGGATCAAATGGCATTAGCCCAGACACTAATTTGCCCAATCTAAATGAAACGTATAGCTCTCTAAACTTGAGAAGATTATGCTAAAAAATCTCAATGAGAATGATAATTTGATCTCAAGAATCCCAAAACAGAGAAAATAATTGCAGACAAGATCCCAATCTAATAAAAGGGTACGAACAAAACTCCCAACTAGATCCATCAAAATCATATCATTTGCCTCAAGTATCTGTTTGGGTATAGACGAAGAAAAGAAAAAGAAAAGCACTTGATAATTGAGATCTAGAACTAATTCAAATCTGGCGAGTCCGTCAAAATGAAACCGTTTAGTTCACAAATCAAAACGGATACAATGAAACTCAATATAAAACACAAAGAATCCTATACAACAGAGAACAAACACCGATCGAAACCAAGAAAGTCTAACAAGATAATTTAAAAGAATAAAAAAAATGGGCAAGGGTAAAACTCAGGAAAAAATGTGCCATATAGGCTTGCGAGCTAAAAGTGATTAGAACTCAAGAATGTCCACCATTAACGCATCAATTAGTTGAGGTCTCAAAACGGGCATTAATGAAAAATCAAAAGAAACATTAAAATATCAGAAGTAGAACTCCTAGATATAGAAATACCAATTTCTCGGATAATAGGAGAAGTGTGGTAACTTTTATAACGTCTAAGATGAGTTTGTTCCTAAACCATGTCCAACTTCTCAATACTAGACACCTTGAAGCTACCCCCTTGCGTGACTTTTTGAGGTTCAAATGAAAGCTGCAACTGGACATCTTCTAGCAGAACTTTGGAGAGCCCATCAATGTCCCCAGAACCACAATACCAAGTGCCAAACGAAGTACTAGAACCTCGTTGCAATATACCAAGGAAATCTCAACTCTTTATCTTTTCTTATTTTCGTTTGAAAGACCGGTTCTTGTTTGATGTTTAACTCCAGCCTCCAGCACAAACACCGATCCACATTCCACTTCCTAATCGGTCTCCATGTTCTTTGGGATCGCATTCCTGTTCTCGACAATCTAGCGTGCTCGGATATTGCCATGTCAGATGAGACGCACCATTGAGTGGGTCCAGACGCTGAGACTGATTTTGTTCCTACCTTTTGATACTCGCTGCTTTCGTTTCGCATGTATACAGCCTTTGCCATTAGACTTGTTGGATGATGATCCTGATTATCATAACTTTGTACTTGTTGTACGAGGACCAAACAGATCAGTACGGGTTTGGTATATCGATCTTAAATCAGATCTCAAAATCTTCCATCCATGAAGCAGATATATATTATAATCTTATCAAATCACATCCGTACGTACGTACACTTTGTTTTGTTTTTAAATATTAACAAGTTATAAAGGGAAGATAACATGAAGATATGCAGTTTATGGTTGGAAGTATTGATAATCATGGTCAGTATGGAGTCCATATAAGGACATTATTCACCTTTAATACGATTATTTGAAAATACCATGCATATTTCCATTATCAACATTTTTTTTTTCATTTTTTCTTCCAATCATATTAATTTAACAAGCATCAATAAAAAGTCATTTTTATGGTACTTTTAAGCTTGTTAGAATTTGAAAAAAAAATAGAAGATTGAACAAAAATATATTTTATTTATAATTAATGTCAAATTAATATATGGGAATTCGAATATTGTTAGGTATCAATTTTCATTTAAAAAAATGTTTTAAATTTTTGCAAAGATCATTCTAATTTTTTACTCAGGTAAAAAATCCGTACAGATGGAACCTGGCAATATCCGTATATGAAAATTAACAAACGGACGTTCGTATATTGCACACATCTGCACAGCAGGACTACTCTTTTGCTAGTAGCTTTATGACTGCCTAATATTCCCCAACACTGAAGAGTCCAACGCAACAATGTACCAATAACGTCGGGCTCCTTCATATTTGTGCTATTCATTTCTGGATGCAGTAAGTCTATCTAGGCCCAACATCTCAAAGAAATGAACTACATGATACTTATCCGATCGACATTGATAGGGAATTATTTATATGGCATGTCCTCATGATCATCAGATCAGTAAATGAGTACTGATGCTAGCAGCAGCTAGATAAATCATGTGTAATATTTAAACATGATCTCTCGTACGCACACAGATATATAATGTAACTTATAAGTAAATAGGTAGGTTGGAGATCATCATGATAGTGCAAATACCAATACACAAGCCATAAATATAAATATATATATGTGTATGTATAATTAGACAATCATTTAATTGGTCAAATGCATGAAACTCTTTAGAACTTAAACGGAGTTGAAAGAGCCCATCCTGAGATGAAGTTAGCCTCATGACCACCAGCCATGCTCTTCGGAGCAGAGGATCCCTCATGAGATGGATCATAATGATGGTAGCTGTTCCAAACAGTGACTAAGTCATTAGAAAATTAACTTACTTCTACTTAAGAATTAAGTACGTAGTACTTCATCTAATTAACAAGTGTTATCAAATATTTAAGCATGATTTCTCTCAAAAGCTAGCTCTTTCTATGTTATGATCATCTTCTTCAAGTATTAATCTAGTACTCATGCAAGAGATCAGAGATCGATCGATGGATCGATGGGTAAGCATAACCTAGATATATAGAAGCTGTACTTTAGGAGTACGTCAAAAGGCCAGGAAGAACTCAAGTTAACGAGAGAGTAGTAATTAATTAGTAGCATACCCTATTTGTAAGACAGGCTCGGGCTGACACTCCATGGGATTGGTTTGTGAATGATGCACATGATGATGAAAGTTGCTATTTTCAGCTGCTGAAGTAGTACTACCACTAGTACTGTTCCAAAAGTTCTGAATAGCCTTAAGGGTGTGTCCTTCTGCCTCAAGCTGAACCATATATATATATATATATATAGACATTGGAAAGAAGTGACTCATCAGCTTCACTAACAGAAGGCAACAAATATATATTAGATATCATGTTTTATATATATATATATTATTATGAAAAATTTTATTTGAAAGTTTTTACATCACACACCGATATAATTTGATTGGAAAGATAAATTTTAAAATTTTAATCTTACAAATCAAATTATATCACGTGAATGGTATTGTATGACGTACGTAAAAGCTTTCAAATTGCACTATTATATATAAGTTATATATGCATGCAAATCATAGTTCAAAGTATGTACTATATATATATATATATATACGACCTTAATCTTAAGCTGCTGATTGAGGTCTCCAAGGCTGCGCTCCTGCCAAATTGAATCAGAAGGCCACAGTAATAAATCATTATTAATATTACATGTTAAGGCCATGCAGTACGTCTTAATTAAAGAACACATATCATCTTATATAATTTACAAGAATGGAAAATGATAGAGCCACCCGCTGGTGGCTCCGCTGGGAGTCATTGTTGGCTCTATCATATGTTTTTTGATGTGTTTTTTTTTACAATTATTTTTATATAGATTTTTTTAATAATTTTAAATATTAAAAAAAAATAAAAAAATAATAATATTATTAAAAATCATGAAGTAAAAAAAAATTATTATTTTTTATTTTACTTTGTGATTAAAGAAATATTGTTTAATGATTTTTTTTATTTCATGATTAAGGAAGTGTTTTTTAATAATATTATAAATTTATTTTATTTTTTAAAATATTTAAAAGTATTAAAAAATTTTCTATAAAAAATAACTATAAAAAAAATATATCAAAAAATACAGACTAGAGCCAGGGGTGGCTTCCACCAGTGGTGGCTCTAGCATTACTCTTACAAGAATATTGCATGAGGAGACATGATTTAAATTAGTGATCAGAAATTAAATACCTTAATTACTGCTGTTAATTTATATATATATAATTACACATGCATGAAAAAAAGAAAAAGAAAAAGAAATAGTACCATGTAGATCAGCTAGCGTGACAATATATGGTATGCATGTGCGTGCCCTAAAGTCAAAGTAGTAAAGGCTGATCGATGAATCTAATACCGGCCTTCAGTCTTTTCTTATATAGTGCGTAGCTAGCTAGGCAACTGATCATCACACTGCTTAATAATGTAGCTAGCATATATGCATAGTCGGACAAGAAAAAAACAGTACTCGTAAGCAATAATATAATTAATTTTTTCTCCCATTAAGTAGCCAGCTTTAAACAATCGCTTGGCGCTGTGTCTAATTTGTACGTACCAAAAACCAGTCAATTAGAGGCAAGTAAATCCTAATTAATATCCATGCATGCATGCCGCGCACGTGATGGTCATGTGTGAATCAAATAACACCCATATATTCTTAGAAGAGAAATTATATTTGCAGTTCTCAAGTAGGGACTGCATGTGCAGACACATTATTAAATGAGAGAAAACATAATTTTAGGAGAGATAATTTTATAATTTTAAAAAATTTTAAAGTTAAAATAATTTATGCTTACATTAATGGAGATTGTACCTAGCATTGCTCTTCGTAGAAACCATAATTTGAAGAAAATTATATATATATGATGATGATTATAACTTACCCTTTTGCGAAGTTCTTCCATCTGTTCTATCATAATTTGTGTCTGCAATTAAGAACGAAAGACAAAGCATGCAGTATACTTAATTAATTCAAATTCACAAATTCTTTAATTAATTGTAGCATGACTATCTAATTGACATAATCCCAGTTAACTAGATAGGAAATTATATATATATATAGTGACAAACACGAGGCTATGCGCACTTGATAGTAAACAATTTGCTGAGCAAAATTTGAAATATTATTCCTTCTGTGTGTACATTCCACGAAATACGGCCTTTTGCATGCCTTAATATATATATAATATTGTTGGAAAATTCATGTTCAGAGAGAGAGGCCAGGCATGGATCATAATAGAAAACTATATTACTGCTGAGATGAGGACTTTTATACTAAAGATATGCGAATAGTACCTTCCTTTGCCTAGCTAGTTGCAAAGCTCCTTCAAGCTGCTTCTCAAGGTTTTGCAGCTCTTTCACGCTCAATGGTCCAAGATCTTCTCCAAGCAAATGCCTTTTAAAGCAAGCAAGTACATAACCAGTTATATATATATAATTGTTATCAAGCATAAGGTATGCATGGTGCTACTAATTGTCAGGCCGGCCTGTCAATTGATTTGTTGGGCATCCAAATCGAATCCACAAAAATCAGACTAACAACTGCAAATTAATTGTACAACATAATTATATATATATGGCTCTAGCTAGCTAGATCACTTTGGGAATGGCAAAACCTTTGAGTCAGCTGAAGAGATTCATATTTAGCCTTTAATTTTGCTACCTCCTGGTACCAGCTCTGCATGCATTGACAAACAAAACCAAAATTCAGACCAGATAGAATTCGAATTAAGAACAATCTTCAATCGATTGAAGATAACGATGAATTAATATCATCTGCAGTTTAAGCGCCTAAGGAAGAATTTTGGAAAAAATATCACAAATTACCTGTGTTTCACGTTGATCAACACCGTTGTCCTGCAGAGGAGTGAAGCAATACTGCTGGTATCGCTCTAGTGTTTTGGCTATTCTGCAAAAGTCAGATACCGGTGGTTAAAAGCAATTAATTACCACATGAGTTTTAGCCTAACCCTAGCATTGATCGAGAGATCAATTATAATATAATCAGCATGGCACTCTATATACAGTTAATAGAATCCTATAGAAAGTGTAGATTACCTTTATCCATACAAAATATTTCAAATTCACAGTGTTATATTGTGTCTGTCTCATCGTGGAATATCGATAATCGCATCAAAATTACTGATATAAAAGCTGATCTCGTTCTCTTGTATTATCTAGTCTTTTGACTAATTACATGATCAATAGTAAACATCCATGAGTACTTGGATTATATCCAAAGGACTATTCTTGCAAAAACGACAATAAGAACTGATTTGGATCCTGTTTCATTGTGGATCAGCAAATCCCACAGGTTCAGTTCTCAATTAGCTCGATCGACTCATATATAGCTAGACATATTGAATATACTTTTAAGTACTGATCTTAAGTACATGATTACGTGAAAATTAATTAATAAGGTTCTTCACTTTCCATTATTATATGCATATATAATAAATTACTCGAGCCATTACTCAAGCAAATTTATTAAGGTTCGCTCGAACGTCCAAAATAAGAAAGGATCGAAAAGTACTAATAGAAAAACATGTGTTGAAAAAAATGCATTCGCTAATTCAGCAATTAAGAATCAAATATGGGTATATAGTTTATATAACTTCTTTATTCGGTCTATTTTCTTTAATTTGTCAGAAACGAAAAGCAAACATGCTACAACATATATATCTATCCAGAAACATATATATATGTTACATCCGCTCATACAGAAACATGCAACAGCATGTCTCATCTCCAGTTCCGAAAGGTTAATCTTGAGATCACATGAGTAAGAGAAAGTTAGCTCTTTTTTCACCAAAAAAGAGAAACATGCAAGAAAAGAAAACAAAAGGAACTTACTTGGATCAGCTGTGATTGTAGTAGTACTTTAATATGCTAGATCAACATCCACATGATGAATTGACATGTCATATATATATTGTAGCTACAATATTCAATGGGAACATACGACTTGAAAACTGGACTGAGATACAGTATCGATCTCAGACCCTCATGATCTGACAAAAAATGTATAGCGGCACCCATTTTTTTCTAATTTAACCTGAACTTCACTGCTTCTAGCTAGCTAGCTAACATATAGTACTGTGTTTTTGTGACATTTGAGTGTGGGGACTATTAAAATCTTTCATATCTCCTAATTAAACCCGGCCCCGACGACTTCACCAGGTGATCTCCGTTACCCTAAATTAAGTTTCTAATTTTAAAGAATGGATCATGAGCACAGAACAATTACTGCATCTTAGTCATGTGCATAGGTGAGAGAGGGTGAGCGAACCCGTGGTGAAACAAAAAAACATCTGAGAATTAGATCCGGTATAACAAGGAATTGCAAAACCTGAACCTATGCGTTGTTGATTTGCTTCCAAGCTTTTCCGAAAAATATGGAATTGATCAGTAAAATCTTAAAAACCCTAAAACAGAAGAAATCCCAAAAGCTAGGATGTGCTTAATTTCTCATTTTCTCTACCACACTCGACCCACTGTTGTCATTTTTGAGAGAGAGAGAGAGAGAGAGAGAGATATGGAGAGATGGAGAGAGCAAGATGGAGAGGACCGGAGACCCCAAAAGAGTACTTGAGAATCATGGGTGTGTTTGATTTGCCACCCCAGCCAGAGTCCAGCAATTAAAGAGATGAAGATGGAGCAGGAACGGTGATAAACCCACAGGATAAAAGGACCAAAAGAGATGAAGACAAGTTTACATTCCTAGAATTGTGAGAATTCCACTGGATTTGGTACTCAGCGTTAAAATTTTAACGTTTTCCTGGAGAGAGATGCAAAACCCTAGATCTTACCCAGAGTCAAGAGAGAGAGAGCTTCCTTACCAGTCATAGGACTTCAGTTGAATAATGAGGCTGTTTCATGTCTAAGAAAGAAAAAGCTTGTACTGTTCCATCACAACTCCATGAAAATCTAACCAAGACCAAGAAAGCCAGAGTTGAGAGACAGTACGCTCAAACAGAAAGTGAGGATCTGAAAGGACCATGTAACGTGTCGGTCTGTGATTGGTAAAAAGCTGATGATCTCTACAATTCATGAACCCCCGCCTTCGTCGATCCAAAAACATGTTACCCCAGAAGCCTATAAGCCGAACAACGAGAAAAGAAGGATATATAAGGGATGGAGAGAGAGAGCTGTCAGAGATAGGTGTGTAGATCAAGAAAGCAACTTGTGCATTATCAACATATGTTATATGTAGGTAACAGAAGAGGAACACAGAAATCCAAAAGACGGAAAGAAAGCTTCGGAAACGAAGACTAGGTAATCTAGAGAGAGAGAGAGCGAGAGAGAACAGGAGAGAATTACCGATCAGGACAATAAATTTTAAGAAAAGCTTTAGATCTAGATTACAAAACGTAGGTGAATGCATCGGAATTTAGACCACTAAACTTCTAAGCCCAAAAAACAGAAAAAAAAAAGCAGCTGAATACATAAAAGATCGAGAAAAATGCAAATAAAGAGCTCGGTAGTGTTCGAGAGAATGGGATATCGGGGTTTACCCCGCGCTTCCGAACTCATAAAGCTTGCCACGACTAGAGAAAATGATGACAGCAACCTCAGCATCACAAAGAACAGAAAGCTCATAAGCTTTCTTGAGCAAACCATTCCTCCTCTTTGAGAAAGTAACTTGGCGGTTGATCTTGTTCTCAATCCTCTTCAGCTCGACTTTCCCCCTCCCCATCCTCTCTTTCTCTTTCTGGACAATATTAAAACCTACAAATAGTATAACCTATGTGCAAGTGTAAGTCTGGGTTGTTCAGTTTCTCTCTCTCTCTCTCTCTCAAACAGGTTTGGAATTATATCATGCAGTGGTTTGAGGTTGTACAAAAATGGAGGTGTGGAATATAAATATTACATGGAGTAGGTATGGGAAACAAGAGCTTTTCTGAGAGAAGTGGGAGTTTGTTGGGGCTGTGTTAGAACTTAGAAACGAATATCGATAGGAAGACTGGGACTCTATATAATATCTTTTACAACAAAATGGAAACCCAGTAATTCTTCCTTCTCATTCTCTTTTCCATTTTAATTTTAGCAAATGCTGCATTCATCTCTCCCTTTCTCTCTTTCTGATCTCTCATGCACTGTGCGTTCAGACTTGCCTTCAGTTCTTGTAAGGTAATAAATATTCATCCCACGCGCCTTGCTTTCAAGCGTAACTTCACGATCCGAGTCATGTATGTGCAGCCACTAATTGGTAATTTAAACCTAATCTTTGGTAAAGTTCTTTTGAGTCAAAATTATTATTAATCTTTGTTTAGTTTTTTATTTTATTTTATTTTTTAAAGGATTTGATATTAAGTAATTTTTCTAGAATTCATGAACATTCAGTTGCAGTTAAGAACAATTTAGTTTCTCGAATATAATAAATTAATATATATATATATATATATATATATATATATATATATATATGGGATAATTTTGGGTAATAGTAGTAGTACTACTCCAGTACTCCTTGTAGAACTTAATCAAGTATAGAACTAATATTTTTGGACAACTTTGCAATATTTAAGAATGTTGGTTGTAAATGATATTTGGCAGCTCTTCGATCGAATCCCATTCAGTTCGATCAGATAAATTATTGAAACACGAATGCTCGGAAATCTTAGGTTTTGGGAATTAATTCGAGCTAATTTTGGATTAATCCCAAATGCTTAATTGTTTGACTACCTACGTGCTAGAAAACTGTTTATTTGCAATCAGTTAATTCTAATGAATTGACTATTTACAACTAAAATTGATTGCGAATAATCTTTTGGTTGCAATAAATTAGTCACAATAGTCCGTTTTTCTTGTAGTAAGGGGAGTAGATAATTACTTACTAGTACTTAATTGACATGCAATATATGAAAATTAAATTGGAAAAACCATAATTAATATTTAGTATATACCTAGCCATTCATGATGCACGTACGTGAATTTTACATGCACCAAGTTTGAAATGTGATTATGAGCAATTTGGAGACCTAATTTATCCCGTTCTTTTTAATTTACTTCACCATCTTTTTGAAGTAAATTAATGTTAAATTAAGGATATAAATATATAATATTAATTATTGTAGCCCTTAATAATGGATATATATATATATATATATTTGGGTTAGACTAGTCTTATATCTTGGCTACAAAGAAATTGGATATATATTGTACAATAAAGTCTATAAATTAATTAATATTAAAGATATCACATACAGGATTTGAGCCTTAATTTGAAGTTCCTATTCTTATAAGACACGTACATGAGAACAAATTATAGCTAGGCCGGTTACAGATATATATATATATATATATATATATATATATTTATATATATATATATTTAATTGTAATATGGTTGGAAACAAAGGAAACTTCTCAAAAAATAATGTTTGAAGTTACGAACTTCATGTATAATTTTAATTTCCTTACTCCTTGGGGCAAGACGTATAAATTTGTAGAAACGAGTATCATTAATTAGTGACCAATTAAGGCATGCATGTAGTACGTACTAGCTACTAGCAGTACTAGCCATAATTTATTCAAAACTAACCAAAATTTAGCAATTTGTATCATTCCTATTGTCATGATCGATCATGAATATATATAATATATAATATATATATATATACACACAGCAAATTAAGGAAAAAAGGAAAGTAAAATATATAACAAAAAATGCACCAATTATATATCATGTGTGTGTGTGTGTAACCAGCAGGCCGCCATAATCATTAATATATAATTAACATATATATAACCAGGTCAGACACAAGTACTGAAATTCATATTTCATTGCAGATCGATCGATCGAGAAGATGCAATTCAAATAACTTTTCCACTGAAATGACATTAACACGTATATATAATAATTCGATACAGATCTCAGTAGCTATATATGTTATACATAGTGTTTTTCCTCTCAAATTAACGTACGCATATATGCATGCATGATATTAATTGATGAAATTATTAGCATCTAATTAAAAAAAAAAAACATTGATCATCATCTTTAATTAAAAGCCAATTACTTGCAAAGGAAGGTCGATGTACGTATAAATTAAATTAGCTTAGATCATAATGAGCTGGGATTTCATGTATTAAAAGCTGGGATGTTGAAATAGGTTATAATTAATTAGGTGGTTTATTGAAATTCAGAGCAATTAATATAACGAGCAGTACAGTAATTCTTCAAATCTTCAAGCCTATAAGAGTCAATTAGGCCGTCGAGGAGATCAGATCATTCATGTCTTGCCCACGGAATTAATAACGCTAGCACTGTACTATATTGCAAATTGGAGAAACAAATTAAGTCCCCAAAAAGAGTTTTCATGAGAAAAAGTACTCCAGCATGTGGGGGCATGAATATTATTCCATGCAGCACCTTTCAAATGTCATATCATTAACATCATGTCCTTTCGGACAAAACAAGGTTACTAATTCATACGTGGCAATGGTTACAATGCATGTGATGACTGATGATCAGTATGCATGTCCAAGTTTTTTTTTAAAAAAATTTGGGCGGTACTCATGTTATTTTATTTATATATCTACCCCAGTTTTTCAATAATGTCATTGCCCATCCCCATAGTTTGCCTTATTTAGCTTATTGACACAGTCTGGATTTGCAGGTTGCTTGTCCGAGTGTCATCGTCATTGCCCCTTCTTTGGAATATGGTTTGAATGATTCTCACCCACCCACTCAGCTCATTGTTCAAACTCTGACTTGTTTATTATTTATATATAAAAAAATGTAAAATTACGAGCCATGCAGATCATATTAATATCAATTTCAGCCGTCCTAGCTATATCCCAATACCAAAACTTGTTGCATGCATGCCAAAGCTAGCTGTACTGTTATTATAAGTTTAGGCAGCCAGTTGGACGACTAGTAATTGTGCATATTCATGAGATTAATGCATGATTTCAGGAGCCTAGCTATCTATGTTCGATCCTAATGCTCGATCGATCGTACCAGTAGTCAGTATTCATGTAATGTACATGAATGATAATTGTAAGATTAGCCCTTTGCCAACCTTGACAACCCATAAAATTAACAAAACATGCAGGACCCACCCGGCCATATCATTTATCAAGGAGAATTTACTACAAAGAGCTGGAAATATGAAAAGATCAGGTGGAAAAGGTAAAGAAAATGAGTAATCCTAGCTACAGGCTGTAGCAATAAAGCTGTTTTCCAAAGTGATGTCCATCAGCCTTGAAGAGTGACAAGTGACAACCCATCTTTGGGGTCTAATCTAAAGAGGGTGGTGGGGATGGTTAGGGCATTCCATTGTAGGAAAGCTTTGATAACAGTACTGTCATGGTTTTTCAATGCAAACTTCCCATATTTTGCATAGCCTTCACTGTCAGCTGAGCTTTCAAGCTCCACCATTAACCCTGCTGGCCGGCCGGGTGCTTAATTGTTTCCGTGTAAAGAAGAGGCAGGAACAAAAGATCAATGCCTAGCTAGTCAGTCGATCGGATGGGTGTAATGTAATCATAGAATTATATGCTTTTTTTTTTGTCATTTTGAATAATAATAAATTAATTCATTATCTGATATAGTTTTCCTAATTAATTATAGCTTAATTACTGCACTAAGGTGGTCGTACGTAGATTTAGGTGAGAATAATGGCAATGTAATATGCATGGCAGTACCTCACACCTTAAAAGAAGATGCTTTCATCAATGGCACTGCATGCAGCTCTTGCCGGGGATCATGGACATTCACATGATGATCATGATCATCATACATGGGTACGTTAAAAGATCCTGTGGATTCTCTTGTAACAACCGCAGATTCGTGAGTTTGTATCTTTCTCGATCGGTATCTACGTACCTAGCTAACTGCATGGCCGGGATGATTAATTAATTTTGCGATAATTATATTTTTCCCAATTCAGCTCAATAGAAATATATATATATATATATATATATATATATATATATACATATATATATAAATATCCATAGAGAAATGTTACGAATTAGTCTTATATCACATAGTACTTATACTTAACTAATATATATGTGATTTGTTATTTTTGATATTCTATATATGAAAACACATATACATTAAGATAAAACGATAAAAATAACAAATCACATATTAATTTGGTAGTAGTACTTTGTGGTGTAAGCTCCGGTCATATAGAATTTCTTATATATATATATATATATATATATATATATATAAACTATCCTTCATTTTAATGCATTTAATCATGTTTTAGTTCTAATATTAGATGGTTTTTTTTTTACACATATTTCTATTAAAGTTAACCATGATTTTTTTTAATGGATGATTAATACAATAAAACTTTGAATTATGATCAGAGTTGCACTAAATTAAAATTTAGGGAGTAAATGATCGAAGTGAGATCATATTATTAGTCTTTTGTTTTATTTTAGAAAACCATGTATTCTAAACATGCATTTATAACCCTAAAGCTGTATGGCATCTTCATTAATTACCAAATTCGACAAATATATACGTGTGAAGACGAACAAAACAATGCCTATATTTTCATTTGAGAAGTGCTAGTGGGCCTGGTCGTGTGCTTGGGGTCGTCTGTTACGCCTTTTTTTCTTTCTTTGGGGCGGGCTCAAATACCTATAGTCCGGCCCATGACCACCAACAAAACCACCTTGACCTTGCTAAGATGCAGAGAACAGAGAAACAGGGCCCAGGGGTTTCTTCAATCTCTGAGGAAGGGTGAAGGGTCGACTGAAGACCAAACAGAAGCTGTGTGGGTGTGCGAGAGAGATGGCACTCGCAGGAGCAGCAGAAGCGCAAAGGAGACAAGGAGGGAGACCCCTGGGTCCACCTCCAAGAGGCCATCCCGCTTTTCTTCGCCCTCGCTTCGAGCCCGTCGATCGCGAAAAGGTGCTCTCTCTCTCTCTCTCTCTGTTGTTGCTTTTTTAGGATTGCCGATTTTGAATTCTTAGTTTTGGTATTTCTTTACTATCTTGTGCAATGTTTAATCTCCCTAAAGTTTTATTGTCTCAAAATTCTGTTTATTGATCTCGTTCTTGAATTGCTTGCAGACTTGCCCGTTGTTGCTTCGAGTTTTCACCAAGGTACGTCTGTTATCAAAGCTCCATAATACATTTTCTTCCTATTCCAAGAGTACGAAATCATTGTTTTTCTTGATTGTGCAAAGCTCTTAAATAATGAAGTTTGTATTCTTAGCCTTCAAAGTTAACATCATTCAAATTCTGCATGCCACTTGGGATATCTTAATTGAGTCTGAACTAAACATCTGGGAACTTATTATTATTTTTCTTTCTTGTAAGCAATCATCATTATCAAGATGTAATCGTTAAATAAATCTGTATTGGATTTTAAGTCGAAAACAACAGGCGCTAGTAAATAACTGTTTATGAATTGTGAAGTTTCTAAGTTTAAGACCTGTGATTCACCATCTGATACAGAACAAAAATTTAACCCTTTGTTTATGAATTGTGAAGTTTCTAAGTTTAAGACCATGAATGCCCGTTGAAGAGCTAGTCTCTACTGTTGTCTTAGACTTTGAAACTTGATGTTCTATGTGGAAATCGTAGTTACAACTTGTTGAATTCTTTGTAGATTGGAGGTCATCATAATGATGAAGAATTTGCTGTGAGAGGCAAGGTGCCCAAGGATGAGGTTCAAATTTATACCTGGAAGGATGCTACTCTTCGTGAGTTAACCGATCTGGTATGCCATCTCTCTCTCTCTCTCTCTGTGCACTTTGTTTTTGTTTTTGGTTCAATGGTTTTGTATTTGTGTGCTCATTTACACATGCCCCATACGTTGGATATGCATGCATTTATATCTATATACTACTGAACACTGTAGTAGTTCAAATTCTTTTAGTGTTGATACTTGAGAACCTTTGGGCCTACATTACCTACAGTTGATGGCACTAGCTGCTACTCTGGCCCTGGTCAACTAATATGATGGCTTATAAGAGTGTAATTTCCAATAAAAAAGGCACACAGTTTCATAATGGTCAAATGGTAGCTGGAGAGGCCTCCAAGGTAATCCACAAGTGGCAGCTATCTGGAGAATGGCTGCTATATGTATTTGTTGCTGCATTTCGTGGGAGAGAAATGATAGAAGCTTCAAGGATCATGAGATGAAAATGGATGAGCTTAAATTTATTTTCTTTAAAACCTTGTTCTTATGGGCGGGGCTCATTTATTTTAATGGACTAAATGTTCATGATTTTCTACTTTCGGTCGTAAACCCTAGTTAGGTACTTCTCATGTATACTTCTTGTGTACTTGGGCTGTGCCTTCTTTTATGAATAAAACTTCTTGATTACCTATCGAAAAATAATGCTCAAATAATTGTGCCAAACTCGGAATTTGATAAATTCTTGGGTTATCAATTGGAGTCTGTGGACCAGGTAGCAGGCACAGCCAATGGACTTTTTAGGTCTGGTTTAAACTAGATGACGAGGGATGAGGTTGCAAATGGAGAAAGTGGGGTATTGTGCTAAAAATTGGTTAGGTCTTTGGTAATCATTAAGAAGTGGGCATAAATGGATCATCGGGATAAGCTTGTTATGAGCTATGGATTTTGTTTTTGGAAAAAACTGACAGGTTTTTGTTAGATTGCATCTTTTACTGATTAATGAATTTGTTGTGATCTTGCTACCTATAAAAAAAGGAAAGAATTAAAAAAAGATTTGGTGTGATCCTGAAAAGATTGAACGACTATGTGCCATCGTGCTGCCATTGGAAAGTATAAATAGTGGTAATATGGTTTATGTATACTTAAAAAAAATAAAATATGGTTTATGTTTCGGTGCACAATGTTTGAGTTACGTTGTGCTTTTGAATGGTAACCGATATAATGAACACTACTTAAGATGAGTGCCTTTCTTGCTATATATCGTTTGAAATTATAGTTCATATTTTTTTTACTTATTTGTTTGCAGAAATCATTTTTTTTTCATTATTATTTTCTTTCAGTGCCATCATTTATTTTGTTTCTTCTACAGGTCAAAGAGGTAGCTCCAGCTGCAAGGAGAAAAAATGCAAAACTATCATTTGCTTTTGTATATCCTGATAAAAATGGTCGTTTTAAAGTGAAGGAGGTTACTCACTCTCTTTCATTCTCGTGTGATTGTGTTAATAAAACAACCATAGTTCTGTCTCTGTCTGCTGATGTATAATCATATATATGAGTCAGTTTTGGAACTCTCAATATGTGCCTGCATTAATGAATGGATAGAAATTGGTATTGTACATTATGAGCATATGTGGCCGCATCTATGCCTATTATATTATAAAAAAACTTCTTGATTAACTATAAAAAAATGTGAACACAGCATAATTTCCTATTCTTTCTCCTATAATCACGTCCATCATATATTTGTTTAGTGTTTTATGATGAAAAGATTGGAACCAATTTGACAAATAATTCAAGGAATTGGAGAAATTGCTGCACGGATCACGCTTTTATTTCCACTATGGTGTACGTAACCTTGTTATATTTAACATTGCATTGCCATATAATTATACCTGTGGTTGATGTGACAGCCAAAATGGTTATGATATGTTATCATGGATCTGAAATGTTACTTATTAAAATAGCTCTAATATGTTAATTAGTTGTTGTGTTTACTTATTAAAATAGCACTAATATGTTAATTGGTTGTGTGGATTGACGTTATAGATTTGTAATTGCGAGTATGTTTTATTGGTTGACACCTTCTAGTTCCTAACTAGGTGTAATCACATATATACTTCCTGTGTACTTGGGCTATGCCTATTCAAATATCAATAAAATATCGTATTACTTATATTAAAAAAAATGTTTTATTGGTTGACACCTAAATGATACCTATAACGAGGTTCTGACTGTGAAATATACAATTGATTCGTGAAGGTGGGGATGGCCTATTCATTTGGAAACGGAAGACTGGATGACAGCAAGACATTGGCTGGACTTCACTTTCTGGTAAAACAATACTCTTTTGGGTCCATGGATAGTTGTTATATTTCCAAGTTGTTACCAACTTATGTTCACCAATGCAGATTGGAGATTACTTGGATGTGGCTATTCTGTAGAGAAGCTCTCTCCCCTTTGGATGCATTTTTCCGGGTGCTTGTAGTCAGGTTGTCTTGGGAGGTCTTTTAACATTGTTTACGTGATTTTTGACCTGAGTTCATGTCTCCTCGCGCGTTGACAAGTTAGCTAGTGTCTAATTAGCATAATGTGGACGTAGATATGTAGCAGCTGTCTAGGTTTTTTTGCTAAATAAACTTTCATATAACTTCGAAACATAACATACATATCATGGTGTGGGTTAGAGGCCTCCCACTTAATGAGGTGATTGGGTATTACTCTAAACCACTTTTATTTTTCAGCCCACCTTGCAAGCTCATGTGCTGTACGGTGTTCTCCCTTGGGATCCAGTTGAGCTCCCTGTTCTTGTTGAGCGACATCAAGCTTCTTATCTCCTTTAGCTGCTGTCTAGTTGTTAGCAAGATGTGAACCTCAATTCTCGGTTTGAAACTTCTTGAGGATTCGGGAGAATATATGATATATGATGGCTAAATTATTATTTCTCGTTTTCTATCTTGTTAACCTGAGTGCTGAATTCTTGCAGAACTCGTTATGAAATCTGCTCGTTTTTAGACAACAACGTTCGCAATAACTTCGCAAGGCCATACTGCCCATACCGGAATCAAGATATCGGAAGAGCATATGTGGAGATTAATTAAACATGATTAGAAAGGTTTGACATTCAAAGAAAATTAGAAAAAAAAATATTTAGTTTGATATGATATATCAGATTATAATGTTTGTTTTATTATAAAATCGATTTAATTACATCAAGCTATCTCCGTGTAGACTTATCATTTCTTGATGGAGTTAAAAAAAAAACGATGATGCTCTGAGGAAGTGTTTAATGAATGATATAAAAATTACAAGGAGTAGGGATAGGGCTCCTTAAACATTCAATTACAAAAAGAAAAATCACCAAATAAGATGAATTTAGCAATAATGCATTTAATGTTTCTACGTATCAATGGATTTAATACAATTTTAGATCGTCTATTCCTTTTTTTTTTTTTTTAAAAAAAAGCAAGGAACGAATTTACTTTATTATTCTGCGTGGAAGGATAAGGAATTTACCTTTTTAGCATCACTAGTAAATAAATTAGTAAAAGGCAACGCAAACCCCAAATGCTACTGGTGGCCGAAAAGAAAAGAAGGAAAGTTAAGGATGAGTATCCTCTACCCACGGCCAACGTGACACTGACAACGACGTCTTCTTAAATATATTTGTACAATTACCAAAATTAATAATTTATTGACAGGAGAGAGACAACGACTCGTAACAGACTGTGGGTATCAAAAGAAAACTTTTTTTATTTATTTTTAATTTTTTATATATATATATTTTATTGTGAAATCTATTTTTTTAGAAAAATTTTAGACATAAGTTCACATTATTGCATACTATTTAAAAATATGTGATTTTATCTATTTATCCTCATATTTCATATAATATAAAATACAAGAATAAAAAAATAAAATCACATACTTTTCTTGCATACTTTTTTATATGAGAAATACTATACATCTACCTCATACCTACTCACACTTCACATTATTTTTTTTATTTTTTTTTATTTTTTTACACTCAATACGTTGAGTGTGTGCAGGTGTAGACAGATGTAAATATCTTTCCTTTTTATATATATATCCTCAATCAAAGGGATGCCTCTGTGTCGCTACTAGTAGTTTTCTTGCCAATTTTGGAATCACACTCTACTTTCTGCAGTTTCCTCCCCACACACGCACACTCTCTCTCTTCATCTCATGGACTTTCACTTGCAATGAACACCAAAAGCCTCCCAAGTCTCCAAGATTTCCTCTCAATTCCACTCGTAATACACACGCACTCACTCTCGCTAGTGCTTCTTCTTCTTCTTCTTCTTCTTCTTTCGCCCACGCTTGAGTAACTCTTTTCTCTCAATTTTAGGTTTTGATCAAATGGCGGTGAAGCGGGGACTATCCGGTGCGAGCATCCACAAGAACAGTGGCGGTGGGTCTCCATTCCCTCTAGCCATTCTCATTCTCCTTGCGTTGCTCGTGCCGTCCCTTTTCTTCTTCGGCAGAGGACTCCACACCACTGGTCAACTCTAAAACCATTTCTATATTTCTCACTACTCAATTCCTAATCGCTACACCTCACTTAATTTAACTCTACTGCATACTAGATACTATATTAAGATTTTGGTACTAACTGTGTTTCTTCTGGACCTACTTTTTAAGTGCTTTTTTATTTATTTCATTGATTCTGGAATATGGATAATTACTTCCAAAGTACAAACTCAATATGTAGAAAATTGCTTCCGACGAGTTATTGACCTGATACTCTGGCTGTTTGTGAATCCTATTGTCCTTGAATGTTTATTGATGGGAATTTACTGCCGGATATGTGCGAAACTTGCTTCGAATGAGTGGATGCCTAGTGTTTAGTTGACTGGGGGCAATCCTTTGATTGGGAAAAACTTTTTATTGCTTTTCAAGAGGTTCATTTTGGCGGCTTTGCTTTCAACAGACAGGAAATGCTTACAATAGAATGCTAGGTTTAGAAAATTAGTATGCTCTGTTCTGTGCAATGCTACTTGTGGTGTAGCTTGGCTTCAGTACTTTATTCTAGACTGGGTCGGAGTTCTTTGGACAATATCATGCCTAGCCATTCGCCTCTCTCTTGCAGTTGTTAGAGATTTTTTTGGTTGGTGAGAAATTGATTTTGATTATAGCGTTTTGACAATTTTGTTGAGAGGGGACCTTTTGGAACATCAATGTTGCATGTTTTCTGGTTGCTATTAGATTTCATGGGAATGGTGTTTGTTTACAAGTTTTGATGCCCCTGTATCCAACTCAGCTGAGTGGTTGCAGTGAAAATGGAGGTAATGAGTCTTGTATTGAACCCAAATATGATGAACTGACACTAGTATTATTCTACGGTGACAGTCATGTGAAGTCCAATACTAGATGAATATCATTCTGCGATGAAGTAATTTGTGCATGTAGATCAGTACACTTGCTAGCACAGTTATTGCAATTTACTACTGCTCTATCACACCACCTTGACGATCAGTTGGGATGTATTGTGTGTCTTCACCTGTCTATGTAGTTTGCTAATATCATGAGTGGCTTAATATGTTATCCTATACTAAATTTTGCTTGAATTTGGATTTCTGCTTCTCTGGATATAATTAATGTTGTTGTCAATAATTGTGCAGATCGAGGTGATCTTTCAACTGGTCCTAGTAAAAAGGTAGCCTTCTCAAACATTTGTCCATGTCTACTGCTGATTATATTATTTATCTATAATGGCATCTCTTTGCTGTGATTGGATGGTGCAGAATGTGGATTGGAGAGAAAGACTGGCTTTGCAACATTTCAAATCTCTCTTCACAAAAGAGGTCAAGTGCAAGTTGATGAAGATTTAACTGAATTATCCACATGTCTAATACAAGTAGTGATAGTTTTTTAAAGTCAGTTTTCCTTACTAGCTGAGAAGCCAATTATATCTGGTTTTAGGTCATTGATGTTATCACAACCAGCACAAGTGATATGGGGCCCTTGAGTCTTGATATTTTTAAGAAAAAGAACTTGTCTGCTTCATGGAAACTCATTGGGGCAGAGACTTCAGTTGTTGACACTTCTGAGGTTAGGATGACTTATGCTTCTGCTTGAATCCATTGTTAGCCTTTTCACTTCTTTTCTTCTTCTTCTTCTTTTTATTTTTTTATTTTTTTCTCCCTTATGCTGCAGAAAGCTTTTCAATCAATTGCTAATTTACTGATATGATTTTGTCTGTGATTGTGTTCAAAGCCTAACCAAGCAGCTACAGTTGTTGGACAAGATATACCTAAGGGCAAAAAGAAGAATTCTTCAGGTGATAATATATTTTGCTGTAGCATCCGCATATGGCTGATACTCTTTACTTTGCATTTCAATGTTGAAGCTTTGATGTTTTTCATAGTGGCATCTCCATATTGATGATATTCATATATTTGCCTCTTGATTTTGTGTCATCTGCAGATGATTATGCTCAATTTGTTGTTAAACCTGCAGACCTCGCCCGGAGGGTAATCATCATCCTTGGATGTGTGCATGTTTTATACACTTTGTTGTTCCTTCACCTCAATTTTTTTGACCTGAAGAATTTTATATCATCAACTTATATATGAAGGAAACAAATCTATCATGAAATGTTGCTCATCATGGGTTTCCCATTATGTTAACCACATTACTTCTTGGGTTTGATATATATGTTTTTAAGCTCTTCTGCAGCAATTGCGAGAGAAAAGACGTGAAAAGCGCGCATCTGAATTGGTACGTCAGGACAAAGAAGCAATTGTAAAACTTGAAAATGCTGCCATTGAACACTCCAAATCTGTTGACTCTGCTGTTCTGGGAAGATACAGCATATGGAGGAGAGAAAACGAGAATGAGAACTCTGATTCCACAGTACGCTTAATGCGGGATCAAATTATAATGGCAAGGGTATATTTAAGTATTGCGAAGATGAAGAACAAGGTTGATTTGTACCAACAACTACAAGTTCGGCTTAAAGAGAGCCAGCAGTCCCTTGGAGAGACCACTGCTGATTCTAATCTACATCACAGGTAAGAGTATTGGGCATGTAATTTCATTGAGAATGATTTTCCTTTTTTGTTTTTTTGGATATTGATGATTTTGTCACTTTTTACTTATTGCATGTTCAATTTGTTTCTAGTGCACCTGCAAGAGTCAAAGCTATTGGCCAAGTTCTGTCAAAAGCAAGAGAGCAACTGTATGACTGCAAGTTGGTGACGGGGAAGCTGACAGCAATCCTTCAGTCAGCCGATGAACATGTTAGGAGCTTGAAAAAACAGAGCACATTCTTGAGTCAGTTAGCTGCCAAGACCATTCCAAATGCAATCCACTGTTTTTCCATGCGCTTAACTATAGAATACTACCTCCTTCCTCCAGAGAAGCGGAAGTTCCCCAGAAGTGAGAATCTGGAAGATCCAAATCTTTATCATTATGCCCTCTTCTCAGACAATGTTTTGGCTGCATCAGTGGTTGTGAACTCAGCTGTCACCAATTCAAAGGTCATTACTGTCTTATTCTATTCCGCTAGTATAAGTGTGTTTGTGTGATGTCTGGGTGGGTGTGCTTCCAGAATTTTGAACGCCCTTTGTGTGTTGCTCAAACTTTTTTGTCCCTGTCCAACTTTTTTGGGCTTGCCATTTCTGGTGGCATGTCTTATTTTCCTTGCCAAGTGCACTTGGTATGTATGCGTTAACCAGCAGTTAGGTTCTTTAGGTGATTTTTGAATTATGAAGGTTTCCTTAAAAATGTGAAGGATAGCCTTAAATCTGATGATTCAGGGGCAATTTGATGTTGCAGCGAGCTTTGCATAATCCTTTTTTTTCTTGGTAGGTGAACTTTGTATAATCAGTTTTCTATAATTTCCTGGTGTTAGCATTATTTGGCCGGAAATGCGGAATGAGCCATGAGGAAAGGTTGTCCCTTATAAATGTGATTCTAAAAGAAGGCTAACACCTCTAAAACTGATATAAGGCTCTCCATGTGTGTTTGGGATGTTGAAATGCAACATTAAACAGGCACTTGAAGTTGTTTGATCTTATATTGAAATTCTTTTAAATAGGGGTTCTCTTTTGGTGGACCCAACATCTTTGGAGATATGCCATGTAATGGAAAACTTGCTCTACTGAACCGAAGCTTAGATGCAAGCGTCTCTGTTTCTTGTTCTTGACTAAATTTGCTTTCTGGCTTGATTGCAGGACTCTTCAAAGCATGTATTTCATCTTGTCACTGATAAACTCAACTTTGGAGCCATGAATATGTGGTTTCTGTTGAATCCTCCTGGGAAAGCTACAATCCATGTTGAAAATGTTGATGAATTTAAGTGGCTCAATTCATCCTACTGCCCTGTTCTACGTCAACTAGAGTCTGCTGCGATGAAAGAGTATTATTTCAAGGCCGGTCATCCTACCAAACTTTCATCTAGTGCCTCTAATCTGAAGTACAGGAATCCGAAGTATCTGTCAATGCTTAACCATCTAAGGTTCTATCTGCCACAGGTTTATCCAAAGTTGAATAAAATTCTGTTTCTTGATGATGACATTGTTGTTCAGAAAGACTTGACTGGACTGTGGTCTGTGGATCTCCATGGAAAGGTTAATGGCGCAGTGGAAACCTGTGGTGAGAGCTTTCACCGTTTTGACAAGTACCTTAACTTTACAAATCCTCATATTGCAAGAAACTTTGATCCAAATGCATGCGGGTGGGCTTATGGGATGAACATTTTTGATCTTAAGGAGTGGAAAAGGAGGGATATTACTGGCATATATCACAAGTGGCAGAACATGGTGAGGCTTCTGTTTGGGTCTCTGTTTCATTCATTGTTCCATTTGCAAACACAGTTTATGCATTTGAACTAATTGAGCAAAAATGCCAGTCGTTAAATCAGCTACTTTGCGTTTCAGAACCGGTCGCTTGTTTCTAACGATCTATTTCACCAAAAAAAAAAAAAAGCTTTAGATTTTTTGGTATAGAAAAACTTCATGTCATAATCATTTAACCTCTCTCTCTCTCTCTCTCTCTCTCTGTCTCTCCAATAAATAAAAAAATTGGTGGCTTTAGAATGAAGATAGAGTACTTTGGAAGCTTGGGACATTACCTCCGGGACTAATTACATTCTATGGGCTGACACATCCTCTTGAGAAGTCATGGCATGTGCTTGGTTTGGGTTACAGTCCTACCATTGACCGTTCAGAGATTGAGAATGCTGCGGTCATACACTACAATGGAAACATGAAACCCTGGCTGGAGTTGGCAATGACAAGGTATCGGTCATACTGGATTAAGTACATTAAGTATGATCATCCCTACCTTCGAACCTGCAAACTAAGCGAATGAACTGGAACTGGGGTCCCTAAGTCATACGGTGATCTCTCTCTCTCTCTGTAATTTATTCATTTAATTCCAATCATCCATTAGAATATGTAACTAATTCTATAGCCTCTCCCCCACCTCTTTCTGGGGTAATTTCATGCCTTCTTGACCTGTAAAAAGTCGCAATTGTCTTACTTTGGAGCCAAGTCCGAGTTGGACGGGAATAGGGAATTGGGTGTCATTTGATGTATTCTATGAACAACTTGTTCGGTTTGTACTATAAGATGTGCGTGGATTATGATATTCATATCCTATCTACTCAAGACCATTAAGTAGCAATCTTGCACCATGAAAAAGGTGTTTGCGCTACAGTCTCCATTTTCAGTTTCCACGCAAATAAACTTGCATTGAATGAGCTGGCAGACACAATTTCCTGGAGTGACTGCAATTTAACGTTCTGTTGAAACTACTAGGGACCGGAACTCTCTTGGGATGGTTTGATTAATGATACAGACAACTGAGTCTCACTGGTCTGAATGTATGAAGCCATGCAAGCGCCGCAACATCAAAGCTTGGCGCGAATAATGTGCTATATAGCGTGGAACCCGTTCTTGTTTTCATCTAGTCCCAACAAAGATGTTAGGAAACAGATGAGTCCAGACCTGGTCCTGTGTATGGGCCTTCCACAAATCCAAATCCCGCCCCAAATTTCATCAAAATAACTTGACCGTCATTTCGAACTTTCGCTACTATGTTATATTAAAAAATCTACACAATCTCCTACTATTTACACGATTTTAGTGTGAATAGGATGATTCTTTTGCTATGTTCGAATCCGAGTTAATTTTAATTAATAGTATTTTGTACTTGGGGCCAATTTTAGTGAATGTCTTTCTTGTATGCCGCGACAATTTTTTTGAATCTCGACTTTATTTTAATTATTGATTATATTCAGTTTGTCTTTTATATTTTTCCCAGTAAATCTATGTTTTTTTTTCTTCTCCTCCGAGAAGAAAGGATTGCTATGGGTCAAGAAATAGTCAATCGACGGCTGTTTATATAATTAAATTCGATACCAGACATGAGATAATTAATAGGTTCGAGTACGTACGTACGGTACTAAGAGTATTTTAATTTTAATTTAATGAGGTAGCCAAATTAAATGATCCCCGATGTTGTGGAAGACAAGAAGCGAGTCAAACAAAGCACAGAATTATAAGTAGATCGAGTGACAGAGTCAGTAGACAAAGCATCTCTCCTTCCCTATTGTGGGATTGACTTAGCAAACCACTACTCTCACTTTTAAGTGATGGACACAGTGCAACCAAAACAATATGCAGTATCCACATGATATAAACTACCCACGCATGCATGCATTAAAAGCCCCGGCCGGCCAGTTAAAAGTAATTTGTTCTTCCAACTTGCAGCTCATCTCCAAATATAATATATATATATATATATATATATATATATATGTATATATATGCTTTTCTTCGATTGGAGGTGATGTGATTTTGTTGTGTCTCCATAATTATTCTAATTCGCTAACATTCCCCTTGGCACTAATTAAGGTCAGCTAGCCTCTCATTTTTTATCCCACTTTTCTACAAAATCTCCTCCACCTTTTAATTTCCTTATATATATACCTAATTCCAATCCAAGATCATTTCAGGATCTTCCCTGCCCCCATTATCTTAAGGGCTTCAGTTCCCTAGCTATATATCCTCCTCCTCTACAACCACAACTACCTGTACGGTCATGCTGAAATTTTGAATTATTTTACAACATGAGATCAGAACTCTCGCTAGCTCTTCCCATTACTATTTTTAGCCATCACGAAGACTAGTGCTATTTATCTTTTCATGGAATTTTATTGGCGCTTGACCCATCTTTCACATCCATCACTATTCAAAACGAATGAAAGAAGGAAAAAAAAAAAAAAAAAAAAAAAAAACCTTTCGCATCCAACATGGAAGGCACTAAGTTGATGACTATATACGTGGTTGAACCGTGTTCGTAGAAGAAGATGTTGTTCTGCGCGCAGTTAGGTCGTTGCATCTCTCTTTGAAGATGCGCCATCATGTATACATTCATCTAATTAATAATTAACCGATCGATCGAGCAGCAAATGGATGCGTTCGGCAAACATATATAACAAGATTAATTAACTTTCTTATGCGTATATTATGGATCACAAAACAAGTTTTGATTTGATGAGGATGATGATTAAATGAACTTTTTAAAAAGGGATTAATTCCATAATATATAATATGGTTCATCTACTTCCACGAGGTTATGTTGAATAAATATATATGCAATAAGAAGCCCACTGATTAAATTAAATGTCCGTCGTTATGTTCAGTGTATAATATCATTCTATATAACCCATGATATATTCCAATTAGGATATCGATACCATCTGAAGATGTGGTCGACCCACCTTTTGGGATGCTAATTAAGATGGCGAATAGGCTCAATACGTACCTAATCAAGATATTATATTTATGGTCGACAAACCCTAGTAAAGATATAATTTTGATCTGGTTGTCTAAATTGTTACGGTATGTGCAAATTAAAGTATTTAACATCCTGGCTCCTCGTTAAGAGAATTTCTTTCATTGCATTTTAGTGGCCTGCCCTGAGCCAGATCATATATATATATATATATATATATAGGATCCGAAGTAATGCTAATTAGGAAAAGTTTCAAATGAACAAATCTTGCACAAATTTTTTATAAAAAAGTGGACTCTACTAAAAAAAAGAGAGATTTTCACACTTTTTAACAGTGGAATCCACTCTTTTGTAAAAGTGCTTATATATATATATATATAATTCATTGGCTCCGTCCCATGCATACGTGTTAATTAACTATATAGGTTATTTAAAATGGATCGATGATCAATATATACTGGCTATACTTTGATCAGGTGAGACAAATTATTTCAAAGTAGTCTTCGAACACTCTGCATACCCTGAGTACTACTGCATATATAGACGGGACTGTTAGTTTTTATGTTTAACTTAGTGGTCAAATGGTTAGTTATCACCACGTCTGTAATGTCCTTTTATTTTGGTATCTGTTAATTGTTGATTTAGTCTTACTGCCACGATATAGCAGTTGTAAAACGTGGGCTCTGTTTATGTTTATTTCAGTTTCCTTTGTAAGGCTATTTAATAGCCAAAGTCAGTTATTCAATGCAGCAGTGTGTGCGATTTATCCATCTCCTCTGTTTTATCTCTTCAATTTATATTTCTTAACAATTGGTATTAGAGCCCCATACTAGGGGCCTGATTAAATAGAAAGCAGTAGTCTTCTACGAGTGATCTACAAATGACGACAGAGAGTTCGTTTGTACAGCCAGCCGTTCCAAAGTTTGATGGTTATTATGATCATTGGGCAATGCTCATGGAGAACTTCTTACGATCAAAGGAGTATTGGGGGCTGGAGGAAAATGGAGTTCCTGCAGTAGCAGAAGGTGCTGAAAGCAAAGAACTATCTATTTCAGGCATTAGATCGTTCCATCCTAGAGACAATCCTTAACAAGAAGACTTCGAAGGACATTTGGGACTCTATGAAGCAGAAATATCAAGGTACGTCATGAGTAAAGCGTGGAAATCGGCAAGCTCTTCGAAAGGAGTTCGAAGTTCTTCTTATGAAGACAAGAGAATCTGTGAATGAGTATTTTTCTCACACTCTTACCAATGCCAACAAGATGAAAGCAAATGGTGAGGATAAGGGTAATACTGCTGTTTTTGAGAAAATTTTAAGATCCATGACTTCTAAGTTTGATTATGTTGTGTGTTCCATTGAGGAATCTAAAGATATTGATACTCTAACCATTGATGAACTGCAAAGTAGCCTAATTGTGCATGAACAACGCATGAGCTCTCATGTTGAGGAAGAACATGCCTTGAACATTACTCAAGGTGATCACTCAGGAGGAAGAGGTCGAAACATGAGGTCTTTTGATAAGGCCACAATGGAATGCTATAATCGTCACAAGCTAGGACATTTTGCATGAGAATGTCCAAGCAAAGAAACAGAGGTAAATTATGCAGAGAATCAAGAAGAGATGCTATTAATGACATATGTTGATTTGAACAAAGCTAGTAGAAAAGATATATGGTTTCTAGACTCTGGATGCAGCAATCATATGTGTGGAAAGAATGAGTATTTCTCAGATCTTGATGGGAATTTTCGAGATACTATGAAGCTTGGCAACAACACAAGCATAGTTGTTTTAGGAAAAGGAAATGTCAGGCTGCAAATGAATGGCATAACTCAAATATTTCAGCATGGCAAGTGTAAGGTGTTCCATTCATAGAAAGGTTTGATTATGGATTCGAAAATGTCCTCAAATCGAATGTTTGTCTTGCATGCTTTATCTCAGTCTATAGTATCCACTTGTTTCAACACAATCACAGAAGATATTGTGCAGCTTTGGCATTGTCGGTATGGACATTTGAATTTTAAAGGTTTAAAGACTCTTCAGCAAAAGCAAATGGTAAATGGATTGCCACAATTTCAACCTCCCTCCAAGTTTTGCAAGGACTGCTTGGTAGGGAAACAACACAGGGATTCGTTTCCAAAAATGAGTACCTGGCGAGCTGCAGAGATTCTTCAGTTAGTGCATGCAGACATTTGTGGACCCATTACACCCATCTCTAACAGCAACAAAAGGTACCTACTTACTTTCACTGATGATTTTAGTAGAAAAACATGGGTTTATTTTTTGGTAGAGAAATCAGAAGCCTTTACTGTTTTCAAGAATTTTAAGACTCATGTTGAGAAGGAAACCAGTTCTTTTCTAAAAAGCCTGCAAACTAATCGAGGAGGTGATTTTACATCCCAGGAATTTGTAAACTTTTGTGATGTAAATGGCATACGACGACAGCTAACAACTACATATACACCACAACATAATGGTGTTGCAGAACGTAAGAATAGAACTGTCATGAATATCGTTTGAAGTATGCTGGCAGCAAAGAAAATTTCCAAGACTTTTTGACCTGAAGCAGTAAATTGGACAATGCATGTTCTGAATAAAAGTCCAACTTTAGCAGTTCAAAACAAGACTCCAGAAGAAGCTTGGGGTAAAGTTAAGCCTTCAGTTGATTATTTTAGAGTTTTTGGATGCATTTCTCATTTTCATATTCCTGACAATAAGAGAACTAAGCTGGATGACAAGATTTTCAGTTGTGTTTTGTTGGGAGTTAGTGAAGAATCAAAGGCTTATAGACTTTATGATCTAGTTTTGCAAAAGATTATTATCAGTAGAGATGTTGTATTCGAAGAAGACAAGCATTGGGATTGGGATAAGAAGTATGAAGCAGGAATTATATGTGATTTGGAATTGGGTGATTCTGAAGAAGAAGTAACTGTAAATGAAGAAGAAAATGAATCAAATGTCGATGTTGATGTAGAAGAAAATACAGCAGTAAATGAAGATGATGGTGCTGCTGAAACAGATTCTCAAATTGCAACAAGAAATCGCAGACCACCTGTCTGGATGAGAAATTATGAAACTGGAGAAGGTTTTTCCGAGGAAGAAAATGAAGTTCAACTTGCCATGTTTGTAGTTGCTGATCTTATTTATTTTGAAGAAGCAGTTAAAAGTGAGAAATAGAGCACAACTATAGATGTGGAAATGGAAACAATAAAGAAAAATGGTACTTGGGAATTAATAGAATTACCTAAGGGAGGAAAGATAATTGGAGTAAAGGTGAGTTTATAAGACCAAGCTAAATGAAAATGGAGAAATAGAAAAACACAAAGCCCGGCTTGTAGCGAAAGGTTACACACAGTAATATGGGGTGGACTATACTGAAGTTTTTGCACCTGTGGCACGTATGGAGACAATCCGTTTGGTGATTGCACTTGCAGCTCAAAGAGGGTGGTCCATTTATCAATTGGATGTGAAATCTGCATTCTTACATGGTGAGTTGAATGAAGAAGTCTTTGTAGAGCAGCCTTGTGGTTATGTGCAAAAAGGAAATGAGCAAAAAGTTTATAAGCTAAAGAAGGCACTTTATGGGCCTAAGCAAGCATCCCCATGCTTGCTTAGTACAGTCGCATAGAAGCATATTTCATGAAGGAAGTGTTTGAAAAGTGTGACTACGAGCATACTTTATTCATCAAGACTAACAAGGAAGATAAAATTTTGATCGTAAGTTCGTAAGTTGATGATCTAATCTTTACTGGAAATGATGAATCAATGTTTACAGAATTTAAACATTCAATGAAGCATGAGTTTGATATGACTGATCTTGGTAAGATGAGGTACTTCCTTGGTCTTGAAGTTTTGCAAAAATCTGATAGTATTTTTATTAACCAGAAGAAATATGCCTCTGAGGTACTACACGGGTTTGGAATGGATAAAAGTAATTCTGTTTTTAATCCCATTGTTCCTAGTTGCAAGCTTGTGAAGGATGAAGGAGGAGTTAAAGTGGACAAGACTTACTATAAGCAGATTGTAGGAAGTCTCATGTACCTCACAGCCACTCGACCAGATTTAATGTTTGTCGTAAGCATCATTAGTAGGTATATGGAGAATCCTACTGAACTACATCTACAGGTAGCAAAAAGGGTGTTGCGTTATTTAAAAGGAACAACTGATTTTGGGATTTTTTATAGAAAGGGAGGAGATAGTGAACTTGTTGCTTACACTGATGGTGATTATGCTGGTGATTTAGAAGATAGAAAGAGTACATCAGGCTATGTTTTTCTGTTGAGTTCAGGGGCAATTTCTTGGTCATCGAAAAAACAACCAGTGGTGAGTTTATCTACCACAGAGGCAGAGTTCATTGTTGCAACTTCATGTGCATGTCAGGCAGTATGGCTAAAAAGAGTTTTGGGAAAACTGGATCAAAATCAAAGTAAGTCATATGTAATTCAATGTGATAGTAGCTCTGCAATCAAGCTTTCAAAGAATCCTGTGATGCATGGTCGAAGCAAGCACATAGATGTTCGTTTTGATTTTTTTCGAGATCTTACAAAGGATGGTATTATGGAGTTGGTGTACTGTGATACACAAGATCAATTGGCTGATATAATGACTAAGCCACTCAAACTAAACACCTTTGCCAAGCTGAGAGAACAATTGGGAGTCTGTTCTGAGAATGATGTAAACTGAAGCTCATAGCATTCAGTTTAAGGGAGGAAATGTTAGTTTTTATGTTTAACTTAGTGGTCAAATGGTTAGTTATCACCACGTCTATAATGTCCTTTTATTTTGGTATCTGTTAATTGTTGATTTAGTCTTACTGTCACGATATAACAGTTGTAAAACGTGGGCTATGTTTATGTTTATTTTAGTTTCCTTTGTAAGGCTATTTAATAGCCAAAGTCAGTTATTCAATGCAGTAGTGTGTGCGATTTCCTCCATCTCCACTGTTTTATCTCTTCAATCTATATTTCTTAACAATGCTAGCTAGGTAGCGTATGATCATGATGATGCCGTAAAAAGCTGATAATTTTCTTAATTTATTGATTAGGTAAATAAATATCATGTTTCATCGAAAGCTTCCCACTTATACGTAGTGGTGCCAAACGGGTTTTTTTTCAACCCAGATGTATATGGTAACGACGCGAGGGAGATCAGAATCTCCACAAAAATCATGACAAATAAGGCCGATCGATCATCAATATAACTTACTTCACGCGTATAAATTAATGTACATGAAAAATTCGATCTATTCTGGAATATGAATAAAATTTCCTTTGAGATTTGTAACTACAACAAAGACGACCGTGTGAATTAATGATCAAAACAAATTAAAGGTGCCAAAATGATCTCATCAAACGTCTGATATCATGAGGTCAACCTCGTACTAGCTACGATTTTGGCCTATGGGCATTCCAGTTCAAAATTGACAAACTTCAACTTTCCCGGCCTTTGCTCCGAGTGGCATGCAGAAGTCAATGATATTGGCGACCATATGTGGGCCCTCCGTCATATCCATATCTTTGATAATGGCCCTACGTACCTTGAAGAATCCCTTGAAACTGGCTACAAAAGGTACAAATTAATTAAGCGCGATCGTTTGCCATGAAAGTTACACTAGTCTCAAGCATTGTGCAGCTAGCTAGCTAGAACTGATCTCTTTCATGTTCTTGAGGATACGAGAATGCATGCGCTTGATCTTGCAGCTAATGGTGTTTTCGCATGAGCTGAAGCCATATATATCAGATGCAGTTTCACTTTCTGTTGAGAAAGTACTTTACGTGCTGATAAACTTATACTCGATCGGTTTTGGAATTAACGAACAAACTTTTGTTATTATTTATAAATATCTCTTCCCATTTGCAAATTAAAGTTTCTGTAGTACACTAAATCTGGACATTATTGCATCGTTCAGATCGTGTACATATGAAATACAATCATTTTATAAATACATCCAAAGAAAAAGAAAACTCTACGCATGGTACTGATCACTATAAGAAAACTGTTTATTTTTTATCAGTTATTTTTTGTGAAAATGATTATTTCTTATCAAAATGAATTTATTTTCGTTGTAAATAATCATTATCATCGTAAATAATCATATGATAATTATATATATATGTTTATTATCTGATCACCAGAATGATGATCTGTTTGGTGGCATGCTAATTGGAATCCGGGAACAGAACCTTTTTCCTCATATAAGGTCACTCATTTAAATTCCCTAATCCTGTGCTGCTACATCTTGCAAATATACCATACTTTTTCAAGCCCTATAGCGACAAGATATAAAACTAACTCGTACACGTACGTACGTACGTAAACATACACAAACATATCAAGAACTAATATATTAGAGAAAATGGGAAACACCTGGAATTAACATCGTCGATTCATTTCCAAAAGAAAAAAGAAAAAAAAAAACATGTCAATGTGATAACTTACTAATTTACAGGACCGCGCGCGTAAAAAATTTATGACAAACATTCTCTCGATTCGATTACATGATGAGTTATACTATATCTATATATATTAACAAAACTAGAAAAAAAGTATTAAATTATGATAACATATTAATGACGGATTAAAAAATTCATAATATAAGATCTCCAAAATATTGTACGTAGCATGCATCTTATAATTATATTAAACAAGAACCACATTAATTATCTGTCACCACTTTTTTTTCCCTCAAACTTTTCAAAAACAGTCGTAAAAAAAAAATCATCTATTTTTACGGGAAGGTAAACAGAAAATCTTGGATATATATATATATGTATACAACGCATCAGCAATATTTTTAACCCAGCAAATTCGACCCCACTGATCACCCAGCTCCACTTTTCCAGTACTTCTCCCTTTTCTTTCTTTTTTTCCCGTCCTCCCTTTCGTCTCCACTTACTAATCTCTCTCTCTCTCTCTCTCTGAATTTGTGTTGTACGTCATACGAATTGAAGCTACAGGGAAGAATAGATATTGATCTATATATCTATATATAAAACTATATATATTTGTAGGTCGTTCTCCCAATAGAACAGCCAGCTTGGCTTTTCTCTTCTTCCCCAAACTTCATTATTAAACTCTCTTATATATCCTCTTTACCTCTCAATATAACGACCCCCAACCTCACTAGCTCCCTCTCTGATCTCTCTCTCACTCACTCCCTCTCTCTCTCTCTTAACCAAAATTCTCTTCATCTTCCAGTTGATCTTATATATACCAGAAAATACTAAGTTCCTAGCTATACGGTACTAATTGTATCTTGTTGCCCGTCAAACATGCCAATGTATCCTCCAACGGTAAACGAAACAAAGAATGAACCCAAAACCCTGGTTTTCGATGGATCGATTCTTCAACACGAGTCCAACATACCTTCACAATTCATATGGCCCGACCATGAACAACCAAGCGCTGAGTTGCCGGAACTTCAAGTTCCTCCTATTGACTTGAAGGGCATCTTCTCTGGAGACCCACTAGAAGTCTCCATTGCTTGTCGGCTAGTTAAGGAAGCATGCAAGAAGCACGGCTTCTTTCTAGTTACAAATCATGGCGTCGATTCAAGACTTATAGCCAAAGCACACGAATACATGGACGACTTTTTTGGCATGCAGCTCTCGGAAAAGCAACTGGCTCAGAGAAAGATTGGTGATCACTGTGGATATGCTAGTAGCTTCACTGGCAGGTTCTCCTCCAAGCTTCCATGGAAGGAGACACTTTCTTTCCGATATTGTGCCAGTCTGCACTCTCCAAAAGTTGTCGAGGACTATGTCGTGAATGTGATGGGAGAAGATTTTAGACCATTCGGGCAAGAATATCACACAATAAATGCAAAAACTTGTTTCGTTATCGAAAATGTTTTCATTTGATCTGCTTTTCACGTTTTCATTCAGACTATCCTCTATGATCAGTTTATTATTGTTTTGTTCTTATTATTCAGACTACTCTAATTAGGTAATTATGATGCTTTACTTTTTCTTACACTATCACTTTGTTTTCCTATATATAGGAGTGTGTACCAAGAATATTGTGGTGCCATGAACACTCTCTCCTTATGTATCATGGAGCTTCTGGGAATGAGCCTAGGAGTTGGCCCGAAGTACTTCAGAGACTTCTTTGAGGAAAACGATTCAATAATGAGATTGAACTACTACCCCCCGTGCCAAAAACCGGATCAAACTCTAGGAACGGGGCCACATTGCGATCCCACATCCTTAACAATCCTTCACCAAGATCAAGTTGGTGGCCTTCAAGTGTATGTAGATGAAAAATGGCACTCTATTAGTCCCAACCAGGATGCTTTGGTTGTCAATATCGGTGACACATTTATGGTGAGATTATCAACATATATATATATATATATATACACACATAGTTAAATTAATTAGTTGTATAGTTATGCATACAAATCAATCGTTGCGAATGGAGTAGTACTGCTCCGTTCAAGATGATGGGTTTGAAAGCGTGCTAGCTATATATCCAAATGAACCATATTCACATTTTCATGGACAAAAGTACATGAGATCGATCGGTACTGTTGATGATCTTATATATATAGAATTTTATTTCAGGCTCTATCGAATGGGATTTACAAGAGTTGCTTGCATAGAGCAGTGGTGAATAACCGAGCCGTGAGGAAATCATTGGCGTTCTTTTTATGCCCAAGTAGAGACAAGGTGATCACTCCACCAAGAAGTTTGATTAACGCTGAGAATCCAAGGACATACCCAGATTTCACATGGCCGACTTTGCTCGAATTCACGCAGAAACATTACCGGGCAGACATGAAAACCCTCGATGCCTTCTCGAACTGGCATCAACCGAATCACAAGGGTATCCAAGAAAACAAAAACAATGATTTTGAACTGTCCGTCACCCGTTAGCTAGGTTGGCATGAAGTCGCGGAGAGAGAGTGAGATGATATTTCAGGTAAGGGAATTGGTGCTCAATTGGTGGTTCTGTGAGGAAAAAGGTGACAGAAACACCAAAAGGGAGGCCCCCCCCGCTTTGTAATTTGCTGTTAGAGCGTTAGTGATGAAGAGAATCATGTAAGTGAAGGAAACAATTTCGAGGCCGAATAAAGAGGTTAATGGGCTCCACATGCAGCAAATAAAATTTCCGGCCCTTCTGTTTATATAATAATATAATAATATATATATAAATTTCAATTTTAGATGGATTTATTTACTTTTTGTTTCATATATATGAAATCTAACATATTGTACGGATATAGATTTCCTTTTAAGAGTGCCCCTTCAAGCAAAAGAAGCGTTAAGCCATGCACTTTCATTCGCATGCGCGCATGATCTATGAAACAAAAAAAAAAAAAAAAGGTTCCGGACGAAAGAAATTAAAGAACAGAATAAATGAAATAAATTAAGGTGCTTGCTTCAAGAACCAACAGCAGTGTATTAATTAATATTAATATTCATATTCGTCCTTCTTCCTACTCATGATGATTCACATTCACTTCCCCTATTTTCACGACTAGCTATATATGAGAACAGCAATCTCCATCAGATGATCCAATCCCACAATGAGCTCGCTAGCTAGCTAGCTAGATTCTTCTAATTTGATTAATATCTGATCAGGAAAACGCAATTAATTAATTACTTCGTATATATGTAAATTGTAAGCTGAGTTCCTCCAAAATATACTCCCTTCAAAATTAAGAAAACCAGCTCCATTGATCACCTCATAAAATTCAACAATTATGTACCATAAAATTATAATATTGACGACATGATCAAACTTCGATTGACTCTACTTTGATGAATTTATTTAAAAGATAAATTTTAAAATTTAAATCTTACAAATCCAATTATATCATATGAGTGATGTGTCATATTAATATATTCAAATAGCGCTACTCATTTTAAGAGATCAGGCCGGAGAGAGGAATGAGACGCTTATGGTAGAAGGCAATATGAATTTTCGATAAATTAAAATACTTGCTCAAAAGGTAAATGTTCCACGTCAATCAACATCTATCTAAAACCGAATTTCTTCTACTGTACGTGTAAAAAAAAAAAAAAAACCCACGTTGCCAGCTTCTACTTGATCAAAAGATCATCAGAAAGTAGGGTTTGATTTTCATTCCATCAATTGCAGTACTGTTATTTTCCGGTCTTCTATTCAAAAGGTTAGAAATCACTGCCACTATATTATATGTGACTCATGAAATGAAATGATCGATGAATTCCATACTTGATCAGTATATAGTACTTTACGTGATATTATTATTATTTTTTAAATTAACTCTCTACAAATACTACTAGTTTTATATATATATATATATATATATATATATATATATATATATGATCAATCATTTGTCATGCAGAAGCTTATAATTAAGAAATCATCACTTGCCAACAATAATCGCCACGTCTATTTTCATATTCATTTAAAATTCTCAACTCTTATATAATTCAGAATATAGAGGGGCAAAGTCGGGAACACTCTAGTGGTCTGCATATACGACAGGTAGTAGGACATATATATCGACAGCAAATTAAAGTTTGGTAATCACTCATGTTAATTTATAATGGTCGGACAAAAATTAATTAGTTAATCACACATGATCTTTTGAATCAATTTTTAATATATAAATATATATATATATGTATATTAAATATATTTTTAACATGAGAAATTATATTTATAGTCATAACTAGAGTGCGTAAACGATACTCGCACACTTAATATTTTTAAAAAAATTAAAAAAATATAAAATCTATGTGAAAAAATTTATCTAGAAATATTACTGTTTTGGTGTACACGCGCATGCAGTAACTACTTTGGTTGCTTCTGTTGCCAATAAGATGTGATCAGGTGGGGTTCTTGTGGCGGCAGTGTGTCGTTGCTGCACTAATACGCAGTCTAACATGCCTTTTGATTGATGGAAGAGTCTAGATACGAAACTAATTGTTTAATTAATCAATGTTAATGGAAGAGTCTTCGACATACGTAACGTCTTAATAATCTTGTTTAATTAATCATGACTCATGAGTACTAATAGTACTGTTGTATCATGTACATGATGATGATGATGATGATCTTAATTAAATATTGGCAATAAACTTTCTGGCCTTTAATTAATTAGAGTAAATAATTACGAAAATGTCATTGTCGTGGGTGCTAGCTCATGATGATACAGAGTCATCTTCGATTTACCTTGAAGTGATCGCCTCCATTAGGAAATTAACAATTCTAAGAAGAATATATATTCACTATATATATATATATATATATATATATATATTCGATCATCAGCATCGGCTAATTAACCAGTAGCTAGCTCGCGGAGTCCACATCCAAGAGCCAATATAATGCATGGACGTCGAGGTGTCTTTTTCATCCGACTTGGCCGACAATATTGTTTTATTTGCAGGTGATGATCAGAGAAAGATGAATTTCAATTTTCGTCTATAATAAGAGCCAGTTTCGCCGGTTCTGTCTGATTATTTATATATGACCCAAAGCTATCTAGCTTAAATAAATAAATATATTAATAGTAATTAACATATATCAATAATTAATTATATTAAACTTTAGGAATTCATTTCACCTACCACTGCCAGGAGGGAGCTAGCTATATAGGCAGGCATCTTACACCAGTACTACTACTACTACCATGCTGCTGCTGTCTTAGTAGAAACTGCCTAATCAATTAATTTCGTTAAGATATTTTCTTGCAGCATGCATGCGCATGCATATAACTGACCTATACTAGTGTATATATATATTATATATATGATTAGATCTCCTCATGATCAGAATTTTATTATATTTTAGCATGCATGGCATGCAGCTAGCAGCTTCTTGATCAAGCTGACGATGATCAAATTAAATGCTAAAAGTATTATAAGTACTACTATATACTTTATAATTTCTTGCTGCATGCATGCATATTGCATGCCTTGATGATGATAATGATGCTATATATGGGGCATAATTAAGCATGCGGCATTGATCAGGAACGGCTTATAAATTAATTAGTTAATAACTCAAATTAAGTTTGGCTGTTAATTGTGCAGGATATATAATATATACACGAAAGAGACACGAGATAATATATATATAAATTATAATTAAGTAGATATCTGCTAGCCAGCGATCTTCACAAAGTCCTTAATTTCTTTTTCTCTAACGGCGTAGGATAACACTAGATCTAATCGCTATCGAAGACTGACATATATATATATATATATATATATATATATATAGAGAGAGAGTTCAATGCCGCATGATAGAAATTTTAATCATATATATTTAAACACACCGGCGGCATCCATGCATGACCATCAATAATATATGTAAAGCAAGCAGTTTCAGCACATTTACATGATACAGCCTACCTAGCTGCTAATTGTGTGTTTAAGTAGTACACTTGGCTTTTCTTCACCCCAAGGTTAGGAGAGATCATCGAATGACAGAAACAGCAAAACAGATAGATCACTTGTCTAAAAAAAAAAAAAAAGAAGAAGATAGATAAGTGATCAATATAGATTATTAATTCCATGCTAATTCCCCTGTTAGGAGAGATCATCGAATGACAAAAAAGCAAAACAGACACTGCGGTGAAAGAAGAGAGACGCGAGATGCACCTTAAAATCCGAGAGCTGGGAGACAAATGTGCATAAATGGAGAAGAAGATAGACACCCCATTAACCATAGACTAACTACTCGTCAGCTCCGGAGTCATAGCTGGGCCACTTTCCCCCCACGTTCAAAGTCCCCCAAATGGAAGCGTACGACGGATCCCCGCTGGAGCACCTGGAAACATTCAAGACCCACATGGCCTTGCATGGTTTCCTGAGAGAGGTCTCCTGTTGAGCCTTTCCACTAACCTTGAAGGGAGCTGCTCGGACCTGGTTTGGGTCGTTATCGTCAGGAACAATAGGAAGCTTCGAGGAGCTCGCCTGCCTTTTCATGATGTACTTCCTAGCCAGTCGTAAGAGGAGACGCCTGTCAGCTTACCTCCTTAATGTCAAACAGCGGGACGACGAGAATTTGAAATCATATCTCTCGTGGTTCAATCGAGAGTGCATGACCATAGATGACCAAGATGAGAAGATCACGTTGGCAGCGCTCCTGGGAGGAATCTGGCCACTGAATCTGTTTATGTCTAGAGATAGCACGAAAGACTCCTACCACACTAAGGGAGTTCATAGATCGAGCATATGGGTTCATTAATGCAGACGACACCCTCGAGGCCCTGACTGCCCCACGATGATCCGAGGTAGAGTGGGCCAGCATGAAGGCATCAGGGCAGCAACCCAACCGCGACAGAGGAGGGGAAATGAGGCGAGCGTCGGATGCTAAGAAAAATAGAGAAGCATCAGCTCGGCCCCAAGGGGGGCCACGCCCACACGAACTTGGCAGTAGAGGGGAACCAACACTCGAGCCCTAAAAGAGAACGACCTTAAGAGGTGGAGAACCGCTCGTACTGTGAGTACCACATGAACAATAGTTTTTTTCTTTTTACTATCATTCATCAATGAAATTATATACAAAATCTCTCACTCAGAATTGCAAATAAAATTTCACAAAAATTATAACAAATTGACGTTATATATGAACATACAGTGGGAAGAAAGTAAGACGGAGTACGGTGCATGTATAGAATTTTTCATATAATTTATACCTTATTTGTTATTTCTCGCGTTCTTTGTCCATTTTCAGAAAAGGAAATTACATGAAGTCAACTGCCTTAATCGGTTTATTTTTTATTTTTTAATTTAATCCACACTTTTCATGTGCAAAACAAAATACGAGAGGAACTTAATAATATATAGTACCTCCAAAATAGAAGTCAACTGCTAACAGTTTTTCAATGGTATTAGTCTCGGACTCTCGATTCCATCATTTACAAAATGTAAATCCTTGTCTCTATCATTTGATTTATTAGACTATGTGATAAATCAGTTACGCAGTACACCAACAGCAGATCATTAGTGTGCACTGCAGAGAATATATTATGTCATTCTCTACTGTTATTGTAACCAAAAAATATTCTTTGATTCCTCTTGTAAGTCTATATATAGACACAGTGTTGATAAATGAAATTTATGCAGAATATTCAACATTTTGTATTCTTCTAACATGGTATCAGAGCTTAGTCAGAGCTCCTGCCGTCCTCGAGTGCTATCTGATGGTACGGTGCCTTACCTAGCCCGCCAGTGCCTCACCACCACTATTTCCATTCCCGATGAGCCTTCAAGCTATGCAGTGGCTTCAAAATTTCTAGATTGGTGTTCGGCTATGGCTCAGGAATTTAATGCTTTGACTCAAAACCTCACTTGGACGCTTATACCACTTACTCCATCTTCAAATATTCTTGGGTGCCGCTGGGTATATTGCACAAAAACCAATGCAGATGGTTCTTTTCAGAGACGGAAGGCCCAATTGGTGGCCAAAGGCTTTCACCAACAGCCTGGACTTGATTACCATGAAACATTCAGTCCCGTGGTCAAACCTTCGACAATCCGTCTCATCCTATCCATTGTCGTGTCTAGGCGCTGGGCACTGCGCCAGCTCGATATTGAGAATGCATTTTTGCATGAAAATCTCACTGATAATGTCTTCATGCAGCAACCTCAGGGCTTTGTAGACCCAGCTCATCCTACATTTGTGTGCAAACTCAACAAGGCAATTTATGGGTTGAAGCAAGCTCCATGAGCCTGGTTTGACATGCTCAGTTCATGGCTATTTGAGTATGGTTTTCTCCCCTCAAAAGTTGATCCTTCACTCTTTACTTTTAGTACTGGTGCTGTGAAAATTTTCTTGCTTGTCTATGTCGATGACATAGTGATAACTGCATCTAACTCTTCTGTTATTGATACTTTGATTGTTGCCATGCACACTAACTTCCATGTTCGGGATCTGGGAACTTTGTCTTTTTTTTTTGGGTCTTGAAATTGATCATACGCCAAATGGCTTGTTGATGTCCCAAAGAAAATACATCAAAACCTCACTCACCCGCAGCAACATGCTTCAGTCTAAACCTATATCCTCACCTATGGCAGCATCCCTTAAGCTTTCTAAGTTTGATTCTCCTAATTTTGATGATCCTGTTCTCTATAGAAGTCTAGTTGGAGGTTTTCAATTTATGCACTCACCCAAAATTACTCATTGGAGTGCACTGAAAAGGGTCCTCCGTTATCTCAAGGGTACAATAAATCATGGCTTATTTTTTGCTTCTCAATCACACTTTGTTCTTCAAGCTTATTCTGATGCAGATAAGGGTGGTTGTCCGGATGATCGACGATCAACTGGAGGTTTTTGCATCTATCTTGTTAACCATCTCATATCATGGAACTCTAAGAAGCAGAAAACAGTAGCTAGATCCTCTACAGAAGCTGAATACAAGTCCTTGGCCTCTTCGGCAGCTGAATTAATATGGCTTCAAACTCTTCTCAAGGAACTTGATCTGTTTCTACCTCAAGCACCAACACTTTGGTGTGACAATCTTGGTGCAACATATCTTTATGCTAATCTTGTATTTCACTCAAAAACCAAACACATGGATATAGATTATCATTTTGTACGGGATCGTGTCGCGACCAACACTCTCAGAATTTCTTTTTGTAGCTCCAAAGACCAACTAACCGCTAGTTGCAGAAAAGTTCAATCATTTCAAAGCGAGTCTCAAAGTGGTTGACACCCCCTTGGACTCGAAGGGGCGTATTAGACTATGTAATAAATTAGCTACGCAGTACACCAACAGCACAACAACAGCAGATCATTAGTGTGCACTGCAAAGAATACATTCTGTTATTCTCTACTGTTATTGTAACCATAAATATTCTTTGATTCCTCTTGTAAGTCTATATATAGACACAATGTTGATAAATGAAATTTATGCAGAATATTCAACATTTTGTATTCTTCTAACGTGATTATCTTAAATTTGTTCTGACGATTATTACTGTTTAATTTCAAGTCAAAACATTTCATACATCCATTAATTTGGAGTCATTTCTGTACTAGAATGGTTGTCGCAATCCCTGTCTCTCCGGTTTATATATTTTAAGTCTCCGTTTTAATATTAAGATGAGATGAGATGATTTTAAATAAAATTTTAAATTGAATAAAATATTATTAGTATATTATTTTTTAATATTATTATTGCATATTTTGAGATTTGAAAAAGTTGAATTCTGTATTATATTTTGTGTGAGAATTTAAGAAAATTGTAATAATTAGATAAGATGAGATGAAACCATTTATGTATCTAAATGGGCGTTAATCACGTGATTACCTTTTAAATAAACTACTGATTTGAGAATTATTTGGTTTTTTGGCTTGGCGAACAATTCCTTTGCCTTTGGTTTTGTGAAAAAAAGCTGCCACTAGAAATAGATTAATAAAACTCTATATTACAAGACATTTGATTAAATATAATGTCACAAAGCAGATGATTTTTTTTTTTTTAATATAGGAGTGGGGTTTTTGAATCTGGTTCTCCCATGATTTGGAGACAGGCCTTATGCCTTCTGGTCCAAATGACCTTGACTATGTGACAACTCGTTTTAATAGAATATTATATGATAGAAAAAGAAATGAATGTTAACTTGCCAATATTGAGTGAACTCCTTTGGAGGATGATTTGTAAGTCTATACTTGTACTTCGTGCTTGTGAAAAACACACTCCATTTAAAACATAATTATATAAAAAAAATGGTAAATTAAAGTTGTATCTCTATTATTACTCACACTGCTCAATAGGATCTGCAATGAAAAACATTAATTGATTATTTTGTAAGTCACATTTCATTACATCACACCAATATGGAGAATCACTTGCAGAGAAAATGGGAAGATAAGTTCAATTATTCAAAACGACGGGAGATAGTAAGGGTTTGTTTGAGAAGAAAGCTTCAAAATTCCCTTTCACAAGTTCACACATTGCTATCAAAGTCTCTGCAGTGTGAGCAGCCCCATGTGGTGATAACACAACCTTATCCAAAGCGAAAAGCTCTTCAGGAACATTAGGCTCATTTTCAAACACATCCAAACCAGCTCCTCCCAGCTCCCCTTGCACCAAGCACTGCACCAGTTCCTCCTCCTTGATTATCGCCCCACGTCCTACATTAACAATGACACCTTCCATTCCCAATGCTAACATGACATCCTTATTGATCATGTGGTGTGTCTGTTGGGTTAAACCACAACAGACAATTAGCGCATCGCTATCTATGGCAAGTTGAACAACACTAGAATAAAAAGGGTATGAAACGTATGGCTTCTTGTTCCTTGAGCTGTATGAGATTCTGCAGCCAAAGGCCTGGAGCCTTTTTGCCACTTCTTGGCCAATGCTTCCTAAGCCAACTATGCCAACTCGCTTGCCTCCCAACTGGAATTACGGATCACTAACAAACGTTAGTCAGAATTCGGAAAATGAAACATTGTAACTAGTTGCAGCCATGGTACCGATAGCTTACAGCAATCTGCTTTTTAACATTGCCCATGCAGCAGTAATGGTGACAAATGTTTTTAGGTTAAAATGAAACATAATAGCAAACACAAACATATATATCGCCCTTGTCCTCGGAACCATCTTCTCAACTCACCATTTACATTAATTAATTGCATGATGTTATTGTAGTTAATTATTTTACCCAGCATAAAATCTAATCACTCCCTCCAGCACAAAGCATCTTCTAGGTCACGTGGTATGCTACAGATTTGTCGTTTCATCTGTGTTCAGGTTCCTCATCCCCACAGATAATTTGAGTACTACTTTATTGTGGCTCCACTGATATGCTTAAATTCACCGAAATATCACCATGCATTAACAAGGTTCAATCCACAAGTAATTAAGATAAACTACTGGCAATCTCTAGAAGTTTTAGCTCCGAGATCACTAGAGTACTACATTCACTCTAAACAAACAACGGAGAATTATCAAGATATGTGAAGATGATGAAATCATGGAGAAGATTACCTTAGAGCCAAGAGGAAAGTCTTCTTTAGTAGGCCAAAGCCCTTTCCTCACAAACGAGTTAGCAGAAGATATCTTCCTGAACACATCAATCAATAGTCCAACAGCTATATCAGCAACATCTTCTGAGTATGTATAATTGGCATTGGCTATGGAAATTCCACGCCTCCGGCACTCTGGCAAGTCGATGTGATCAAGGCCAGCGCTGGCGGTAACCACAAGCTGCAGGGAGGGGAGCAGCTGGAGGATGTTGGAGGTGAGCGGATAGCGTCCGGGGGAGAGGAGGGCTTGAACCGACTGTGCATGGATGGTCAAGAATTGGTCTAGAGGAAGTTGTGACTCCCATGCTTTCAACACTCTGAAGTTTTTCAAGAACTGGTCCCCGTAGAAAATCATGATTGGTGGTGGTTCAAGGACTAGGATTTGTGGGAGCTCTTCGTGATTTACTTGACGAATATCATGATCTGCCATTGATGTTCCTTGGGTTTACAACTGAAGTCCAAAGGTAGAAGACCAAGTCCTAGGAGAATTCTGGGAGGAGAAAAATCACGATCTTCACATTTGTTTGATAGTTTATTAATATCAGATGATCTATGGATTACCTTTTTCTCAAGCCGATCGAAAATTATGTCCCACTCATTCGTCTCGATAAAAGTTCAATATATATGGACAAACAAAATATGACAATGCTAGGACGACAAAATTTACCTCTCCATTGTACTGATAGCGCAAAATGCACTTTTTTTTAACATTTTTTAAATCTCTTTAAATATTTTGAAAAATATTAAAAAATATTTCCTTAATGTAAATAATAATAATAATAAAGAAGATAAAATCTGTCACTTTGAGGGATCACCTTTCTCGGTGGCCCAATCATTTTCCAACAAAATATGACGCTTTTGTTTGTTCTGTCTTCAATCTAACAAATTCTCACCCTTGTTATTATATTGCCTAAGAACATCCTTAATGGATTACTTTAAAGTTAAATTCATTGAGTATTTAGCTATTAGAAAGCAAAATATACTCATAATGGATTAGCTAAATTTCAAATAATTAGAATTTAGCTATTTATTTGGAATTTAGCTACATTGACTTTCAAAAGTTTTTCCAAATTTGAAGGTTACTGTACATACATCAAATACATATTTTATCAATTATTTCTCTCTCAATTTCTTTCTATCACATATTTTATTACAATTGATATATTAATTTGAGTTAGTGATATATTAATTTAATTAGAATATGATTATTAATTAATATGTAATAGGTAGAATAATAAAATATGATAAAATAAAATAAATTAATAATTAAAACAATTAAATATTTTTGAAATTATTAGTTACTCATTACTATATAATGAATAAATGGATAATCTAATGTAGAGATTTGATATGAATAATCAAAATCAAATTCATCTTATATTATTTTATTATTATATAATGAAAAAATAGCTATTACAATGTGGAGATTTATATGAATAGAATAGCCAAAAGTTAAATTTCTCTTACATGCATGAAAACCGTCCTTTAACTTTAGGAAATTAACAATTCTAAGAAGAATATATATTCACTATATATATATATATATATATATATATATATATATATATATATATATATATTCGATCATGAGCATCGGTTAATTAACCAGTAGCTAGCTCGCGCAGTCCACATGCAAGAGCCAATATAATGCATGGACGTCGAGGTGTCCTTTTCATCCGACTTGGCCGACAATATTGTTTTATTTGCAGGTGATGATCAGAGAAAGATGAATTTCAATTTTCGTCTATAATAAGAGCCAGTTTCGCCGGTTCTGTCTGATTATTTATATATGACCCAAAGCTATCTAGCTTAAATAAATAAATATATTAATAGTAATTAACATATATCAATAATTAATTATATTAAACTTTAGGAATTCATTTCACCTACCACTGCCAGGAGGGAGCTAGCTATATAGGCAGGCATATTACACCAGTACTACTACTACTACCATGCTGCTGCTGTCTTAGTAGAATATTCTGCCTAATCAATTAATTTCGTTAAGATATTTTCTTGCAGCATGCATGCGCATGCATATAACTGACCTATACTAGTGTATATATATATTATATATATGATTAGATCTCCTCATGATCAGAATTTTATTATATTTTAGCATGCATGGCATGCAGCTAGCAGCTTCTTAGATGATCAAGCTGACCATGATAAAATTAAATGCTAAAAGTATTATAAATACTACTATATATATACTTTATAATTTCTTGCTGCATGCATGCATATTGCATGCCTTGATGATGATAATGATGCTATATATGGGGCATAATTAAGCATGCAGCATTGATCAGGAACGGCTTATAAATTAATTAGTTAATAACTCAATTAAGTTTGGCTGTTAATTGTGCAGGATATATAATATATACACGAAAGAGACACGAGATAATATATATATAAATTATAATTAAGTAGATATCTGCTAGCTAGCGATCTTCACAAAGTGATCTTTAATTTCTTTTTCTCTTACGGCGTAGGATAACACTAGATCTAATCGCTATCGAAGACAGACATATATATATATATATATATATATATATATATATATATTATATATATATATATAGTTCAATGCCGCATGATAGAAATTTTAATCATATATATTTAAACACACCGGCGGCATCCATGCATGACCATCAATAATATATGTAAAGCATGCAGTTTCAGCACATTTACATGATACAGCCTACCTATCTGCTAATTGTGTGTTTAAGTAGTACACTTAGCTTTTCTTCACCCGAAGGTTAGGAGAGATCATCGAATGACAGAAACAGCAAAACAGATAGATAAGTGATCAATATAGATTATTAATTCCATGCCAATTCCCCTATTAATTGATTCCACATGATAATTAATAAGCCTTCCACTCGAATTTCAGATATGAGCTTCAAACCCAACAGCGCTATTCGCTGGGCCCAAATACCGGAACCCTCAAAATGGCTTTCCGCCCTATACGCCGATTTTATGTAAAACAAGTCCATTTTAAAACACGACCTACAATTTGTCACTCGACTCCATCAATTTTTTTCAAAAAATATTTTAACTATAAAGAAATTATATAAAAATAATCTCACAAATTAAACCCGGGACTTGATCCCACAAACTACTCATCTCTCTAAATGATAATATTTCTAAAATCAATGCTTTTCTAATAATAATATTTTAAAAAAATCATATTTTTACAAATGGTCAAATTTTTTTTTAAAATTGGATCATCTGAATGGTGACATTTATTTCAAATCTCAACTATAACAAATATGAATATGAGAGAAAGTGTAAATGATTAGAAGAAGAACTTATTTTATTTGTTAGAATAATATATATTTATATATATATAAATTGATTTAGGGATGAACAATAGCTCCCCAAATATATAGAGCTACTGTTCACATCCTAATTTTTTTTTTAAATAGGGAACCGGATAGAGATGTACTTTTGTCAAAACTTAAATTTATTTTCTAATATTTAGAGATTTGGAGAATTTAAGGAAGCGGATTCTAGAACAACTCCAAGACTTTGTTGTGAACTTGTCTAATTGCTTTCTGTGGGAATTACGTACCCTAGGGGAGAACAAAAAGAAAGAACAATTCTTCTATATACAACTGTCGGCGCAGAACATAATGAAATATGCAAAAGGGAGGTAAAATGAAACAAAAAGAAGAAGTATTATGTCTGTGGTCGCCGCCGTGGACTGAAGAACCGGTTGTTGCGGTCGCCGTTTGTCACACATTCCGGATCTGAGCCGCTGTCGACGAGGGTCTGCTCTTGATTTCCAGATCTACTTCTTCCACTGCCACGTTGAGTATTTGTTTCTCTTCTTTCGTATTTGATTTTCTGTTGTTCTTCACACATTCTCATGTATATGTCTTTTACTGGTGAGTAACGATCCAATGAAGTTCTTGACACTTGATGTTCCAGACGATGAGATATACTAGCTTTGGGTATATGTTACTGTTATAATACTCTGAGCTATTCTTTTTAATTGTTATTTGTCTAGAACTTCATGTTTAAGTTGGTGTTCTTTACAGTTAGATTCTGCCACTTTACTGAGGGAGTCTTTTCAAATTTTAAACTATTTTGAGTGATTTGCTTTAGTTTTTTACCATGAAAAAAATCCTCAGAAATAACTCTTGAGGTTTTTTGGTTTGGGGACTTCACCCCCATGTGACTTGCTTTGGTAACCGCTGCTTTTTTGGATAAATTTTACTGGATGAGATTGTAGTGGTAGGTGTGAATTTACAAGAGAGAGGGTGGTAGGGTCCACTTGTCCGAGTAGATGATCCGAGGCAGACTGGTTCTTCAGTTTTCTTATTAATGGGCAGACTGGTTCTTCAGTTAGTGAGCAAATGATGTTACAAGTCTGGACCTTAGGTTTGCTAATGTTGACGTTTAGTTTTGGTTGGGTGATGGCTACTTGAGACACCAATTAATAATAGTAATACTATAAAATAAACCTTTGTGCGATCATTTTTTTTTCTTTTTCTTTTTCTTTATGAAGAATTCTATCTGAGAATTTTCCATTTTCTTTTCTTTTCTAATGGGAATCTTACTGTTTTACTTTATCATCCTTGAAACAAAAAGAAAATAGAGACATATGATTGACACCAGTATAAAATTCAATTGAAGTGGGTGGCACCACTTTGTAAATGGCCTGGCAAAAGTAGCAACCAAAATACGTTTTTATGATATATTGCTTCCATATTTTGCTGTTTCTGGGAATCTGTCATATGGATTAGATCTTCAAAATTTTGATTTATTTTCCTTATCATAGAACTAACATGAGTATTTTACGAAGTAGATGAGTTGCTCGTATTACATGTGCAATTTTCCTTGTAATAAATTATGTGCATTTTCTTTCTTCGATTCATTCATTGTGTTCTTTTACCTCTAGTTGTCATATTTTTTTCCCCCTTTTGGTTGACATGTTCTAGCTGTATTTGTCATTTGAACTGAGACTACTTCTCGACTTTCTATGCATGAGATTTAACAGTCTTTTCGATCTTTTTTCAATAGTCTTGGGGTTATCACAAAAACCTTTCAATGCTGAAAGATGTGCTTGAAAGTTGATAACTCCATGATGAGGTTGTTGCTCCATTTGGTCTACCCTTGTTTATATATCCAAGTAGTTTTGAGTACTTGATGAGCCAAAGTAGCATATAGCTGGGAGTCATGGCTATGTGTATGACTTGCATTCTGATGTATCCAAGCAGTTTTGAGCACTTTCAAGAATTATGGCTATGTATATGACTTGTATTCTGATGTATATAGAATTATGCAATCTTAGAACTGAGGTCTGTAGGTTCGTTCATATAGTGTGAAGAAACTGCTCCAAGACGTCTGTGCATGATTACATGTGCATTTTACTTTTGGCTTTGATTTTACGTGGGAAATTACTCCAGGACATGCACCTGTCTGTTATATTTTTGGATACCATTCCCAAGTTTTTTTTTTTTTTATTGCCATAAAGTTCAAAGATATGTGAACACAAAACAAAAGAAGAGATATTCAATAGTACTATATATGAGATGGACATGGCTTTGATCTTTCATTCAATGCATGTAATATTAGGATCATAACGTTAGTGAACACCTATTAGTAAAAGATGCCAAATGACTGGTCACAATGAAAAATAACAGCAGTACAACACCTTCACAAGTAAAATAAATCTCATGACAGCTTGCCCATCTGATAATCTCTGAATTCAAACACCTAGCAGTATGTGTTCCAACATTTCCAGTTCATAAAAGCAGTACAACACCTTTCAATACAAAACATATAAGCAAAGTCCCATTTTTACACAAGTAAGTTTCACATATAATTTACAAAACAAGTTCACAAGCAAAGTCTGTTTTTTTCACAATAGCATATAAGCAAAACAGAAACAAACCCAAATAAATGGTTACTTAAACCAGCCAAAATGAACCTCTACAATTAATGATCTAATCCAACAAAAGGACTTTTTACATGAAATTTATCCGAACCAAGTAACCACTATTACAAAGGTGATAACCCAATACAAACACAATAACTTTCGCTTTTCCTTTATTAGATTTTTCGCCATCTCTCCCACTTTATCTTCCCTTTTACGAACGGCATACTCGCGCTTTAATACATCATCTCACGTCTTCCAAGCCTTATTCTCTCTTGATAAAATGTTCTCCTCTAGCAACTGAAGTATATCCGCCCATACACAGAATTCACACATCGCATCTCCCTGCACACAGTACAAACTCCCAATTAACATGATAAAGTACACCCCGCAACCAGCAAATCGATATGCAAATTTGACAAATATAAAGTTGCTTTACCTTATTATACTTTGGGCAGGCAAACTATAATTGACAAGAAAAAGCAACAAAAAAAATCAGATATTAAAAAAAAATTGTATTTGCTCGAAGACTCAACTGGGCGAAGCAGATTTGACATCCATTACTTGCTCTTATAATCTACAAATCTAGTTAATACATCTATAGTTCATATTTAGATCACTTCTATTGTTAATAACCAAATTACTAATAAAACTAAATACGTATGTACATATAGGCTTGCATGTGTGCATACATAAATAAAGGATCAATCAATGGCTTATTGTCACCACTAAAGAAACCTATTGGGTCTGCTCCTGCACATCATTGGACATGATAAAGGATGCATAATACCTATAAGATAGCAAGTTCCTGCCAACTTCTTATCACTGAACCTCTGATCATGAACTTCTAAGCAAAGATAGAAACCCCGGCCCTTCAAGGAAAAGGTATATCTTGCTCAAGTCAAAGGACCAAGTATACAGGACATATACAAAAGCATCGTCTGTGCATGCTAGTTTAGTGTATTCAATCACTATAACAATTGGAACTCTTGGAATCATTATAAATGGCAAGAATTTCTCCATTCGAAATAATGGGGGGTCCCATTTGGCATTCACACCTTCCTATACCCAACCCAAGGTATGAAACTAGAATTTTTATTCTTTGAGAAAATAAAATAAAATCACATGAAACCAAATGGATTCATCAATTCATCACATGAAATTAGGCTAGTAAAAGAGAACAATGATACCTCAAGTTCGTTGTGTGATTGTATTTGTTTTTTAAACCGCTCTTGAAAATCATTCACCTCTTTCAAGAGTAGCTCTTGCAGTGCCTGTTCACGCCCTTTTGCAGTAGCAAGTTCTTGTTTTGAATATAGGAATCGATCTAAAATTTGACCTCTCAGCTTCTGTTTGGATCATAAATGAATTAGGGGATAGAAGCGTACACCAATCCCCCACACACACACACATCTATGTATGAATGCATGTATTCACATATGCGTGCATGCAAGCATGGAGAAGCTTAAATCAAATTCTCAATGACAATTCAAAGAATTTCAATGGTGCATACAATGATATCTATCTAAAAAAATGAAAAAGAAAACTGCAAGTCATACCATTTAACTCATAAAGCATTTGCTCAGGACTCAGGTTATAGTATATAATGATAAATTAGAAAACATCATTCTAAAAAAATTATTCTATTTTCTATCATTTTCCCAAGATTACTTACCTCTCGAGCACTATGAGATTAATACTTGCAACAAAGAGAATAAAATATAGAAATAAAACCACATGGAAGTCTCGAGTACAGAGTGAAAATTTAAGGAACGCAAACAGTGATAGAGTTTAATTGAGGCAATCAACTAGGTCAACTTTTTTAGGAAATGCAGGTTTCAAAGTAAAAAATGTTGAGAAATATAGTGGAAGATTTCTTCAACTCACCAACTTTGCTAAAATTCTTCACCAAAGCCTTCGATCTGGACTGGTAGTCATCAACTTGCTTCTCTGCACAGCTTAAGCCGTCAAAGAAATCCGATTTAACCTACAATAATAAGAGCATAATCACCACAAGAGCAAATTCCATTTTGGAAGTCATGAAACCGATTCATATCCTTTACAATAATATCTCGATCCATTAAAATTTTCTAAATAATTAAATAAAATATACATGTTGTAAGAAATTGATTTTTCTTTTATCGGTGAACTCTACAATTCCAATACACATCCCTCGGAATCCATTGCTCATCAAATAGAAATTCAGTTCACTACTTCTAATTTTTCTTATGATTCTTCACAGGGATTCAAAGTGAAGTTCTTAATCGAAGCTCAAAAATAGAAAAGAAAATATAACAATCAGAGAATTAACTTGATTTTGAAACTTGGCCCGATTAATGATTATGCCAAATTTTTTGAGGTTAGGGTTAGGGTTTCGATGCTCTGTGGGCTTCACATTTCAGATTTGGTCTTTAAAGACGACAGGTCTTCGTGGGTTCAAATCAGGTTTGTGGTTCGATGATGTGGTACGAGCCTGAGATAATAGAGTTTGTGGGTCTGGTGGAGAAGACGAATCGGCTTCATGGCTCTGGTGGAGAAGAACAAGAAGCCTTGAACGAGTTTCGACGCTAAACCAGAGCCACAAAGGGGAAGACGATGGGAATGGGGAGAAGGGTTTGAATTGAGCATGAGAAAGTGAAGTTTGTCTGTGAAAATGAAATATGCCTGAAACGAGTTTCAGGACTTTGATTTCAAAACGCAAACGACGCCGTTTTGAAACGTTGCCATATAGGATACGGTTCCGCGCCGGTTCCCCAAATCGGTTGTAAGTAGATTTTTTGAAGAAAGATACTTAAAAGGAGGGAGTAATAAAGACACAAATACAATGGCTTGTAACTGCAAACAGCTATTCTATCTTACGTAGGGAAAGCTAGTAAAAACAGTTTTCTAGAAGAACAATGCCTATCAAAGTAGCTTAAGACAAGAGCTTGCATACCTAAAAAAATGCCACTCATAAGTTTAGCTAAATATCAATAAAATGATTCGTATTGTAATAGTGTCAAAATGAGGAAGTTCTACATGTGAATTACAATACCACTAAAATTTCCTTCAAATTTAGAAATACATTGTTCATCTTCAAAAGAATTATATTATTCTAAAAATATACACCAACTACACATTGGGACATTGCTCATTTTCTTGCTACTCGGTTGTGCCTTTCACATTAGAATGTTGGATAAAATATTAGGTTATTAATTTATTAATTAACATATGGTTAGTGTAGTTGCAAAATATGAAAAACAAAATTAAAAATATTATTATTAAAAAATTATATTATATTATATTATTATTTTGGTTAATCCAATGTGGAGTTATATCTTGAATGATTTTGATTTTATGTAAAACATGTACTTTTAACTAAATTTTAGAGATAACTTTGATGAAACCACTGCCAATGCTCTAAGACAGACAATTGAAAAATGTGAACTATCAGAAGAAAATCCAACACAACGGTAGTGTTGATGTCGTGTTCCGCAGCCCGAACAGTTCCGCAGAACCCAAGCTTCCAAGTACCTGAAACTAAGAAGAAAATGAGGCACCCGTGGCCTCCGAGATCACTCCGATACCTAAGTCAGTTGGTTGCTCGCTGGAGAAGATAAAACACAATGTATAATAAGAGTTACCCCAAAATTTTATCAGCCCCTTCCCGTAAGGAGGTTATCCCCTATTTATACTTGAGTCAGGCCCTTCCGTTGGATGGAGATCGTAGCGTGTCAAATGACAGGCCTGCCACCACCCCTTCTCTGTCGCCCTCATGGGGGGCTAGTCTGTAACCTAACGAGGGATTGCGCCGCGTCTGCTGTCCTACATCTGCGCGGCCACCACTTCTCTGTCATGCCAGGAGATGTCAGATTGCAGGCGAGCCGTCCTTGATGCGTGGGACGCTCCACTGTGCATCGGATTTCCTGACATAGATCTAGGTTGGCTCGTACCTGGAATTCGAGACTCTGGGGTCAGGGGCATGATGATGTGTTGCCCACCTGGCCTGGTGATTCGATTTGGCAGACCCCAATCCTCCCGAACCCTGAATGGACAGGCCCGGATAGTCCGATCCCATGCTTACTTAACTTACCGACCCTCTCGTCTCGAGCCCTTGGCTTCCCTACTCGGGCTCGGGCTTCGTTGTTCAGCCTTCCCAGGCTTGGGCCCTTCGGAGATGGGCCTTGGCTTGCATGGGCCCTACGGGAATGGGCCTTCCCTCACAGGTAGATTCCCGGAATGGAGAAAGTATTCTGTAGATTCTATTGAGATGTGTTTGAATATAAATATATTGAGATATGTGTTTGAATGTATAGAGTAGCTTGAGATGTGTTTAACTTTTTATGTAAAGTTAAAAAAGTAGTTGATCCCATCAATGATTAGTTTGAGATAGGTTGATGTAATCTTAACATCCAAATATAGAAATTATTTTAGAAGAAAACTTTGGAAGTCCTAATGGAAGTTCATCTAGGGCCTGCATGTGTATCGATAGATGACAGAATGACCAGTGCATAGAGAGCTTGAAACACCCCCACTTCAAATATTTACACATCCAAACAAACCCCTCCAATCTCTCATTGCAGTAAACACTACAGAAATATTTTATCCTCCAAAATAGTCTAACAAGCTCAATGGAGAATAGCTCATTACTTCCACACTGCTGGGAACACTTTTCTATAAAACATGTGCCTTATTTTCATCAGTTATTCTACACTTAACGAAAACAACCACATTATCTGTGACAGAGATGTGTAATGCCTCTAGTTAGTAGCAATTATACCATCTTCTCTTGTTCAGTAACCACAAATATTATGAAAATAAGAGTGAGAATGCCTCCGCCATTCATGAGGCATGCATGCATATATCCTCATACATTTAGGCCTGGTTTGGATAATGAGTTGAGATTATTCGTAGATTGTAGTGAGATATTTGAGTTGAGATGAGATGAGTTAGAAATGACTTAAAATGTTTTATGGGATTTTTGGAAACTAGAGAAAAAAAGTTGAATAAAAATATTATAAAATTAAAATATTGTTAGAATACAATTTTTTTAATATAATTTTTGTTTAGGGATTTGAAAAAGTTGAATTATTTTTTAGAAATGCTTGGGCTACCAAGATTGGGTCTCAAGAGTGTCTACTAACATTTTTTTTTACTTAGTGATTAAGTAACTATTTTTTAATGATGTTGTGATTTTTTTTTAAAAAAAAAATTGTTTAAAGATATAAAAGCAATGTATGAAAAAAAGGCATTTGGCCATCTCGGGAGAATTTGTCGGTCTACACCCTTGGTGGGTGTAGCACGACTCATTATTTTTTGTGTTTTGTTTAAAAATCTGATAAAGTTGTAATAATTAGGTAATTATTAGATGAAAAAGTTGAAGTCTTGAAATTGAAAAATTTTATGTTTTTTATGTTTGAATATTAAGATGAGATGGAATGAGATGAGATAGGATGAAATAGAAGCATCTCTATCCAAACCAGCCCTAATCACGTTCATAATAGTTGCAAAAAATTTGTATGCAATAAGAAAATTGGCAAAAGTTCTCAGAATTTATGCTATGAAATTTAACCCCTACACATTATGATAAGAATTAATTAAACATAAAATAACTAGAGCATAATGATAAGCAATTAGGTGTTTCAATTCTCTAACACAAATCGCAATCATCTTAAGGTATTAATAACTCGTTTGGTTACACATATGAAATGAGAAAACAATAAATAGTAACGAGATAATTTGTGAATAGTAGTGAAATAGTTTGACTTAAGATTTTTATGGAGTTTTAGGAAATGAGAGTGAAAAAATTAAATAAAGAAATGATAAAATTAAAAGAGGGATAAAATACAAATTTTTAATATAATTATTGTTGTGAAATTTGAAAAAGTTGAATTATTTTTTATATTTTGTTTGAAAATTTAAGAAAATTGTAATGATTAGGTAATTATTAGATGAAAAAGTTAAAAATCTGAAATTAAAAAATAATTATATTTGAATGGTGTTTGGATGTTGAGATGAGATGGGATGAGATTATTTGAAAGGTTTGTGAAACCAAACCAAGCCTAAAATTCACCAAACTATGCATGATTTAGATATGTAAAAATAATTGTAGTGCTTTTCCAATCCCTTCTATATCCATTCGCGGCCATCAACGTTAAGTATTAGAGATATGAGAGAGAAAGAGATGAATTCCACCTTATAGAAACAATCATTCTTATTCGGATGGTTTCAGTTTAGTTTCGGTTCAAAATCGAAATCGAAACCAAACCGATAACCACTACACATGGATAGAACCGAGCGAAATCGGCTAGTAAAGGGGGAGGAAACTGGCGACAATGGTTTCGACATGATCCCGGTTGGTCATCGGTGCCCCTTTGGCATCACGAATGGTGTGAAACTCAGAAATGGAGAATCAGAGATGCGAATCGCGATGGCTCACCTTGTGAATTGCGAGAGAGAGAGAGAGAGAGAGAGAGAGAGAGAGAGAGAGAGAGAGAGAGAGAGAGAGAGAGAGAGAGACGGCATTGTTTCATTCTATTTTTTTTCTAACCAATATGTGTAAGTGAAATGGCATCGTTTTATCTAAAATATATATATATAATATAATTTATATAATCGGTTGGTTTAGCGGTCCGGTCCAGCTTCAAACTGGGACCGAACCGGCCGACGATAGTTTTGACATAATTCTACCGCCGGCCGACCAGTTCTACGCCAGTTTCGGCCTGATCCGTGCTCCGGCGGCCGATTTGAGGCGATTACGGTCAGTTTTAACGGTTTTTATACACCCCTAATTCTTATAATGTCAAATTAATTAGCTGTCCATAGAACAATAATTGCCCATATATGGTTCAAATAATTCTTTTGATGGAGGTGCACTTGACACACCGATGTCGATGCAGTTTGCCCAATATATTATTAGAAATACTCTAGCCACAAATGAATTACACAAAAACAATCCAACAAACTGATGTGGCTTAATATGGTTCATCAGATTGTAAAGTAAATCTAACAGATTAAATGAAGTCACGTCAGTTTGTGAAATTGTTTTATGTAATTCCTTTGATGTAGCAGTACTCATATATTATACATGGCCATAACTTGTGCCCCATGCTCATAATCATTGGAGGCTAGGAGCAGAGTAGCTCATCATCTTAGTCAAGACTCATAACATTGACTTCTTGACTACACCAATCCTTATATTCAGCATCCAGTGAGAAAAGTAGCAATCACAAAAAGGAATCAAACTTACTTAAAATTTGGGTTCCATTTTGCAACATGTTACTGCCTTAATCAGGGTGCAGAAGAATGACAAGATAAAACAAATTATGTGAACTGCAGCAACTGATTTGATGACCTAAAAACAGAAGAAGTAATTTTGTAAGAAAAAGCTCTGCATCAAATATGACATGTTTCGTGAAAATGGAAAATGAGAAAACTTAAGGGTGCGAGTGAAAGATGATTAATGTTCAGAGTTGGTACAATGCACGAAAAAAATAAAAAAATGCACTTGCATCCACAAGATCACTAACTCAGAAAAAGATGGGAAAAACTCACCTGCAAATAAAACCATAACTCATTCATACATGACTGGAGAGAGCAAGGGTTTGCCTGAAAAGAAAGCTTCCAAATTCCCAATCATTATGTCACACAAAACCTTGAAAGATTCGGGTGTATATACAGCCGAATGCGGCGACAACACGACATTATCCAAATCAAAGAGCTCTTTGGGAACACTAGGCTCATTCTCGAACACATCCAAACCAGCGCCTCCAATCTCTCCTTGCACCAAACACTGTACCAGTTCCTTCTCATCGATAATAGCCCCTCGTCCGATATTGATGATGACTCCTTCCTTCCCCAATGCCAGTAAAACTCCCCTATTGATCATGTGCCGAGTTTGTTCATTCAATTCACAACATATAATAAGGGCATCGCTTTTATCCGCAAGTTCACAGATATTTGTATAGAAAGGGTACGACACAAAGTCCTTCCTCTTCCTCGAGTTGTATAAGATGCTGCAACCAAATGCCTCAAGCCTTTTGGCTACGAGGAAGCCAATGCTTCCCAATCCAACAATCCCAATTTGCTTGCCTCCTAACTGTAATTAGCACTCATCAACGGAGCATAGGATGTCATTAATAGCTTACCAAGAGCTCAGGATATCACTTATTCATCTCAAAAGAGTACATATGAAAAATAAAGCACTGTTTTTTTTTTTTGGAGAGCATTAGACAGAATCAGAAACATAAATAAAGACATTCAATTGCAGGCTGATAGATTGAACATCATAAGCATCACATTGAACATGATAATTGGAAGAGAAAACTGAAGAAAGCATATAGAAAAAAGTTAGAGAATAATACCTTAGACCCAAGTGGGTAATCCCCCTTAGCAGCCCAAAGCCCTTGTCTCACATACCGATCAGCGGCCGAAACCTTTCTCAGTAAATCAATCAACAGCCCCACCGCCATGTCCGCAACATCCTCAGAGAACACTTCTCCAGCATCGGCTACAGCGATTCCAAGGCGCCGGCACTCGCTCAGATCGATGTGGTCGAGGCCGGTGCTGGTGGTAACGACGAGCCTGAGCGAAGGTAGAAGCCGTAAGATCTCAGGGACTATTCGAGGGCTGGTGCTGGAGCATAGCATGGCCTGGACTGACTGTGCATTGGCGGCCAAGAATTGGTCGAGAGGGAGCGGGGATTCCCAAGCTTTGAGAAGCTCAAACTTTTTCGAGAAAGTGTCCCCGAAAAAATTTAAAACAGTTGGTGGTTCCGGGACTATGACTTGCGGGAGATGTTGGGATCGATTTTCAACAGGTGGCGGAGTTGCAGCCATTGTTGGGGTATTGGAGAGTACGAAAAGCCAAACTGAAGGAAAATGAAAGGAGAGCTGCTACATGGAAGCCCCTGCATAGCACGAAATGTACGAATAGTGTGGCAAGTGGATAAATAATGGAAAGCAAATAAAAAAATAAAACAAAACAATTAAAATGACAAAACGGCACGGAAGCTTTTTTATACTCTTTGCATTCTCCCTCCACTGTATACCTAGTTCATCTCCTGCACAGTTTCATAAAAACAAACAAATAAAACTTCTCTTCTACTGCACTAATGTCGATTCCTCCATCCACAACATTGTAATATTTCTTTTCTTTGGGGGTAAAATACATGTGTAAGTCATCTGTAAACATTTATTTTGGGACAATTTGAGAATATTTTATCTTCATCTGTATATGTAGTTAGTGATTTTTAACTAAATTAATAGAATCTATTTTATCTTTATTGTATACTTTATTCCTTCTATAACTTAAAAAAATTGAAAAAAAAATACAGAGCAGCAACCATGGCTAAAATTTGCAATGATTTTTTTTTTTCTGAAAGAAATTATTTTTATCTACATCCTCGAGTGTAAGTAGTTTCAGCTTCCATTTTTTGTTGCTAGTCTCGTGATGGATTTCCAGAAGTTCTTGGGATTGTGAAATAATTTTAGTGTCGATCATGATATCTTTTACGTTAAGTGTTAGAAATTATCAAGACAAAATGGTAAAATAGAATATTATTGTTTTATGCAAGGATAAAATGGAGTTTTCATACTACTAAATGGGTTTCGTGCTTTTCGTGCCTCCTTCCGTTCGTACATTCTAGCAATTTTCAAATGAAAGGCGTAAAAATCTGGAGTAGTCGACGTACAGCCCTTTCATAAAAAAATTTTAAAAATTATAATAATAATTTTTTAAAAATGATAGTTTTTTTTTCTTTTTTTACTTTCATAATTTCATTCATCAAGAAGGTAAACACAATCTCTCACTCAGAATTATAAATAAAATTTCACAAAAATTATAACAAATTGACGCTATATATGAACGTACGGTGGGAAGAAAGTAAGACGATGTATAGAATTTTTCATATAATTTATACCTTATTTGTTATTTCTTGTGTTCTTTGTCCATTTTCAGAAAAGGAAATTACATGAAGTCAACTGCCTTAATCGGTTTATTTTTTAATTTTTAATTTAATCCACACTTTTCATGTGCAAAACAAAATACGAGAGGAATTTAATAATATGATAAATGATTTGTACAAATCTCAAATAGATAAGTTTCATATAAGCTCTTTTAAAAAAGTAGATCCCACTTTAAAAAAGTGTAAAAAAAAATTATTATTTATTAATGTGACCTATTATTTTACAAAAAACTTATATGAAACTTGCCTATTTAAAATTTATATCTAGCATTACTCTATACCTCCAAAATAAAAGTCAACTGCTAACAATTTTTCAACGATATCAGTCTCGATTCCATTGTTTACAAAATGTAAACCCTTGTCTCTATCATTTGATTATCTTAAATTTGTTCCGACGATTATTATTGTTTAATTTCAAGTCAAAACATTTCATACATCCATTAATTTGGAGTCATTTCTGTACTAGAATGGTTGTCGTAATCCCTCTCTCTCCAGTTTATATATTTTAGGTTCTAAAAGTAAGATGAAATGAAATGATTTTAAATAAAATTTTAAAATTAAATAAAATATTATTAGTATATTATTTTTTAATATTATTATTGTATATTTTGATATTTGAAAAAGTTGACTTATGTATTATATTTTATGTGAGAATTTAAGAAAATTGTAATAATTAGATGAGATAAGATAAAATCGTTTCTGCATCTAAACGGACATTAATCACGTGATTACCTTTAAAATAAACTACTGATTTGAGAATTATTTAGTTTTTTGGCTTGGCAAACAATTCCTTTGCCTTTGGTTTTGTGAAAAAACTACCGCTAGAAATAGATAATTAATAAAACTCTATATTAATTACAAGACATTTGATTAGGGTGTGTTTGGATGTTGAATTGAGTTGACTTGAGATGATAAAATATTGTTAGAATATTATTATTTGTTATTATTATTATTTTGAGATTTATTTTGAGATTTGAAAAAGTTGAATTATTTATTATATTTTATGTTGAGATTTGGAAAAATTGTAATGATGAGTTGAGATGAGTTTAGGTTCCAAACGAAGCCTAAATATAATGTCACAAAGCGGATGATTTTTATTTATTTTTTAATATAGGAGTGGAGTTTTTGAATCTGGCTCTCCCATGATTTGGGTCCAAATGACCTTGACTATGTGACAACTTGTTTTAATAGAATATTATATGATAGAAAAAGAATTGAAGGTTAACTTGCCAATATTGAGTGAACTCCTTTGGAGGATGATTTGTAAGTATATACTTCTACGTACTTCGTCCTTGTGAAAAACACACTCCATTTAAAACATAATTATATAAAAAATGGTAAATTAAAGTTGTATCTCTGTTAATATTACTCACACTGCTCAATAGGATCTGCAATGAAAAACATTAATTGATCATTTTGTAAGTCACATTTCATTACATCACACCAATATGGAGAATCACTTGCAGAGAAAATGGGATGATAAGTTCAATTATTCAAAACGACGGGAGATAGTAAGGGTTTGTCTGAGAAGAAAGCTTCAAAATTCCCTTTCACAAGTTCACACATTGCTATCAAAGTCTCTGCGGTGTGAGCAGCCCCATGTGGTGATAACACAACCTTATCCAAAGCGAAAAGCTCTTCAAGAACATTAGGCTCATTTTCAAACACATCCAAACCAGCTCCTCCCAACTCCCCTTGCACCAAGCACTGCACCAGTTCCTCCTCCTTGATTATCGCCCCACGTCCTACATTAACGATGACGCCTTCCATTCCCAATGCTAACATGACATCCTTATTGATCATGTGGTGTGTCTGTTGGGTTAAACCACAACAGACAATTAGCACATCGCTATCTGTGGCAAGTTGAAACATTATAACTAGTTGCAGCCATGGTACTGATAGTTGACATCAATCTACTTTTTAACATTACCCATGCAGTAGTAATGGTGTCAAATGTTTTCAGGTTAAAATGAAACATAATAGCAAACACAAACATATATATCGCCCTTGTCCTCGGAACCATCTTCTCAACTCACCATTTACATTAATTAATTGCATAATGTTATTGTAGTTAATTATTTTACCCAGCATGAAATCTAATCACTCCCTCCAGCACAAAGCATCTTCTACGTCACGTGGTATGCTACGGATTTGTCGTTTCATCTGTGTCTCTAAGCAATGGAATCAGGTTCCTCATCCCCACAGATAATTGAGTACTACGTACTTTATTGTGACTCCACTGATATGCTTAAATTCACCAAAATATCACCATGCATTAACAAGGTTCAATCCACAAGTAATTAAGATAAACTACTGGCAATCTCTCGAAGTTTTAGCTCCGAGACTAGAGTACTAGTTTCACTCTAAACAAACAAAGGAGAATTATCAAGATGTGAAGATGATGAAATCATGGAGAAGATTACCTTAGAGCCAAGAGGAAAGTTTCCTTTAGTAGGCCAAAGCCCTTTCCTCACAAACGAGTCAGCAGAAGATATCTTCCTGAACACATCAATCAATAGTCCAACAGCTATATCAACAACATCTTCTGAGTATGTATCATTGGCATTGGCTATGGAAATTCCACGCCTCCGGCACTCTGGCAAGTCAATGTGATCAAGGCCAGCGCTGGTGGTAACCACAAGCTGCAGGGTGGGAAGCAGCAGGAAGATGTTGGCGATGAGCGTCGGGGGAAGAGGAGGGCTTGAACCGACTATGCATGGATGGTCAAGAATTGGTCTAGGGGAAGTTGTGACTCCCATGCTTTCAACACTCTGAAGTTTTTCAAGAACTGGTCCCCATAGAAAATCATGATTGGTGGTGGTTCAAGGACTAGGATTTGTGGGAGCTCTTCGTGATTTACTTGACGATTATCATGAGCTGCCATTGATGTTCCTTGGGTTTACAACTGAAGTCCAAAGGTAGGTGATCAAGTCCTAAGAGAATTATGGGAGGAGAAAAATCACGATCTTCACATTCGTTTGATAGTTTAATATCAGATGATCTATGGGTTACCTTTTCTCAAGCTGAAAATTATGTCCCACTCATTCGTCTCGATAAAAGTTCAATATATATGGATAAACAAAATATGACAATGCTAGGCCGACAAAATTTACCTCTCCATTGTACTAATAGCGCAAAATGCCTTTTTTTTAACATTTTTTAAATCTCTTTAAATTTTTTGAAAAAAATTTAAAAAAATATTTCCTTAATATAAATAATAATAATAATAATAATAATAATAATAATAATAATAATAATAATAAATAAAAAAGATAAAATCTGTCACTTTGAGGGATCACCTTTCTCGATGGTCCAAGCATTTTCCAACAAAATATGACGCTTTCGTTTGTTTTGTCTTCAATCTAACAAATTCTCACCCTTGTATTATATTGCCTAATTAGAGAGCCATACTTCTCTGTGTTAGCAGAAACTACTGTTTTAATTGCATAATTAGTTTTTATTCAATTATGTTGCATACCACACCCCCATCTTATTTTTTTATTCCATTATATAAAATACAACACTTTTATCACTTTTGGATCATCTTTTATTTTTCTTAAAGAAAAATTGATTAACTTTTATAAATAGCTCTTGGTTTCTCTCTTTACTCAAAACACACTAATGCTCACATTTTTTTTTAGAGGTTGTTCTATTTACTAGATAATGTCTATAGGCATGCTAACTTAGATCCTGTTTGAATGTTGAGTTGAGTTGAAATGAGTTGAGTTCTTTATAAATCATAATGAATTGAGATGGTGGAGTGAGTTTTGTGAGGTCCACCTAATATAAGTTTAGATATATTTGGATGTTAAGATGAGTTTAAATGTATTAATGGAAAGTTAAAAAAGATTATGAGTCTCAAGTATAAAGAGGTGTTGAATTGAAAAAGATTATAAGTCCTACGTGTAAAGAGGTTTTGAGTTGATATAAGTTTAATAATTTGAGAGTTAAGTGTTTGAATGTTATACTCAGTTCAAGTTCCAAACAGTGCCTTAGTTACAGAGTAACTTTTTTTATTTTAGTAAATTTTCTTAATTCTTGCTGCTAATCTATATCCCATAAAATTTTCAAAGCACAAAACTCTACTTTTATGAAACCACCACACCAACTATCTCACTTTATTGTTGTTAAATTCATTCTAGTACTATAAAATTATAAATCCACGTCATTATTTATGATATTCTGAATACTTTAAATAGATTTTGGAAGGTTTCTTTAAATAAAGAAACCATTTGCACGTGAAAGTTAAGAGATTTAAAATGAAAAATATAGCAAGACTAGGAGAAGGAAACTCATCCAAACATTTAGCTTTACGTCTCGTTTGGATATAAAAATATTTCATCTCATCTCATCTCATCATTATAATTTTTTTAAAATTTTTCATACAAAATATAATAAACAATTTAATATTTTCAAATCTCAAAAAATTAATAATATTAAAAACTAATATTATAACAATATTTTATTCAACTTTTATCTCAACTCACTATACAAGCCATACTTAAAAGTGCAGTTTGTCCCTTGAGTTTGACCACTAATACATTTTAATTCTTTTTTAAAATATTTAAAAATATTACTACTAGTAAATTTGTATATTTTTAAAATATTTAAATGTTTAAAAATTATTTTTAAATAAAAAAATAAAATTGCACTAACAAGCACTCCCAACGGTAAGAGTTGAGCAGCACAATGGAATGGTCCTTAATGTGTAATTTTTAGGTTTCCTTGAAAGAAAAGAAAAACCTTTAGGCCTGTTTGGATAGCAATATACTCTCATCTCATCCCATCTCAATATCTAAACACCACAAGTACAAACAGTTATCAATTTTAAATCTTAACATTTTTCATCTAATCATTGTAATTTTCTCAATTTTTTAAACAAAACATAAAAAACAATTCAACTTTTACAAATCTCAAAATAAAAATTATATTAAAAAATTTTATTCTAACAATATTTTAACTTTATAGTATTTTTATTCAACTTTTTATCTTTCCTTTCTTAAAACCTTTCTCAAAACCTTTCTCAAAACCCTATAAACATTTTAACTCAAGTCATTTCATTACTATTCATAAACTATTTCATTCCAGTGTACCTGGACTATGCCTACTTTTTTTATCAATGAAATAATTTATTACTTATCAAAAAAAAAAAAAAAAAATTATTTCATTACTATTCACAAATCATCTTATCTCACCATCCAAACGAGTCCTAGTGTTTTTGCACATTCTGGGATATAATTTTGGTGAATAGAAATTAAATAAGAAACTAGAAATAAATCAAGGGGCAGCATTCGGCAAGTACCATTTCCTGTGGAACTTAAAATGCTGCAGAGCCAAATCACCAAACAAGTCTTGGTATTCCAAAAAGAATAACAAATTACACATCAATTTGCACCACGATGTGCAGTGATTAATAAAAGTTAAAAACATACTTAACAGCAGATGCGGCTGCAAGCACAGAGAATTGAGTTGAATACCCCTCAACTCACCCCCAAAGTGGGGAAAATAAGGTAAAGTGGTTCACTCAATCATCTCTCATCTTGAAATGAAGGATCAAGATCAGAGGTCTATAAACCCAAAGTTCTCTACAGCTTTAGACATTTAAATAAAAGCCTAACCGACTAGATACATCTATGGACATAATGTGAGGGCCAAATTGAGGAAGATTCGGGACTTTACACACTGTTTGCTTTAACATGATTACATCTACAAGTAAAAGACAAGTCAACTATGAAGGTAGGGTTCAAAGAGCTTCACACAAGGATTTGGATCATACTGCATGATGTCGGCGGCACGTTCGAACTCCTCCCTCAGAACTTTTATGCTGTGCTTGTCCACCACTCGGCCAAGGTCGTGAGATACCTCAAATGGATCCTCTATGCATATCAAATGACGATCATTCCCAATCCTACGTGTCCAGTCTTTTTCTTGCTTGCTAAACATGTCAACACATTGAGAACACTTGATCACTAACAGGATTAGTCCCAGCTAATGTTTCAATTTGCGTGAAATTGGACATCTTTAAGATTCAAATGCAAGTATTTAACAAGCCATTGCAAAAACTTCAGCTTCTAATCAATTATCTTCTATACAGATCGTCCCATCAACAAAATGAAATTAATACAAAAAATAACTTACTGCAAAAAACTAAAACATGATATATTAACTAATTCTGCAAACATTAACAGCATGGCTGCTAAAGCAAGCAATGATATATGCTATAGATAAACCGCCATGGCAGATGCATGAACCACATCTTCAACATGCATGAAAGACCTCAAAGGAAGGGAATTAAGGGCAACAAACTGTCAAGAGCTTTTATAAAACAGATGAGTTAATATAATTAGGACTCTCATATATAAGCTCTGAAGCCACAATAAGATCTAAAAAAAATTACAGCATATAGATTTGATAAGAGTTTCCATAATCATTCCACTTCTTTATATCTGATAAGTATATCTGCATATTTGAGCGTATGAGAATTCTAATAAAGCAACCGTATCTTGTATCTAACCTGATTATGCTTCCTGTACGAACAGATATGACAGAATTTGCATAATCATGACGATATGCCCAATAATTGAAAAACGCCCACACCAGCTGAGCAATAGTTTCCTTGTTACGTGATCCAAAATTGTGTAGTTTTTCAACTTGATCAAAGAAAGCACATTCGACATCATCTACGGTCACAGAGTATGTAGTCTCCATTTCCTGAGTGAATAAACCAGAAAATATAATATTAAATTAGAGAGTGCTAAGTCCATGACAGAGATATTAAGGCCTCGTTTGTTTCCAGAAAATTTCTCATCTCAACTCATCTCATCTCATCTAATCATTACAACTTTTCCAAATTCTCAACTCATCTCATTTCATCTGTGAAAACAAACGAGGCCTAAGTCAAACAAAGGAAGAGTAAACATGTCAGATGTCTGCTAGGTTCTAGTCTATGAACTAGAATTCAAGGCAGTAGAAAGCTATATAACTAAGCAAAAAAAAAAAAAAAACTCCAAAGCCACTGCCTATCACATAAAAGCCTAAAATATAATATGTAAAACAAAAAGTGAAAAAACACATACAACATAAAAAAAATTTGTACAAAATGATGTGGCAACTAAGGTTCGCAAAAAACAACTGTGCTACTCTACAAAAAAACATTTAATAATCAAAACTAAAAAGTAAAAGCTCATACATAGCAAAAAGTTTAGTTTTAACTTTTACTACAACATAGTCCCGACAGGATAGCGTTCATTATAAATACACACCTGTAAGCAGGGAAGGATGGCAGGCCTGCGCTGTTGTAAGAAATGTATGCACATTATGACATACCTGAAAAGGAAGCAGTAGCAGTAGTTAAAAAATTACAATAAAGGGCACACTATTAGGTTATTGCCATCAATAATGTATATTCCACCCATTAGGTAAGTTCTTATGCTTTTTTATTTCATATTTGAAAGGGTCAAACCACCTCGTGATCAACTTCACTAGCAAAGGTTGCTCAATTTTTAAGCTGCAAGTTTCAGAATACATGTAAATCCTAAAAAGCTAACTTACGCATAGCTAGACAGAGTTCCTTGGTAAGTTTCATTGACTCCTCTTGACTTGGCCCAATGTTTTACAATAAAAGCCAACTGCCGTAATCTCGCATCTATTTGAGCGTAATCTCGTAGAAGCTTAGTATTTATGACAGCCAAAACATTGTTAATGCATATGTCACAGGAAAGTCCAGTCATTGGATCCATAAGCTTTACTATGGGGACCCTAGCACGTGTCAGCGCCTGTAAACAAAACTTGAATCAAGGACCCACAAGGAAAATTTTTTCAATTCAAAGCAAATGAAATAATGTTGTATTATGCATGCACCTACAAATGAGGTATCATCCAAGCTAGAGTATGCTTGGGCTGACATTCTTATATGCTTTTCTAGAGCATTTTGTACTTGCTAACCTTACTCAGAGGTATCATCCAAGTTAGAGTAAAAGCCTTTAGAATCAAACTGAGATGGAAAGGGTCACGATGAAGAAGAGTCTTTTTGGGATAATAGCATAAAACATTACACACAACTTATCACTGCCCAATATAAGGACATGCAATCTGAAATCACTAAAGTAGGAGCACAAATATTATTTTGGAAAAGAAACAGGACATCGGCTTGAACCCAAGAATAAATCATTTTTCAAAATAAAAAAGAAAATTCAGATAATGACTAACACAGGGCACTAAGGAGTCACTTTATTGGTGAGATAAAGCCCATATATTCCAATGCACTCTGCATATATGCATAATGAGAAGGTGCTAATGGGTTCATCCAAAAACTTCCAAATAAAGAAAACTCAATTGTTGCAACCTAGCTCAAAAGCCCTCAGAATGAGAGGGATTTATCAACACCCTCAGTAGAGAACAGATTCCTAATTTATAAAAGCAGCACCTTCCACGTTCCGCAAAAATCCATGCCGTTAACACCTTATTTAGGTTGCATTTGGTGCAACACATATAGAGACTGGATTAGAAAAAGCTATTCATAGACAATATTTGGCATGACCATTTAGATAGGATATAAGTTATAACAACCCCTTTGGATTCTTTTGTACAAGTTCAAGACAATAGAAGAGGAGTATTATTAGATACCACCGACAGTGATATTATTGATTTCTGTCAGTTTGTCTTAAAATTGCATCATCACCTTGCCATCCACAGCAACAATCTCAAGATTCCTACTGACCATTTTGGCAGTCAACGCCAGCCAATCAAGTAAACCATCAATGGCCAACTACCCCTCTTAAGCTTGTCGGTCACAATTAACCATCACTAATGTTTTTTGTTAATCATCCTTTTCACCACCGATCACTTACTACCAACTATAAAGTAAATCAACCTTTCTTATATATAATTCAATCCAGGTATCATCTAAGCCTGGGATAGGATACTCTTTACCCAATCAACTGCAATACAATACAATAACATGCAGCTCCATATGACCGCATGTGAAACATGGGCATAATTGATCAGATCTGCCTCGACTATACCAAATGTATGAGTCTAGGCATGGATTTTATTGTTTTGAAGGTTTATGATACCACATTGCTTGGGAAGGAGTTCTTGTTCTATATAACTTATAAGGTTCCAATGGGGCTCCAATGGTATTATTGACTAGTCCTTTTGGAGTATAGGCAATGTGACTTGGGATTTCCATTGGGGCGTTACAATAAAAAAGAATACACCTCGAGTCTTCAATGGCTTTGGCTAATATTTTTTTTATGAATAGCCTTTTGCTAATATATATTATAAAAACAAGATACTCACATAAATACGAATGTGTAGATATGTATGTAAGAGGAATTGATTTAAGGGTAAATAAAAAAAAGCTCCAAACTCCAACCTCATTCTCCAATAAACTTTTGAACTACGATTTGTGACAACTCACCCCAAAAATCAATTTTTTCTTACGAATTGCCCCGGGCTTCGATTGGGAAGTTATAGTGGATGATATTACCCTCTTTTTGTAATAAAAATAATAGATGTGAGCTTTATTTATTAAAAAAAAAAAAGGTGGCTTGGCTGTGGAACTTAAAAAAGTGGAGGTAAATTATGTTATTTATGTAATAAATTAGGGTGATATCATCATTATACCATCCAATTTAACTTCCTAATCTGACCTGGGGGCAAATTCTGATAGAAATTTCAATTTAAGGAGTGGATTATCACGTCATATTAGGGGATCTGTTTTATAATGAGGTTGCAATTTAGGGAGATTTTTTCAATTTACCATTAATTTAAAATTAAGTTGGTCAATAGAAATGATAGGCATAAAATAAAAACCACAGCGAGAAAATGTATCAGACGAATTGCAGCCCACATGGCAAATAAACTCTACCAAATGGCTGTCTAATTCAAACCACTTGCTTTTATCCACTCCATTATGAAGTTGTTTTCCAAGCAAATTCATGAAGGTAAACCCAAAACAGCAATAAGACTGAATTTCTGAGCCGAATACAATCCTAGTATAAGAAAATAAGTCATAACTTTCCCTCATGTTCCCCTCAGATACAAGATGAACCACAAAATATGGCATGAATTGTTTATACTAAGAAGGTGATATTTAATTCAGATTTTTCTACCAAGCATGCAGTCATTTTCCATCATCTAAGTTTAGTGGATTGGTGCTTTATGTGCAAAAGGAATGGTGACTTGGTGGACCATCTTGCAGCTGTGGAAAAATGGTGCCATTATGTCTTATGTGGTGTATATGGAATGAGAGGAATGGACGTTTTGAAAATAGAGCACATTCGTTGTGAGGGATTAGAGATTTTTTACCATACATTGTTACTTTGGGCATCGGCTATTGTATTGGATGGGATTAGTTTTCATGATTTCTATGCTGCTCTTTCCAGCTCCTAGCTTGTAGTTGGGTGTTTTCGCTTATATACTCCTTGTGTACTTTGGCCTATGCCTAATTATGTCATTTAATAAATTCTCTTATAAAAAAACCCATCTAAAGTTATCAAGGCCAATATATATAGCAGCCTTTTCTTTTTATCTACGTTATCTAAACTGTTCAGCAAATGCAACACCAAATACATGATAAGCACGCCTGCAAACAGTTTCAGTTTAGTAAACTAAGTGCCTACTCTTTGATAATCAGAACAACAGAGCAATCTGTTATACCTGCACATTCTGGAGATTATCTGACTGTAAAATGTCGGCCAACCTCAGTAAGATCTCAGACTTATCAGTATCTGTGTATTCAATTGCAAGACAAACATCAATATCACTTTTAGAAACTCCGAATGAGTTTGCACATGATCCATAAAGATAAATCCGAGCTTTAGGCCATTCTTTGCAAACCAGTCTCTCCAATAATTGTAACAATTGCTTCTGCTTTGCCTTCTCTTCCTCTGCAGGTATTAGAGACTCATAAATAGCAAGAAAAGGTTCATTAAATATGCCCATGTCACTTCGTAATTGCATCTGCCTTTTCATTATTCTCATCCTTTGGCTAAGTAGCTGTTTCCCTCTGTTATCCTTCCTGGCATCCTGATAATCAAAAATACAAGTGAGTCCCCCGTTTAAACCTTTTTTTTTCGTTTATTAACTTAACATGCAAAATTTAATTTTCCAACACTAAGAACTTCAAATTATTTTTCATTCAAGTAGAGGTCTGATGAGAATATACAATGTGATCATTGTGGTGTATCTCTAATAACTGCACAAACTTGCATCCGGAAGTTTATAGAAGTTACAATACCAAAACTCGAGTATTCGCAAGTCCTTTCTATGTCATATCCATTTGAAATATTAATTCCGAAATTTTTAAATCCTATTTAAGCATCATGTAAAGGATAGAAGGAAACAAAAGCATAGTAAAAGAAGGTCCACCTTCTCTCGAGAAATACGACGTTGGCTTGAGCTATGCTTGCCGGCAGACTCATCCTCGAGCAACAATGAATCCACAAGCTGCTCGCTAAAATTATCTAGTTCATGACTTTCCTCCTTCAACTTATCTCGACTTCGGTAATTATTGCCATTCTCATATTGATCAATTTCACCATGCAACTTCGATGTGGACTCTTCAATATCCGGAGCCGACACGGAATGAAGGTTACTCCCCGTTGGCGGTCCTGGGTGATCAAGCTGTCCACTAAGGGCCAATTGACCTAACTTTTCAACGCGAGTTTTACCGTCTTTCATTGATAATCTCCTCATCATGACGTCCTCAGCTTCCCAGAAAACGTTGCTATTACCAAATTCAAGATGATTCGCCCTTTCCTTATCCACATTGTGCTGCAACCCTCTCCTATTCCCAGAATCCCAATTCCCTTTTCCCCTGGGCTGGCTTGGAAACCCCGGTGGGGGTGGGGGTGGCGGCGTAGACTTATAGTTCCCACTGTGGTACTGCTTCCCTAATTCGCCCCCTCGTCGCTCTTGCTCTCGAGAAATATAATTCCCACGCCGAAGAGCGTCTGAATTTTGATTTGACTTAGAATTCGCCTGAGGATTGGCCATATTCCTATCCAACCCATTGTAGCTCCTGCTCCCTGAACCTGCTTCTCGCTCCTTTAAAATAGTGAACTGTGAACTATCCAAAGAGCCCTCAGAATTCTCCTTTAATAAACCCTCAGTGCTCCGGATTTCGCTAGGAAAGGAGCCGAACTTCAGCTCAGGCTCTTGATGTTTCTGCTGCCCAATAGAATTATCGATTCTACGACTGCCTCTAGCGTCATTACCCGGAAACCCTAATGTTCTCGAGTCCTCACCGAGGAGAATGTGATTGGCCGCAATTTGATTCCCAGGGAAATGGTTTCCAGGAAACTGATTCCGAGGAGGGGGGAAAGGGTTTTGCGGAAACCCTAGGAAGTTCGGAGGAAAACCCGAGGGAGGGGAGACAGAGTGAGGCCAAGGAAAAAGAGGATAGGACAGATCGGGGCCATTACAGATGGACGGCCATGGAGGCGGAGCGTAGGGGAGGGAGGGGCCCACAGCCGCGACGGCAGGATCGACGGTCAGAGAATGCTGCTGCTGCTGCTGCTGCTGCTGCTGTGGATGAGTCTGATGTTGTTGTTGTTGTTGTTGGAGGTGGTGCTGGTTTTGGAGGAGAGAGAGTAGGAAATCGCCGGCGTTTGCAGGAGGGGGAGGGGGCTGTTCACCTACGCCGCCTGCCATAGCGCGTGGGCTTGGGTGAGTGTTACGATCCTAAGGGTTCTTTTACATGGCCTATCAGTGAGGCTATGCCCTACACCGAAGCCAGAGGTCCAGAGAGTTGTGAGAATGCTTCTTAACTTCACTTCTTTTTCTTTTTTTTGTTTTTCTTTTCTTTTTGGTAAAGCTTTTTAACTTAACTTAACATCCAAGTCTTCCCTTCTCTCTCCGTCTGCTTTTTATTCGAATGAAAAAATTTAGTTATAAGCAATTTTGTATATTAATATGTAAACTCATTTAATATAATTAGTTAGAAAATAAATTTTATTGAAAATAATATTAATTTAAATTTAGAATATGAAAATAAAAATATTAGTACATAAATTAATATACAAACTTACTTATACATAACAAAACTCTTTTCGAATGGAATTTATCATTCAAGAATTATATCCTACTGTTTGTTTTTAAAGTTATACGTTCGTTTGGTAAATAAATTCATCTCAATTCATCATTATAATTTTTTTAAATTTTAATATAATAAATAATTTAATTTTTTTTAAATATTAAAATAATAATGATATTAAAAAATAATATTCTAATAATATTTTATCATCTCAACTCAACTTAGTTCAACATCCAAACACAACTTAATCTTATCTTATTTTATTATTATAATTATTTTAAATTTTTATATAAAATATAATAAATAATTTAATTTTTAAAATTTTTAAAATAATAATAATATTAAAAAATAATATTTTGATAATATTTTATTTTATTTTCGTTTAAACTCACCTAAATCATATCTACCCCAGATTATGCAACGCATTGGACCGTTGGATGTCCTTTTCCTTTCTTTCTTCGCTGGACACCGTTGGATGTCATATCGTCTTGGTTTGGGTCTTTTACCTGTTTAAGAAAAAAAAAACAAAAACAAAAAAGCTCAAAGTGTAACATTTTTATTGTAGAAAAATATTGCCCAATCCTTAATTATTTATCCCTCTTACATTATTAATATAAAAATTATATAACATATGTCACATTAATCAACTAACTAACATCATTAAAAATAACAAATTTAAGATGATCAGAGAGGTTCGCTAATTTATGGTTCACTTGTTAGCAATGATAGAAACTAATAAATCATTCATTTGATCATTGCAATGTAAATAATGGTCAGTTTATGTAAAAAATGGTCTATATTGACTTAGCCATAGTTAAACCAAAATGCATTTTTGCTACAATAGTTCAACATATATTTAAGAAACTCTAGCTCTAGCCAAACCTTGTTTTATATTTCTCTACATTTTATTTTCATTTGCTTTTCTCTCTAAACACAAACAAACGTAGAGAATAAAAAATATATATAGGCAGTATTTAGTGAGTGGCTCTTTGATTTTGTAAATTTCTTAAAATGTTATAAATTTTATTATTGTACAGGGTTGGTATGATTTTAGTGACACGGGGGGTATAATTTTAGTGACAATAGCCATATCATATATAATTGAACTTTTTTTTTTTTTAATGTCCTCCAGCACACAAGTGAGCCAATATGTAATATCTTGAAATGAATTTGTTTACGTCCCATCTCTTTTACAGCCCTGTATTAAAATTATCACCCATTGAAAGACATTGATAGACATCCTTTTTATAGCCATGTATTAATGCATTCTTTAGATAAAATAATGATAATTAAATAAAAAAGATGATAGTTAGATCTACAAAATATGACTATTAAACAAATAATATCTTTTTGTTATAGGAAGTTCAATGGCTAATCTAACAAGGAGTTAAGTTTTGAGTGAGGTAGTTAAAATGCAAAAGGTGACATATTAGCCACACAAAAAAAAAATGCCCAAATTTTAGCAAAACCGATGCTAGTGCTATGATTCAATTCTACCCCAATCAAACACTAGTTTAGTGACAAAATTTTATATATAGTCATTTTTATATATTTTTTGCACATTCTATTAATGTAATTGATTGTGTTACTTTTTTTAAATATAAAATAACTGTTTTGATCAAATAAAATCATACGTAAAAGTGATAGTATGTAATAATTCTATTTAGAAATAGCCAAAGAGATAGCTCTTGTATAAAATAATAAGACCGTCAATAGAAGTTGAATCCACCATCTTGGATTAATTGGTACTCAAGTATACCAATCAATTCTATCATCTTGGTATGAATAGATAATCTTTTTTCCGGGCAATTGGGAGTGACTGATTGGGAGGGCTTCATGGAGGGGCAATTCCAAGTAAAGGCTGTAAAGCATTCCATTGAATTGCAAAAATTCGTACACCACAGACCACACCACCCACGTTTAGCATCGGAGTATGGATATATGGACATTTCCGACCCTCAAAAAAGTACACCACAAAGCAACCCAAATTTCGCAATTCCAAAGCCAACGCATATCGATCGATCCGAGGCTTTCTTGAGGCTAAGTTCCTCAAAACTCATTTGCCCAGAAGTGCCAATACCAGAACGGTAATGTCAAAGTTTGACCCCTACGCTCAACTCGACATCGCCATCGGTCCTGACGACATTGTCACTCGGCGTCTCAAATTCCCGACGATCAAGGCAAACCTTAAAGTTGATCCCGGCGACCCCACGGTCTCCAAGGACCTTACGATCAATGTCGAAACTAAAACATAGGTCCGAATCTTTTTGCCAACAAAATTGCCTTCCAATGACAACATTGTCGCCCGACTTCCTATCATCGTCTACTTCCACCATGGAGGCTGGGTTCTCTTCGGCGCCGACGACTCCTTCACTCACAAAGAATGCTCGCGAATCGCCAGTAACATTCCAGCCATTGTCATATCAGTTAACTACCGCCTCGCGCCGGAGAACCGACTCCCAGCTCAGTACCACGACGCCATGGACGCCATCTGTTGGGTGAAAAATCAGGCAACAAACCCAAAAGGCGAGCAGTGGCTAAGAGATTACGGAGACTTCTCCAGGTGCTATCTTTACGGTTGTGGAAATGGCGGAAACATGGTGTTCTTCGTGGGTATAAAGGTTTGTGCGTTGCAATTGGAGCCAATGAATATTGCTGGAATGATAATGAACCAACCCTTGTTTGGGGGTGAAGAGAGAACCAAATCGGAGCTGCTGAATTATGCTACAGACGAAATCTTTCCATTGCCTGTGCTGGACCTCATGTGGGATCTCGCTTTGCCAAAAGGGGTGGATCGGAACCATTGGTATTGCAATCCGATGATGGTAATGGGCCCACACAAGGGTATGATCTGTAGGCTACAGAAGTGTTTGGTGATGGGATCGTACGGAGACCCAACGATTGACCGGCAGCAGGAGTTCGTGACGATGTTGGCAACGTGTGGAGCCCATGTGAAGACATGGTTCGATGATGTTGGGTCCCATAATGCTCATCTATGGGACTCTCGGCGTGCCACCCTTCTTTTAGGTATACTTCAAGAATTCATTCTTGGATGCTAGCTAGTTTTCCTTTAATGTTTTTGTTGAGGAACGACGACGTTTATTAACCAATGGATTTCGCACTATTGAATTTATATTTTTATAACCACATAAAAATAAAGCTTCCTTCCTGACCTTAGGCGTCGACCCAGATATATATACTATTAAAATATGGGATCTACATGAAAAAAATTAATTTTTTAATAGTAAACTTCACTTTTTTTCAAAACGATTATGCGGCGGTTACACACTTCACGATTGTAGGTAAAATTACTCTACTATTAAATATCAACAGGCCTCACACAGATCAATCTAATTTTTGGCAGTTGAACGATATATTAAAAATAATAATAATAATAATAAGAGTTCATAGATATAAATAAAGAGGACTATTAGAGAGCAGCCGCAAGCCACACCATCCCATGCAATATTTTTTTTTTTTTTCACTCAATACACTGAGTGTGGTGGGAATGTTGTTTACAGTAGAGTGATATTTATATTTTCGGATAAATAAAACAGTCTCACATGGTAGATATATAGGATGCAATGCCATTGGTCTTCACACGCAATCACGCACTGCCCGCAATAAAATCCTTGATATCCGCGTACAAAGCGTGGGCCTTTCTGGGGTCGAAGAGCTCCACACCATGGAAACCTTCATCATCAAACTTGGCCACCACGTCCACCCCACTTTTTTCCAACATCTTCATGAACTCTTTCTGCCTATCTAGCAATGGGTCCCCACCGTAACCCCTTACCAAACACCTCGGTAGCCGTCTGATCTTCCCTTCATGGGAACCACCCACCGTTGGATTACTATACTCGTGATCACGATCAGCATCCTTTGGTAACGCCAGGGCCCAAAGTAAGTCATTAGCAGCCAACGGTAGAATCCGATCGTTATTCAGTCTCATCTCGGATCCGCTCCTTTGGACACCACCAAAGAACGGCTGGTTAAAAATTAGCCCTCTGATCTCCACGGGGTTGAGATCAACATCCAGCACACGTAAAGCTGCATTGTACACCATATTGCCCCCAGCACTGCTTCCCATTAAAAAGCAGCGTGAAAAATCTACGTAATCCCTCAACCATGCATCACAGCCGTTGATCTCCCCCGCCTGGTTCCGGAGCCACGTGATGGCCTCCACAGCGTCGTCATAAGCCGCCGGGAGACGGTGCTCGGGTGCGAGACGGTATTCGACCGACATGACCAGAGCTGAGACTTGCGCCGCCATTGCGCTGCATGAATCATGGAAAGGCTGTGAAGTGGCGCTGAAGAGAACGAAGCCTCCGCCATGGAAGTATACTATGAGAGGGAGTTTTCGGTTCGAAGGGGGAGGGTGGGGAAGAAAGAGACGAAGGAAGGTCTTGGTAGTGGGGTTGAGAGGGATGTCCTTGGAGAGGGCGAGTTGGGCAGGTGTGTTAGAAGAATCAGTGGTGGTGGAACTTCTGGGTTCGGTTGGGAGTGCAATTGGAAATGGGTTGAGGCGGGTGAGAGAGCCATCTGGGTTGGGGCTAATCTTGAGGGCTTCGTAGGGATCAATGGAGGATGTCTGGTTTGCCATGTCTCTGTTGTGACTATGTGTGCGAGAGAAGATGCAATGTATGGAGGGAGGGAGGGAGGGAGGGAGGGAGAGCTCGAGAGTGGTCGTATATATCAGAGAAGAAGAAGGGATCCTTACTAGCAGGAAATTAAAAGGCAGTGAGGTAGGAGAGGAGGAGTGGGTATAAGTTATGATATCAAGGTCTCTGAGTTAATGTATTTTTCTTTTTTTTTGCAAGTTACTAGAAATACTGAGTTAATGTATGCATTGACTTTGGGAATTAAATTGGAGTATGCACCAGATAAAAATGAGTATTTCTCAATTTTAAAGGAATAGATATATTAAAAAATCTTTACAACTTCTTAACATTCCACATTATTTTTAATTTTTATTATATTTTTTATTAAATATTTATTATATGAATAATAAATAAAAAATTTAAAATAATTTAAAAAGAATAAATTAAACAAAAAAAAAGGCGTTTGGTTGATGACCACATGATGCAAGAATAGCCTTCCTTCACTTGAAAACTATTGGTTAAAGCTGGAATATGCATAATTAATAATGAGCTGGGTAGTTACCAGCTGTTCGGCACATTAAATTGCTTATACATAATTTTTTTATTGAAAAGAAAAATAAAATAAAAATAAAAATTTTTCTTATAGGTCAACATTAGTACGCGATTTGATACGTAAAGTACTCGCTTGCAGAAGATTTTTTCTTTGGTAATTTATGAAAAAATGGAAATAAAAATAAGTAAAAAAAAAATGATTTGTACAAGTTTCAAATAGACAAATCACATACAAGTCTTTATAAAAAAATGAATCTCATTTTAAAAAAGTATAAAAAAAATTATTATTTATTAGTGAGACGTATTATTTTATAAAATATTTGTATAGAACTTATTTATTTAAGATTTGTATTTAACATTACTAATAAATAAATAAGAAAATCAAACTGCTTTTATTTATATGGATGAGGAATTTAAGGATCCAAGTGAACAAAAAAAAAAAAAAATGTACTATTCGACCGTTTCACTTTCACTTCATGTTGCATTTAAAGCTCAACCAGAAATACCAGCTAAAATCTAATCGATGGGCCGTAGGATTAATTGCTTCCAGTACTAGAGCTAGAAGCGTTACCGTCCACTGTCAGGGCTCTATAGCCTCTATTATTACGAGCGGTGCTACTCCCACCGTTTGGAGTTCCCCTCCCAATTATTTTTTACATATATATATATATATATATATTTCAATATATTTAAACATATTTTAAAAAATAAAAAAATACATAATATTATTAAAAAATACTTACTTAATCATTGAATAAAAATAATAAAAAAAAAATTCACAACAACAAAAATTAACGATAAAAACAAGTCCCACATATTTATAAATAATTGGTATCACATGTTAGATATATTTTAAATGTAGTTTTACAATCTAGCAAACACATGAAATTATATTATTTATAAATTTACTTTTATAAAATCTCTTTATAACTAAAATAATTTTTTTTAGAAATAATTATTTGGATGACTTGCTTTTGCAATCCAAAAAGTGGGAAAGACAACCTGAATTGAACAAACATAATTTGTTAGTAAACTTCATCTCTTAATAATCAACCGATGACCCTCAATCGATAATCTACGTACAAATTAGAATGATCTTATAATCAACTGATGACTCTCAAGTTTCCTTAATTTCTATGTACAAATTAAGGAATGCTTTTAAAAAAAAAAATCCTAACCGAAATATCTCTCTCTCTCTCTTCTCTCCAAAGACTCCCCTAACAAAAACCCAACTCGAGGGGCTCCTCCCTCCCTCCTCCCATCTGGTTAAACTAGAGACTGTGTAGACCTTTTTTCAGTTTTTGTTTGTTTTTCCGTCTAAAGTATGGTGAAATGTTGATTTGTTGTTTTCCAAAGCTCTGCGACCACCACGCCCCCTTCCGCAGGATTCCCAGGCTGACGATCTTTCCGGCGACCGAAGGTTTTCGTCAAACGGAGTGGCGCGTGAGTCACACATGCGGGTCATAGCAGCGCGTGAGATCCACACGCCACCGCACCAGAAAGCTTCAAATGCAGCCAAGCGTGACGTTTCTGGAACCAAGGACCTCGGTTTCTTTAGACTCGATTAGCCACCATTGATATAAACATGTGGGAATGGAATCTCTTGAACCCACAATCAATTTGAAAACTCACCCAAGAAAATCCCTCCCCGCCCCCCGCCCTGCACCATGCGGGTGGAGGGGTTTCATACCACGCCCCACTACCGGGGGGGTGGCGTTGAAACCACACCCCGCACCATGCTCAACCCATTGTCTAAAAAAAATTTTAGACTCAAATTATACATTAAAAAAATGTAAATTCATTAGAGTTATATTTTGGATTGTTTTGGCCTCTTAGGCCAATCATTATATAGGAGGCCAATGCAATATAATAGTGATAGTTAAGCAATGTGAGACTTAAAAATGGGAGGAGTGCGGAGCGGGAGGCGGGGCCCCGCTGGGGTCAATCCGCCCTCCACCCCCGCATGGGGTGTTCCATGCGAGGCGGGGGCCCCTGCCCCCGCATGGGCAGTGCAGGGTAGCCAGCCTGCCCATGTGAGGGCGGGGTGGGGGGAGCGGGGCCCCGCTGCCCACCCATATACTCTCTACAGTAAAACCTTAACCCTAGTTGAAAAAAATAATAACTTTCCCAACAGGACTTTGCATAGGCCCTCGTTAAGTCCTTCCCATAATAAACTCAATTATTCTAAACTAATAAAATAAGTCTTTTAAATGAATTAAACAAGTTAAAAGCCTTCAAGTGCCCAAAGCCTTTAAGTCATGTTGTTGCCCCCTTCTATAGCTTATCAAATGAATCAAAACTGGATCTTCATCCTTCAATCTCATCTTGAATGTTGGGCTCTTGCTAAACTTATCCCAAGTGGATTGCAACAATTCTTGCATTGCCTCATTGATCTTCTTGGCTCTTGACCTTATAATTGGCCCATCTAGAACTTACAAAAGATCTTTAAGACTAGGTTCATGTTGGTACCCATTATTCCCCCTCTCCTTAAATGGATTCGACCTCGAATCTCCACCTGGATCAAAGAGAAAAATGTTAGTAATATTGAAAATAGCAGAAACATGATACTTACCTGAACGATCCACTTGATATGCATTATCATTAATTTGTTTAAGAATTTGTAAAAGTCTATCCAAGCTACTCCTGTCATGAACTGGTAAAGACATTAAACCTAAATGAGAAAATATATTAAGTCTATAAACAATTTCAAAAGGTGAAAATTAAGTAGTAGCAAGAACACTCCAATTATAGGTAAACTCAATGAATGTCAAATAATACTCCCACAAATGTCCATGAAACACATATAAAGTCTTCCTTACACCAAAATTACCACTCAAATTATATGAAAACTCAATGAAACACAAAAGATACTCCTGCAAACGTTCATGCAACAAGTCAATGTATGACAATTGATACTCCCACAAACGTTCATGAAACACACCTAAAGCATTCCTTACATCAAAATAACCATTCCAATTATATGCAAACTCAATGAACGGTAAGTAATACTCTCACAAACGTTCATGCAACACGTTAATGAATGACAAATGATACTTTCATAAACGTTCAAACAACACGTCAATGAATGCCAAGTGATACTCTCACAAACGTTTATGCAACACATCAAAATTCTTCTTTACACCAAAATGATCCATCAAACAAAATCTATGCACAAGCAAATCACGCATAAGACTAGTAGGCTCATAAAGTCTATTCTCTTTAAAAAAATATCAATCTAATCTATAAAACTGACTAAATTATGCATTCTCACATACTCCATACACACTAGCCAAGCCATCATCATTAACATACAATTTCTTATCATATTCAAGTCTCAATAACTTTGCATCTAAAATGATGACAAGGACATACCTTATTGTTAAAGCATTAACCACAAAAATTTTCTCATCATGTGTGTATTTGATTACATGAGGACAAGTCTCAATACAGTCTTCCCACTTAGCATGCATTCTAGTCAACAACTTATATTGTCCATTCAAGTGTGTCAATGACTCATGTTCTTCAAAGCAAGGTCGGGTAGGAATTATCGCACCTGACACAAAATCAATGTAATGCTCTATCTCCCTAATAGGTGTCAATCCACTAGCCACACAGTTAGGAAACACGACCTCATATCCCTGCAACAAAGAGACAACAATACTAGACAAAGATACGTCAAGTTCGTTAGTATTAAGATTAGCCTTAGCATAAAATCTCATTTTTCTCTTTATTTTTCTCCCACTTTCTTCACTCTCCATTTTTCTTTATATTTCAGCCTCATTCTTTTTTTTCTCTTTTTCATTTTCACTCTCTTTTTTTTTTTTAACTCTCGGAATCACAATTGTTTTTCAACTCGTTTTTTTTTTTTCAACCTCATCCTCATCTTTTTTCTCTCTCATTTTTCTCTCTCTCCTTTTCGGTCTCAATATTTCTTTTTTCCTCAATCTCATTTTCACTTTTACTCTCTTTTTTTTTTATCAATCTCACTTTTCAGCTCTGGTTGGTCCTCATGGACCTGTGTTGGAGTTAAATGAGCAAGTTTAATTGTTATCCATCCTTTTCAAAGCATTACATGTTCCTTAACCCATAATGGATCACCTTCCTATCACATTGTCACGGTTTTTCCAACAAAATATGGCCAGCATGCATAGGCACTTCATTACAAAGTATCACATCCTGGTATTTTCCTATTGAGAAAGAAATTAGCACTTGCTTATTTCCCCTAACCTCATCACAATCACTCAACCACTGCAATTTGTATGGTTTAGGGTGTTTCAAGGTAGGTAAGTTCAATTTTCCAACTAAAGTAGTGCTAGCCAAATTAATACAACTCCTCAAATCAATGATCATACCACATACCTTGTTATTAATGTGACATCTAGTATGAAAAATGTTCTTACTCTGCTGCTCTGTATCATCTATCTTAATTTGTATATTGAGAGCACGCCTGACAACAAGAGACTTACCATACTCTTCATTCTTACACTTATGTTCAATACTAAGAGCACGCCTTGTAGATTTCTAATTACCGCTTTTTGATAATGTATCATATCCCTCACTTCACCTAACACTAAGTTCAACTGCTCAAACTGTTGTTGCATGGCTTGCAATACAAAAGATGAGTTATCTGTCATCCCTTTTGGTGATGAATCACATATATGAGACATCGTAATGTGCTGCATAAAAAGAATGTTAGTGGAAAACCTCACACACTCCCTTACATGTTTACACTCAAATAATGGCACTTCACTCGTATTTCACTCTTAATTGACTTTTTCCGGATAATAGTCTCACATTCTCTTGCCTTTTACCTCAAGAGTTTCTCCGCTCAAGTTCTTTAGGAACTAGTTGAACTAAATCAAAATAATACAACATTGTATTATTCCAACCATCAATAGGTTCAAGAAACAAGAACAATAAACAATGAAGGAATAAAATGACACGAGACTCTGAAATTTATATAAGGGAAATAGTAATTACAAAACAAGATACCAACTAGAAAGGTTTATTCAGCCCATTTGATGATAAAACTCAATCAATAAATGTCTTTCTTTCTTTTTGTTATAACTACGTAGTAACCTTTGAATATGCTACATTTTCTTATGTTCTTCTTCTTCTTCTCGAATTTTCTTTTCGTTTCTTTTCTCTAATTCAATCACAAACAACAATACTCAATTGTGAAAATCAAGCAATTGAATTCAAGTACACAAGAATTGACAATGAAATAGAAGAGAATCAATAAAACGGCACCCCAAGCAATTGACAAACTTAGAGATGCAAGAAACCCTAGAATTTTGAAACCCTAGGTGATGTAAATTTTAGCCAAACCAAAAACCCTAAGAATTTTGAAAGCCTACTTTTTGTTTTTTATTTTTTTTGGAACCCTAGAACAATGAAGCCCTAAAATCAAAATTAATGATGCAAGAATTAAAAGATAGAATCAGACATGATTGGAAACCTGGCTCTGATACCAAATGATATGAACCCGTGGGAATGGAATCCCTTGAACCCATAATCAATTTGAAAACTCACCCAAGAAAGCCAAAATCAAGTCAATGGATGGAGAATCTAGATCCGATGAGAATTTGTTTCAAGAACCTAAATTATATTAAAATCTAGACATGTTGAAGAACCTGTCTCAAGAACCCAGATTACAAGGAGGAACGCCACAAAGATTGTGATTTACCTTTGATAAGTTCAAAAATTCAATAAAAAATAAAAGTAAAACTCAACTCATAATGAATAAATTCATCAAATTTCATAAACTCCTTAACATGAGGCTACAAAAAGTATTTAAAGCAAAACCTAATTAAAACCCTTGCCAAAATAAATCTCCATCTTTCAAAAATGCCCCTTGAGTGAATAGTGCCGCATCTATAGTGTAGCTACAGTACTCGCTACAGTAAAACCCAAACTCTAACCCTAGTTGAATAAAATAATAACTTTCCCAATATGCCCTTGCATAGGCCCCCCTTAAGTCCTTTTGCATAATAAACCTAATTATTCTAAACTAATAAAATAAGTCTTTTAAATGAATTAAATAAGTTGAAAGTCTTCAAGTGCCCAAAGCCTTTAAATCATGTTGTTGCCCTCCATAATTTATCAAATGAATCAAAACTGGATCTTCATCCTTCAATCCCATCTTGAATGTTGGACTCTTGCTAAACTCGTCCCAAGTGGATTGCATCAATTATTGCATTGTCTCATTGATCTTCTTGGCTCTTGACATTGTAATTGGCTCATCTGGACCATGCAAATGATCTTTAAGACTAGGTCCATGTTGGTGCCCATCAACCATGCTCTTAGCATGGCGTATGTCCCTCACGTGCCACCACAATCCCTTATTTCTTGTATTTTATTTTCCTTTAAGCTGAAAATTCAGATCTACAGTTGTAATCCGTCATTTTCACATCTATTTTTATGTTTCTTGTTATTTCCTTTTGTTTAGGTAAAGAAAAAAAGAAATAATCTTAGACATTTTGTCCATTGAGTGAAAGTCATCTCCTCCTCTGGAGGTGGGGTTTGAAATCTCAACTTTAGGCAGAGTGTGGTCTCTCAAGACGGTTTGTCTATAGAGAGTTATAGGAGTTAAGACCATACCAGTCACAAAGGAATTTGTATACTGGTGGAGCCCCAACGGTAAGTATTTGGCTTGTAATCTGGAATTGTTCTTGTATGTATCAGGTCACAGCTGTAACTTCGCTTTCATGAATGAATTAAGTCTATTTCCTATAAAATAAAAAATAAAAAATTAAGGAATGCTTTTTATTATAATGGTATCTTTGTTGATGTAAAAAAACTTGTTATTTTTAGCGTAGATGAGGGGTACTTGGATTGCAGGAAATATTTTACCTACTCATTGATCACTATTATTCATTATTTTATTATTACTTTTCACTTACTTTTCATTATTATTTATTACTATTCAATATTGTATCATTACTTTTTCATTATTTTTTATTATTATTCACAGAATACTTAAGAATATCTTACTACCCAAACCCAACAAGAAGGTTGGTGCCGTCCCATATTTTCTATATATTGATTCGTTCACAACCATGGTGGCAAATTCCATTTTTTAAGGCCATCTTTGATTCTTTGTTACGCTAAAGAGGGTATATATATAATATGCCTTCGACTGCTGCAAAGATAAAGAGGGGAGCTCCGATGCAGTCTCAAAAAGTACTATGCACGGTATAATATAAGAATAATATTATTTGAAAGCTTTTACACCACACAACATTCATATAACATAATTTATTTAGAGTTGTGCTACACAGAAGCCTCACACCCTGCACAATTCAATATGAAATATGAGGATAAAAAAGTAAAATCACATGTTTTTAAGTGGGTGTGCAGGGTGTGAGACTTATGTTTAGAATTTTTCATTTATTTATCGTGTAAAGACCTTCAGATAGAATTATTCATAATGTAATATTCATTAAAAATTCAAATATGGACCAAATATGATTCAAATGAGAATAATCTGTTTGCCCTTTTCTTTGGGGAGCAGAGTCACAGAAGAAACATTGTAGCAAATTAAATATTATATGCAAGTTTAAAGTTTAAACTGAAAGAGATGTAAACCATTCTTCCTCCAATTTACGGAAATCATGCACACCAAGAACTCAGCTCAAATGAATAATCGAGCACAAGATTTTCGGTATTGCATATCATAAGATAAGCAAAACCTTGTACTTTCTTGGTGTCGTATTCTAGTCGTTGACAACCAAACAATTGCAGCTACGACAAACTATTACTTTGTAGTTTCCATCTCTAGTTGTCATTCGAATGGCCTGCAGAAGGATTACAAAGTTACAAAAACAGTCTCGCGCCTTTCCTCGAAAATGCAATCCTGATAACACCCTATAAATGGGGTCCTTGTTGCGACTCTAAGCACCGCACTAACCACACTTGCTATCATAGAAAAATACCATATCCCATTTTTCTAACTCTCCTTCATGGCTTCCAAAATTTTCAACATGAAATTCTTCTCACTGCTAATTTCCTCATTTGCCATCATCCAAATGGCAACAGCCGGAGATGCAGAGATCCTCTCTGATTTTATAGTTCCTCAAAACGTCACCACGGTTGATGGAAACTTCTTCACGTTTATTGGCCTGCGATCCCTTGTTGGGTCAAACCCTCCACCAACCTTCAAGGTTTCAAAAGCAAGTTTGGTTGAATTCCCGGCTCTCAATGGACAGAGTGTTTCCTATGCTGTTCTTCAATTCCCTGCTGGCACTACTAATCCACCTCACATCCATCCTCGCTCCGCCGAGCTTCTTTTCTTACTTGATGGTACTCTTCAGGTGGGGTTTGTTGATACAACCAACGAGCTCTTCAATCAAACACTACAAACGGGTGATATATTCGTGTTTCCCAAGGGGCTTGTGCACTTCCAATACAATGCTGATGCGAACAAATCTGCTGTAGCTATTTCAGCTTTTGGGAGTGCAAATGCTGGAACTGTTTCAATTCCCGCTACTTTGTTCACGACTGGCATTGACGACACGATCTTGGCTAAATCCTTCAAGACCAACGTTGCCACCATTCAAGCTCTTAAGGCTGGTCTTACTCCCAAACCTTGAGGATGGCACGCTTTACAATCAGTAGCGACTTTAAGACATTTCATTGTTCATTGGAGTTTTGTGTTTTTTTTTTTTTCCCCAAGTATTATTATTTTTTTCTAAGCCATTGAATAATTTACCTTGCAAGGGTATGTGTGTCACATTTGTCAGCATTAGCTTTGGTTTCTCCAATCTATCATTAAAGATGAATAAAATCATTAATTTTTCTACACTGTTTGGTGGCAATCGATGGGACAAATATGGTTCAACTCACAACAACTTTTGCCTAAATGCATAATTATGCCTTTTTAATATCGATGTTGAAATGCAGATATTGTGAAAAGGACAGGGATATGCTGATGGGTCCTGCTACTGTACCGTTCATTTGTTATCGTTAGTTCATTTTGTTTTTCTTAAATGTTATAAAAAACATATAAATTCGATAATTTTTTTAAACATTTTAAGAAAACAAAAACAAATATATTAGCCGTACACTTGAGGGGAATTTTCGCTGATATACTCGTTTAGTTTTAGCATTCTTATTTTCATTGCAAAAACATTATATAATTTTAAATAAGTTGAATAAAATATTATTTTTTAATATTATTATTATTTTGAGATTTGAAAAAGTTAAATTGTTTATTATATTTTATGTGAAATTTTAAAAAAGTTGTAATGATAAAATAAGATGAAACAATGTCCGAATCCAAACAGAGCCTAAGTTGAAAGCCTAGATCAACTACTAATCAAATACCATTTTCTCAATTGAATAAACTTAAATCCTAATCAAGAACAAAATTATTACATTAAGAATATTGATCAAGCTAGAGTTTATTCTTCACCTAACCAAAGCCTAATTGAGTTCATAAACTCCATAGTTGATATCCTTATTTCAGCCATGTAGGGTCAGCTTGGTGACAATCACAAAAGGTCAGCACCAAAGAATATTCTTCTTCCCACCAGAGCTGTCAGCCCAGAATCACATTCAATTCAATGAACGTGACAAGCATTTTAAACCTCCACAAAGCATATGATCTGGAATATAAACATTATGAATAGATTCTAAAGCTAGTGAAGTCATCTGAAACTCAGTCTCCTGCTTCCTTCTCAACTGTTGCAAAGAAGAATATATGCAATCTTGTTTTTGAATCTATGCACATCCTCATAACCTACTCATACAGGAATTTATGATCAGGAAAATGCATACTGAGCTTTTGGTAATAACTCCTGAATGCAAGGCGTTTCTGTTTTACCCATGAAATTGACGTTGACCTTTCTAATGAATCTCTTCTGTTTTGATCTATAACCCTCCACCATGTATTCTTAAGGGTTGGGAGATGCCTAAATTTACCCAAGAAGAGAGCCCAAGTGTTCCTACCACTCAATTAACATTTTTGTTCTCCCATTTACTAGGCCAATGGATCTTCCACTTGCTTTTGAAAAGAAATGACTGGGACCAAAGATTTGTTCCCTTCTACCGTAACTGGTACTAATGTGGCACAAAAATCAGCCCACTTTCAAAAGGTAGCAGAGAAGAAAAAAGGGTACATCTCCCCCCGGGGCCCCCCATAGGTCCTTAAAGTCAAGCAGGCAAAGCTGCTCATTCGGGTCTCAAAGGCACTAACGAGATCAGCCAAGGTGGGCTGGCCTCACCATTTCCAAAAGTAAAAGTTGTCCCCATAACTACTTTTAGCCTTCCACTAATAATAAACATGGGATTCCTCAAATTCATCAACTTCTGAGAGCGAAGGACAATAGTGGGTTGGTTGCGCCTACATGAGTCCCACGAATCATGATAGCTCTCCGAAAGTTTAGAATGAAAAAGGAATTCGTAGGCCCAGAGAAGATAATCCACACAGAAAAAGGCCTGAAATTCATCAAATATAAACAATCCTTTTTTCCCCTACTTTTTTTTTTTTTTTTTTTTAGCATCGATTTCTACAAAACATGAAAAATTAGAACCCCCTACAACAGAACAGTACATTCTCTAATCTCTACAGTTAATGAAAATGGAAATAAACATCCGATGAACTCACCGGGCCTTCTTGTGGGTCTTGAACGGGAAATTCGAAGGCGGAGACGGTGAAAACTCAAATGGGAGGTGGGGTGGCTCAGCCTCACCAGTTAGCATCAAAACAATATCTTTCATTGTGGGTCGCTTCACCGGCGATTTTTGCAGACACAGGAGTGCGATTGTAATGCAAAGCAATGCCTGTTCCTTATCCAATGAATGAATAGACAAATCAATAAGGTCCAAAAGCTTCCCATTTCGGGCAAGTTGACGAGACCAAGAAATCAGATTGGCCCTCTCGAATTCGGACATTGGCGAGGCCGTCACTTGGAGTGGCCTCCGCCCCGAAACAATAACTAAAAGCAGAACCCCAAAGCTGTAAACGTCACATTTCTCGGAGAGCATCCCCCCACCACCATATTCAGGAGCAATGTAACAGACGGTTCCTCTCATACTGGGTGTGCTACTAATACCGCCGCTCTTAGGTATATCCGCTCCATTACCCCAATCCTGGCTATGTCTGCGCCCACTTCTGAGCTCGCCGCTCAACCCGTCCAACCACCAATCGATGCTACCTCGACTGCTCTTGCTCTTCTTCTTCTTCCTCTCTTGCTGCACCACATCCTCAACAATATCATCGACATCATCATTATTCTGCCACCACAATTCCCTACCGCTACTCGATCCAAGCGCTCGTTTCTTCTTCTTCGTCTTCTTCGAGAGCTCCTCGCAAAACTCCTCCTTCCACCACTCCCTCGGCTTCCGATTCTTCTCTTTCCTTCTCGTCATCCTTTCCTCATCCAATGAGGCCCACCACTCCAATCTCTTCCTCTGCTTCTTCTTCTGCTTCTGCTTCTGCTTCTGCTTCTGCTCAGTCTTTAAGCCCAACCCATCATTCTCCGCCGAGCTCGGGGACTCAATCCATTCACTCTTAGGCCTTTCCTTCTTTATCTCACTCCCAATCCACTCCATCACGTAGTCCTTCACTCTCCCAGACTCGGACCCACCCCCATTGTCCTGCTTCCACCACCAATCCCTCTTCGAACCCCCATTCTTTCTACCATTACCGGTCAAGTCTTTGCCACTATCAACGCTGAACTTATCGAAGCACCCTTCAGATGCGCTCGCCTTGTCGATCCCGGCTTCCGGTGAAACCACCGCATTCTCCGGAGACGCCTCTGAATCCAATATCCTAATTACGCAACTCTCCGGAGATCGATCAACGGGCAACCCACCAGCCTCATCGAACCCAGTCGTCACACTCTCCGTCTCCTCCAAAATCGATCCGTTATCCTCTCCAGCGTCGACCCCTCCGCCTTCCCTCTTCTCCACCAGATCCTCGGTCTTCAACCTCGCCAGACCGAAATCCCCGATCTTGGCATTAAAATCAGCATCCAGAAGAATATTACTGGGCTTGATATCGCCGTGGATTACCGGTGGCTCGCAGGAATGGTGGAGGTAAGCCAGACCCTTGGCAATATCAGAAACAATGTCGAATCTTTTCTTCCATTCCATGAGCTCAGCGCACTTCTTGTCGAGCAGCGCGTCCTGTAAGCTACGGTTGGGCATGTACTCGTAAACGAGGATGAGCTTGCGGCGGCGGCGGTCTGAGGAGAAGCCAAGGAGAGAAATGATGTGAGGGGAGTGAAAAGCAGAGGCGATGGAGAGCTCGTTGTGGAACTCGCGCTGGCCTTGGAGGGAGCCGGGGGAGTCCATGAGCTTGAGGGCAAGGAATTGGCCGGAAGGAAGGGTGGCTTTGTAGACGGAGCCGAAACCGCCATGGCCAAGGAGGGTGGAGGAGGAGAAGGAGGAAGTAGAGCGGCGGAGAAGGGAATAGGAGAAGCGGCGCTGGTGGTTGTCGGATGGAGTGGTACGGTTGAGGGAAAGCTTGCGATATAGGAGGAGTAGGAGGGTTAAGAGGAGGATGAGAAGGAGCGTGAGGGCTATGGGGAGGAGTATAGGGAGGAGAAAACTGTGGTGGTGATGATGGTGGTGGTTGTGAGGCGGTAGGGAGGGACGGGATGGCATGATTGTAAATGCGTCGGACATGGAGGGGTGTTAGACTTTCATAGTGTTCCTCTCTGCAGAGACGAGAGAGAGAGAGAGAGAGAGAGAAACCTGAGTGCTCGAGTAAAAAAACAGATCAGTGAGCCTATCGTGACAGCTCCCTCTCTTTCTCCTTACGCAAGTCCCCTAAATCATGAGGCTTTACAATTTTATCCAAACATATTTTTTATAAATTGGATAAATAATTGTTATTAATTCAAAATTTAAATTATTCGCTCACGTAATTTAATAGATGAGCCTCGTATCTTATATCTATCTCTTTTGAAATTATATTAAAAAAAAAACATTTCAAATAAAAAATTATAAAAAATGAAAGAATCTTTTCTATTTTTATTTCTATTTTTCATAAAGAATTTTAAATATTAAAATTCAATTTTTTTTTAAACTTTGATTTAGTTTATATTTAATAAGTGAAATAATTTGATGACTACTATTTACAAATTACTTAATTATTTTTTTATTAATATTTTTATTATTATTCACAGATATTCTAACTTTTAAACATAGCCTTAATGCCCCTTTTATTTATGTTCTATAATTCTAACACTCCATTAGATAGAAAAGAATTAATTATTGAATCTTAGTTTCATTTATTTGTGGCTGTGTGTAAAACAAAAATGTGTAGTAGTAATTTGTTTTTATAGATGAGATGAGATAAGTTAAAATTAAAATTAAAAATTGAAAATAATAATATTAAAATATATTTTTAATATTATTTTTATTTTAAAATTTAAAAAAATTTAATTATTTATTTTATTTTATGTGAGAATTTAAAAAAATTATAATAATTAAATAAAATAAAATAAGATAAATTGTGAAGAATGGTTAAAAACAATAGAATAAATAGAGACTATTGCGGAAGGGGACGGTAGGTCACTAGGTCGTATCATATGAGGTTGGGAAACTCAATGTCACGCGCCCACGTACGTGAGCCATCACGTGGATCGAGCTTTTCTTATTTTGTTTTTTTCTGGGAGCATGTAGTGGGCCACGTTTGTGGGGTCCAGGAGCTTAGATCTAAAAACACTACTCCGAACGCGCTTTTCTAGGTCTCGTGGGAGTTCGGGTGTTAGTTTTTTTCTTTTTTTTTATTATTATTATTATTCGCAGGGCACACGTCAGCGTAACCCAAGGGGTCGGTTTGGGCCCCATGAAGTTTGACCTATAAAGGAACTGTTTGTTTTTGCATTGTAAATTGAAAACGCCTTTTTCTCACAAGGAAAAAGTTTTTATTTTTTATTTTTATTTAATAATTAAGAAAATAATTTTAAATGTATTAATATATTTTTTTATTTTTTTAAACTATTTAAATATATTAAAAAATATGAATAGAAAAATTTTAAAAAAATTACAAAACCCACTATTGGTAACAATGAGCAATGCTAGCACCGCTCTTCTCAAAAATCTTTTATATTTGAAAACTACTATTTTATCTATTTAATTTATCGTTTTGATATTTTATATTTTTTAATTTTTTTTCTTTATTTAATAATTAAGAAAATAATTATTAATATATTGATATATTTTTATATTTTTTAAAAATATTTTAAAATAATAAAAAAATTAATCAAAAATAAAAAGGTCAATTTTGACTTAGCCGTCAATGCAATGGTGCCACTCTGCCCGCTCTTTATATTTTGAAGGAAAAATCTAGTTGCAAGTAAGTTTGTGTACCAATTTGTGCATCAATATTGATATATAATATATATGTTTAACGAAATGATGTAAATTAAAGATGAAAATAATTTTTATGATATATGAGATTTTCTTCTTCTCTTAAAAAAAATTTTTTTCATTTTTTTTTAAATAAAAAAAATCATCGGTATGCGATATGTTGCACGAACTCGCTTGTATCTAGCAAAACCCTATTTTGAATGTACCAAACTACCACTGGGAATTCTCGAGCCTTGTATTTGTTTAAATTATTAAATTATTTATACAAAAAAAAAAACATCTTTTTAAATATATAAAGAAAGAATTTACGTCAGCAGAAAACAACATTAGGGCTGACTTTTATAATGGCTGGAAAAGGACTGGTCCCTTGCCCAATCAATTAACTTCAAGCAGTAATGACGGCAGTAAAAATACTAAGAGTTAGTCAATGTCACATTATTTTGAGTAAAAAAAGATATTCTTCGACGTCAACCGAAATTAGAAACCTAGACATAACAATTCAATTAAAATAATGATTAAATGTTTTTTTTGTTTTTTTGTTGAGTTTTCCGAACTTTATATTATAATTGTATCCATAAAATCACATTAGAGCTCAAAAGAAAATAGAAGATAAAAAAATAAATGGCAATTAATTTGGAGAAGGATTTTGACTTTATGTAACCTCGCAGAAGGAATATATGAAAACAAGTTGTAAAGAAAGAAGCCAAAAGGAAGGGTGGGGAGAAGGTGGCAATGCAGCATTTCGAGAGGAAGAGATCAGACACAGAATAAAACAAAGAGAGGAAGAGAGAGAGAGAGAGAGGAAGTGAGATCATGTGAGTCCCACGTTATTGCAAGCATTGCGAAAACGATAAAAAGTCGAACACACCACTCTTGTCGGAGACTGACTGACTGACTGCCTGGGATATTTCTCGCTGGCCGTTAAACTTCACTCATCATTCTCTCTAAAACAAGAAAGGGTCATTATTTTCATTGGTTGATTTATTGAAATAAATTGGTAATAATGGCTTGGGTGGCCTTATCTCCATCCTCTCACATCACATGCACAACACACTTGATCCACTCGTTTGTTTATCTTTGAAATGCTTTGCAGTTTGCTTGGTGGCAATGTGAGCTGTATGTGACACTGTCACAGCTACAGCCCCCCTGGCTTTTCCGTCCTTCACTACAACCTCTTAGGTCACGGGACCGTATAGCTCTTCGAGCCACGGATCTTCAATTCAGCAATACTTTAATGTTTCAAGGGCAATACAATTCTCATCCAGCAAAAATTATTATTATTTTTTTTTCAGGACATGTAATATTCTCCTCATGCCATTGAAAAATAATGCCTTCACAACAATTTTATTGGCAAAACATCATGAATTTCATAAATTTTAACGTAGAAAAGTCACAAATTGGTTTGACAGTAGAGTTATGTGTAGTCCCCCGTGCATCAAGTTCATCCATCCTGTAAATCCGCAACACCCTCGATATCACACTCTCTTACGGCCATTGAATATAAGCACATAAAATCAACGTTGGGAGCCTCTCTTATATGAAAAAACTGTGGCTTTTTTTCCCTTTTCTTTGCTGGCCTAGTACTGAAAGACAAATCAGGCCAGCTGAACTTGTTTCAGCTTGCTTAACAATTTCAGCAGAGGAACTAGCAAATCATAAGCAAGCATATGAAAAAATAAAAAAGGGTAGGACTTAGGAGGGGTAAGAATCTGAAAAGCAAACATCAAAGCCAGTAAGTTTTTCTCCTCTTCCTACCGTTGCAGTGCTTTCATGGAAACCATAACATCGTCGCTCTCCATATATAACCCAAAATTGCTGATATCACATTCTTGAAAATGCGACAGAATCATCTGATTATAATCTTAATAACCTTGCAGACTTGAAAAGAGGCATAGAACTGAGCTCAGTATCCGATATAGGAATAAGCCGTCCGGCAACATAGCAGAACCTGCACAATCCTCAATAGTACAGAACTAACTGATAACCGTAGAGATTCAACTGAGAAGTTTCAACGTAAGATATTTATTTACTCCCAGTCTTTAATTATTTGGATTAAGTAGAAAAAATCAGAAATAATTCAAAAATTGGTTGTCGATAAGTATAGAGAACTAATTCATACATAATTTATTTACAACCAATTCATTTAGGTGAAGTGAGTTGGAAGTCAGAAGTAGATAAGAATAGAGAACTACATTAGTGTTTGACAAATGCAGCTAAGCAAGGAAGAACGTGAAAAGGACTACAGGATGATACAGCTGAAACCAAGAAAATGGATAAACACCGTGCATTGTTTCCCATGCCAGCAGATGAGAGGATTGGAGAAGATACCATGGTTAAAAAAAACAAGCAATAGATAACTCCAGTCATTAAAGCGTTCAAACAAGGTCAGTTCACATACTTTGGCAGCACTCTGTAAGGAGCTACAGTGGCTTGGCACCACCATTTTCTTGGACACTATTCACTGGAGTTGTGGAGCCACTCCTCCTGGGGTGGCTCGATTGCCCTGTAATGGTTCTGCCCATAAACTTTCCTGCTTTGGTCAGTCCACTGCCAACAGCTCCAAGGCCACTCCCAACAATCCCAACTCCAGTGCCAATGCCACTTCCCACAAGTCCAACCCCAGCACCAAGACCGGTACCCACCATTCCAGCACCAGACCCAACCAATGATGCTGCTCCGTCAACTGCATCCATTGTACTCCCTATGACTCCCGCTTGTTTCAGTTTCTTTCTTTCTTCTAGGATCCTCTTCTCTTCTTCTAGGGCGAGCAACTGCTCTTCCTTGTTAAATTCATGATACAAGACCTGAGAGTCATACATAAACAATAGGCTTGAATAAGAATTAACCGAACAGAAAACATCAGAAAACAAGGGAACTGAATAAATATAAATCAAGCAAAAAAGAAGAAGGGAATAGATATAATTCTATAGCAGGCCTCTCCAAACACAGATGCAGGATTAATAGAAATGAGAGGCAACATAAGGTTGTAACATTGAATCATCATCAAACTGAAAGGAGAAGTTTTAGCAAATAACAAGGTCATGCAGATAATAGATTAACATTTCTGATCAAATGTTTACCTTGATTGTAATTGTTCCTCTATCCTTCTTATCTTTTATTTTCAGCATGTCAAGTGATGGTAGCAGTCTCAAGTCAATCTCTTTTAGGATGTCAGCTTCAAGCTCAATCAAGGGTAGCTTTACTATTCCCAATCTCTTGTCTTGCCCGATGTCCTTATCAAAGACCTGTTTGAAGAGCTCATGAACATTCATGCATTACTTGTAACAGATACATAAGATTTCAGAGTCATGACAGAACATTTTGGGTCCGATAACAGTTGAAAAAAAAAAAGGGAAGACTCAGTGTCAAGTCAACTTAGGCATATCTAAAACTGTATCTATAAATTGTCAGGGACAATACACGTACCAAAAATAGTGGAACTAAGCATAAGTGTATGCATGTGCACAAAAAAAAAAAAAAAAAAAAAAAACACGTACACAAAAACAGATCTTCCATTTCAGATGAGGAGAAAATACAACCACGAGCTCAAAAGATCCTACTTTATAGCGTACTCAATTTGTATGCCCTTCACGTCTCTTCCAACATCTCTTGAAAATTAACCATCCCATGCTTCTCTGGTTCTTATTCAAATATACAATATCCACAATCCATGCCCGAACTTCATTTGAAAACACTAAATTTCAAGAGCTCAAAGGGTCAGATTTATCAACCGACATTGTTCTTTTTATTTCTATCAGTCTCCACCACCATTCCCACTAAGTATCCCACATGCATCACCTCCCAGGTATCGTGGAGTTTTTTTTTTTTTTTTTTGAGGGGGCTTTAACTTTAATCCTGTGGATATATGCACATTATAGACTGAATCCTATATCCCTACATCTAAAAAGAAGAAAAATATTGTCATTGCTACAAGGCACTTATTGCTACTAACCATGCTGAATTATAATTTATATGATAGATTGCTTCATTTACGAATTTGAAATGAACTTGCATTTTCTAACAAATTCGGTTGTTCAAAATCTTTAAAAAAAATTAAAATACTGTAATTTTAATCTATTGAGTATATTTCAATTTCTTTATGAAGAGCATACATTGTCATCACTTTGCTTATATATTGGATGTGGGGGGAGGAGGGAGGTACGATGTAGAGTGTCAAGAGCTGCCAATATACAAAGTTAGGGAAAACTGGCAGAAGAGCATTGCAGAAATGACAAATAATAATAATAAAAAGTGTCAGCAGACTAAAACCTCGAGTATAAGGGTCTGTGTCTCCTTGTCTTCTGCAATCAACTCAAATGTTTGATTCCAAACAGGATTGAGGTTGTTTTCAACAACCTTTGTTTTGACCTTGAAGAGTGGCCGAATATACACAACAACATAAGGATCAGATTTTCCAATCATTTCCATGTTCTTCAAATCATTTGCCTTCACAACTGTCAAGGCAATCTTTCCCTGTGGTTTAAGCTCTAATTCACTGGATAAAAACAAAGGCGAAATGTCACACTTAACCAGAAAAAAATACGGACCTTCTTGAGATGGACTGAAGTACTGAAGAAATTATCCAAACTATTTTACAGGCACTGCATATCTTTGAGAATAAACGAGTGAAAATGAAAAATATATCTATAGGAAAACTTTGTTGACCAATTTTGATCTCTCTCTCTCTCTAATATGAGAATTTGAAATAGTTTTGCTGTAATTTGATATATCATAAAAAGGAATTATGAGGAAAGAAAAAAACTATTAGTGCCTAAACTCCTTTCCTTCTCAAGTTATTTAAGCAGGAGATGATGATGATAATCATAATAATTATAATATTATTATTATTATTATTACCTTATATCAACAGGTATACCTCCGATTGGAACAACAATCCTATGGGGCCACTGGAGCATGTCTGTGACAATTGAATTCACAGTATCCTACCAAAACAGAAAATAGAGATAGTGTAAGCAGCATAATGAGCAAGTAAAAACACAAAATCAATAAGGAATGAAATAATAAGATGTGAAACCACAACTTACATCAATCATATCTGAAAGTCCAGGGATAGCTGTTAAGCTTCCACCAACAGCCTTCAGAGTATAATCGATTCTAGGCTTGGGCTGATTGAAGTAGTTGAGAATTTGTCAGTTCCATCATTAATAAAGAATAATTACTTATCCAAAAAAGAAAAAGAGAGTCGATTCCAAATCAACTGTAACTGAATAAAAAAAAGTAACCTTTATCAACCTAAGCTACACAAATACATCCCACAAGGAAAATGACTCAGTCGACCTGGACAAAACCTTCTCAGCAAAGGAAGCTTCAAGAATGTTTTCCTAAACTTTGTATTCTATTATTGACAGCTGGTGTAACAGTTTTTATTCTCTATGTTTTATTCCTTACTCGTATTGTATACCCATCTGTACTGGTGTCTATAAAAGGGAATCAACACTTTGTAAATTAATACAAGATGAAATATAGATTAAATTCCAGAATATACTTCTTTTCTTGCCCTGTTCTGATATGGTATCAGAGCTGCTGACTAGCAGTCTCTTGATCCATCTCCTTCATCTTCACCATGGCCTTAGAATCTGCAAAACTCTATGCGCCTCCCACCTCTATCTCATCCTCTTTTTCCCATATAGTCACCATAAAACTCAACCCAGACAATTACCTGTTGTGGCGAGTTCAAATCTCCGCCTATCTTAGAGGTCACAACCTTTTCTCCTATATCAATGGCTCACAACTTGCCCCTCCTGCTACTCTCCCTACTTCTTCTGATTCTACACTACTCTCCCTACTTCTTCTGATTCTACACCACAACCTAACCCCAAATACCTTACCTGGAGAAGAACAGATCAATTGATACTTAGTATCCTCTTCTCCTCCCTTACCGAATCCGTCATTAGCTATGTTGTTTCTGCAACCACATCCCGTGAACTGTGGCTCACTCTTGAGTCCATGTTCAGTTCTCAATCTCAGGCCAAAGAATTTCAAATACGGTTTCAACTCACAAACCTCTCTCGTGGGGACCAGTCCATCGCTGAATTCTTCAGCAAAGTGCGTATGCTTTCTGATACTCTAGCTGCCACTGGAAATTCCCATCTGATAAAGACTTCGTAACATACCTCCTGAATGGACTCAGTCCCTCCTATGAATCCTTTATCACATCTGTAACTACTTGATCAGATCCCATCACCTCCCATGAACTTTACCATCTTCTTCTCATCCAAGAAGGTCGTATGTCTCACATCTCCTGTAACAGCTCCAGCTCCAGCTCCTCCACCAATCCCTTTGAGCCCTCTATCAATCTTACTTCTGGTAGTCCTTGTGACAACCGAGGCATGGGAATGTGACAACCGAGGCAGGTTCCCATCTCGTGGAGGTTGTTTTAGCCGAGGGCGAAAGTGAAACCGATTCTCTACAAACAGAGGCTGTTTTCCCTCATCCTCTCACTCAAATCCACCCAACTACAATTCAAACTGCCCTAAATGCCAGGTTTATTGCAAACCTGGTCACATCGCACTCCAGTGTCACTACCGTTTTGACCATGCCCATCAATTTGAACCACCACGCTCCTTCGCTACAAATTACACTACTCCCTTAGCCATCCCCGACTCTGCTTGGTACCCCGACTCCGCTGCCACCCATCATATCACCCATGACCTCTCCAATCTTAACCTCTCATCCGAACCTTATGGCGGACCTGAACAGATTCGAGTAGGCAACGGAACTGGCTTACCCATCAGTAACATTGGTGATTCTTCTCTCCGAACTCACTTTTCTTTATTTCATCTTCATAATTTATTGCACGTCCCTTCCATTACAAAAAAAAAAATCTTGTTTCAGTCTCACAATTTTGCACTGACAATTCATGTTTCTTTGAATTCCACTCTACTTATTTTCTGGTAAAGGACAAGTTGACAGGGACGCTCCTCATCAGTGACCCTCTTCGTGATGGTCTCTATCAGTTCCCCTCTTCATCACCATCCTTTACTCCATCCACTCATCTCGGTGAAAAACTCCTCTCACTCAGTGGCACAAACGACTGGGTCACCCATCCCTTGATCTTGTCTCCCGCATCGTGCTCACCAACCATTTGCCTTTTTTCCCAAGTGCTCCTTTCTCGTGTCCTGATTGTCCCTTAGGCAAAGCTCGACAACTCCCTTTCTCTACAAGCTCAACTCGAACAACCAGGCCTTTAGAACTTCTTTGGGCTGATGTATGGGGCCCAGCCCCTTTACTTTCAAGAAATGGATTTTTATTTACTTATCAATGGTAGATCACTTTACCTGATTCACTTGGTGTTTCCCAATTAAATTTAAATTTGATGTGTTGCATGTTTTCACGTCTTTTATTAAATTTGTCGAGCATTTCTTCACCAATAAAATTATCTCCATACAAACAGATGTTGGGTGTGAATTTCGCCTCATAACATCCCTGTGTAAATCACTCGATCTTTCTCATCGCTTTTCCTGTCCCCATACCCATCAACAGAATGGGCTCGTCGAACGCAAACACAGGCACGTCGTCGAGACAAGCCTCACACTTCTCTCTCAAGCATCACTCCCGTTATCTTTTTGGAGTGACGCCTTTGAAACCGCCACTCCTTTGATCAACCTACTTCCAACTCAAGTTTTCCAAAATAAATCCCCATATTTTATGGTTTATCATAAACCACCAGATTATTCATTTCTAAAAATTTTTGGATGCCTGTGTTGGCCCGACACAATCTCTGGCCCTACAACTGTCATAAATTGCAATTCTAATCCACTCCATGCCTATTTCTTGGATACAACCCTTCACATGGGTACAAGTGTCTCGATGTCAAAACAAATCGTCTGTATATATCACGTGATGTCACGTTTGCTGAACATACTTTTCCGTATTCCTCTCTTTCATCTATTCCTCCATAGCCCATTCCACCTACTGCCTATCTTCCCATTTTTCCTCAAATCAATTCTCGGCCCAGGCCCATCTCCTCTTCCCACATCTCCATCCATTCTTGGTCAAGGCCCACGATCACCTCTCAATCCAAATCCTATCACTCAAGTCTCCCCAGCCCTTCCTGATTCACAACATCCCAGCCCATTCCAATTCATCCTCCATTCCTCTCTCAGAACCCTCCTCGTTTTCGTCTCCACCTGAGCTTGCCCTAACTGTTCCCTCTCAATCAACCATCATTCCTCCTCGTCCCCAAATCATAACCCGATCACAAACAAATTCATCCAAACCTTGCCAATTTACTGATGGTACAGTTCCCTACCCTACTCAGCGATGCCTCATCTCCACCACAACCATTCTCGATGAACCCTTATCCTTCTTGGCCTCTAAGTTCCCCGAATGGTGCCAAGCCATGACCCGCGAATTTGATGCTCTCGTTCAGACCCATACATGGACCCTTGTTCCACCTTCTTGTGCTTCTAACCTTGTTGGTTGCAGATGGGTCTTCAGGACCAAATTACATCAACAACCTGGCATTGATTACACGGAGACGTTCAGTCCCGTTGTCAAACCGCCAACCATTCGACAAGTGCTTTCAATTGCAATCTCCCATGGCTGGCATCTTTGACAAATCAACATCCAAAAGGCCTTCCTCCACGGCGACCTCACCGAGACTGTGTTCATGCAACAGCCTCCCAGATTCGTTGACTCACAACGACCTGATTATGTTTGTAAACTCAACAAAGCAATTTACGGGCTAAAGCAGTCATCCCATGCGTGGTTCGCTCAATTGAGTTCCTGGCTTATTAACTATGGCTTTTCTACTTCTGTTCATGTATATGTCCCGTGTACTTGGACACTCTATGTCTCCCTTCTGATCAATAAAAATTTGTTTACCGATCAAAAAAAAAACTATGGCTTTTCTGCTTCACAAGGAGATCCATCATTGTTCATTCTCCACAACAATGGTCTCTGCATTTTCATTCTCGTCTATGTGGACGATATGGTAATCACCTCTTCCTCCTCCTTTGCTGTTGAAACTCTCATAACTGCACTCAACAATGCATTTCCAGTCTATTTGGGTCGTTTATCATATTTTCTGGGTTTGGAACTTACTTATTTGTCTGATGGCATTCGTATCTCTCAAAAGAAATACATAACTGATATCCTTAAGAAAACTAACATGCTCGAAGCTAATCCTGTTTCCTCACCCATGTCGGCTTCTACGAAATTGTCAAAATTTGACTCCCTTTCATTTGATAATGTCACCCTTTTTCGAAGTGTAGTTGGTAGCTTGCAGTACCTTTCATTGACCAGACCAGGCATATCTTATTCTGTCAATAAGGTCTGTCAGTTCATGCATGACCCAAAACTCAGTCATTGGACAGCGGAAAAACGTATCCTCCGTTACCTCAAACAGTCCCTAAATTGTGGTCTTTTCTTTCCCTACAAATCCAATTTCTCCCTTCATGCCTACTCGGATGCAGACTAGGCTGGATGCCCAGATGATAGACGATCCACAGGGGGGTTTTGCATCCTTTTAGGCCGTCATCTTATCTCGTGGAGCTCCCGTAAACAACAAATTGTCGCACGATCAAGCATTGAGGCTGAATATAAAGCATTAGCAAATGCTACTGCTGAATTAATCTAGACCCTTATGAAAGAACTTGGTTTTTCACTGTCTCAATCCCCTATTTTGTGGTGTGATAACTTGGGTGCCACGTATTTAACTGCCAACCCAGTGTATCACTCTTGGACTAAGTAAATGGATATTGATTTCCACTTTGTAAGAGACAAAGTTGTTGCCAAAACACTTTGGGTTTCTTTCTGCAGTAGTAAAGATCAATTGGCCGACATATTCACTAAGCCTCTGGTAGCAAACAGGTTTATCACACTCAGGACGAGTCTCACTATGCTCGATACCCCAGTGGACTCGCGGGGGCATATCAACCTAAGCTACACAAATACATCCCACAAGGAAAATGACTCGGTGACCCGGACAAAACCATCTCAGCAAAGGAAGCTTCAAGAATGTTTTCCTAAACTTTGTATTCTGTTATTGACAGCTGGTGTAACAGTTTTTATTCTCTGTGTTTTATCCCTTACTCGTATTGTATACCCATCTGTACTGGTGTCTATAAAAGGGAATCAACACTATGTAAATTAATACAAGATGAAATACAGATAAATTCCAGAATATACTTCTTTTCTTGCCTTGTTCTGATAGTCTCCAACCGTCAGAAAGTAAATTGATGCTTAATCACTTAGGCAGAAAAAGGTGGGGAAGAAAAAACCCTTGATGCTAAAGTTATGTACTTTAAAAGGTTTAATTAAATCCGTGCATATTATGCTTACAAAAGTTTAATGAAAATAAAAACATAAAACCATTGCCCCCTTGTTCTATTAATACTTTGAGAAGAGCACCTCACAATTATCACCCTTATAATCAATGGACGCCATTAATTTATTATTCTTAATATGCACACCATCTGTATTCTACAAATGCATTAGCAATACTTCTTGTAAGATAAAAGTACAGGTAACTGGATCGGTTCAACACCAGTATCATTTTAACCAACATATTATTAAATAGATATTCAATAAGTAGAAATCAATTTAACAAAACTTCATATATTTGCCAGCAATTAAAAAATCTTCACCCAAGTACCTCAGAAAGGAGGGCAACAACAACAGCAGAAATACAAGGTATATCTTCAGCAAGTTGGAAGATAACACGAATGACAGTGAAAACTTGAAGATCCTTCAGCTGTGACAGGTGGTACCACAGAAGTAACTTAAATCAATACTCTCATACACTATAACTTGATTTTCTATTAACATTTGAAAAAAAAAAACAATTCAAATAATACTGTTCAAAGTTGTTGATGCACCAACCTGAATGGGTATTGAAGCAACAAGAGCAGCTTCAGCTCCTAATATGATGCTTGGATCACCACCCCACCGGAAGTCAATATCCATAGTAATTTGACCTTTCTTGAGGCTCTGAACACGAATACCTGCATCAAATTAAGTAATTATACAGGAAAACTATGAATAACATGATATATGATTATATGCTTAAAAACAATGTGCAAAGGGCTGATTTTATGGTTATATTGGCAAGAAAACCATAACAATTATATCCCATAACTAAGTGAAAACAGGAAACATATAGGCAAAAAGTATATTACAACTTGAAAACGAATATTTAATAATAGAAGAAAAGAACTTTAGGAAGAAAAAACAAGCACTCCACAATGATTCCATAAGCCGGAAGTGTGTCTTAGCAACAATATATTTCAGGGGCTACAGACCAATGTTTTAAATTTCGTACCGTACCGGCTGGTACGGCCGAAATATTTCGTTTTTGTGGTGTAGCCAGTACAGAGAAGGGTATAGTTTCGTACCGGTCGGAATTTCAGTCCGTACTGGCCAATATTTCGGCCTGTACCGGCCTATATTTCGGCCTTTACTTTTTTCATCTTTTTTTTTTTATTTCTTCAAACTGCAAGCTCATTTTTTGGCCCCCCAATTCAGACTAGACTATTTATAATTTATCTATATATTTATATATAATTTATTCATATATAGACTATTCTGAAACAGTATTGGTACCGAAATATCTCGTTTCAATGCCTCGACCGAAACGGTCACCGGTATGGTATTCAAAACATTGCTACAGACCCCTGAGTAAATATTAACTTGCAGGATATTAAGATGGACCTCATAAGCTTTTGCTTGTTAAAAATTGTGCTGTTTAATCAGAAAAGCATTCCGTCTTCGTGCAAAACATAATTATCTTCCTTCTTATGGCCTCGTCCAGCAAATAATTTATCAGAGTCCATATTTGGGATCCATGGATCCTCTCAGATGTTAATTGATCTAAAACGCTTCCAACATCCATAGGAACTAAGTAGGAAGTTGGATGATTGGAAAACTTCCTTTTCTCGATTTCGATTCGAGTAGAAATTTGATTCCCCACACTTTAAAGCCACCTTTGCCTTGTGATCGGAGTTGTTATTATGACCTATCTCAGTTTCCGCCAGTAATAATCAAGATTGTTTGGTCAACAATTCTCCTTATTGGTAACTTTCACTATTTTTTACAAGATTGCAATCTTTCACGGGAAGAGAGTATCCCCATATCCACCAAATAAAGAGTTCACACTCTAACAAATGCTTGCAATACTTTCAAATTTTGAAGAACTAGTTGAATTACAATAACACAAATCCAAGATTTCCCATAAAAAACCCCACTTACCATTGTCTTTAAAATTTTGCGAGACAGCTGAAGATCATTTTTTTTATTCCTTGTTTTTCACCACTGTTGAGGTGTAGACAAGGACATGTAAATCTGGACCCTTTCTTTTCTTCACATTGGAGCTTAATTCAAAAATCAAAGTAAACGAGTTTAAAGCAAGCGGGAAACAGATGAAAAAAGGATGGACAACAAGAGAGGTGGGGAGCAAAAAACTAACAGGAAACTCAGTTTTATGCATTGAATGAAATGACAAACACCCAGCTTAAAGGCTGATTAGCTAATGAAGAAGAAATTTTCATTCAACTGAGAGAGGGGGAAGCAAGCATATTTCTTAAGGCGGAGGCAATGTTAGCTTTAAACCTACTTAGAAAACAGTGGAGGACTTAAAAAGGACTTGTATGACGTAATTCCATACACATTCTAAGAACTTATTGTATGGATTACATTCTTATATAAATGTAATGACAGTCGGCAAGAAATGTCTAAGGTATCTTCATGACACAAATGTCTATGGTATCTCCGTGACATAACATTACTGCTAGTTAGACAAATAGTGATGCGGGCATGCGCACAGAATTTAAAAACTAAATAATAACTCGTACCTTCAATTTTGGGTGCCACATTACCAAGAGATAATTTGCTGAACTTAAGCGAAGTAATTCCAGGTGGTCTGTATTCTTCTAGAAGTGGCTCAACAGATTCTCTTATTACCATTTCTCCTGCCTGACAATAATCAAATCCAAAATAATTCAGAAAAAGAATAGGTATATTCCTCCAGGGCAGTTGCTTAATTTTCTGTATTCTCTTTTCCTCTCTAGAACATAATATCTCCCTTCCTCCCCCTTCATGATGAACTTCCCTGTGAATCAATTTTATTCATTACTACAACAAACACTTGTGCACACGTTAAAACTCTCAGACTAATTCCTGACATCAGTAGTGTTTAGGAGACCCAAACTTAGTTTTTGCCCCACATAAGATCTGGCCACCAAGAGGTGAGCCACATCTAGGGTGGCCAGAGATTGGCCACCTCGGTGGCTCGGTTAGCCAAGGGTATGGGGCACCAATAAGGTGGGTCAGTGCCTTGCCAAGGATGAGGGGGTGCGATCTCCCCCTCCCCCTCCCCCTCACCCGCTCAGCCCCTCCTTGCTCAGGGAGGAGGGGGAGTGTGCATCTTTCTTTAAAAAAAAAAAAAAAATGGTGGTTTTTTCCAAGTGTTTTTGGAAATCCAACTGATACAAACGTTGTTGCATGGATATTTAGGACCGATATTGTCTCAAATGAGGAAACATCTTATAAGTTGGAGGATTTTTGACATCCAAACATGGCCCAAGTCCCCATTTCCAAGGGATTTTACCACAAAGCTTAAGGATAAAAGCTCATTATAATTAGTATAAGCAAGGTTATATACCATAATTCACTCTTGAAAAATGTAACTTAATCCAACTGAAATTAATTCCTTCCAAGAAAATTTCAGTCAATACAAATGGAGACATAGAGATTATGTTCTTCAATAACTAAAAGAAAATTCATTGCTGTCATGATTATCACTACATTGAAGGGGCTGAAGTCCAGCAGAGGTGCCAAACTTGATAATTGTGTGGTTGTTAAATTCTGACCAGAAAAGTATTCAAGGAGAATTTGGCATATAATAAAATACATATCAAGAAGGATAGCAAGTTTGGAGGCTTACATCTGCAACATAAGGCCACAGTTTGCTCAGTTGCTTGTTTAGCCATTTTACCTGAAAATTCCACCAAAGTGTATCATAAGTAGGCCAAGAAATTCACAAACAAACAAGTTTTTTTTAACACTGCCTAGCATGGTTAGCCTCCAAACCACGCAGCTCAATATCAAATGTATAAAGCGACAGCTACAAGTTTAGGAAAGGAAATTAACTTGCTCAAGATTGAATGAAATTATCGATCATACACAATTGTTTATATTGATAAGATTTAAGGAGTTTTCAGAAACTTAAAATTGTAAGCAAGACAAAGTTAGGAAGGTTTTTTTTTCCTTTTTCCCTTTTTCTTTTTTTTTTTTTTTTTTTTTGAGGGGGCAATATTTTTCTTTGGGATGGAATGGATTTTGGAGAGCCTACAATAAGGGCCTATTTGGGGTTGCAGTAAGAGTCTTAAAATGTGCTTAAATAGTCTTAAAAGCTCTTTAATGGAAAAATTATATTGTTTGGATGTTACATATCAAAGCACTTTTAATCTCAAATAAGCTAAAAAGTACGTTTGAGGAAAAAATGATGCTTTTTCTCAAACGTATTTTTCCGGATAATGCGGAACGTAATTCAAATTTTATAAAGATTTTCAATAGACAAAAACACCCAAACAACTTTAAGATAATTACAACTTTCAAACTTTCAAGGATATGGTCATAATCTTTAAATATTCAAATAATCGTCATTTCTACCTCATAAAACACTTTTTTAATTTGTTTCCAAACAAATGTAACATGTTTAAAAGACCTTTTAACATATGGTTACCAAATAGTAAATAACTTTTTAATAGTAGAATTTATTACTTAAGTTATAAGCTATAAGCGCTAAACCTATAAGCTATATTTCCTACCGCAATCCCAAACATGCACTAAGAAATTACCAACAGCAGTTCAGCTAGTAGAGATAAAAGTAATTTAGTGATTAAAGTTGGCGGCGGACAGTTTATTGAATCTAGGCCCCTTATCCCTAGTAAATGTTTATATCTACTCAAACCAATCATGAAAATCAAACTCTTTTTAAATTTCACAAATACTGACAATCCACATGCCAGTTCAATCACCACTGGGGCATATTGTGAAGGCTTTAAAATCAAATAGCACAATGTAAAGATGACAACTAGGGCAACACTAGGGAGTTCTTTTTGCCGCTAATCTTATGACTCATCATGTTTCTAAAATTCAACTGAGACACATGCCAAAACAAAGCAAACCATATGATCTTTTGAGTCCTCCCTGTTCATTATATCAAATGTTAGAAAAGCTGAGGGTAAATATTCCAATTTGAATGTAAACGAATAAGCATAATGATAATAAAAAAAATGAACAAAAAATAATCAACCTGTTCAAAGATGGGGAAAGATATCCATTCAGGAAAATTATCTCCGCAAATTTTCTTCAAATCATCTCGATTAAGGGATCCAAGGAGTTTTATATCGACAGCCTACAAAAGAAGAGAATCATTCCTAATATTATTAACCAAGCAAAACGATAAAACCTACATGTGAAATCACGTCTATGAAGAATGTTAGCTTAGGCTAAAGCTGCTTATCTAACTGGTTCTCTGAAATGGGCCCGAGGCTAGACTCAATAGAAAATCAACAAAAAGTTTGCTTCGTATGACTATTTATAATTAAGAACACTGACTTCAGTTTTGATTCTTTTTACAATCATATTATGAAGGTACTCAAAAGGGAGATTGTCCAAATGAGTATGAAAATGAGAAATAAGATACATACACAAAAAATTGCATCTCAAGCAGAAGTAGCAAGGATCGCCCATATTTTGTTCTAGTTTAAGCATCACAAAATAATAATCGAAATATATATTTGCAACTTTTATCCACCGGTTTTCGTGTAAACTTAAAATCCCTAACCCACCGAACCAATCAGTCAACGCAAATCTCCAATTTAAACATGAAAAAAGAAAACAAGAAAACAACAAGTTGAGACAATTCGAGAATAAATATAAACAGAAGTAAACTTTGAATGCATCCAAATTTGGGCAATACCTTAGCAATTCGCTTGGTGCTTCGGTACCGCATCATTTGTTTCCATCCAGCCATCAATGCAATCCCGAATACCATCCCCATGAAAACCCCCGAAATTAACCCCATTTTCCTTAAATCCAGGTTGCAAATGAACAATTCCCCAAGAAGCAATTAAATCACAAAACCGAATTTTCTCAAAAGAAACAAAGAAAAAAAACAGAGAGAGACTTACAGAGTAATGAAGGAAAGATAGCGAGTGGATCAGGAAGAGATAGAGAGAAACAAATGGGAAGACTTGAATAATTGGGAGCGATCCCCCCCACTGCGTGACTTGCTTGCTCGATCGCTGTAGAAGTTAAATCTGCGTCTGGAAAGTGTCGGTTACATTTGTTTGTAAGTTACTTTCTGGCTCTAATAACTGTTGGGAATCGAGACCTGTCGGCATTCTCGCCCAGATATTATATTATATTATTATATAGAGAACGAAGGAATCGAAAGGAAGCATTGAATTCAATCAGGTGGCACTGGTAGCATAACTAATTTAACAATATTTTTCATAATATTTTTTATAATATATAATATAATATAAATATATTTTTATAAAATAGTATTAATTTATATAATATTTTGTAATAATATCTTCTATTTTAAAATATGATTATAAAACATATCGTAAAAAGTATGATGTGTTTATGATTTTTCAAGCAACAAACAGACCCATTTTCTACCTTTTTGGTTTTGGAGTAATCATGTATATAGATATAGAATGCGCAAACGACGTACAGTCATTTTGAAAAAGAGTAGGATTTACTATTAAAAAATTAATTTATTTTTATGTAGATCTCATATTTATTCATTTTTTTCAAAGCGACTAAACGACACTTGCACACTCACGACTGCAAGTATCATTTCTCTTGATTTTGTTCTTCCGATTAGACCTCCATCCAATGGCTAATTGGGAGCCGTTTAGATACAGAGCTTAAACAAAGAGGGAGTTTTCCCAATGTGACTAAATCTGCAATTTTATGATTTATTTAAGAGAAATTAAAGCAAAACAACTATTAAAGATGATTTTGGTTTATCAGAAATATCAACATATTGTTTTAATTCGATAGGAACAAAATACTTTTTCTAAAGATTATTAAAAATTGAAATAGAGAATAAAATAACTAGAAAAATTTGTTATGATCCTCTTCTTTTATAGTGGGATTGCATAAATCTCTTGTTGATATATTTTAATTTCTTTAATTTTTTATGTTTTATTTAATAATTAAAGAAGTAAGTAAAATTTTATTTTTTATTTTTTTAATGATTAAAAATATTAAAAAAAATAACAAAAATTTTATTAATAACGATACGGCCCGCTAGCATGATCCATAATATCAATATGGCAACACGTTTAAAGAAACAATTATTTCTTTATCTACTCAAATTCATCGTTCTCGCCTTGTGTTGACTTGAAACAGTTCCGCATTTAATATTTGATTTTGCCCTCCCATCAATTAAAGACGTTTTTTTTCTTTACAAATTATCATTTAGCGGCTATCAAAGATTCAAAAGGCATCCTGACTTTTCGTTGTCGCCATCTGGGAAAAAAAATAAAACAATTTGGCTCTGGCTATCGCACTAACGGATTGAAATAGGAGAAAAAATAATTCCACACCATTATCAATCGATGTGGTCTGAAGTCTTCGGTAGTGATCTAATGCAACTGTGCATGTGTTTATAATAGTGAATGAAAAATAAATGTAAAAAAAAATAAAAATAAAAAATTATCTAGATTTACGTAATTCGGTATAATACCTATATTTATGGAGTTTGAAGAGAATGTCTATTATAATATGAATATTTTACAATCTCTCACAATCTTTCATTTATCATTGCACAAAAGAAATCGGTGATTTGTTTGCTAGAGGAGGTATTCTCCCTAGAGTGTTCTTCGACAGGTTGAAGAAGCTCTCTCGTTCAGTCGTTTGACCACTTACTTTTTTTTATTTGACTCTCTTTTCATGTGCGTCTCGGTAGTGGTGAGGAACTGGTAGGACCCCAAGTTGTGTGGCCCATAACCAAGCCACTAGTCATGTCGAGATAAGGCTGGACAGCCCCACAGGCATGCCATGTGCCCTGCCTCGACCTGCCCAGTGAGGCTGGTGACCAAGCCAGCACATCCAGCCTGCCCAGCACGCGCAGCCCAGTGCGCCCAGCGCCCAGCGCCCAGCGCCCAGGCAACCTGCCTTGGCCATGCCAGCCAGGCCAGCGCCTAAGCCATGCCTGGGCCATGTTAACCACATGCCAGCAGTCTTGCCAGCAATGCCTGTCATCCCCATGGCCCATGCCATGGACCAACTTGGCCCATGTCAACTGTGTTATTGCTTATTATTTATTTTCCAATGGACCTATTGGGGGTTTCCAAGTTGCAATCCTTATAAATAAGACTCTTAATCTTTGCATTAAGGACATTTTGATCATTTGACAAATTTTCCATTGTAGACGGTTTGGCTTGTTCTTGTGAACACTTCGGTGCATTTGTACTTGGACTACTTGGGTGACATCCGTGAACCCCAAGCAGAGGATCAACACCTTGCAACTCGTGAATAAGTATAATTCATTATCTATCTTGTTTCATTATCACCTTGAAATCTGTGGATATGTGTGATTATATTTTTGTTCAATATATGAGGTTTATTCAACTCTTGTGAAATTCGTGAATCAATTGTTAAATTCTTATCATTTGTTCATTCAAGTTCTTAAATATTATTACTTTTATTCTTGAGTGTTCTTTATTGAGTTCTTGGTGTTCATCTCATTGTTGCTCTTCCAATCCACCCAAACCCCAAGTCTCGACCACTAAAGTGTTTCCCACCTTCCATACACGGCCACAACCCTAGCCATCCATCCATTTTGATCTTCCCACATACACCACTCGACTAACCCTAGTGTTGCCCTACTTTCCATAAGTGAACCATTACCATAATTGCCCTTCATCCATCACATACTTTGACCTTGCCGAATTCTTAATTACCCTCCATCTTTCCATACAAACACTTACCATATTCGGCCACCTCATAAATCCTTCCCTCCGTTAAACCCTAGCTATCCACCCCAAGTCCCTAAACTCATTCATTTAGGAGTCTTTACTTCCTCATATTCAAATTCAAATCTCTTAATTTAAGGAATTGACAATCACACTCAATCCCTTAAACCACTCTTCCTAAAATCACTCAAGTCAACTTTTGACTCTCCCAAACCTACCAAATTCGAATTACCTTATTCCCTCCAAGATTCTTTCCATCTTTGACTCATTCCAAAACCATCCACCCTAGCCAACTCCCTCCAACTCGCCAACCCAAATGCACCTTAACCCCATTCGGCAACCCTAATGCACCCTACCCTAACTCAACAACCCTAATTCCCATTAGCCAATTTCGGTAACCCCAATTGCCTCATACCCAAAACCCTAGCCTCACCTCATCCACTCAACCCTAGCCTCCATCAACTTGGTTCCACTCACCAAGACAAACCCTAGCCGTCCATATTACTTTTGCATTCCCTAAACATTTAATCTACCCAATTTCATCATCATCTTCATCATTTCATCACTCAAGCATCACTCATTGTTGAAGGCCAAGCAAATTGGCAAGATCACTCGGCCATCAATTTCACCAAGGCAAGCTCGTGGTCCTCAGTGTTAGGGACAAGACTAGGGTCCCTAACAGGAACGTCCACTTGAACGCCACTTTACATGTCTGATATCTTCCATTCATTTTTGCTTGTTTCCTTCCCCTCCTATCATTTCCTGACTTTTCTTCTAACATCCTTCATCTCATTGTCCCTCTTTTCTCTCTCTCTCTCGTCTCCTAATGGTAACTTTTAGGTGGGCAGGGCAGGTCTTGAACTTGAGTATTTTATCTCCTTCAGCTCCACTCTTATCTAGTCTGTACATCTCCAAACTTTCACCAAATAAGGACACAATAATGTCATCCTATCTAGTGTAAATCGTGATTCACGGGCAAAAACTGCTTTTTTTATTTGACACTCTTTTCATGTGCGCCTCAGTAGCGATGAGGAATGTCCACTTTACATGTTTGACATCTTCCTTTCATTTCCGCTTGTTTCCTTTCCCTTCCTATCATTTCTTAACTTTTCTTCTAACATCCTCCCTCTTATTGTCCCTCTTCTCTCTCTCTCTCTCTCCTAGTCGTAGCTTTTAGGTGGGTTGGGTCAGGTCTTGGATTTGAGTATTTTATCTCATTCAGCTCCACTCTTGTCTAATATGTAGATCTCCAAACTTTCATAAAATAAGGACAAAATAATGTCATCATATCTAGTGTAAATCGTGCTTCAAGGGCAAAAACAATGTGTTAGAGGATTTTTCCTCCCTCGGGCCCACGAGACAGGCTCACGAAGAACCACGAGAGGGCCATCCTATTTGAAAAATCTGAGTTGTTTTATACAGATTCAAAGCGTACGAAACACGATGTTAATATAGTGAATTCGAAATTCTATTTGAGAATTATAATTAAGACGTAGAACAGTACCCCCGATCTTGGACCATTGAAGATATTCCTCAATCCTCCTCCATTAAACACATTCGAACAGTGTTGCCAAGTTCTAACACCTCTCTTGGAGCCACAGTCTGGCCACGTCTCACTTTCCCTGCTTTAAAGCTCCGAACCCTATAAATGGGGGTAATCAGAATTCTTTCTAGTTTTCATCCCCACTTATAGTTATTCGCATTTATAGTATGCACGTGGCATCTCCTCCCTAAGATTTTCAATTTTTCCTTAATATCATGTGTATTTTATCTCTCATTGTTATTAATAATAATATCTAGTTTTCATATATTTTTGCGTTTCTTTTGTCTTGTTTTGTCCTGTGTGAGGATTTTTGAATTAATTTTGATTGATTTATCATTTCTATAATAATGTTTTAGATTAATACACATCCCAAGTCATAAGTAATTATAAAGTTTAGAAAAAAAAAATCTAAAATGTTTAATTTGAAAATAATAGTTAACATTTGAGGTGAGATTTCCGATCAAAATCTAAGAAAGCCAATTTGCAGGAAGTTGCCTGTTTAACTTTATCTTTTCCAACCAAATTTTATGATTGTAATTTATTCTCAAATATTTTACTTATAACGCCACTTAAACATAAAATATTTTTTAATTTTAATTTTTTAATTCTTTTATCTGATCATTACAATTTTTATAAATTTAAATAAACACAAAAAATAATACAACTTTTTCAAATTTTAAAATAAAAGTTATATCAAAAAATTATATTCAAACAATTTATTAATTTTATAATTTTTTTTTCAAAGTCTTATCTCCTTTTTCAAAACCTAATTAATAATATTATCTCAAATTATCTCACAATTATTTACAAATATTTTGAAATATCCAAACGAGTCCTTATATGCAACATCTTATTTGACTCTTCACGTGGCTCTATTTCTACTTGTTCAAAATTATCCATAAATGGTTGGATAAAGAAATCATACATTTAGGCCCGGTTTGGTTACACGATACACATCTCATACATTAGTTTTTCCTATCCAAATATACAATATTTTATTTCTAAATTTTAAAAGCATCCACTTAAATAAACAGTAATAAATAATAAAAATTGACAGTAAACAGTGCATGAATAATGCTAACTGGTATGAGCAGTATGTGAACACTGTATAAACAGTGAAAACTAAAAATAAACAGTGCGTAAACTGTGCACTTTCGGCTCTCTAATCAACGGTGAAACCAACAATTTTTTCAAATCTCAAAAATTAAAAACTATCTTATCTCATCTCACTCATGTCCAAACACATATTTTTTTTACAAACTATTTCATCTCATCTTAACTCAAAAATTTAATTCACTACTATTCAAAATATGTCATATGAACTGTATATCCAAACGATGTCTTATTTTGTAAAGGATAAATATTTTAGCTACAAATAAATTTTATAAAAATAAACTTATAAATTTTTGTAATTGAATGTAATATGTTAAATTGTAAAATTACTTTTACGATATATCACGTTAAGTTGTTGGATTATGAACTCATATTTATAAAATATTTTTATAATTGTAGAACTTTTATCTGTAAAATAAAGATATACTCTATTCCTTTACACACACATATATATCATTAACTGAAACTGAAACTACAAGAGGAGAGTAGAAGTTGGGGAATCCAAACAAATATCCCAAAACAAAATATAAAAAACACAAAAAAAGAAAAAAAAAGAAAAAAAAAAGGAGAGAAATGATAGTAAGTATGTAAGTGCAGTATAATTATTTTAAAAAAAGTAAATAAATACATGACTCATATGAAAAGAAAATTAATTTTTTTATAATAGATTCCACTCTCTTTTAAAGTGATTACACGACATTTTTGCATTTTTGTATTTAAGGATTATACGTAGCATTATTGTGAAGAAAATGAAACTAACGGAGAAAAAAGGCCCCAACTCACACATACGAACGTTGTTATTAGGCGAACAACACAAACATTAACCGAAAGTTACAGTGATTTAATGGGAATAGCCCGAAGGGGCTGGGCAATGCGTAAGGTAATTCCAATCGTTGTCTCCCTCATGTCCATATCTTCTGGCTTCATCTCATCTTCAAGCTTCCAATTAAAGTGGTGAAGAAGAGAGGCCAACATGAGGGGTACCATCCGATTGGCCAAAGGCAATCCAGGGCATATTCTTCTTCCAGCTCCGAAGGGAATGAGCTCGAAATCCCTGCCTTTATAGTCGATGTCTTTATCTAAAAACCTTTCAGGCGAAAACTGGTCTGGGTTTGGCCATGTGCTCGAATCTCGTCCCATTCCCCACACGTTGACTAGTATTTGTGCATTCTTTGGAACAGTAAAGCCACACATTTCTACGTCAACCTCGGCTTTGTGGGGGAGTAGTAAAGGCGCCGGTGGATGCAACCGAAAGGTTTCTTTCACTGTCGCGAGTAGATAAGGTAATTTTGATATGTCGGATTCTTGAACAAGCCCATCTTTGCCAATGACTTTTTGAATCTCTTCTCGGACTTTTGCCATTTTGGGGGGATTGTGTAGTAACTCTGCCATTGCCCATTCCACCGCGCTTGATTTTGTGTCGCTCCCTGCACTAAATAAATCCTGATAGGAAGTATGTGAGAGCTAAGTTTAGAGCTACCCTTTTTCTAGGTTTGACGAAGACGAGAAGGAAGTAGATGAATATATATCTATATATATATATATATATATATATATATATATATATATAACATTATTATTTTAACAATAGTTAAAAAAAAAAAGGAAGCTGGTAATCATCATCCAAAAGAAAAAGAACAAAGCAATACACCCGCCTCGTGAAATAAAGCTGGTAATAGTTGAATGGCAACAACATATATAATTGAAATGAAAGATGATTTTGCAATATTATGAAGATGAGATAAAAAAAAAAAAGATAATGAATCACCATAAGCAGATGTTTGATATCGTCGTAGCTCAATTCTGAATTATCTTCTTCAACGAGACTAAGGAGGGAGTCAAGTACATCGCTGACAGCCTTGGAAGCATTTGACGTTGCTCTTAATTGCAGGCGTTCATTGATAATACCATCCAAAATCCCAAACAATTTTGCAAAATAAGCTGTAAGCCTCCGGCGTGTACCTTGCGGATCAAATAAACGAAGTGCTGGGAAATAGTCTGCAATATTTGGCCTCCCACCTTCTTCCATGGTACCCATTATAAGAGCCTGGAACTCCTGGGATGTATTCGAACTATACTGGGCCAGGTCAGTGGAGAATAACGTGTTTGAAATGACATTAAAGACTGTTGTGAAGGCAACTCGACCAATATCTATCGCCTCGCCACTGTTGCAACTTGCTCCAATATGGGCAATTAGCTCTTGAACCTTTTTATGTCGCATGGCTTCGGTGGCATCCAGCCGTTGTGGAACAAACATTTCCATGGCTGCAACTTTCCTGAGACTCCTCCAACGAGTCGATGCGGGTAGCCACGCCATCGAGAATTTGTAGTGGTCAGATGCTCGGGCCGCGTCCGGGATAGTTCGGCTGGAGAAGGCTTGGTCGTGTTTTCGCAGTGCTTCTTTGGCTGTGTCTGGAGAGGAAATGACTACGGTGGTTGTGCTGCCGAGCTTGAGAGTCATTAAGGGTCCATATTGTTTGGAGAGCTTGGCGAGAGTTTGGTGGGGTTTGCTGCACAGCTCCTGCAAGCAGCTGATGTTGCCAACAATAGGAAAAGCCTTGGGGCCAGGAGGCAATGAAGTGAGACAGCCAGACTTCTTCTTCCGGCCCCCAAGACCGGAGGCCAGCACATGAATGAATGCGGACACAAAGGAAATTAACAGCAGCAATGCTATGTAGTCCATTAACTCAAATGTATGTAGAATTGGGGTAGCTGCATGCATGAAAGGGAAGGAATTCGGTTTAAGCTGCATGAATATGCGAAACACCAATACAGATCCAGTTATTTATAGCAGCTTTCTGAGGAGAACCATTCCCGTTTCTGAATTCCGGAGGGTAAGAAATGTGTGGTGTTAGTAACCTACCCACATCCGACAAAATAATCGGAAGCCCCACGTCGCGTCAGCCTCCATAATTACGATTGGAAAGGAGGTGGAATTGTTTGTACTAAAAAATCTTCTTCATACTCTATTATTTATCACATACTTAACACACCTAGTGTAATGAGTTAAAAAAAATAAATAAATAAAAAATTTGAGTGTATGGTGTGTGGAGAGTGTAGGCAGATGTGTAAAAATGCTCTTGTTTGTACACCGTCTTCTCTCCTCTAATAATTATAATTTTATTAAAATTTTATATAAAATAAAATAAATCATTCAATTTTTTAAAATAAAATAATATTAAAAAATATAATTTAAGAATATTTTATTTAATTTTAATTTTAATTTCAAATTTCAAAACATCTCACCCCCACAAATAAAAACAAACGGATTCTAAAATATCAGTCATGCGAAAGTTACCCTTGTTATTCAACTTAAGTGCTTCAAGTATAAATAACACATAAAATAGGATATATATAATTTATTTAAATGTTGTTCAAAATATTTATATGAATAACATTAAATATTATATAGAGGTTCTACTTATGGCTATATCTCTCACCTCATGGGACACTCAAGTTCAAATAAGAACTTAATATATCTGTAATTGTAACGTTGACTAGGGCAAGTTTGGCCCGTTTAGAGTTTAGATGAGACATAAAATTTTTATCTGATCTCATTTTATCTTATTTCTAAATATAATTCAAATATAAAATTTTCAAACTAATTATTACAAAATTTTTAAATAAAAAACAATTCAAATTTTTTCAAATTTCTAAATAAAAATAATATTATAAAACTATATTATTATAATATTTTTACTTGATAATATTTTTTATTCAACTTTTTTTTCTCAGTTTTTAAAATTTTAAAGTTACTCAACTCAAACTATATCACTACTATTCACAAACTATCTTATTATTATTCATAAAATCCTTTTCACATCTCACTCCTTACCTCTCACATAGAAGGTGGTCATCGATGATCGCTATGATTGCATTTTTTTTTATTTTTTTTACTTAATTGTTAGGTAATTATTTTAAAATGAATTTTTATTTTTAATTTTCTAAAATATTTAATGAATTTAAAAAAATATTTTTACTTATTCAGTAGTTGTTTCGGTGGTACGATCTTTTTTTTTAATGTTAAAGGATATAAAAAAGTGCATAATAATAATAATAATAATCATAATTAAAAAAACAAAAAAGCAAAAAACCTCATCTACCCTTGTCGGCAGCATCCATCAGTGGAGTCCACCTGTGAATGTAGCAACACTCTTATTACATGTGAAGATGCATGAAGAAAGAGCCGAGACGCCGGTAATGATAAGATGTTTGTTGGTGTACGTACGTCTGAAGACTGATGTGAATTGTGTTGGGAAGTTCGCGAACTACTTATGCCGTAAAATAATCCACCTTGACCGATAGTTAATTTTCTTTTAATGTTTCTATTTATATTTTTAATATATTTAAATATTTTCAAAAAAATAAAAAAATCTATCAATATATTTAAAATCATTTTCTTAATTATTAAATAAAAAAATATTTAATTTTTTTTTTCCAAACAGTCGCGATACTGGCAGGTTTGGGGCCAAAACCAAAACACAAAATTCTCATCTCATCTCATCTCATCTCATCATTACACATTTTTCAAATCCCCATACAAAATATAATAAACAATTCAACTTTTTCAAATCCCAATACACATTTTTCAAATCCCAAAACAATAATAATACCAAAACTTAATATTTTAAACTTCAAAACAAAACACAAAATTCTCATCTCACCCCCCAAACCTACCGAAAAAATAAGTTTTTGCTTGCTGTTTCTCAATTCCAAAGGATAATCCACTGAAAAAATAAAAAATAAAAAATCCAAAAAATAAGAAATGTGTGATGGTTATAATATGCAGTAGTGTATAATTATCGTATAATTATTTAAAAAATTAATTATATTTATTATTAAAAAATTAATTTTTTTTATATAAATCTTATATTTATGCATATTTTCAAAAAAATTACTCAAAAATTACCTATTATACGACTATAAATATCTTTTATCAATCCTAAAAGCCTTGTTTTTTCCATGAGTAAAATTTGGTCCCAATCAAAATAAGAAATAGAACCAATTGCGAATTAGGTGATTTTAGCTGAGAAATGGTGGGAACGTAACGTCAAGAAGGAATCTAGGAGTACTAAAAATTTATCTGTTGATTAACACCAGAGAAAATCTGCAGGACCATTAGATTAACATGCATCACCATACAATAATTCTCCACATTTTTTTCATTTAAAGCATTGATCATGTTGATCAATCTTTATCTTCACCTACTCTTGTCTTTTATACGACACATGTCATGTTAATTTCAGTATCAATCTTTATCTTTGCGTACTCTCATTATATTTTTCACGATACATGTCGTGTTAATTTCAATATCAATCTTTATCTTCGCATACTCTTATTATCTTTTCCCAACACGTGTCATGTTAACTTCCTCAAGTTTCTCGTTGCAAGCTAGTTGCTAGAAATTGAATCTATAATTGAGATGAAGTTAGATTGAGAAGTTGAGAACAACATGCTGTAATTTGTTATGTATAGAACTCTTGATCTTGTAAACTGTTATGTTTATAAGTACAAGATCACAGTGATTTATATAGTATGCGTTACATAAAAATTTGTTCATTTGAATATGATACTTCAATTTTATTTATTGTCCTCACATATTGTGGATTAATACCTAATAAAGAAACTTGTTGGAATCACAAAGATAGAAAATATAAGACCATGAAACAAATTTCAAAATAAAGACCTCATAAAAGAGACAGGATTATTACTTTAAAAAGTTATAAATGATGTCGGGGAAAAATGATTGTCAAGAATCACAATTTAGGCATGGTTTAAACTTTTTAGACCATTCATCTTATTTCAACATATAAAAATTATTTAAATACAAATATTTTTAGATTTTAAATTTTTAAAATTTTCATCTAATTATTACAACTTTTTCAAATTTTTAAATAAAATATAAAAACAATTCAACTTTTTTAAATCTCAAGACAAAAATTATATTAAAAAATTATGTTAAAAATTTATATTCTAACCATCTTACTAACTTTTTTATTCAATCTTTTCTTTCTCATTTTTCAAAACTTCATAAAAATCTTAACTCAAACTATTTCACTACTATTCATAAATGATCTCATTATTATTCATAAATTTTTCATTTCATCTCATCTCAATTTATCTGTGTAACCAAATGATACCTTAAACAACTTATACTTTTTAAAAAGCGTCCCAAGTAGGGTTGTGCATATGACCCGAAATTTTGTCGGATCCGACTAAAATGACCAGATCCGACCCGATTTTTTGCCGAGTTATTCTTGATCGGGTTTCCAACCCGGCTATTTTTAAAATGGAGGAACTGGTCCAAAACCGGACCAAACCAACTGGTCCGGGCCGATTCTCTGGTTTATTTTTACAGCCCTACTTTCAATGGAACTATCGACCTGTCTTAATTTTAAAGACTCATTTACTGGTGACTAAATTCATGACTTGGGTTTTGGGAACTAAAGACCATGTATGGTTTCAATGAAGTGCATGCAATCTCAATTTGCATGGCTTGCTTCCATGTTAAATCTTTGAGAGCCAGTTTATAGTGTCTGGGCTCCAAAGGCTAGGTGGCTAAATCAACCACAAAACAAGTGGGACTAGGGTGACGGGTTGATAAAAATACCTTGGGCCTATGGGTACCATCTTGATTCTAGGTAATCATGGCATGAGTGCGAATTGGGTCTGATGTTTGGATGGCTTGTGGTGAAGAAGGAATAGAAACCAAGTTGGGCTCAACTGGAACCACTGCAGGTTGGGAAATAGATGGGGCCAGATCTGTGTGAGAAGGACTAGTGGGACATTAAGGGCTGAGGGATCTGCTGGTGTGTTGAACCGAGACATTTTCAAGACTAGTGGGTAGAGCTCGAACTTTAAAGGCTTTGAAAGGGACCTAAAAATATTCTTGTTGAGTAGAAACTGGAAATATGGTTTCATAAAAAAGAACATGTCGTGAGATATATACATGACCAGAAAGTGTATTCAGACAGCAATATCCCTTGTGATGTAGTGAGTTGTAACGTCCCAATAGAAGGCCCAAACCACATAGCCTATACTCCAAAATGACTAATCAATGATACAATTGGAGCCTCATTGGAATCTTATAAAGAGTAAGAACTTTTCTTTTCCAAGCAATGTGGGATCTCATACACCACCTACCCTTATCCATATCATATGGGGTATCACAATCTACCCCCCTTAAATTCCCGACGTCTTCGTCGGGCCTGTCCATTGTAGGCAGCACGGCTTAAGTCCCATATGATATGGATAAAGGTAGGTGATGTATGGGATCCCACATTGTTTGGGAAAGAAAAGTTCTTGCTCTTTATAAGATTCTAATGGGGCTCCAATTGTATCATTGACTAGTCCTTTTGGAGTATAGGTTATATGGTTTGGGCTTTCCATTGGGGCGTTACAAATGGTATCAGAGCCTATCCCAACCAGATATGTGGGACTTGAGCCGTGCCACCTACAATGGACAGGCCCGACGAGGACGTCGGGAATTTAAGGGGGGTAGATTGTGATACCCCATATGATATGGATAAGGGTAGGTGGTGTATGGGATCCCACATTACTTGGGAATGAAAAGTTCTTGCTCTTTATAAGATTTCAATGAGGCTCCAATTGTATCATTGACTAATCCTTTTGAAGCATAGGCAATGTGGTTTGGGCCTTCCATTAGGGCGTTACAGAGTAGCCAAGGAAAACACACCGAATTGATTTGAAATCAAGCTTGGAGTGGCCAAAAGAGGTCAAGTATGAATAACATGCACAACCAAAGACTCTCGAAGTGTCATAAGAAGTTGGAGTTGTAAATACTAACTCATATGATGATTTGCCATCATGAATGAGAGTAGGTAATCGATTGATAAGGAAAATAGAAGTAGTGAATGCAGCAGTCCAAAATTTATATGGAAGAGACAAGTGATCCATTAGGGTTAGCCCAGTTTCAACAATTTGACAATGTTGTCTTTCAGCTATACCATTTTGTTCAGGAGTGCTAGGAAAAGACAAATGATGGATAATGCCATTAGAAGAAAAATAACTTTTCGATGTGTTATTAACAAATTCTCCACCCCCGTCACTTTGAACAATTCTTACACGAGTTAAAAAGTGAGTTTTACGAGCCATTGGAAAATGCCATATGTAGCGAGAATATTCATCAATAATGACTAAATAAAATCTAAAGCCATCCTAAGAGGGTATATGTGTAGGCCCCCAAACATCCATATGAAGAGTATGAAGAAAATGTTGAGTTGTAAAAAGATAATTTCTTAGATTTGCCAATGGTGCAACTTTCATAAAAATAAACACTTTTATTTGAAGCAGGCAAGCATGAAAGTAACAATCTAAGAATCTTTGAATTGGGATGGCCCAGTTGTGCATGCCATATGGTGCTGGAAACTCTAGTAGCTTAAAAAGCAACAGGAGAAAAGGAACTGATGGTGGAACATTATGGGAACAAGCCATCCTCGACCAAGCCTTTAAGCATTGCCTTGTTCATCCCCATGTCCTTGATAAAAAAAAAACCCCAAGGATAAAAGAGAAAGCAACAATTATGATAAGTTGTAAATTTAGACATCGAAAGCACTTTCTTTTTAATTTTGGGAACAATAAGGGCATTCTTAAAAGTAAGAGAAGCATGTGGAAGTTAAGAATGTGCAACGATAGAGATAGGAAGTCTGAACCGTTACCAACCATTACAGAGTTTGTGCCGTTGTACGGCAATATACCTTGAGCATCGATGGGAGTGGGATCCATGTGATGGTTAGCTCTGGTATCAGGAAACTAGGCATCATGGTTGTGTCTCCAGTTTGAATAGCAAGGAAGGCCTGATAATGCTCTGCCTCTTCATTTGTAGCAAACTGGTCCGGTTCCGATTTTAAGTTTTCTGGCACCGGATTGGTTTGTATAAATATATATTTTAATTAATTTTTAATATTAACTAATTATATTTAATGACCTAATAAATTCTCAACATGTTCCTTTAGACAAATACATTCATAATACTAATACAAAAATCGAAAAACAAGACCGAACCGGTAAAACCGGAAATGCTGGTTCAGGAGGATAACCGGTGCGGTATCAGTTTTTAAAAAGGTAAAACTGGTGTATACCTATTCGTTTTCAAAATTTGTCCCAAACCAGACCGATTACCCTCCTAATGAAAGATATAAATCCCGTCTTATCACCCGTGGCTTCACACAACTTCTTGAACCTGATTATGACGAGAACTTTAGTCCCGTTGTCAGGCCTAGCACGATTCATTTAATCTTGACGTTGGCCCACTCCCAAGATTGACCATTAAGATAACTTGATGTGAGCAATCCTTTTTTACATAGTGATTTGTAGGAAACAGTTGTTCTCACTCAACCACTTGGCTTTGAGGATCCAATTCACCCAGATTATGTTTGTCGTCTTCACAAATAACTTTATAGTCTCAAATAGGCTCTGCGAGCATTGTACATGAATTTAGCTCTTTTATATTCAGCATATGGGTTTTCAGCGAAGTCCATATGATGCCTCTTTGTTTTTTCATCGTCAAGGATTTCATATTATTCTTCTCTTGATTTATGTCAACGACATTATAATTACTCGTTCTTCTAGCTTGTCCATTACTCATTCATATGTCCAAAGTTTTTCACATGAAAGATCTTGGAGTTTTGTATTATTTTCTTGGTATTCAAATCTCATTGCCTCTGGCGTCTAACCCACTGCAACTGAAGGTACCCCTCTTAATGATCCAACTTTGTATCGCCAAATGGTTGGCTCTGTCCAATATTTGACGTTAACCCAACCCGATATTACTTTTACAGTGCACCTTGTTTGTCAATTTATACAAACTCCTTGTGAACTCACCTAGTTGCCATTAAAAGGATATTTTGATATTTAAAGGAGACACTAAATCTTGGCCTTCACTTTGTTAAAAGCCTTATCTCAGCTCTTACTGGCTTCTGCGATGCGGATTGGGCAAGGTCCCTGGATGATCGCAGATCAACTACCAGGTTTGCCATTTTTATGGGAGGTAGTCTATTATCAACTTAGGGGTATAATCGGTCCGGTCTGATCCAGTTTTGGATAAAATTTATGACCGAACCGGTATATACCGGTATGTACCGGTTTTGTATTTTCGAAAACCGATTACGCACCGGTTAACTTTCTAAACTCGTACCTTTGGTTTTACTGGTTCTGGTCCGGTTTTAATAAAATGCAAATGTGTTAGGCCATAAAATGTTTAAAACATATGATCAAATAAATTTTCATGTTCAAGATTAACATTTTATGTTATAAATTATAATAATATTATCTTCTATATAATTATAATTTAAATTGTTATTATATATTATATATAAAGTATATATAATATAAAAAATATTATGTATAAATTAAAAAATATTTTAAAATATATAAAATAGTGAACCGGTCCGGTACTAAAAAGCATAGAACTGAAACCGAACTGATACCAGCCGATTTTGGAATTAAGGGAACCAGTTCTACCTGTTCAGGCCGGTCCGATTTTTCGGTTAAATTTTACACCCATAGTCATTCCCCTTTTATCGCCAACCAACCCCCCAATGGACGGTGGAGATCAATCTGACCTAATGGCTCACATGGATTCTCTAGACCCTTCCGGAGAAGTCCACCATCTCTATAATATTATATAAACCTAGAACATTTAAAGCATCTTTACACTATTTTAGATACTCCCCTATCTATAACTCTTTTTATAACACCATAATACTTTACAGCCTTTCAAAGCCTTCTGTAATTACGATTTGGATATCAAGAATACCTCAGGTATTCTCAGAATATTCCATTACTATTTATTATTTTATTATTACTTTCACCTACTTTTTATTATTATTCATTACTTTTCAATACTATTCAATATTCTATTTTTATTTTTTATTTTTTCATTACTATTCACAACTTCTCAACTCCTATTACTATCCAAACATTTTAAGATCAACAGAGCTTTTCTGTTACGCGTGCTGTAGATATTTTAGTAAGATATTGTTAAAAAGGAGAAAATAAAAGAGAAGATAGAAACAAACAAAGGCTAAAAATATCTTGTACCATGTGCTTTTCTGGAGTCTTTTTAGTAGCATGTGAATCTCACTAGAGCTTTTCTCTTACACGTGCAGTAGGTACCCATTCATATGTCCAAAGTTTTTCACATGAAAGATCTTGGAGTTTTGTATTATTTTCTTGGTATTCAAATCTCATTGCCTCTGGCGTCTAACCCACTACAACTGAAGGTACCCCTCTTAATGATCCAACTTTGTATCGCCAAATGGTTGGCTCTGTCCAATATTTGACGTTAACCCAACCCGATATTACTTTTACAGTGCACCTTGTTTGTCAATTTATACAAACTCCTTGTGAACTCACCTAGTTGCCATTAAAAGGATATTTTGATATTTAAAGGAGACACTAAATCTTGGCCTTCACTTTGTTAAAAGCCTTATCTCAGCTCTTACTGGCTTCTGCGATGCGGATTGGGCAAGGTCCCTGGATGATCGCAGATCAACTACCAGGTTTGCCATTTTTATGGGAGGTAGTCTATTATCAACTTAGGGGTATAATCGGTCCGGTCTGATCCAGTTTTGGATAAAATTTATGACCGAACCGGTATATACCGGTATGTACCGGTTTTGTATTTTCGAAAACCGATTACGCACCGGTTAACTTTCTAAACTCGTACCTTTGGTTTTACTGGTTCTGGTCCGGTTTTAATAAAATGCAAATGTGTTAGGCCATAAAATGTTTAAAACATATGATCAAATAAATTTTCATGTTCAAGATTAACATTTTATGTTATAAATTATAATAATATTATCTTCTATATAATTATAATTTAAATTGTTATTATATATTATATATAAAGTATATATAATATAAAAAATATTATGTATAAATTAAAAAATATTTTAAAATATATAAAATAGTGAACCGGTCCGGTACTAAAAAGCATAGAACTGAAACCGAACTGATACCAGCCGATTTTGGAATTAAGGGAACCAGTTCTACCTGTTCAGGCCGGTCCGATTTTTCGGTTAAATTTTACACCCATAGTCATTCCCCTTTTATCGCCAACCAACCCCCCAATGGACGGTGGAGATCAATCTGACCTAATGGCTCACATGGATTCTTTAGACCCTTCCGGAGAAGTCCACCATCTCTATAATATTATATAAACCTAGAACATTTAAAGCATCTTTACACTATTTTAGATACTCCCCTATCTATAACTCTTTTTATAACACCATAATACTTTACAGCCTTTCAAAGCCTTCTGTAATTACGATTTGGATATCAAGAATACCTCAGGTATTCTCAGAATATTCCATTACTATTTATTATTTTATTATTACTTTCACCTACTTTTTATTATTATTCATTACTTTTCAATACTATTCAATATTCTATTTTTATTTTTTATTTTTTCATTACTATTCACAACTTCTCAACTCCTATTACTATCCAAACATTTTAAGATCAACAGAGCTTTTCTGTTACGCGTGCTGTAGATATTTTAGCAAGATATTGTTAAAAAGGAGAAAATAAAAGAGAAGATAGAAACAAACAAAGGCTAAAAATATCTTGTACCATGTGCTTTTCTGGAGTCTTTTTAGTAGCATGTGAATCTCACTAGAGCTTTTCTCTTACACGTGCAGTAGGTACCCATTCATATGTCCAAAGTTTTTCACATGAAAGATCTTGGAGTTTTGTATTATTTTCTTGGTATTCAAATCTCATTGCCTCTGGCGTCTAACCCACTACAACTGAAGGTACCCCTCTTAATGATCCAACTTTGTATCGCCAAATGGTTGGCTCTGTCCAATATTTGACGTTAACCCAACCCGATATTACTTTTACAGTGCACCTTGTTTGTCAATTTATACAAACTCCTTGTGAACTCACCTAGTTGCCATTAAAATGATATTTTGATATTTAAAGGAGACACTAAATCTTGGCCTTCACTTTGTTAAAAGCCTTATCTCAGCTCTTACTGGCTTCTGCGATGCGGATTGGGCAAGGTCCCTGGATGATCGCAGATCAACTACCAGGTTTGCCATTTTTATGGGAGGTAGTCTATTATCAACTTAGGGGTATAATCGGTCCGGTCTGATCCGGTTTTGGATAAAATTTATGACCGAACCGGTATACACCGGTATGTACCGGTTTTGTATTTTCGAAAACCGATTACGCACCGGTTAACTTTCTAAACTTGTACCTTTGGTTTTACTGGTTCTGGTCCGGTTTTAATAAAATGCAAATGTGTTAGGCCATAAAATGTTTAAAACATATGATCAAATAAATTTTCATGTTCAAGATTAACATTTTATGTTATAAATTATAATAATATTATCTTATATATAATTATAATTTAAATTGTTATTATATATTATATATAAAGTATATATAATATAAAAAATATTATGTATAAATTAAAAAATATTTTAAAATATATAAAATAGTGAACCGGTCCGGTACTAAAAAGCATAGAACTGAAACCGAACTGATACCAGCCGATTTTGGAATTAAGGGAACCAGTTCTACCTATTCAGGCCGGTCCGATTTTTTGGTTAAATTTTACACCCATAGTCATTCCCCTTTTATAGCCAACCAACCCCCCAGTAGACGGTGGAGATCAATCTGACCTAATGGCTCACATGGATTCTCTAGACCCTTCCGGAGAAGTCCACCATCTCTATAATATTATATAAACCTAGAACATTTAAAGCATCTTTACACTATTTTAGATACTCCCCTATCTATAACTCTTTTTATAACACCATAATACTTTAGAGCCTTTCAAAGCCTTCTGTAATTACGATTTGGATATCAAGAATACCTCAGGTATTCTCCAAATATTCCATTACTATTTATTATTTTATTATTACTTTCACCTACTTTTTATTATTATTCATTAATTTTCAGTACTATTCAATATTCTATTTTTATTTTTTATTTTTTCATTACTATTCACAACTTCTCAACTCCTATTACTATCCAAACATTTTAAGATCAATAGAGCTTTTCAATTACGCGTGCTGTAGATATTTTAGTAAGATATTGTTAAAAAGGAGAAAATAAAAGAGAAGATAGAAACAAACAAAGGCTAAAAATATCTTGTACCATGTGCTTTTCTGGAGTCTTTTTAGTAGCATGTGAATCTCACTAGAGCTATTCTCTTACACGTGCAGTAGGTACCCATTCATATGTCCAAAGCTTTTCACATGAAAGATTTTGGAGTTTTGTATTATTTTCTTGGTCTTCAAATCTCATCGCCTCTGGCGTCTAACCCACTGCAACTGAAGGTACCCCTCTTAATGATCCAACTTTGTATCGCCAAATGGTTGGCTCTGTCCAATATTTGACATTAACCCAACCCGATATTACTTTTACAATGCACCTTGTTTGTCAATTTATACAAACTCCTTGTGAACTCACCTAGTTGCCATTAAAAGGATATTTTGATATTTAAAGGAGACTCTAAATCTTGGCCTTCACTTTGTTAAAAGCCTTATCTCAGCTCTTACTGGCTTCTGCGATGCGGATTGGGCAAGGTCCCTGGATGATCGCAGATCAACTACTAGGTTTTCCATTTTTATGGGAGGTAGTCTATTATCAACTTAGGGGTATAATCGGTCCGGTCTGATCCGGTTTTGGATAAAATTTATGACCGAACCGGTATACACCGGTATGTACCGGTTTTGTATTTTCGAAAACCGATTACGCACCGGTTAACTTTCTAAACTGGTACCTTTGGTTTTACTGGTTCTGGTCCGGTTTTAATAAAATGCAAATGTGTTAGGCCATAAAATGTTTAAAACATATGATCAAATAAATTTTCATGTTCAAGATTAACATTTTATGTTATAAATTATAATAATATTATCTTATATATAATTATAATTTAAATTATTATTATATATTATATATAAAGTATATATAATATAAAAAATATTATGTATAAATTAAAAAATATTTTAAAATATATAAAATAGTGAACCGGTCCGGTACTAAAAAGCATAGAACTGAAACCGAACTGATACCAGCCGATTTTGGAATTAAGGGAACCAGTTCTACCTGTTCAGGCCGGTCCGATTTTTCGATTAAATTTTACACCCATAGTCATTCCCCTTTTATAGCCAACCAACCCCCCAATGGACGGTGGAGATCAATCTGACCTAATGGCTCACATGGATTCTCTAGACCCTTCCGGAGAAGTCCACCATCTCTATAATATTATATAAACCTAGAACATTTAAAGCATCTTTACACTATTTTAGATACTCCCCTATCTATAACTATTTTTATAACACCATAATACTTTAGAGCCTTTCGAAGCCTTCTGTAATTACGATTTGGATATCAAGAATACCTCAGGTATTCTCAGAATATTCCATTACTATTTATTATTTTATTATTACTTTCACCTGCTTTTTATTATTATTCATTACTTTTCAATACTATTCAATATTCTATTTTTATTTTTTATTTTTTCATTACTATTCACAACTTCTCAACTCCTATTACTATCCAAACATTTTAAGATCAACAGAGCTTTTCTGTTACGCGTGCTGTAGATATTTTAGTAAGATATTGTTAAAAAGGAGAAAATAAAAGAGAAGATAGAAACAAACAAAGGCTAAAAATATCTTGTACCATGTGCTTTTCTGGAGTCTTTTTAGTAGCATGTGAATCTCACTAGAGCTTTTCTCTTACACGTGCAGTAGGTACCCATTCATATGTCCAAAGTTTTTCACATGAAAGATTTTGGAGTTTTGTATTATTTTCTTGGTCTTCAAATCTCATCGCCTCTGGCGTCTAACCCACTGCAACTGAAGGTACCCCTCTTAATGATCCAACTTTGTATCGCCAAATGGTTGGCTCTGTCCAATATTTGACGTTAACCCAACCCGATATTACTTTTACAGTGCACCTTGTTTGTCAATTTATACAAACTCCTTGTGAACTCACCTAGTTGCCATTAAAAGGATATTTTGATATTTAAAGGAGACTCTAAATCTTGGCCTTCACTTTGTTAAAAGCCTTATCTCAGCTCTTACTGGCTTCTGCGATGCGGATTGGGCAAGGTCCCTGGATGATCGCAGATCAACTACCAGGTTTGCCATTTTTATGGGAGGTAGTCTATTATCAACTTAGGGGTATAATCGGTCCGGTCTGATCCGGTTTTGGATAAAATTTATGACCGAACCGGTATACACCGGTATGTACCGGTTTTGTATTTTCGAAAACCGATTACGCACCGGTTAACTTTCTAAACTGGTACCTTTGGTTTTACTGGTTCTGGTCCGGTTTTAATAAAATGCAAATGTGTTAGGCCATAAAATGTTTAAAACATATGATCAAATAAATTTTCATGTTCAAGATTAACATTTTATGTTATAAATTATAATAATATTATCTTATATATAATTATAATTTAAATTATTATTATATATTATATATAAAGTATATATAATATAAAAAATATTTTAAAATATATAAAATAGTGAACCGGTCCGGTACTAAAAAGCATAGAACTGAAACCGAACTGATACCAGCCGATTTTGGAATTAAGGGAACCAGTTCTACCTGTTCAGGCCGGTCCGATTTTTCGGTTAAATTTTACACCCATAGTCATTCCCCTTTTATAGCCAACCAACCCCCCAATGGACGGTGGAGATCAATCTGACCTAATGGCTCACATGGATTCTCTAGACCCTTCCGGAGAAGTGCACCATCTCTATAATATTCTATAAACCTAGAACATTTAAAGCATCTTTACACTATTTTAGATACTCCCCTATCTATAACTATTTTTATAACACCATAATACTTTAGAGCCTTTCGAAACCTTCTGTAATTACGATTTGGATATCAAGAATACCTCAGGTATTCTCAAAATATTCAATTACTATTTATTATTTTATTATTACTTTCACCTACTTTTTATTATTATTCATTACTTTTCAATACTATTCAATATTCTATTATTTTTTTTATTTTTTATTTTTTCATTACTATTCACAACTTCTCAACTCCTTTTACTATCCAAACATTTTAAGATCACCAGAGCTTTTCTGTTACACGTGCTGTAGACATTTTAGTAAGATATTGTTAAAAAGGAGAAAATAAAAGAGAAGATAGAAACAAACAAAGGCTAAAAATATCTTGTACCATGTGCTTTTCTGGAGTCTTTTTAGTAGCATGTGAATCTCACTAGAGCTTTTCTGTTACACATGCGGTAGACATTTTGTTCAGATATTTTTAAAAGAGTAATGCTATATATAGTCGTAAAATACGTAAATGCCGTGCAGTCGTTTTGAAAAAGAGTGGGGTCTGCTATTAACAAATTAATTTATTTTCATGTGGGTCATATATTTATTTACTTTTTTTAAATTGACTGTACGGCGTTTGCACATTCACGATTGTAAGTATCATTTCTCTTGTTAAAAAGGAGAAATGAAAGAGAAGATCGAAACAAACGAAGGCCTAAAAAATATCATGAGATGGCCTAAAAAAATAATGCCATCTCAGGATATATTTTTTTCCTTGGTCGTGACATGGAATTTAAATAATTTTGATTAGAGCTCGCATATTATTTTGTAAGACTTATTTCAATAGAAGGTTAATGTATGTATGAACAGTTTTTATGTTAATTAACTCATAAAGTTTTGGAATTAACAATATCTAAAGTGTGTTAATAAATAAACTTATTAGATAAATTTTTTCTAAAATAATATTCTTTCACCCAACATGATTTCAATTTAATTTTTATTTTTATTTTTTATTTCAATACATTGGAAGACATTTTGAAGAATATTTCTATTTATTTTGACTTTTCAATTTTTAATTGACAATACATGCATAGAAAAGTGTGGTTAGAGGGATTTTTATCTGGGAAATAATGTATCCACCGAGAAAAGCTAACGATTTCTTTTTACTTAATGGTTAAACAAGTTTTGTTCAATGAATTTGTGATTTAAAAAAAAAAATGTTTGAAAAAAAAATAAAACAAAAAAATTTACACGTTTGGTACCCACTCTTGATATCTGTAGCATGATCATTTTTATTTCCTCAAGTGGGCCCCTGTCGAAAAATATTTAAAATAAAGTAATTAGACCCGCATCCGAGAAAAATAAATAAATGGACCATGCTAGGGGGACCGCCCGCATGTACAGTTGTACGCGCCCCATTGTGTATTTAAGAATTTTTTAATATGAAAAAAAATTATAATTTTATTAATAATCACTATTTTAAACATTAATTAAAAAAAAATTGACAATACCTGAACGATAACTTTGAGCGATAATTTTGGCCTGGTTTGGATAGTAAGAACCTCCTATCACATCTCATATCATCTTAATATCCAAACATTATAAACATAAATACTTTTCAATTTTAAATCTCCAACTTTTTTATCATATTATTATCTAATCATTATAACTTTTATAAACTTTCAAATAAAGAACGATTCAATCTTTTCAAATACTAAAATAAAAATAATATTTTAATTTTATAATAATTTTATTCAATTTTATAAAATATTATAACTCAAATTATTTCAATACTATTTACAAATAGAGTAGTGATACGGATCAACCACTGTTCACGGCTGATCCGTAGCACAAGTGACGTGTATATATATATATATTTTGCAAAACACATCTCTCTCTCTCTCTCTCTCTCCTCTCACCGCCCGACTCTCCTGCAGCCAAGATTGGTACTGCCGTGCGCCGCCCAGCCTCATCGCCACCAACGATGACTCCACCTCACTCCGGCGATCAAGCCAGCCACCACCAATCTCCTTCATGCGCAGCTCTCTCTCCCCTACAGTAACCCAACCGAAATGGGTGAACCCATTTCTCTCAACTTGCGTCGCCGTACGCAGCCACCCAACCACCGCACCTCCACCACCTCACACCGGCGACCACTTCTCGCAGATCTAGCCACCACGAACCTTCATCTCCCTCTTCATCGCACACACACAAACTACCCATAAAATGGGTTTCACACGAACTCGAGGCCACTGACTGCTCTATCGTTGCCGTGCGTCGGTTATAGTCCCACCGAGCACCTCCCTTGACCACCGCGACTCCTCCGAGCCAGCCAAGCTCTCCACCTCTCTCTCGGTCTTTCTGTCTCGCCCTCCACCTCTCTCTCGCTCTCCACCTCTCATTCATCAGCTCTCTTTCTCTCATCAGCTCTTTCACTCCCTCTCTCACTCCTTCATCATCTCTCTCTAGCTTGCTCGATAGTATTTCGAATTCGGGTCGGGTCGGTGAGGGGGAGGACAAGCGACAGGGGAGGAGAGAGAGGAAGTAAACATTTCAAAATGAAATGTGTGAAATGAGAGGGAAGTGGATTTTGTTTTGAGGATTTTTTATCATTTTACTATGGTGTGTTTTGCATGATCTTAAACAATGACCGATGCCAATATTATTTCTTACAAATAATATCTTCTTTCCAAGTCCAAAGTATGCCTAAATATATGAAAAAATCTATTCAATCTCTTACTATTCACACAATCTCCACACACCACATATTTTTTAATTATTATTATTATTTTCTTTTATTAAATATTTAATATATGAATAATGAATAGAAAAATTAAATTATTTTAAAAAAAATAAACTCAACTTTTTTTAAAAAAAATATTAAAATTTTAAAAAATGTGGTTTGCAGAGGATGGCGAGATTGATACGCATTCTGAAATCAGATAAAAGTATCAAACCGTCGGATTAATCCTACGGTAGACATTACATCCACAACACCGTAGGGTTTCGGTAGCAGTCGGCAGGAGTGGAGACGGGAGTCGTGCTGAGGATGGGAGGGAAAGGAAGGAGAAGAAGAGAGAAAAACTACAGAGCAGCGCATGGAGGCTATAGCCGCCTCCCTCCCCCGCCAAATCCTTCCCAAGTCGACGCTCTCCCCTCCAAGCTCCGTAAACTCATCTCCTTCACTTCCTCTCACTACCCTAAACCCCAAGGTTCTCTCTCTCTCTCTCTCTCTCTGTATATGTATCTTATATGCACATGCTTATGACAAGGTTGTTGTATCTCAAATGGTTTTGTGTTTGTTTCAGGGTCTGCTGCGAAGGATGGTGATGCTAATAAAGTATGTTTCTTCTTCTATTCTTATTTCGTCATTACGATCCCTTCTCCGCCTAATAATAATTCGTTATTGAGAAAGATAGCAGACTAGCAGTGTTGGAATTCATCTATGATTTATGTTTTCTGGATTGTTGATTTTACTGCCGCCAGTTGGTTGATATTTGAATGCGCTTGTTTCTGTTCCCGACACAAATGTGGCCATTCATGATTTTTGAGAGTTTCACGAAAACATGTCGACAACTTTGAAAATCCGGTTATTTCTCAAATGATGATTGGATTTTTCAGGATGAAACTAACCAGCGCTTCCTTAAGCATTCGTTGGATTTTGTTTGCATTGATTTTGGTGACCATAGGTTCTCTGTTTTGTTGGTTAATCATGATTTCATGTTTTTAATGGCATTTATACAGTGTAATTTATTATCATGGTACTTCTAGAATGCAAACTTTCTAGTTTTTATGTTAGATCTAGTTACCCATCATACTTAACCCGTGGGGGTTGGATCAAGTGGTAAAAGCCTTGGGCTTGGGGTATGCTCCCCCAGGTCTAAGGTTCAAATCCCCCTTAGTGCAAACAATCTTTAGGGGCCATCAGACTGAAGGATTTTTCTTTTAAATTACCAAAAGTGCACTTGCTGGAAACTCTTTGCCTTGGGCTTGTGCACCCCTAGGATAGTTGGGACTCCATTCCCAGATACCTGGTGCCAATAAAAAAAAAAGTTACCCATCATACTTGTGTTTGATGGTGGCTAACTACTGAGCCCTAACTTCCCTAATTCTATTTAGGCACTCTTCCGAGCTTGAGAAATAGCTATAGTGCTTTGACTAGAATTTTGCAACTCACTATAAGAAGTGAGTTTTCGATGGCTGACTACATTTATGGCTGGAAACTCCTTTTTAATAGGTAAGCAAGAACTTTATTGATACGAATTTTATAGCTGGAAACTTAACAGAAAAGTACCAGTTGATCGTGGCTTAAAAAACCGACTTTGGATTTTCAGTTGTTTTCAAATTTTATTGGATGCTGAAACTAGGAGTGGCCAGTATGATAAGCTAACAACTGTTTGGATCTTATTCACGTTTGAAATTAAGGCTGTACAAGAAACCGTAAAACGGACCGGGACTGACTCAGACCGATCGCCGGAGCTCGGAATCGGCCAAAACTGGCATAGAACCGGTTGGCCAGCGGTTGAATTTGGCCAAAACCGATGTCCAGCGGTTCGGTCCCATTTTGAGGTTGGACCGGACCGCTAAACCAACTGATACTTGAAATTTTTTTTTTTTTTTAAAAAAAAATTATACATATATGAAACGACGCCGTTTCACTTAAGTGAGTGAAACGACGTCGTTCTGGACTTAATGTTTGAAAAAAATATAAATGAAACGTCGTTGTTTCCCTCTAGAGTTTAAACACACGCACTCACCCTTCTTCTTCCTCATTTATTTCTTCCCCTTTCTGATTTCACACCAGTTCACAGCGCCACCCTCTCTCTCTCTCTCTCTCTCTCTCTCTCTCTCTCTCTCAAATTGCACCTTGCGGCTCGCGGCGTCATCTATCTCAAATCGCAACCACCTCTATCGCCACCGAAGATGCCGACAAACTGACCGGAGTTAAGCCGAGACCGATGTAGATGGTTTTCTCCCCCTTCACCGGCCGGTTTCGGTCGAGATTCACACCATTTCAATATATCAGTGCTGTTTTTGGTTTTGGACCAAAACTGAAATCGAACCTTCAGTTTTCACCCCTATTTGAAATCTTACTTTTGGGGGGGGGGGGACTAGGGTATTGTCATATGCATTTTTATCGCATTACAACAATTTTTGCAAAATGAATTGATTCCTTCTCCTTCAGTCTAATGATAAGTTTTAACTTGTGTATGAGATCTTGTATGTCTTGTATTTTTTTAGAAAACCCGTGCAAAGGGTGTATCAGACCCAAATGGGATCACAGATGGAGGTGATAATGAGATTTTGAGGACACCTCAACATCCAGACAGTGGTGATGACACCACAAATGAGAAGAGAAAGAAAAAAAGAAAGAGGAACAAGGTTAATGACCTTAGATTTGAAACAACCTTAGAGAACTCAGATGCTCGTGTGAAACGACGGGAGCGCAAGAAAAAGTAAGCATTTCACTGTACTTCATGTTTTTAAGCAACTTGTCGTTGGCATGTAAGAAACCTCATGGCTATAATTGGTACTGACATGTTTCATATTATCTTCATCAATCCTGAATGATTTTATTATTTGACTTGAACATGTAGAACCATATACCAAAAATTAGAGATGGCAATATGTGACACAACCTGTGAACCCAACATGAACACGACACGAAATTAGCGGGTTTGGGTTTGATGTTAACGGATTCGGGTTTAAACGGGTCAACCTGCTAAACACGAAATCAATCCATTTTGATCCATTTAGAATTTATTTTAAAATTAAAATTTTTTTATTGTTAAATTGTAATGTTGATATTTCTCAGTATGCTTATTGTTTTTATTGTTTGAATTGTAATTTTAGACCTATGCTCATATTTGTTATTATATGGTTTGTAATATTGGTGTTATTATATGTTAAAATTTGAAAAATATTGATATATATTTTATAAGATATTGTGGTTATTAATAAATATAGATTTTAACTTTTATGTGAAATTATGTTAATCAGATCAAATGAGTTAGGCATTTTAGTTCAGCTCATTTACATGAAAAGAAGGGGTTTAAATGAATTGTGTCATGTTAACATATTTATAATTAATTATTACATATCTAATTTGGAGTTCAGTGATCAGCAAAAACTGTACAGTTTCTATCATAGAATTCCTTGTTTGCTATTTGGGTGTGCATGTTTGCGTACTCCAAGGCAGTTTTCAAGTTTTCAGTCTTGTAAAGTTTGTTTTTTGGGTGTGTGATATTGTACCGAGTCAAGGAAAGTGCTAGCAGCATCTGCACTTGTACAAGGAAATGACCGGTCAAGTTAGAATCATTGTAAATAACAATTCCATCTGGTAATGAACCAATGTGGGCCTAGTTACTCATGCTACTTTATCATAATTCACCCACACATTGTGGGACTCAAACAATCTGGAGCTTCACAAGCATACGGAATCTGAGTTTAAATACTGGTGTCTGTACAAAACTGCCTACCCAATGTCTCCAGCCAATGATATAGGATTCTACTTTAATTGTTTTTTAACATGTGTGGGTCAAGTTCGGTATTCTTGTTGTAGACTTTCCTGATCCTGTTTTGACAATACCTGTGTTGGTAATTTGTATTTAACTTGGACATACTTCGGGAATATAAAAAATCCATGTAATGCCAATGATATTTTTGCAGTGAGTAATGTGGTGTGATTGTTGCAAAAGCAAACAGATGGGGCATCCCATGGTTTTATTACCTTTTGCACTAAGCTCGGGTGTGCTCTGTTTACTCAGCAGATATGTGATTAGGTCTAAAATTTACACAGGTACTTGGAAGTGAAGAAAAATAAACATAAAAAAGCAAAGACTGGAGTGGATTGCGACTTTCCTGGACATGAGGAGATCAAATTTGGAGAAGTTGTTGAAGCTCCACCTAAGTTGGTTGGTCTTCCTAAGGTATCATCATTAATTTTTAGTGTTTCGTTACAGATTGATGATCTTCCGTGGACAAGAAATTTTAATTCTTCTTATATTACTGCTATTATTGAAGGCATTCAAGAATGTCCAAGGTGCTTCGCAAGAGAGGATTCGGTTGCAGGCTATTGAGAAATATAGGAATAGCAAGGGATGGGCTTCAAGGCCAGGGATTCAACTTCCTCCTGCAACTACTTCAACAGCATTTTAGTCAATTTTGGACTATTTTTGAAAATATTAAACATAGCTTTTATTTTTGCAAGAGGGAATCTCATCTACCCGTTTGTGTATTATTGAGGACAGGAGGGCTCACTAGTACTCTCTCCCAAATTCTGTAATATGAGTGGAAAAAGAAGGCTTGATGGATCATTGTCTCTTGTATTATAAGAGTTCAGAAATGTTTTTCACTTGAGAAAAGAGTTTTGTGGTCTCTCCGCCTTGTTTCCAGCCATTTGCTGGTAGGATTTCTTTAACAAGGGCGGCATCCATTGTCCATGCAAAGCGAAGGCACAAGTACCACATTCAGCTGTAATCCAAGACTCAAAGTCTCAAATTGAAATATTAAATTGAGGAATATCCTGAAACCCTTGCTGGGAAAAGCTTAAATGCCTAGATAGTTGAGTTTAAAGTAACGGCTATTGGCCCCATATAAAGACAGCCAAGCCAAAACTTCTGGCATCTGCTTTTGTTGCGAATCAGAGACGGAGAGGGTGGTTAGAGGATTAGTTTTAGGTATTCTTTTGTTTTTTCTCAAGCTGGGGGAGTGCTGATGGCGGTGAGCATTAGGGCAGAGAGGGCTCTTCGATGCATGTTTGGAATCACATTATTTTTTTCCACTTACCCAAAAAGAATTGGACACTTTTTAGATTAAAAATTCTACTCATCATTCCATACACTACACCTTTGTATATGCTTCGACTCAGATAAGTTGAATGGCTTTAACTTCTATGCTCAAAAGATAGGAAATCGAGTTAGTTTCCATTTTTGGAGAAAGCGCAAACTTCAAGGCCTCTGCCAACAGTTCTCTTCTCATCACTCGTTTTGAATGGGAAGCAAAGCAGCCTAAAATGTTGAGATCTGATTTTATATTCTTCCATATGCAAGCGTAGTACTTGAAAGGCCAAAAAATCATAGGCGGACGCCAAATACTGATAAAAAAGCAAAAAGAAAATTCAAAGGATGGAGATGAACATTTGCTCTATTCTTATTACCTTGAATGTAGGTACAGGACTGGTGATATATTCAAGTTGAGAATATACTAGAAGTTACCAGAAAGAATAAAAGAATCATAGAAATATAACCAATTCTGGTATCGCACTATCCTATCCACAAGAATGAAAACAATCCTAACTAACTTATTTCACTGAGGCAACCGAGCTGTGGGGAATCTTTCCTCCATTCTCAGATAAGGACTTGGGTTGCTACTTTGCTGCATCTTAGCTACAGGGGAGTATGGTGGACTTTACTTCTGTAATGCGTTTTCTTTGAGACTCCCCCTTAAGATGGACATAAATGTTTAGAACACCCATCTTGGACAATAGAAAGTGAAAAGTAAGAGCTGACAGTGTTAGTAAAGATATCTACCAGTTGGAACTTTGAAGCCACATGAACCGTGGTTATAATCCCAGCCAGAACCTTCTCTCGAACAAAGTGGCAATCCAGCTCCACATGCTTAGTTCTTTCATGAAAGATGGGATTTCTAGTCAAATGAATTGCTGATTGACTGTCACAATAAAGGAGAGTTGGTTGTTCATGATGCGCATTGAAGTCTTTCAACAAGGAAATAAGCCAAACAATTTCACAACTTGTGTGTGCCAATGCTTGGTATTCTGCCTTAGCAGATGATTTAGACATAATGGCCTGCTTCTTGGACTTCCAACTGATCAAAGAATCCCCAAGAAATATACAAAAGCCAGTGACTGATCTTCGTGTCTCAGGGCAAGCTGTCCAATCCGAGTCACTATAGGCTTTGAGATACACAACTGACTTAGAAGAGTAGAAAATGCCTTGCCCGATTGATCCCTTCAAGTATCTAAGCACTTTATGGGCTGTGTGCAGATGCTCTTAAGTTGGTTTATCCATAAATTGACTCAAGACATTGATTGCATATGTTATGTCAGGCTTGGTAACAGACAAGTAGATGAGCATTCCTATCAATCTACGATAGCTTGTAACATCATTCAAGTAATTTGTGGAAGAATCGGATAACTTATGATTCTGCTCTATTGGAGTAATAATAGGTTTGCATCCAAGCAATCCAGCATCCTTTAGAATTTCTAGAGTGTACTTTCTTTGGCAAATAAGAATATCTGCAGATGATCTTGCCATTTCCAGTCCAAGAAAGTATTGAAGAGCTCCCAAATCTTGGATTTTAAACTGAGTATGCAGATAGCTTTTAAATTGCTACTGCCTATTATGATGTCATCCGCATATACAAGAAGAGCTATAAAACCAAACTTATCATTTCTAGTGAACAATGAATAATCTGACTTCGATTGATGGAAACCAATGGCAATGAGAGAAGAGGTGAATTTCGAATTCCACTACCTAGAGGCTTGTTTCAAGCCATAAAGGGATTTGTGTAACTTACAAACAAGTCTGTTACCCTCGGTTTGAAACTCCCCCTTGAGCTGAAAATGGGAGGAAGGTCCATGTATATCTCTTCATCAAGATCGCCATGGAGGAAGGCGTTATGAACATCCAGTTGGTGCAAGTGCCAATCATGAACAACAATTAAAGCTAAGAACAGCTGCACTGTAGTGAGTTTGGCAATGGGACTAAATGTCTCTTGATAATCAAAGTATTCCCTTTGAGTATAACCCTTAGCTACCAAGCGGGCTTTGTTTTTATCAATGCTACCATCAGACTTCAACTTAACCTTGAATACATACTTATAGCCAATTGTCTTTTTCCCAAGGGCAAGGGAGTGATGGTCCAGGTGCCATTAGCTTCAAGAGTAGCAAGTTCAAATTGTATGGCTTCACGCCAATGGTCAGAAACAGCAACCTCTTCATAGGTTTTTGGCTCATGGGTAAGAGAAAAAGATAATGCATAGGACTTATGGGAAGGGGAAAGGTTATTGTATGAAAGGTGAGAAGCAAGTGGATGAGTGGTAGAAGGATGATGCACCTGATCATGTGATGATGTAGTGGCAGAATGACAATGATAATCACGCAAATATGAAGGTGCATGCTTAACCCGATCAGACCTCCTAAGAGGGACAAGCTGGTGAGAAATGTGAGGAGAAGTGAACTCAATTGGAGTAATGGGATCTAAAGGAACAGAGGAAGAACTAGAAGGCGTATTAGAATTAGGTGCAAGTGAAAGAGAAGCAGGGAGGTCAGGTTCATCAGAAGAAAGATTATGAATGGAAGGCGGGTGATGTAAGAGGAGGAGAGGAGAAAGGAATATTTGGAAGAGGTGGTGGCAATGTGAGACCCGAGATGGAAGAGAGATTGGAATCAAAATCAAGAGGTGATGTAGAGTCAACAGTAGAATCATATTTTTGAAAAGGAAAAACTGATTCCAAGAAAATCACATCACGAGAAATGAAAGTGGTGTGAATATTTAAGTCATAAACCTTTGACTCCAGCCGAGTAACCAAGAAAAATACACTGTTTCGCTCTAGGATCAAGCTTGGTTCTATTGTGTTTGAGGGTAGACACATAATATAAACAACCAAAGACTTTCAAGTGGGTATATGAGGGCAATGAACCAAATAGAACTTCATATGGAGTTTTGTTATTCAAAATTGGGGTCGGTATCCTATTGATTACATAGGTGGTTGTTAAGATGGCATCACCCCAAAATTTGAGCGGAAGAGAGGCTTGAAAAAGCAAGGCTCTAGCAACATTGAGTAAATGTTGATGTTTCCTCTCCACAATCTCATTTTGCTGTGGGGGTATAGACACAAGTCTTTTGGTGGAGAATACCATTGGAATTGAAAAAATATGGTATATAAAACTCCATACCATTGTCTGTCCTAATTTGCTTAATCTTAGAGTTGAATTGGGTTCCTACCATTTAAATGAAAGATTGAAGAATTTGTCTAGCTTATGATTTGAATTTCATTAAGTAAACCCATGTTACTCTACTGTGATCATCAACCATGGTGAGAAAGTATTGATGTCCTTGCAAAGATGATTGAGAATATGGACCCCAAATGTCACAATGTATTAAGTAAAAAACCAAAGATATATAGAGTAGTGCTAGGTGAAAAAGGAACTCTCTTTTGTTTAGCCAAATGACAAACAATACAATAATTATGGTCCCTACACTTTACATTAGGAGAAGATGATTGAATCAAATTCATCCTCTAATTTAATAGATGCCCTAGTCTAAGGTCCTAGACATCAAAATCCTTCCATTTCATGGCATGGCAGACCCGAGAATTGGAGTGAAGCAAAGGAAGGCTAGAGTTGTGGTTGGAAGCCTTATGTCTGAGTGAGCTGGATAGGAGGTAATAAAGGTCATGACAATTTTTAGCAAATCCAATCATTATCCATGAAGAGAGGACTTGTATAAAGCAACGATTATGCAAGAATACAATGCATAGAGGAGAATTGTGAGTGAGTTTGCTAACAGACAATAAATTAAAAGTGAAAGAATTATTACAATGAACATTTGTGAGTATGATATTATCTTAGCGTTGTATAGTTTCTATGTGTGTGACAACAACCTTAGTACCATTAGGTAATTGGACATGAGCTTGGGTGGTGCAAGTAATGGTGGTGAATAAAGAAGGAGAACAAATCATATGATATGTAGCTCCAGTGTCTACCATCTAAGGTGCTGATCATGAATGGATGGAAGAGTATGAGGATGGTATACTTGCCATGTTTGAATGGTGTTTGTTGGATGATGTGCATTGTTCTGGTGCTAGAGAAGCAGATGGTTGACCGTGATTGAGCTGTAGTGTCTCACCATTGACAAGAGCCAGAAGCTTCTGAACTTGGTCTTAAATAAATGACAGCTGAGGACCTTGAATTGGCCAATTATGTTGACCTTGAGAGCCTTGAGAAAGAACTTGATTAGCCGAATGGGTCAAGGATGAATTGTTACTGCTAGAATAGTCTAGCTTGGACTTTGTAAACTTGAAGTTTGGTGGAAAACCAATCAGTCTGTAGCATTTTTCTCGGATATGCCCAACTTTCCCACAGTGCTGGAAGGTAACCTTAGGCTTCTCCCTCCTCTTGGGTTGATTATTGACCACTGCAAATGCCGATGGTTCAGCAATGGGTAGCACTAGAGTTTGTGCCTGCCTTTGCCTTTCGTCTTGCAAGATCATAGAAAAGGTCTTGTCCAAGGAGGGAATAGGGCTTATAAGTATGATCTGCCCTTTGATGCTCTCATAAGAATCATTCAAGCCCATTAAGAATGTGAAGACGTAATCTAAAATCTACACCTCACTAATAGAACTGAGTGTCTTGCAAGTGCAGAACCCACATGAGTATCATGGAAGTGGTCTGTAGTTGTGCAGTTCTTCCCATATGGCATTAAGCTGGGTGAAATATTCACTCACTAATTGTGTCCCTTGAACAATCATTCCAAGTTATTGTTGTAGCTGATACATCCTCACATTGTCGGACTGAGAAAAGCGTGTCCTAAGCTTCTCCCAAACTTCCTTTGCAGAGCTAATGTAAAAGACATTGGAGGCTATGTCTTTCGAAATGGAATTAAGGATCCATGAGAAGATTAGATTGTTACAATGCAACCAAGGGATGTAAAGAGGGTCGGTTAATTCTAGAGTTTGGATACTTCCATCAAGAAATCCTAGCTTATTTTTTTATTGAAATGGCTAGGGTGAAGGAACAACTCCATGAAATGTAATTTGCTCCTGTGAGTGGAGGTGAGATGACTACGGTATGAGTATTGTCACTATGGTGAAGGAAAGATGGAGTAGGTCAGAAGATCACTAGATCCTCTCTGATACCATGATAAAAAAGTAGAAAGAAAATACAAAGGATGGAGATGAACATTTGCTCTATTCTCATTACCTCAAATGTAGGTATAGGACTAGTAATATATACAGGTTGAGAATATGTTGGAAGTTACCAGAAAGAATAAAAGAATCGTAAAAATACAACCAATTATGGTATTGTATTACCCTATCCACAAGAATGAAAACAATCCTAACTAACTTCTTCCACCAAGGCAACTGAGCTGTGGGGAATCTTTCCTTCATTCTCAGATAAGGACTTGGGCCGCTGCTCTACTGCATCTTGGCTATAGGGGAGTATGGTGGACTTCACTGCTGTAACGCGTTTTCTTTGAGAGATACTTTAAATAAAGTAAAAAGAAAAAGATATATTTTATCTAGAAAATGATAAACTTGTAAATTAGTCTACGATTAGTTTATTACTCTATTTAAAATAAAGGATAGTTAAGTAAAATTGAAACTATCTTTTAATGAATGTCACAATTCTATTAACTGATTTAAAATGAATTATTAAATAATTATAAGTGTATGATTAATCATTTTATCTGAACTCTTTGGTCTCTATGGCTTGCCCAACTTGCCCTTCAAGAGACACGAGCAACACGAGAAGACTCCCCGGCGCTGGACCAACAAATTCACCACCATCAGATCCTTCAAATCTGATTGTTGTGGCTGCAAAGAGACAGGAGCTTGGGTCCCACGCGCCTCACAGATTTTGACGTCTTCTAGAGTTCGTTTAAACTGTAATCCATATATTTTTGCCTTTATCTTACTGTTTTCCTTATTGTTTCCTTATTATTTTTCTCAAATTTTGCTAGGATACTCTTATATGTAAAGAGTTTAGTAAAATACTTGAACCGTTGGCACCCGACGATTACCACCTCCTCTTTGGTCCTTTGGCGGTCTCTCTCTGACACAACCCATGAGCCCAATTTTTTTTTTTTTTTTACTTTTACCCCCGGTGCTAGAATCACATTTACTCCTTTGGGAGAGTGAAGTTTTGCAACGCTGTATTATGCAATGGAGTTTGAATTTTTTAACTGGTTTTTTATTATAAGAGTTGTCCTATTTGGCCACAGGATCGTGAAGACGAGGCAGTGAACTTTCCCAACAGCCACTTCAAGACAAAAATACAATCATTACAATCACCATGACTTACGATCATGAACTACAATCCCACTCAGATTGTATAAAAACCATTATTGTGTGCGGCTCCCTCCTAGCAAGGAAGGGCAGGAAACATTTACTTGTTTCTAGGGCTCATTTATTTTTCTTTTTATATAAGGTTGTATTAGTTAAGAAATGGTATTTGTCAGGATCACTGCCCTTACTCATGTATTTTTGTATCCCTTAATTATAATATATCGAGTTTGCTTAAAAAAAAAGCATATATATCATTAACGTAAGAAAAACTAAATACATGAGGATCATGTGGAGTTCTCTAACAAACACATCATTACAACAACCATAGTACAAAAGTGAAAAAAAAAAATCAGATTTTGGGACCAAAAATTTGATCCCCACCACTACCCTGCAAAGAGGGCATTGTCTTAAATGGTTTTACAGTTCACATAGTTGTGCGAACTATGATGCCATCGTTGGAGGCGATGGATCTTGATGGTGCACTGCACTTTGTTATCCTAAGAATCTAAGATATTTTTTGAAGAGACTCGTATTCCCTGCCTCAAGATCGTCAGTTAGGAAAAATAGAAATAGAATAGGAAGACCGGCATCAAATGGCTTGAACTGCGGTTGATCGAGTTTCTTCACGCTCGCCTATGACGGTGTGTTGAGACCACACGCTAATGATTGTGAGATGGGGGTGGGTTAGATCTAAAAGGTCTTGAGGTGGCGAAACTACTGGTACGACGAGTGTAGCTATTGGATGCATTTTGGCACGACGATGTGTGGCAGCCACGCGCGAAACAAGCCGCGAGCGAGAATCATGTGCCAAGATTTTTCATCGTAGTTCCGCTTCGTCCCTGTAGATCGATGGCTGGGGGGTTGCGTGGTGGGGTGTGTGCAGGCAGTCAATCACCGGAGTGTGGTAGATTTGGTCAAAATCAAGTTGATGGAAAGGAATGATTAAAAATACTAGTAGAAGAATTTATGAATAGATAGGTACTGGAAAATAAATAGAGAAGAAGATGAGCTCTTCTCTCATATGGAAATACAGATAGGAAAGGATGAGGAACTTTTATAAAGAACGGTAGTTTCTCTTTCTATAAAGAGAGAAGTGGTTTGTAACCAATCCAATTATTTGGGCTCGACTCAAAATATTCCAGTTCGAGCTTGAGATTTTTATTTATTTTTTGTTCAAGGTTGACTCGATAAGCTAAAGTTTCAACTCGAGTTCGTCTAAAAAAGGAGCTTGAGCTCGGCTCGAATTATTTATTATTTATTTTTTGAATAAGATTTAATAATTAATAAATTAGATAAATAAAAAATATATAATATCAGATTTTAAAAATTTATAAATAATTAACATCTAACTAGTTGATATTTATTCATAACAACAATATATTCTATGCTTATAGAAATTATTAATACATATACATAATATGATATCATATATCTATTTTATATATAGTTCCCACAAACTAGTATATGAAATTATTAAATCTTATCGACTAACTATTGTACAAATTATGAAATATAACTATGAAATATATTCTATATATAGACATAAGTAATTAGGTTACATATTATATATTTAATTATAAAAGTGTTATGCTTATATTATTAGCTAATATATACATAGGTGTAAGTATATATTTATCAATATATGAATGAGTTTTAATCGAGTCGAGCTAACGAGTCGACTCGAGTATAAACGAGCGGGCCTTAATAAGCGTTAGTCGAGTCGAGTCGAGTTTTATCAAGTATGTATCATTTACTAATTGAGCGGGTATTTGCTTTCACGGGCAAGCTTTTTTTTTCACTAGTCGAGTTCGATTCAAGTTTAATCAAGTAAGTACCAAGCAAGCTATCGAACAGACTGATTCATTTACAGCCCTATACAGAACCTATTCCGAGTTAACTTAGCCCCATTATGACCCGAAGCGTTGGGTCAACAGATAATGCTGATATGTTAAAATGGCCACATGTCATGCTTTGATTGGTCTTTTATGTGGCGTAAACCCCACTTGAGAAATTTACAGTTAGATCTTTTGATAATAAAAAGTTTGTAGACGAAAGGAACTAATTGATAATTTGAAAATTGAAAACATAAAGAGTACAATGTAAAATAGAATTCAGAGATATCAGTTGGCATATATGTAGTTCTGCAACACAACTCAGTAAACAGAATTTCTGAGGAACCATTTCAGATGTTACGTTGCATGTTCTTGCCGGCGGATGGAACAGAAGAAGGAAGATGATGTGAAGGGAAGGGAGAGATGACAACTTTTCCTCTTGCTCTTCCTGTTTCTAGATACCCAAAAGCTTTAATTACATCTCCAAAAGAATATGGGCCAGTTGGATCGATCACAGCCTTAAGCTTTCCGCTCTCCAAATATGGCCTAAGCTTCTCCAAGTCATCACCGCACACTGTCAAGCTTGAATATATAGCTCTTGGATGAGAAGGAGGCCATGTTATGTCAACAATTGGGGCATCATCCTTAGCTACCACAAAAGAATTCTTGCAATCGCCTGAAGATCAAAGGTTTTAAGAGAGATGAAAACTAAAACCAGTTGAATAGTGACTATCTCACGGATAAGCATGCTTTAAGTTAATTCTACCATCTTTCCAACAAACAAGCAGAGCACTTCCATTAGAACAACAAATTCCCAAATCCATTCAGCATATCAAGGTGCTGATATAAAAGAGTGATTTACCACAAAGCACTACTCTAGGTTGGAAATTCCTAGGAAAATATATACCCATAGAGAAACTTGTTGGAAAATATTCTGAAACACTTTGTAAACTAGAATATATGCAAAATAACAAGAACAAATTAGAAAGAGAGAACTCGGTGTTGAGGCATGTTGTGATGGACGCTTTCCTTAGAGTAGATTCCGCTACCTCCAAATTTAAACATGCACTAGGCTTCTTGACAGTCTACTCCCAAGATATAACAACGTCTGTTCCCGTTAATCTTCTTGTCGGTGCACACAAAAGGAGATCCTCGAACCCGATATAAAATAGTCAAAGCCTAAAGAAAGAAATATAAAAAGAATGATGAAGTGTTTCTCTAATTTTTGTAGAGAGTTTTTAAGTCAATGAGTTTGTGGGTGGAGTTCCCTATTTATAGAGAATGAAATGGTACTTGTAAAAAGTCACAACTTATATAAATGAAAGGGTATTTGTGAAAAGCTACAATTAAAATGAATGAGCACTTTTGAAAAGTCACAAATATAAGAGAATACATTGAAAATGTTTCTAATTCACCAAAGGACAAAACCTTTTGTTTGGTTAGGAAGCGGTTAAGGCTCATATCCCCAAGATGCATACATTGGTTCAAGTTATCAAAACACATTTTCATTTAAATCTAGACAACTGAACGATCGATACATTGAACATACGTAATGGTTCACATTATTTTTACTTTACATCAAATATTTTAATTATTTCTAAGTTTAAAAACCAACAAAACTTACCAATTGTATCATAGAGAAAATCATATTTTTCATCAATGTCATCATATCTAGTCTTTCTGTAGTCAACAACTCTATCAGCACCCAATTTTTCGACGAATTCCACCTTTGGGGTACTAGTTGTAGCAACAACATGAGAAGCACCACGCAAGTGCTTGGCTAGTTGAACGACCAAAGTTCCAACACCCCCTGCTCCACCAACTATAAAAACGGTTTGCCCCTCTTTAAAACCTGCAGTTTTGAATCCTTCTATTGCAGTCTGAACTGCTAAAGGCAAGCTTGCAGCTTCCTCGAATGAAAGATTATTTGGTTTTGTTGCAATCAAGCTCTCTTCCACGACTATGAACTCTGCCAGAGTTCCAAGCTGCTTCAGTTTTTCTCCTGCATTGAAATCTTGGATGTTGCCATAAACCTCATCACCCACATCAAATTTCGTAACGCCTCCACCTTTTCCTATCACTACGCCAGCCATGTCACAGCCAGGTACTACCTGCACACTAACGTATATCTTAATGACTATTACATGGAAGATCGGTTTTGAAATATATAGTTCTATAGTAACAGATTATTTGCAAGCCACAAGTACGCGATTTTTTCAGCCTGCATTAATTTGCATTTTTTTTTCCTTTTTGAATAAATTATCTATTGTTGTTTATCTTTGTCTTTTCTACCAGCTTTTCAACAGTTTCCCTATCTCAAAGTTATCAATATAATATATACGTTTGTGAAGTCAGTGTAAAGCATTTCAAACCAAAAACTTGGAAAAACCAGAACATGAATAGCTAAGAGAATAATATGTTAAGAACCTTGGGGGGGGGGGGGGGGGGGGGGGGGGTGTCGCTACTATGTACAAATACATATTTGTCTAACACTTAGATTCCTACTCACAGGGAAGTCTGAAGGAAAGATGGGTCGTTGCCGTCTTTTGAAATCAATAGGATTCAAAGCAGCAGCTCGAACTTGGACTAGTAGTTGGTTATGCAGGGGAGTAGGAATTGGGAAGTCTCCCAGCTTGAGGACTTCTTTGGGACCATACTCCTCGTAAAACCAAGCTTTCTGCATATTGTAATTCCCACGCGGAGTTATCTTGCCCTCTCCATCTTATACTGGTTTGGGGACATATTAAGTTATGAACTGTCATATTTAATTAATGTACTGAAAACAGTGATTGATGTACGTGTTTAAAGGAGTGGATGCCAGTAGAGACGATGAAAATATCTCTTATCCTATATGACTGTTAACATGGTGATTTATTCTCTCTACTTTAGAATGATTCCAAGTAAATCTTCTGGTTTTGACGAAAAGCAGTGGCCATAATGTTGTTCTTGTTCTTGTTTATGGAATGAATGAAGAAAGATTGTCTAGCTAGCACTATTATGGTGCACGTAAAGTCCAATTGTTGCCACAGGTTCTATTGGCAGTACAAGTTTGATGGAAAATCCAGCTTCCTGAAAAATACAGTTGTAGATGTTTATACGTTCCCTCTCTGAAGCGGTTTATCCTCTCTACTTTGGGATGATTCCAACTTGGGACCAAAGTAAATTTTTTGGTTTCCATGAAGAGCGGCGGCTATAGCGTTGTTCTTGTACGTGTATCGGACAAATGAAGAAAGAATATTGTAACCAGCAAGCACTGTGAATGTGCACGTCAGTTCATTTGTGGCCATAGGTAGAATCAAGAATTTTGTGGAAAATCCAACTTCATGAAATATACGTTTCTTGATGTTGATACCCACTCTGAAGAGTTTAATACTCAAACATCTTATAGATATATATATATATATATATATATATATATATGATCTTACATCTTCAATCTTGAAGGATGGTCATCCTCATCCGATAAATAAGATCCTATGATCTGATCTTCAATATAATTTGCGAGTTCGAGCAATATGAAAGAGAATCATTAATTGGAAATTGACCACCAATCCATCCCATAGCCACTCTTTGCAACAGATATCTATCAAGCACATGCAGGTGAGATGTTGATGACGGCTGCTTATCTGCAGAATGAATAATTCACAGCAATAAACATAAGATAGAGATCACACGACTAATAAGAATATATTAGTGCCGCCAAGTTAACCATGGATAAGTGTTCAAATCACCGTCGGAGACGGGGATCACGTGTTGAGGACCCATTATGTGCAGCAATCATGTCCAATAAAATTTTTGGACGGTGGTCGGTGGAGGTGGTGTCGATTTAGATGGATGCAAGTAAAAGGTACTGGATGTCTCTGGTACTTTAGTGAGCTGTTTGTAAGCTTAGATTGGAGTAAAAAAAAGGCAACGTACGCATTCATTAAACTATTAAACTAGGTTTGGATATCAAACCATATCAACTTATCTCATCTCATTATTATAACTTTTACAAATTCTTACATAAAATACAATAAACAATTTAATTTTTTCAAATATTTAAATAATAATAATATTAAAAAATATATTTTTTATTCCACTTTCATCTAAAACCATCTTATATCATCTCACTATCCAAACCTATTATTGAACAACCATGACAAACGCGCGCGAGGGAGGGATAACAGCTATGGATAGAGCTGGACTTCTGTTGTTTCGCTGTAAATGAGGTTTTAAGTTGTTTAGGTAATAGGTTTGATAATGGTTTAATTTTTGGCACCTTGATTTTGGAGTTTTTATAGGACAATATGGCGTTTCGGACATTTGGTCGAACAGGGGGCGTGCGAAACTACATTAAATAATTAATATATAACGTCAAGACCATTACAAATGATATAAAGGGTATATAATATGATTCAAATTAAAAAACTTAATGTCTTTACTAGAGATAGCAGGTAAGAGTAGTCATCATCACCATGCTACATAAACTTCATTTGAAATCTCTTCCATAAAAATAATAATAATAAATTAATAAATTGTGGAAATATATTCCAGTTAGGCTCAACGGGCTTAAAGCTAAGGCAGGATCATGGCCCATATGAGGCGGCCCACCACTACACAATGAAAATTCGCTAGCAGTATAAACGGCACGCCACAAACACAGGCAAAGGAATTTAAAAGCTACAAATAATCACGTATTCTTTATGCATTCTTTAGTTGAAATTATTTTATATTTTTTAAAAAAATCATTGGAAAATAGCCAAAAAATAGTAAAATTGACTGCTGTTAAGTATTTTGGGATTTAAACCGACTCTGAAATCATTTCGATACATTGGAGAACGTCCCGTTTGGACGTCATATTTCTTCTTGTACGTATGGACTAGTCTTTATATCCATTTCGGAAGATAATTAGAGGAAGAGTCGGGCTACTATGCCACCTGCTCTACTTAACCGTTAGTTGGTTTTTAAAATTTTTTATTTATTTATATTTTTTTAATATATTTATATATTTTTAAAAAATAAAAAAAATACATCAATATACTTAAAATCAATTCCTTAATCACTAAGGTTAAAAGAAAAAAAAATTTATCGAACGGTTAAGTAGAGTGATATAACTTGAGAGGTAAAGTCATTTTTTCCATTGAGGAACATGGATACGTTTTTAAGCTCAAACGGGACAAATAAAGATTTTGGGCTTTAGGAAGAATGTGGCCCAGCACGTTGCGTTGGGCCAAGATCCAAATTCGTGTGAAAGCCTGTTCTTTTCTGGAAGAAGCTTTGAAAATCCAAAATGGCCCAGCACGTTGCATTTGGGCCAGGATCCAAATTCGTGTGGGAGCCTGTTCTTTTCTGGAAGAAGCTTTCAAATCTCTCGCACCCAAAGTTTCCAATTCTCACTCGCATTTGGATCTCACTCGTGAAACCCAATGAATTCTCACAACATCCAAGAGGGAGAAGCAAATCCAAATAAACAATGGTCCTTGCAAGATTTCGAGATCGGAAAACCCCTCGGGAAAGGAAAATTCGGCCGAGTTTATCTTGCTAGAGAAGCCGTGGTTTTCGGTTTTTATTTTCAATTTTGTGATTTCTGGTTGTCTTCTAGGATTTGGTTTGATTTGTTTTCTTTTTAATGTTAAAGAGCAAGTACATAGTGGCTTTGAAGGTGATATTCAAGGAGCAAATCGAAAAGTACAGAATTCAACACCAGCTGAGGAGAGAGATGGAGATTCAAACCAGCCTTCGGCACCCGAATATATTGCGACTCTATGGGTGGTTCCACGATGCTGAACGCATTTTCTTGATACTCGAATATGCTCATGGTGGCGAGCTTTATGGGAAGCTTAGGAAAAGCGGCCATCTTTGTGAGAACCAAGCCGCCACCGTAAACATCTCTCTCTCTCTCTCTCTCACCCGAAATCTTATCGGCATCTACTACTATCTGCAAGAAAAAGGAATTGTAATCTGGTGTTACTGTGGTTTACTTCAACTATATGAAGTATGATTTCTGCGCATGAGCGCAGAAACTAGTATTCTTTTATGTTTCTGTGACTCTGTCTTTATTGATAATGGGTTTTTCGTCTTCCAATTACATTTTTTCCTCGTGGAATTGAGTACACAAACTTTTTGTGTGTTACGCAGTCTGAGAGAAGGCCTGATGTATGTCCCTTGTGAATTTTAGTACATTTTGAGCCTCACGCAGGCATTGGCCTATTGTCATGAGAAGCATGTGATTCATAGGGACATCAAGCCAGAAAATCTGTTGCTTGATCACGAGGTATGCTTAAATTTGCGTTTGGTTATTGATAAATCTAAGGACTTCTCTTTTTTGAGATCGGAGGCAGATTTTGTACTTCTTAATTTAATTTAATGATTATGTGATACAAACTTGTGAATGGATAGTTAAAAAAGGTTGGACATATTTTTGCTAATCCTGTATCGACATTAATTATTATAACTCAGAAAGTAGACTTTTTCTTTTAACATAGTTTAGTTATATGCGTAGGGACGATTGAAAATTGCAGATTTTGGATGGTCTGTACAGTCGAGAAGGAAGAGACACCATGTGTGGAACTTTGGATTATTTAGCACCAGAAATGGTGGAGAACAAAGCTCATGACTACGCCGTTGATAACTGGACTTTGGGTATCCTTTGTTATGAGTTCCTTTATGGTGTCCCTCCATTTGAGGCTGAAAGTAAGGTAGAGGTTATTGTTATACCCTGTTTAGTTTGGATGAAAATTGTATCATGAACTGTGTTATAGGTAGGTAGATAATTGTGTTTGGTTATACCAGGATAATGAAGGTTGACCTGAGCTTCCCTTCCACTCCTCATGTTACTGAAGAAGCCAAGGATCTCATTCTTCGGGTAAGTTTGTCCATTACTTTTTTATGTTGATATCTGGATGTAAACTGTAAAGGAATGGTGTCAGTGAAAACGGCTCTCTCTTCAGAAGATCATGGAGCATCCTTGGATAGTCAAGAAAGCAGATCCTACGTGAATTTGCAGTAACTAAGAGTTTAAACTTTTGATCTGATTCCCCATGGCTTTGAGAAACTGGTATGGTCGAATGGCATAATTTGTAGGCAAATGAAGCAACTTCCAGAGTTCATCATTGTAATCTCCAATCTGCCTTCACACTATTGCTATACTCAATGACTCTGAAGCATTGATTTACAAAACAAAGCTTGAGTCTCGTGTATGATACCATTTGTATATGAGAGTATGTTCTCCTTCTAGATTAGTGTAGGTAACAACTATTGTTTAGATATTGTGTTGTTGTAACCATTTAATTATCATTTCAAATGTAAATCACGACTTAATCTTGCCAGATTACATTGACCGTTGTAACGGTTGCAACTTCTAAAGGTTAGCGAATACCTTTGGTTGTTGCACAGTTGGATTATAATTGCAACTAATTTTAGTACACCTCAAATCACAATATTCTCCTGACAGTCAGAAATTGTATCAACACAGTGTTCTCGTGATATTTGTAACAATGGTTTCTACCCAAATTTCTCTTCGGATCTGACGGAAATATTTCTCCGATGGGTTACTATTATATCAAGTCCGGGCTGTGCCATTTTCTCGAAGAAAATCCCCATATTTTTTCATTTTTTTAGGAGTGTATCGGTACAACCGAATCAAGAGCTTTGTGAGTGAGAGCCGAAAACGCAAAACTATAAGCAGCGCATCCATTTAACCAAATAGTTCAACAACGCCTCAAGACTGGTGTATCAACCGCTGGAATGGTACAAAAGAACTTCAAAGATTACATGGTTGGTCTTCTAGACAGCACCTTAAGAGGAAATGTAACCGTATTCATTGGCAGTGATGCTGGTGTCCGTAATGGTAGTGTCACTGCTACTGCTGGTAGTACTTTTTTCATCAATTTGCAGGAGTTGAGAGCTAGCTTGGATTGAGATGGAAAGTTCTGTGTTCAGAGAAGAAAGACCTGCCTCGTTGGGTACATTTGTAGAGAGAGATGGTGAAGCTCTATGAATTGCAACACTGGAAGAAGCTGTCGGAACAGATATTTTTTGGGTCACCGCCACACGCTTTTTGGCACCTCTGTGCATGTGCTGCACACAATACTTTCGATCAGGAACAATGTGCCTGCTGCACCGCCACTTCTTCCCATCTGTTCTTCTGCACCTCCCCGGTTCAAGTTCAATGCCATTTCTGATTCCAAAGCATGAACTGTTGCAACCTTGATCTGAAAATAACAGTAAACAAGCAAATGTCCCTCATTTCTCTGTACTAAAACTGTGATCAGCCTAAAAATCTCAATGGGGCATGATGGGATTGAATAAACAAAATTGTCATAAAAGGCTAAAAGGAATGAATTTCATCACATCCTGCTTCAATAATTTACTTTCTATGAAAAAGAACAGCATCTAAACCTAGTTTAACTTCAAAAGCAAACAACATTTATTCAAATCAAGCGGACAGAGTTCCAATAACATTGCACATATACTCTACTTATGAACTAACTATTTCATCAAAATTGATTTGATCTTAACTTAGCCCTATATTGCTTACAGCAGCTGATGAGTTAGATTTTATGCCACCAAATAATGTCACGAAAACACCTCTTTATGGGGGAAAATAAAATAAAATTCTTGATGAGGACAAAAGGGCTCAGATTTCACAGACATTACCTTGAAGAACACTCTTTGGTGAGAAGCCCAATCCCGGTGATACAACCCTGTTGCCATTGCTTTTCATGGTGAGACTGTAAATGAGAGGGTTGCCACTTACATCTTTTCTTTCAGAAACATGGTCGATTCTGTTGATGGAATTGGCAGTGAAGGTGGGTAGAGTGGTGGCCCTTGTGGCTGCAGTGGCGGGTATGGTGGTCATGGTTGCTGCAATGGCAGGTATGGGGGTTCTGGTGGCAATAGTATCAGAACAGACATATTTCTTGCTTCCAATATTGCTACCGGTGGTGGTGGTGGTGGTGGTGGTGGTGGAGGAAAAACTATGGCTGGAAGGGGTCATGAGTTGAAGTCCCACAGGGGCTGAATTGGCACGGTTCGGATTTAACTCCCCAAATTTGTCAGATGGCCTTGAATCTGAAGGAGATGAGATTTCAAAAGCTTCCACAGGCTTTCTTGAACGCTGACGGCCTCTGTGCATGTGCCGCTCACAGTACTTCTGATCCGGCACCACATGCTTACTACACCTCCATTTCTTCCCATCAGTTCTTCTACACCTTCCTGGCTCAGGATCCATCATGGTCTTATAGTCAAACCCCTGAGGACTAAAATAACCTATAACTGAACACAATCAACCAAAAGAGACAAAAAACCACATCATAATCTTCAACCGACATTTTCTAGATCAACCTCTTCCAGTTAACAGAAACCCATCTCAAAATTTCTATCTCGGATAACATGGACCAATTTCAACTGATGAAAATACATCATGTCAAAAATTAATGCCTCTTTCTATATAAGTTCAAAGAAACAAAGAGCGATCATTTGATTTCACTAACACCCATCTCGGGTTTCAAGTTTAGCCACGAGACTGACACCATTTCAGAAAAAAGAGTATAAAAAACCCATAAAAATCCACAAAAAGAAGCATGGTTGATATGAACAATATAATCGCAAACCCAATTTCACACACGCACATGCATTTAAAAAACCGCACTAGTAATTCACTTAGAAATACCGAAACAAAGTGGAATAAGAGCATTTTTTATTTTACAAACAAACCATACACGATTTCAACAGACGAAATTTATTGCCATTAAAATGCCAGAAAAAATGCGACTAAATTCACACGCAATAAGCCAAGACATTAGTTTATTTAATGGGCAAGATAAGCTAACAAACATTTGGAATGAAGAAAGGTAAAGACTTACAGCTAGGGTATAGCTTATAAATAGCGGGCCCAAAAAAGCAAGCGACACTCTTCCAAATGGGAACGAGAAGGTGATGAGGAACAGGAAGACCAGCCTCTAAGTGCTTGTAGATTAGGGTCTGTCCTTGAAGCTCATGCAACTGAGCTGGCGTCAACACCACAGCAACAGGCTTTCCGTGTTCAGTCACGGGGTTTTTTGCAGCAGCGGAGTTAGAACCAATCCCCAGGCCTAGCTTGATCCACGTTGGTTGTGCTTCCTTCACCCCCCGACCCCTCCTCTCCTGTTCAACCTCCATCGTCGATTCCTCCTCGTCAATCATCCTCTGGGGTCCACCACCACCTCCTCCTCCTTTCCCTTCACCGCATATATATATATATATAAACAGAGCAATTGTACCTCGTTCAAATTATCCAGAAATAACAAATGGAAGAAACAAAAACAAAAATAAACGCAGAGAAAGAAATAGAGATGGAGGAAGGGATAGAGAGAGAACCAGAATGGGAAGAAAGGACGCTTTGGGACGGTAGAGCTTCCATTTTCACATGGGCTTCAAGAAGAAAGCAAATCCAAATTGTGCAGTTGGGGAGAGAGAGGTAGAGACGACGACATAAAAGGTGAATTCAAGAGCCAAAAAGCAAAACCTGAAGGAACTGAGAACGCGACAGCGAGTCTTGACACTTTGACAGACATTGACGTGCTCATTTTTAAAAGCGCAAATTCAATTCAATTAACCTTAAAGCTAAAAAACCCACCCAAAACACAACCCCCCCTCCCCTCAGTCCTCTCTCTGTCTCTCACGACCGGTCTGAGACTGTGTGAGAGAGAACGTGAGATTAAAGTGGGTGTCAGTGTGGCAGAAACTCTGACAATGTCAGCCTCGTCTATCTTTTCTCTGCGGCAAAAAATAAAAAAGAACGTAAATTTACGCGAGAACGCTAATGCTCAGCCCGATGAAACGGGCGTGAGATACACGCACCACTAAGTGGGTGGAGCGGAGCGGGTGTTTGAATCATCACCTATGCCTCGTCTTGCATTAAGGGTCCACGCGCCTTGTCAGGGTGCTTGTTGTCTGGCAAGAGGTTGAGGCGGAGGAGGACACGTCGTCGGGCTTTTCCGTTTCGTGGGCCCCAGTCAGAGAGTGGATTGGTAGGCCCCACGTGTGCGTGATCAGTGACAGGTGGGCCTTGTCAGAGGCCACGAAGTGTCTGTGTCCTCACATCGATATTCTTGTTCGTTTTCATAGACAATTGTATACTATTTATGGTTTGAGTCTACATACAACACTTTATACAATATTTTGTACTATACATGTTATAAAATAAAGATATTTTTATAAAATGATATTAATTTTATAAAATATTTTATAAAAATATCCCTCCTTTTAAATATTGTTGTATAAATATTGTATAAAATGTTATGAATTCATCATTTTTCTTATGGTTTTGGGGGTGCAGAGTGCAATAAAAGAAAAGATTACAGAGATGGGCTGGACCAAGATTTTCATGGAATTCGAAATATTCTTCGAGACCCATCCAAACTGAGCTTTGTGTTGGAATTTGGAAGTGGAAGAGCATTATGATTGGATTAGTCATTTTATTTTTTAAATTTTAACTAATATATAATTTTTTTATTTTTAATTAATCATTCAAAATTTAAAATCTACATTACATTAGTTATCACACTCTCTATAATAATAAAATATTATTATTTTTTAATTATTTGTTTATTTTATTTTCATAATCTTCAATAATCTCCAATAATAATAATTTCATATGTAAGTAGATGATAAAATCTCATATGTAAATAAAAATCTCATATCTATAATATAATAATCTCAAAATATACTTTTAGACTTGCTATAGTTTTTTTTATATTTGAAAAGAAAAATAAATTTACTGTAACTTATATTTTGGATGAAAACAATTTAACTAATTTAATATGGAGTAAATATAGATGATATTTGCTAAATTTGAAGATGAAAATATATTTGGTTAATCCAATGACAATGCTCTGCTCGATTCCAAACTCTTTAACTCTAATTAGAACACTCTCAATGGATTAGCTAAAGTTAAAAGACATTTTTTATGAATGTAAGAGATTTAACTTTTGGCTATTTCATTCACATAAATCTCCACATTGAAATAGTTATTTTTCATTATATAACAATAAAATAATATAAGATGAATTTGGTTTTGGTTATTCACATCAAGTCTCCACATTAGATTATCTATTTATTCATTATATAGTAATGAATAACTAATAATTTCAAAAATATTTAATTTTTTTAATTATTAATTTACTTTATTTTATCATATTTTACTATTCTACCTATTATATATTAATTAATAATCATATTCTTATTAAATTAATATATCACTAACTCAAATTAATATACCAATTGTGATAAAATATGTGATAGAAATAAAGGGAGAGATAAATAATTAATAAAATATATATTTGATGTATGTACAGTAATCTTCAAATTTAGAAAAACTTTTGAAAGTCACTGTAATCCATTATGAGCATATTTGTGAGCATATTTTGTTCTCTAATAACTAAATACTCAATAAATTAGCTAAAAAGTTAATCCATTGAGGATACTCTTAGGGAAAGTGAAGGCCCTATTCTAAAGAATACCAAATGTATAAATTTTGTAGAAAAAAAAAATCTATTTATAATTTATTTTTTCGTCATTTTCTAATCATCTCATGATATGATATTAGATGATAAATTTATAAGTGAAATATCATAAATAGTTTTCAATTATCTAATATCATAACATAAAATTACGAGAATATGATTATAATTAAAATGACAAGTAACATTACTCTTTGTATAAGCCTGTCACATTAAGAAAAAAGTGAATTTTTTATGTTTTTATATGGTGATGTTTACTTTTTTATAAAATTATTGTGCAAAATTTATACATTGTATATATCTTTTATCAATTTAATATGATTGAACTTTTCTTAAATCGCAGAGCTAAAAAAACAACTTGATCTCCCAACTTTAAAAAAAAATAAAAAATTGAGATTGCGAGGTTGCATTGGAATGTAACTTTATAAAAGTGACAAAATCTGGCTGAATTGCATATATTTTGGTGGATTACAAGTCCCACATATAATACTAATAGACTCAATAAAGGAAAATGATTTTTGCAAATTCAAGGTATGTAATTTCCGTATCAGTCTTTTGGAAAAAGGAAATTCACTAAAAAAAAAAAAATTAAGAAGTGCCATATTCATAAAATAATTCTATAAAAATAAATTCATAAACTAACGTGGTTTAATATAATATGCTAGATCTACTTTATAATAAAATAATTTTATAATCTAACATATTATATAAAATAACGTTAATTTATAGATTTAATTTTGTGAGATACATTTGTTACTAATTATTTATCCAAAATATCCATTGTAATGACAACTTTTTAAAAATAAGGTGCATGTAACTTACATACTCTGAATTTATATTCATCGTTAGTCTAATCTAATATAAAAAACGGGTTGGCCCAAACAGCTTGTTTGCATGCGAGTAGTGACCCAAAATACCACAGGTTTTATCCAAATATTATCTAAACTCGAAGGACTTCGCATGGTTATATACATTATCTAATCGAGTGAGAGATAAACTCAGTGACTGGAAAATGAAACTGCTATCTCAAGCTACGAAAGAAATACTCTTAAAGTCAGTGATACAGGTCATCCCCACTTATAGCATGGGAGTATTCAAGTTTCCTACAGGAATGTTGCAGGAATTAAAGAGATTAATGAATGGTTACTGGTGGGGACAAGTAGGACAGGAAAGAAAATTGCATTGACTAAATTAGAATCAAATGAGAAAATAAAAAAACATAGATGAGTTGGGTTTTAGAGATTTTGAAAACTTGAATCTTGCTATGTTAGCAAAGCAATGTTGGGGGCTTATCCAACCCCCAACCTCACTTGTGCATCAAGTTCTCAAGCTGAAATACTTTCTAAGAAATGAAATGTTAATTTATAGATTTAATTTTATGAGATGTATTTGTTACTAAAATATTTATAAAAAATATCCATTGTAATGACAACTTTTTTTAAATAAGGTGCACGTAACTTACATACTCTGAATTTACATTCATCGTTACTCTAATCTAATATATTTACGGGCTTGTCCAAATTAAAACTATACTATCAGCAGTTGGTCCAAACAGGTTGTTTGCATGCGAGCAGTGACCCAAAATGCCACAGTTGTTATCCACACGTTATCTAAACTCGAAGGACTTCGCATGGTTATATACAATATCTAATCGAGTGAAGGTCAAACTCGGAAGCTGCAAAATGAAACTGTTATCTCAAGCTGTGAAAGAAATATTCTTAAAGTCAGTGATACAGGTCATCCCCACTTATAGTATGAGAGTGTTCAAGCTTCCTACATGAATGAATTAAATAGATTAATGAAATGTTACTGGTAGGGACATGTTATAAAGGGTGTCAACCATTTAGAGCTAAGGCTGTGTGCACATGGCTGCACGTGGGGAATGACTCGAGTAGTGGCCTGCTTATAGGTAAACAGAAACTTTACGTCTATAAATAGAAGCCTTTTATTTGTACTTGTGGTATTGCTTTAATAGAAAAATACAAGAGAGAAATAGAGAGAACAATCTATGCAAGGCTCCAAGAAAGTGAGGTGTGTATGAGAGAATGTTCTTGTAATCTCAAAACTTGTATTTTGATCACCATTCAATAAAATCTCTAGACTGTTGTTGCTATGGATGTAGATCATAGGATCAAACCACGTAAATTCCTTTGTGTTCCTTTTACATTTCTTTAACTTCCGTTTATATACTTGTATACAATTTCTTTATAAGTATTCATTACAATACTTGGCATCTGAGTTGAAAATGCAACAAGCAACTCAAAATTATAACAGGACAAATAGGACAGGAAAGGAAATTGCATTGGCTAAATTGGAATCAAATGGGAAATCAAAAAACATGGGTGAGTTGGGTTTTAGAGACTTTGAAAACTTTAATTTTGCTATATTAGCAAAACAAGGTTGGAGGCTTATCCAATCCCCAACCTCACTTGTGCATCAAGTTTTTAAGCTGGAATACTTTCCAAGAAATGACTTTTTTCGAGCAAAATTGGGCAGCTGTCCATCCTTTGTATGGAGAAGCATGATTTTAGCTAGACCTTTACTTATAGAAGGGACCATTTGGAGGATTGTAAATGGTAAAACTGTCAGGAGTGGTTTGGATTCAAAGATGAGTTGAGGTGGGTTGAGATGGTTTGTGAATAGTAGAATAAAAGTTAAATTATTTATTATATTTTGTGTAGAAATTTGGAAAAGTTGTTTTGGGATTTGAAAAAGTTGAATTGTTTATTATATTTTGTGTGGAAATTTGGGAAAGTTGTTTTGGGATTTAAAAAAGTTGAATTGTTTATTATATTTTGTGTGAAAATTTGAAAAAGTTGTAATGATGAGATGAAATGAGTTGAGATGAGTTGAGGTGGATTTTGAATGCAAACGAGGCCTCAGAGTTTGCTCTGATAAATGGCTACCTCAACTAACTACTTTCAAAGTACAAAGTCCAATAAACATTCTGGATGCATACGTTAAAGTTGAGGAATTAATCAATTTAGACATAATAGACTGAAATCTCAGTTTAGTCAGACAAATCTTTACAAAGGAAGAAGCATATCTCATTAGGCAAATACCTATCAATCACACCAACAGGCCAGACATATTAATGTGGAGATGTACTGTAAATGGAATATTCAATATAAAGAGTGCATATCATTTGCAAGGTGAAATATATAGCATAACAAAAGGCCAAAGTTCACAAGGAAAACAAAATGCAGAAGAATGGATCAAACTTTACAAATTGTCACTCCCTCCAACAACAAAAACTTTTATGTGGAGAGCTTGTCTTAATATATTGCCTACCAAGCTCAACTTATGTAAAAATAAAATATTGGCAGACCCTCTTTGTCCTTTATGTTCGTAGGAACCATAATTTACAAAATATATTTTATGGGAATGCATATTAGCAAGGGATGTCTAGAGACAGTGCTCTACGAAAATTCAAAAAAGTATTGGTTCATTCAATATCTTCTGAAAGTCATTTTCATGAAGTTAAACAAAGAGGAGATAGATGAACTGTCAGTAGTGTTATGGAAGCTATGGTGGAGAATGAATGAATTTATTTTCAAAAATACTTTTACTCATCCTAATCTTCTGGTGAAAGAAGCCTATCAGTTTCTGCAGGATTTTATAGCATCTCAGATGGTGGTAACCAATCAGCTTTCAAATTCTATTATTAGGAATACAGGTTGAGTACCTCCTCCAAATGAATTGTTAAACTTAACTGTAATGCAACAGTGGATAGAGTTAATTATAAAATAGGAATTGAGATAGTGGTGTGTGACAGTGAAGTCAATATTTTAGCAATGATGAGGAAGATACAATATTTGCTCCCTGATCCTTTACTAGCAGAGACCTATGCTGCTATTCAAGTAGCTATGTTTGGTAATGAGTTAGGACTTAGGAAATTTATTTTGGAGGGAGATTCAAAGAAAGCTGTGCAAGCTGTTTAAGGACATATAAAAGATTTGAATTCTGTTGAGATGCTAGTAACAGATACAAGGACCAAGCTTCAATGTTTTGAAAGTAGCTTTATGAAACACATTCCAAGAAAAGCAAATGTAATTGCAAACACGTTAGGTAAGAATGCCTTAGGATGATCCACCTCATTGTATATTATCTCTGTTATAGAGACTTTGATCTATGAAAAATTACATAGTTTCTTCCAAAAAAAAAAAAAACACTATCTAATCTCATTTAATTATTATAATTATTTTAAATTTTTATATAAAATATAATAAATAATTTAAAATTTTCATAAAAATAATATTAAATAATAATATTTTATTTAATTTTTAACTTTCTTATCTCCTAACTCTCTATAACCAAACGAGATAATACTAGACAATACTGGGTGGGTTTGGATACACAAATTCATTTCATCTTATTATTACAATTTTATTAAATTTTCATACAAAAATATAATAAACAATTTAACTTTTTCAAATATCAAAATAAAAATAATACTAAAAAATTACATTTAACAATATTTTATTAAACTTTCAACAATACATCTCATTTGACCTCTCTATCCAAACCCACCCTAAATTTAAATATTGAGTCTATTATAAAAAATACTGAATAATTTATAAATAATAATTAGGTAATTGAGACGACATGAGCCACCGTCGTTTTGGGAAGTCGAATCGCCGCCTTTTCAAGTGCAATCTGAATCGCCCGACTAAATGAATGGCCGCCATTCGTGACAGGGAACCCAAAAATCCTCGTCCATGGCGACAGACCCTCCTCCTAGTTTGACAACCAAAATCACCAGAGAAACCAACAGGACCGACCCTCAGCAAGGAAAACGACACCGTTCCATCTTCGACCTCCCGCCCGACTTCTTCGACTCCTGTCATCTTCTCTCCTCCCCTCACTCCTCTCTAACTCCGATCTCCGAGCACCTTGATAACCCGAACAGCTCTGCTCCTGAAACACTAGACTTTTCTCAAGACGACGCTAATGCCCCCAAAAACTTCGTCTTAGCAACGCCTAGATGGACCTGCAACATCTGCAAGGGCGAGTTCGACTCCCTCCAGGAGCAGCGCTCGCATTTTAAGTCCGATATTCACCGATTCAATGTAAACCAATTTCCATGGATTTCACACCCCTTGTCAATTAATCGTTCGTTTTTTTTCTCACTGTAATTGAATTGCGAGAATTTTGTTTTGTGGTAATAGAGAGCTTTATGTAGGTGAATTGTTCGAGTCAGGTTTCTTGTGGATTGTTTGTTGTGTTGTGCAATCTCAAGTTTTCAAAAAGCTCCATTTTGTTTTGAGACATGTCTTCTTGGTGTTTTCTGGAAAGTTTTGTATTCTTTTGGTGGGAATACTAATTCTTTTGCATATTCTTTTGGTACTCTTTCAAACCCCTTTTTTTTAAACTACGTCGCACCCGACATGAAAATAGAAATTGAAATTCAGTTAAGGGGAGGTTTGGATATTGAGATGAAAGTTGAATAAAATATTGTTAGAATATTATTTTTGTTTTGAGATTTGAAAAAGTTAAATTGTTTACTGTATTTTGTATGGAAGTTTGTAAAAGTTATAATGATTAGATGGGATAAGATGAGATGAGAAGGGTTGTGGGTATTTTTGAATCCAAATCTCGCCTAAGCTTTTGGAAAACCTATTCCTTTATAGGCCTTTCAAAAATTCGAAGATAGAGTTTTTTTGGAATGCTCTAATGCATATGCTTGTTTCTATGTGACAATAGGTCAAGTTACACATTGCTGGAAAAAATATTGTGAGGGAGGAAGATTTTGATGAGTTCACTTCTGATTCTTTCAAAGACTATGATATATCAAGCATATCGGGTTCGGAAGATGAAGCCGAAAAGGAATTTGGCCCCAACCGTGATTTACATTGGGGAACAACTGGCAACTCTAAGCAACATTTATATATCTGTCTTAATACGGGAGAGCGAATTTCATTTTGGAAGAGTTTACTTATCAATGAATCTGAAAACATTTCCAATGGGAATGATATTGCAGTAGACAATGGTGCGTCTGCACCATGCTTGGAAGAGAACGATGTGATCGAGAGAGTGAAAAGTTTGATTCGTGAGCCTAGGGATAATACCCGTTTGAGAATTGTGTTGCTTGCTAGTGGTGGGCACTTTGCTGGCTGTGTCTTTGATGGTAGCTTAGTTGTTGCTCATAAAACATTTCACCGGTTAGTGCATCTTTTTCTTAGTTTTTCCCCCCTGAAAGTTGTGATTATCAATCTGTGTCATGTTAAAAAAACACTTGAGTTCAGAATCATGTATGGAGCATGTTCTAGCTCTACACTCAATGGGATGAGTCAGAGTGGCAGCTTGAGATAAGCCCTAAACTCAGGCTTGTATGCTTCTCGAATGAATGCTGTAGCTTACCAAAATGCTGCCCTCCAAATAACAAAATGGGATAGTTTTTTGCTATCGTTCAACATTTTTTATTTAATTGGATAGAATGGAATCCCAGGCATGGTGAAAGCTCCTCTCTCTCTCTCTCCCTCTCTCCCCACAAAGATATATGACCGGGACATAGTTGAGATTTCTCTGAGTATGCTTGAACTCTATTCTTTGTCATGTAGATATGTTGTAAGGGCTAAGGCTGGAAAAAAACAGTCATCAAAAGATGCCGGTGGCAAGACTGTGCATTCTGCTGGGGCTTCACTTCGACGATATAATGAATTTGCTTTGAAGAAGGTAATTAAAACTCAGTCACATGCATGCTTGAATGCATATTTGTATCTATATTGATTTTATGTCATTTCTTTTAGATCTCTTCTAAGGTTGATGAATTCTTGTCTCGCTTATTTCTAGGATGTTCAGGAACTACTTGCTGCTTGGAAGCCTTATTTTGATGCTTCCACTTGCATTTTCATTTATGCTCCTTCAAACAACCATCAATTGCTCTTCAATGGGGAAAAACCTTATTTTAGCCATCGGCATGGTGTTGTTCGAAATGTTCCATTGACTGTTAGGAGGCCAACTTTGAAGGAAGCCAAGCGTATATATAACCAATTGACTCAAGTTGCGTATGAAATAGATGAGAAGGAGATTCCACTAAGCATTGAAAAGGACTTATGTTCAAGAATGAGTACAATAAATGATGGCATCCTGGGCTCCAGCAAAGAAGACATGGGTGACAAGTCGGGTCATGGGGATAATGTGGATGCTTGTTCAAGTTTCAAAAAATCTGATGAACTCTCTGTATCAAGTGAGAGTGAGATTGAACTTATGGGTAGATCAACTCCTTTGCATGAAGCAGCACAATCTGGCAATGCTCAAAAGGTTTTGGAACTCCTGGAACAGGGTCTTGATCCTTGCTGCAAGGATGAAAGAGGATGGACGCCATATATGGTGGCAAATGAAAAGGAAGTGAGAAACAGTTTTAGAAGGTTCATGGCCTCTAACCTTGAAAAGTGGGATTGGCAGGCCGCCAAAGTGCCTAGTGCATTGACTAAAGAAATGGAGGAATCTCAAGCTGCTAAGCAGGTAGGCATATGTCAGTGGCTGATTAAAGAAAAATGATATGTTTGTGCAGTGCGTAAAATGAGAGTTAAATGACTCAATTCTGTACATCATTACCTAAGTTATTTGCTTTTTGGCTGGGGTGCTGTGTCTCTTTTACATAACCGTATGTATTAGTAACATATGGAAGAAAAGTATAATACAATGAGGAAAGGCATCACACTCTCTAACCAAGGTTTGAGACATCTGTATATAATAAACACAGGAAAAGAATACGAGATTGGGAATCTTGGTGATTGTGTCCCTTATTGTACTTGGCAACTTAACTATCCTATGTTTGTTTGTGATAGATCAAAATACATCATGAAGAGCCACATTAGCTAGGAGCAATGTCAAAATATTATTAAAAAAATTGAGTTCCTGGTGTTCAAGCAATCGGGTCATGGGCTAACAAGTTAACTTGCTAGCATGGCTATTCACATTTTCAATGGTTTTGTTAACCAACCTATATTATCAACAGTGATGGGTTTCCCTTGCATTCTTGATCTAATTGTTTGATGATTAAATTCTTATGATGAGCAAGATAAAGTTGTTGTTTTCCTTCTTTTTTGGTTCTTCAGGCAGAAAAAGAGGCAAAGAGGAAAGCAAGAGCAAAAGAATTGAAGAAATTACGGAAGGCAAAAGAAAAGAAGGCTCAGGTGCGTAGTGCTCAGTTTTCCTTTCATATTTTATGAAAGATGGTAATGGGGTATTTCTTCTCCATTAGCATTTATGCTTTCTTTTATACTTTCCGGAATTAAATTTAGGTTTACCATGGATATGTTTAGGATAGAATTTGAAGTGATGTGATTTTGTTTGTTTTTGGCCAATAGAAGGGAGCATCAGTGAGGATTAACCTTCCAGTGACTAAATTTTAGGGTTTGAATCACAGTAATGTGTAGAATTTATTATCATAGTATATAATTGTAGAATAAGCATCTCAGTTGCCTTGTTTTGTAAGACCTCGGAGATTTAGTAAGTGCTTTGAGCTTGGACCTTGAGGCGTGGGTGCATGACCCTCTGAGCCTTCAATTTTAAATTATCAGAGTAACCTTAAATTAAATGGTTCCGATCATTGTTCTTTCTGTTAGTCCTTTGTGTTAAGTTGGAAAGGCGATGGATGCCAATTGTGGAATTATTATTATTATTATTTTGATAAGTAAGAAGTAATCAGTTGTGGAATTATGAGGCACCTTCTGTGAAGTAAATTTTTATCAATCAACTATTAAAGTGTGCCATTGACCACATGTAAATTGTAAGGTTCCTTCTCTCTCTTAATTTTTTTTTTCTGACTTTTTTTCACACAATTCACTTTCAATTCTATCCTGGTGCGAATTTGCAGTCTCAGCCTGCCCTAAGCCAAAATGCTTTAAAAGTTGTAGAAAATCGAGGAGCTACTTCAACTTCTGTTCTAAGGGGATCCCAACCTAGCAGTGGTTCGCAGATCTCTAAAGAGGTCAGTATAATAAAAACGATATTACTGTTATTGTTTAACATGAACTTAATATAAATTAGAATTGTATTGGTTTTGAAAATAGCTTTTGCACATTTTATGGAGTAATGATAGAATTACTACTCATATACAACTATAAACTATCATTAAATTTTTTTTCACTTTAATTCAATTACATCATCTCACAATCATGAATCAACCGTTCAAAAGTACTGGAAATTTTGTTTTTTTAAACATAATTGTGTTAAAGTTGTGTCGGGGTAGGACAATTATCATATAACTTTATTTCCCTTTGTCCTTCCTCTTCCCCCGCCCCGCCCGAATCTTTGGCTGCCCCAATCACAACAAATTGTATGAACTGTTTATTTTTTTTCTAATTTCTTTCTGTAACTGACTTAGGAGGAGCTGAAAAGGGCAATGGCTGCTGAGAGGGAAAAGAGAGCAGCTGCTGCTGAGAGGAGACTAGCTGCGGCTGCCCTTGATAAACCAGGCAATAGTTCCCCAACAGTATCAATCACTTCACAACCCGGAAGTGGGTTAGCCGGTGACATCAACTGCTCCTGTTGTAATACTTCGCTGGCCGGCAAAGTTCCTTTTCACAGATATAATTACAAGTACTGCAGCACCTCCTGCATGCATGTACACAGGGAGATCCTGGAGGATGGATAATCGTAAAGCCCCTTATAGTTCTATTTTTTATGATTTTACTGGTGTAAATTTTTGACGACTTAAAAGACACTCAATTAGAGTATTTGTTTTTCTTTTACTGAATTGTCATCTTGTCTCATTCATTTCGGTAAAGTAATTGAAGATACAAGGAAAATTCATACGTTTGAGGGAAGAAAACAAGAAAAGTTTCATGTAATTGTTATTGTTTTAGTGTTGAAGTCTATGAGGTAACACTATTACTATTTAATGTAAGAGAACAATAACTAGCACGCACGTGGTAATTGTTGGTAAGTAAATGCACAATAACACATGAATATAATTTGAAAAGTGTTGTATGGGATGACTGAGGGAAATAATATGGTGGAGTTTTTCTAACTTCAAATCAGACGAGTTATTCCCGGTTAAACAAAACTCACGACGTCGTTTAGAGACGTGGCACTGTGTGTACACGACTCCCTCTCGGCTCTCGTTGAGATTAGAGAGTACAACCAGTTATTGCATAAACTTTTCAAAGCTGTGGTGCTCTTCAGAGTTAGAGTCTAGACGCCGTAAAAACAAAGCTCGCAACTCGCAACTCGCTAGCATAATGGTTAGTCTTTCGTCGCGTACTTTGATCGAACACCTTCAGTTCACGAATCAAACCATGATTTCATTTTCACGCGTTTGCGATTTTTTATTTTTTTGTTTTGGGTTTTGCAGTCAGTCACGCTGCACACGAATCTCGGGGATATCAAGTGCGAGATCTTCTGCGACGAGGTTCCCAAGGCTACAGAGGTCAGTGCCCCGAATTTTACATGTAGTTCCGTGCTCTATTTGTTTCCCCGGGATTTTCCCAGAATCTTTTGTTTGGACAGGGTTTCTGCCTTTCTGCCAACAAACTCAGAAACAAACTATTTAACGAAGTAACTTTTGCCTTAAAAAAAACAATTAAATGAAGCTACTTTTAGCTTAATTTTATTTAAATGCTAACTCTACGACATATTTTCTTATCATATATACCCATTTCATTCATCTTTTAACTGTCTTGACGAAGGAAGGAATATCTATGTACATGTCTTTTGCTGTCTGTAAAACAATAACTAGCATCCTCTCCCAGCTTTTAAGAATGATTTGAAGTCCTCAAGGTTCACTTTAGAATCGACAGACAGCCAAGCAAAGCAAAATTTGGGCCAATAATTTAGAAGGTGGGTTGGATTATCGCGTTTACAAACATGCCGAACCCCACCCGAGCATGATGGTATGTCTACCGGATATCGCCATGGGGTAGAAAGAGTCAAGAAGATGCTCATAGAATTACAGTTATTTCGGTTCCTAGTTCCTGGCTAAAGAACAAAAGAAGAAGAATTGAGCACTTTCAAACTTCTGAGCAGCACTGAGTGCATTGTCTTGCAATGTATTTGTTTTTTTATTATTTGCGCTACCTTATACTTAGAGTTCCGTTTAATGGGAATTCCCATGGTCTGCGTTGCTGCATTGATGTCTCAAACCCTTATTTTATTAGTGATGTTTTTGCTAACAGTTGTTATTTATTTCAACTCAACTTATAAAAAAAAAAAAATTATTTCAACACAGAACTTTTTGGCTCTATGTGCAAGCGGGTATTATGATGGGACCATATTTCACCGAAATATTAAAGGTTTTATGATTCAAGGCGGAGACCCGACAGGTACAGGCAAGGGGGGAACCAGTATATGGGGAAAGAAGTTCAGCGACGAAATAAGAGAATCTCTCAAGGTAAAGTAGTCTAATGCATGAGCCATACTTAGGCCACTAGACTTTTCCATTTGCCTGCTGTAATATCTTTAATTTAATTTGTAAATTTTGGTTGGTCTCCTCTTCTACTGAGTACTGACTTGCGAGTGCCGTAACCTCTTTTTTCCCCAAGTTGGACTGGGAACTTCAAGTTATCTAACTCTGACTTATTTAACTTAACAGCAACATATTCTGTGAATCTTGAACTGCAAATGTTGGACCCTGGTCACCAAATTCCATACCAGTAGCCACTGCCCACTAATCCAAAAAAAAGCAGTTCCTTTTTTTTTTCTTGCTAATAGGAAGGGAGATTGGCTTCAATTGCACTCTCAGAAATGTGCATGCTCTTATATATAAGGCTTGCAAGCCGAGTCCTAACCTCTAGGAGTCTTGTTCACGAGAAACCATAGCTTAAGGTGCATTTAGTTTGCCATGGGGTTGCTCTTAGTGGCTATGAATTATACCTACTTGCTTTTGGAATGCTCATCTTGCATCCCTTTTACTTCTTTTTTCAGCTGCAAGGTAAATGCTGCCTTACAAGATGTTAACTCAAATAAACATGACCTTCTTTCTAATATCTACTATTTATGTTCTTCTTTTGTGTACTTCTCCTCTGTGTGTGCTCTATTAGGTAGGATGCTTAATGGAGTATATTGGTTTTGGCGGGATTTCATTCTGATCTTTACACTAACCACCCCCCCTCTATTTTCCAGCACAATGCAAGGGGTATTCTTTCAATGGCCAACAGTGGCCCCAATACTAATGGAAGCCAGTTCTTCATAACTTATGCAAAGCAGCCTCATCTTAATGGACTGTACACTTCGTTTGGTAAAGTGATTCATGGATTTGAAGTCCTTGATCTAATGGAAAAGGTAAAGTATCTTGCTATGCTGCAAGTAATGCTCTTTTGCTATTTGGTTGGAAGTAAACTACTAGGTTTAGCACTTGTCTGTTTACCAGTTCTTATCTCATGCTCCCTCCCCCCCTAGAAATTCTGTTCTGGAGTAGCTTGAGAATTACAACCGAGGAAAAATTGCTCATCTTGAGTTCCCCATTAAAGAAAATCAAAATATGACATCACCGAGCTGAATTTGGGGTTGTGCAGACTCAAACAGGTCCTGGAGATCGACCACTTGCGGAGATCAGACTCAATCGCGTCACAATGCATGCTAACCCACTTGCTGGTTAGTCTTAGCTTGAAGCATTTCTGGCTCTGCTGCATAACGGGGAGGTCCTCAGCGTGATACAGCAGTTTTAGAATTGACCTCCTTAAACCATTGTTATGCTTGTGATTTAGTTTTTTCTTTTTTGAAAAAAAAATTAGAACATATTTCTGAACAGTTGCAGAAATGGACTTGAGCCAACAGAATGATAGAGAGATTAGATTCATGTTATTATTCTGAGAATTATATGGTGCGGTTACCGATAGTACGGCAGCATTTGGATAACTTGCCAAACGTTACTAGTTGCTTTTGAGTATATGTTCATATTTTTATAGAAGGGTTTGTCTGCATCCTTGAAATCCAGTCGGAATAATTTTATTTTTGGTCTTCTCAGCAAATCAGGCTACAACTTTGCTGCAAACGAATTGATCTTATCTTTGCCTAATCTGATTATCAGTTCTGAAGGAAAAGGCTTCGAGATTATACAATACTTGTGTCTTTCAATCCAGCCGAAGAGGTGGCTGTTGAAAAAAAGAAAAATTGTGTACTATGGAGTAAAGAACGCCATCTTTAAGACATTGGGGTTGCTAGAGTAACATAGGTGAACAAAAAAGAATTTAAGAAATTGAGTTTTTTCTTTTTCTATTCATAATATATATAATTTTTTAAATCGGATTTTATTTTGCCAAGTCATGTAATCCATTCTTTCTTCTATGTTGAACTTATTAAAATAATTAATTGAAAAATTCTCATTCAAACAACTTCGGAATATAATTATTAAATTATTAAAAAAATAAAAAAGAAATAGTAATTAATATAGAGAAATGATATTTGCAATCGTGAAATACGTAAATGTCGTGAATTTCTTAAAAAAAAATGAGTAAATATAGAATTTATATAAAAAAATTAATTTTTTAATAATAGATCTTATTTTTTTTCTAAATAATTATACAATACTTACGTATTACAGGATTGTATGTAACGTTACTCGTATTTTTTCCTTTATATATCTCGAATGATTGTACGAGTACGCCACTAGTTTACTTAACTCAAAGACGGGCTTGAAGCTACATTTGCTAATTGTACCAGAGACCAAGAAAGTAAAGCCCACTCCCAGTCCGTACTCCGACCTCCACTATTTCACTACCCTAACGCGAAAGAGAAAAACAGTTAATTAGGGTTTCAAACTCCCCGCCAAAATTTCTCGCTACTATGGCTGCTGTAATCGATGAGAACCCAGAGAAGACCTCTACAACTCCGAAGCCCTCCCCAAGCCCTGCTTCCATAGTCCCAGGTACCGGCTCTTCTCAACCTCCTCTTCCTCCTCCTACGAAAACCTCCGCCACCACCACCACTAACGGGTCGTCGAGCGCCAAGGACCACATTCTCTCTGTCGCATCCAAGATCGCTTCCCAGCCTCTCCAGAATTCTGATCCCGACGTATGGGCCGTCCTCACCGCTATCTCCACCAATGCTCGCAAACGCCATCAGGTTATGAACCCTTACCCATTGTATTCCAATTCGTTTTTCGTTGCCAAGAAATAGACTTTGTTACCTACATTGTTTGGGCGCTGGTCCTACGTCGTATGCACTATATTTGATGTTTAAATCGAAGAAATTATTGTATTCACAGAGCATAAATATGCTTCTGACTGCGGATGAACATTGCATCGGTCGGTTAGTCGAGGATACACGTTTCCAGATTGAATCAATCGCGGTTAGTGCATATCATTGCAAGATATATAGGAGGAGGCTCGGTGCTGATGATTCGGAATATACAGTCTTCTTAAAAGATACGAGGTTCTGCATTGTTCATTTAGCGCTTTATCCTTTTTTTTTTTTTTTTTCTCTTATTTTATATTTTACTATATGTCTGATTGTATTAAGTGTTTCGCAGTACGAATGGAACGTATCTCAACTGGGACAAGTTGAGGAAGAATGGTGCCGAAGTCAAACTCCGTCATGGAAATATTATTTCATTTGCCGCTCCTCCTGAGCATGGTAATATTCAGTACTTCAATCCCACAAAGCTCTTCATCTAAATTATTGCATCCGATTCATTGAGTAATGGAGACTAATGTCTCTTCTATTTTAATTTTGGATGAGAAGCATTTATATAGAAGGGATAAAATAAGGTTAAGAACCTTGGGTCAAAAGTCGGTTATCAAACACATCCTTAGATTTTCAAAATTAACAAAGTAATCTTCTATCTTCTGGTTTGCATGCATTAACAGCATGGTCTCTCCATCATTATTCCATCCAAAAGGTTAACCGAAAGCATGCCATGTCTTACGAGCCGCATGCCGCATGTCCAAGATTGTCCACACCAACCTTAAGTTTGATTGATAAAGAGAATTTATTGAGCATAAAATAGACAAAGGCCCGAGTATACGGGACATATACAAGAGCATCGCCCATGCATGCAAGTTTAGTGATACAAGGAAGTCATGAAAAGACATTCCATTAAAATCAATTACAATCGACCAATAGAGTAAAGATTGAAAAATAAACTTCTAGGCGCATCCATCGGCCTTTCTCAATCTTCAAAGCTTCTTGCAGTCCTCTCCCTCCAAATACACCACCATAGACAAATTGGGACCATCTTCCACACTTTTGCAATATGAGGGTTACCCTAGATTCCTCGCCAAGAAGCTAGGAGGTCGATTACCCTTTTCAGCATCACACAAGCTAATCCCACCCGAGCAAAGAAGTTATTCCATAGGGTCATAGCAATGTCACAATGAATTAATAGATGATATATGGATTCTCCAGTCCTTTTTGCACATATAAACCAATCCATAACTATGATGTGGCGTTTTTGTCAATTGTCTTTGTGAGGATCTTCCCTAATGAGGCCGTCCATACAAAAAAATTTGCCTTCAAGGGTGCTTTTGTCTTCTAAATAATCTTCCATGGGAATGAATTTGTATTATGCCTGATCATGGCATGATAGTAGGAGTGAACTGTGAACTTCCCTTTCTTAGAAGGGCGCCAAAAGATCTTGTCTTTTGCTCCCCTCATTATATGGGTAGAGTACACTAGATCATAGAACTCTAAGAAAGCGTTAACTTCCCAATCTTGTGCGTCTCTAAAGAATGTAACGTTCCATTGGGGAGAACCATTAGAAAGGGTTGAGGCTTTTTTCATTCTTGCTATGCCATAGAATTCTGGATAAGCTTCATTGAGTGTTGTATCGCCACACCATACATCATGCCAAAATTTGATTTTGGACCCATCACCGACCTCAAAACATTAAAAAAAACTTTTTTTTTTTTTTTAAAGTTGATGGTGGTATTTGTAGTGTGCAATCTCTAATTGTGTACGTTGCTTGGTTAAACTTATTGAGGTATTTTTATGGCTCTTGGCTTATATTCTTATTGTTTTCAAGCATCATGTTTGAAAAATAGAGTCCTATTGACCCTTTTGTCTTTTGCCCTTAATTACAGAACTTGCATTTGCGTTTGTATATCGAGAAGTTCTTGTGTCCATGCCCTTGGCAGATGGTGCATCTGCAAAAAGAAAATCAGGTATATTCTTTTGAGCTTTTGTAGAATTAAGTACCAGATGGTTTGTGGCATTGCTATTGTAAATGCTCCATTAACATCAGTTTATCTGCATGTCTGAGCTCCAGAATCAGAATCAGTAGATTGGATGGTCGGATATAACTGTGGATGGAAAAGTTGTACTTTTGAGCTACCATATTCTCATTTGTTCATTGAATTATATAAGATTTTTTGTGAAGATGCTCTTACAGATGCTGTTTGTATTTTACTTTGATGGCTTGAAACCTAAACAGTTTGGAGATTTTGATATGCTGATGCCTGTATTCTGCGTCTTTTTTTTTGGTGGTGGGGGGGGATTACGCAGAGGAATTTGTTTCTGAAAACAAGAGACTAAAGGGTATTGGCATTGGTGCTCCTGAGGGTCCTATTTCTCTTGATGATTTTCGCAGCCTTCAACGGTCAAACACGGTATCTTTATTTGGGTTATATTAATGAATGATTATGTAAATGAATCTTCTTATGATGTTGGCTAGAAAGTCTCTGTTTCATAAATTATGTATGTCTAATATTCAATTTGGCAGGAACTGAGGAAGCGATTGGAAAATCAGGTCCTTACAATCAATACATTACGCGATGAAAATCATGCATGTGTTCGGCGTCATGAAAATGTAAGTGATGCGGGTAAATTCTCTCGCTCTTTCTTCCTCTCTCATGCGTATAAGATTCCAGTTGTGCTCATATGGATTTCTTCTGCCAAAAAGGATGCATATCGTTTTGAAGCGTAATTCATATGATGTGACTTTTTATTGAATAATTCTTCATTCATTAATCGAAATTAATTTTTGAGAAAAAGGTGAAGAAAATTATATTTTTGCTAAAGAAAAGTAATTTTCCTCGTTCCTTTTTCTTATAAGAGGGCATGGCAATGTTATGTTTGCCATCTTCATCCTAGTGGACACAATAGAAACTTTTTAGCCTTTTTTGTTTTTCATATTAATGAATCGCCGTTAAAATAGGTTATGGGAATTTCTGTTAAACAACAATTATGCTATATTTGGTTCTGTAGGAAATGAAAGAAATCAAAGAATCAGTTGCAAGATCATACCTTGATCAACTAAATGGATTGCACCATACGTTGGAGGTCAAACAGAGAGAGCTGGAGTCAGTCGGTAGGATATCTGCTGAGCAGAAACATGCTATGGAAGATCTTAACAGAAGGCTAAATGCTTCTATACAGTCATGCACAGAAGCAAATGCAATAGTGAAGAGGTAAGACACATTTTATGGTCACTTATTTGCTGAAATGAGCTTTGTCCCTAAATAGTGAGTTTCTTAGAGTAACTATAGTCACAACAGTATATACGTTTCCACATAAACATCATAAATGTAATTTTCCCAGCAGAAGCAGCCTACCCAAATAGAAGCCTGTCCTAATACATCAATCTAACCAACTCATGGCCACCCCCAAACCTCCCAGATGTAGTACACCAAGCTAACAGCCAGAGATCTTGTTCAAATGAATATTACCCTTTTAATTTTTTTTCCAATGTGCATAAGCTATAAGGCTGTCCTTCATGTGATGCACTAGAATACGAGGCAGTGGCTCTTATTAAAAATGACTTATGGAATAACTTATAATAGCCACTGTGAGGCGTGATTTTAGTTGGAATAATGTATTGACTTCGGCGTCTAATATGACATTGAGGCCTTTTTTTATTGAGTTACTTGAGCATGTCTTGACGTTTTGGGGAATTGTGTTTTGATCTCTTCAGTTGAAAGTAAAATTGTTTGGGAATCTGTAAGAAAAAATGTATTGATAACCTGATTTCTTTCTTGTAGTCAGAAGGCATCTATAACTGAACTGGAGGCACAATTATTTGAAGAGCGAGACCAGAGAAGAGAAGAACGAGAAAAGGCAGCTGCAGATTTAAAAACAGCAGTGCAGAGAGCACAGTCAGAGGCACAGGAAGAATTCAAACGATTGTCTGATGCATCCTTAAGACGAGAAAGAGAGCTGCAAGAAGTGATTAATAAGCTCAAGGTCTGACAGCTTTTTTATACCAAGTGAAAAGAAAGGGATTTGATATATGTAGTTTTTGTTTTAAATGAATGGCTTAATTATATATCCATGTTTATATTCTCAGGAATCGGAGAGAGAAAGGTGTTTGCTAGTGGATACCTTGAGGTCCAACCTGGTATTATTGAAGATACCTTTTTTCTTTATAACAAAGTTTGTACTTTACTCGAACCTTTAGAGGCTTGTATCTCAATTGCCTTTTCCGCTGCAGGAAGACACCAGGCAAAACTTAGTTATCTCTGACAATAAAGTCCGCCTGCTGGAAACTCGAGTTTGTGAAGAGCAGCTGGCCTCTGCAAATGGAAGAAAAGTAATCTTTTTTTGCTTAATTAGATATTATATAGATGTTGAGGCTATCATTCTGATGTTTTGGGTGTTGAAGCAGAGAGTGGAAGAACTTGAGCATGAAATGAAACAAATGCGGCAAGAGCTTGAGATTGAAAAGGTAGAAACGAAAGTTTCTTTTCCCTGTTTAAAATATTGTATTTATTCAATATAAATCCTTGTTATCCAAATTCTTTAAGACCTCCACTGTTAGAATATATCTTTGATTTAGTTACTTCCATTTCTCGAAGTCCTTGCATGTGAGATATACATGTTTTGTAGTTCATTTCATTAACTAATACAATGTGTTCACATTGATGAAATGGATATTGTTAACTGTGAAAAACATACGAGGGAAGTCTTTTACTGGATATACCATAAATGCTATGATATAGCACGTGTTTACAGATGCTGGGTTTTTCTCTTAGGTTCTTGCAGTTTATATTCATTTTTTAAATTCATTCTGGTGAGATGCTTATATATTAAAGTGAAGGATTTAACATTGTGTTTTATTCGTCAAATTTCAATTTCTGTGACAAGATGTATCCTATGTTTCTTGTTTGGCGTCTAGTGAATCCATTCCAGTTTTAAGCTGAGGTTTTTCTTGCTGTTGTTAGCAGTGTGCACGAGAAGAAGCATGGGCTAAAGTTTCTGCACTTGAGCTTGAGATAAATGCTGCAGTGCGGGATCTTGATTTTGAGAGACAAAGGTTAAAAGGCGCCAGAGAAAGAATTATGCTCCGGTAAGAGATCTAAAGCTGTAGATATATTGTGACCATTAGCTATTGGAATATGCATTTTGCTCCATGTGTGTGACACATGTTTCAATGGATGGTGAGTTTTATTTTTCTAGAAGTCATATGGTAATGGCAGTGCTCAAGCATCTCGTTAGTGAAGAGTTGTTTTGTAGATTTTTATTAACTGGTTATGATGGACGTTTTCCTAGTTGTAAACTTGTTCTAATTAAGAACAAATGTCAGTATTTCTCAGCACCATCAGGTACAACATTAGTGGTTGTTCTTTTGTGTGAGTAGAGAAACCAAGAGATGTCCAATCTGGGCATGTGGTTTTAATTTCAGTGAGGTTTTCTTTTGGTTACCATGGAATATTATATACATCTCAAGGTGAAATATTGATTTGTGGAGAGTTTTAACCTTGATTAACAAGTTTCAGCCCTTGGAGGCAAAAATCAAGGGCGCTTTGGTTGAAGGAGAGGGATAAATGCACTAAGTTCTTTCACAAGGTGGCCAATTCTCATAGGCGCAACAACGCTATTGAAGTCCTTCACTCAGGTTCAAATGTGTTACATTCTCCCGAAGAGATCCAAGATCATATAGTGCAGTATTACGAGGATCTCCTAGCTGAAAAAGTATAATGGCCCCCCAAACTTGACGGTTTAAGTTTTGACCAGCTGGATTCGGATGTAGCAAGTTGGTTGGAGAGGCCGTTTGTTAAAGAGGAGGTGCATCTAGTGGTGAGAGGTATGTGCAAAGATAAAGCCCCGGGCCCGGATGGTTTTTCTATGGCTTTCTTTCAAGAGTGTTGGGATATAGTGAAGGAGGAAGTGGTGCAGATTTTCCATGCTTTTCATTATAATCTTAAATTTGAGAAGTCATTAAACACTACTTTCATTGCACTTATCCCAAAGATAGTTGGTGCCCATGATTTGAAAGATTTCCGGCCTATTAGCTTGGTAGGTGGGATCTACAAAATCATATCAAAGGTATTAGCTAATCGTATGAGTTTGGTGATGGATAAACTCATTTCCAAACCTCAAAATGCTTTCGTTCAGGGTCGGCAAATTTTGGATTCAGTTTTAATAGCAAATGAGTGTTTGGACAGCCGGTTAAGAGAAGGCATTCCGGGGATCCTTTGCAAGCTAGACATGGAAAATGCTTATGACCATGTGTGTTGGGACTTCCTATTTTATATGCTTAGAAGATGTGGTTTTGGGGAAAGGTGGTGCGAATGGGTTAAATATTGCATTTTGACTGCTCGGTTTTTGGTTTTAGTCAACGGAAAATCTTGCGGTTTTTTTCAGGCTTTGAGGGGTTAGCGACAAGGGGATCCGTTATCACCTTTTCTCTTTGTTATAGTAATGGAGACATTGAGTCGCATGGTAGAGGCTGTTGTAAGGGGGGATTTCTTGCTAGTTTTTCAGTGGGCAACAATACTAATGGTGTCTGTTCCATTTCTCACTTACTATTCACAGATGATATGCTCATCTTTTGTGATGCTGTTAGTGACCAGATTCAAGCTCTAAGGGCGGTTTTGTTGTGCTTTGAAGCTGTTTCGGGACTCAAGGTGAACTTGGGGAAGTCAAAGTTGGTACCCATGGAGGATGTAAGTAATATTGCTTCTCTGGCAGAGTTGTTGGGATGTAAAATTGTCTCTTCCTATGAAATACCTTGGACTTCCCTTGGGGCTGTCATTCAAAGCAAAGAGTATTTGGGATGGGGTGGTAGAGAAGATTGAGAAAAGATTATCGGGATGGAAGCGGATATATCTATCAAAAGGGGGAGATTAACACTTATCAAAAGCACCGTCTCCAACCTTCCCACTTACTATCTTTCTCTATTCCCATTACTGGTGGGTGTGGTAAACCGGATCAAAAAGTTGTTTAGAGCTTTCTTATGGGGTGGCATGGGAGAGAAAATTAAAATTCACTTTGTAAGTTGGCAAATGGTAGCTGTCTGATTGCGAATGGTGGGTTAGGGGTGCGCAATTTGAGCACTTTTAACAAGGCACTCTTAGGAAAGTGGTTGTGGAGGTATCAAATGGAAACGTTGTGGAGAGAGGTTATTGATCACAAGTATGGTAGTGCGTGGGGGGGATGGTGTACTAAGGAGGGTAGGGGGTCTTATGGAGTAAGCCTATGGAAATTTATTAGAAAGGGGTGGAACACTTTTGAAAAACATATTAAGTTTGAGGTGGGTGATGGAGCAAGAACCCGCTTTTGGTTTGATGCTTGGAGTGGGGAGAGCCCTCTTTCCACTATTTTTTCAGTTGTATTTAACTTGGCAGAAAATCAGCAAGCTGCAGTTTGAGAATTGTCGTGTCGTGCAAATGGGATGGTAACTTGGAATGTCATTTTTACTAGAAATGCTCAAGATTGGGAACTTGAAGAGATGGCAGATTTTTATAGCTACTTGTATTCAGCAAAGTTAGGAGACAATGGGGGTGATCGTATGTTGTGGATTCACATGGGGAGAAAAAACTTTACTGTTAAATCTTTTTACAAGGCTTTGACAGTCCAACAGCCCACATTCTTTCCGTGGAAGAGCATTTGGAAGGTTTTAGTGCCGTCTAAAGTTGCGTTTTTTACTTGGACAGCTGCACTTGGCAAGACTTTGATGGTTGATAATCTAAGGAAGCGCAGTATGGTGGTCACGGAGTGGTGCTACATGTGTAAAAGGAATGGGGAATCGATAGATCATTTGCTTTTACATTGTGAGGTGGATGGGAAGTTATGGGCTGGTATCCTTAATAGAGCCGGGCTGAGTTGGGTAATGGCTAAGAGTGTGGTGGAACTACTAGCGTGCTGGAACAGGAGGCATAATAGCACTCAACTGGCAGCAGTGTGGCGAATGATACCTTTGTGCTTAATGTGGTGTTTATGGTCGGAAAGGAATGATAGGTGTTTTAACAACAAGGAGCGTGCAGTGGGGGGAAATCTGGAATTTATTTGTATTCTCTCTTTTACAGTGGTTTTCTGCTATTGTATTGAAGGGTGGGAATGTCCATGAGTTTATCTTCTTTTCAGCTCACTAGAATGTAATTAGGTGTCTCACTTTGTATACTTTCGGTGTACTTGGGCATTGCCTAGTTTCATTCAATTCAATAAAGATTCTTACTTATAAAAAAATAAAAAAAATAAAAAAGTTTCAACCCTGACCAGATATGCAACTCTATAACATATTTGAAATCTTGATGACACTATGCATGCTTATACTTTGTGGCCATAAACCCATTTGGCACTTATTCTTCATCGCTATGGTGTCCACTATCTGTTGGTTTCACCCCTGTAATAGTAATTTTGCTGACCCCTGAATTGCTTGAGATATGAATAGAGTCGACGGGCAAACATTGTTGCTGGTTCCCCAGTCAAATTGAAATAGAGAATGTTGCTTATTTTGTCCAGAGTAAGGAGTCATTAAGAGAGACATGAAGGAATATAGTAATTCCAAATATTTTGTATTGATCGTGGTAGTTTAATCAGAGGTAACTTAGGGGTTGTTTGGGAAATACATCCCCACTCATCTTATCTCAAAATTTCTCATATTTTTCTTCCCAAACATCACTTAAATACGAACATTTTTCAATTTCAAATTTTCAAAATTTTCATCTAATCATTACTTAATCTTTACAACTTTCCCAAACTTCCAAACAAAACACAAAAAATAATTCAACTTTTTCAAATCCCAAAACAAAAATAATATTAAAAAATTATATTCTAACAATATTATTAACTTTATAATATTTTTATTCAACTTTTTCTCTCTCTTTTCCCACAACCCAATAAAACATCTTAAGCTCAAACCATTTCACTACTATACAAATTTATCATCTCATCTCATCTCATTCCCCAAGCATCCCTTATTCATGATTTTGTGTTAGAATTTGACACCTGCATCTGAATGTGAGAGTTCTCCAAATTTTGCATCTTTCAACATGCTTCAATATGCATAACTCAAGTGGTTGTTGTTTGATTCTTTTTAGACATATGGTTTCCATACAGGGAAACACAACTACGAGCATTTTATTCCACAACTGAGGAGATTTCAGTACTGTTTGCTAAGCAGCAGGAACAACTGAAGGCAATGCAGAGGACTTTGGAAGATGAGGAGAATTATGATAACACGTCAGTTGATATGGACCTCAATGTACCGAATGGAGTCATAAATGAATGTGGGGAAAAAGAAGCAACTGTGTTCTGTAGTAAAGTAACTGCTAAGGCAGGCCCAGCCACTTCAGCGCAGGGGTTTGAAAGAAATCAAGTTGAAACCTCTAGCAATGAAGGCAGCACTACCGAGAAGCATGATTGTGATTTCAGGACCCAAGAACAATGCCAAAACACCCAAGAGGAAGAATTTACGAGTGCAGACCACAGTGTCAAGGCTGGATTTGGTTCTGAAATTGAGGGTGTTGGCACAGCACCTGTTTTGGAGGGAGATGCCTTCGGCACTGAGCGAATTCTTGAAACTGAAAGCCCTGGAATTGATGTTGACCAAAGTATTGATTTGAGAAAGTGCAGCACTTTAGCTGGGGAGACAATGCAGCTTGATGATGAAGCCCATGTGCAAGATACTGATGACCGAACACTTTGTCATGGTGCCATGTGTCACTCTCAATCAAATAATCCCTGTGAAAATTTAAAATCTATGGAAGATACAGAAGTTGGGGGAACGATTAGAACGGCAGACCTCTTAGCTTCTGAAGTTGCAGGTAGCTGGGCTTGCAGCACAGCTCCTTCAGTCCATGGAGAGAATGAATCTCCAAGAAGTAGAGGCAATAGCGAGGAAGCTGCTGCAGCTCAACATGATTCCAATGTTCAGGTGGCCGAGAGTCAAAGTTCGCCCTGTTCTGAGGCTATTGCCAAAAGATGGAAAGAATCTACAAGAAGTACAGGCAATGCTGAGGGAGGTGCCGCTGCTCTACTTGATTCCAATGTTCAGGTAGCTGAGAGTCAAAACGCCCCCTCTTCTGAGGCTGTTGCTAGTAGACGGAATCATGAACGTCAAGCACTAAGTGAAATGATTGGAATTGTTGCTCCTGACTTGAAGGGGCAGTTTGGTAGTTCAATGGGTAATGATTGTGATCAAGGGAGAGAGAATCAGGGTTCTACTTCGGACTCAGATACTGAGAGCTGCACTGATGATGATGATGATGATTGTGAAGATGATGTTAAAGGCATATCAATTTCAGATGCAGAGACTGTGGATAGTGATCAAGCTGAGGAGGATCACAAACCAGATGATGCAATGGATGAGGATGACGAAGCTACCCAAGAAGATTCTCTTGGATAGAAGGTCTGTTGTAAACATAGTTTTTTCATCGTTTTGGCACAGACGGGTGGATGAAAGCTCTTTTATAATTTTTCTCGTCTTTGTTCTCCCTTTTTCCATTCAGAAATTTGTAGTGATGTATTTAAGACCCTAATTATAATGTACATGCTGTATATGGCCTTTTCACCGAATGACATTCTCTTAGGCAACTTTTGGACACTGATCAAATTGCGATGATGGATCTAGGAGTTCATATGGAGATTGGCACCACTTTTGGTTCAAAGTCTTTCTGAGTTGCTCGTGTATTTTACCCTATTTCTTTCAGTTCAAGAATCCTCACTTTTCGAATGGGTACCCGAAATTTTCATCCACATCAGAGATTCAGAATTCCTGCCATTTCACATTTTATTTTGAACTTTTCTTTTCTGGCTTATGATTTTGAATGATCTTTCTTTACTCGCTCAAAAGAGACCATTACTTCAATAAGCAGTATATGCACTGATAATTTCACTCATACTTGATATATAAGCAGTATATGCACTTGATAGTTGCATGAACGATGCGGTGCGGGTCTATATGTTCCTCAATGGTTAGTTTGCCTCTCGCCCCCTCCTCCCTCATATGACTTGTACTTTGCATAACGTGCCCTCGTTTTTGTGGGCCAACTAGTGCTAGAGATTCGAACGCGCAAATGCTACTTTTTAGATGCATATACGAGGCAGTCTCCTGTGCCCCAACACTGAACTTTTCCTAGTGTCATGTTTAAAAATTTAAGTTCTTTTGATAGCAAGTTTTACTGGCTTCAGAATTACCCAAAAAAAAAAAAAAAAACGGAGTAAATAAAAGGTTGCATATCTCTGTAAGACTGGAACCAAGATCTGCCCACACTTACTGCATAACTAGAATGGAACCTCAATTTCCCGCTGATGCGAACCAGTTCTATCTCTACCTTTTAAGGTCCGGATTGGATTGAGAGATAAGATGAGTTGAGATAGTTTTAGATAAGTTTAATAAAATATTATTATTATTATTTTAAGATTTGAAAAAATTAAATTCTTTATTATATTTTGTGTAGAAATTTAAAAAAATTATAATGATGAGATGAGTTCTCAATCCAAACGGGGCCTAAATGAGCATTGTCTCGAAAGTTTGAACCAATGAGATATTATATTTGAGAAGTGTTACAGTTATAAAAAAATTTCATAAAAATAAATTTATAAATTAACTATATGATACTTTAAATATACACATCAAATTATGTATATTTATTTTTGTAAAATTCTTTTATGATCAAAACATTTTTCAATATATTTTGGGTTTTGATTGCTTTGGCACATGTCTTTATTTACGAGCTACCCTTCCATTCAAATGGAAAATAAGCCAGAAAGAACCCTTTGTTTCATTCTCCAAAGCCCTAAGAACGTAAAACTATGCAAAGGGATTGATTAATTAAAGATTGATAATGCAAATTAAGCAGAATACAGAGATCCAAATTAGACAAAGCTGATTTCTTTTGCGTGCGTGTGGGTACCTTTTATCCTACTAATCAGCCTCGCCGTAATGTCTTTTCGTATGAGCTATTATGATATGATAAAAACGTACGTAAAAAGTGTCATGATTGTTATTGAAGAAGAAACGATACCGAGGGCGTCTACTTTATCTTGAGGGCAATCGATTGCTGTAGATAACTGAGTGGAAGAGAGAGCATAGAAATGGCTGTTTTTTGAATGGTGATATTATTGATGGTGCTGATGTGGGCCACGTGCATGGCTGATGGTGAGAGTTCCATCATCATGAGTATGAACAGTCCTAATACCTTGTGCATGTCAATCTTGTAACACGTGTTCTTGTTGCTTTCTAATTCACTAGTTTTATATATATATATATATATAATTATTATCCCCTCGTATTTGGATTCTCCTGGCGGCTATCAGGACAGGCTGCCAGCCAAAGAAAAAATATATTATTTTATTTTATTTTTTATTTCCTTTCCTGAATTATTTTAAAAAAATTTTAGATTACGTTTAGGTATTAAGATATATTTAAATATTCTGTAAATATTATTAAAAAAATAATAAATAGTAATAAAGTATTGTAATAAGTACCTAAACTAGGCTTAATCTATAACGAGAGGGAAAATAAGTTCCTAAACTAGGCTTAATCTATAAGGAGAGGGAAAATATCAAGGAACTGTTTGTTTTTCATGAGTATTATCAATGCGTTCTCAGAAATTGGTCTTGTGAAAAAGGTAAGCTTATACTTAAATTCATTTACTGTACAAAAGTGTTAGCTGGAAATTAATTAATTCTCAAAATATATAAAACTCTAAATGCATCCTTCCAGAGTGGTGTTGTTCTAATGATTTGGGGTAGGGACTTTGTCAAGGAGGGTGGGAAGTTGGATAGATAGACTGCAAATGCTGTACCATAGACATAAACACTAGGGAAACGCCATACAGCCTGCATTATTTTGGCCTACAAAAGGGAAACCTCAACCTAGGCCGACCCCATGTCTAGCAAGGTACATGCATATGTACAAGACTAGTAAAACTATGCAAATGTTTTTATCCAACTCCATATTTTGTCTTATTATTTTTATTAGTTATTGATATAAAAAAAAAGGATAAAAAATATAATATTAATATTTCCTAAGAAGATTACCCATGAAGTTATCTCTTTTTTTTTTTTTATTATTGTTAGTAGGTTTACCCATTTTTGAATATATAGAACATGTTTTTAATATTTGGGGGGTGGAGTCTGATTTCAAAGTTGACTACCGATACCTTCATGCCATCCCTTAAATAGTAGTGCTAGCCTGTAAGGTGTTTGGTGTTAGTAATACAAGAAATGAGTAAGAGGTAGTGGTCCTTGTCCTCATCAAATGGCTCGATCTCTCAATTCAAACAATGCATGATGATGGGTAGGAAGCAGTCCCCCTATTTTTCTCCTACATTCTAAAATATATATGGAATCAGGATGTCCATGCATATCTCTTCTCTACACATGTAGTCAGCAATTAAAAAAGTTATGCGTATATTTAAGTACAAAATGAAAAAAAGCCATGATTACTCCCCCCCCCCCCCTCCTGATCTCGACTAACCTAGTTTCAATCTCCAGAGATTACATGAGAGAATACCTCACTATTATTTATTATTTTATTATTATTTTTCACTACCCAAACGCAACTTAATGGTTTCTTCTTCTTTTTGCCACCATAGGAAAAATCGTTCTTGCTATTAGTCAGCCATGAAAGTGTATTTTGAAGCATAATCTTACTTAATTGGTTAGTGATACCTATAATAAAAGCATAAATTAAGAATTGAGCAAATCTGACCAGAACTGATCATCTTTTTCCTCCATCGATCCTGGTTTAGCTTCTTCCAACAAGTAAAAAGCACTGAGTTTAAAAAATAAAAAATAAAAAGAAAGAAGCATTTTGGTCCCCATGCATTCTATTGTGAGTGAAGGGACCATGTGAAGTGGCTGAGCTGAATTTGGACAAAATAGCACCACCACGGCCACCATCATCATTATGATAATACAATACAGTGGACGATAGAGATAGAGAGGGGGATTTTGGTGATGATGATGATGGAAGAGAAGAAGATGAAGCCAAAATGGAGGTTCATTTTCCAAATAAATGAGCATGGCTCGGGTACTCAATTACATGAAGAAAAGGGACAAAACAAGGACCTAACTGCATTGACTACACATCCCAACTCTTCATCCTCATACCCTTTTACTTTCCTTCCAGTTTCCTCCTACTCATTCTCTCTTGGCTTCTTATTATGACCCACACCACACTGAATGCCCACATGTGATTTGCTCGTGAATTTCCACATGATATTCCTTCTTTTCAAGCTTGGCCTTGGACGTGTGTGAAAAATAAAAGAACCAAAACAGTGAAGAACAGTTAGGCGATAGAAAACTATATACATAATTCTATTTGCATGCATGGCAATCTTGCCGGCCAGCAAGTTTTGGTTTGCTAATAATCTCTTCAAATGAATGCAAATGACTTATAATTAGCACAGAGAGAGAACTTTTTTGGACTTGGAGAATCTAATTTAAGATACAAAGTGTTGTGTAAAAGCAAGAAAGATTGGAAACGCTCATGGTGTCTGCTTTTCAAACATGACCACCTTTCCCATAACCGACGTTTAAGAATTAATAGATAAGTCCTCTCTGTCACCGATACAATAATGAAAACAAATCATATCTTTTTGACCACATTCTGTTTATGTTCTCAAGCCAATTATACGACATAGATCTCACGTGTATCTATATACATGTATGAGAAAATGACCACAAAACGATAGAACCAAAACAGTTTATGATGATAACTACTAGAAAATCAAAATCCGGTCGTCAGTTTAGTACTAGTATTGATAATTTTGTAGACCTTTGTTATTATTCGTTTTGAATTTTGTCATCACCTTGTATTTATTGATAGTGCACGCATTAATTAATGGTACTAAAGAACAGTACTATCACTTCGCATCAAAACAGAGAGAGAGAGAGAGAGAGAGAGAGAGAATTTTAAATCGTATTTTGAGCAGCTCCTAGATTTTTATGAATCCTGGAGAAAAGGGAGGTTGCCTAGTTTGAAGATTATGTCGAAGTTGTTTTCCACAACAATGATGATAAGAGATATTTGATTAATACATCCAATGACCAATTTATTCTCCAATTTTTAAGCCTCTGCTTTAGAGGAAGGACCGCAAGGGTCTTGAAACTGAAGGGAGAAACGTTCTAAAATTCAATAAAGTTACTCCAACTTGGAGAGGGATGCCGTATAAGTTCTATTCTATGTGCCTCCACAGTCCAGCCCCACACGGCACAAAGTTATAAGAGTCTTGGGCTCCCAGAGAAAGTAATAAAATAAAAGGCAAAAGACTGAAGCTCTGAAGCCATTTCTTCTTCTTATTCTCCTGTATTCTCCATCTATTGCTGGCCTTTGTAATCATGAGTCCTTGAGTCATCATTACTATGAAAAGCCTCTCTCTCTCTCTCTCATGTGCAAATACAAACACAATATCACAGCTATACGACTACTCTTGCTCACAAGTCTCGACCTATTTAAAGTCCAAGAACCTGTCGCTTACAACCCACCTTTTCTTTTTCTTTAATCTTAGCTATCATTTTTTCATCTCTTTAGAAAGAACCCCATCTCTTTAGCTCCCTCTGTTTTTATTGTATGTACCTCTCTTTTCTCAAACAGAGAAACGAACTTTTAGGGGGAAACAAGATGAGCATTAACTCCTCATCGATCCCACGTAGTCTCTTGTCGTCTGCTTTTTGCCATCCACGGCCGTCAAAGCGACAGAATCTTCGAGTCGGACGGCTTAGCAGGTTCTTTCCTTCACAAATCATCTCTCTCTCTCTCTCTCTCTCTCTCTCTCTCTCTCACAAAAAACTTTTACATGTAAACTAACAGGAGAAGAAGACTACTGAAAGAAGCAAAAGAGAAGAAAAGCATGGGAATAGTGAAGGCAGAGATGGAAATCAAGAATTTGAAATTGTACATGGAGAACCGAAGCATCATAGAAGAGAATGAGAAGCTGAGACAGAAAGCTTTGATGCTTCACCAAGAGAACCAGACCCTGTTACTTCAGCTCCAAAAGAAGCTCTCTCAAGAGAAACAGCAACAACATCACTAATATGAAAACATATACTGCTTCGCGCTCCTATGCAGAAACAAAAAGATGCCTTGTTTCTTTTTTTTCTTTTCTTTTTTGAGGGGCTGTCTCAATATTCAATAACTCCTTTGTCCTTGTTTTTTTGTTCCTTTTCCTTGTTCTTTTGGTTCAAGTTATGTTTTTAATTGAAATAATTAGGGTGGAAGAATAACAAGAAATGGGTTATTAATTATATTAGCCTTTTACGAGTATTATATGCACATAATGTATAATGGTTTGACTATGTGTGCTTTTGATTAGTGTTATAATATGATCTTGGATGCTACGACTCTGGCAAAGGTGATTCCATATAATCTTGTCATTGAAGTCTAGTTTATTTTTACAACCATTCTCATCTCATTTAATCATTATAATTTTCTCAAATTCTTACATAAAATAAAATAAATAATTCAAAATTTTCAAATCTTAAAATAAAAATAATATTAAAAATATATATTCTAAAATTGATGTGATTTTATCTAATCTATTAGATCTGCTTTACAATAAAAATAATTTTATAAATTGACGAACTATATCAAATCACGTCATTAAACAAACGAATTAGAGCATAAGTAGTTTTTTCAATTTATTTGTAGGTGGTGTTGGCCTTCGAGAGCTTCAAGTCTAAGAGAATGACGGATTAGATTGGAAAAAAAAAAATAATTATAACATTTTTGCATCACACTGATCATCGTTGAAGTCAACAGCAACAAAAATGCCACAGAAAAAAAAAAATCCCCCCAACACGTTTTTTTAACCAAAAACACCCCCCCACCAAAACTTCCGAACACTCGACCAAAATGTGTTTTGAGGAACAAAAAGCACTGAGAAACCATATGAAGCATAAATGCTAAAGCCTATGAGTAATGCTAGAGAGAAGTCACTGTAGCAGTGCACACTTTACACTCACTGCGTGGCTGCTTCTAGTTGATTGTTTCCAATACTCACTTGGGGAGATGTGTGGTCTACACGATGCCACATCATGTGTGCAAAATAGATGCTACTAATAATGGTTTCTATCTATATTTATTCAAAGCCTATAACACCAAAGAGAAAATATATTTACAATCGTGAATTGTGTAATTGTCGCGTAATTGTTTTGAAAAAAATGAATAAAATATGGGACCCACATGAAAAAATTTAATTTTTTAATAATAGACCCCTCTCTTTTTCAAAATGATTACACAACATTTACGCACTTTACAATTATATATAAAATTACTCAACACCAAAACATCCATAAACTGATCCGTTTGTAACTTTGTGTTGAATGAACATTGACACAGCCTCGACTAAAGGGCTGGGCTGCTCAGTTTGTTTTGAACGTATACCAAAATTAGAAAACTTGAGATGCGGGGAGATCTCTGACTTGTGATATCATATACAAATATAAAAGGTCTAGAAGACTAGGACCCAGGTTACATTCAAGTCAGCTTAAATTATGCTAAATTGGGCCAAGGCCCAAGGGTGCAGCTCTTAAACACTTTGAACGAGATGAACAACATGCAAATATTTCGGTGACATCGTCGCTCCTAGGATGACAATATGTAATATGACTCATTAATTTAATACGAATACGATATAAAATTAACGAATATGAGTTTGATGTTAATGGATTCGGATTAAAACGGATTGACCCGTTAAGATACGATTTATTAACAAGTCAATTTGCTTAACTGGTTAATAACCCATTACACTTCTTACTCAAAATTACAATTATATCTTTTTTAATCTAAAAACAAAAATACTTTAATCATATTTCGTATTTCCTAACTCTCTCTCTCTCTTAGTTCTCAATTGAGTCAATTCTCACAAGTCACAACAACCTCCCACACTTCTTATGGATTGTAATTTTGGTATTTTTATTGTTTGGATTGTAATTTTAGACTTATGTAGTTATATTTTTGAGAGATATTGTGATTTTAAATTTTATGTGAAATTATGTTAATTAAGTCAAATGGATTATTTGGGTAAATTCAACTCATTTACATAAATGGGTTGAAACGAGTCAAAATGGATTGTTTCATGTCAGTATATTTTTAATTAATTCATAACGTTAGAACGGGTCGGGTCGGGTCAACCCGTTATTTTAATGGGTCATGTTAGGATTTAGAAATGACTTGTTAAGCTTAACAGGTCGTGTTCGGATTTATCCATATCTTATAATATATACAACTTGACATGACACAAATACGACTAGTTAACACGATTTGCCACCCCTTGTTATGAACTGACCCGGATCATGTCCAGCAAGACATGAATCTTTTATTGAATTTTATAAAAATGAGAGATACAAATTTGAATAAAAATAGTATAAAATTGAAAAATTATTTGAATATAATTTTTTTAATATTTTTTTATTTTATTTAAAAGTTTGAAAAAATTGTAATAATTAAATAAAAAATTAGAAGATTTGAAATTGAAAAGTATTTCATATTCGAATAATATTTAGGAAGGAAATATTGAAATATGCTGTTTTGAGGCCTTGAAGCAATGGCCACTAGCCATTAGGTCAATTACCACGATTAATCAGTACCATCATAGGAAGCAACAACCACCAACTCACTCAGAGCTAAATGAGGTGAACCAGTCCAAACATCCCTTAGGAATTATACTTATAGCTGTAATTAAATATCACAAATTTGGTGCCATAATAATGAAAAAAAAAAAAAAACCTCATAACTAGCACTTCAAGATCCAAGACAAGGCTCTAGAGCATGAAAAACAGGCTAATACAGAGACCAAGCAAAACATTCTAATACCGAGAGACTAGTATAAAGTCATTGTCTTCAAGAACCTTAACATCCTGTTCTCCAACAAACTTCTCCCGGCCAATCTCCTTTACCAAGTTAACAAACTCTATCCTCTTTGCCAGAGGAAGAGGTACATATGGGAGCCTGAAAACTGGCCTCACTACTCCAAGTTGAGCAAGAGCTGTGTTTAAGCCAATGGGATTTGGCTCATGGAAAAGCCACTCAATCAGAGGCATGAGCTTTGCATTCAGTGAAGGGTTATTTCCTCGGAACATAAGTTCCTGCATTAAACCTGGAACCAAGTTGCTAGTAACAGATATCACCCCAGTTGCCCCATGGCTCCATCTAGCATCATGGCATTCATCATCATTCCCACTCCACACCACTATCTTGCTCTTCGTATACTGTTCAACTCGATCATTTCCAACACACTCCTTAACACCAGCCAAGTTGGCACTCCGGGATACAGTGTGAATCACATGCGGGGGAATATCTTGGCCAGTCCGTGAAGGCACATTGTATATGATGGTGGGGCCCATAGATAGAACACTTTCGAAGTGAGAAACCATGCCCTCCAGAGAGGTTTTACCATAATAAGGATTAATGTGAAGGGCAGCATGCATTCCAACGGCAAAACCCTGTTCAGAGGCATGAATTGCTTCCCTTGTCGAATTGCTACCAGTGTTTCCAATTACCTTAATTGACCCACCAAAACAGTTAACTGTGTGCCCAATAAGCATTATATGTTCATCCCAGCTCATCAATTGGCCTTCACCAGTTGTGCCCCCAACAATAACTCCTTCAGCACCGTTGACAATCTGCATGTTCACCAAGTCATCATATGCTTCTAGATCAAATCTACCATCAGGTAGGTATGGAGTTTTGATTGCTGTTATCAATCTAAGAGACTTTATATCCTCTGCTGATGTCCTGCAACATAGTAAGGGCATAAATAGCAATCTAGGGCACCGGTTTTTGTTTTTTTTTAAAGTAGATATTTAAACTTCTACGGGTACACAAACTATTTATTTGAAAATAACTTAAAATTTACCATCATCCCGATTTGCCGACAGGGTTAGAGTTAACGTGGTACCACACAGAAATGAACCAGCACAAATGCACGCTAATCTACAATTTGTGCACACTTTGTTTTTTATAAGTCACAATTTGTACACACTTACTGGTACGCTAAAAGCAATCAGATAATACAACCTGAAGTTTTTACATTTTACTCTATTGATGCACGCTGCTTGAAAAGCCTCCATATTAGTGTTTGCAGTACACAGTGCTAAATACTTATATGATGCCTCAGTTATTGGAACTTAGAACCTTTACTTGAACAATTCGGGAATAAAGTGTATGTGCATAATTCAAGCTTTTATCTTTGAAAAAAAAAACTTTTTAAGGCTTTAGAAACACAGAACGCACATGATATGGAATTTTTTCTAAGCTCTTCCCTGAGAACTTAATAAAAAAAGAACTATTTTCCAGGCTGCACATTATATATTATACCATTATATATATGGACACACATGGCGTTTGTCAAGCATTAAGAACAGATGGGTACCATCCAGACTGCACATTGGAAGATGAAAATGCCTATTTTGTTTGTTAACTTACCTATTTTTAACCTCCAAACTGCGCATTGGAAGATGAAAATTAGGTATTACAGCTGCTTGTGGAGACCTCCACTTTGCATTCCTACCTCATCATAGCAATAGAGAAAAGAACATAAGCAAACTAAGCAAAACAGAGTATGTGAAAAGAATAATTGGCACATTTATACTTAGCATTAGACTTCAGCCAAAAGACGGTCCTGGGTACAATATATGGAAACTATATAGATTAATTACATAAACAGAAAAAATTGAATAAAACGTGTAGAAAACAAGAACATTAGGTTTGAAAATGAATTAATTGTACAATAGAAAATGTGAACAAGCAGAAATTGCATTTCGTTTTACTCTCAAGACTGAGGTCTAATGCTAAACGCAGCAATCCTTGTAACTTGAAAAAGGTTGAAGGAAGGTCAATGAACGAATGTTCTCGATTCAAAATGATATCTTTACGTGGTAAAGCACATTAAAAAAAATTTACCAAAATTTTTTTACCAGATACTGGCGATAAAACCAATATCCATGTTAATTACTAGCAAAGTAAATTCTTTGTGGGGAACATCAACAAAACACGTATGGACATGGTGCAGATTTCTCCTGTATCGTAGTAACTAACAAAAAAATATCTGAAAGCAGCACACAGACTAAACAAGGCTGAATACGCACTAGCAGAAATCATCAAAGTGGATCCAAGCAAGGTGACAGACTGACCCCCGTAACGTTAAAGAAAAGGAAAATAACAAAAATTCTCCATTTAGTTTGTGTTACTCAAACCATTCCATTGATTAATAAATGATACAAAAAGGAAACAAGCCGATAAAAGCCTCGCGTGAGATAATATATATGAATATTTTTTTATCAATAATATATATGAATACATATTATAATCGATTAAAAAGTAACATATACCTAACGACACACTAAAAGAATTGATTAAATCTATCGGATTAACCTCTTATAATTATAGCCACAGTTGGGACGCGGAGACTGGAGAGCAGAGCCACTCAGACACAAGGTAGCCATATTTTCTTCGACGACAGCTAGCGAGCAAACCCGGATCCGATTGCCGGATTGACCCGATCCGAATAACAAAGATTCGAACAAAAGAATCTTGGCAAGGGATCCGAAAACGCGCGAGTTGTATCAAAGGCGAGTACGAGAAGTGAGTTGGGCGAGGGCAGAAGTGGGATTTTCAGTGAATGGTGATGGGAATAACGGTGGTGGAAATGTCGGTGGCGAGGGTCGTGGAGAACGGGGCTTGGCTGAGGAGGCTGACGGAGCTACGGTGGGCCATGCCGTCGGATTGAGGAGAACGAGTGGTGAGATTCGGTTCGACAATGGAGGAAGGGAGCGAGTGACAAAAACGGAGGCAGCTAAGGACTTTGGTCCCCTGTACGTTTTTCTTTAGGGTTTTGTTATCTGGAGGCGGACTAAGAGCCAGCGACTGGGTAGGGTAGGCACATTGTACACTGGGCTTCTCTCCTTCACTCGAGACGTAAAATCCGGTGGTAATGCTGACGCGTGTAACACTGCTTTCATCTTGACTCCTTGAACTGCATGTCGTTTTGAATTTAGTTGTTACTGATCACGAGCTATGTTGTATATTTTTTTTTTAATCATAGCTATGTTGTATATTAATATGAAGAATAGAAGACCCCTGGTAGATTGTGCAAACTCTATATTTATTTAGGTTTATTTTTTTATAACTTTTAAGTTTTTGAGACTCCTATTAATATGATATATTTAAAAGTAATTATTAAAAACTAGATTATTAAAAATTAGTTTGTAGATAAATAATTTTAAAAAAAATGATATTTATGACAAAATTGAAATAACTCATCAAATACCTAAACACTCCTCGACCTTAAACCAAAATTTTATGAACAGAATCATGCTAATTTGTCCAGACGAGCGCAAGACTCGGTCAAAAATGTCGTCCTAAAAATAGGAAGGGGAGAAAAAGATAAGAGAAATGTTTTGGGATCTAAAAAATGTTTGAATAAGATTATTTTATTTTATTTTATTTTATCGAGTAATTATAAAAATATTTTTTAATAATATTGTAAATTTTTTAATTTTTAAAAAAATATTTATAATAATTGAAAAATACATGAAATAAAAAAAAAAATTAACTGTTACACTTTCGAACTAGATCTCTCGAAAGATGCTGCACTGCTCAAAAGATGGCATGGTAATAATTGCCCCTTGCTGTCTCCTACACCGCCAACATATGCCATAAAAGCCCATGCTTTCAGGGAATGGGCGAGGCGAGATACCCTAGTCTATCTATATATGTTCAAGGTTGTTGTCGTAAGTTTAAGTTGTAATTTGAAGTCAATTTTTTCTCTTAAGTGGCGCCTGTCTGGTATTTTGTAGTTGAAAAATTATTCTTATAAATTACTATTTATTATCTCACATTTTTATATCTTATAAAAAATACATCTACATTTTAAGAAAAATACTTTCATATCTTATTAGGAAAAAAATTATAAATATAGAGCATGAAAATAAATAATGACTAATATATAGAATTTCCTTTTTATAATTTTGTGGGAGTTCCCTCAACTAGGCTTGTGCAGAAAATCGAGTGACCTGGCCCGTCCATGAGCATCGATCCGAACCGAACCGAAAATACGGGTTTAATTCTTGATCAGGTTCGACCCGTACAACCCGCTTATAAAATCTGCAGATGAAAGTTGAAACCCTAGCTCCCAAAATCGGTTTTAACCCTTCTCTAAGTACCAAAAATTACTGAAGTTGTCGTCGAATGTATTATCTACGAGATTTCATGGAGCTAGCTAGGCTCTCCTTGAGCTTCAACATGCGTATAGAGTCTCAAGATCTTCTTTGGTTTTGTAGTGGCGGCTGTGGAATGCGTGGGTGAAGTTGAGGGAGAAATACTAGCTACAGAGGACGGGACCAGCGATGAGGTGGAGGACTTCGTCGATGGAGACTAGGTTGTTGAGCTCAGTGAGTTGGGAGTGTGACTGTGAGAGAACCAAGACCATGGTGATTTGAGTTTTCTGAGTTCATCTTCCCATTTTATCAAACACTTCACAAGCTTTTCACTTTTCTCACACAATGCACCATTTTCTCTTTAATTCATTTTCCTGATTACATCCATTTCACAATAGTACATCCATTTCACAATAGTACATCCATTTATATTTCCTCACTCATTCTATTTTACATTCTTACTTCACTTTACATTGAGAACCATAACAAGGAGTCGATGGACGGTGTCTGCACGACGAGGTCGAGATCCATAGGCAACCGACGGCGAGTCGGCGACGGGCAAGCAGTAGTGGGAGTAGGGACCTTGGGTTTACAATCCGTGAAGTGAGAAGTGAAATTGAGAGCACCCACAATGTTGCGGGAGTATGGCTTGAAGGAAAATGAAGGTTGAAGACGAGGGAAAAAAAAATGTTGACCCAATCAAGAATATGCGGGTCGGGTCGATTCTGTCCAACCGATCTAGAAGTGCGGGTCGGGCTGGGCCCAAATGTTGAACAGGTTGTAGCCCTACCCTCAACTTTAGCCACTTTTTCTGCTTTCACATGATGCCTTTTAACATTAAAATAAAGTATAGTTTCTTTATGCATTATCTAATCATTACGCCAATTCTCTGTATTAAATAGTGGGTTTCTATTAAAAAATAAATTTGTTTCATTCATATTTATTAAATTTTTTAAAAGAATTATACAAAATTTGAACACTCTTTGAATATCAAAAATATTATTTCTGTCTCTTATGTTTTAGATATATTCTTTTTGAAAAATTTTACTCATCATCTCTATATACTATACACTATATATAATTTTTTATTTTTTTCCTTTCTAAATGTGTGGTATATGTATGACGAGTAGAATAATTTAATTAATTTAAGAAGAATAAAACAAAAGAAAAATTAAAAAAATAGATTAAAATATATATATATAGCGTATGGTGTGTGAAAATGATGAGTAATAAAACTCTTTTAGTTAATTTCGACATTGTATTTCTTTTAGCTTCTAATATTTTGATATTTTTATTGCATTTGATATTGCGTGCCATGGAGTAGGCACAATACTAACACGTAATATATGATTCTCAGTTTGTTTGTAAAACTTGAGTGATGTGTTGCTATAACACATCCACATCCAATTGAGTTTGTAGGCCAGCACTACATACAATCTAATTTCTTGGACTCAAATATAGGAATAGACAAAAAGACCCCATTTTATTATAGACTTGACCAAAACACCCTTATTTCTAAATCAACAAGTAGCCCAAATCTGGAAATAGCGTTTCAGTCTCTCTCTCCCTGTCGTGCATCTGCTCCTCGCCTCTCCACCATCGACGACTCCATTTCAAGGCCCTCCAGGTCCATTTTTATTTATAATCTCTTGCTTCAAAATGAGATGAGATGAGACGAGATCCTCTATATCCAAACGGGTCCTAAGTACTTGATCGAGATTGTCTTCAAATGTATAATTAGAGGATATCAACTCAATTTCAAGGGAGTTTTCACAACATAAATGCAATAAAACTCATCTTTCTCTTCCCCCCCCCCCTCCCCCCCGGTTTCTTTGTTAGGCAAATATGAGCCAAGCACAACAGGATTGAACTGTCGACCTGCCCTCCATATAAGATCTAAGACCAAGAATTGAATAGTTATACCATCTACATTAAGAGCTATCACAACTGACACCCACCCACTAGCTTAGATAGTATCGTCCATACATATATAGATAAAAAGATATATTTTAAGCATCTGGGCTCGAAATCGAATAGTACCTCGACAAAATGAGGACGAAGCTCTTTAATAACGACACGCATATGAAAGTAGTTGGGGTTCTGGATATGAATACTTGTGTCAAGCGGTCTCTTCTTGCTCTTCGGAGGAAGATGAGTAAGAGCAGGAGGTTTTGGAGGTGGGCACTAGGCGATAGTTAGAGGGTTTAAGAGTTGAGTCGGTGTGGTATGGGCAAGCATAGGCTCTTCCATTGACGACGACCTGAGAGGTTGTTGGGGTCCGTTCAAACAAATGAAGGGGAGAGAGAGAGAGAGAGGCGCTTGGCGGTGGATTTTTTCCCTGTTCGATGAGCAGAAAGGTGTTTGGTTATGTGTGATATATGAAACAAAGTGTTTCATTTAGGCCTGCAAAGGACTGTAAGAAGAATTATTCGAGTTTGTATGCCCATGTAGTAGGGAATGTGGTAATCCAAACTTTTTGGGTTGATTACATTTTGCCCAATCGAATTTTCACTCGATTTATAATGTGCTTCTGAAACTAATAATTGCATCAAAGTGGACTTTCGAACTTTCAAAACTTCTCAATCCCCCATTCTGTCTACCAGCAGCGTTAAATCTAACAGAAATTCACTGCACATGCTGCTCATGTGCATAACATTCACTACAAAGATATAATTTCATTTAATTTATTATCATTGACCATATAAAATATAAAATATGCTATCAATTAATAATAAATCGTAAATCATTAAATAATTTTTTTATTAATAAATCGTAAAATATGGTTAATGAATATCAAATAATTTCATTGTGTACATAGATTATTCATACTTGCTTGCAACTTAGGTATAAAATAATTTTATAAATTAATTGATAACATATATTATTTTATATTTTATATGGTAAATAATAATAAATTATATAAAAATTACAATTTTGCAATGAATTTCCATTAGATTTGACGCTGCTGGTAGACCGAAGGGGGGGATTGAGAAGTTTTGAAAGTTCGATGGTTCACTTTTATGCAATTATTAGTTTCGAAGGCACATTGTGAATTGAGTGAAATTTCTATGGGGCAAAGTGTAATTAACCCAAACTTTTTCTTTTTAATTTTGTTATTTTAAATAAACTTATATTTTGTTGAAAAACTAAACTATAAAATTAAGTATTACCCATTCTAAAATAAATATTATTGTACATAAAATATAAATAAACTTAAAAATAAGAATAAATCTCATCGCAGTCAGATGAGGTAACTGCGGCGCAATCGGCGTCCACGTGGAAATAAATGAAACGATTCGTTCCATTTAAAATGTCAAACGGTGAGTTTTCCATCTCCTTCTCCCCGAGGCATACATACCTTCCCCCCTGTTTTCCCCCATCTTCTCTCTTTCCTTCTTTGAATCGAACATTCTCCCCTTCGTGTACCCCCTCCTCTCCAAGGCCTGATCTCCTTCGTTTGTTTCGATTAATTGGCCTACGTTTTCTCCCTGTATAACATTTGTTTCTTCGATTTACCCAATAGATTTTCTCCATGTGTTTGATTGCACGGATTCATTCAAATCTTCAAGATCTTTGAACTTGACTGCACGGATTCATTCATTCGAATATTCGAATTTTCCCCTTGTGCGTTTTCCCCCTTCGACCCTAAGTCTAACCGTAACCGTAACCTAACCCTTTCCTTTTCATCCTGAAACCCTAACCTAACCTAGCCTCTTCCTCTTCATCTTGAAACCCTAACCCTACCCTTGCCCTTCCTCTTCATCCCGACATTCTCGTTCCCGACCCCTTATTCTTCATATCGAATGGACATTGGGTAAATGACTGGTCGAGAAGCTGAAAGCCTGGTAAGCTCTCTCACTTAACTTTGAAAAGTAATGATTTTTAATCTAGTAATCTCTCTAATTTATATGACCACTCTTAAAAGTTGCACAACTCACATATGATGTTTCATTGCTTCATTTGTAGGTTTGAGTGTGCAGGATCTTTGAAGTAAATCAATTCTGTCTGGTTTGGATTGTCACCTTACTGTGTTTTAATTTAATGAAGCATCCAATTTTTGCATATTCTGATTGAAGTTAGTTATTGTTAGATTATTCTGTTTATATTCTTGATTATGGACTCACATTTTGGCAATCTAAATTAATAGAGTTTTCGTTGAGGTTGGCTCTTTTGTTGTATTATTAATATGTATAATTTACAAAAAATGCATTCCATATATACTATTTTCTGCATGCAATTTCTTATAACTCTTAATACATTGCATATAAAGGCCATGAGCTATAATATCATGGCCTATAGAGATGTCTTTGCTATAATGTCTCTACTATGTTTTTCAAAATGGGTAATGAATAGAAATGTTTATTTTGTTTTTTTAATTTTTGATGCACATCCATTTATATAACTGAAATTTCAAGGGACTATAGGATTAGGAAGGAGGGTAACAAGTTAACTTGCCCTTATTCCCTGATTCCCATATATTCATTGCATATAGGATCCAGTTGCAAGGACCCTTATTGGTGGACTAGGTTTTGGACTCTTTTTGTTTAATTTATGCCAATTCAAATAATCCATATTATCTTAAATGATGCGTTGGCATTTAGGGCCATGAGCAATGGGTGATTTTGCTATTGATATGTTTAAAATCGTCAAGTATGTAAAATGGTGGTAAAATTTTTATTAATAAGTAACTGTAGAGAATAAATTATAGTATGATGCTCATTAGTATTTGTTGTAATCAAATTATGGTCATAACCATCTTTTGCTCAAGTATTCAGATTCTTGGAATGTGAGTAAAATATTTTTGTTCTATTGTTTAGGTTATTGTATTGTGAATATGGTTTTGGTTAGAATGTCATTGTCATCATCATCAATGTCTTCTTCATATTTTGTTAAACGTACTTTGAATCAACAAGTGTGCTTCTGTGAGGTTGAAGCCACACTAAGATATTCAGATACTACAATAAATCCTGGATGAGTCTTCTTAGGGTGTTCCAAGTACAACACAAAGGTAACTACAACATTTATTAAACGTTTAATATATGCGTTGATAGTCCCACTCAATATTATGCATATATAACATTTTCCTTGTATGTATAAAATAATTAGGGATTACCATACTGCAAGTATTTCAAGTTGACAAATAGTCAAGACATAGAGCAAGAACTTTTGAAAAGAAAAAATAAACTACTAAGGAAGGAGGAATAGCTCAATAAGATATTCGACGATATCAAAAAGAGGGAGATTCAGCTTCGGAAGAGAGCGGATGAGATCAAGAAGAGAGGGATAATGCTATCCAATAGAAACGAGGTGGTTGTGAAGAAGAAGGAGTTGGTATTTCTTCATCAACAAGCTGAAATAAGGCGTTCACACACACTACTCCAAGTGTATTGGACTTTTGCCATTGTTGTTTCATGTTACTTTGTAGTATGTAAGTGATGTCGGATTGTATCATAAGTTATTTGATAATATTTAGGTTATTTCATATCTAAGTTAGTAGTCTAAGTTAGTCAAAGCTTTTGTTATGTGATAGTTTGAACTTTTGGGTTGTGATGTGGATGTACTAAATATCATATTGTGGAGTATGAAGGTATAATGTGTTGTAATAGTTTTGGTTTTCAAGTCTTGATATCATCATGTGGACTATGCACTTTTGTAATGGATATCATGTGTTTTGAGGGATTTTTCGAAATGGGTGGCTATTTGGTGGATTTACAGGTTTTGTTTAATGCTTGGAATGACAAAAGAGACTACTACCATGTTAAGAAAATCTGTTTTTTTTTTTTTTTTTTTTTTTTTTTTTTTTTTTTTTTTTCCATTTTCTAAAGACCATAATTTGAATGTGTAATAAAGTTGCTTCTAACCCAAAGGTTAAATACTTTGAAAATTTAGGAAAATTTGCCCAAAAAATATTGGAATACCTGATCTATGAAAACGTATGCAATAGAACTTGCACATTATTTTTGTCAACATCTTGTGGACAAAGTTCAAAGCCGTGCCCTCTCAAACTTGCATATTATTTTTGTCATTACTATGCCTTCTCAAATCTAGCAATGAAATTATTTGAGAAAGAAAACTACAAAAAAACCAAAACATGTACATTATATTCAAATTTGCAAGTTTTAATACATCATATTCAAATATGCAACTTGCGAATTACATATTACAAAGTTCCAACTACACTTGTCAATTACATATTACAAAGTCCCAACTACAACGGGCATAATTTTCTTCTTAGAATACTTGAACCTGTATGATACCTTCATTAAAGTTTTCATGATTCACCTGAAATTGAACAATATCATCATTCTAATTAATACCTATTGAGTTAAATAAATCACAAATTAAAACAAGGAAAATGATAAGCTTACAATTAGCCTACAACTAATTTATTACTCTACTTAAAATGAATGATTGTTAAGTAAAATTTAAATTATCTTTTAATGAAGTGTCATAATTACATTGGTTGATTTAAAATGAATTATAAAGTAGTTATAGGTGTATCATTGTCCTTAAAATAATTATACATCCACTATCTCCAGTTACATCATTTTTTGTCTTTTGCAAAGAGATTTTATAGGAGGAAGTTTCAATGGGAGTGTAGAACCGGATCCGGATCTAGATATTCGGCCACAACCGAATCCGGATTTGGGTTTTAAAAACTGGGCGGTTATCCGCCCGGATAAACCTGAAAAATTCTAGGCGATAACCACAGGTTGTAACTGGATATCCAGATTTATTACCTTTTTTTGCTTAAAAAGAAAAGACATTTTAAAACTTTTAAAAATATTTTTATAGTACTATTTTTTTAAAATTCGGATATCATGTTTAATACCCATATTTAAAAAAAAAAAATTATTTTAAACACTTTTTAAAAGGTTTTTTTTAATCTTTTTAACAATTCAAAATGTTTTTCTTTTTTTTATAGGCCTTTATTTTTTTTATACTACTTATTACATTGTTGTTTACATCATAATGCACATCAATTTACAAAAAATAAAATAAATAATAATACATCACAATAATATCAAGATGTTATTAATATTGATCTTCTCCATCAATTAATATTATTGTAGTATGTATTTACCATGCATACATGATTTTTACATTAATGTTGATCTTGTCCCTTCCATTCCATGCACAATGAAAAAAGATATCATTTTTTTTTTGGAATAAAAAGAGAAGAAAAAAAGCTTAAAATAACTTTTAGTTTTGTAATTAGAATAATATAAGTTCGATTGATCGATCTTTATGTGCTCCATACAAACCAAAATAATATCTTTAGAATATAATTTTTGTATATTACTTTTGTTTTAAAATTTTAAAAAATTAATTTTTTTGGTGTTTTTTTTAAAAAATAAGATTCAGTTACAGATAACCGGTTATATAACTAGATCTGTAATCAGGTTCATACTGGATTTGGTTTCATTTTAACCGCCCGAGTCTCCTCTGGATGGATAATCACCTGAATTCATCTGAATTTTCAAATTCCGGACCGGACCCAAAAAAATCCGATCCTATTACACATCCCTAAGTTTCAAGATATTACACAAATGTCCACAATAATGTCCTCGTTTGCCAACCGAGGGAGGTGCAACGTATAGTTCATTTGTCAAGTACATCGATAAAAGTGTATTCATCAATGTTTTTTTTTTAAATATTTGTGTTTACTTTTTAGTATTTAAAAAAAATTAATGGTAAGTATAGTGTATAAATATCGCACAATTTTTTTTAAAGTAGAATATAATTTATTTAAAAAACTAATTTTTTAATATAAATTATATATTTTAAAAAAATTATGCTCATATATATATATATATATTCTACAATTGAGTAGGCGGTATTTATATAATTAATGGCTGTAAATATTATTTATTAAAAAAAAATACACAGATAAAAAACACCAATCGGTCTGTGCATGCAGCACCACCGAAATTTATTTGCCTCGTGACTTAGCAGTAACACACTAAGCCTTCGTTTGGGTACAAAAATCTTTCAAATTTATTTCAGCTCATCATTATAATTTTATCAAAAATACCAATACAAAATATAATAAATAATTTAACTTTTTCAAATCTAAAAAAAAAAAAAAATAATAATAAAAAATAATATTATAACAATATTTTATTATCTCAAGTTAAGTCAAGTCAACATCCAAACACACCCTAACACTTCATAAACAGTGACAACTGGCAAACGCAGACGGTGGCGTAATTTGTAACTGCGTAGAAGGTCAATCAGGTCATTTTCGTAATAAAAATTCTACTCATTATTTGGAAGAATAACGAGTAGAAGAAATAATTAGTTTATTATTCTACGCGGGATGTATGAGATGATGAGTAGAACCTCTTTTCGTAATTTCACCCCCAGTGGGACCTACCGATCTGCGACTCCTCTCTAGTCTCTCCCTGTTTCTTTCCGCACTTCCTTCTTTTCTGTCTTTTATGTTTGAAACTTGCTGGTTCTACTTTGAAACTACCGAAACCTCCATATCGAACGCACTGTCAAACTCTCCCTCTCTTCCTGGATTGATTCGTGGATTTGTTAACTTGAATGGAAGTCAAACTGTTTGAGTTTCATTGGAGAATATTCTGATATTTTTGTTCCATTAATTTTTTTTATGGCGTCGAGTGGATATAGAAATGGCGCGCACAGGGGAAGTAGTAGCACGAAGCTGGATCGGCCACTCCCAGCAGCAAACCTCAAATCTTCCTCGTTTAAATCCAGGTTTACTCCTTCTCACTCTTCGGGATCCGCTCTTCGCCGCAGTAGCCCCGCCTCTTTCTCCACCAACGACGGAGGTGAATTTCATTCCATTCTCCGAAAAAGATCCAATTCCTAACTTCCAATTTATACATTCATATGTATTGAAGTTCGATTTCATTCTGTTTTTAATATTTTAATCATTTCATTTTGAAGATTTTCTACGGTTATTAGAATCAATGCGATTTGAAGACTGTGCGTGCTGTTTGTGCACTTTTTTTAGTCTGAGCGTTTCAGATTGATGCCATAGTAGGCGTAGGAACTTTATTGAACTCTTGAAGTTTTTCAGTAGTAGTATCTTGAGAAACGATGACACAGATTGATGCCAGACTTGTTGAAGCTTTCTGGAATTTCTTATAGCATAAATCGTGGTTAATGGCTCCCATTTTATCTAATGTTCCTATTCTAGGTGGTTGCTTTAGAGCTTTTATATGCGCTACAAGTTGTAGAGTTCATTTCACGGAGACATCCAAACACGCCCTTCGTTTTTTAAGATTTGATGTGTTAATAATTTTGAGCTCTCCTACACATGCTCCTTTTTGTTGCTCTTAGCCCCTGGCACAGGCGAGAAATGTTCGAATATATATGTGTGTGTGTACGAATAAATACATATTTTTTTTTGTTAAGTAATAAAAGATTTTATTCCCAAAAAATAGGCATAAGCCCAAGTACACATGATGTATACAAAGGAAATACCTACTATTTTCCAAAAACAAAAGGAAAACTAAAACAGATTCTGGAAATTATCTTCCATTACAAAAGCTTTAGCCCACAAACTCAAAGTACTAAAGAAAAAATCCCTAAGTTCTCCCAATGAACGTTCTTTGTCTTTGAAGCATCTCTCATTCCTTTCAAGCCATATGCACCACATGAGACAAGAAGGAATCATCTTCCAAACATGAACAACATTCTTGCTACCCTTCAATCCCTTCCACCATACCAATAAACCCACCACTTCCTTGGGCATTACCCAAAGTAAACCAGTCTGGTTCAAAACCTCATTCCACAAGAACCTGGCCACTTCACAATGAAGAAAGAGGTGATTATCAGATTCTCCATCCTTCTTGCACATGACACACCAATCAGCAATGTACATACCTCTCCTTCTAAGATTTTCAGTTGTCAACACTTTGCCCAAGGATACCACCCAACAGAAAAAAGCAACCTTGGAAGGAACTTTCACTTTCCATATGTTTTTCTAGGGAAGTTCACGACTCCTGTGACTGGTTAATATTCTGTAAAAAGAGGAGACTGTGAACTTAGAATTTCCTGCAGGAATCCACAGCATGCTGTCCTCCCTACCTAGCATCAACTTTGAACTGTAAAGTCTTTCCAGCAAAGCCTTGACATCATCCACTTCCCAGTCATTAACATCCTTGTTAAAGATAGCATTCCACTGAATATTATTGTCAATGCAACAGAAAGACTTTACTTATATAAAAAAAAAGACTTTCCTACAGGTGCATTTTGATCCCTTGCAATTCTGAAAAGAGAGGGAAAGTTCAGCTTAAGTGAAGAATCCCCACACCACAAGTCATGCGAGAAAAGTATCCTCTTCCCATCTCCTAAATCTAATATGATTTGAAAAAACCCCCCATCCTTTTCTAATGAACTTCCACAAACTCACCCCATACCACCACTAGTATCTTTAGAACACCAACCTCCTCACAAACTACCATATTTTACATCAATAACATTTTTCCAAAAGGCATTACTTTAAAAGTGGTATCTCCAAAGCCATTTCCCAAGTAATGCTCTATTAAACAATCTTATATATATATGTATGTATATATGTGTTTCATATATTTTTATATATATACATGATTGTTTTATTTATGTATGTATGCATGTAAGCAACCTCGCATGAATGGCAAGATGATGGACTTCATGATACCAAACGTTTGTTTTTTTTCTTTTTAACAGTACCTGGAAGAGTTCGAGTGGCTGTAAGACTGCGACCACAGAATGTGGAAGAATTAGCTGCAGATTCAGATTTTGCTGATTGTGTGGAGTTGCAGCCAGAGGTGCTCCCAGTATTCTAGTTACAAATATTTTACATGTGACTTTAGTAGTTATACTTTTATATCGTCCTTGACACATGTTTTCTATTTCTCTTCATTTTGAGCTTTCTAGTATTTATTTCTTATATGTAGTGTATAATCATTCTGGTATTTGCTCTACCTCAGCTAAAAAGGTTGAAACTTCGGAAAAACAATTGGGATTCAGACACTTACGAATTTGATGAGGTGCTCACTGAATTTGCATCCCAGAAGCGTGTCTATGAAGTTGTTGCCAAGCCTGTTGTAGAGGTTTGTTATTTTTTGTTAGATATCCTGATTATTAGAGGAACTTCCTTAAGCTATTTCTTTTTTTGAGTTCATTATAGCTTATTTTGTGTCCCCCTTACCTTCTAGTTTTATTGTTTTATTACCAGCACAGCAAGAGCTCATTATCTTTCCTCAAGTTAGTTTATATGAATTAAGTCTCCTGCCATGTGTTCCTATTATCATATCTTAGATTTTGTGCAGTAACCTGATAATGTGCTGTTGGTTTTTGTAGAGTGTTTTAGATGGTTACAATGGGACTGTGATGGCCTACGGTCAGACTGGTACTGGGAAAACTTTTACTCTTGGACGACTGGGAGAGGAAGATACATCTGATCGTGGAATCATGGTTCGTTCAATGGAGGATATTTTAGCAGACATTTCTCCAGAGACCGATTCTGTCTCTGTTTCATATTTGCAGGTTTCTCTGGTTAAATTCCTGCATAACATAATCTTATATTTTATCCAGCATTGATGTTAACATAAAAATCTGTTTTCAGATTAAACTCTTTAAATTTGTCCTGTTTACAAAATTGCTGATTTTTTTTTTCTCAACAAAAATTTGTAGCTTTACATGGAAACTCTGCAAGACCTGCTTGATCCATCAAATGATAACATTCCTATTGTGGAAGATCCAAAAACTGGTGATGTTTCAGTACCTGGGGCAACTCTTGTTGAAATCAGGGATCAGCAGAGTTTCGTGGAGCTGCTAAGAATAGGAGAGACTCACAGAATTGCCGCTAACACAAAATTGAATACTGAATCCTCTCGTAGTCATGCTATTCTGATGGTAAAATAATCATCTGTCTATAATAAGTAAATTTCAATTATCAATTATATATATTTTTACTCTCTTGCATCTACATTTCATGATATTTAACTGGTAAATTCTTTCATTGTTCTGTATTAGTTAACAGAAATCTTGATGTGTTTGACTTCCTTAGTGCAGGTACATGTTCGAAGGTCTGTCATAGGAAGAGAAGAAATAATTTCCAGTGAGAATGGTGACTCCTCTCATTTGGTCAAACCTTTTAAGCCACTTGTTCGGAAAAGTAAGCTAGTTGTGGTAGATCTGGCAGGGTCAGAGCGAATTCAAAAGTCAGGTGTATATCCCACTTATGACACCTTTCATAGTTCTACATTTTTATTTGTTGATATTAAGTTTATTTGTAGCTGCTTCTCCAAATGGGGCATGGCTTTTGTATGTATACCACCCAGTTTTAATAATAGGCTGCTGGTATACACAACTAGGGATATCCTTCCATCCTTGGATACAGCTGGGTGGTTGTCCATTTACATACCTTGAATAGTACCGTGGCTTATATTTCTGTTCTGGCAGTGCTCCTTAGCTATCAAGTTGTTTGGAATGATTGAAATGTTAATGCCTAAGCACTCTCATTGGATTAACTAATGTTAAAGGACAATTTTGATGAATGTAAGAGAAATTTGACTTTTGATTATTCCATTCACATAAATCTCCACATTGGAATAGCTATTTTTTCATTGTATAATAATAAAATAATATAAGATGAATTTGGTTTTAGTTATTCACATTAAATATCCACATTAGATTATACATTTATTCATTATATAGTAATGAATAACTAATAATTTCAAAAATATTTAATTTTTTTAATTTTATCGTATTTTACTATTCTACTTATTATATGTTAATTAATAACCATGTTCTTATTAAATTAATATATCACTAAGTCAAATTAATATATTAATTGTGATAAAATATGTGATAGAAAGAAAGGGAGAGAGAAATAATTAATAAAATATGTATTTGATGTATGTACAGTAACCTTCAAATTTAGAAAAACTTTTGAAAGTCACTGTAGCTAAATTCTAAATATTTGGAATTTAACTAATCCAATGTGAACATATTTTACTCTTTAATAGCTAAATACCCATTGGATTTAGCTTTTAGCTAATCCAATGAGAGTAAATGGTGCCGAAGTTGCTCTTATTTGATGAATCTGCTAAAAAAACTTCATGACTTGAAGAGAACAGGTTCCCACTTTTTTCAAGCAGCCGGCACCCTGTTTGCCATTGGCTGTGGAATCAGACATCCTACAATTAAGACCACAGCAATATCTACAAAAGCTTCACAAGTTGGACTCTGGGACTCTGGCTGGCTTATACCTGTTACTTGGACTTTTGACTTGTAGGAGTCAGATAAGTTGTGCAGGGGCCTCCTGAGATGGAGGATTATTGCGAGTTCAGTAAAACGTGCAGGAAAAAGACATGTACTGCAAAGAAACAAGGAAAAGTGCTAGTCTAGAAACCTTTTGTTTTAGATGGAAATCTTGCTCTCGATCTGCTAATTGGGATCTGAGGGAATTAAGTCCTTGTAGAATGACTTCTCTAGTCAGGACCTGTCCGTTTTCCTACAATAACCTGCAAAAAGTGAGGCATTTCCTATACACTCATTTCTTCATATTTCCTTTTAAAGAAACAAAGGCTGTGTTGGGTTATGCCATTTTTTTTTACAAACGTTTTTCAGAAAAAAGACTCAGCATCACTCCAAACATCTTTCCATCTTTTTTCTGTTTCAGTTTTTCATCCAAATATTTGTCTAGGTTTCAATGAATATAAAAAGCACAAAAACCAAAGCAACTTTTACAAAAAAAATATTCAAACAACTTTTCAATTCTACCTATTCACTTCCACAAACCCCAATGCAAAACATATTTTAAAAACACTTCTATTCAAATTTTCCTATCTACTTTCACAAAGCTCAATAAAAGCACATCAAAATCTTCCTAACCCAACATATCCAAAGCTTTAGAGATTACTGGTATGGCAATGTCCCACTTGTTTGTATGGTGAGGTTCCAAGTGTTATGGTTTTTTACTCGGTTTATGTATACAGTCTCTAATTCTGGTCTAGGTTTCTTATGAGTAATTGGGTAGGAATTCTATTTACAATGCAAATTTATGACTTTTGAAATTGTTGTGCTGCTTTCAGTCATTATGAAATCTTTAGTACAGCATTTGTTTTAGTGAGTAATGCCCCTCTACCACCCAGAATGGATTGACATCAAATGTTTATATACTGATTCATGCACTGTGAATTGCAATTTAAGGGCCTTATATGGATTTTGATGAATTTGCTTTATATTGGTTCCAATGTTTTTGTTCATGAATTTAGGCTCATTAGTTCTATAGTTACATTATCTCTCTTCCTTTACTTCAGGGAGTGAGGGTCATATGCTAGAGGAAGCAAAGTCTATCAATCTCTCTCTTAGTGCATTGGGGAAGTGCATAAATGCTCTAGCAGAGAATAGTTCTCATGTTCCAATTCGTGATTCAAAGCTTACAAGGTTGCTCAGAGATTCGTTTGGAGGTGATGTCTTTCACATTAATGTTAGTATGTGCTTAGGATTTTATTGTCAAATTAGTATAGGAGGCACTGGCCGTGATTCAGAATTGAAGCTTATCATTTTGTTGTATGTTTTGACATTGGTTATTGTATCACAGGCACAGCGAGGACGTCATTAATCGTGACTATTGGCCCATCCCCACGACATCGAGGAGAGACTGCAAGTACCATACTATTTGGACAAAGGGTTAGTTCTTATATTTTGAAGGAATTCAAAGATCTAGCTTTGAATTGTCTAGCATGTATGATGCACTCAATACTATTCGTAAGTCCTAACTTACCATAGACAGAGCTATTCATGTATTTATGCTATTATCATTTTAGATAGGCACTTTGTATCTTTAGACAGTCATGCATAGGTGTGGCTCTTGTATATGTCCTGTGTACTTGGCTTCGCCTATTTTCAATAAAATTCTTATTTACTGATAATAAAAAGAAGATAGGCACTTTGCTGGTATGTTAGAAATTTTTCTTTCCATATCTTTCTTGAGACTTTTTACTCCATTTAGATCTTAACCATGCCCAGTGTTCATTTTTTATGTAAATGGAAACTTTGTTGAGAGGTCATACTAAACGACTACATGAATAATTATTGCATGTTTCATCTATGACAGGCTATGAAGGTGGAGAACATGTTGAAAATAAAGGAGGAATTTGATTACAAGAGTCTGTCTAGGAGGCTTGAAGTACAACTGGACAAGCTCATTGCAGAAAATGAAAGGCAGCAGAAAGCTTTTGAGGATGAAGCTGAAAGAATAAATATAGAAGCACAAAACCGAATATCTGAAGTCGAAAGGAGCTTTGCTGATGCATTAGAGGTTTGCTGGACTATTTATTTGAGTGGCACTCTTTATCTGTGATAAACTTGAATTGATTTTTCTGAAAATATATATGTAGATATGGTGCGAGTAAATTATGAACCATGTTATAATATTTATGCATCATGATGAATGGTGGATGGTTTTAATTCTAATAAGAATGTCTAGTGCTGGTTCAAACCAGCCGAGGTTTTTTTTTTTTTTTTTTTTTTTTTTTTTTTTTTTTTTTTGGGGGGGGGGGGGGGGGGTGGGGTGGGGGATTCACATTCTTTCTTGGTTGCAAAGAGACCTAGAGCCTGAAGTCATTTTTCCCTTTTTTTCCCTTTCCTATTTGGATTTGTTGGCCATGAGTTTCAGTATCATTGGTTTTATCAGAAGGAGAGGCTAAAATGCCAGATGGATTATATGGAATCAGTCAAGCAGCTGGAGGAGAAGTTGGTGTTGAATCAGCTAAAGCGTGATTGTGATGGCTTCATGGATGATAAATGTATTGGGCAGGTACTCCCTTTTGGAACCATTTTTGCTGTTATGTCGTGGTTTTCTTAGAAGAGGATTCTTGTGTCAATTGTTGGTCATAGTTCGCTTTTTGAGACGATGGACATCCACGTTGTTATTTGTCAACACCAACTTGAAATACCGAGGCAATATTGGTTCAAAGTTGGAGCAAAAAGTGACAGTTTATGCTGATGTATTTATCTTTGTTGAGAGTATATCCTTTAGCTTCCCCCTTTTTTTGGTGGTGGGGCTGTGGTGAGTATCTGGTCCATTAGTTTGTTTAGCTTCATCTAATCATTTAAATTGTACATTTTCATGTGGATTGGAAGGTCTGTAAAATCAGCTCAGGTCAATTTCGTCTCTAATTATGGATGTATTACTGCCTGACTTATTTTAGAATGATCATATTCCATGTTTTTATTTTGTTTATTATGCAGGAGACAGGGCTTTCTGCTGCTGACGATGTTGCTGAGATAAAAAAATTGCTTGAAAAGGAAATTAAACTAAGAAAGGCGGCTGAAGAAGAGGTAAAGAATTGTAAAAGGCAACAAGGACAAGATATGCAGTCAGAGGTATAGTCTTTGCCTAGACTACAAAATTCTTTTGTAAAAGCGTCATCTAGATTTTTTTTCAACTTCCAAGCATGTAAGTTGTGGTCTATAAGGGTTTTTCTTGGTGTGCTAGGCAGGTGGAGATCCAGAGGTTTTGAAGCTTCGCAAAATTCTTGAGGACAAGGCTCATCAGAAGAAGAAACTTGAAGAAGAAATAATAATACTACGAAGTCAGTTGTTGCAATTAACTTTTGAAGCTGATCAGGTATTTGATTATGGAATTTATGCCTACCTGCTAGGCTTGATTTATATAATCCTTGTAGTTTATATGCTGATGTTGCGATGATGTTTTTTGCTTTTAACTGTCCTCATATAAAAACTTATTAGTGCTTTTAACTGTCACATCATATAAAAAATTAATGGATTCATGGTTTATATAATCCTGGAGATTTATAACAATTGAGACATTGAAGGTAGAATATCAGGAAGAGCTCATTAGGTTTTCCCAGATATCTGCTTAATGACAATTCTGAGAGAAAAAAAGTACCTATATGTGTTAGAAACCCCCTTGTTTAGCTGAGTGAATAAATTAGATTATTAACGATAATGGTAGGAGTATTCTTGCCCCTTCTAAGTGTTTGCTATGGTACAATATCCATAATCTTCTCCTATGTACTGCATCTATAAACTTTATTGGACTTAGTTTGCATGATTTTCTAGAATGGTTTTCTTCGACTAGTAGGGTATCTCTCTTGTATACTACCTGTGTACTTGGGTTGCGTCTTTATGCTTATTAATAAAGATCTTCTTGCAAAAAAAAAAAGTGTCTGCTATAGTCCATATGTAATGGTAAAATATTAATTCTATTTTCTTTTGCTTCATATATGTAGATGAAAAGGTATCTTGACAGAGGTGGGTCTGGAAATGGGTTTGCTGGTCTAGATTCTTCCATGTCTCCATTTAGGCATCCCCAATACAGAGACTCTGGAAATGGACAGAAGGCATCAATTGCAACACTCTTTGAGCAAGGTAATAGAGGAACTTCAAATTTATCTCATTTGGGCCTTGTATAAAAACTTTGTATTCTCTAACATTTTTGTCTACCAATGAATTTGATAGTTGGATTGCAAAAGATCTTGGCGCTACTTGAGTCAGATGATGCCAACGTACGGATTCATGCTGTAAAAGTGGTGGCCAACCTAGCAGCTGAAGGTGGGGCAACTTTTATATTTGGGGATCTTTCACGGTGTTATCAGATATATGCGTACATGTACTGTCTATGCTATGTTGTCTAACTAGCATTATCTAGATTGAATGTCATGTTTCTGATTGAGTTTGATTTGTTGAAATAACTATGATCTGTTGTGATATTTTCTTTATGGTGTCGATCTCGGTTGAAGGTTCCTTATAATGGTGAACTGGTAAATCACATATGAAAAACTTTAGAGTTGGGCATTGTTATAGGTTTTCTGCCAGTGACATTAACAAAAAAAAGACAATTCTTGGTGGGGTTCAATAGAGGATAATGCTTGCCCGTGTATCGTTGATTTATTTTTCCATGAAGTAGGCACAGTTCTAGTCTGGTATGCTAACCTTGTATCATTTCATTGAGAAAACTTTGTTAATCACTGCCATTGTAAAAAAAAGGGTAATATGCAGAAATATCGTCAGAGCACTTGCTAATCTTCTTCTTCCTCTTTTTTTTGGGTAAATTTGGTGTACTATTTGCAACCTCTGTTTTTTTATGACTGAGAAACAATTCTTGCATGTTTTGTTACATCTGGAGCAATTTCAGTTCTTGAAGAGTAATGAAGTATGCCAAGTTTGTATTTCTTGTATGACGCATTACGCATTACCTCTATTGTATCTATCATATTTTATAAGTACTGTAGCCATTGTATATTATGATGGGAAAATCTTCTAACCGGTACATTTGTTTTTGGGCTGAGACCAGCCTCCAATAAGAACCGGCCATGTAGCAATCCCATTTCACTAATAATGCTGCCCAATGCACCGAATAAAAAAAAAATCCCTACCCCTCGTCTGCCTCTCGCAGAAGCCCCCTCCCTGTTCCTCTCGCACCGTAGCCCTCTTTGTTCTCTCAAATGCGTCAAACTCAGTCTCCTCTCTCTCTCTCTCTCTCTCTCTCTCTCTCTCTCTCTCTCTCTCTCTCTCTCTCTCTCTCTCTCTCTCTCTCTCTCTCGCCCTCGTCAAATCCGCAGCCATTGAAGCTCTGTGAACCCCTCGTCAAATCTGCAGCCATTGAAGCGCCGTGAAGCCCTTGTCGACGTTGATTTGGATTGTGTGCTGAACCAAACCACCATCGTCTCTCTCCCTCTCTCTCGCCGTTGTCAAATCCGCAGGTAGGAAATGCTTTATATTTCATATTATTTTATCTTTTTGAACGAATTGCAAAAATACCATGGAGGTCGACGGTGGTGCCGCGTCAAACTGCGTGGTGGCTGCGGGTGCTGACGGAATGGCTGTGGGTGGCGTCGGGCTGCCTGCCGTGGGCATCAAAATGGTTGTGGGTGGCGTCAAAATGACTGGTTGGCGTCGGGCTGCCTGCTATTGGAGTCAGAATGGCTGTGGGTGGCTGCTGCCGGCATCGAAATGGCTGTGGGTGGTTGTGGTGTGGGCGGCTGGGCGTGTAGAAGGAGAGCGGCGAATGCGATTGCTGTGCAACGGGTATTCATTTGACGTAGGGTATTGGAGGTTGTTCTGATGTAGTGGGACGCATTGTGTTATAGTGTATAATGTGATGTGTCAAACTATCATTGGTTCTGATCTCATGCCTAAAACGGACAGTACCACTCCAAAGCGGAACTCCATTATGATATATGCATCTAAATATGGTATCCTCTAAGGACTCCATAATAAGTTATCTATAACTTGACAAGTGGAGTGATCTTATCATCTGACTTTCATTTTTATGCATTTTCTCTTATACTTTTCTCATACTTCATTGCACTAGAATTTCCAAGTATGCACACGTGCGTGTTTTTGAAGTCTTGATAGGGCGTATTGCTTTCATCCCATAAATTTGTGTGAGAGTAACAAAGGATCATCTCAGGATCCCTGAAAAACCTCTTTAATTTCTAAAGCAATTCTAGCATGCGCACTACTTTTCTTTTGATGCATTTCCTCGTGTAGCCTGTTATAGTTTATTGTTGGATATGACTTATGCTCCCCATGCAAAAAGCAGAGGCAAACCAGAAAAAGATTGTTGAAGCTGGGGGTCTTTCTTCCTTGCTGATGCTTCTTAGAAGCTTTGAGGATGAAACTGTTCGAAGAGTAGCAGCTGGTGCAATTGCCAATCTTGCAATGAATGGTACTTTTCTCCATAAAGATTTTCTCTATATGTTAAGAGGGCCGGAGCTCAGCTCTTTATTTTGTGTTTTATTACAAGTAGATTGGGAATTTTTTTCCTTTAATCTTGGAATATCAATTTTATATGTTGCTTCCTTTCCGGCATAGCAGAAGCCAATCAAGAACTTATAATGATTCAAGGGGGAATTAGTCTTTTATCAATGACAGCAGCTGATGCTGAGGATCCTCAAACCTTACGCATGGTTGCTGGAGCTATTGCTAATCTATGTGGCAACGGTATATTGAATTTCAGTTTATCTTCTTTATCTGGAATTTTGCCATTTAGGCCATTTAGATTGTGAGAAGTATTTGTTGCGAAATTGGAAAGAATTCTTGTGTGCTACCTCAATCAGGAAGCATATCTAGTGTAGAACCTTTGCATTAAAGGATGAGATACTTTTGGCACTATGACATAAATTGCTATATTTATACCTGGCATAGTGTTCTCTCTGCATCACTATTTCTCTCTCTCTTTAAATTACGTAGTAATGGTAAAATGTAGTGGATGAAGATAAAAATTTTGTTGTCAGTTTCGATATCCTTTGATGGAAAATATAAGTTTTGATATTTGAACTGTCTTTGCTGAAAGTTGTTTAGATCAGCAGAGATGGATTAAGTTGATCTTGTAGAATACTTATTGCCCTGTAATATAAGCTTTTATAGGAGATAATATTTCCACTCTTTGGTAATGCACTTATTTAAGTTTCTTGTATTCGCAAGTTCCAGCGTGCTTGTTTTCTAATTTGATTTCCCCTTTTTTCTTTCCATCAACCCTTCAACCTGTAGATAAGCTACGGATGAAGCTGAAGACTGAAGGCGGTATTAAGGCCTTGCTAGGAATTGTGAGATGTGAACATCCTGATGTTCTATCTCAAGTTGCACGTGGAATTGCTAACTTTGCAAAATGCGAGTCCCGAGCATCTACCCAAGGTAGGTGTTTCAAAACACGAGCCATTGTTTAGTTCTTTAGCATTGATGCGTCTGGAGTTTTCTTCCCCTCACCTATAAGTGGTGGTAATGGAATTGGGTAAATATTCAAGATGATTGATGTTAAGTAATTAGTGGTCGTACAATTTGTTAGGTTGTTCGTTGGTTGTCCAATAATGAGTACTCATATGGTTGAAACGATTTTGTGATGATTCAATTTTTGAATACGGGTGTGATTTTTGAGCTCATTTTAACTCCAGTAAAAGCAATTCTACGCTGCAGTGTCAATTCTGACAATTGTGTTCGTGCCAAGCTTTAGGATTTGTAGCAGCGTTATTTTTCTTTAATGGTGTGTGATATCTGGCATAGAACATTGCATCCACCTGAAATGGACATGGTAACCATTTATTTTTAAATCAGTCTTTCTACCATGTGTAATTCTATTGACATAGTGCCTTGTTATAGGGATATATAGCGCCAGATCTCTTTTGATGGAAGACGGTGCGCTTCCATGGATTGTACAAAATGCTAATAATGAAGCTGCACCAATCAGGCGTCATATTGAGCTTGCACTCTGCCACTTGGCACAGCATGGTACTTGGACTCTTTTTTTTTTTTTTTTTCCTTTTCGTATTGACCAACTTAGATATCTTTGAGACTTGTTCCTTTAAAATTCTGGATTTTTAAATTGCAGAAGTAAATGCAAAGGACATGATTAGTGGAGGTGCCCTCTGGGAGCTAGTTCGTATCTCACGCGATTGCTCTCGAGAGGACATAAGGAGTCTTGCCCGTAGGACATTGAGTTCGAGCCCCACCTTTCGATCTGAATTGCGTCGGTTACGGATAGATTATTGATTCTGAGATTAATGGGCTTCCATTAATTAATGCTGCTCGCATTTAGCTAGCGATCGAGTGTGAGCTAGGATGCAGAAACTTGATCTCATAATGAGCATATAGGCTTGGTAGAAGAGGGGATCTTTCTCTTGCTGCACAAGGGGTCATCCCATAAGCTGGTATTCACGCCAATTTTGTGTAAAGGTGGGTTGGTGTTGTGATCCATTATTTTAGCTTCTTTATTGAACATTCATAACTGTAGCTTAATGGAAAAGAAAATGACAAGTAGTGAGAACCAAAAAAAAAAAAAAAAAATCGTGTTGCTGCACGATGGTGTCAAATTCATTCGATCGATTTTCTGGATCGGTCAGCATGTCCAGCTAGCACTTGCGTTTCAGTGTTGTGTTAATTGATTTTTATGGGAAATGAAATCATCATTCGTTATTTTTCTTTCCGAAAATTATTCCAAGCTCCACAGTTTGTCCATAACGATAGTATTCTTTACCTGTGCATGGTACAAAAGCACATTAACGACTAAACTCATTTTATTTGCAAGCGAGTATAGGAAACATAATCTCCAGTCTCCATGTCGTTGACAATATTGCAGAAGTGGCTGTCAATTTGAAAATAAAATTGTGCATTATACATACCGATTTATATGTCGAATGCGTTAAGATTTAAGGGTGTGTTATAAGTACCGATTTGTAAATAGAATTGTTATATTTTGTGGTAGTCACGACTCACGAAACTGTTGCATCGTGTGAGCTTGTAGTGAATTAAGGTTAGGATGACTTCCATAATTGTTGGGAAATTGAGGCCGTCGATCGTAAATTAAAAAACCAGAACTATTATTGACATGCGATCGTCAATATTGTAGTTGCCACTACATTAATCTACATTTTCCAGCGGTTCTTTGTGACTAACATTATTATTATATTGTTATTACTATTATTACTGTTATTATTATTCTTATTACTGTTATTACTATTATTATTACTACTGTTATTACTATTATTATTACTACTGTTATTATTATTATTATTCTTATTACTGTTCTTATTATTATTATTATTATTATTATTACTGTTCTTATTATTATTATTATTATTATTATTATTACTGTTCTTATTATTATTATTATTATTATTATTATTATTATTATTATTATTATTATTATTACACACCGCCGCTACATGTAAGTTTGAAGATGACTGATGACCACCTCTAATAAAAAAGAACTAATTATCCGTCGCTACTGACCGCCACAATAGGTAGATATGACAAAGACGGTCATGTGGAGCTGCCACAATATGTGCGAAGTTGCGTCAATGCTACTGGCCTCTTGAAAACGCATTTTTTATTTATTTATAATTTGTTGATCAAGTTGTACTTCTCCGTCATATTCTTCTTCTTCTTCTTCTTCTTCTTCTTATTATTATTATTATTATTATTATTATTATTATTATTATTATTATTATTATTATTATTATTATTATTCTCTATCATCTCATGATTGGTCGAAGATACATTAATTCGTATTCAAAAAATCAACTGGAGCATTTGTCTTCCTCGAGTTTAAGCATACAAAACGATCTCTGTTCTTCTCAAAAATAATATATATTCATGGAATATAATGATCATTAGATCTGCTTTTTTATTTTTTTTAGGAAAATTATCGATTAGCTGATCTGCTTAGAAAAGCAAAGTCCGGTAATTACGTGTTAATATGATTACAAAGGCATGGCCACCGAGCACGAGGTATAAGAGTTAGATCAGATCAACCTCATGTGATGACTTAAGACTAATAGAATATTCTTCCATGCATGAATGGAGTCTGATCTCGTGTCACTAGGATTAATATGTTTTAGCTAAGTTTGCAAAAACTCTTTCCATATTTTGATCAGAAGATAAGTACGTACGAGAGACACCATAATACATAATTCGGTCTTTGAGAAACTTGTATCAGAAAAGCATACATCAGCATTATTGTTTATAACAAGTTCATGATGGTAGTAAGGTTGTGTTTGATAAGTGAAGTATTCTCAAAGTACTACTCCATTACTATTTATAAGTTACTTACTATTTTTTACTATTATTCACAGATCATCTTAAAAGTACTCAAATATAGCCCGAGTGTACTTTTAGTTAAGAGTTTTGGTTTTTGAGTCTAATCCTCTAGTCTACGTGTTAAGAGTACCATCCCATCCCCGGCCCAAGAGTTTGGTTACATGCATGAAACCAAGAAGATTGAACACGTACAGCAAATTAAGCCCAATGCAGGCATAAGAATTCAAAATTCTAATGCACAAAAAAATCAGCCCTCCTACACTAGGAGACTTAAATAACCTATTCCCTAAAACAGGGAGCCTGAAATTATGGGCTGAGAGTATGAGAGCATTGGTTTCATTAAAGTTATCTTTAAAATTTAACTAAAAGTATATCATATTTTCTATAAATCCAAAACCATTCAAGTCATAATTTCACATTGATTTAGTTAAAATAATAATATAATATTAATTTTTTAATAATATTATTAAAAAAAATTTCCTGCACTAACCAAATGTTAATTTAATAATTACTAAATACCACTTACATTATTATTTTCCAACTATTTTTTCCCTCAACTTAATTATTCAACAAACACATTTTAGAATAAAACATTACTTTTAAAGATGAATGGTAAATCTTCGAATATGAAGAAATACTTAGAAATACTGTAGCTCATAATTGAAGCTACTAGTATTTGACTACTCCAATGCAGATGATTCCATCCCTATTTCTTCAAAATTTTAAGATGAATTGGCATTTGACTAAGCCAATGCAGTGCTATCAGAAATGTATACCTCTAAAATTTAGCTACCATCAAAACTAACTCTGTTCCAGAAGACAAAAGATAATCTCCCAATATTAGAATAATGCTTATATAGTCTGTGTATTTCTTTTTTTAAAAATAGTGAAATTTATGATTAAAAAAATATATTTTATGTGAGTTTTATTTATACTTATTTTTTAAAATAAGAGTGCGCGACATTTGCGAGTAAAAATATCATTTCTCTAGATAGAAACATAATTAATATTGATCTTTACAAGCATTAATCTTCAGCCGTTAGTAGTAAATGGATGAAAAATTCGCAAAATTGTTAAGCCACGCAAGGATTCAACATCTCGTTGCACCTCATCTCTCCTGTCTAGAGAGAGAAACTCTCAATTCTCTCTAGAAAACTCAATCTCTTCGAGTGCTTTCGCTGCTTCACCCTAATCTCTTCTCCATTTCCATTACCGCACTGTGTATACACTTTAATTTCATGGTAGTGTGTTTTTTCTCCCCCCTCCATCGGTTCAGTTTTGGTCAAATCTATTGCACTCCGGCTGCCATCAGTCGACACGCGCCCCACCACGCCATTCTACAATCGCCGATCAACTGGGACGGAGCAAAATTGCACCAAAATGCTAGGCGCGTGGCTCTCACGCGCGGCTTGTTTCATCGCGTGGTCTTCAGGCGCCGCCGTGCCACGACGCCTCCATCGGTTACACGTGTCATACCAGCAGATTCTCCACGCCGAGATCTTCCAGATCTGCCCTGCCATACCTTAACTACAAGAAATCAGACATTTTTCAGCACTCAAAATCGTCACAAATACCCATAATAATCGTTGCATTTGATCATTTTCGGAGATTTATAAATCGCTGCAGGTTCGATGAAATCCTAAAGCCTCTTTTGATCAATTTTAGCGATAGGCAAAAATGGTCACAAAAAACTACTATTTTCGACGATTTTGGTCTATCGCAAATGTCCCAAAAATTGTCGGAAATGACCTTCCCGTTTACCATTAAAATCACTGAGAAAAGTTATTTCCGGTGATATGTATCGTCACAAAAAGTTAATAAATCGCCGCAAATAACTCATTATTTCCAGCGATTTTAAATTATCGTTGTAATTAAGTATTTCCAGAGAGTAAGTTTCGCCACAAAGATTATTTTCGGCGATTTCATGTCGCCGCAAATATGTTTCTGCTATAAAAAAGTTATTTCCGGCGAATGTTACTCGCCGGAAAAGGTGTTTCAGAAAATCAAAATAAAATGCACAAAATAGAATACAGAGAAAATATTATACACATCCAAGTTTTGCAGGCTTCACAATTTTACCTTACACTATATATTGCACTAATATTCTTTTTACATACTCAAAAAAGATCCAAAGTCTATAGTAACTTAAATAAAGAACCCAAAATCTATGGTAACTACACTAAGAATTGCACCAAAACTAATCTCAGACTTGTTGAAAGGAAAAAAACAGAGTTGAGCAAGATCATTGAACTTAACAACAAAGTACTCTAAAAAAACACATTTGCAGGGAGCACCCTGCAAGGATTGAAGAGTATCACAAGAATGCCAAATAAAATTTGCCAATTAACAACAAAATTAACGTAACTTAGTTAACTTTTTGTAGATTTTATTTTCCTGTCTTGCCAACAATCACATTGCATAACCACAAATAGGCAAAACCGATAGCCAAATAATTAAATCATATAAAATCTTTGTATTCACACTTTCTACACAATCCTAGTAAGTGATGAGGCAGATCCATTTTATTCAAAATTTTGAGGATAAAACTTTATGAAGTCAGAAGTTAACTTGTTACATTATGTGTCAAACTAAGACAAGTAATTCCAAATGATTCTGTAACTCCATAAAAGCACCAAGCCATTAATGGGACTGATTTACAGCAACTAAATCAAACCAGAAACATAGTAATAATAGATGACAGTTTTTTTTTCACCTTAAACTTGAACTAGTTTTAGTTGTTTCTCTAACCTTCGAGCTTCCTCCTTTTTCTATAGACTTCACTATAGTTTTCGTGGTTTCTATGAAGGTTTTTCTAATCATGTCACATATTGAGATTTTAAGGTCATTTGGTATTCCTAATAGTAAGAAAACAGAAAGATCTACACAACTCAGTGTTAGAATCTATTATGAATTCTCTTATTGTTTGCTTATGGTCTCCTCAGAATTTCTTCATTTCTTCTTACGTAAGACTCCACATTGAATCCCCTCATATGCTCATGATTAAAGTTGGTCAGTAGCTAGATAATTGAGCCCAAATAGAAACAAAGCAGAAAATAAATTCATTCTACAGCAGAGGAAATAATTCAGCAATAAATTAGTAGATTTAATTCTCTGTTCTCTTAACATTTCAACCTCTTATTTTTTATTTTCTCGTCCTTTATTCCATCCCTCCATCTCAACCTCAAGAGGTGACATGAGAAGAACCAAATGAACTCAAACTTCAACCAAAACCAGCTCTAAGCAACCAAAACCAACTCTAAGAGCATTAGCATTGGTTTATGCATATGCATATGCATATGCAAAATTACCTCTTTTGCATAGCCACTTTGCCATTCAAGCAAAATTTTCACATTGGCTTATGCATATTTGAGGCAAAATAATAATAAAATATTATTATTTATTATTATTACTTTTTTACTAAAATCAAATTTTTTTATATATATTTTACAATTAACATCCACTACATACATTTGATATTAATAATACAAATGTATAATAAAAAATATAATTTTTTAATAATAATATATTAAAAATATAATAAAATGAAAAATATATATAATATATTATAATAATAAAATGAATGTGTAAGTGAAGGTTTGTTGTGTTGTTGAAGGAGGGAGAAAATGAAAGGATTGTGAGAGAGAGAGTAGGAGGGGAGAGAAATAATGATTAAAATATGATTTTTAGGGTGAATAGTGGTTATCCAAATTTGGATAAGCATTGTTCATAGGTAGCTAAATATTTGGATATGCATAAGCCAATGTGGAGGATTTTAAGGCCATATTATGCAAATATGACTTTGCATATGCATATGCATAGACCAATGCTAATGCTCTAACCAAGTGTACTTGTTTTGATTCAAATATATAGAAGACCACATACAAGTAGCAGCTTAAGATTGAAGTTGGTGTAAGTTGGATGCAGCTATAATTGAAAAGAAAATACAATAATTAAGCAAACAGAACACTATTTGCCACAAGTAGTTGAACATAGTGGGAAACCAATGTATTCTTTGGTTGAACTTTCCATTCCATATCAATATTATCAATTACAGATTTCAATTCACAGGATTTAGGCCATTTTAAGTTTCACAAGCTTACTGGGAAACATTTTTGTCTAATTTACAATTGTTATCCTTGAATTAATGAGAGATAAATTAAAGTGATTTTATAATTGTTGATGCTAACCACAATGAATCTGTTGAATCCAAATCAAGCTGCTGAGATAAGCAATGACAACTGCTGTGCAAAGCTTCATATATTCCCACCCTCACACTATTTTCAGATCCTACAAATGAGGGAATCCAATACTTGATCCTTTCAAATCAGATATACTCTTGATAAACATGATAGATCAGTACGAATCAAATGTACCATCCTTCAGATTGCACATTTCTATTCAATTAATTCTTCACGCTATATATATAGGCAATTAATTAATGAGTGAATCAATGAACTATATCCCCATATATATGTATATAGTGCTCGGAGTTAGCCGATAAGATGAGACATGGACAAGGATACCAAAACGAAAAGGAGAGAGAATCCATGCAAAATGGGGGAGGGAATTAGCAACTTATACCAAAGAAACAGTTAAGATCAACTAATTATATATAAAGATTAGGAATTGGAATGCTGAAAGTGAGAGGGAATTCTTTTCTTTTATATTTTCTTTATAAGTTTTACTAATTTGAAATATAAAATAGATGTTAAAGACATATAGAGCATCTGAAGGCATGAACCTTATTGTTAAAAAAAGAAGAGAAATGAACTAAAAATTCTAGTAAATATCGATGGGTGGAAGCTTTTCTAATATTCTAATGCGATGCACGGCTAGATGTAATCTTTAGTAATATTATTCGACCTTGAATGTGGCAGCTTCTCACTGCATGAGAGTTTTAAATGATCTGCATAATCAATATTTAACATATACTAACTTTGTTTTCCTTGCCTTTAACTCATTAATTGGATTGAATTCTGCTTTGAGTTTGAGTCCCCACATGCCCTAATATCATTATAAATTAAAATGCATGAAAAGATATTAGATCAGAAAAAAGTAGTCTTGGCAACTGGCAAATACCTTATGATTCATGCCAAACAGAGAGTATGTCACAAGATGATATAAAACGACATTGACTCCAACAAATCAATATATATATCTATTAGTAAATTCCACTCTCAATCTACATTGAAACCAAAGTACTAATATGAAACAAAAAAAAAAGTTAAAAAACACATGCTTTTACGAGTCAAAACTCACTACCCAGCTGATAAAAAGAACAGAAAAATAAAACATGCATCATGTTCATATATATAATATATATATTATATATATGAACATGCATCATGTACATGACCAATGATTTGTATATATCCCAGATGCATAACCTTAATTGACTGATCCTATGAGTCTACAACCAGTTCCAATACTGCATGATTCTTAAAAAGGAAGTTACATGCGTAATCTCAGTTTGAAAATCAAACTCCCTATATAATATGGCAAAGATCAGACAAATGACTTCTCCATCCCCGAGAGACTGAAAAATGATAAAGAGCATTTGTGCAAGAAATACTTACTTTGATTGGGCATCCGAGCGTTCAAAAGAGGAATGCCTTCACTTCAAATTGGAAGCCAATGGACGTCGTTCAACGTTGAGAGGGAAATCGATGCCGGAATACCGTGGTCATTGCACCTGAATACAGAGCCCTTCGGCCAACTCAACTCTTGCACAAATCAAATAAATTGAAATAAAGGTTTTGAATAGACTAGATTAAGGGTACCACCCCTCAATCCCCAACAAATTTCATATAGTCATTGAAGAAACCCTAAACTGTGTAGTGGTGGAAATGAAATTACCTACAGCTAGCCATCTTTTCCGTGAGAGAGATGATGGTTGTGGCCTTCGACGGGTCCCTTTACTGGAGTATGTTTTCAGACGAAAAAGAAATCACCGATATAGGCACTGTGAGTTTCAGAAAGGGGAAGGGGAAATGAGATTTCTTGTCAAAGGAGGTGATGATGTTTCACAGGAACTGGGGGAAATGTATCGAGACGAAGAGGTGAAATAAAGGGGTGGCGGTGGCGTGGTGGGGTCGCTGGCGATGGGCTGTTCGCGGTGGAGACTTGAGGGAGAAGAGGAATTGGAGAGAGAGGGGAGGGGGGAGACGGCTGGAGGGAATTAAATTGAGGGGGGAAAGATGCACGCGGTTTAAATTTAATTATCTTTTTCGTTGCTTTTAATTCGCTACTACTAAGCATTACGTGGTCCAGTTGACTTTTACGGCGACAATTTTTGTCGCAAATAGTATATATTACGGCGATTTCTAAATTTGACGAATGAAAAATGCTGCTACAGTAAACAATATTTTATTGTGACGACTAAAATTGCCGCAATAGGTATTAAAATCGCCACAATAAAGTAAACAGTAAATTCCCCATCAGGATTTCCAAATTTCGTGTTGGAATTAAGCGGCGACTTGAAAATTGTTGGAAATAAGGACTATTTGCGACGATTTTTTTTGCAGCGACTATAAAATTGTTGGAAAAAGTCTGATTTCTTGTAGTGCTTCCTACGGATCTCTTCAAAAAACATCTCAAGACAACAAACTGCAATGCACCGACAACTTTCACCGCTTCTAGCAGAGATTCCACCACCATTGGCAATGGTTCCATAGTTCGCATGACTTTGCGAACTGCTAACTACCATCTTTTAAGACTACGCCCTCTTTGTAGGGCATGTGTGGGGATCAAGAAATTGGTCTCAAAACCTATTTTATTTTCTTTTTTTTTCACAATTTTTGCACTGTGGTTATTGTACTGGGGCATTTGTTAGGAAACTCCATTCCCTCCTCATGTATCATCCTTTCTATTTCTAATAGAAATTTGCTTGCTTAAAACAAAAATAAAAATTCAATGTCTCATTAAACTCTCAAACCTTTGTCATGATGCACATGCAACTCGAACACTACCATCACTGTGCGACTGTGCATGACCACGATGCGCGTACGTACTCCAACTCATGGAACATTAATTTCACTCGCATTCTCGGCCGGAAACGTTCGACAAGCTGAGTTGAACCACTCAGCAAAAATGGGAATAAATATTGATACGAGGCTAATGAATTTGTGTTTGAATGCATCTTGGCCGCCGTATATCACTGTCCACGGACTTTTTGACGCACTACAAGAAAATTGCTTATTTGTAGCCAGTTAATTCTAACGAAATGACTATTTACAGCTAAAATTAATCTGTTTTGGTCACAAATGGTCTATTCGTCGCAATTAAATGGCCACAAAAGCCCATTTTCCTTGTAGTGACGAAGCAGTAACAGGTATATGAACTTCGAAGTTCTTTCTCGAAAAGAGCACCAGATTGAGCAAAAGTTTAAAATTATAGAAACAAAATCGTAATACTTTTATATACTCGACCGTAATCATTTGGCTGTAGCTAAAAGAACCAAATGCTGCTCATCATTATGAACCCAAAAAAGATCATCTAAAGCTCATTAAAAATGGGCCATGTAATGATAATCTCCATGTTAAATTTTTAAGCGAATACTATCCACAAAATCTACACTTTTTGTAACAACAAAAGCCAGATTCCAGTTATATGTTTGAGGCTCGACTATGACCATACACCGATCGAAGAATACTCGAGGGAGATAAACATGGAAACAAAATCTGCTCTCCCCCACCCCCCAAATGTCAGCGCCAACGCACTCCTTATAATATTATTAACTGAAGCAGATAATCAAGTGGCTTAATTTTACAGGCCGACTCACCCCTCCAAGAAGAAGAAGAACATGATCCATGATGAACATGAAGCGGCCCTATCCTCTATATCCTTGGAACGATAAAAATAGATGATGATCATGTAATAAGAGGCCGGGAGGAGTACTAAAGAAGAACAAGTAGTAGAAGTGGAATGTTTAACAAAATCAAGTCAAGCAATTAGTTAAAGGCAAGGCATATATGCTGAAAATCTAGCAGAACAAGCGAACAAGTCCTAGCTTACAATAGTCATGTGAAAAAGAGAGTCCTCAACTATATATATGACACTACTTATTTTATTATTTTCTGAGGGATAATATCAATTAATATAGAAATTTCTGATCTGGTGATGTTCACTGGCAGAGATCTCTGGAAACTCTAATCAACAGAAGCCATGTGCAAGTGCAACAAATGAGAATCCGAAGAAATTTCGTTAAAAAGGGCAAAAAGGTGAAGGATGTATGTTGGTACTGGGGCAGTTACAGTGCAGAGAACCAGAGGTACGTGGCTAGGGTTTCAAGGGGCATCATTCCATAATCAAGACAAAAGCTATAGGTATATTAAACTTGCCTGTCGAATCACTCCATCCCTTAATTATTTCTCTGGTGCCAATGACAGAGAGATGGTGACTTTAACGCTTGCTTGAGATTATGTTTGTTGCCTCGAAAAGGAGCAGCTCTCTACAGAGCAGAGCACGTGTGAAACAGAATCCGATGTTCATCTCAGCCACCATAACAAACCCTAATTTGTCAAAAAAAGAGGGACAGGGACAGAAGAACCCTAGGCCAGTAACCTCCCGTGACCTTATTTTCTTCAAATTAAGACTTCATACTCCTGCCAGTGCTGCCACCTCCTCAGTGATCACCAACTTATATGAACCTGCTATATATGATTCCATAAAAGATAAAGAGTTTGAAAGTGTGTGAAGTGAAAAGGAAGGTCTGGTGCAATGATGGGTGTTGAGGGAATCTAAAAGGACAAAATCGTGTTTTTTATATGAACAAGTACTACTAAGAAATTGATAATACTTTCTTTTCTAGAGAATATAAAATCAAAGCATGTGAATCCAAAAGCTTCGGTTTGATATTTTGAATAAATTTTTCTTTAAGGCTGGTTGGGATCATGTAATAGAATTAATGTAGAACTAAAAGTTTTCCAACAGAAAAATAAACAATAGAACCACCAAAAGCATATATATATATATATATATAGATGGTTTGCTTTTCGTGCTTCTCGATCCAAAGAGTGAACGAATAGGATTATGAAACTGCAACAAGTAAATGATTAATAGAGAGAGAAATATCGGATCACAGCATGCCATCCTCCGGTAAACTGCTGCCTCATCTCTGAGCTACCATTACTTGGGTAGAAGTACTGGCCGGAGGAACAATTCAGATAAAATCAACCCAGCGAAAATTCATAAATTTATACATCCTTCTCAGCTTCAATCAAAGACCGACCGAATAACGTACGTAATTAAAATCTTAATGTAACAAAGAAAGGAAATAATGACAGACTTTTTGTATTGTTAATAAGGAGGGCGACCCGTGCCACCCCAATAGGCATCAGCCGGTAATTGGCATGAATTTAGAAGATTTTGGGGCATGCCATGAAAGAGAGATGTATTGGGATCAGGCAGTAGTTGTTGTTGTTGCTGGTCAACAATTTCTGGGGATCCGAGCGGTCCACTTCCCGGAATTGGAAGCGGGGGCTCTTCCTGATCCTCCAAAGGAAGCCTTTCATATGCTGCATTACCGAATGATGCTGCCATTATTACCACCGGACCAGATGCCAGAAGCGGACCAACGACGCTCCCACCCACCACTTGGCCTTGACCGCCGGCTAGATATATAGTCAACCCCGAGGCCGCCGGTGGCGCAGGAGGGGGTAAAAATGACCCTGACAAAGATAAAATCTCAAATCTCCCATGTAAAGTCACAACAGCACCGGGTGAAGCAGGTTGCCTTAGGGTGACATTAGTGACAGTGCCACTCCCACTCAAAATGCATACCCCCCTTTGCCTCCGCCTCGCGAAAGTGGAAACACTTTCCATGATATCGTAACCATTAGCGACTTCGACAACGTGGGATCGGAGGGCATTTGCACTATCGCGGGTGATTATGATGGGCGGCTTGGGCTTGTTCTTGGAGCCAGAGGGTCTGCCTCTGGGTCTTCTTGTCATCTCACCCTCCCCAGTGGCGCCTGAGCCGAATTCCTGGTCTTGATCAGTCGTTGTAGTGGCGGTATTTGTGACATTGACGGTGTTGGTGGTGGTGTTAATTTCATCACGATCTCGTTTCTGGCGGCGGTTTAGGCCACCGTTACCGCGGCTTTGCTCATCCTCAGAGTTTTGTTGGTGGTGGTGTTGGAATTGATGGTGGGGGTGTAGATGAAGATCTCTTGATAGGAAAGGCGGAGGGAGAGGACGGCCGTGTGCTGTGACTGGATCCATTTTTAGAGCTTTGTTACCTCAAACCCTAGCTAGGTCAAGTAGGGGTGGTCAGGTGAAGTTCTTGGTTTTCACTCTTCTAGCTTTGTGACTTTCTTTCTTGGTCTTTTTTTGGGTACTTTGATGAAGCAAATCCTACGAAACTTCACCAGAAAAGAATAAAGGAAAGGCTCTTAATTTGGCACAACCACCAAATTCTCAGCTGAAATGGCTCAATCATCCATCTTTATTGCTCTTTACCCACTCCTTGAGGTTTTGTTTCTCATAGGAATGACTTTACAAGACTTTTCAATGATGCTTAAAGTAGTTGGGTAAGGGTTTTGGAGGAAATGAAGAACCAGTAAAAGAGCAAGAAGAGGTTAGAGAAGTGTGCTTGGGTAGGGGCCGTTTGGGGTGGGGCTTTCTTGTGTTGGCTTTCTGGGTAAGTAGTACGTAGTACTGTACAGGGTGTTGGGTTAGGGTTAGGTCTAAGGAATCGGATCGATGATGGGTTTGGTTTTGGTAAGACAGCGTGCGCATGGGCGGTGGTCTGGGCCCCACTGCCTTTCTATCTCCTGTGTCTCTCCTCAACCTGATCTCTTAGGGGGGCCCCAACACCCCACGTTCGCTCTCTCTCTTTCTCTCGCTTACATGGACACAAGTCCGTGGCGATCTAGGATTAGAAGCCTGCGGTATAAGATCATTTTGTCGTTCATTTGCTTCCTCGAAACCATACTCTTTCGCTCTCTCGTCCTGATCTCCTTCTCTTGCCTTCTCTTACTATATATAATGATTAATTTCTGTTACAAAATTATTGCTACCAACTTTCCTGAAACAACTTGCTGAATAACTTTCTAGTTTTATCCTCGACAAAATTGTCAAATTTAGTGGGACAAAAATCAGTCCAGTAATTTTCGGAAGCCTAATTCTATTTAACGGGTTTGTCTTGTTTCAGCGTTTCATTCTCCAAACCAGAATTGTTTCGTCCATTTGAACCATAATACACAAAAATTCAAAACGTTGGAACTCATTCTGAGATTTCTGACCACTAAATTTACTTTAACGAGATGCTTCAATTTTTAAAGCTTTTCGTGCATTACATATATTCATGAAGACTTTGCAGTTCAGCAGCTGTAAAAAATTCAAGCTTAAAAGCCCTACTATTAGTTCTTCTCTTCTCCTAACTGAAATCTGCATATCCACAAAAGAACCAAATGTTCAGATGATTTTTACGTCATATTAATATAGCTTTAAGAAGCTTTTATCATATAGTTATATTTGTATACCAGAAAAAGTATTTCCCTATCAACGGTTATAGATCGAAAGCCCGCGAGTTTGAATCCAGCATGCATATTATGCGTACCTACCTCACAAAGTTATTATTATCCACAACCAAACGATATAAGGCTGTAAATGTCGGTTAATTATGAGGAAGAAGAAGACAAAAAATTAAACCGAAACTGGAGATCTTGACGTGATTCTTTTTCTGCTCTGAAGAAGTTACAGCCTTGCCGGGTCGGTTACTCCATTCCACATTATCAGTTTCATGATCAGAGTGGAATACAGTTTGGTGGAAGGGGTAGGGACATTCAGAGAGAGAGAGAGAGAGAGGCGCTAGCTTTTTGGTCAGGAAATCAGTCAGGGGGCGTGTCTTAGGGGCGACTCTCGATCGGTGTCTCTGATGTTGATGTTTAGAATGTTAGGGCAGCTGATCGCGAGACGGACGTGGCTCTTCCCCTCAGCTTCTCTTACCACCCACTCTTATCTTATCACCGTCGAAGATGGTGGAAGTACCATGCGCATCTTTACAAAATGCTCTTTTTACTCGTGTTTTTTTTTATAATGTGTATGAGCACTTCTGTTTTTTAACTCTCAAATGCCAACTCAAGACATGCATATTGTGCCAAAAGGCATATGGCCTGATGGCATAACACCTAAATCTCTAAAATGGAAGTCTTGGATTCGACCCCCTCCCCGACTCAAAAAAAACAGATGCATATTGTATTTATAATGTACATGCATGCGCAAGCACATACGGGTCGTGTGTGTATATATACATATAATTTATGGCAATTATATATTAGGTATGGTTAGTCGTTAGATATTGAAAAAAAAATAACTTTGTATATATAACTAAAAACTAATTATTGTATAAATAGTTTTAACGATATATATAGAGATAAGAAAAGAAATAAAGTAAACACAAATATAGGTTAATCAAAATTGCCGAAATTAAATTAATTCATTGCAAAAATACTATGGATGTCGGGCAACCTGGGATTTTGTCCTCCCACATCGGGTCAGCATGCTGCATCTAGCTCACGCAAACACGAGTATTTTGGTCTCTATAAAAGGAAGAAAAAACTTATTTTCAAACCCCTTTACTAACATACCAAATACATCCATGCAATAGCGTGTTTGCACACCAATTTGCAAGTATAACTCAAGACAAAATATACACTTTTTAGTAAATATATATATATATATATATATTTAAGTATATGTATATTTCACTCACTCACCCAAAACCCTTAATTTGTTTATTTCGTTTTATGACGTTTTTCACGCTTTCCGGATTGCAAGGGAAGTAGTTTGAAGCCGAAGCGATTCAATAACATTGTTCCAAATTAAAGTTGCAAGAGACCCATGTCTGGCACTTTTTTTGAGGAAAACGTAGTACTATAAGTTATATATATATAGCATGTGCGGCCAGCTGGCTGGTTACTAACGTTACTTTACGTTATATATATGTGTGATCTTATAATTTACCTTATGCTAACAGTTTTGGAATGTAGAAGCAGATAAATGATAAGCAATTGGATGTCCAACCATAAAAATTAAAAAATACTCCCTCAATATCTATCTATATATATATGTATATTATATATAATATACATATATATATATATATAAAGATATATAGATATAGATATAGATATAGATATAGATAGATAGAAGAAGGGGGGGGGGGGGGGGGGGGGGGTTTGCAAAATTAAGTAGATTAGAGAGCAAATTGAAGAGGTAGTCAGCAATTTGATTGGGCCGCGCGCGCGCATACGTAGAAGCTGGTTACGTAGAGAATTGAGTGTAATTTAAGATATGACAGCCACACCACATGATCAATTTATATTGTTGACTTACAAATTAGCTAGCTAGTTGGATCCACCCAGATTCAAATTTCAATGCCCTTTAAATCGCCCTTGATCCTGACACGTCTTCATTGACATTAAAGAATTCGTGGCGTAACAATCTACACTTCATGCCTTTTGAATTCTAGTAGTAGATCAGTTGCTCTCACGATTTTGATACCATTGACTTTTAACAAGTAGTAATACATCGATAAGGATTGAAGATAAGAATTTCTAAATTATTCGGTGACGATCGATTACAATGGATTAGTACCGTACGTTAATGAAATTTAATGCAAAATGATTAAAAATAATAGGGGATTGGAGAAAGAGAACTGCTTTTCGGTGATAATTCATTTCCAAGGTTATTGCATGCATGGTCCATGCTAATTTGAATTTCCCTTAGTTTTTCTGCTCATTGTTTTTTCCTTGTACGTAGTAGAAACTTTTATTTGAGATGTTATATTGCAACTTGGGATTTATGATTTCCTTCTCGTATGCAATATATGACGGCTTGCATGGATGACCGATAATTACATCTTAAATATAAAAGAAAAATGGAATTTTACCCAGCCCATGTATACATTACTGTTGGTATTCATTAAAATCTACCTTAAAAATAAAATAAAGAAGTGCAAATTACGTGCAACAAGAAAATTTTATTTTGCAGCACCTATAAGCGCCATGCTTTAGCAGACATGCACGAATACAACGAATATTAATAATGGAATAACTAAATTTGGTGGAGAGCTGAGCTACTTCATCATCTTTGTGCATGCCATGATGCCAAGCTAGCAATACATAAACAGTCATGCGCCCCATTTTGTAAGCGTGCGTCTATAACATATGCACATTACCGTAAACAAGCACTAGGTATATAGTAGCTAGCTAGATGATCAGGAACTCCCAGAAAATTAATAGGGAGTGGAGATGGGAAATGGGAGAGCATCTAGCTAATTAATTAAAGAAATGGCATGAACAGAGTTTGACTGCATCGTCCATGATGCTGTACGTTGAATGGCAAACCAGAGTGTGTGGGCGTGAATGAATAAATGAACCACAGAGAGAGAGAGAGCAAACGAGACGAGAGGTGATGACAGTGGCAGAGACAGAGAGAGTGACAGAGACAGATAGACATGAGAGAGAGAGAGTACACAGCACGAGCGGCCTTTCTGTATGCGGAGGGGGTCGAACCCAACACTCCTGCCTGTAGACTACGAGCTCTGAATCCCACGAAAGTAACCCTTTATTTTGATGCTCTCTGTCGGACTCTCCATTTAATACCCCCCTCGTCATTACCTCTCTTTTGTCATTTCTGCCATGCCATTCATTTCAAAATAAATAGTAATAACAATACTAATAGGACTACGGTTATTATTTTGGGGCACAAACAGTTGCCAAATTTCTAAGATCACGTGATCATTAGGATCTAATACGTACGGAGCTAAGAGAAATAGGACTGAGTTCAAATAGTCTACTCTCTCGATTTTCTATATATGTATAAGCCTTACTTAATTTACATATATGGAGATCCCAATCTATGTTATCACGTCAAGAATCCTGGATGTGTTACAATATTAAATGCCTAACTTATAATGGGAAATTTTCTGATTTTACATGCTCAGCACGCATGCTAAGATAAATTAATTCAACTAATCCGACAATATTATGTGGACAATATTGAAGTTATGAGACTCACAAATCCCATACCCTTGCCTTTAGTTTTTGGAAACTCATATCCTTATATCCACTTATGATTAATCGTGTACATGTGTATCTAGCTACTAGTCTCCATCCTCTTTATATATAAGCCCTCGTATTATATATGTGTGTGTATATATATATATATATTATATCCCTTTCTCTCTTTTTTCTTTTCTCAATTTTAGACGTTGTTAACTTTTAATATATATCTAGCTAGCTTTCCTGTCTCATATTGTTGGTTTATTAAAGGGATAAATCAAAGATGTTGTCAACATTGAAAAGTAGGCCTGTGCAAAATACCCATTGAACCCGTCAACCCGTCTGACCCGATAAAATCCGTTTGATAGAAGACGGTTTTGCATCAACGTCGGGTTGAATCCGATAAATAACGGGCAGACCCGACTTTTATCAAAAAAATAAAATGCTTCAGATGTTTGAGTCTTCAGACACAAACCCTAGCAGCCAAGTCTTTAGACATAAACGTCTCACTCTGTCTCACATGCTAGTTGCTCCGCCACCCTCATCTGCCTCAATTTCAGCGCATTCCCAAGCACACGCCACACCTTCACCGACTTGTCTAAGCTCCCGCTATACATTATCCACCGTTGAATGACCTTTTCCGACTCGTGATCTTCGTCGATAGTGAGGCACTTGACGAGCCTTGTGTGACCAGTTAGAATCAAGAGGCAAACGTGGGCCCCATTCTGCTCCTCCCTCCTCCACGCACAAATATTCTTATTTGCCAACCCACTAAACACCAGATTTCCCGCCGTGGCAAGGCACATCACCGCCAACTTGTGGCCCCGAAGAACCCCACCGTGAGACAAATGCTTCTCGCATTCCCAAAAGTTCACCAGCCCATCCGCGGATCCGCAATATACAACGGTCGACGATTTGTTTACAGCTAACGTTGTCACCATGTTTTCCTATTTCAACAAAACCTGAACCAGGAAGTGCTTGGTTCTTTTATCTTGTAGCTCCCTCCGCCATACCTTGACAGTTCCATCCGCATAGCCTGTGAACACAAAGGCATTGAAGCCCACTATCTGTTTAGACTTCATTACCAATAGGTTTTTTTCCTATCGACCTTGATTTCAATGAGTTTCGAAAACTCTTGGCATGGTGTTTCTAATGAATTAAGAAATAAAGGGAAGCTTTGTTGGGGTTTTGTTTTGTTTTATGGGTTTCGTAGTTCTTGGAATCCATTGCTATGGGAAAGCAAGGTTCTTGTTTTGATCGAATTTGAAGCTTGGCAGTTGACTTGGAAAGAGTTTTGTTTCTGATGGATTAAGAAATAAAGGGAAGCTTTGTTGGGGTTTTCGTTTTGCTTCTGGGGAATTTGTGGATTCTGGGATTTGAGGTAAAACGAAAGTTTTGTTGTGACAGAGGAATTGGAAAAGTAAGATGGATGATTCTCAGGAGTCGTTGGTAAATCGAATTCGCTGTTGTGCAAATATTATTAGTAATTTTAGACCCAACCCACATATTACGGGTCGGGTTGTTTTGGCTTGGGTATACGGTCGGGTAGGGTCGGGTCAGGTTCAAAAACAGCACGGGTTGGATGGGTTGCAGGCCTATTGAAAAGTCAGTAGATACAAATCTGATTTTTTGAAGTTCTCACTAGCTTTATTTGAGTTCCAAAATTAAAAAATATTATTTTTGGAGATTTAATTATAGCTCTATTTGAAAAATAATGCATTAAATTGAATCCTTTTAAAATTTGAATTTTTTAAAAACTATATTAGACTCGTCTTTGATCTGCATGCCTTAGACGAGCTGATCCTAATGATCTAGGGGTCTACTTAATATTGTACGTAATTTTCTTAAGCTTCCATTGATCTAGACGTCGAGAATAGTACCAAATCAGTTGCAAAATGACAGTAAAATATTTGAGAATCTATGTACGTACGTCTTAGAAATAACAAGTTATGATATATATATTTATAATTCTGTAAGAGATTGGAATATTCTTTATAGAGGTGAACTAGGCGCTAGTCATGAACACATTGGAATATTAACGAGAGGGCACCGCGCGCTAGTACTGTCTATTGAGAGGGCAAGCAGCTAGCTAGCTTCATCATCGTTCCAGCTAATTTCCAATATATGTGTTAGTACTATCCCACATCTTCTGCGTTGTTCCGTTTGGATGTTAAGATGGAGCAATGCTACGTATAGTCCTTATTTGGAGACTGCATTACAAGTTTAGTTAATTTTATCTTTATTTTTTTTTAAAATTACAATAATATCCTTATTAAAATCGTACTTTATTCTATTTAATGAAGGGCTTGCACATGCAGTCTCCATTTAAGGACTGGAAATAAAAATTTTCTTATAAATAATAGTAAAATAATCTGAAAATACACGAGAATAATTGTATTCCTAAACAGATATCAAATTAACTCTTTAAGAGAGTGAAAGAGGAACGTACAGCGAGAAGAAGGCGGGCTGGCCGTCCCGGAGATCAGAACCCCAATTTAATTTGATTCTCCTTCATCCATTGCAAATATTTCTCCATTGTTTATACTTGGTGATAACACAGAGCTAGCAAACCATCGATCCGTCGGCCATCTCTCGATCGACAAACAAACATATAAAAAAATGTACACAACAAACCATCGTTTTCTTAAGGGGTCAACGACGTTGCTGCCAACAACTCTTTTCCTAGTTACTGGAATCCAACTCGTATTCATCACCAAATTATAACCCCTGATCTAATAATATCGATGGATCTCATGATCACCCGCCACGTCTCTACCGTGAATAATAATTAATTAATTGCATCGGTACCATCTTCTTCATTTGTCTCTAGCTAGCCTGCATTTCAGTACTGCCACTGAATTTCAGGATATTATTGATCAAGTCATGAATGGTGGGTGATAAATAAGGATATTTTGGCGTATGCCAGAAATTTTCTACATTTCCCAAATGTTTGATTAATTATCGCATGTATGACAATAGTGTTTTGGTTAGCGAGTATGGCATTAAGTACTTGAAGATCAGTTGACACCTTTTAATTAATTAATTAAATGAACTGTTAGGATTGATCATGATTTGTTGGGGTCTACTAAGCTGTTGAGAAATGATATTTACAGTCATTGAGCGTGTACTTTTTTTAAAAAAAAGTGAGTAAATATAGGACTCATGTGAAAAAATTAATTTTTTAATGGTGGACTCCACTTTTTTTTAAAAGTAGTGTGCAGCGCTTGCACAACCATCTAGCTACTAGCTAGCTAACATTACTTGATATTATAAATTAATTGATCAATTAATTATAACTATGTACCGGCCTTGTTGAACTACTACTTATATTATTTTTCATGTTTTTAGAACCAGTGGAAATTAGTAGAAACAGTTTATATATTTTTTCACCCATTTATATCATGTCCAATTCATTCTCATGATCATATATATATATATATATATATATATATATATATATATAGCGCGTTCTGGGAGAAATTAACCAAAACCAATTAAGCCACTTTCAAATCCAAAGATTTTTCATGGCATGAGTTGGAAGTACTTTTCCTTTGAAGTTGCTTCCATCCCTAGCTATCAACTATATGCTAGGGCTTCAAATGAAATGTGGGTAAGGTATTGACATTTGCTAAATTGGTTTTTATAGACCAAAATTCTTGAGTTCACATGATGTACTTCAAGGCAACCAATTAAGTTCAAGCAGCAGCTTATAACAGGTCACGCGCGGGGCCAGTTCATCTAAACAAACCCAAAAAATGACTTATATAAATGTTGAATATTGTGAAACTGAACAATCATGAATTAGTCGTCGATCTAATTCCCTTAATCTTGCAGAAAATTGTTGCATGAACTCTTGTCCTAGTGCAATGACATTAACATTAACATGATTATCATGATCATGCTTATCTTAATGGAGACTAGTCTTTCATTAAACAAATCAACCCCATTTTATTATATCATGTCCAAATAAATAATAATTAATTCAGTAAAGCTAATTCAAAGATGAGGGTATGGACCACCTCAAAGAGAGTACAATACATACATATATATATATATATATATATATATCACTTCCATGTGAAGAGCACCTATTGCTTCGAGTTTAACATATTAATGTTGCTGCATGTTCTTTCTGATCTCTCATAAGCCGCTTTACCCTCAAAGTGGATTGAGATTGTTGCACCAATTGTTGTCCTCGATCGATGCAAGACCAATCAATAACAAAGCTTTTCAAACTTTAATTAGTTAATTAATTATCAAAGTAGCATCGAGCAATGGGAATATTTTAGAAACTAAACAGCCGACCAAAACCAAGGTTGCCATGTGATAGATAGTGATGGATTTGGAATCACTCTAGTCATGATCCATTCACTAGCTAACTTGTTCATACATGATCAACCTCTTTCAAATGAATTACACAAATGTCAAAGATAATTTGCAGATGTAGGAGTTCTTTATGCAAATCAAACACCTAATTAAATTAATTGTTCCTTCGATCGAGGCTTCTAACCAGCTTTTTTACGCATTAATTAATTAAATTCCTATCTGATCCCTTTGTAAAGTTTTGGATTACATGTCAAACCCCTTACAAATGGTTTTCTTACAAGCTATATACATAGGTTACAGAATCCCAGCTAGCTAGCCAGCTAGGAACTTAATTAATTTACCCATGCATGCAGTTGAAGGCTGGCCTGAGACGTTAATAACTTCAATCTTTTAATAGACGTTGTCCAGAAGCTAGGAGGTTGGTCTGTGTTGATAATTGATCTTTTCTGTCATTTTTTAACAATATAGCAAAATGATAATTTAAAAAAAAAAAAAAAACCTATTTTAATGAATAATCTAAATATTAAAGCAATTAGGGTTTCCTAAAACGTACACTAATTAAGGTTCCAACCTATTTGGAAGTGCCAAATATTTTGGTAATAATATTTAATATATATAGGATAAGTACGTACGTAGTACTAGACACATCATGAGAAACGTAAATTTTTTGGCAGTTTAATATAAGAAAGATTGGTCTAAGTACTCATCATGTTAATTAAGAAATTCATGTCTCCGGAGACATTGTGCTTGCTTTATCGATAACTTTGAGGCCGCATTACTTATATATATCATCATTTCGTTTACCTACGAAAAGTTCTCATCGATCGCAAGAAGAAATAATTCTTTTTTCCTTCTATAACGATATATATATATATATACATACATGGAACCATTACTTTATTACTTTAACATGAATAGAAAACAGAACAAAATGATGCCATTCGATCGAGAAGTTTGGACTTGATCCATCCTGTGCTAAGATAGTTGAGAAATAGCGACAATGATTAAGTGGATATTGATCTTTAATTAGATAACTGATTAAAAATGGATAATTTTGGTTGAGATATAAACAATGGGAGTTGAGAGTATATACTTGTTATCATGTGTTCAACATATTTAATTTTAACTTCCCATCAAAATATATGTGGGGATTGAGAACTGTATACCCCCAGCTTACAGGTAATGCGACCAAAAATAACACTCTGTGTTTAATGGGCCATTCAGAACTTTGTTTTCCGATTTCAACCTTTCAGGGCTGGTATAAGCTGGGCCCATTTGTATTTTCCAACTCCTTGGAAGGTCCAAGTTGTTTCGGTTTATTCCACTGCTCCAACCGAGCCCACGCTCCCACCAGACTGGGTTAAGGAAAAAAACAACTTTATTTTTTATTTTTCCCATCTCAGAACTTAAAGCTTGGGGTTGGAACCAGACCTTGTTTTGTTTTGGACCGTAGAATCAGATGGTTTCGAGTATTCTCTCTAATTCAAATGTCTGCTCTCATATATAAAAAAAAAAAAAAAAAAAAACTTTAAATTAATATTAAAAAAAATAATTTAATTATTTATATTATATAGTATCAGTTCCCTCAAGTATGGACAGACTCAGAGGATGAGGCCGTGGGGTTTTCCATTGATGATTGATTAGGCGAAATAATATTGAATGAGACTTTGGAAGCTAAGTCTATTTATTAAAATTTAATCCGTCGTTTGATCCAAAAGTCCATTTGCCAATTGATTTATATATGTATATATATATTTTATCAAACAAAAGGTGACGCCATATTTTCACTTTAACCACCTCACCTTTCTTTACATATTATATTTTGTTTGTTTTTACTTGTTGTGGACGAGAGGTTCCCTTCCCTTGATTGTTTTCTACGCCAGTGGCAATGATCATGATGTTTAATAAAAACCATCCGGGAATAAATATGCTCTCTTTTTCGAGCCTTCTTATTTACTTTCATCAAAAGTAGCTGACGATTACTCAAACCAGTATCTTAAGTCAGGATATTCCTGAATCCTGTACGTGTAGAGAGGCATCGTTATTCATTCTCCTGCAACAGAAATAGGAATGAGGCTTTTGCACGAAAATACATAAATATATTATAGGTAAACCAAATGCAGAACTGAATGGAAACTTCTTTACAAAAAATTATTGCTTTGGGAGTCTCGTTGTCAAAAGAAATATTTGACTATCATACAACATCCAAACTCAGTGATAAAATCTATTAATCTATATGGAGGAAGCCGCACCCCTGAATAAACTACAGGAGGTTCAGAAGCACAAGCCAATCCGAAAACCAGGGCTAACTCATACACTATGAATCTATATTTCCGATAACAATTATCACAAAATGAAAGATATATAAGGAAAATATAGAACTACAAGGCTTGGATAACAATATCATACATCTTAAAACAAAGGGTGCTGCTATCTCACTAAAATCAACAAGACCGGAGCAGAATAGGACCCACTGCCGAGCTAAGCATATCACTGAGAGCAACCTGGACCTCGTTTGACCCATGTTCACAACTTATCAAGTTTGCAAGTAGGGGGAAGAACCGACCCAAGTTCTTCTCGAATGAACTCTCTCCCAGACTACATATAGCCTGGAGAGTGGCAACAATAAGAGGTGCACGTGCAGCTAATTCTCTTCGTTTCCCAGAACCTAAAGGAATTTGCCAATGGGGGGCATGCCCACGGGATGATTCAGATATTGTTCCCGACTGAGAAGTTTCAATATAAAACTGTAAGATCTCCTGGCAAAGGTCAATAAGGAAGGACTCCACCTGGGCCTCATCATAACTTGGAGGCCTATCCAGTATAAGATTCTGTAAGAATGTGAAGCAAGTTTGGTAAGACTCGTTCTCTAGCCGCAACAATGGAGGGTCTTGCATTTGGGTCATAGAGCCAAACTCTTGAAGCTTTGATCGTAGTGTGGTATTGCCATTGATCTTGTGAGCGTGGGTTGCCACATCACGCAAAGCATCGAACAGGATTAAGGTGGTTTTTGCTGAAAGTTGTGACCGATACATGTTATAGATTTCCATCACTGCCTGCAAATTTTGATACAACATCGCAAGCATAATTGTTAAGCTTTGCCAAATGGGCAACTATACTACGGAAAAAACATACAGTTATTCTCTTCATTAAATTTTAGAAAATATGAAGTTGAAAATAAAAAAAGAATAACATGGTAATCTTTCCAAGTTTTCATTGTCATCTTTAGAGTCTCATTGATGTCAGGTAAATTACTAAAAAATGTGGTTTTCAATATCTAATAAAATAAGTAGAGATGTTTTGTCAAACCAGGCCAATTTATAAAACTTTCATTAACGGAATTGTTGAGCTACTTGCTCTTTATAGTGCATGGCAGTGAATCATCTTCTGTTAAAGAACCAACAGAAGATCCACATCCACTATTTCAATTAGGGTATTGCTTCATCCAAATTCAAACCAGACCTTATGCCAACTCGTCCTCTAGTCTAAATTAAGATGAGCAAAACTCATTCATATCCAAGGCTAATTCATGATCTAAAGTACTAAAAATGTTTACTCTCAATGTAATTTAGTAAAACTTCCACATGACTGTTTTCCCTTTTTGAAAGTTCCAAAATTAGTATTTTTTACTCGCAAGGGGGGAAATCTTTAAAAGGGGAAGAATAATTTGATGGGAAAAGCATATCTTCCGCTACAGATCAAGCAGAACCTCAAATGGAAATATGGCACTTAAGATGAAATTCAAAGGCATGTAATAATTTGATGGGACAGTATCTACCATGTCTTAGTATCTACCCTTTATCTCCTTTCCTATTTGTCTTAGTTATGGATGCCTTGAGTAGTATGATTGAAGCGGCAGTGGAAGGGGGGGGGTTATGTGTCGGGTTTCATGGTGGAGATTTCTCACGGGGCAGCATTACTATTTCACATTTACTCTTCGCAGATGATACTTTAATTTTCAGTTGGTGAGTTGGAATAAGGTCTGTATCCCAGTGTTATGTGGAGGATTGGGCATGCGGAATTTAAAGCTTTTCAATAAAGCTCTTCTTGGGAAGTGGCTTTGGAGGTACAACAAAGAGAGTAATGCATTATGGAGGCAGATTGTGGATGTCAAATATGGGAGGATGTGGGGGAATTGTTGTTCTAATGAAGTAAAAGGGGTGTATGGGGTGGGTTTGTGGAAGTCCATTCAGTTGGGATGGGGGGATTTTATCAAAAACATTAATTTCAAAGTGGGGAACGGGACAAATATTATTGCTGGCATGATAATTGGTGCGGGGATTCAGCTCTTAAATTTGATTATCCTAATCTTTTTAGGATTGCTAGAAACAAAGGGGCTGCAGTGGCTGACTCTTATCAGTTATCTAATAATATGTTGCATTGGAATGTGGAATTTACCAGAGAATTACAGGACTGGGAAGTGTGCGAAGCTGCTGATTTCTTTGTAAAATTATATGATACTAAGATCGATCAGAATAGGGAGGATAGGCTGCTGTGGGTGCATGATTATAATTCCAGATTCTCAGTAAGATCTTTCTACAAGGTGTTAAATAGTCATGGTGATAAAGTATACCCCTGGAAATGTATCTCGAGAGAAAGGGTGCCTAGTAAAGTTGCATTTTTTTTGTTGGCTGGTGTCTCTTGAGAAAATATTAACCACGGATAATTTGAGGAAAAGAGGATTTTTTGTGATAGATTGGTGTTTTATGTGTAAAAAAGATGGTGAATCTGTTAACCATCTTTTCCTTCATTGTGAGGTGGTGATGAAGCTGCGGAACGAGATTTTTGCAAGGGTAGGCATATAGCTTGGGTGATGCCTCTGCGTGTGGTGGACTTTTTGGCTAGCTGGCAAGGTTCAATGGGATGTGGAGGCACTGCAGCAATGTGGAGGATGATCCCCTTGTGTTTGTTTTGGTGCTTATGGTTAGAGAGAAATGGGAGGTGTTTTGAAGATTGCAAACGTACTATGGGGGAATTCAGGGATTTTTTCTTTAGAACTATAAGATTTTGGGTAAAGAACCTTGTAAGGGATAGGAATATTTGTAATGTTTTGCCTTAGTTCTGTTTTGCTTTAGCTTGTATTTAGGCGTACTAACTTGTATACTTCCTGTGTACTTGGGCTACGTCTATTTACTTGGAATAAATTCTCTTATTATCTATAAAAAAAAAAAGTACCTACCAATGTAACATGCACAAAAACAAACTACCAAACTTTTAACTGCCAAGGGAAAAGAAGAAGACTTCTTAATTATGAATTAATATCAATAGTAGATGACACATTCAATGAAATAAATAAAACATAATTCCTGGAGAAGTTCACACTGAACCTTATAGACTGTCAATGATGTTGACTTGAGCTACGTTCTTTCAGTAAGTGATCATTTTCTTCCATAGAATTTTGGTTTTTGGGGCAACTTGAACTTTCAAGTCAAAAAAATTTCCAATAATAATTTTTATTCACGGTTTTGCATGCAACGATTCAACAGTGCTTAGTTGTTTGGTTTATACCATGCCAACTCAAACAATTCCATTAGCTGGGTTTTTCGTAGAAACATTTTTTTATAGGTTTCATAGAAACATCACTATCATACAAAACAGATATATTGGCAGCCAGATTAAGCCCGTGTCATGACCATATGTTCATCTTAAGTAGGAAGGCATCTGTACTGATTGGTAACATAGAAAATGATTGGTAACATAGAAAGATATTCTACCTGAATCAATAGAAGTTGAACGGCAGCTCGGCACTTTGCGTCGGATAAAGAAGCATAGAGATGTTGTGTCCTTAGGCTCTCTGAATCATCATCATCAGGCACGTCAGACACAAAAGACTCTACATTAGTTTCTCTAGGTAAAGACCCTTCACTGGCAATAAAAGAAAAATCAGGAACTGTTGCATTAGCTGCTTCTTTCAATGTCAAAGCCACTTCTTGCCACTTTTCTTCAGAGAATAGATCACCAGCATTACTCATCAAACGGACAAATGCAGCAATACCAATACCAGCAAGGCTTTGGTGAGGACGTTTAATAAAGCTCACCAGAAGCATCAGCACTTTTCTCAAAAGTGGATTCACAGTGTTATAAAATTTGACAAAAAGATCTACAACTAGTTGGAGGGCCAACGTGCATGTCTCATAGAGCCATGCATCTTGATCAAGCTCAACTGTATCACTATCAGTTCCCTGCCCTGGTGAGTTCCCCCCAGAAGGATCAATAGCATGCCTCACATAGTCAAATATTGGAAATAGAACTGATTCAAACACTCGTTCCCACAAAGAAAGTGAGAAATGATGACCATGATTGCGTAAAGTATCAAATAGAACTTGCAAGGCACTCTTCCTGATTTCAGGCCTAGGGTCAAAGCTAAGTTCTGACAAACCTGCACAAAGAGAAGGCTCATAATTCAAATTTTGACAACTATGTTCATATCAAAATTGAACAGTTTTACTAACAAAAAAATAAGAAATTAGAACAATTTTCTATGGGTTTTGGGTTGAATAAAGCAAATGGAAATGGTTAGTTTCAAGAGAACCAACAACTTATGCAGCTTCCTTACCAGCCAACAAAGGGAACCAGAAATAAACATGATTGTCCTTATCGCCCATCTCGCCGTTATCTTGTTTACCATCTTTTCCTTTTTGAGGTGAAGATGGAGATAGTTTAGCAGAAGCTTCCTTATCTTTATTCCTTGATGAGCCAAGATCTCCTTCTGCAAGTTTTGTTGCACAGAACCGAAGAAAAGCAATAGCATTAAGGCTAATGTCTTTGTTGAATCTGTTATTAGTGAAGGCAATCAGGCAATTCACACAGTCTGTAAAGGTGGTGGTTTCAGTCTCGGTAATGTGTGGGAAGTAGTCTCGCACAATTTTCTCAATAATTTCAAAGGCCAATAGTACAATGTTTTTGTGGTCGTCATAAGCCGCAGTTGTGAAGACCTGAATCAAGTTACATAATAACAATAGGCATTAAGAATACGTCGAGCAGAATAGTTCATCAAATCATGTCAATAAGAAAAATAACGTCCAAAGAAAATTATTAAGGACTGAAGTTCTATTTTATAGATAACATATGATGGATAAATTAGATACCATGAACATGCTTTTCCATCCTGATTTAACATTGTTGACGCGAGATAACACCATTTGCGAGACACATCTAATGATTAACTCTCTGATTTCAACAGCACTACTCTTGCGCATTACAATGACAAAAGGCTTCATGAATTCATTTTGAAAATTATAGTTAGCCAGTTCTTCTCGGTCTAAGAATTTCATTGACAGCTGGCGTAAAGAATCCATTGCAAATATAGCAATAGAAAGGTTTTCAGAGCAGCCAATGGTTACAAAGAAATCAGAGAGCACATGCCAGATGCTTGACCACACAAGCCTGATGCGGTTCATGTTATAGTGCCTGTTATAAGGACACAAAACGGATAAAGTTATACAGTAGATACCAATAAATCATGAGAACGTGAATATGATATGCCCAAGGAGGAACAAGAGGAAGTAGGGCAATACATACGCAATCTCAACAATCTTGGTAAGGCTGAAAACTCGTGGATCAGATGCAGATCGCAATTCCTCCATAGAGACCTTGCAAAGGGCCTTGACAAAGTCTATTATTGCCTCACTGTTCAACTTCTGGCTCCGTGTGAATATGCGATTCATTTCAGAGCTCCCAACTTGTTCTAACATGTTCAAATTGGAGACTAAATTGTTCACTTGTTCAGAAGTGACCATCCCAGAGGCATTGCCGCCAATACCAGCACTATCATAGGAACCCCTCATCACAGCAGAAGCCGCATACTGAATCCTCCCAGGTCCCTTTTTTTTCAAAACAGGAAGGATGGTGGACTTGGCTTGTTTTGATTTTTCTGACTCATTCTGAGGAAAAGCAAAAAACGTTGCATCTGGAGGAGCACCTTCTCCCAAGAGATGTAGATGCTCAAACCTAGAAACACATGTCAAGATATGCTCCCAAGCTTCTTGTAAGTAATTCCCATCCTCATCTGCGATTGTTACTATTGCCTATTAACAATATAGATGCCAAACACACAGTCAGGCCCACAAGTGACATTTGCATAATTTTCAAAAATTTGTTGTCATTATTGGAAAATATATTACAAATGTTATAGATGCACTTTCATATGAGATGTAGGCATCAGAAATCCCATAACACTCAATCGATTAAGAAAACCTATGATTGTTTTCTTCTTTCTTTCTTTATCAGTAACCTATGGATTGTTTTCTTATTTCTACACTATCTTTTAGTGAAAGTGAACCAGAAGGCTATAAAGACAACAAAGATGAAGCAAGGTTTCAAACCTAATGTTCAAGTGAATAAATCTGTTCACAAAGATTTTGGTACTTTTCTAGCAGCAGCATTGGAGTTGATCAGATGACATATTAAGTGTGATGACTTGAAAGAAGTTCCACCAACTGACTCAAGAAAAAGGGTGTGCACACACACAGGGAGAGAGAGAGAGAGAGAGAGAGAGAGAGAGTCCCAAAATTATGATACTTAGTATACTAAAGTAGATTTGGTCCCTATTTGTATTCTATTGGTCCCTATTTGTATTCTATGGTGCTTATGGTAAGAATGAAATAACAAGACGGTCGAAGACAAGGAGAGATCTTTTGAGGATCTTAGATCTTTTTTTGTTAGAATGTTATTTGTATGGTCCATAGCTATAGACTTTAATGGCTTAAACATGGCTGAATTTCTTGTTTCCTCTTCTTCTTCCTAGATAGGTGTTTTCTCTTAGTATACCATCTTGTGTACTTTGGGCTATGCCTATTCTTTAACACAATCATTTACTTATAAAAAAAAAAAAAAGTATACTAAAGTAGACACAAGAACCCAGCACGAGTATATTCATGTAAAATAAAACCTACGTGAATAGTAACAATGGGTTAATAAAATTTATATCCCAAAAAACAGAAATAAATTAAGGTAACAAAATCTCTTATACATTGTAAAACTCTAATAGGGTCATCAACCATCATAACTTTTTGCTTATTTAATCCATTATAGCATGGCCCCACCAACCTTAATCGCATCTATGTTTTTCTGCTTGATATCAGTAGGAGAGTGGAGAGAGGTAAACTTTGCTAGGGAAGTCACAAAAGCATCTCTATGAGTCTTCATGGACATCACAGCAGTAACATGGACAGCATACCGGAAGCCTTCAAGGCACATAGCTATTACCACTTCATCATCACTCTGGTCAAGTGGAACACTGAAGGCAGCCAACATAGGAGCCCAGCACGCCTCAATCATGAACCGAAGGATCACCACGTCCGTTGCTGCATAATAAGCTGACCTACAAATCACCCAGCAAGTACATATCAAGAAGAAAAACTAAAAGATCGTTTCCTTCAGATTGCATTAAGCCACACTTCACAATCTGCATAATCCAAGTTTAAATTCCAGGCAAGTAGAACAATGAAACAGCCAAACAAGAGACTATATGAAAAGCATATATGTATCCCACAGGGATTTTCCTCCTTCTGAGTCAGGTCCATTTCAAATGTTTGACTATCTACACATTTTTATTAGCTTGTTCAAAAAGGAAAGTCTTGATGAGAAAAATAGAGTAGCATAATACGTGTAGCCAACTCAGACATTGACCATTTAGACTATTTGAAACAACACCACTGACGTGACAGCAGAAAAGTAATATGATCCAATGGTTTCAAGGATATATTCCCTAGAAAAATCAGTGCAAAAAACAGTATTTTTCAAAACAAGATCCTAATATTTGGTTTCACAGGAGTTTAGTTGTATGCACTGGCAAACATTTGGTAAAGCACCAGACACTTGGAGCATAAGAAAAAAACAAGTCCCTCTTACTCAGATTTCCGAGCTTTTTCTTTGAATTGTTCTTGCATGTGCCTGATTAGATCGTCACTGCTCTCCATATATTTGTCTTCTCCACGCTTGCGGATCACTATATTCAGTATACCATCCAAGCCAAGAAGTCTATTTGAGTTCACAGACTGTTTCTGTTGTGGAGCCAAATCATCCTCTTTCATTTTTATCTCATTTCTGGATATCCGTTCAAAGAGTGACCTCAGGTACTCGTCGGGTAAATCTTTTCCATCATCTATGCCACGATTATTCCTGATAAAATCATCAGCTGACATCTGCATATTTTAATGTCAGGAGAGACAGAGAGAGGGGCTCTATTAGCATGCTGTATGAAAGAATATGACTAGATCAGATGGAAAATGTGAACACACCTTGTTCTTCACCATAGCATTATGAGCATCAGTATTGAGCATTATCACAGAGTAAGCAAGGACATAGGCTGTGTCAGCACTTGTAAATGCCTTTGGATTACATTTGCAGTAACGCTCGGCAAACTTCTCCATGATTCGATCAATCTTCTGGGCCTCACCAGGCAACCTAAAGCCTTGAAGAAAGGCCCTGATTGCCTCATCAAACTCCATACCTTGAAATTCAAAGGAATCCACGTAGGAGTGCATCACTTTCAGTGGTAACTCTTCCCTTTCTCCTAGATAATCACCTATCAAAGTCTTGTTCAAACCAGATGCGTTTCTAAGAAAAGATGCTATTCCCTCAGGTGAGTTGGCCACCTTGCTTGCATTGATAAGAAATTCGATCCCCTTCTTAGGTTTCCGATTAAAAAGAGATATACCTTCCTGCCACAAAATGTACATGAGATTCAATAGAAAATAGCCAACAGAAAGGGGCCAAAAGAGAGATCTGCTTGTGCCCCAGGGCCCAAACATCACAAATTAACTTACCTGAAGTTCCAGCTTGTAAGCTCGTCGTTGCTCAATCGTCAAAACATCAGAAGCCTCACTGGAAGCTTCAGAATGAGAATCTGACCCTTCAACAGCTTCGTCCACATTCCCATTTGCGATGGGCAGACTTCCAGGTTCAGGGCTGTTGTCAGCTGATTCAAACTTCTTAGTGGAATGAGGATCTGGAATACGCAACTGTTTATTCATCCAATCTCCCATTGATCTCAAAATCGCCACCAAGCACTTCATAGCTTCAAGTTTCATGGTCACCTCCTGCGGTGGCAACAGTGTGGTGGTTACACCAGGAGGGACACCTTGTGCAGTTTTAAGAAGTCCATTGACCATTCTGGGAAGATCAGCAAAAACAAAAAGAAGAATACATACAATGTTAACTTCATAACCAAATCAATCATTCTCAAAACATCAAGAGAAAGCATGAGAATGTAGCAATGAGCTCTGTTGTTACATTGGAAATTCTTGTTCTTGGAAATGCTTTTGTACCATTATATTCAAAAGTATGAATTTTGCAGGATGAAACAGAACATACCTCTCAAATATGTTTGACGAATTAACATCACAATCATAATTAATAAATATGTCCACCAAAATTTGTGAGTCAACACAGAGCTTCTCAAGAAACCGAAGCACGATCATCTTCTGCTGAAAATTAGGTTGAACAACATTTTCTAAAACTCTCAGAACAATCATAGGAAAAAATACTCCAATTTCTGCTTTCAATCCAGCTCTAAATCTTGACACCAGACTAATGAAAATGGAGCAAGAAAGCTGGAAAACAATCATAAGAGTCGACGCGCTGTTCTTCAACAATGACAGACACAAGTATTGCTTAATGGCACCTAAAAACCTGTTTCACCACAATCATATTAAGGACACAAATTTCACAATAGAAACGTCACTAGTTGGGAAAAACACAAAAAATACAAATGTGAGAAAGCAATAGAAGAGAGAGTTACTTTTCAGCAAAGGCAACTAAAGTAATGAAACGTGCTTAACAAGACTTGCAGACCTACAAATATTCAAACATGTGAGCCAATGAAGAAAAGAAAGAACCCAAATGTGGTTCAGCAAGCCATATAGCTAAATCTTGATAGAATGCATGTGTGAATCTAATTAACTAACTGCCTACCAAGTATGGCATAGCTGATAAGAAATGCTAGATTTGTACAGATCTGTTTGTAAAGCAACCCTGCCCCCATCATTTGATAATGCCTAAACCAAGTATCTAGCCAAGAGACGTACAAAACAAAGTCCAATTGATTTTTTCCAAAAGTATAAGCAGCAGGGCAATCCAGGAAATAAACAAGATGGAGTAGGCTACTTCTTTGAATTCTTGTGTACAATGCAAAGATTATACCTTAGAAATTTGTAATTTTTAGGTGGGGCACATCATTAGCATTCACCATTTACAGGAAACAGACCAAGCCTGAGGTCATAATAACTAATAAAATTCGAATTTACCAGCCCAGACATTTAAAAAAAAAAAATCATGCTTTGTGAACCTTCAAAAAGAAGTTTGTGATGTGCGCAAGACTAAATTTTCCACATGAAGTGAGTCTAGACTGCAAAGGAAAAGCAGCAAACTTCTTGGTACCACAGTTATCAAGGCTGCCTTGAAACAAGAAGTTATATCTATCTACACAAAGCATAGTTTCTTGTGCAGCTAATGATATACAATAGGAAGTCAATCCTAGTACCATAAGTGCATACGCTAGGAAGCCAATCCTAGTACCATAAATGCATACTTCATTCTAGAGCCGACGACTGCCAAAACAAGGCTCAGCACCAAGGATATCAAATACATCAGATGCATAATAATCCCACCAAACACCAAATCTAACTCCATTTGAATTTTCTCCACTGGATTTTTTTTAGAAAACCATAGGAATCGTTAACGTTCTATACTGCTAAAAAGATCCACATTTTGCCTATGTCTCACTACTAGCCTCCATATCTCCTACCAGCTGCTACAATTTCCTGTAACTAACCTATTCCTTGCCCACCCCGAAATAGGACCCCACACTTCCCAATTTAATCTCTCGTGCCAATAATTATTTCCACGCAATTCAGTATGCACCTGAGAGACCAAGCTGAAAATACCGAGTTAAAATAATGAAAAGACACGTTAAAAATAGAACATTCCGTTTTCAAATTATAGAGTGGGTACTTTTTCATTCTATATTAACTTTTTTTTCATTCTATATTAACTGAAAACCGTGAAGTTCTAATTTAGCTACAGAACTACATATTTTGTCTATCCAGCATTAATTCATATTTACGCATCCAGAAGAAATGCTGAAAGAGCACAAGTGTAGCTTTAACAAACACGATGACAAAAAGAGGCCCCGGACGCAACATGTGCGTGTGTATGCGAGAGAGCGGCAGAGAGAGAGATACCTATCACTGGTCCTAAACACAGCCCCGGCGTTTTCCAACAAAATCTTCAACAATTCCAAAGCCACAATCTTCCCCCTCATCAACTGGGGATCCGCCAGCGCCTCCTTGGGAGGCGTCTTCATCGACAACTTGCAAAGTGCCCGGAACACCAAGAAAGCGTCCCTCCGCAACTTATTCCCGATCTGAACCTCCAAATCCTCATCCCTCTCCCCCTCCCCATCCGCCAACTCACCCTTCCTTCCCTCCAACGCCGTCTTATACATACTGATCTCCCAATACTTGGCGTCCAACATATCCTTATCCGTTGAATCCAACAAATCCGCCGGGTTCGTCGTCTCAACCGTCGTTGTCTCGAACGCCCCGTCATGACCACTCAACGATACCTTCCCTGGCGTAACAGGATTCAGAACTCCGTCAATGTCCTGCATGATCTTTGTTATAAAACCTTGCACGAACATTGTCATCGACCCATCCGCATCGGATTTCTCCGCCGGTTCCATCAGTTCGGCGACCACAATTGGCTGAATCGGCACCGTCGAAGAGTCCGCCTCCATTCTCCGGAACACGATCACCAGCATTTGAATCAGCGACGCCTTGGCCGTCGTCTGGTTCACCATGTTTTTGCTCCCCAAGTAGATATCATAGCACGTCTTCACGATCTGAAGCAAGCAATCACCGTGAATTCGCAGCGAAATCGATGTTACCGCCGATAAGAGCGTCTTGAGAACGAGCAATTCCATCTGGTCGTCGCCCAAATCGTGACATTTGCACACGGACTCGATCAGGCTGGTTAAGAGCTTTGCCTCATCACCGCCGGTGGGGTCGGCCTCGCCGCGGAGGTAGCCATAGGCAATTAGTTTCTGGATGCAATCGACGGCGGGATCAGCGATTTTGAGGACACCAGAATTGGCGGCGTTGATGAGTGGGCTGAGAATTGACTCCGAGTCGGAGAGGGAGAACTCGATGCTCCCGCCGTCGTGAAGCGGGCCTGGGCCGGAGGAATCAGGCTCGCTCTCGCTCTCGGTATCGTTCTTCGAAGGGGAAGAGAGCTTTTCGAGAACGGATTTGCACTCGTGGGCGAGCTTGGAGTGCTTGCGCCACGAGGCGTTCTTGATGATCTTCTCGAGGGCTGGGGAGATGACCTGGCTTAGCCGGGAATCGGCTTCCGAAGAAGCCATTCCCGAATTCGGAGATTCGAGGGGGGGAGCTCTCAGATCTGGGGTCAGCACGAAATGGGAGGGTTTATCCCTCGTTGAAGTTCCGTAGGCGAGACTGTTAGCCCTACGAGTGATAGCAGCGGGCTGACTCACCGAGCCGGCGGCGAGTTTATTGGATGCGACTGTTCTGGGTGCATCAAACTCTCAAGGAAAGAAGGAAACCGAGGGGCGGGGTGTGTTGAGAAAGGAGAGTGAGCTTCCGCTTCTACGAAGAGGGGTTGAGATTTAGATCGGATTTGGGATTTTCATTTTCTTTATCAGTCCGATTTTCGAATCCCAATTGACTTAAATACCCCTATCTTTCTTTCCTCAACCTTCATGTAGTATGCATGCAACTCTGACAACGTTGGATATGAAAGGGGTGGTTTGGGTAATTAAGGTAGGAAGAATTTATAATAGTAGTCTGAGTAGCTGTTGATCGGAGTTGAGGTGAAGATTTCGAATCTTTTTTTTTTTTAAAACAACCTGTTGATTGATAAAACTGTGTTAAGACACAGACAGATTATAAGTTGGAGTCTCCTTCAACTCGATTACACACTCAGTCACTGTTAAAACATTTCTTTCCAACAAATGAGCAACTAAATTGCCTTCTCTATTTACATGCTTAAAGTAACTAGATCTAAATCTATTAAGTAGGATTTTGATATTAGTGATGATCATTCCAACATAATTGTTTTGTTGATGTCTCATTTGTATTGCTTGGACAACTAGCTGGGAGTCTCCTTCTATCACTACATTTGTCATACCAAGTTCAATTCCAAAATTAACTGTTTCAAGAGCAGCCCTTGCTTCTGCAAGTAGAGAATCTGGAATAGATGTCATCTTCTTCCTCATTGTAGCCAAAAAATTCCCTTTATCATATCTTACAGTAACTCATGTCCCTATTTTACATAATCTTGATTCAACTGCAACATCCCAATTAATCTTGCAATAACCCTTTGGTGGACATTCCCAAATCACTCTGTCAGTATTTTAAGAAATGTTATTGTCTTGTCTTATGGTATTTACAGCAGCTTCTAAGTCTATTTTCAATTGGTTTACTCTGTATATCACCTGTTGTGGTTCAATGAAAATGTTTTTAAAAACTAGTTGGTTCCTTCTCCACCATAAATTCCAAAGAGTTAAAGTGAATTCTACCATTTCCTCTCTGTCAAACTTCTGTTGCATTACTTGCATGATCTGTTTGAAACTACCTTGTGCCATAAAGCTCTTTTGAATTTTTCTGGAGAAGACACTCCAAACATCATAAGCTGATACACAATTCCACAGTATATGTTCCACTATTTCAGGTTGTTGTAGGCATATTGGGCATGTTGAATCTGTCAAAACTTTCTTTTTACACAAATTATCTTTAGTTGGCAAAATGTTTCTACAGGCTCTCCACAAAAAGTTCTTCGAGGCTGGTGGAATAGGTAGCTTCCATAGTTTACACCAGTCTTCCTTTAGGAAAAAAATTGTTAGAAGTCTCAGCTTGTTTTCTGTCTTGCAAGTCCCCTTGAAGGTGATATGCACTCCTTACTGTGAAGTCACCATGGGTGGTTCCTCTCCACATTAATTGATCATGTTGTCTGCAAAAACTAATTGGAAGATGAGTAATAAGGTCAGCTTCTTGACTGTTAAAAACAGTTTTGATCAAAGGAATATTTCATTCTCTGGTTTCATGTTGTATAAGTGTTTCCACTTTTGGCTCTCTTCCCAATAGATTCCTACCACTTTGAGGTTTAAACAAATTAGGTTGAGAAATTCAAGGATCTTCCCAAATTCTTATTGAACTGCCATTTCCTATCCTCCAAATTAAACCTTGTTGCAGCATCTCCCTAGCAAAAAGTAAGCTTCTCCATATGAATGAGGGAGATGAGCCCAATTTTGCTTTCAAAAATTCTGATTAAGGAAAGTATTTTGTTTGTAGAATCTTGGATACTAGGGAATTAGGATATTTGAGAATCCTCCAACCTTGTTTTGCAAGCAAAGCAAGGTTGAATTTCTCAAAATCACGAAATCCTAATCCACCTATATTTTTTTATTGTCCTAGTTTAGGCCAACTTAACTAGCTGATCTTTCTATCTTAATTGGTTTGACCCCACCAATATGTTGTCATTAATCTGTTAAATTGTTGCAGCAAACCTTTGGGAAATTTGAGCACTCCCATTGCATAGGTTGGTATAGCTTGAAGTACTGACTTGATCAGAATCTCCCTTCCTGCCTGTGAAAGTAGTTTCATCTGTCAGTTACTCAGTTTAGCTCGAACCTTGTCAATTATTTCTCTAAAACCTTGGTTCCTTGATTTACATATCAAATTAGGAAGGCCAAGGTATTTCTCACAAGAGTTTGTTATCCTGACCCCTGTCACACAAGAGATGCTATCTTTTGTTGAGCTTTGAGTGTTTTTGCTAAAAAATAGGGATGACTTTTCCTTGTTCATCTTTGACCAGAAGTTGTTTCATAGATCCCTAAAAGATATATCAACCTGCTCCATTCCACTGAGGATGCCTTACAAAATAGCATAAAATCATCTGCAAAAAACAGATGATTTAAATGAATATGGTTCTTTTCTACTGGAAGGCATGTTAACTGGTTATCTCTTGCTGCTTTGTTGAGCATTTGGCTTAGGGCTTATGAACAGATGATGAATAGATAAGGTGACAAAGGGTCACCCTCTCTAATGCCTCATGTAGGTGTGATTTTAGGCTGAGGTATTCCATTAAGAAGAATAGAATATGAAACTGTGGTTACACAATTCATAATAAGTTCTATCCATTTTCTATGAAAACCAAGTTTCTCCATCATCCTTTCAATAAAACTCCACTCTAGCCTATCATAGGCTTTGCTCATATCCATTTTTAAAGCCATAAAGCCCTGCTTTCCTTTCATTTTTCATTACATAGTGTGAAGGGCTTCAAAAGCTACAAGAACATTGTCTGCTATTAGCCTCCCTTGAACAAAACCACTTTGTGTTGGAGATATAATCTGAGGCAATATCTTCTTCAATCTATTTGCTAGCACTTTAGCCATGACTTTGTATAAAGCATTACACAAACTAATGGGTCAAAATTGTGTAACATTTTTAGGATCATTTGTTTTAGGAATTAAGATTATAAAAGTCTCATTAATGGCATTATCCAATCTGTTAGTGTTTAATGCCATTGTGATGATTTCACAAAGATCCTTACTTGTTGAATCCCAATTTTGTTGATAAAAACCAGTTGAGAAACCATCCAGCCCTGGAGAGCTCATGGGATTCATATTTTGAATTGCCTCTTGGACTTCTGCCAGCTCAAATTTTTTGATTAAGTTGGAGTTCATCTCATCTGTAATCATGTGTGGGGTGGAATCCAGACATTGTTGCTAATTCGATGGCTGAGAAAAGGTGTATAGATAAGAGTAAAAATCTTGAAAAGATTTACTGATACCTTCTGAGGAAACATGAACTGATCCTGCCTCATCAATGATTTTATTAATGGCACTGTTTCTCCTCCTTTGAGTATCACAATTATGGAAATAACTTGTGTTCCTATCTCCTTTTGTGAGCCATTTATGTTTAGATCTTTGTTTCCATTTGACTTCCTCTTGCTCCAATCTGAGATTGACTTGTTGCTGAAGATGTTTAATCTCTTGCTGAACATATCCTGTGTTTGCTTCTTTCATTTGTTGTATATGACTCGAAAGGTTTTCAATTTCTTGGTTTCTGCCCCTCTCTTGACTTCTGTTCCAGGCAATTAAACAATTTTTGCATTTATTGCGTTTGTTGATAAGTTCAGTCATGGATCTGTCTACCATAGCATCTTCTCTCCATGTCTTTAATCCGATCCTTGCAAGAACTATCCAGTCCCCAACCTAACTCATATCTAAATGAGTAGTCACCTGAGTTACCAGAGAACTATGATCTGAGGAACATGTTGCTACATTTGAAACTGAAATAGCTTGAAACATGCTTATATAATGAGTGTTAGCCAAAATTTTGTCTAGCCTTTCTTTTGTGAAATCAAAACCCTCTCTATTATTTGCCCATGTGTATTTAGTATCAATATATCCCACATCATTAAGTCCAGTGTCTTGGAGCACTTGTCTGAAAGCTTCCATTTGAGATAAAGGTCTTAGAGGACCACCATACTTCTCATGTTGATAAAGTAGTTCATTGAAGTCCCCTATACATAGCCATGGACCATCATCCTTTGGTTGCAGCATCCTCAAAAGTTGCCAACTCCCATCTCTCTTGGCAGTAATTGGATCCCCATAAAAACCAGTGAGTGTCAAAACCTTCCCCCAAAGAGGATTTGAAACATTGACAGAAATGTGTGTGCATGTGTAATTTTCCACCTCACTATCAAAAGTAGATTTCCACATCATTGCCAACCCCCCTTGGCCTCTCTACTATTTACAACAAAACTTCTATTAAAACCTAACTTGTTCCTGATATTTTCAATCCCCTCTATTGTGCTTTTAGTTTCAATAAGAAAGAGGACTTGTAGGCTCTTTTGCTTCACCATAAAATGAAGTTCATTAACTGTTCGAGGGTTCCCAAGCCCTCGACATTTCCAAGACATGCATTTCATTGTTGTTGGTGGGGTTGCACAGCAGCCTCCACCTCAAATCTCCGGTTTAAGCTTTTCTCAGGATTGAGCCTCTCTCTAGCCTTCTTTTGTGTTCTTTGCTGGTACTCATTAATCTCTGTATTATAAGCTCTCTTTCTTGTGCTAAAGACAGTTTGATTGCTTTCCCCACAGTCCGTCTCTTGAAACCTTGGCAAGTTAATTTCTCTTGCTCTTCTTTTCAATCCCAATAGCTTTAAAGGTATGTCTATCTGTTCCACAAATTTGTTCATGTTGTTGTTTACTTTTCTTGTAGACAAGTTTGCTTCTTGATAATATTCCACTTGAGAGGGCAGCCTCTATATATCATTAGTGTCCTCTTGGTGTACTAATTCAAGCTGTACAATTTTTTTTCCTTTGTCTGCAGAATTAATATCTTGGGACGGATTCTCAGTTTGTTGTTCAGTAGTAGACTCAAGAAGTTCTTCATCAATGTGCAACTGTGCCATCTGTTTAGTCATAGGAATCCTACTACTTTGACCCTCTCTAGAGTTTTGTGGATATTTTATTGGTTTGTTTCCTTTTCCCCCTTCTCTCTTATCACCAATTCCCATTAAGTTAAAGGTAGTAGCTCTCAACCATTGACCATATTGAGAAGGAGCTGAATCCTTGTTCATTAGTCTATTTTTTTCCACTAAGCATCATTTATGAACATGATTTATAGCTCCACACTAAAAGCAAAATAAAGGAAGCCCCTCATACTTGAAATCAATCCAGGTTTGCTTACCATCCACTCTAATCAGCTTTCCTCTTGGAAGAGTTTGGGTTATGTTCATGTTTACCCTGATACGAAGATATTTTCCCCATCCCAATCCCTCCTCATCTACATCCACATCAAGAATTTCCCCTATTGATTTTCCAATTTTCCCCCCCTTCTGTTGTCATAGCAGCATAAGGTAATCCATATAATTGTATCCAAAAAAGTTCGTAAGTGAACATATCTTCATTAGGAGGATTGTTGTTATCTAAAAGTTGTATACAAATTAAGTGTTTATCAAAGGACCAAGGTCTTCCTTTTAACACACGATCAATATCCACAGATTTTTGGAATTCAATAAGGTACTTATGGTGTCCCACCTCATGAAAAGCAATACTGCCTTCTAAATTCCAAACCTTAGTCATGGATGCTTTGAAAGCCTCTTTATTGAGGTTCTTTTCCATTAGGATGAATATCAGTAGACATTTGTGAGCTTTCATGTCTGCTCTTTTAGTATCCTTTGCTGTAAAAGCTACCTCATCTTTTTCAGTCTCTGTTAGGTTGAAATTTGCCTACAAGCTCGCTAACTCTTCTGCCATGATTGCAAGGTTGTTTGTTCAGAATCAAGTCTGCTATCAGCTTTTTCTTTAGCTCTACCGCCTTACCCTTCAGGAGGAAAGGACACGTACCTTACCCTAGAGGAAAAGACAACTCATTTCGAATCTTGAAAATGAATGGACAAATTTGGGAAATCATGAATATAGAAAACCTGATTAATTTCCGTTAAAAGCTGTTATTCGAGTTTTAACATTTTAAATGGAGGTGAGGTAGATATATGAAATATGAAAGAGTACTTATATTTTTACTTATAATTTTACTTACGAAACTTATTTTATTAGTTTACTTTTGGAATTTAAAATTAATTTCAAATTTTATGATCTTCAGCATATCAATAACTGATATATGAAAAAATAAGTTTTTTGTAAGTTTTTCTTTAAGTACATTTTGCATTTTCCAATATGAAATGTTCAAGTGAACTTCTACTATATATCGCATGCATTTATTAACATGATAAATTTTGATTTGTATATATTTTAATTTTAATTTTTTTAATAAACCCAGTAAGGTTGTGCATCTGGACCGGATTTTTATCCGATGAAAACCGAATATCTGGCAGATCCAGGCGGTTAACCGCTCAGATTATTACTATACGGTTAGAATAAATTTGTAACCACCAGGATCCAGACACGGATCCGGTTTGGCCATGCGGTTACCTGTAACCGCACTATTTAAACAAAATTATGATTAAGTCAAGCTGAAACGTCCCAGACTCCCAGCCTCTAGGTGATTCCTCACTCTCTCTGGCCAAAACCCTAAGCCATTTTCTCCAGCTCTTCAGTCTTGATCGTCTCTCCCTCTCTTTAGAGTCATCAGCACAGACCCATCATGGCACGATGTCCAGGTTCGTCGACAACCAACTCATAAAGTTGAAGCTTGGAGGGGTTCACGGCTGCAAGGGTTCTCAGAATAGCGCTGAGATCAATAGCTTTGCACGCTTCGCCGTCCTAGTGCACAAGAAAGAGTTTGTCTTCTCCCCTTTTTTTTCCCCACCTTATTTGATTTCTTTATCTCGGTCCTCTAATTTATTGTCGAGGTTTTATTTGTGCCGTCAGATTTAGTGGGTATTTCCTTTGTTTGGTTAGATCTGAGTTTCTGTATTTGTAGATCTGAGTTTCTGTATTTGTAGATCTGAGTTTCTGTGCTTGTAGATCTGAGTTTCTATGTTTATAGATCTGTTTTTTCTTTTTTTTCTTTTTTAAATCTTCCATAAAAAATGTATATTTGTATTTACAAGTTTGCAACACTATCGGTCTCTCTCAAATGTCCTGACATTCGATCGATATCTCTTTTATTGTTTGCTTGATGAGATATATATAAATGAGTAGAAAAATTAAATATCGGGCTGTTGTTTTGGATGAGTGTTGTATGAATTCTCATTTTCATTTTTCATTGTTTGGTTATGGGAAATGAAGGAAGACATTTAACCAAAAATGCATTTTCATTTTCTTTTTTAAGTTTATGTTTGCCTTCATATCACAGATAAGCGTTCATCAAGAATTTTTGAAGTTGCTATCATTTTTTATCTCTCTATGTTGTGGGAGTGTTTGTGTGTTCAATTTGGGCCAACAAAAATGTAAGGTATGTTGTTGTTGCAGTTAAACAGAGTTGCTCACAACGTGTTTGACAAAAGGTTGAAGAGAAAAACCAACTAACCCAAGTTTGTCAATGTCTAAAATATCATCCTGATGCTTCGTTATTGATAAAATTTGAAAGGTTTTTCATAATATTTCATGTTGTGTTATCTTTTAACCAAGCTTTTAATTAAAAGTTAGCCCATGTTCTAAGGTTGAAATGACAGCTTAATAATGCAATGTACTTTCTTTTTGTATTTGTTATGAAAAATGAGATCAAAACACAAAAAGGAAAAAAAAATGGAGATGGGTTGCTTTATTTTTTTCTTTTTATTTTTGAAAGCCTTTCTAATATTGCCTAGTTTCTATGCAAAAATCTGTTTGGAATTTGGTGAGCCAGTCGCCACCAAATCAAGGCAATAACAAAAACAAAAAAACTAACACAAAACAGTTTTCAACAAGAAATTTGCTATTGTGTTCTTTATATTTGTTGTTGTATTTGTGTTTAATGAGCAGCATATGTATCTAGCTTGTTACTAAGGGTTTTAGTAGATTTGTCAAGCTACCAAAACATATGTCCTATTAATATATCTGCATGCTGGTAATTATTTGTCCTGTTTCCTGTCATTAGGTTGCTGGAGGATGTTGGCATGTCCCTTATGCAGCTTCCCCAATTCTAGATTCAAGATTTGAAGAGTAGTAGCATTGTATTAGTTTAATTAGTTGTGATGTATTATTATTTATTTTGTTATTTTTAAATTTATGTTTTGCATTGTGATGTAGCAACAATATTATCTATTTTGTATTTTTATTTATTTTATTCTTTAATTTATTTAAAAAAAAACTTTTAGAAAGTGTTTAAATTATTTTAAAAAAATTATGGGCAATTAAACATGATATCAGATTTTTTTTTTTTTTTTTAAAAAGTGCTATAATTTTTTTTTAAAGTTTTAAAGTCTTTTTAAAAAAAAAAAAACATTTTAAAAAAACCGGATTAAATGTGGATATAACCCAGAACCATACGGATTTTAAGTCAAAATACAAAAAATCCGAATATCCAGTTACAATCTAAATATCAGGACTGAATCTGGTTATTCGCCCAAATCGAATCCATAACTGCCCCGATTTTGACATCTAGATCCAGTTGCACACCCCTAAAACCAAGTCTTATTATATCAATAAAATAGAGGATGTATTTTGTACACTAGCTTCTAAATATAAATTTTCATATTTATTTACCTTGCTTTAAACTTTAACAAAGGCAAATTTGTAGGCAAATATCATTTTTCTTCTAATTTTAGAAAAAATATTATTTACAAAGTGCTGTAGAGTAGGCAAATTGCTAAAATGGTAAGAGTTGATTCATAAGAAAAATTCACATATTTAAATTTGATGAATTAAATCGTGACATATCAATAACGTAGACGACGTGTTCTTCATACCGACTAATGAATAAATTTGTTAATTAGTTGGAGATTTTTTCAATATTGCCTCGAGGACAGCCGTTTGTAGTCGAGTCTTGGGTTGTATTGTAGGGGTGCTACCCGCATGGTGCGGGGCGGGGGCACCCCCTCCCCGCCCCCCGCCCCGCACCATGCGGGTGATGGGGGTTTTTCCCCCGCCCCCGGGAGGCGGGGGCGGGGTCCCCCGCCCCGGTGCCGGGGGGCGGGGGAAAAACCCCCATCTGCCCCGCCCCCCGCCACTATATTAAAAAAAAAAAAAAAATTTGGTCTATAAATATTTTTTTAGACCAAAATTATAATATAATTTAAATAATAAATTAAAATTTATAAATATGAAAAAATTTAAACTCATTTGAGTTAGGTTTTGGATTGATTTGGCCTCCTAGGCCAATCTTTATATAGGAGGCCAAAATAATCCAATGACTTGAATATAATTTTAAGTCTTTTATAAATTGTGTATATCTATATACAATATATTTATTTAAATAATTTTTTTTTTTAATGTGGGGCGGGGGCGGGGGCGGGGCGGGGCCCCGCTAGGGTCATCCCGCCCCCCACCCCCGCTATGCCCTCTCTATGCGGGGCGGGGGACCCCGCCCCCGCATGGGCGGAGCGGGTTAGCCCGCCCGCCCATGCGGGGGCGAGGCGGAAGCCGGGCGGGGCAGCGGGGGCGGGGCCCCGCTGCCCACCCCTAATGTATTGATTCTTTAGAGCCCATTTTCTCAACGTGCAATATAAGATTTACGAATTCATCTCTTATAATCATTACCATTTTTAAAATAAAAATATATATTAAAAATATATATTTTAATAATATTTTATTTAATTTTTATTTCAATTCATATTATCTCATCTTATTTAATCTATAAAAATAAACAAGATTATATGGTTTGATAAGATTGGATTGGATAAGGTCCAAGATACCCAAACATCCTTTTTTTTTTTCGGGGGAATTTGATTTTCAATGTCAACTTTCTGTTGAAACCATACCCATTCGTTTGTCTGGAAGCTTACCTCGTATCTAATTTTTATCTACAATTTCAACTTTGAACATCTAGGAAAAAAAAAACAAAGAACAAATGAAATTTCTATAAAGTAATGTTATTTGATGAATGATTTGTACAGGTTTTAAATAGACAAGTCTCATATAAGCCATTAAGTCCCATATAAGTCATTGTAAAAAAATAGACCACACTTTAAAAAATTCTAAAAAAAATTATTATTTATTAATGAGACCATTGTTTTACAAAATATTTGTATAGGCTTATCTATTTGGAATTTAAATTTAGTATTACTCATATTATTTTTATCAGTTATTTTATAAAAACATATTTTATTTAAAAGATAATCGTGTAAATAATTGTGTAATTATCGTTTTTTCTTACAATTTTATAATATTCCTCGATAAATAAATGGAAACCAAAGCTCGATGCGCAGTGCTCTCTCTCTCTCTCTCACCCAAAATCCCATATGATATGCATTACTTTCTTCTTCCTACCACTGCCAAACAACATAAACCGCAGGTTTGTCTCCTCGTATCCCCCACTTATCTAGCTGGGGCAGTGAATCCTCCAGTTGGTCATCTGGGTAAGATTCAATTTCCCAATGGGTTTTACCATATAAATCTTGAACATTTTCCTGCTTTTCCTGGATAAGAGAATTGTTTTGTAATCCTCTCCGATTTCTCCGCTATCCTTTTCCATTTAGTTAGTTATACAGATTCCTTCTTGTTATTTACGTTTGAACCTGAGATCAGAGATACTAATTATTATCGGTCTCTTCGAATCCATTGATACCCTTTTTTTCCTTGAACCGCAGATACGCTTATGTATCATCTTCAATAATCTTTTGTTATAGTTTTGTTTAGAGTTCCAAATTGAGGGATTTCCCAATTCATTGTTCAAAACATTCAAGTTCATTCATGTTATGATATATGTTTTCTGAGTTTTGATATCTCAGTATGCTCATGGGCACCTATGCTTGTAACATGCTCATTTGTCCCCACTCGACTTATCCATTAACGAATGATAGTAGGAAAACTATTTACTCTCCATTGGTAAACTTTATTTTAAAAACTCCCAGAAATATTGGCTTTGGTAAACTCCGTTGTCGATTGATTGCTCCGGATGTGGAACAGAGAGAAAAAACAGTAATTGATCAAATAGAGAAACCAAGGTTTAAGTGGGTAGAGATAGGACGTAACATCTCAGAAGCCCAAAAAAAGGCCATAGCTGAACTCCCTCCTAAGATGACCAAACGATGTAAGGCCCTGATGAGGCAGATTATCTGCTTCACTCCTCAGAAAGGAAGTTTTTCTGATTTGTTGGCGGCTTGGGTGAGGATTATGAAGCCTCGGAGAGCTGACTGGCTTACGGTTCTTAAAGAATTGAGAACAATGGATCATCCACTTTATCTTAAGGTACTTGTCATTTTTTTTTTTTTTTTTACTTTCATGTCTTTATTAATTCGATTAACTCATGCCTCATCGTACAACTGTACAAGTTGCACTTTTTATTATTGATTTCATTAACTAAAACCTGATTGGGACTTGCACAAGGTCTATAAGGAGAGAGTGAGAATCTACTTATCAAAAAAAAAAGGAGAGAGTGAGAATGGTTTGTTTAAATTAGCTATTGTAGGGTGTTTAGTGCCTTCTTGATGACCATACAGCGTTAAAATTACAAAGGAACTTTGTAAATTTCACAGAGAGAGAGAGAGAGAGAGAGAGACTTCCACCTTTGAAGGCTCTTGATCTCGCGACCGAGATCCTTACCAGCATCTAGTAGAAAGCTCTAAAAGGCTCCTGATTGGTCTTTGCCAAATTGTTTGTGTGTGAATAGAATGTCGTAGAGAAAGGATATGTGCATCACACCTATCAACTAAAATCAACTTTATCTTCAGTACAAATAATGTTTGGAATGATCTACATCACTTGCTGAGATTAATGCCCCTGGGAGGTTATTGGTGCAGAAAAAGTGTGGCACGGTGGGGATTATATATAGTGTTGAGGTCCATTGACATAAGGGATATTTCTGGTGCAGACTTGTAATAAATGGGTACTTTTCTTTGAACAGGAAGGTAAGCACATTGTTCTTAATAAGTTTATGAGGAAAGAGAGTATTGACACGTCCCTGTACCGAACATATATTTTTTTTTTCTTTTTCATTTTTTCTGTCAGATGAGTTTGCATATCTTCTTGCATATCTAAAATCCCAGTTTTCTTTAGTTAATTTCCTGATAGATGTTCAGTGCATTCAAATGAAGCATTTTTTGACTTTTTAAAACTTGCAACCTGAAGTGAATTCATCGGTTTGGCACGCTTCCTAGGTTGCAGAACTTGCCCTCCTAGAAGAATCGTTTGAAGCCAATATTCGTGACTATACTAAAATAATTCATGCTTATGGGAAGCAAAACCAACTTCAAGATGCTGAAAGGACCCTGTCAGCCATGAAGAGTAAAGGCTTTACCTGTGACCAGGTAACTCTTACAACCATGATTCACATGTACAGCAAAGCTGGCAATCTTGTGCTAGCTGAAGACACTTTTGAACAACTCAAGCTGCTAGGACAACCTTTGGATAAGAGATCGTATGGCTCAATGATCATGGCCTACATCCGAGCGGGAATGCCCAAGCAGGGAGAGATTTTACTTACCGAAATGGATGCCCAAGAAGTATATGCAGGAAGTGAGGTTTACAAGGCACTGTTGAGAGCATACTCCATGATTGGTGATTCTGAAGGAGCTCAAAGAGTGTTTGATGCAATTCAGTGCGCTGGTCTACCCCCTGATGTTAAGCTGTGCGGGCTCCTTATAACTGCTTATGGAATGGCAGGTCAAAGTCAAAAGGCACGTGTTGCATTTGAAAATATGAGGAGGGCTGGTCTTGAACCAAGTGATAAATGTATAGCGTTGCTGTTGGCTGCATTTGAAAAGGAAAATAGGCTTAATAAGGCATTGGAGTTTCTGGTAAGTTTAGAGAGAGATGGCATTATGCTTGGTAAAGAAGCTTCAGAAATACTAGCTAGATGGTTCCGGAGACTAGGGGTAGTAGAAGAAGTGGAGCTTGTTTTGAGAGAATATGCTGTAGGTGAAGCCAATTTCAAAGTTCCCTCTTCCTAGATTACAATCTTTTGGCCTAGTGTACATGTGCTCCTTTCAGTTTCCAAGAATGTTGAAGTGGTAAGAATATTATTCAGCTTTTATTTCCTTCCCATCCTCCTACTTATAAAAAAAAGTTCCTTCCACCATCATTGTAGCTGGAGTGTCCTTGGAGGAATATAAAGGAGGTTATAAGTTATAACCTCTACCTTCCCTCTTATTGGCTGACATATATGGCATCTGTATTGGAGCTGCATCATAGAGATCGGTTTATAATCCCGTGGTTTTCATTTCAACTTCATCTTAATGTCAAAAGATAGTACTTGTATCGTTGGCTCCTTGTCCTTGGTTTTTTGCCCATTTTGAGAGTAAGGGTGGTTTGGATAATAAAACACTTTCAATTTATTTCATCTAATTATTACAAATTTTTCAAATTTTAAAACAAAATATAATAAAAAATTTAACTTTTTCAAATTTCAAAATAAAAATATTATTAAAAAATTATATTCTAAGAATATTTGATCACCCACTATAGCATGTTCCTAGCGTGCAAAAATTTTGCAAGTACAAATATACAGATCAATTTAGGCTCAGTTTGGACTGAGAGTTAATCCCAACCCATCTTATATCATCTCATTATTACAACTTTTACAAATTCTTACACAAAATATAATAAACAATTCAATTTTTTTAAATTTTAAAATAATAATAATATTAAAAAATAATATTCTAATAATAATTTATTTAATTTTTAACTTTTATCTTAACTTTACTGTCAAAACCTTCCTTTATTCTCGTGTGATTTACGCTTCTCTTTTTTCATATGTTTTGTCCTCTTTTTGCTAGATAATAGGGTCTTGGCGGTAATCATAAGAATACAAACCTAACAAGCCCAAGGCCCAGAAAAAAAGGAGACGCGATTCATTAGTCGCCCAATTTTGAGTGATATAGGGCCCGTTAAGGCACAACTCGTACGTGCCAATTGGGCATTTTTTGCGAAATGTACGGACTTTCTGTACAAGGGACATGGGCCCTGTTGCTCTTTGGAAAACTTACCAAGAAAGTAGCAGCTAGCCTTAAAAATTATCGTTCTTATAGATAAGTTGGAAACATAATATTAATAATTTGTTAATTCGAACCATAATATGTATACTTCCTTAGCCTGAATGTGTTTGTGAACTCGTGATTTCTGTTTTTTCAAATTATTTATATAGAAATAAACAGATCATGCAAATACGTAAATTAACTAAATTGAATTTCTCTAAGTAGTTAAAATAAAAGTAATATTATAGCTCAGTACTAAAATTACGTGCCCAATATAACGTGAAAACCAAGCTCGATCTGATGATCTCTTCCTAGCATAAGGTTGTCATGAAGCACCAATCAAGGGATCGAGTGCTTGTAATTAATAAGGTCATGATCATGAGTCTCATTTGGAGAGAGATGGTGATGGTGAAGGAGTAGTTGAGCACGGCACTGTCCCGGGTGGTGGAGACCCATGTCTATGGAGGAGTTCGCGCGCCATTAATGCTTGGAGGTGATCAGTACTGCCACTAGCAGATAATGAACCACCGCCTCCTAATTGGCGTGGATCCATAGGTCGCTGTTGCATGACCCATGAGGGTTGCACCATGGGATCAAAAAGCGATGATAAATCGTACGTAACAGGCATGGAGGAAGCTGAAGGGAGATCGGCGATGGAAAGTGGTGGTGGTGCAATCATTGTTGGTTGTTGATGAGGCGGCGGCGGCGATGGTAGCTCCAATGTTGCAAGGTGGGCTTGTAAGTACGAGAGTTCTGCTTGTAAATTCACCACCTGCTTAAAACAATTTAGCAAAAAGATCGAGAAAGATACAAGAATCATCACTCCCATTACTTATAAACTGATCATGATACAGCACGTTATACGTTTCCTCGACAAGAAACAATTACATTTTTCAAGTAATGTTTTATGCAAGAGATAGCCAGACTACTGATGAATAATGCAACCAGCACTACAAGGAGAACGGATTTTTGTGGCCATTTAATTGCGACGAAAAGACTATTTGTGACCAAAACAGATTCATTTTAATTGTAAATAATCATTTCGTTGAAATTAATTGACTACAAATAAACAGTTTTCTTGTAGTACAGCTGCTAGCTAGATATATACAATTAAACTAAATCCTTAGTTGGAGAAAGAAGACAAATAAAGCTCATGAGTCAAGCATAATTAACGTCCATTAATTCAAGTCGATTAAACTATATATTATACAAAACTTGAAGATTCAATATTCCTTTGTTTATACTAAAATGGTACTTGAAATATGCGCATAAGAACATGGCGTTGCGAGCAAATAAAGGTTTCTTGTGACATATATATATGGGGATAGTGATATATAGACCAATAACATTAATTTTTTTTTTTTATCTCCATAATTGTTCTTGGGAGAGGCAAAACGGACGCTAGTAATTGATCTCGGATCTAGTAATTTATATTTTATGCCATATTACGAGTTTTTTTTTATACGTGCACGTTCAGATAATTTCTATATATCCGTATATATTCGAGCATTTACAATTTTGCATATGATCTATACATTCAGTAGTAGACCTCTATTGGCCAAAAATAAGTAGTGCAATTATTTTAGCTAGTGCTGGTGTAGTATATTCGTGAAAATGATGTTTTTAGGCCTAGTTTGCGTAACCTCAGATATTGTCAGAATAATACTCGTTACTGTTTATTATTATTTTCACATATTTTTACTACTATTTAATATTATTTTTTTTATTACTATTCACAAAATACTTAAAAATACCTCACTAGCTAGTTACAATTCTAATTAATAATATATAATATACGTATGTTAAACAAATCTACATTCTCACCACCGGCCTGAGTTTATGGGGATATTTAATAAAGACCATTTCTGACTATTCATGAAACCATATATAGTTTTCTCCGTCTTTAATATGTTTGGATATCTACAAGCAACTGGTTTGGACTGTTGGAAAGTAAAGTGGATGGTTTCATGAAAACGAAACGGAAGAACTGAAAAAGACAAAAAGAAATAAAGATGTTCCCACTCTTTTCTTTTCGAGAAAATGATAATTAATGAAAAGAAGAAATGAAACTTTGAATCTTATCCTTCACTAAAAGCTTAACTACTTTAATTAATCCAAGGAGCAACGACCCGACCATTTCCTTAATAACTGCTAGCAAGCTAGGATAACTATTTGCACAGGAAAATGGTACCCTTTAGGCCATGCTACTGTGGTAAACGCCGATCGATCCGCACCATTTGTAGAGTAATTAAAGATACCTAGCTTGTTTTCTTTTTTCATGGCAGTTAGAAATTAAGACCTTCTTGATTTCAGTAGAGCACAGAAAAGTATACTAATGCCTTCTTAAGCAGTGCTACCCCATGCATGTCCGGCACTTTTCTTGATTGGTTTCCTTTTAATTGTTTAAACCGAAGTTTGTTTCTCATTAAGGCCACTGATCAGAGCTTCCTATCCTTTACATGACACCTTTCCTTTATATCTGGTATCGCCACCCTTCGTAGAAAAGTAAGGCTCCATTTCTGTTTTGTTTCTACTACTTTGGTTTGAACAGGAATTACACTACCAATTCAAGAAAAATGAGTGACCTTAAAATTAATTTTTAAAAAAGAACTCGGGTTCATGTAGGTTCTTGGTAAGTTAAAAAAAAAAAAACAAATTAAAAGGCCATGATGACTATCTTAAATTAATTACTTCTTTTAATTATATATTTCTTCTATATATATATATATGTGTGTGTGTGTAGTTAAAAACTTACAAAGATTAACTTGCAATAATTAATTAAGCTTGTATAATGTAAAAGCAATAAAAGAAAAAGAAAAAGAATACTAATTTGTCATGCTAAAAACCCCAAGATGACAATCCTTATTGATCGAGAGAATATGGAGTAGAGTCTCACCTGTTGTTGAAGAGCGAAGATGTGAGCAACACAGCCGTATACCGGATCTCTAAGCCGAGCCTGTGCCTCATAACATATTGTTACCACCGCATCGAGCCGCTTATGCACCGGAATATGCAAAAGAAGCTTGGAAACGTTGCTAGCCCCAAACACCTTGTGCACGGCTGCGAAATGGGCTGCCCCTTGCTCCGAGTCAAAGTAAGGCGCAAATATACAGCCGGGAACACACTTCCTCCGCAAAAACTTGCACGCCCCGCATGGCCCTCCTCCGCCACCGCTGCTGCTGCTTCCTCCGCCACCACTTCCACCACTACTACTAGGGTTTGCACTCATTTGTTCTTTTTCTTTGGGGTGGAAGGAGGGGGGGATATTTTTCTCTCTTTCCTTTTATATCTCTTTCTTGGGAATATATGATGTATGACTATCGTACATAATTAGGGTTCGTGGGCTTGAAGAATAAGAAGAAGAAGAGGAGGAGGAGGAGGAGGAAGAAGAAGAGGAGGAGGAGGTGGCGTTTTAGAGTTTGGTGGGTATGGTTTTTTGGCTAGTTTTTAAATGTGCGATATAAAAAAGGATAAATAAGAAGTCTTTAAAGCCACGCGAGAGAGCAAAGCCTTAACCCCCACATTTAGCCGCTTGCGTGAAGCAAACATGCGATAAGCCCTTTGTTATTGTTCTCAACTGATTTCTTTTTTCCTTTATCTTCCTTCCTCTCGTGAATTTATTCAACAAAACATGAAGTTCCTCTATCCCTTTCTATCTCTGATATATATTCTTAAAACTCTCTCTCAAGCTCTACATACATATATATGTACGTACATATGTAGAAATATTGGAGTTTGCTTTTAGCTATGTTTATTTTCTCGCGTTTTGCAAACAGAAAGAATTTGATATATTTTAGAAGTTGAAAACGTGTCAATGGGACATGTCCATATCTGATAGCTAGGGTACTGCGTGTTTTAAGCAGCGTGGAGGGCAAAAGACGCCAACGTCTCTTCTCTCTCTCTCAACGTTGAAAATGACTCTGCTTTCCTTTTCATTTTCTTTTTTACATGAAAAGCTAATGGGTTTCAATACAGAAAAAGCCATAGCGAAGCTGATGGGTTTTCAAAAGGACGTGATTGCCCACTGGATTTTCTCAAGTTTATTCTATTAATCTAGTGTTAAACTACATTTGGTAACTGGCTAATATTGAAATCCAATTTCAAGTGTCTAATCCGGCAATCAGGAGGCCTTTTTCTCAGTTTTTGATAGACACGTACATTTCTGTCATTCTATATATCATAACACAATGCTGTAAAGCAACAGGTACTAGCCAGCCTGCGCCCAGTAGAAAGTTCGGAACTGAAGCCGTGCGTGCGTCTAATATAATTAGTGTCAATTTCTCACCAAATAAATAAATAATAACATTAGTACTGGTGTCATTTTTCAAATGCGTAAGTCTTCTTTATCTGCAAGGTATAATAATTCTTCATCGGGACCGGAGCCATCACATTACTCTTAAAAATCCCATTTGGGAATATTAAATTATTTTATTTTTATTTTTATTTTATTCATAAAAACAGCCTAGAAATTCAATTATTGATTTTTTTCATAATTTATTTTTTAATTTAACGAGAATATTATATAGTCAAGATTTAATAGTGTAGACAAAGAAGAGACTGGCGATTTTGGCCTTTTGAATTCAGAGATGAAAAAGATAATTTAAAAAAGTTAAATTATTTATTTTATTTTATATAAAAATTTTAAAAAATAATAAAATAAAATAAAATAAGATAAATTGAAATTACTTCTCAATTCGCCTTTATCATTCCATTCCATTCCATTCAGTGCCTAATAGTTGCCTATAATTAGTAATCTAGGCTAAGTAATGAAGGTCAAACTCCAAAGATCGGCTTTCAAATCCCCAGTACGAGAAATCCAAATGTGGGAGCGCCACGTGTGAGTCGGTGACTACGAACGTAACGGCCGGGTAAAAGGGTGAGCTCATTCACAAATGGGACCCACGCGCCGTTCATTTGAAAAGAAAGCAAGTAACGTCTCTGTTCCTTCTCGTTTCCCAATTTTCTTTAGAGAAAAAACTGATGCAATAATTTTTTTCTATTTTAAAAAAAAGAATTTATACAAAATTTTGATAATATATAAAATTAAAATTAGAATCAGTAACAGTTCGTAACGGCGCGTCACCGCGCCGTCCGGCTCTTGTCCAATCCATGTGTTGTGAGGAGGAAGCAACGACAGAAGCTACATCCCAGCAGTAAACCGACACGTGTCATAATTTAATGCTGACGTACCGCTTTGATGATCGGTTGCTTACGATGTAACAGTTTCATGCATTTCCTTCGTCTGCATCCGCTGCATACTTAATTAATTAGAGCAATTTGCTTTACCTCGATAAATTTATTGGTTTTAAATAAAAGTTAAAAATTTAATTTTTAATATTATTATTTTATAATTTTAAAAAATTGAATTATAATTTTAAAAAAATTAAATTATTTATTCTATTTTATATACAAATTTTAAAATATTATAATAATAAGATAAAATGAATTAAGTTAATTGCTCGTTCTAATAATCGGGCCTTATTCGATCTCATTCCCAACAAAAATAAAATTAGATCACTTGTCACCGACTCAAAGGCTAACACTGAAAATCTTTTTTATGACAATAATTATTAAAATAAACGTTTGAGCTTTGAATTCAGAAAATAATTAAAAATAATAATAATTTTGCTGAAAACTATGCATAACGGATGCTGAAAAATAATAATTTTGTTTGTTTTTAGAGATGAGATGAGTTGAGATTAAAGTTAAAAAATTGAATAAAATATTGTTAGAATATATTTTTTAATATTATTTTTATTTTAGAATTTGAAAAGGTTGAATTATTTATTTTATTTTGTATTGAAAGTTGGAAAAGTTGTAATGATTAGATGAGATGAGATATTTTCTAAAAACAAACGAGGCCTAAAGAGCAGTACTTTGCAATCAGATTGAAAAAAAAAAAAAATCAACCATAAAGCCAATTAATTCTTTTGCATAACTCATAGATGGGTTGTTGGCATAATGGCATTGTTGTTTCAAACAAGCTAAGGTAGTAAAAGAATGGTCCAATTATTTAAGTTTCAACAGGAACAAATCCTATACAATAGATATATATATATATATAATATTAATAAAAATGGTTTATATATTTAAGCTAGCTAGCTACTTGTATTGCAACAGTACACGCATGCTTAATTAGTACTATTTTTACTCTTTTTTTTTTTTTTGAAAATATTTAGGTTGTCGACTTATTATGAAAAAAATATATATTTAGGTTTTCTAGCTCGTACATTAACATGATCATCAATATAGTCGATCGCCTCGTGACTGTTCAATATTAAGGCATTTACAAACGGGTCCACGAGCTCCCCGCTCGTGTGGTCAATGCCTAGAAATCAATCTCACAATTGTATAAGCATATATTATATATATATATCGTTGCATGCTTTAATTTGAAAAATATTTAGTTGAAAGAATGTGTTTTAAATTAGGGCATGTCACCCGAACATACGGCAAGGAGGCTGCTAAGTGTTGTCTAAGGTACTTTATAAGGAAAATATAAATAAATGAGTCAAAGAAAGAGTTTGGACCAAACTAATTATCACGAATTCTTCGAGATACATCTATATAGCTAACACGTTAAAAAGTCATGTTAGTCAAAGAATCTACGGATCTATAATGTTTAATTAATATATTTAAGGTATTAGCTAGTAATTAATTTGTATGCCAACATCGAAATCTAAAAGAATTTCCCTTATTAGCATTCAGTAATCCAACTGTAATCCACGAAGAAACTATAATTTTCTAGTGAGGTGGCCCCGACCTTCGCAAATTAATTATAAACTTCCAACATCACTCCTTTTAGTAAGGGAAATTCTTGACCACGATCGATTACCCAAATCTCTTGTATATACTATGACTTTCAATCAAATTATAAATAATTATAATAATAATAAAAGATCAGCAGAAAAATTAATCCAACATGTACAAGACCATGTAGGAGTACTGCAAACTAGCTAGTAATATTACCATCAAGAGTAATTAGAAACTGATCATCACATGGTTCAAATGTACAATAATTAATTATTTTGGTCCGTCCGTTCGTGCATGGTCGATCGGGTTCAAAACTTCAAATTTCTTAGGGGGGATATGTCAAATTATTTATAAGCATGAATAATCCCTGACAGTTCCTTCAACAACTCGGAGCCAATTCGGAACATCGTATCGGAGTGATCATTAATATTAATGTTCTTAATTTATTGCTTGCTTGTCGAAGCACCGTACGTACTAATCTACTTGACAAAGTCACAAAACTCTTGTACTATTAGAAATACACGTACGGTTGGCAACCTTAATTGGTATATTAATTGTCCCGGCCGTGAACTGAAAAGCCGATCGAAAGCGATTCTTCTTGATATCTATGCATGTATGCATACGGCCGGATATTGCATGTGGCATCCACAAAGAAGCCTGCAGATCGACATGGGTTCTGAGCGTTGGGCCTTCGTTTACACCCTGGTCAAACTTAATTACCAAATGATCAAGGCCTGGTCCATGCATTGAGGCCAATTTTGACGTTGGACGTACAGCCAACTTGTGTTGTAGTAGTTGGCCATATCATGTATATATTAAGTATAGATGCGCAAGCTAGCTCCACTTTTGTAAAGAGGAGATCGTGCATTTAATTTGGAATTGATCATCATCGAGTCCTTAAAAAGGGATTTAATTATGGATTCCTTTTCATCCAAAAAAAGTACAAAAGAAGATATAAAAATAATTAACAAATTAAAAATAACCATAAAATATATAAGTGGTTGTTTTTAGTAGTACTGGTGCTAAATTAGACTAATTGGTACAACCCAACAAATGTTCCAAATACGATCGAGGCTGCGCCTAACAGCTCGATAAGCAGAACCTTTTGATTAGAGAAAGGCTTTTTTCCCTCTAAACAATGCAAAACAGCATCTAACTTTTTTAGAAATTAAGAAAAGTTTTACATATATACCTGATTTTTTTAGAGAAAACATGCATGTCAGTAGTACTATGAAAGATCAGCCATGCATGTACATGATCATGTGATCTTTAATTAATAAATTGACCAAAAGAAAAAAGAATGACCCTCTTTTTTATATGTTTTTTGGGGCGTGGGGGTTGCTGCATGGGGCTGGGAGAGGGAGGAGCTAGACATGAATATTATATAGGAAGAAAAATATACAATTATATTCAGGCCGAGACTAATTCCGTTGAACATATATATGCAATAAGTATCGATTAATGTGCATTAACAGAGTGATTTCATGGGAGTCAATATACTAATAATTAATGGGCAATGTGGATTTTCCAAATAATTAGTAGGTTTTAGACAGCTTGATAATGGATTAAAACACTGTGATGCCTCGTCATGACAAAAGAAAACCGAGGACTGTGCAGATTTGATCAATTCTTGGATTGAGGCTCATATATATATGAGATATCGGTATATATAATACCGATAATTTATGCACAATATATACAAGAGAGCACTTAAACGCACTTCATCAGTTGTGTTGTAATTAGTAGCTAGCTAGCTTCTATGTTTGGCATATCGTACAAGTGTGACTAATTAAAATATAATGCGGATTCGTGACTATATAATGTGTCACGGCACAAGTGTGACTATATAATGCGGATTTGTTTTTGCAGATGAGATGAGATGGGTTGAGTTGAGATAAAAGTTGAAAGTTGAATAAAATATTATTTATTTTATTTTGTGTGAGAATTTACAAAAGTTGTAATGATTAAATGAGATGAGATGAAATAAAATGATGATGATTGTGAAAACAAATGACGCCTGATCCATCCTTGTGCCGTGACGACATAAATTCCTTTCAAGTTTGAAATTATTATGTACCCAATATTATCGATCCCGCTATATAAAAGTTAAAACCCAAATCAAAGATCGAATAATATTACGGCAGCACAAAAACAAAAATCTCTTTTCAGTTAGGAAAATGCTACGCCCATCGCTCGGACGTCCCACTCCCACTTCCCGCTAGACGTGGCATGCCACATTGTATGCCTTTAGAAATTAAAAAATTAAAGCCTCCATTTCGTTTTCAAGCCAAAGAAACCCATTTCATTTCATCTTCGTCTGCACATTTCATCTTCAACCCAAGCCTCCATTTCGTCTTCAAGCCTTCAGAAAAACTCATTCCGCCCACCAAAGAGAAACCAGTTCGACTACAACCTGAGAAATTTATCATGTGTTATTTTACCACAAAGAGAGATAGAGCAGGGGGATCATAATATCCCTACAAATTATTGTTGTCGAGACTACAACCTGAGAAATTTATTGTCTTTTTCCTCTTAATGATTCGTTGTCATTTCTTTACTCCTACTGGAAAGAACATTGCTTAAAAGACCAGAATCTGGCCCTTACACTTGTATTTTTAATAAAGTTGGTTTCACAGGAGCATTAATTCCAATACTGAGTTTGCAGCAAAGCCCTACACGCCAAACCCTTCATAAATCTCAACCCGCTTCGGTGAATTGTTTGAGATCGCGTCAGAAAGCTTGGAATTTTTCTTTTGGGTTTCTGGGTTTTGGACCAATTTGAAAACCCAATTGAGGTGGTGGTGTACTCGAATACTTCTCAAGAAGGAACTAATTGAACATTTTCTGGTAATATCTCCTGCTTCTGTTTCATGACTTTGATCCCTTTGATGGATTCTTCAAAACAATAGACACCAACTGCAGCATGCCTTTGATTTGTTTGTAGTAAGTAAAATTTTCTTGATTCTTGCATAGTTGTGACAAAATGCTAAAGCATAACAAAAATGAGATTTTTAATTTCAAATTATTCAAATATGTATTCTGTTATTAAGAAATCATTATGCTTCAATCAAGTAGGCCTTGTATTGGAAAAAAAATGGAAAGAGATGAAATCAAATGAGAGCGAATCTGTAATGGGTTGGTGGGAAAGACGAAATGGGAGGGAAGAAAAAGGGGAAGCAAAAACGAAAGAAAAAAAATGCAGAGAGTCAAAATGGAATGGAGATTCGGGAAGATGAAATGGAATGGTGAAAGCCGAAATGAAATGGGGAAGACGACGTGGGAAGAAAAAAAAGGAAGCAAAAACGAAAAAAAAAAAAAATGACACGGTGGCATACCCACGTCAAGCGGGAAGTAAAAACAGGAAGGGAGAATGGTGGCTGTAGCATTACCCTTTCAGTTATGCGTTCGGCTTTAATTTATCACGCATTGAATGATCTTTATTAACCTCCGAAATTTACGTGAGTTTAGTGCCTGTTTTTCTTAAGTGGGTAAGTACTATAGTTAAGTATAGCCGCATAAGCAAATTAACATGAATCTAAGTGGACCGAACACCATATCCTGCTGTCAACGCGTGCGCGCGCATGAAACAATTTACTACCTTGATGGGAAATGTTGTCATTGAGGCAACATGCATGAGTGCTTGACATATATGCCATATATGTAGATTAATCTCTATTCAAATGAAATCATATGAAGCCTAATAAATGTATTTTAGTCGGTGATTACTTATTATGTAATGACTGGTCTTTTATGCCTTCTTTGTTCAATATTCTTCTTCCATCTTTTATGTAATAACCGGCCACCAGATGTACAGGCTCTTATATGCCTTCTTTGATCAATCTCTTCCATCTTTTTTTCTTGCTTCAACACATCCAATCAGTACATTGCATCTTTAGGGACGTGTAATTTTTTTTTTTTTTTTTATGAGTAATAGTCGTAGATGTTATTGTTCAGTATTTTAAATTTGAGTTTTGCTATGTACAAGTTTGCGTACCAATCTACGTACTAATGTTGTTGTCTTCATATTCTAAATTCAAATTAATATTGTTTTCAATAAAACCTAATTTCTGACTAATCAAATTGAATGGGTGTGCGTATTAGTGTGCAGAATCGTTTCCAATTAGATTTTTCCTTTAAATTTTAGGCATATCTAAAAAGAAATTCTCGATCGGTATATTTTTAAGGCAAACACATGATCATAATTAAGGCAACTTATCCTCAACGAGTGGATCTTTTCCATTTTGCTAAGGGCGTCAATTAAAGCAGCTTAGTTGCCCTCACAACTGCTGGATTTGTGAAAAGACAAACCTTTTTAACTGGTCATGCATGCAGCTTTTATCCCAGATGTCAACGAAAAAAAACTCTGAAAGTTATCGTTATTTCATTTACGTACTTCAATGCTAGTTACTGTTATACATGAAGTGAAAGGAAGAACTATATACGTACAGCCATAGCAATGAAAGCAACCTATAGAATATTAGAATTACTGTACTCCCTCCGACTGCGCGATAGATGAAATGGAAATGACAGTACTAGATCAATATATAGATCATGGAAAATATAGATAGGATGTTTTTCCCACGTGGGCGGGCATTCGCACGTGAAATCGACTGCGGGCGGTTGGACGTTGATACTGTTGCCGTATGTGTATGTTTGCTTTACGCAAGCTGCTCCCAATTGCCCTCTCTCCCTACTTGCCGTGGCTTTAAAGTATATGAACCAATTCACCCCCCTACACTAATTATATATATATATATGTATAGAAAAATAAATAGAACAAAAGGAAATGGCGCAAAAACTAAAATAGAAAAGCTAGTCCTTTTCAAATGACCCACCATTAAAGCAGCTTGCATATTATCTTATCAATGGCAAAGCAACAAAGAAACCTTTCTCTCTAAATACCCTCTATCGACTCTCTCTCTCTCTCTACCCCCACAAACTTAAACGCCGAGAAGAAGCTAATTAATTCTGACATGTAAAGGAGAAAGGGAGAGTGATGAGTGCAAGTCACGGAGGTGGGCCTTGTGGCGCCTGCAAGTTCCTTAGGCGTAAGTGCGTAAACGGTTGCATATTTGCACCCTATTTTGATTCGGACCAAGGTACTGCTCATTTTGCTGCGGTGCACAAGGTGTTTGGCGCTAGCAATGCCTCCAAGCTGCTCTTGCGCATTCCGGCACACAGGCGGCTCGATGCGGTCGTTACACTTTGCTATGAGGCTCTGTCTAGGGTTAGAGACCCCGTCTATGGCTGCGTTGGTCATATCTTTACTCTCCAGCAACAGGTGAGCTTTGCCTTCTTAATGTTCACAATTGTCAGGAAAATGTAACCAATCTATCTTCTTTAATTTGATTGCCCGTATTACATGGGGTTATAGGCTGAGATCAGTGAGATGGAAAGTCTGACGTATATATATAGTTCCGAAACGGAATTAAAAGCTTTTTTCCATGTCGAAAACTAATTTGGTTTAGAGGTTTTTTGGAGTTTCCCTTTTTTACTTGCTTTATTTTTCCCCTTTTTTAGTTTCTTCTCTCTTTTTTGTAACAAATTTATGGTTAATACTCGTATACCTATGTTTTAAACAAAAAGATTTTTTTTCTCTGTTTTTTATTTCCTTGAAATATATATATACATGGAGTGCAAAAGTGCAAGGGAAATTAATTTGAGAAAAGGTCAGGCAAACATGTCGCCAGCAGGATAGATAGATTGTAGTATATGGAATGGTGATGATCAAGTACTACTTAATTTTCGAGTATATGAGCAGATCACTGCTGGTGGGAAGGTAACCCAACAGGCCGGATATATTCTTGCTTTGGAAGATATTGAAATGTCAGACGTTTAGCTGCATCTGTCTCAAGCTAAATTGAATAGTACTCGAAACTAATTATATATATATATATATATATTCTGCTGAAGTGCGCCTCGGGGTTTACATTTTTTGTGCAATCTTTTTGACAATATAGACGCGCGTAATCCAAATTGGTCAAGGTTTTCACACTGGCAAGCAAGATTATCTATAATAAGTTAATAACTGTTTGTTTGACACGTTTGTCAGTCTGTGTTGCATTTTCTATGATCAACATGGTAACGCGCGCATGTATATATAAGGGGTTTGTTTTCTATATGCACTGAAGCACATTTATGCAAGTGCCCCCAACCAAAGGTGCTAAACAAGTTGTCATGGTATGGAGACTGGTTTTTAGGTTGGGTTTTAATTTCCTTTTGAGTGCAAGTAGTCTTGGATATTTTTTTCAATAAAGAACTCGCGTCAAATCCACGCTAGCTTGCACTTATGAAGAGAGATAATATATATTAGGGTTTTTCCTCATGGTACTGTAACTAGTTTTTTGTGAAAATCATGCTGGCTTGCGCTATTATTAAGTGATAGGGATAGCTAGCTAGCTAGCTAGCTTGGTGCCAGCCGCCATGAACTGGTACCAGTGGATCATGGGTATGGGTTACTCGCGTTACTTTCCGGAGCTACCAAGCAATTAAACTTAGCAGCTCGAGAAATATACAAATCTTTGGTCATGTTTTGACTTTCTCTCTCACTATTCATGCTCTAGATCATCAGGACATACGTTGTATATAATAATATTATTATATCCTAGCGTAATGTATCGAGATCATCATCTTTCATCAAAGAGAGACAAGTACTACTAGAAAATTACCAAATATTTCGTTGCGTGAATTACAATTATATAATACGATCGAGTTATGAACTACGTACGTACACCATTTTTTTATCTAATATTGCTGGCGCCTGCAGGCATGAAATTAAGGAAGATCATCACTAGTCTACCATTGTTTGTTTCTCCCTATTTGGTAAAATCATTTACGATACCATTTTTTTATTTATTTTGGTTATATAACTTATATGGAAACGATTTTTTAATCACGTGCTGTTATTACTTGTAAAGATGAATCATATATAATCTTTAATTTAAATTAGCTTACGGTAGCGTTTATATATATGCGTGATTTGTGAACAACCTTTTGCTTGTATGGATAACTTTTCTTGAGTTCAAGTAATAATTTATCGACCATTTACGGTAGCCTGCATGCAGTCAGTCATATAGTGAAATAGATGATCAATAGTACTTTAATTACTTTTTTCATGGTATTATTTAAAAAAAGAAGAGTAATTATTGCTTTCGTTCTGCCATTACAATATATTATCTGGTCCATTGGGAACATAAGCACCATTTATCTTCTTAGCTTTAATTAGGTAGAATTCCATTACCCTCTGATATATTAGCTAGCTTAGGTATATATAGATCATGATCAGTTGACTATATTTTATGTCATGTATTACGTACCCCCCACCTCCCCATGACCCCCGGGCCCCAACCATGAAAGCACATAAAGTTTTCGTGGTTGGATAAGAATCAAATATCGATCACGTTACAACCAACCAGTACTGATCATAATAATATTGTCAAGCTGCTTGCTTTATATATATATATATATATATATATATATATATATACACACACATATATGTGTCATGCATACATATTATGAGCATACCAAAATGTTTTGTAGTGTGCGTACGTGTTTAATTTATGAGAAATGATATTTGTAGTCGTAGAGTGCAAAAATGTCGCGCAATTTTTTTTTAAAAAAAGTAAATACGAGACTCACATGAAAACAAAATTTAATAATAAACCTTATTATTTTTCAAAAAGATTGTGCGGCTCTTGCGTACTTTACGACTATATCTAATACATTACTCTTAATTTGTATTTCTTTCTCTTTCTTTCTGTTTCTGGTTGCAGCTGTGCAGCATGCGACAATATATATGTGTGTGTATGTGTGTATATATATAGAGAAATGATACTTGCAGTCGTGAGTGTGCAAGTGTCGTGCAGTCGCTTTGAAAAAAATAAATAAATATGGGACCCACATGAAAAGAAATTAATTTTTTAATAGTGGACCCCACTATTTTTCAAAGCGACTGCACGACATTTACGCATTCTACGATTGTATGTAGTATTACTCATACATATATATATATATATATATGTATGCATGTGTATATATTGTTGGGTGGTAGACGCGCATGCAAATGGTAATTGGGTGGTAGATTAAAAGATTGAATGATAACTTACCAAGTAAAGAAAGAGAAAAAAACTTAATACTTGCATTTCTTAATTAAGAAGTACTAGACGTTTCTTGCTTGCAGGTAGTGAATTTGCAGGCAGAGTTGGCGTACGTTCAGGCCCGCCTTTCTACATTTCACTGCCTTCCTCCGCAGCTTATATGTCAGAGTCCATCACCTTCAAATCACCATTCCTCGGCTGCAGATTTGGCATCAACTACTACTTCAGACATACAATCTAAGTACTCTGACTTAGCCATGCATTTTGATCATCCTGATCTTCAACCACAACCAACATCGACGGAATTAACAGGCCTTTTCAATTCGTTGGATGATGATCAATATCTCTTCTTGGATGGCGATGTCCAAGCATTGGCTCGGGAAATCATCTCTAGGTACTTGCCCGGAGTAAGATTCAGCCCTAATTCAAGTCCTGATCATTAAACTGATCTTTATACGTACCTTCGATCTGTTTATTGTACGTTTCAACTCCAATGTCAGTGCTTGTCGTTTGGTACGTTTTGGCTCTCATGTCTAATTGTCTAGAGTGGAATCGTACTTTTTTCCACAGTTAAAATGTTTACGTAATTTTATGAGTCGACCTGCTTTTGCGCTTGGAAATATTTTAGCAACCACTCGATCGTTTTCTCAGCCTAAAGTAACTGCATGTCATAATCAATGTTATGACCAAAAATTAATGCAATGCAACCATCGATTGAGTGTTTTAGTTGTATCCAAATTAAAGAACTCGGCCGAGCTATATATGCCTGGGCTTTACTTTTCAAAGCCAGCCGCCGGCTCCGACTGACTCATGTTTTCTTTTTTTATCACCAGTACTAGGCCTAGATTGGTCACTTTTGTGCACAATAATGTCCATCGATCTGAACGTTCTACTGATCTCGGACCAACACCTGCTAAGGTGGCTTCTCTCGTCTCAGAAAATACTGCAAAAAAAAAAAGGGTAAAAAAAGTTGTCTATTGCTAGTTTGAGAGTCATAAATACACACAAGTATTATTGGAGGACTGCTTCTTCAACTGCAGTACCCAAAAGCCAGCATAATTGAGCTGTGCTTCGAGTCATTATTGCTCTGGGTTAACCCGATCTACCTTAAGGTATTTAGGTAAATTCTTCGAGCCCCAAAAAAGGACTTTACTCCTCCCTTTAGTCTTGGTACGAGTCTGAGACTGTGACCTCTGAGCAGTAGCCCTAGACTGGGCTTCTATTCTACAACCACTAAGCTGAATACCTCCTAACCATGACATGAAATTGTCCCGACTCCTGTGCCAAACTGATACCACCTAACTTTAGCCGTGTGCATTTTCCTATATATATTTACAAGGAAATCCTTAGCTTCTTGATGAAGCTTGTTTATGTTATCAGACTCTTGCCTCCAACCTTAATTCCTCTGTAATAAGTATTCAGACCACTCTCTCTCTCAAAAAAAAAAAAAAAAACCCTGAATATGCTCTTAACATGTCAGTTATTTTCGGTGATTCATCTTTAATTCCAGACAAAACTCTCGAGTCTTGGGGCCGAGTCTTGGGGCAACCCAAAAAAGGTTTTCAGAATTCAGTTAACTTGGGCTTTAATCAATCCCCCTCGTGGACTTTCGAGTTTGATTAAGGTTGGAGCAAAAGCAAAATTAATCTCGAAAGCTAAAATTGTTGATTACAGAGCCCGGTATGAATGATCACCATAATGAATATAGGCCTTACTCTGTGAATGCAGAGTTCCCATCAATTCTAAAACTAGATGGCCGCACCAGTTTCCATAAACTGGCACACTTGTGAGATGTAACTTTTATCTGAATTAAATGTGACGGAGTTTGTCCATACTTGGGTGAGGAAGATATAACGACATATGAATAGACAAATCTGGGGCCATGGGAAGGCAAAATGCATTAGTGGATTGGCTCATGCTGGAAACACAGAACGCCATATTCATGTCAATGTAGTAACATATCATTGTTTTAAAGATTAAGACAGAATCGTTCCGATAAAAGACAGGTGGTAGTAACATCACTTCCACAATTTCTCTCAACCCACGACAGTTTCACTCCTAGAGTTCAATCGGGCGTCTTAGCTTAACTGCAACAAATTATCTTATACATCAAAAGATTCGGTCAAACATCATGATTTCATATTCTGAAACATTCCAGCACACCAACATGACAAAGTTGGAGGGAATAAAGCAAGACACCTAAGCTACATTATCAACAAGTAACGTAAGGATTGCAGCAAAGCATGGAAATAGAAAGATCCGAATCCATGGGTCTCCTGCTACATGTTAAAACCAGCAATCTATTTGAATGACTGGCTACAGACAAGCCTTCAAGCATCTTCATTAAAATGGCTCAACACCGCAGAGAAGCACGTGGTGTCAACTCCATTTACCTTGCACTTTTGGTATACCTAGTACCCTGTGATTGTCATTGGGCTTGCTCAATCTTCTCAAATACTTATTGTTTCATCTGATTTAATCAATGTTATCATCCCAATTCTAGCATGGGACCCATGAAGAGCAAACTACATCTTAAGTGCTGGCTTTTGTACCTATCGCTAAAAACAATTCCAGACTCCAGAACATATTATTTCACACTTTCTAATCACGTTGGCATTACTTTGTAAGGCGAGGCCCTACAAAGAACATAAGTTGGAAAAAGCATAAGCTACATATTATGCAACAATTCCTGGAATCCTGAATGGCCTAGGCAAGGTTATAAGGCCTTTGAAAGCTGTGACACAGGCATGAGACTTCAGAACACGGATCGGGTATGAGTAATTCCAGATCTGACCCCAAAATTTAGGAAGTGGATTTGTCTTACAATGATTGAAGATGACTAGATAGAGAGCATGACAGCCACATCCAAATTCTGAGGATTCATACAAGATCATAACAGCTCAAGTTAACTTCTTGGTGACCCACATACACGTGCAAGCCCCCCTCCCCAGTACCAACCATTTCGTTAAGCAAAGTTCCAAACAGATGATGACCCACTGCTCATCGCCAACCGACTCTCATCAATGAGTCATCCATGGGTCTGATAAATTTGCTCACCCCTATCCGGAACATAAAGTAAGAACCTTTTGTACAGCCCACTGGCCAGGATGAACTCTAGAAGATAAAGAACAAACAATTCATAGATGTTAGAAGAGTTCAGTAATTCATACTGATTTAGTACAAGGATTAACACCTAAGATTTAGAAAAAAGTGACTGAGCATATTAATCGGAGACAAAATAACACAAGATACATAAAATTTTAGGAGAGACACCGCTATGATAAAAATGTAAGCCTTAAAAGAGCACATTGTTATAATTTAGATAAACGAGAAAATACCTATTGAAAGAATAAACAGAATATCTGCACCTTTTCTTGATAGGACTCAACCTACTCTAGAGTTACATATTCTGGCTTTGAATAGCACCTACACTCTTCAATTTATGGTGATTGTATGTTGCAGAGTCTTTTGCCAGGTACAGTGTCCTTAACCAGACACGAGCAATCCGCAAAATGTCCAAATCAACAAGCCTGGAACAAAAATCTCAAATAAGGAGTCTCAAGACCTTTTCAATACAGTCAACAAGGTAGAATCTGGGTCTCTTACACACTGAACCATTGGGAAACGTCAACTTACCGATGCTTTAAAATGCAGTACTTATAGTTGCGATAGCGACCAGATAGGATTTATATGTACCCAAACAAGATGTTTCTCCACCAATTAGTTCAAGCTTCCAGGTCAGGAACACCACAATTACAGAAGCGTCTTTTTCAACACAGATTGGTACCATCAATTTGGTAGAGTGAATTGTATAGAGATGGACACAACCAGATAGGTAAAAGTTTGGGGAAGAGAGAGAAACTAGTGTTAAGGAAGTATAGATAAGTAGATCAATTTCCTTCTTTCTCATTTGTCATAGAAGGTGAGATGCAGAAAAACAAACCACAAAAATTACACGCGCAGTTATCACCTCCTAACTTGGTAGGTAATTGGCCACAAGTAGAACCAATAGCATAGTTTGCCATCAGCATTCACAGCAACAAAACCATTAAACCCAAAGATCGATGATTAAAGTCCAAATGTAACTCAGATTTTCTGGGGTGAAACTGCAAGGTTTGAATAAATTTGATGCCACTTCATAACCACCCCAAAAGCATTTTGCTAGCATTCCCAACAGTATAGAAAAAGATTGTTAAAAGCATGGAGAATAATCCCCCCCGCCCACCCACTAAAGAAAAAAAAGAGAAAGGAATGATTTTCATGTAAAAGCAGAAAGTCCCTTCAGATGTATAATCATCTATTGAAACACATACAAACCAGTCGTCAAGGGCGACCTCCACAACAAATTTGGCAAACTTAGTTATGCACTATATCCAGGTGAAGCAGATAATCTAAAATGTGAATGGCTACTGAGCTTTCAGGGAAAAAAAAAGGCTTATAAAGAAGCAAAATATAAGAGAAAGGAAAATTACATCCACAATATCATGCCACCAGAATAGTGGAAGTAAGAGAAGACATGTAATATATACAAGAATTCCAAAGAAGAAAAACAGATCGTAATAGTCACTAATTTGCATCATAAATAAAACCAAGCAAAAATTTTAAGGCAAAGAACATAATTATCGAATAATTAAAACAAATATGTGCAGAGAAGCCCAATTCAGCTCTACTTTACAGAACCACACGCAGCGAAGACAACTAAAAAGCATGTGAGCGGCTCCAGTGTCAAGTTCTGTATACATTAATGTACAACCCACTTCTGGCAGTGAGAAGGGATGAATGGCTACTACAAAAATCCACGACTAAGTTAGAGTAGATTGACCATGCTGTTGAAGACTACAAAATCTCGTCATGCCCAAATCCACTATCCTCGCAATCTGCATTGCTGTCCAACCCACAAGGAGAATCATACCATTTATGATTCTCTTGGTAGAAACTATCAACCTGTATGCCAACAAGACCTACATCTGTGACTATAGCCTCATCGTTTCTAATGGGCTTGGTTAGTTTAGTATCTTCACAATCAAGAATACTTTTCTCATCAAAGTCACTGCATTTTAACCACTTTTCAGGCTTACAATGCTCGCCTATTAGATCCTTATGACTCCGACAATCTTCCCTCATCTGGTCCCAAGGAACAACATCGCCAAGAGTCCCCCCAAAACTGTCTTCATCATCCTCGAGCAAATCCGTGCCCTTGCTATCACCATAAATCCGCTCATGGTGATGATCACTCCAATGCGCCAGATCATTCTCGCCAACCAGCACATCATCTGAATGTGGCTTGTGAGAGATCACCCCAATTGCTCTCAAACTCTCTTCCCCAACAGTTCTAACTTTATTAACAATCTCACACAATTCCTGAGATACCAAACCCAATAATTCGTGCGGAAATTTTGCAATTTTCCCTTCTAACAGCCCAACCTCGGTTCTCAATTCCTGCAACTGCTGCAAAACTGAAAGTTGCATATCCCCATCATCCTTCCCCACCAACCCAAACCCATCATTCTCCATTTCCTCACTCACCCCGTAAACTGTTTCTTGGTCCATCAAAAACGCACCTTTATGCCCCATAAACCTATGCATTATCCTCGCATTCCCATCCAGCGGCCCCGGCTCATGCCCTGTATGCACAGCATACAACTTAAATACCGCCATCCCCTCTTCCTGATACACAAAAGTCTTATCCTTCTCATTATAATTAGCAATTGGCACAATTGCCCTAATCCGAAAGCCGCACCCGCAACGCTTGGATGCATACGGCTCCCTCTTCAAAACCTTTGACTTCTTCGTGGCAGGCTCCCCTGCCCTATGACAAGCATAATCCTTCACCTCCGCCATAAACGGCTTATACCTTATATACTTCTGCCTAATGCAGAGTACAACTTTATGCTTGGAAGCCAATTGCTGAAGCTTATTGGGGACTTCATTTGCAGGCACATCAAAGGACTCGGTGTACTCAAACCTACGTCGCTTGGTTCGCGCAGCAGCGGAGGAGCCCCCCGATGATGCCGCAGAGCACAAAGGGCACGCGGCGACACAAACCCTAATGTAACTCTCCGGGATGCCGTAAAATTTGGCACCAACGGTCCAACCCTGCTTAATTCTCTCAATGGTGTCTTTAAGTCCCAGGTGTTTGATATCGGTATCGGAGTGGGAAGTCATAACGATATCTTGCCACTGGTTAATATGGGAAACGAATTGCTGGGAATTGTTTTTGAAGCAAAGGAATTGGTTACCGTTGGTGGGGTCGACGTGGGCGGAGAGCTTATCCTGGATGCGCTTCCAGGCTGTGAGGAAGGCGGTGTCCTCGTTGCGGTCCTTCCAGACGGCGCGCCAGGACTTGAGGACGGGGCGGGGCGTGGCTGCCCGGATCTCGGCCGGAGTGGCGAGTCGGTGCTCCAGAAGGCAGCGGATCATCAGAGAGTGGGACTGCGCATTGAAGGTGTAGAACTGGGACGATATGTGGGGCTCGGGGCTGATGTGGAGCTTGGGAACAGGGGCTGACGTGGGGCCCGGAGCAGGATGGATCGGCGAGTGACGCGAGTTGGATGGCGACTCGGAGGAGCAGTGGCTCTGCGAGGACGAAGAGGGGGATGAAGGGGAAGAAGAGGAGCGGAAAAGGACGATTTCGGGGAGGGAGAAAGTGGGGTCGTCTTCGGAAACGTGGGGAATGGACGGCAAAGAATCGAGGATCTGAGAGGGTTGTGGTGGTGGGGGGTCCAGATCATGGGGGTTGAGCTGGTGGTGAGGAGAGAAGAAGTCGTCTTCGGTTTTGCTGGGATTCATGGAAGGATGGGCAGGACGGGGAGCGTCGGGAGGGAAAAAGGAGAGCAAAGTGATGACAGAGATTAGAAAGAGAACGAGGCTCTTGAGTATGTCCTCCAAATATTTGTGTTCAGTTTTGTCTCTGACATTTTTTCAAAGGTCTCTTTTCTCTCCCCTTTCCTCTGTCTCTGTCTTTGTCTGGTTGTCTATTCTCTCTCCTTCGTTGCTCTCCCCTTTTTTGTTTTTTTTTTAACCTTTTATTCAATAGGATAAGAGAAATGCTTTGTCCCCAATTTGGATTTCGAATCGATTAATATTAGGTAATGTGTAAATATTGCGTAATTGTTTTGAACTAGAATAAGATCTATAATTAAAATATTAATTTTTTTTTATGTATATCTTATATTTATTCATTTTTTTAAGACTGTATGGTGCTTGCACACTCATAATTTGATGCTGAAAAAAAAAAGTGTTCTGATCGATTTATTTATTTATTGATTAAAAATATTTTTTAATGATATTATGAATTTTTTATTTTTAAAAAATGTTTATGATAATTAAAGAAATGCATGAAAAAATTTTTAAAAAATATAAAAAAGTAAAACACACTGTTTGAGACTTTTCTTTAGACCACTTTTTCGGAGCTGTAGTGCCACTCATAGGATAATATTGTTTATTGCTTCTTTTTTTTTTTTTTTATTAACCTTTGTATTCAATAGGATAATGCTTCTTATCTAAAGAAAAAAATCATGAATTAGCGTGATTTTATGCAACTTTAAATTATAAAAATTTTCACATCAATTTATTTTTATAAAATATTTTTATAAATCTAGTATTTTTTTATATATTTAATTTAAACAAATATACAAAATAAAATTTAACTAAAAAACATTCACAAATATAATTGTGATAAAACTTTCTACGTTTTTTCTCTTCTTAATTTGAGAAGTGCTAATTTCATAAAAATATTTTATAAAATTATAAATTATAAATAGATATTAATTATTGTGTTATGTTAAATTGTAAAATTTTGTTTATTGTATAATACATTTAATGTATCATAATTCACCACATCAATTATTAAGCTTTAGTTTTTTTTTTTAAACCTGACATTTCTCTTTTAGTTTTATATCATAAAGTTTAAGCATTGATTATTCAAAAAAATAACTCAAAAAAATAGTATAACCTTCTTTTGTCATGGCTTCTAATCATGATTGTAACGAAGACCCACGTGGGTTATTGATCAAACTTATTTAAAAACACTAAACTAAAAAACGAAAACATGTTTTGGATTACTAGAAAAGCATTGGTCTTATGAAGGTGACCGTTCTTAGGATTGCAAATGATAATGCATACTGTATCTATTACTTATGTTAACTTGCTATGTCAGCTAACATAAAAATACAGGTATACTTTAGATTTATTTTATGGTTTTATTTTTATACTACGATAAATGACAACAACTTGTAAGTATTAAGGTTTCGTTTGTTTTTACAGATGAGATGAGACGAGTTAATATTAAAGTTAAAAGTTAAATAAAATATTATTAAGATATATTTTTTTAATATTATTCTTGTTTTTAAATTTAAAAAAGTTAAATTATTTATTTTATTTTATCTGATAATTTGATAGAGTTGTAATGATTATATGACATGACATGAATTGACGTGAGTTGTGAAAATAAATAAGGCCTAAATGAAGAGTGAGATAACATTTTTTTTTTATAAAATATTGTAATAGTATTCATCTTAGGTTTATATATAGAGAAAAGATACTTACAACCGTGAATTGCGTAATCGCCGCGTAATCATTTTGAAAAAAATGAATAAAACATGGGACCCACATGAAAAAAATTAATTTTTTAATAGTGAACCCTACTCTTTTTCAAAGCGATTACGCGGCGGTTACACACTTCATAGTTGTATATAGAATTACTCTTATATATATCACCATTTTAAATCAATTGGCTCGGTGTGCAAATGTAAAAGTTGGAGGTCCCTAACAGCTAAATCAATTGGGGCAATGAGAGTATGGTAAACTTAATAAGTAGCATGAAACCATATTGTTTTTCTTTACCGAGAATATTCGATATTTTTCCAACAAGACTTTACACAAACAACTTGGTCATGGAGAAATATTTTTGTCATTAAAGTTTAAAACATCGACATTAAAGTTGATCCATTCCAATTTCCACAAAATAATATAATAATGAGATAATGATGTTATTTATTTACAATTACTTTTGTCAATGAGACCATTGCTTTTCATCAATTCCTCTTCTTTTATAGTAAAATATGTGCGTGGTTAAATATATAAAAATAGATATTTACATTAGAAGTAATAAATTAATTTTTACAACTACCTTAATTATGTGGTTTACAAGTTGTAAACTTTATTATCTAGTATCGTGTCCAATACAATCAAAACCTTTTATTCGGATTTTAGGATTTAAAATTTATAAAGAAGATGTTAATATCTTTGTTTTTTTTTTTTTATAGGAAATTGACTTCATTAATTCATCAAATAAAAGTTACATCAATGACCAGGATATATACAGGAAAATTTTCAGATCACAAGCTAACTACTGCATTTGGAGCTCCACTAGTATATAAATTCTTTTGTGACTGGTATAGTTTTAACTATTATTGTAATTCTCTCCAGACAAACTGTCTAAGAAATAGCACTCTGCCTCAAACAAAGACTCATACCCCACCCTCCATAGGAGTAGAGGACTTATAACCTCTCCTCCTATAGAGAGGACAAAAAGGTCCAAGAGATGATCTCTCTCTCTCTCTCTCAATATATATATATATATATATTAATAAAACAAAAGAAACCAATAATGAAAACAGAAATGCAGATGTGAAAATGATGAATTATAGTTTAGATCTACTCCAGTAGACTGCGATTAGTCATAAAAGTCAGATCTAAATGATCTAATCTGGTGATCTATAACTATCTTCCCAACGATTAGCCTAAGAAGCATCTTGTGCTACTCATGCCTCACAAGAAGTGCTGGAGAACTATAGATCCATCTTTTCAACCTTGAAGAAAATAAAATAAATTAAGAAAAGAAAATAAATGAGAGAAGGAGAGGGAGAAGATGAGGGAGGAGGGATGAAGATAGGAGGGAAAGAGAGAGGGAAATGAAGAGAAATGAAAGATGGAGAAAGGGGGGAAGGAGAAACGAGGAGGTCCTCCTCTAGCGATTTGAAGGATTTTTAAAAGACTTTGAGAGAGAGAGAGTGTCGGTACTAGGATTTTTCAAATCTCAAAAATCTCAAATCAATTTTCCCTAGCTAGAAGATATCTTAATATATATTTTAATGAAAAACATTATATTTGATTGTGTTGGAAACATAATTATTTTTGTATATTTTCATATTATTTCATTATTATTCACAAACAATTCAATACTATTCATAAGTTATTTATTATTATTCATAAATTATTTTATTATTATTAGTAAATAATTTGAGAGTCTTGACATCTAAACAAAGTATTAGAAGAAACGTGAAATTAATAATGTAATTGATCGCAGAATTTAATGCAATTTGAAAATTTGAATGTTCAATTGTCCCATCCCGACATACCCGGAATCCCCTCCAATGCTCGTTAACCTGACCAAACCACACCCCACTCCGATCTTGCCACGTCATCCGGACGCCACCATATGGTGACGTGCCAATATCATGTGCTACTTCCTCTTCCCCCAACGTAACGGCTTTCTTCGCTCCATTGCCTCCGCCCTCTCCTAGAACCAAAAATTGAGCGTTACACTTATATGCTTTTTCCCTCCGGCCAAAAACTATCATAAACACCCTTTCATCTCGATACGTAAGATTGTAAATCCTTAACGCGTCTTTCCAAAGAGAACGAACTCACCAGTGATAGCCAAACCATTCTCCGGTGGAACACCTCAATAATTAGGTTCGTTTTAACGTTCTTTTCTGTTTGCTTCCCTGGAAAAATGAGGGGGAAAATGAATATATACTAGTAGTTCCTAACGTTCGTTCTGTATTACCCGCATCATCTCTCACCTTTGTATTTTTTCTATTTCACTATCCATAATAGCTTGTTCAGTTAATTCTTTCTCTTTTTTTTACTGTGACTTTCTAATAAATTTTTATTTCGATTTGTTTTGTTTTTGCCTTGTTATCTCTTTTTTTTATATTACTCAAGAGTCTCTCATAGAAAATTTTCCTTTTCCAGGGACAATCGCTTCACCATGTTGAAACACCATATTGACCAGTTTGCGCATATTGAAATAACGTGTGGATTATTTCTAGATGAACTTCAGGTTTTCCTCAAATTCTTTTGACGGATAAGCTATAATGATAATGCATTACGATTAACCGCCCAATTCGCTTTACGACCGTTTTCAGATAATATGGTATATTCCAACGGCATGCTTAATTTATTTTCGTTTGATTATTATTGAGATTAGAAAATATGGGATGAAGTTGGAGAGCCTGAAGGCGATAGGGATACAGTGCTGCTTGAAATTGAACAAAAGTGTTTGGAGGTATATAGGAGAAAAGTAGATGCGGCCAAGCACTGTAGAGCTCAGCTACAACAAGAAATTGCTGTGTCTGAGGCAGAACTTGCAGACATCCGTTCTGCACTGGGTGAGCAGTCACTACATGTGAGCTTGATTACGAATGGAAAACCCTTTTATAAGTTTATGAACTTTTTCATGGTCACCATGGATAATTCTTTAATGGTTGGATTGGTGATTGGTTTGTATCTTCAGCGTGATAGGAAGGCTGGTGGAGGCTTGAAGAAAGAGCATGACACCATTGTTTCGCAACTGGAGGACATCCGGAAACAGAAAATTGAGAGAAAGAACCAGTTTGCTGAAGTTTTACATCAGATTCGGAATATTTCAAATGAGTTTTGGGGTGATTCAGAGGGTAATCTGTACAAGGCAATTCTTGATGAGACTGACTTGTCCGTGAGAAGGCTAGAAGAATTACGCAAACAGTTGCTTAAACTTCAGAATCAGAAGGTTTATCCACTTTACTATCTTTGTACGTAGTGGCAAGTTTGGGATTTGTTTGAAAGCTATGTTTAGGCATCATTGTGTGTGCTGTAACTCAGCCAAAACTAGGGGAAAAGTAGGCATCATTAAGATATATTCGTGCCATTAATTTGGGATTACTTGCAATGAAGCATGAATGAATGTAACTGGAATATGAATCGTGCCCTATGTTTTTCTATGCTCTTGGGAGTATGTGCCATATAATTTAGGTTATTTTCATATGAAAGTGAGGTTTTGTTGCTTAATTTTTTCGTTCCTCTGACTTTGGTCTACATCACCTGCAGAGCAACCGTTTGAAGAAGGTGTCAGACCATCTGAACACCCTAAACTCACTTTGCTTGGTCCTTGGTATGGATTTGAGACACATAGCTGGTGAAATCCACCCCAGTTTCAATGATTCGAAAGGAGCAAAGGATGTAAGTAATCAAACGATTGAGAATTTGGCCGCTGCAGTGCAAAATTTGAAAGAGGTCAAGATTCAGAGAATGCAGAGGGTCAGTATTTGTGTGAACTAGTTCTCGTGTTGTCCTCTCTTAAAAGGCTTCCATTTTTTTCTCGGGGGTTCTAAACCTTGGAATTTTAACAGCTTCAAAACCTTGCAAGTGCCCTTTTGGAGATGTGGCATTTGATGGACACACCAACGGAGGATCAACTGATGTTTCTGAACATAACGAGTAAAATTGCTGCCTCAGAACCTGAAATTACCGAGCCTAACTTGCTTTCTGTAAACCTCCTCAATAATGTATGTAAATTTTTGAGTTAAAGCCATTGGAGTGGAGAACAAAAATATTCTTTGTGATGAACAGCAATATACGCAGAGTTTTATGCGAGGAATCGACATGTATCTAACTACTTTTATGAGCTTTGTCTGGTAGGTTGAGGCAGAAGTGTCGAGGCTGGAGCAGCTAAAATTAAGTAAAATGAAAGAACTCGTCATGAAAAAGAAGGTGGAACTAGAGCAGATATGCAGCCAGATGCACATGGTCACAGAAGCAGTTAATGCAATGGAATATTCAGTTGAAGCTATGGAGTCTAGTAAGAATTTCATTTATTTATTCCGTGTAGAAGGCCATTGCAAGCAATGTTCTATTTAATTAATGATTTTTATCAAGAAAATTGTCAAGCACTTTATATAACTTGAGAACTCATTCGAGTTGAGAACAAGATGTGGTCAATTTGTTGCCGATGCAACAATCTATTTGATTTGAGTGACTGCATCCTTGGAAATTTTTGAATCATCAGCAGTCACATTCTTGATTCTTGATGTTATTACCATTTTGCAGGAGCGGTGGATCCAATGTACCTATTGGAACAAATTGAGCTTCAAATTGCAAGAGTAAAAGAGGAAGCCTTGAGCAGGAAAGAAATACTTGAGAAGGTTGAGAAGTGGTTGGTTGCATGTCAAGAAGAGAGCTGGCTTGAGGAGTACAACAGGGTTGAAATGTGTTGTCTTATTTTTTGAATAAAAGTAGTTCCCTTTGTCCTCATCTTGCTTTATTCACCTTTCATATTTTGGAATTAGGATGAAAATCGCTATAATGGCGGAAGAGGTGCGCATCTTACTTTGAGACGCGCTGAGAAAGCTCGTGCTTTGGTAAACAAAATTCCTGGTAAAGATCTTGCTTCACCATGTTTTCTATCTCACAATGAAAGGATGTAGGGTAAAAATATTGGGAGTTTAAAGTTCCTGTTGTGTTATAACTATATTATCTGAGTAGCTAGTCTATGTATGCGAGAATGCTGATGTGGAACTCTTTCTGTTTACTTCGAATACTCGTATGTATAAAACAACAAAAATTCTATGTGCATTCATTTTTTAGCATTCTACTAATGTGATTGACCACGTCATTTTTTTTAATAGAAAATAATTGTTTTGACCAATCATATCAGTGAAATGTACAAAAAATACGTAAAAGTGACTGTATGTAGCTGAACTCATAAAAGAATGATGCAGGGAAGCAGGGGTGTTAAGAGGGGCTAAAAATAGATTGGTTACAATATTATGTTCATTTTAATATTCTATGTAGATGCTGCCTTTGTATCGTTCTTTGGTCTATTTTATGAGTTCTTGTGTGTCCTTCGGACGGTATTGGAGCAGCAATGGTGGAGGTATTGACGTCAAAAACCAAAGCTTGGGAGGAGCAAAGAGGAAATAAATTCTTATATGATGGTGTAAGTAGTTCTCGGGTAATCAAATAAATGTTTGATATGAGGCATATTTCCAAGTCAAAACTTGATTTTATTTTTCAAGTTCGAGGTGTAGTGCATATTGATTAAATATTTTCCGTTGCCTCTGATTATGAGAGTGTTTTTGTGATATCTGTTGTGTAGGGACGCCTGCTTGCTATGCTTGAACAGCACAGCACTTTAAGGCAAGAGAAAGAGCAAGACATACAGAGGCAGAAAGTATGGATCTTGTTTGTGTAATTATGTCATAATCACTGTTTAATTTTCTTTTTGGATCTTGTTCCTCTTTATGACCCATGATTGAATTGGTTCTATATTTCTACTACTTGTACTTCAGGATCAGAAGAGAGTCCATGGACAGCGGATAGCCGAGCAGGAAGCACTTTATGGGTCCAAACCCAGTCCATCAAATAGTGGAAAGAAGGCTTCTGGAACTCCCAGAGGAGTAGCTACTAACAAAAAATTCTCACTTGGTGGAGCAATGCTTCCAAACCCAAAACCCGACAAATCTGCTTCCCGTCTGCATCCCAGCAAGAAGGGTGACTTTTTGAATCAGAAGAGCTCCCTGAGTCACCAGCAACATAGTGGTTTTGCAGCTCTACCCCCCGAATTCTTTTAAAAATATTTATCAGTAGGATTTAGAAGAATATGATCCGTAATCATTTTGAGCCATCCGATTTTAAGCTCATTTATTTCTTAACAAAACAATAAAGTGCACCGTTTTAATCGTCCATGCTTCACTTTCAAAGGTTTGGTGCACAATTTCAATTTCATGCAGGTAGGAGAACCTCACAGATTCCTGCTTATTCAGTAAAGAAGCATTCCTCCTCCGCTGCAAACGCACCTGAAAATGAGTCGCTGATGGTCCGAAAGCCGCTTTCTCCTGTTTCTCCCCTTGTGTTGTCGAAGGGCAACCGTGATAATTCCCTAAAAGATCAGAAGACGACACGCACTTCGTCATCACAAAAAACTTTTCCACATAGCGAGTCACTACTGGGAACACCTTCCAAACGGATTGCTGTTTGCGATGAAGAAAACAGAACCCCAAAGACGATGCCGATTCCAATGCCAACTACTCCATCATCAGTGTCGATTCCTATGATAACAGCCACAACACCAGCAACCCAGTGTCTTTCTCTAGGTGCTGCTATCATGCTTGAAAACAATGATCAACCAATTGAATACTCGTTCGAAGAGGTTAGAGTCGGTTTCATCCTTCCTAAAACCTCGTCACTGATGCTAATCTGACAATTATAGCTATTAAGAGTGACCGTCCATCAAAATTACAAGAATTCATAGTCCTTTCATGATGACAAGTTCATGCATATATAGGAATTTGATATTCTATTGTCGAGGATTTAACACTTTGGCAATATATGATATGACAAACGGCAATTAAGGCGGTAAAAGTTTCATTTAATTTCGACGTATCTGATTTTACGTCTTTCAATGATTGCATTTTCGTTGACGATTCTGTAAGATTTATGGTATCTTGTACCAATATTTTGTAAACGTTACACTGTCAAATTTAAAGGTACCTGATATTCCTATGATCTTTTACTTAGTCAACTGTGTTTTTAATGTATGGGGCTTAATTACTCTTAACCGATGACTATCGCTGAATGATTTCAGTTTATTTTATGGAAAATGCTAGTTTATTTTATTGCTAGTGAGTCGTTGGAACCTCCTTTGTTATTAATGTGTTAAGGTCGTATTTTGTACGCCCGGACTAAGTTCCTGCAACTTGGACCGGGATGTTTCTACCTGCAATCGCAAGGATAGATGAGGGCTTAGTGGTGGTCCAGGGAGCCTCTAATGTCAAATCAGTACTTCATCTGAGAGAATTATAGGAGAATAACAGAGTTTCGAGAGAATTATTCGTACCTGACTTTTATATGAGGTTTCAGAGGAACATTCTCGTACCTTGTGTTAGGAGTCTGTGCCATACCAACACTCGCCCTGATCATGGCCTTTAATGTGGCATGGCATCTGAGGTAGTGCTATTAATACGGTGTAGCTTCTCGGATGGTGTCTCAACGATTGACAATTGACGCGGTCACTTCTCACCCCCATCATTAGAGAATGAAGGGATGCTATGCTTTCCATTCACCTGGTGGCGTGAATCCTTTAATGTTGATCATTGCATGCTAGTGTCAGGGTCGTTTATTCTTTTTAAACTAATTCAATTTTTTTTATTCATTATTCATATATTAAATATTTGATAAAAGAAAAAAATAATAAAAATTAAAAAAAGTATGGTGTGTGGAGGTTGTGTGAATAGTAAGAGGTTGTGTAGATTTTTTTTTTTTTGATGATTCTTGAGCCGTGTGAGAGCACTAGCATTGGATTCATCAAATGAGTCTAATCTTTAAAATTTGATGAATTTCACTTTAAAATCTTGGCATTGGATTCATCTTCTATTCAAATGTGAAGCTTTCAACTACAGTAGATTCTCATTTATCTTCAAATTTGAAGAACTACTATTCAACGTCTATCGAATTATTTTATTATCAAAATCAATATTTCGCACGCAATTTCGTTTTTTCTTCCCTCTCTTCTCTATCCCCGAAATCCCTTTTCGATTCTTCCTCTCCCTTTCTTTCTTCCTCTCTGTTTCTTCCCTCCATTTCCTCTACCCCTCTTTCTCTCATCAGCTATCGGAAGCCTCCACCCGATTCTCTTTCAGCTCAGCCCAGCGCCGCCCAGCCTCACCGCCACCACTGGTGACTCCCCCTTACACGAGCGACCAAGCCAACTGCCACCAATCTCCCCCATTGCGCCGCCGTACGCGGCCACTGCACCTCCACCACCTCACACCGGCGACCACCTCTCGCCGACGACCACCTCTCGCAGACCTAGCCACCACGAACCTTCCTCTTCCTCCCCGTCGCACACACGCAAGCTACCCATAAATGGTGGGTTTCACACGAGCTCGGGGCCATCGACGGCCTTATCGTAGCCGTGCGTCGGTTCTAGCCCCACCGAGCACCTCCCCTGACCACTGCTACTCCTCTGAGCCAGCCAAACCCTCCACCTCTCTCTATCTCGCCCTCCACCTCTCTCCCGCTCTCCACCTCTCATCCATCAACTCTCTCTCTCATCAGCTCTTTCACTCATTCATTAGCTCTTTCTCAAAGCCATCTGGTACTATTTTGAATTCAAACATTGGGAGTGGGGGGAGGAGAGAGAGAAATTTCAAAAATGAAATGTGTGAAATGAGAGGGAAGTGAGTTTTATGAAAAATGATATATCACACTCTACTGTACATCACACACTCTCCTCACACTTTACATAGTTTTTTTTTTTTCACTCTAGTACGTTAGGTGTGTTGGGGCTGCTTCACACAATAAAGTGTGAAGCAGATTTTTTCGAGTTTTATTGGGAGAGTATTTTTTATATTTTATTATGGTGTGTTTTGGAAGATTTTAATAGTAGTTGATGCCAATATTATTTAAAAAATAATAGGATACTCCTTGAGTTGGTATCAGGTTGGCAATGCTCAGCCTCACTCCGACAGCGTATCCGTCGTTTTTTTATGCCTGTCGCATGTGTCGGTATATCTTCGTGACCGGGCAGGTGAGGCACCCACATCTCTTTCTCCAAAATTCAAATTCTCAACAAATTTTCCCAAGAAAAAAAAAGAAGGCAGCTTTCACTCCTACAGTGTCATGTTTCGGAATTCCTTGTCGTTTTGGAGGGCATAACTTTCATTTGACTTGAAAAAGACAAAAATCATCAGGCCAGCGGCAACACTAAACTTTGCAGCTTTAAATGCTAAACAAACTATTTTTTATAAAAAGATAGCTATTTATTATTATTTTTTTATTTTTCCCTTTTTCTTTTAAATTTATCATAGCTTTTTTTTTCGAATTTACCATATTGGACATTTTACCCAATTTTTTAAACCACAATTCCCCTCACGGACGTGAAAATTCTCTTAACGATATTTTATTTTATCGGGTGTAACAATTAATACTTTTGTTTTTCATATTTCTTTTCACATTTTAATAGCATTTTTTATTTTTTTGGTCTCATTTTTCTCGGTTATTTATTTTTACTTTCTTTATGCGCTGTTGTAAACTGCCTTTGTTTCCAGACAACCTGTGCAAAAACCGCAGGGCGGTTTTTATTTATTTATTGGTTATCGACGCCTGAAATTCGAAGGCGGGTTTCATTTTCTCAGTAAACAAACACTTTGTTGGAACTGTTATCTGGCGTATAAAAGCACTATCCGAGCTCAAATGTGAAAAGGGTCTGACACAACAGTCTAAGTTGCAGTGTTAAAAGAGTAGTTGAAGCGTGGAAGTTACAGTCACAGGTCATGATCTTTGGGTTCAGAAGTAGTTTTCAGTTATATTTATTGTATTTTCTTAAGCAATTATGGCTAAAGATTTGATTTTTTATCTTACTATTTTTTAGGAGAATTTTTTTCCTGATCTGAGCTGCGGATTTCCGGCCAAAATCATTTTTCTGTTTTTCAAATGAAAATGATTGCTTTTGTATATGGTTTCTTCCCTCTCTTCCAAGGAGTTTTCGAAAGGAAAAAAACTAGTCCATTTTTATTTTCTTTCTGGGTTTTGTTTTAAAGTTTAGAGTCTTAGTTGCAAGTTTTTTAATTTAATAGTTTGTTAAAGGTTGAGGGAATTGTTAAGCTTGAGGTTATTTCCGTTTATATTTGAAGGAACCTCTAGTTTTTAATTGTTGACGAAGGTTCGAAAATTGTTAAGCTTGGGTAGACGAAGGTTCGAAAATTGTTGAGAGGATATTTCTTTAGCATTTTCTGAAAAGAGACACAAAGGATTTTAATTTGAAAGCAGTACACTGAGTTTTTATCTAATATTATCTTAACTCTTGTTGGATTCCTTTGTTGCACATGCTAATGCGAGTGTCTGACTTGTAGAATATCGTTGTTAGCGGTGGTTGCGGTTTTAAGAATGGAAGCAAGGGAAGGCATGAACACGGGGGTTACTGTAATAGGAGCAGAAGCTCCGTCAGCTTATCATGTAGCGCCGAGGACTGAAACTCCGAGCCAGAACCAGGCTGCTGGGTCCCCATCATTGACTGCGGCTTCACCTGTGAGCGTGGGATTGGCCGGAACAACGGGAAAGAAAAAGAGAGGTAGACCAAGGAAGTATGGACCAGATGGGACGGTCACTATGGCGTTGTCACCGATGCCAATTTCATCTTCTGCTCCACCTGGAGGCGACTTCTCAGCCACGAAGCGTGGGAAAGTGCGACCGAGTGGTTTGGAGTACAAGCAGCATAAGAAAGTGGGAATGCAAAATTTTGGTAATGGATTCTTTTATATTATCATTCTTCTTATTCAACATGTGGCGTGCTGTTTTAGTTTTGAGAGTATTTTTCTTTCTATAATCACAAAACGGCTTTCACCGATCTGTTGTGTTGATCGCACTCAAATATTGGAACTAGTACCTTGAATGTTTTGAAGAATTCAAAGTTTTTCTCCAAAAGATTTGTATGCGAAGCCATCATTTGATGATACTTTGTCAAACTTTTATGTGGGACCTTAGCATGAGATGAGATGCTTGTTCGAATTTGGAAGTATGTTCTGCGAATAGAAATTTGGGCTTTTGTGGGGTTGCTGTGAGAGCGTGGGAATATTCCTTATGTGGCTAGGATTTGTTGCTTCTGGCATTTTTGCTTGGGATATTACAAAATTCCCTGAGATGACAGAAATGGAATAAAGCTCGATAAAGGTGTGATATATTTGATTGGTAAAGAGAAAGAAATATGTTGTTTGACTTGAGAAGAGAAAAAAATATGCTGTTACCTCAAATAATGATTTCCAGATTAATAAAGAGTTCCTTCAGCCCGTTGCGAAACTGTCAGGATTTGCAGCGAATAATTGGCTCAAGTTCTTCTGTTTAGCACATTATCTGCACATTGCATTGTGATGCTAAAGATCTATGATAGATTACTTATTATGAGCTTTCTCTATCATGTAGAAAAATAATATATTTGTTTGTTTCTTTTTGTCGTCTTATTATCCTATGACTTCCTATATTACAGACGAACAATACTACACATTAAGTCAGATCCAATAAAAAAATACTTAGAGAGGCTTCAAGGCTGTTTGACACAGTTTTTAGATTTTAAATGTATCGTTCTATGTTGGGGCTTTCCAACCATGTTTTTGGACCAAAAGCTGTTGTAAAAGCTTTGTTTTCGTTCTTGAGCTTGAGAAACATGTTTCCTAAGAACTATTTTCTAAAAATGTAGCAGAAGGGGCCCTACCTGTACTTGTGGAATTGTGATCTAAGTTCATTCCCTTTTTTACTACAAAGTAAAAAAAAAAAGTCAGACTTTGTTAAAATCCCCCTCCCCTTTTCCAACAAAAAAGAGGAGTTTTCTTATAGGTTGATGATTATTGAGCCATGGACGTTGTTTGGCATGATACATAAATATTTAGATTTTGTATTAAGTTGAGCAAGATTTAATAGAAGCTTGAGATTTTGCTCACTGAGCTTTAGGTTTGATAAATATAATGATAAATACATATATACAATTCAGTTGTCTTGTGCCAAGTGTAGTGTACTTTTTTGGGCATATAGAGAACAAATCTGACCCCATCACAGCTTCCTGCCAAAACAATAGTGCTGAAGAATTGATGTAGCAAATTACTTAGTCTTAATGTTTTACTTGAATTTGTATTGATTTGTAGGAGAGTGGAATGCATGTTCCATTGGTACAAATTTTTTGCCCCATATCATCACTGTCAATGCTGGGGAGGTATGTTTGATCAGCTTCATTTACTAAATTTAGTTTTTTTTTCACGATTCATTGTTCTTCCTACATAATGCCTATTTTTCTTTGCAAAGTGAAAAAACATCTTTGCAGTGTAGGATACTATTGCAAGGGTTATTAAAATTTAAGAAAGTAAACTTTGTCAATTAGGAGCAACGACATTGGAATAGCCATTTGTTCTAGTTAGCCATGTTTAACCTAAAGTTATCATCATATCCTCATTGGAATACACATTGAATAGGCAAACTTATCTTTAGCCATAGTGGCTCAACATATTTGTTGAGAAGTGTAACTTAGGTAAATAATATAACATTCTTATTTTCTCTTTTTGGTTTTGATTCTTGAACGTTATTTCCATTTTCTTGAGGCTCTAGGTGGTTTTCGTCACTTTTCTCTTTGTAGCACCTCTCTCATTCTCTTCCTCAATTTTTATCTTTATTGATTTCACTTTCTAAACTCTTGAGGATGAACTCCAAAATCTGAACCTGCTACTAGATGAAATGCAGCAAAAAAGAAAATTAACATTTCACTTTCTCGGCTTTTCAATTTTATACTCTACATAATTAAAAGAAAAAATTGTGAGTGTAATTTATCATTGAAAAATATGACCATTGAAATTTGAATATAAAATTAATGAAAACATAATATTGTAGCATTATAGAGAAGATGATGGCTAATCCAATATGGGATAGATTTTCAATAGTCTAACCAAAATGTAAAGTGTCATACTTGGCTAAAACATTGCCTAGTCCAATGTCATTTCAGAGTTTTTTGAACCATGCGACCATGTGGAGTTCTTTAAGCATTTATTTATTTTCATTATAGCTGGCATCTTGGCCTGGAGATTTAGGAGCCAAGTGCTTTCCAACGGTCCTTTTCTCCTTGGGCAAAAAGATCTCGCTTAAATCTAGCTCTGCTTTTCTCCCTTCAAACTAACTTCCATTTCAATATATACAGGCGATTAATGCCTAGGATCGACTGTGATCTAAAGTCTCTTTCTGAGATCTTGCATCATATTTATTAGGATTAACGTTTTAATGTAACTTAAGAAAGTCAAAGTGGGATTATCTGGAATTTAGGAGGTAGCAGTGGGAAAAATAAGCAAGATTGAGAGCTGCTAGTCTATCAAGTAGTTAATGTTGAGTGTTTCTATTAACCCCTAGAGTTTGGCTCAATTGTTAAAGGTTTTGGTCTTGGTAGTATGCTCGCACCAGGTCTAAGGTTTGAATCCTCTTGAGTGCAAACAATTTCTAGGGGTCATTGGACTGGGGGAACTTCCCTTTGAATTACCTGAGATGTACTTGCGGGAAACTCCTTGCCGAGGGCTTGTGCCCCCGTCCGCCTCAAATAATTTACAATCTCCATATGCTCTATAAAATTTTCTAGAATTTCAATATACCTAGAAATATCTCTCTCTATTTTTTTCTTATAGTCCCAAAATTTTGTATAATTTCTATATATTATATATTTTCAAGGATGTGGCCACACCAAATTAAATTAAAAGTAAGTTTAGCAAAAATAATAAACTTATTAATATGGATGCCAAAGTCTTTTGTTATACAATAAATATATGGAGTCCAAATTGAAATTAATATAAGAAAAATCATTTAAGGTTGATAATCTATATGGGAAATAGTTGAGAGGTTTTATCCTCTAAACTTCATTAAGTAAGACAAAACTTATTTAAGGTCTCAATTATAACATTATATGTTTAATGTGACACGAAAATATCTTATAACGCCTCAATGGAAGGCCCAAACCACATGGCCTATACTTCAAAATGATTAGTCAATGAACAATTGAAACCCCATTGAAACCTTATAAAGAGTAAGAATTTATCATTCCCAAGCAGTGTGAGATCCTATACACCGCCTATCCTTATTCTTATCATATGGGATATCACAATCTACCCTCCATAAAATTCCGACATCCTCGTCGGGCCAGTTCGTCGTAGGTGACACGGCTTAAGTCTCACATTTCTGGTTGGGATAGACTTTGATATCATTTGTAACGCCCCAATGGAAGACCCAAACTACATGGCTTATGCTCCAAAATGACTAGTCAATGATACAATAGGAACCATATTGGAACCTTATAAAGAGCAAGGACTTCTCATTCCCAAGCAAAATGTGTGATCCCGTACATCACCTACTCTTATCTTTATCATATGGGGTATCACATATCTAGATTTTACAAAAAAACTTAACTTATCAAAAAAAAAAAAAAAAAAGATTTTACAAAAAACTTAATAAACTAGCTTACATATTAGAATAAAAGATGACCTTCTAAAAGATCACTTAATAGTTATTATAAGAAATTAAATTCTAAATATTTCATTATACAAATAATAATAGATGAATATTATTCTATGAAACATTATCGTCAGAAATCTGAAATATATATTAAGTTGTGCTTTTAAAATCTTATTTCTACGTGTTTACATAAATGTGTCACATTATAGAAAAGTGCCACCCCCCCCCCCCCCAAAAAAAAAAAAAAAAAAAAGAAATTGCTGGTTCCGCCACTGGTCGGGACTTTGTTCTTGGACACCTGATACCAATAAAAAAAATGTTGAGCGTTTCTATTAATATCTTCTAGATTCCAAATCTGTTACAAAAGTTGAGGAACATCTTAACAGTTTTTGGTCTTTATTCTTGAATTTCTCTAATTAAAGTTTTCCCAAATTTAGCTTTGCCCCTTGTCACAACATTATTGAATGCTCCTATGCTGGTTTTTAATTTATTTTTTATTTTTTGGTGTTAACAGGATGTCACAATGAAGGTTATATCATTTTCTCAGCAAGGACCTCGAGCTATTTGCATCTTATCTGCTAATGGAGTAATTTCAAATGTTACACTTCGCCAGCCTGATTCTTCTGGGGGTACTTTGACATATGAGGTGTCGCACTTAGGCTCCATTTGGGTAGTGGAGTGTTCTGAGAACACTGTACTACTGTTCATTATTTTATCATTACTTTTTACCTACTTTTCACTACTATTTATTACTATTCACTGCTATTCAATATTTTATCATTACTTTTTCACTACTATTCACAGAATATCTGAGATCACCTCTTGAAATATATTCTATTTTGTATAACCGGTACTAACTCTTTATATTTGGATGCAATTATAGTTGGGTGAATGGCTATACTTTTAACTGTCTACTTTTCATGTTACACTTCTATGCTTTTCGGTTCATCTGTAAATGCATGCCATCACATTAGAGAAATTTTGATTAGTGATAACATATTTTCATTTGAACAATCTGTGTAATCAAGTTCCTAATGATTGAGTGAGGTGGGTACATGACCACCTCTCTAGCAACTTTAAGAGAGTTGAAAACACAATCTTATGAAACAAATACTACACCTATGACTTAGTGAACATTACTTCCTATGGAACCACTTTTAATTTGCCTCATGACAATTTATGGCCAGCTTTCATAATACATTTTCCTTGACCATGTCTTCAAGATAACAGTGCAATGCATGCCTTTTACACGTTCACCCCGTGTACAGGGGGCCCAAGGTGTTGGTGCTAGGCTTTTAGAATTAACCGGAGTATATGAAGTAAATTATGTCTCAACTGGAGTTGATAAATCAGAACTGTTGTGGAGGTATATCCATCAACACATAAATGTTTTGCTTGAGCTAGTTCAGAGTCAACTGTAGAAGCAATCAGATCATTTTTTCATTTTTCCTTTTCTAAATTAAAGCAATCATATAAAGATGATTGGAGAAGTGAAATAAAGAAAGACGAAATCAACTTGGCTGCATTAAATCTGATTCTGTTCTATGTATCTAAGGTCGCTTCATCCTGTTTCTATGGTAGGGTCGTTTTGAGATACTTTCTTTGTCTGGATCTTTCATTCCTACTGAGACTCAGGGAACAAGGAGCAGGTCAGGTGGGATGAGTGTCTCTTTGGCAGGCCCCGATGGCCGTGTTGTTGGGGGAGGGGTTGCTGGACTTCTGGTTGCTGCTAGTCCAGTGCAGGTAAGCTTCTCTAGGGTTTGGTGGGGGGTGGGGGGGGGGGGGGGGGGAGAATCTAGAGAAAGGACTGGTTTAGGATATTGAGAAAGATTGTAGCACACAACAAACTTCTTAAAAAACACACACAAGTGCTTTTAAAAAAAAAAAAAAAAAAAAAGCAAATGCACTTATCAGTACACTTTGGGGGGCATGGGATTCGGGCAACATAGCATTTTTGTTGTGGATTTGATCTGTTTGGAAAATAAAAATTGTTGACTTGGTCAACATGCCCTAACCAACAGAAGCTAGAATTAATTGAAGTCTTTCTTTGGATGATGACTATGTAGCTTATGATCTATCTTAGAACTAGTTACAAACAAGAAATGATCCATGACTCAAATACTTGCCTCATATTTTTATCCGAACATCAGGTCGTGGTTGGTAGTTTTCTACCTAGCAGCAATCAGCATGAGCAGAAACCAAAGAAGCTGAAGAATGAGTCCATCCCTGCTATTGTAACACCAGCTACTACCATTGCTGCTATGGTACCTGCTTTTAATGCTGAAAATGACGAAGGCCTGAGAGAAAATGGACAGCAAAATTCTAGCACCCCAAGACCAAACCTTGGCTTCCAAAGAGAAAACTGGCCGATCATGCATACCGTGCAGGACTATAGAAACTCTGGAACTGATATCAATATATCCTTACCTGGAGGTTAACCCGATAAGCTGCAATCAAGTATTATGTTCAAAGTTCTTGCTGACTCTTTTGTTCCTTGATCTTGGTTTTTTTAAAAGTACTAAAGTCTTACTTCAAATAGGTAGATCAGTCTTTAAAAGTTATTGATTGTTGTAACAGTTTCTGAACTTCCAACTAGGTTCATACGTTTCTGATCAGGTAGGACAGCTGATTTTTAGGCTAATTATGTAGGGTGTTATGAACAGGTTCTTTTTATGTAATTGCAACTGGTTACCCTATATCTAACTAAATTTATCAGTGATGTGTTAAAGATCGAACCATTGATCCAAGAATCTTAAGATTGTTGGATACTAATTCGGTTAAGCCTTTAATCCTCGGGATCATAACATAAACATTAAAGTCCCCAACAAATGCATTTCAGACAGCTGCATGGCATGATCAATCAATGTTCAATATTGTCATTGGGATGGAAGTTCTCAAATGTACAGAATAAAATTGACCCTGGCTATCACCCTTAGTTTCCATTGTTTTTGTGTCTGTTTTCTTTATTCCATTTCCACGTCTTCCATCTAAATGGACCCTCAGAATACAAGCGGCTGAGAGGCAAAGTGAAGTACGAGGCTGCAAAACCTGTCTTTCAAAACACAAGAAAAAGTCCCAGCTATTTCAGCACGAAGTGGACTAAGCCTCGTAAGTAATGGCCTGAAAATATAATTTCAGCTGAGAAATTCTATTTATCTTCTTCACACTACATATTATCATGTGATTTGTCATTTTTATATTTTTATATAAACACACATATTTACACATTAATATATATGTATTTAAAAAAAAGAATAAAAATAATAAATTACATGTTGACGCGTAGTATAGAAAATAATAAGTAGAATTTTTCATTTCAGAAACTTCAATTGTAATATGCTTTACCAACCGTTTGACGACCACTTTCATGTAACACCACGCAGCAGAAAATGCGGTACGGAAACCAATCTGCTAAAGGATGACGATAATTCCTTCTTTATTTTTTGGACAAGTTACCGCTGGACGTACGGCTATTTTTTTTTTTTTTTTTTTTTTTTTTTCCTTTCATTTTTTTTAATAATTTTTTAATATCTTTAATCATTAAAAAAATATAAAAAATACACAATTTTACTAATAATCATTTCTTTAACCATTAAGTAAAAAAATTAAATAATTAAAATAATTAAACAGTAACTTTAAACGATAATTTTGAGAACCTCCACTAGTATTTTAAATTTTCCTTATTTTTTTCCTTCTTTCTTCTTTATTCTTTTTTCTGAGCCTCTGCCCACCTTTTTGACCTCTGAAGTATATGATAAAAGGTGCGGTGAATGGATGGTTCACGCATGGAAGTGCAAAGAAGTTTACTAAGGTTTCTTGTTGCACAGCCCTCGTCGAGAAGCTCCTCTGCTTAGCCTAGTTCTCGTTGCCTTCTGTAACAAGAAAACAGGGATGTTTGGATTTAAAAAGACTCAACTCATTTCATTTCATTTTATCTAATCATTACAATTTTTTTTAAACTTTCAAACAAAATATAATAAACAATTCAATTTCTTTAAATTTCAAAATAAAAATAATATTAAAAAATATATTCTAATAATATTTTATTCAATTTTTAATTTTTAACTTTCATCTCATCTCAACTCAACTCATCATCTAAACCTCTTCAAACAATAAATTTATAAGTGAGTCGACCGAAACGAAAATAAATAAAAAATAAAAAAATCAATATCCCCCCAAAACTTCAAGATCATTAACGTATAAAAAATAATTAATAAATATTAATTAAGAGGCTTATAACATAAATAGATCTAGGGATATCCCCTGATCCCTTGGTATAGTTTGGTATATTACTCTTATGAGAGTCATTTAACTAATTAATTACATGACTTAATCATGAACGCCACACCCGTGCATGTGGAAACAAAGAGATCATGGTCCCATGCCTTAGTTTATTACAAGAAAAACAGGTTTTTGTGGTCATTTAATTGCGACAAAAAGATTATTTGTGATCAAAACAGACTCATTTTAGCTGTAAATAGTCATTTTGCATGCGTTATTAATGTTAATTAAAAATAAAGTTCGTGACTCGGACGTTTGTCTGTAAAAGTTGAGTCATCTCTTTCTATGAAATGTGAGATTGAGTCTATATATGTTTGGTAAAGAGTGATGTCTTTTGAACGTTTGTATATAGAGAATATCAGCAATAGTGAAGACTAGACAAGTCACAAAAGAAGTGTACTGATAGAGCTCTAAATGCATTATTTTGATTTATGATATCATGTTTGATATGAGGACATCCCAAAATATATCCAGTCATGGATATAAGTTTCTATAATGAATAAATGATGACAGTTTCTTTTAAAAAAAAAAAATGCATGGGTCAACAAATTCATATTTGATTAAATATGGTAGTGTCACGAACAATCATATATTTTCTCCGATCGATCACTCGTTTTGTTTGTTTTCTTTTCTTATTTTTGTTTCCTGAACTCGTGTCTTTTTATGGGTCATCAAACGCTCTAGAATCTAGATACGAATATTTAATTACATCAATCTCTTACCTTCGGCATTTTTTGTTGTTGTTCTTTTATGAGCCAACGTTTTCTCCTATAGAAGTTAATGCTGGGAAATTTCATGCACTTGGCAAGGAAGATTACCCTTATTTACAAAACAATATTTAAGCCTACGCGGGAATGACAAAGAGGCGGCAATGAATAAGCTGAATATTGTTGTATATACATAATATATGCATCTAGTATATATATATATATATATATATATATATATATATATATACAATCTTTTAAAAGATTAAAAGCATATACTTTTCACTTTTCATAATTAATGGTACGTATGTACGCCTTTCGTAAGTTTCTCGGAAAGTTTTCCTCAATTGTTTAACTATAAATCTTCTCAACAGGCCGGGCTATATATATATCAACCGAGAGCAGCAGTCTTTATTCGCATTGCGAGACAATAATATTCCACCAATCGCTCGACTAGGCCAGGCATTGTTCGAAGGGCATGAAGACAGGTTCTGTACATTTACTTCTTATTTTTATATGCCTGACGATCCTTCTCACATTCTTGATGATCTTATTGTCTTTGTCACTCTCAGTTTCTAAACAGCACAACCCTTTTCTTTCTACGTATGAGTCTATCGTTGTGAAAGGGTCTGGTCGCGTGGCTGTGTTTTTCATGTTTAACGTAATCGTTATCACAATCTTCATTAATGGGAGTCTTAATAAGCCATCGACAGAAGATTTCGATTGGTCCCTTTCTTTCCCTCATTTAGTATATGAAGCTGAAAATACACATGATGAGGCGACGTGGAAAACTTATGATCATGTCGACAGTGATACGGAGGATGGCAATGGATATCATGCTAGTACTGATGATGAAGGTTACGATGAAGACAGCGATGATAATGGCAGTGATGATGATGATGATGATCTTGATAGTGATGAAGAAGAGCAAGATCATAAGGATTTGGAGAGGAGAATTGAGGAATTCATAGCCAAGAACTATAAACAGCGCAGAGAGGAGTTGATTTATGAGAGGCTATCTTTTTCTTCGCGAGTATGCAGCATGCAGCTCTAGCTAGCTAGCTCACAAGCTGGTTAATTAATTAACATGCATAACAAAATGCAAGTTTGAAATATTTTTTGTACTTTTCCATGTGATGAATTAAGTCTTTTTTTTGTTTTTACCCCTGGTTTGATTCCTCTTCCCGGCCCTATGGAATTAAGCTTTTATCTTTTTACTAGCGAGGGGTAGAACTCTTGATAGTTCTGTTCTTAATTTTAGTACGGGACTGTACATATATATTATGACTGTATTTAATTATACGGTGATTTGCATGTATTGTATGTACAAGGATATGTGCAAAAATATAATTACTGTACGTATTATGATTCAATTTCAAAGAGTGTATGTGTGTGTGTATATATATATATATATGTATGTATGTAAAAACGCCATACAGTTCATTGGGTGATCAGGTTTCAAGTATGACAAAGGGACTACGTACTACGAAACTCATTTTTTCAGCCAGAGCCTAAGATTATTTTTCTGCTAATTAAATTTGTTCTGTAATGATCGATGATACCAGCTTCCAATGCCAAGACAAACCCCATCAATCAAGAGCAATACTACACAACCTCCCAACCTCCACACACCACATTTTTTAAAATTTTTAATATTTTTTTTTAAATTTTTTTTGAGTTTATTCTTTTTAAACTAATTCAATTATTCTATTCAATATTCATATATTAAATTTTTTATAAAAGAAAAAAAAATTAAAAAAAAAATTGTGGTGTGTGGATTAGGTTGTGTGAATAGTAGGAAATTGTGTAGATTTTTTCATCAATTAATTACCTCGAGTCCCCATTTTGACGTTCGATTAATTTTCTTACTTGAGTCGCAGAATAATTTGTAGATCAATCAAGACAGTTACCAATTAGAACGACACAATTGAAAGCCCCTGATAATACATGCGTGTTAATTTTTTATTTCTTGTACGTACGTCTTCCAAAAGAAAAATTCTAAATATAAGCCCAACAACTTTGCAAACCCACTTAAAAATATATCATTTTACATTTGTATCCACGTAATGAAAATGATTCCAGACATGTTTGTAAATAAAATATGATAAAAAGGTAAAATGACATATCTTTAAATGGATGTATAGGGTGTGAAGCTTATAGATAACATTGCTCTTTGAAAAATTAAGGGTAATTAAGGAGGAGAGAGTAGAGGTCGGGACGTACGTGACCATAAGCGTTGTAGCCAGCCAATGAATAAAGATATTAATGCCAATTAAAAATGGACATGAGTCTCAATTATCACTTTTAAGTTTACACCAACATCCCCCGGTTTCTCTCTCTCTCTCTCTCTCACTCTCAAAGCCTCCAAACCCAGATCTTATTTTTTCGCCGAAGAGGAGGGGAGGCCTCGATCGGCTTCCTCCTACTTCTTCATGATCTTCTTCTTCTTTTTCCATTTACTCACTTTGTTTATAAATCTAGTTCTCTTTTCCTAGTTGATTTGTTTTATCCAAGACCGAAAAAGGTAGATCTAATTGTTGTGGCTGTAAAGAGACAGGCGCGTGGGCACCATGCATCATCACATATTCCAAAGTCTACCGGAGTTGGTTCAAGTTAAACTTTAATCCGTCTATTTTCACCTCTATCTTACTATAATTTCATTATTGTTTTTCTCAAATATTTTTGCTAGGATACTCTTATATGTAAAGAGTTAAGTAAAATATTCAAACCGTAGGCACTCGACGATCACCACCTCCTCTTTGGTCCCTTGGCAGTCTCTCTACGCCACAACCCACAAGCCCCATTTTTTTACTTTTGCCCCTGCGCAAGAATCACATGGACTCCTTCGGGAGAGTGTGGAGTTTTGCGACAACTTATAACACGATGAAGTTCGGATTTTTTAACTAGTTTTTTCTTATAAGAGTTGTCCTATTTGGCCACAGGATCGTGAAGACGAGGCAATGGACTTCCCCAAATAGCCACTTCAAGATAAAATGCAATGACTACAATTACCATGGCGCAGCCTAAGATCATAGAACTACAATCTCACTCTCGGATTGTATAAAAACCGTCACTTTGTGCAGCTCCCTAGCTCCTAGTAGGAAAGGGCAAGAGACACATATTTATTTCTAGGGCCTATTTCTTTTTCTTTTTATAATATTGTACTGCATTAGTTAAGAAATGGTGTTTGTCAGGTTCTCCCTACCCCTTACTTATGTATTTATTTATCTCTTAATTATAATATACGGAGCTTGCTTAGAAAAAAAGAAAAAAAAAAAAGAAGTTTACAACATTAATTATATCCAAGAAGACCCGAAGGCGCTAGTCCATGACCCAATTCCTTCAATCCACGAAATCACTACGTCCATGGTGGGGTTGGGATTAGATTATGCCTCATGGACTCATCATATATACACGATGAATAATTATATTTATTATTATTTTCACGCACCGTATATCATGTTTATTTTATTTTTTTTATAATAAATATGTAGTGTATAGATAATAAGTAAAACAATTCAATTAGTTTAATAAGATTAAAATAAAATAAATAATAAATAAATAATTTTAAAATAAATAAAATATGTAGTATATATGAAATGATGATTAGCATCTTCGAATAGAATTGAATATGCTCAGGTTTATGAGCCAGCAGCTTGATCATCTGGGCGGGAGAACAGGTTGATACAAGCCTCATCTGCGCGCGGATTAAAGATGACGTGGTATCCACACCATGCTTGACTTTCATTAAAAGAATATTGATAAATTAATTAATATCGATAAATCTTCTCAACAGGCTATATATATCAGGACCGAGACAATATATATCATATCACACCAATCACTTGGGAAGACCATGACGATAAGCTCCGTACCTGTGCATGTTTTATGCCCGACGATCCTTCTGATATTCTTGATCTTCTTGCCTTTGTCATTCTCAGTCTCCATACAGCTCAACCTTTCTCTTTCTAGGTACGAGTTTATCGTTGCGAAAATGCCTAGTCGCATGGCCGTGTTTTTCGCGTTTAACGTTCTCATTATTGCAATCTTTCGTATCATGAGCTTTAATATTAATAATCCATCAAAGGAAGATTTCGATTCGTTGATATTTTCTTTCCCTCATATACATGAAGACCCAGAAGGCCGGGCACAAGATGATCATCATGAAGCAACGACATGGGCAGATTACGATGATGATGATCACGATCACATGATCAGTGATATTAATGACAGCGGCGATGAACGTCATGGTTACGATGGTTATGACGAAGATAACGATGATGATAGTAGCGATGACGATGATCTTGATAGTGAAGATGATCATGAGCATGATGATTGGGATTTGGAGATGAGATGTGATGAATTCATAGCCAGGAACTATATGCAACGCAGAAGGGACGAGTTGATTTACTGGAGCTAGGTCTTTTTTACAAGATAACCCAACCCCAGCTAGTTAGCTCCAAAGCTTCACGTAAGGAAAAAAAAAGTGCCAAGTCGATCGATCTGAATTTGTATCTGTTACTTTAATTTGTTTGATTTCTCCTCCCCCACTAGGTTAGTTCTAATATTTTCTACTAACTAGCATGGGGATCAAGTTCGACGTACACTTTAAAATAACATGAGTTAATTCCGTTATTTTAAAGGACTGTACTAATTAATTATGACTAGGTCATCTGTGATCTAGTGCATACCTGTATGTATGTATGTATGTGTGTATGTATAAAGTCTATGTAATTAATGGATCAGTGTAAATATTATTTTATGAATTATAAGAGTCATGCATATATCCTTATACATGAGTTCATTGGGTTTTCTTCTTCTCATATTTGGGTCGTAAATTAAACCAGTTCATATATACCGTAATTAATTAGTTGATGATTATGGGCTAATAGCTGTGCTAGCCTTGATAACTAATTTGAAGCCATTTGCGAGAACTTAGAATATTGAATGCTCGTGATCAAATGAGGACTCCACGGCCCATGCATTTGATTATGTATGCCTACCCGAAATTCCTAAAATCAAAGGCATGCAGCAATACTGCTGCCTACGTACGTGTCATGTGACGAAAAAATAAAGAGAGAAAAAGCTAGAGACATGCATAGCTACGTATGCATAGATTTTTTTTTTCCCGAGCTTATGGCCACATGAATGTACGGAGGCAAGAATACGTACTAATATTACCAATGCCGTTAATTAGGAACTTCATTAATCTTGACTGTTTACGTACGCGCGCGGTATATACGCTGTAGTAAGAGATGCGTAGTGTGCAAAGGTTTTTTTTTTCTAAACACGTGTAGGAAGAATAATTTAAGAACATAGCAAGAGTCTGTGAATGTAGACGAAGTCTGTCCAATTGACTGAATCAGACGTTACAATAGTATTTTTTCTTTTCTAGAAGAGCTGGTAGCCACATGTTTAATAGTGGTACCGTACCAAGTTATTAATCAGACGTTACGGTAGTACTAGCTAGCTAGAAGCATGCATGCATTAATTTACGAGTGAGTCTGGTTCATGAGTCAAGAAGAGCAACTTGCATGCTTGCTTAAATTCCCAGCGCCTAGCTAGCTGCTTGAGAGGTCATGAGGTTTATGTATTGATCATCGAACACATGACCATGCATGCTTGACTAATTAATAATTATTAGTTCAAACATGAGATAAAAAATAAACTAAATCCTTACTGGGCACTTTTGCACGTGCTTATAATCATGTGGCATTCCCCGTGCCATGACATCAATGCATGTAAAAGTACTGCCCGGCTTAATTTTTATCTCGATTGTGGTCCCGAAAATTAATATTATTCAAAGTCTAAACACATGCATCGATGATGGATCTATGGCCGAATTGGGTCAGTCTTGGTTATTTGTCTGTTTGTGTAATAAATTACGAAGGCATGCGCAGAATTCAACAAAAGCTTTTAATGTTTTTTTTTTTTTGTTCCCTGAACATCGGTTCCTTCACAATCATATGTCAATAGCTCTTTGATCTCCCGATCGACTATCGTTCGTCAACCTCTCATGTAAATTAATTAGTCTATGTATTTGCATTAAATTACGCACCTTCAGTCCCCACTATATTTTTATTCTCATCGATCGATCGATCGAGACATGCCTAGCTAGAAATTAGTTGCATATATTCTCTGTTGAAAAGTACTGTATATCGTATTAATTATAAGTATATTGATTAAAAAATTAAAGATATTTATATATATCTTACTCTCGATCATTTTAATTAATACTATTGTGTGTATTTTAATCTTGACGGCCTATATTTGTTTTTATAAATAGCCGCTCGAAAGTACGTACGTACGTAGCTAGTACTGTTAAAAGAAGCCATATATGCAAACTAGCTATTTCCAAGTACCGTTTATTAAATACTATCAATATTAATGTTAATTTGTAAGAGTTTCTTCTAATTTAATAAGTTTTTTAAAACTAAAATTAATGCAATTATATTTGTTTATTTTATTAAAAAAAAAAAAAAAAAAAAAAAAACTGGATTTATCATATTATTATCAATTCAGATAATTAGATTACCTGAATAAAAAATCGGTTAATAATTTATATCTAATAAGAAAGTTAAAAAACGTGATAGAAACTAAAATATAATATAAAAGAAAATGGAGAAGAGAGAAAGAGAGAAATAGATTTTGAGAGTTACATCTTTACTTTCTTAATTGTTACTAAGTACAACATATACATCTCTATTTATAAAAAAATATAATAAAATAAAATAAGGTAAATGCATTTAAATATTAATATGATAAATAAAATCAAAATGATTTGATAATTATGAAAATCAAATCAAGTAGCTGTTGAAATTTCGCCTCAGCTCGATTAACGTCATACGTCGTAGTTAACATTTGACAATTCAGAAATGTGAAATGACAAATAAATAACAACTTGTATAGAACTACGTAAAAAATAAATATTTTTCTAAATTAAAAAAAAAAATGTCAATTTTTTAAAGTTGTCCCACTATATCATGACTTTGACTATTTGGGCACCGACTTATCCAAAATGAAAGTCGGTGAGCTGGGACCCAGATCTGGAATTTACTTCTTGAGAATAATAGGAAATTATGCCGCTTGATGTAATTTAGGGCTGATTTGGATTTAGTGATAAAAATAGATGATTTTAAACGGAAGATAAAAGTTAAAAAAAATATTATTAAAATATTATTTATTATTATTATTATTATTATTATTTTAGAATTTTAAAAAAATTAAATTATTTATTATATTTTATGTAATAATTTAAAAAAATTATAATGATAAATTGAGATAAAATATTTTTCGAATCCAAAACACCTTAAATGCATAGCTTGTCATGTCAACAAGGAAGAAGCTGCCTCCCCTTATATGGCTATATATTAAATAAATTAATTTAGATCCCTTAAGTTTTTTGAAGAATTTTAAGAACTAAAGAAAAAGATGGATGCGTGAAATAGATTCCCATCAATTATGAAAGCAGGAATACATTTGAAACTGACTCGAAAACTTTGTCAAAGACATATGAGTTGAAGATAGATACTTGTTGGATATAATAAGAATAATGTTAGGGTGCACACCAATGCAAATGATTTTTTTTTCTTTTTTGAGTATTTTTTAAACATCTTTGATTATTTAAAAAAAATTAAAAAATATATAAATTGATTAATAATCAATTTCTTAATTATTAAGAAAAAATTAAAAAATAAAAAAAATAAATAAAAGTCATACTATCATTTTCCATAAAATAAAAAGTTTGGTCAAAATGAGACATCATTCTCGATCCCATAATTTTTCATGTAATAATCCTCCGATGACCTACTATATTTTCCCAATTATGTCAGAAAGCAAGTCATTTCAAAACCGAAACAAATAGCACAAGGGAGAGGAAATGTTTTATGCCAAAATAATATTTGGTCAGCAATTTGGACTCAACAGATTTTGCCAGTAAAAATGATCAAAGTTAAAAGTATTGTTGAGCCACTACAGTGAGTTTTTATGCAATCTAATTAAACTTTGGCCAAATTTTAACTTTGTTGAGCCCACTACTAGTGCTCTTTAAGGGTTGTAGTGGACTCAACAAAGCTACATTAATTTTAGCTTTCATCAATTTCATTGGCCAAATTTATTGAGCCCCAGCTACTGGCCAAAATATTATTTTGACATAAAAAATTCCCTCCCCGCGTGCTATTGGTTTCGCACGTACTAATCTGAAGCACGATTTCATTTCTTCTCAAAAGCAAAAGTACCTTGGGATGAACTGGGCGGCCAATTACTTGGCCTTGATGCTGGACTTGGCTGTGTCGATGATACCCTGGTACTCCTTCACATTCTACAAACAACCGAAACGAGGAGAACGATCTCATAGAGGAATGCGAGGCGGGCTAGGGTTGTAGAAAACACTACCAGGAAACGCAGCAAAAAAGAAAAATGATCCCATAAGGGGAAGAGGACCTGAGACTTGTCTGTGGACTCATTGAGACACTCGATGTACTGGTAGAGCTCCTTGATGTGCATGGAGTCATCAGCGGTCAATGAGTCAATAATTATGGGAGAGCCGAGAGCCAAATCAGGTTCATGGGTTTTGAGGTTTTGAATCGCTAAACGGTTTATGGGGAGTTTTGAATCTCTCAACAAGGAGTACTACTCTCTACTAAGAAGGGAAAGATAAGTCTTCAAGGCACAGAGCTCCACAAAAGGGTTTGGATTTGCGTATTCTTGGCGTTAATGTAGCCCCCACCGAGGCGATTGTGTGTGCATTTATCAAAACCAAGTTAAAATAAATGAAAATATCAAAATCAATATTTTAATAGCATAAAGATAGATTTGTTGAATCTATTATTTGGTGTTATTAAAAAATGACTAGCTAAATTTATAAAGTAAATTCTCGGGTCAAATTTTGGCCAAACTTTGTTGATTCCATTACTAGTGCTCTAACAAGCTAAGACTCCCCAGCCTAACATCCAACTCTAAGAAGTAAGAATGATCCAAGTTCCCTGCAACTGGCGACTCCTAGTTGTTGAAAAATTGGGAGGGAATGTCCAATGGATTTCCACGCATCTAGGAAACATCCTGCTTTAAGCATTTTTTTTCTAATGTATTGGACTTGCTTGTTTCTTGTTTACATAGAATATATTCATTTCCAAGCTGTTTATACCCCAGAAACTTTTTTATTTTTCCCTTTTATATAAGAGAGAAAATTATTTCAATCAATGCAATGTTCCTCTATTTTCACTTGGAAATCTGACTCCTTCAGTATCAGAGGTTCAGATTTGTTGCCTCCCATACGAAATCGATTTCCACCACACAGATGAAACCTGGTTTTAAATCTCCGACTTTAATTACTCTAAAATTATCAAGTACACAAAAAAGTAAAAGCCTCGAGACTTAAGAGCAACGAACATTAACCATAGGGAATTCAGAGTGGTAGGCGTCAAACCATTCACTGGTCAGTACCAAAACATATTGTTAACTAAAGTTTCTGAGATAAGCAGTTCTATGCAAAAGCGATTTCACCGTTGCGCTTTTCCAGTTTCCTATCTGTAATTATGAATAATGCCTACCTCAGGAAGAGCAAAGACACATGCTTCTGAGTTGCATATGGTACTTCAAGTTTCTTCATATTTACTACAAATAAAAGTACTTAAACATACATGATGACCTATTACAATCTACTCCTATACCTTTTGTTGCTTCATACCGTGTGTTGTTATTTTA